>JACGWO010000001.1:73420562-74767948 GCA_034509735.1 Sesamum alatum
TTTAGCCTCTTGGAAATATTTAAATAGGTTTTTAAATATTTCCATTAAAATTAAATTAAATCAACGGTTGAGATTAATGGGAGAGATGGATGGCTAGGATCGTTTTGACTAGGTCAAAACACTAGTTTGACTAGGACTTTGACTAGGTCAAAATCCTAATCAAATTAGAGTTCTTGAAAGAGGAGTTTAAAGAGGATTAAAACTCCTCTTTCTATATAAACCCCTAGCATCCTACAATTTACATGATGATGAAACTCCAACACACACACACACACGGTTTCTCTCTCTCTCCATCTCTCTCGTCCGCCCCTCTCTCTCTCAAGAAAAAACTAGTTTTTCTTGATTCTTTTGTTCTTGGAACATTAGAATCTTGATGAATCAATACCATTAATTGATAATGTGTTATTGATTCATCCACTCCAAAATTTATACACTTGTTCGTTGCTAGCACGACGTGCAAGATACGTGGGTGGATCGTGTGTCACGAATTAGAGGGTCTCAAAGACGAGATCTTGGTGCAAAACGGGGAACAACGCGTGTAGCCGTTGAAGACGAAAACGACAACGGGTAGGTCTCGTTTTAAATTTTCGTCCCTCTTTAATTTTCAACCCTATGGCCTCCATGATTTATTTTATGTTATACGTTCATGAGATACACCGAATGCCCGGGAAAATTTCAAAGGCACACCCTTTGAAAACGTGTTTTAATTTAAAGCATGTTTAAATTCCGTTTTAATTTTTTAATTATACCGCGCTTCCGCATTCGCGCTTTTCCCGGGACGATCTACATAATCTTTCACGATCCATGGCACTACAGACTAGGTGAATGTTGGCGTGAACATTTAGGCGCCGATTCCGTACGGGTATAGTCCTAGTGTCGACCGTCTTCCGGCCTTAGTCTAGGGTATGGAATTGGGCGTCGGTTCCCATCCCTGACTAGGCAACTATGCGTCATACCCGAGATGCGTTTACTCTATCGATCGACGTAGGAAACCCTTTCCTACTCAATCAATTGCTATGGCCATACACTTTCAAAGTTTAAACCATCTCAGAGTGCTTAGGAGACATCACCGTCATGTACTGACAGGGGACAGATCCTATCTTGGAATTCACCATCCTCACCACATACTGCAACTGCACTGGACAAGGTTTATAATGACCATCTTATAGAATGATCACCTCTCGCCAGATCCAACATACAGTCTTCATATGCACGTGACTGCCATGATTCCTCAAGTCCGAGGACTAATCCCGTACTATCGGAACCAGGAATTCCAGTCATACCGACCAAGCCTCCAAGGCTTCCATATGACGATTCTCGCGAGTCACTTCAGTCAGTCGACCACCTTGTCAACTAACCCACTAAAATTGCATAGACGACCTTCGTCTGTCGCCGATGAAACTCGGCACTCACCCAGTAAATGCAATACTTAGCGCAAGTCTCAATAGGACACTCGATGCTCAGTCTCGAGGTCCTCGACTTGGAATATTCAGACCAACCCTCAGAAGTTGGTTTCATAGCCGCCATCCAATGCGCAACCCAACTACATGGGTTATCGAATTAGTCTGTGGGAATTTATTGTGATGTTGAAACACCGTTCAACGTTAGTAGTAAGCACAACAAACACAGTGCCAGTGATGAATACTTACTTTATTCATCAGGATAATATTGTATTAATAAAGATTGACGAATAGTTCCTAGAATCGCCAATCCAATTGGCTTTCTAGTCACCTATTCTAACAATATTGACTTGATGAATATAGCAAGTATTCATCCGTGGCACTATGTGTTTGTTGTGCTTACTGATTACGTTAAACGACGTTTTTAACATCACAAACAAATGCCCACAGACCAATTGGATAACCTATGTAGTTGGGTTGCGCATTGGATGACAGCTATGAAACCAACCTTTGAGGGTTAGTCTGAAATATTCCAAGTCGAGGACCTCGAGACAGGGCATCAAGGGTCCTATAGAGACTTGCACTAAGGATTGCTTGCATTGGATGAGTGTCGTGTTTCATCGACGACAGACTTTGGACATCTATGCAATATTAGTGGGTTAGTTGACAAGGGTGTTAGCTGACTGAACTGACTCGCGGGAATCGTCATATGGAAGCCTTGGAGGCTTGGCAGTATGACTGGAATTCCCGGCTCTGATAGTACGAGATTAGTCCTATGACTTGAGGAATCATGGCAGTCACATGCATATGAAGGTTGTATCTAGGGTCTAGCAAGAGATGTCCGTATTTGGGATACGTTCATCATAAGCCTTATCCAGTGCAGTCGGAATATGTATTGAGGACGGTGGATTCCATGATAGGATCCGTCACCTGTCAGTATATGACAGTCAAGTCTCCTATGCGCTCTGAGACAGTTTAAGCTTTTTAAGTCTGTAGCCACAGCGATTGGTCGAGTAGGGAATGATTTTCTACGTCGATCAATAGAGCAAACATGTCTCCAGTTATTAAGCATAGTTGTCTAGTCCAGGATGGGAAACCGACGCCCAATTCCATGCCCTAGACTAAGACCAAGAGACGGATGATGGAAGGACCGTACTCGTATGGAACTCGGGAGCCTAAACGTTCACGCCAACATTCACCTAGTCTCTAGTGCCATAGACCGTTGCTAGACGGCCACCCATGGTGACGGACGTTTTTTCGATTAAAAGTTAATTGAAAAACAATTAATTAAATTGGATTTAATTGACCAATTATGTTGGACACAAGCCAAGTCTAAATGAAGGTGAACCTAATGAGTCACACACAAATTACTTTGGATTTGGTGGAATTAATTCTAGAAGAAGCGAATAAATTTAATTGGATTAAATTTATTCAAGAGAGAAAATAAATGACTGGATCATTTATTGGGAAATTCATTTGATGGATGGTCCATGATTAATTAATTGGATTACTTAATTTTGGATTAAAAACCTTTAAATTAATTGGAATAATTTATTGGGGTTTGGCTAGAATAATTGATTGAATCGATTATTTTTAATTTGGACTTTTGTTTATTTAATTGTATTAAATAAACTATTGGGATTCAATTGAATTGAGATTAATTAAATTAATTAATTTCCAATGATTCTTATTTGGAATTAAAATTAATTAGATTAATAAAGTCCAAAAACATGGAATTCAAGTCCACATCTTATACAAGTTGGAGCATGTTGTAGGAGAATTCGGAGCTTTCCCCTAGTATGTATAGGCCATATGAGGTTCATGTGGAGGTGGTTCTCCATGTGCCATCATAGGTGACACTTGTGCTATAATAGTGTATATGTGGAAGTTAGTCTTGGAGGTTTATTGATGGAGGTTGAATTTTCAATTAAAAATTCCTACTTACACATAAAAATACACTACACGTATATACATAACATGCTTCAATTTTGCTGGAGATTTTTAAGCCAAAAACACCTTTGAAAGTTCTCTCTAAGTGTTCTTTTCTTTTGGAAAGAAAAGAACTTAAAACATTCTAAAGATCACTAATTGATAGTGTTGCTTTGGAATTGTTTTCTTCTTCTCTTCACTATATTTTATCTAGCAATAAACTATAGTTTAAATCCTTAGTGAATACTTAGAGGAGTTCTAAATTGGACTCTTAAGTGAACGAAATATGAAAACAAAAAGGGAACAAAGCTAGAACCGATTCTACGTGCAACGAGCATAAGGTTGGTTTTCTTTATGTTTTCATGTATATTTTGTTTTTAATCCTTTTAGCCACATGTCCAGCAACTTCTCCTTTTTTATTTATACTTTGACATAAACCGAAGGCCCGGGAACTTCAAAGGGAACACCCCTTTGAACCCAATTTAAATTATGCTTTAAATTAACGTTTTTACGCTTCCGGTGCGTTCCCGGGCCGTACCCGATTCTTTCAGTGGTATCAGAGCCTGGTTTGGTGTTGTGGCTATAGGATTTACATGTTATTATATGTTAAGCATGAAGAATGTGTTTAAATTACTGTTGGAAAGCATGATTTATGGCTTTAAAGCATGATAATATGTATAGAAAATATGTATTAATTTTGCTTTTGAAATTATGGATATCCATGCAATTTTTGGAATTGAATTTTCTGTAAATGCATGTTTAAATTTCAATTTTTATAGCAGAAATTTAAAAAAAAAAAAAAAAAAAGGAAAGAGTTGTGAATTTATAAAATGTGTTTTGTTGTTTATTTGATAAACAATAAAGATTGATCACTAGCCCATTGACCTATTGTATGGTTTATTTTATGTTGGGTGAGGCCTGCGTGTCTCTTTATTTTTATTCCTTCTATCGGTTTTAGCCTCGTGCTTTCTCTCTTTAAATGTACTCCCCCCAACTTCTGATTGGGGTTTCATTTCAGTTGTAATGAGAGTAGATTAGGTTGTGAAGCTTTATTTTTTAAATGTAAGCTTCCATGGAGATGAAGGCCCAAAAGAGGTCCGTTAGATGGAGCCCACGACGGAAGGCCCAAGAATAACAAAGAAGGATTTACAAGGCCCATTAGAATGATAATGGGAATATAAAAATTGTAATAGTGTAGGCTTACCCTAGATTGACCATAGATCCACTGCAGGTTCAGTGGATTACTTAGGATCGGGCTTGTGATCATCCTACAGGGGCGTAACTAGGCTTCTTTTGCATGTGTTTAATGTTTTAATGCTGTGATGTATGATGTGTTTGGAATGCTTCTATTTACATTGAATGTTTAAAACTTGAGTATGCAAAATACTTATAACGATGAGGTCTCGGTCTTAATATATTATTAACTCTCACTTGGATGGTTCAAGTAAATATTAGGCCCAAAATGGAATTAAATCAAATGATTTGATTATTCCAAGCTTTCCATCCATAACAATGTAGTAAGGAAGCTAGTTTCACCCACTCGTGGTCTCACGAGTCGTGGCACGTTTGCAATGGAAGAAAGTTGTGCTATTGTTATGAACAAAGGAATATGATCATGTTTCCCTGTCTCACGAGTCGTGGGGGGCGACAATTGAGATATGATTTGATTGATGGGTCGGGCCTAACACTGAGTAACATGATTCACTTGGAGTACTCGGGATCATGTGAAGAAGCGAGGCAAAATATCTTGGGGATCTCATTGGATGAGATCCCACAAAGCCTTTCCCATGTGAATCGTAAAAGCGGGGCATCGAGAATTGCGTTTGTGGACTCCAAACCCAATAGGAAATGGTTTCCCGAAAACCCCACTTAAGAGTGGTGGGCTTTTTGAATAAATAGTGGGAGGGGTTAATGACTAAAGATCAAGTCTTAACTTGAATTCAATATTATTATAATCTACTAAATTTCTGCTTTACATTTTGAATGTAGATGTCTAAGAATCCACTCGCTGTAATTCTTGAGACTAATAAATTTGACGGAACAAACTATAATGATTGGCTGCGAAATCTGAGGATTTTCCTCGATTTCAAAAACCAAGCTTATGTTCTAGATAAGCCTCTTCCTTGGTTCTTGCCGGAGGGGCCCTCGTCATAAGAGCGTTTGACGTTCAATGACTGGCAAGAGGACAACCGCAAGGTCCGCAGCATACTGTCATCCATGGAGTAATGAGATCCAGAAACAGTATGATTGGCTGGATGATGACAGCTCCATAATGCTCCGCATGAAAGACGTTTATGCGGTATCGAACCGGCATATTAGATATGCTGCGACGGATCCTCTTCTTGGAACCCACCGTCCTCGCTACACATTCTGACTGCACTGGACAAGGCTTATAATGATCATCTTACAGAATGATCACCTCTCGCCAGATCCAAGATACAGCCATCCTGCACACGTGACTGCCATGGTTCCTCAAGTCTGAGAACTACTCCCGTATTATCAGAACCGGGAAAATCCAATTATATCGACCAAGCCTCCAAGGCTTCCATATGATGATCCCCGCGAGTCAGTTCAGTCGGCTCGATCCCAGTCGACCAACCCATCAAGATCGTGTAGGCGTCCCACGCCTGTCAACGATGAAACACGACACTCATCAAATGAACACGACTTTTGATGCAAGTCTCTATAAGCCTCTCGATGCCCTGTCTCGAGGTCCTCGACTTGGAACGTTTTAGACCCAACTCTTAATCAATTGATTTCATGACCACCATCCAATGCGTGGCTCAACTGCATGAGTTATTAATCGTGGTTTGTGGGCTTCATTGCGATATATGTAAATACCATTTTAGCATATGAAAAATGAGCTCAACAAAGAGAATACCAAAGGTAACGAATACTCATTTTCTTCATTACATAATATTACATTACATCAAGTTGTCAAATAGGTTACAAAATGCCAAACCTATTGGCTTTCTGGTAACCTATTTCTAATAGATGTTGCCCCACGCGCTGCAGGAATTCTGGGTAACACCTTTAGACTGGATAAGTGATTGAGGCAAACACTCCTATGCCTTGTGAATTCACTTGTCACATACGCTATTAGGTTCTAGCCATGTGCGAGAGTCCGTTATCTAAAATAAGTGGTCGTGGGGCGAGCCGCGTTGTGAGCAAGTTGAAGAGCCATGTCGACAGGCATGTTAGGTATGTTGGGTGGGATCAATGTGAGATGTCGGCATATCGAATGATCCTTGGACTTAGGTGCGACCCTACTAGGGTGAGGCATGAAAGACGGGCATGGCGACATATGCAGATGATGCACCGAGTGAATGTTGCGCATGAGATGTGCATTGTGACGCAAGGTTGACCCACAATGCCGAGGCAAAGCGAGGATGCTCCTTCCCATTGAGAGATGCATCGAAAGAACTCGAGATTGAGGGCGATATGCATGGTTGGCAAACTAGTTGGTTGGACCGACATAAAAACACACAAGGGTTTCAGGCCATGAGCCTTGATAAACATCGGCACTGTGAATAGGCAATTACACGAGCACAAGGTGCCGCACCGAAGGCGTTCAGGTGTTGTGCTAGCGAGTTTCTAATGTCAAAGACACATGACAGCTAGTTGTTAACATTTGAGATGGTGGAAGACTAGTCAAAAGTTGGGTGTAACCTGAAAAGTCGCACGGGAAAAAGGATATTCCACTGCAAGACAAAAGTTTGACACAATGGCAACCTCTAACCTCTAAGTAGGGACCATACCCCAAATAATATACTAATTTACCAGCACAAACAATTGGCCAAAAGTTTTGTTTGGAACTCGGCAAACAAAGACTTGAAATGCTGCAGTTGAAAGAAAAATGAAGAAAAGCTTAATTTTCTACAGAAGTTACAACAAAGAGAATATATCCAATTTTCTAGAGCTACCCACAGTAGAACAGGCAACTTACTCTGGGATATGAAAACCTCGTAGACCACCAAATTTCAGATAAAAATTGTACAGAGCAGGTGCAATCGAATTTACCTTGCCTAACAAATTCAAAGCACAAAACATACAAGTTTTAACAACTAACAAACTGAATCAACCTGAACGAGATGAATCTTCTCCCCTTGTCATTCCATCTTTTGGTACTGTAGCATTTCTTCCCCTCTTCTTCAAGAAAGAAGGGTTGCTCGTACCTACTAGACATTGTGCTGAATGATACCCCTAATTTATATATTGAGAGACCCATTTGAATCCATCACCATAGCCCATCTTGCGCACAATGCTGCACATGAACACCTCCAAAGGGCGCACATTAGAATCTGCTAGATTCACCTTTCCTTTACCAGTAGTTACACCAGTCAGGCCAAGGTGAAATCGCAATTCATCTTCTGAGGCAGCATATGGTATGTCGATCTTGTTTCCCAAAATAAGAAACGGGACATTTGCAAGGGCCTCATCAGAAAGGAGAGCATCTAGTTCCTTCTTGGATTCTGCAAAACGCTCCTTGTCATATGCATCTACTAGGTAAACTACAGCATCAACCTGTAGAACCACAAGTCATATATGTAATTATGTATATAAATTTCCTCAAATTTTGAAGTGTTGGATGACAAAATCATGAGCAAAAGATTAGAAACTCAACTTTGGAAATTTAGTGCTTCCTTAGATTAAACTTTAGATAAATAGTTTGTGTTTCTCCTTCAGATATAATTAAGATTCTGCAAAAATATAAAATATATGCTTTCCCCAAGTCTCAAACTTCATGAAGTTGTATATACTTCCAAGTAGCTCAACAAATTGTGATTCAGGGTGAACTTAATAAACATTGTTGTTGTTCCCAAAAGAACTGAAAACAAATTTTTGAAGTATAAAGAAGAACCATCCTGTAGATTATTATCATTGTCCATTCAGTTTGAAATTTCAAAATTTACTGGAAATCCAGAACACAAGAGCTACACGAAGCACGCAGAGCTCTTAGCTTAGTTGGCTTGACAAGTGATTCTTTTCCAAAGTTTTAGCCCATTAGTGCAGGAAACACATGGATTAGCGAGATTCATTCCACCATCATGATTGCAATCCCAGAAGTACTGCAGTCATAGTATCAATTGGTATATCTCTAACTGTAAGCAAGCAACTTTAGCATCAGAAAGTAGAACAGGAAATACAGAAAGTTACAAGACCAGCAATAGTAAGAGGAGTTGAATCCTTGGCATGATTGAAAATAAAAAGACATCCAAACAATTCCGAAAGCAGAATTGTAATATTAGGGGCACAAGAACACATCGGAAACCACCAGATAAATTGAATTGTACGTGGACAATAAAGATAGGATTTCAGCTCTCTTCCTCATACCACAGAGTCAACAATTTTCTCAAAAAGCTTCCACTAAACTTGAGATTCAAAAAGGAATAAAGTATCAGCAGCAATACATTTGCATTAGATTAAAGAACACTTTAAAATGAAATCTACCTTGGCATAATAATCCTTCCAAACTCTACGCGCGATCTGGTGACCTCCCAAATCAAAAGCCTTGAACTTGATTTTGCCAATACTCAGCTCTTCGGAGGTGGGATACTGCGTGGGCTGATGTTGTACTAATCTCTGAATAAAACCAAAATTTGGAACCGATCAGAATCGGATTGATGGAAATAAACACGAAATGCATCCTATTTCTGAAAAAGAAAGATTACCTCGTCCTTAAGCATGTGAAGGAGCGTAGTCTTGCCGGCATTATCGAGGCCAAGGAACAAGATCTTAGCTTCCTTCTGCCAGAGGCCGAGAGATGCCAAGACGCCATAGAACCAGTCCAAGAGAAACATTTTGGGTGAAGAAATCCAGAGATCTGGAGTGGAAGGAATCGGTTTATAGTGTCCTAAATTAGGCTTCTTGTTGAGTGTTGTGTGGAGAGAGAGAGAGAGAGAGGAGAAGGAAGAGTGATGGATGAAAGATATTGCCAAATTTGCCTTATTTTTACATTTGCACTCTCATCTTTTCTTTCCTAATTTCTTTTTAATACACACGCAGACAGATTCTCCACCTCTTCAGAGAACAATGTGAAAAATTTTCACTTTATTATTTGCGATAAAAATGCAAACTCCCAAACACAACCTTAACAGAGGGAAGCGGTGGGCCCGAAGAATCTTAGGAAGCCTTTTTGGGCTGGGCGGTGAGACCGTGTTTTCTCTTATGTCCTAATTATTATGAAAATGGGCCCCATCCTTTCTCTGCTAATCAAACTTTGGTAGCAGCCCCTCTCGCATATATGGTGCCCCTGCCAAAAAAATAAATTCAAGGCCACAGTTCAAATATGGTCTGTTACAAAACAATGGGTAATTTAAAATTAAATCTCGCGTAAATAAATATAAATTTATGTGCATACTAATTAATTAATCTATATCTATACTCTATATAAATATGTGAATACTCAAATTATTTATTCTTCATTGTAAAAAGACAAATATATCCTCATTAAAATATTATTAATTATTATATTACAAATTCTGGAATTTTTATAAATGTCTGAATACTCAAGTTGTTTATTCTCCATTATGAAAAGACAAATATACCCTCATTAAAATATATTAATTATTATATTACAGATTCTCTATTTTTTATAAATATCTGAATACTCAAGCCGTTTGTTCTCCATTGTGAAAAGATAAATACACCCTCATTTAAATATTATTAATTATTATATTATAGATTTTGAAATTTTTAACAATTTAAAATTCTAAACATTCTAAACTTCCTCCATATAAATTTAGGATAAAAAACATAAATCGTAACTCATGAATGAATCTAATTACACAGAATTTTAATAACATGCTTCTAATTATGAATCATGAATGAGCCTAATTACACCGATCTATCACGCATTAAGTTTTAATAACATTCACAGAAAATTATATCATAAAATTAGTTATAGAAAAAATAAAATTTACAAGAAAAATATTTAAGAGTCTTAACTGCTCTAAACTACTTAGGAATAACATAGTCAACTAAAAAAAATTAATATTCCAAATAATATTTCAACACAATTACTTTGTTAGAAGAAATCTTAATTATACTAAGAAAGTTTTAATTTACCATGACACATTAAAAGTTAAAATAAACTACACATGAATAATATATAAAACACTAATCTAAACTTAAATATATTTATATATAAAATGAATAAATATGAAAATTTAATTATAAATTAAAATTGATATATGGATATGATATTATTAAATTGAAATTGCTTGTGAAAATTCAACTATTGAGTGGATCTCTTAATAATTGATTTTTTTAGTATTAGATAATCTTGAATACTTTACTTTTACATCTATTGTTTTTTTATATTAATGAATAGAATAAAAGTATTACAACAACAAATGTGACATAAACAATTAAGTTGTAACATAATATATTATTGAATAAGAAATAAATTATACCAATCGATGCATATGAAAATAAGATTAAAAAGTTAAACTAAAAACATATAGAATAAGAAATTGCAATGTAAAGGCAAAAATAAAATTTAATACAATAATATTTCAAAATTTAAAAGGTAATAAAGCATGTAAATAATACTTTGACAATATTTAAAAGTTGATACTAAAATATAATTAACATTAGGATCTTACAATACAAAATATTGGTAATATTGTCCAATTGAATTAGATTTTTATAATAATAGTCAATATATAATTAGTTTGTGATCATTTAGTGTCAATAAATTAAAAATCAACGACATTCAAAATATTAGTAAAAGAAACATACTACATATACAGACATAATATAGCAAAATCAAACAATAGCAAAGAGACACAATAAAACCTACGAGCAAGAATTGATCAATTTTATTAAAATGGAATTTCTTCTAAAATGGAATAACGAATAAGTATCAAAATTTAATTACAAATAAAAATTATCAATCTAATTAAATTAAAAGTGCTATTGAAAATTTAAAAAAAGAGCTAATTAATTAATTAATTTTATTTCAATATTAATAGGCTAAAAACACCATGTTTCATCTCGCTCCCCTACACCCCCAAGATATTGACATTGAATAATAGTATAAATAATAATGTAATAAATAGTTTAATTTAAAATCTTATCTTATTGAGTAGTAAATTAACTAACATAATTGTAGGTCCTAACGAGACACATATAACAATTTTTATGCTTTAAAAATATACATAAAAGTTATAAGGTCCCCTTGTACTATTATACACTTAAGGCCCACATAGCATTTTCTTTTGAATATCCAGAGGGAAAGGTGTTATAGAACCAAAATTGCTATTTTTTAATATTTACGGGACTGAAAGTGCGAAATCCAAAAAATTAATGGACCAAATTAAAATGGAATGGATCTAAATTACAAACTGAAAAATGTTATTTCCCCTTATGAAAATAAGAAAAGCCAACTGGTGAGTAAACATTAACACAATAACAATTAAAAGTGTAAAATTTTCTAAAATAATTATATACTAATACATTAGTACAATTACATTTTCATATTAAGAAAGTTAATAAATTTTGCGAATAAACTTGATACAATAAAATAATAAATAAAAAACTGAGTTAATTATGTTGAAATGAAAAAAAAAAAAGGATGATAAATAAATAAGCCAATGAGATTGATATATTTTTTCCAGTAATAAATTTTATAAAAATAACTAAAAAGTTTAAAAGCATGAATACTAAAGAGAATAAAAATTGATATATGAATAGAATATTATTAAATTTAAATTGCTTATGAAAATTCAACTATCGAGTGAATCTATTAAAACTTGATTTTGTTAGTATTAGATAATCCTGAATGTTTTACTTTTACATCAATTGTTTCTTTTATAAAGGTGACAAATAAAAATTTATACAAGAATATTTTAAAATTTAGAAGCTAATAAAGCATGTAAGTAATGCTTTGGCAATATAAAAAAGTTGATACTGAAATATGAGTAACATACATTATAGGATCTTACAATACAAATATTGGTACTATAGTTCAATTTGATTGTAGTTTTATAGCAATAGTCAATAAATAATTAGTTTGTCATAGTGTCAATAATTAAAAATAAATGACATTCAAATATAGTAGTAAAAGAAAAACATACAACACACACAATTTATTTTGTAGGTTTTATTATGCCTACTTTCTGTTGTTTAATTTTTTATTTTATTTTTGTTACATTTTGTACGTGTGTGTTGTATGTTTTCTTTTACTACTATATTTGAATGTCATTTATTTTTAATTTATTGACACTATTACAAACTAATTATTTATTGACTATTGTTATAAAACTATAATCAAATTGGACTATAGTACCAATATTTGTATTGTAAGATCCTACAATGTATGTCAATCATATTTCAGTATCAAGTTCTTTATATTTCCAAAACATTACTTACATGCTTTATTAGCTTCTAAATTTTGAAATATATTGTATAAATTTTTATTTTTCACCTTTATAAAAGAAACAATAGATGTAAAAGTAAAACATTCAAAATTATCTAATACTAAAAACATCAAGTTTTAAGAGATTCACTCGATAGTTGAATCTTCATAAGCAATTTCAAATTTGTTTTTCAGGGTCATCATTCCTTCTATATTAAATTAGTCAAAAAGAGGGGTATACAGCGGGGAGAACTACCTCCCTAGTGCAATCTAAAATCAGTAAATGAGGAGTATTACTCCCTTACAGTGTAATAGAGTGAAAGCATAAATAAGGAGTACTACTCCCTCACAATATAAAAAGTAGAAAGCATAAATAAGGAGTACTACTCCTTTACAACAAAAGACAGTATCCCTAAGACAAAAGTTAGTGACACTATTGTAGACAAATTATTTTTGTGCCCAATCAAATGACGACAAGTGGAAAATATATATTATTTATCAATTATATTCTATTTTTCTATTTATAATTTGGAATTTACCAAATTAATTTTAAATATAAATAGTTAAATTAATTGATATTTAATATATATTTCGTCATCAAATCAACGGTCGACACGTGTCAAATTGAGGTGTTCCGGCCAATCAAATCAAAGACAAATATTTCTCATATTATCTCTTTAAAAAAATACAAAAATCAAAGAGATAATATTGAAATTGACCAATCATGTCTTCCCAAATATTTAATGTATTTATCTCTTTAAATTAAAATAAAGAGATAATACAAAATAAGTGTTCAAGTTCACCACGACTCTACCTCTTTGACAGCTATATAAAGGGGTCCTGGGAACTCATTCAAAACACACACACACACACACATACAAGCAAGAGAGCATTCAAGAAGTCTCGAAATCCTCTCAAGCACAAATCAAGGAAGATCCACGGCATTCTAGGCAAGATTCAAGGCGTTCGTCGCGGAAATCGTCCAAAGTCAGCGTTTGATTCGACAAGAAGTCCGAAGACCGGCGAATTAATGTTATCAAGACCGAATTCCACCTTGGCGGAAGATCAAAGTCTCAAATCCACCAAGAACATCCCAAATTCAAGTCAAGAACTGTCAAGTTTATAGCGTTCGATCCGGGAACAAGTCAACGACCCCCGAATTAACGTTATTCAAAGTCAAAGTCAACGTCAAAGGAGATCAAACGTCACAGTTTCACCTCCGAAGTTGCCGAAGTCAAAGATCACGTTCTTGAAGAGAAGAATCAGAGGTTTCAAGTAGAGATTTCGCACCCACAAATACTCAATTCAATTCAAGAATTTATTTGTAATATTTTCGTATTTCGTTAAATTCAGGAACACGAAAATTTATTTACAAATTTCGGCACGCCCAGTGGGACCGCTCTACCTCTCATCTCTTCCCTTCAACAAAGTCTGAAGTATTTCAATGGATACTCAAGGAAAAGCCATGAAGACGGTGAATTCCAAACTTGCCATAACAAAGTCTTCAAGTTCAAGTACCAAGAGTCTCGGTGTTACTACGAGGAGCATGTCGAAGAAACTTAAGGAATCTTCCTAGATGACTCCTCCAATTGAATCTGCTCAGAAGGACATATTCGTGCCTAACCACGCAAGCGAAGATGACGAAGATAAATCTCCCCCGTCCTCTCCTCGCTCCGAGTCTAGCTATTCCTTCACCACAAATGTGGCCCCAGTCATGGTGACAAATGCCACCACCTTAGAAGAGCAAATTGCAAGCCTGACAAGAGCTATCGAGGGACTCGCCAAGCATGTCCAAGAGCAAGATGCCCAAGTCGCCAGGTTGATCAACAAACCGGACAACGTTGAGACAAGCCATGCTCGGGGAAAACAAGTTGAGACTCACGACGAAGTAGAAATATCCACAAAAGAGAACTACGCCAAGAAAGATGAACCTGCAAAGGGGCTTCAAGTCTCATCCAATGGATTGATTCCTATGGACCAATTGAAAGAATTCATCGAAGGGACCATTAGGAGCAAGATTGAGAGAAGCTCAAGGTCATCCTTTACTTACTCCAAGCCCTACACTCCAAGAATTGACAACTTAAAGATGCCAATGGGCTACCAACCGCCGAAGTTCCAACAATTTGACGGCAAAGGCAATCCTAAGCAGCACGTCGCTCACTTCGTCGAAATGTGCAACAATGCCAGGACAATATGGCGATCATCTGGTCAAACAGTTCGTCCGATCACTGAAAGGCAACGCATTTGATTGGTATACTGATTTGGAAGCCTGTTCAATTGATGGATGGGACCAACTAGAGCAAGAATTCCTGAATCGCTTCTATAGCACTCGGCGCACTGTCAACATGATTGAGCTTACAAATTCCCACCAATGGAAGGATGAGCCGGTCATCGATTATATCAATAGGTGGAGGAATCTGAGCCTCAACTGCAAAGACCGATTATCTGAAGCTTCCGCCAGAGATGTGTATTCAAGGGATGCATTGGGGTCTCCGGTACATTCTTCAAGGAATCCTACCCAGGTCATTCGAAGATTTGGCCACTCGAGCGCATGACATGGAGTTAAGTATGGCAGCAAGTGGAGTAGAAGGACCACCTGTCCAAGAGCCCCGCAGAACCAAGGAAAGGCAAGAGATCAAGAAAGGGGGCAAACCCTTTTCAAAACCTCCAAGCAAGGAATCGATGGCAGTGAATGTAGCGCCACTCAAGCTTAGGAGCACAGCAAAAGACAGCATTGCCCCGAAGCAAAATGCGCCTTACGAAAGACCACAAAGAAAGCTAACTTTGAAGGAAATGCAAGCAAAGCAATATCCTTTCCTTGATTCCGATGTCCCCGGGATATTCGATGACTTGTTGGAGGCCAACTTCATTGAACTACCTGAAGCTAAACGACCTGAAGAAGCCGAACGAACAGATGATCCAAAATATTGCAAGTACCATCGTTTAGTTGGGCATTCGATACAAGATTGCTTTGTGTTCAAAGACAAGGTTATAAAATTAGCTCGCCAAGGCAAGATCTCTCTTGAAGAAGATACCCAGCAGCAAACGTGACCTCGGTCAAATGTGGGTCTTTCGATAGTGAAGCCTCCTACAATACCACACACGAGAATGTTACTGCGATCAAAGAGGACGCTCTATCTGAAAAAGAAGATTCCTCTGATAGTGATGAATGCATGTCCACCATTACCTTCACTGACGAAGATTTGCTTCTTGGGTCAAAACCGCATAAGCGCCCCTTGTTCGTCGCTGGATATGCACGCGAACAAAAGGTGAATAGAATATTGATCGATGGAGGCTCTGCAGTCAACATCTTACCCCTACGAACCTTGAGAGACTTGGGGATCCCGATGGATGAACTCGCAAACAGCCGCCTCATGATTCAAGGCTTCAATCAAAGAGGACAAAGGGTTGTCGGCATTATCAGGATGGAATTGTTGATGGACGATATGGCGTCAACCGCACTATTCCATGTTATAGACGCCAAGACTTCTTACAACATACTTCTTGGCCGCCCTTGGTTGCATGAAAATTCTGTGGTCCCCTCAACATGGCATCAATGCTTCAAATACTGCCGCAATGGTATAGTGAAAAGGGTATTCGGTGATACCAAGCCTTTTACCGAAGTTGAGTCGCACTTCACCGACACTAAGTACTACGTTGAAACTGCCAAAAGAGGAAAAAAGATTTCACCCTCTGAGAAACCAAGGTCACATGACGATGGAAGCATGAGGAGAAATGAGCAGCCCGTTGTCGAGGCTAGATTTTCAAAGAGTTTGACTTTACCATTGACTCAAGTCAACGCAAAGCAACCATCGAAACCGCCACTTGAAGGATTTGTGTCCTCAACCCAAAAAGAAGAAGCGGGACATGAAACGTTGGCTATAGACGGAGAAGGGTATGATCCTAAAGCCTTCAAATTGCTTGTTAAAGCCAGGTATGATCCACAAGAAAGATTAGCCCTTGGAAAACTTCCTCCCGAAGCCACCGGCAAGAAGCTCCATGGACTCAGCGCCACCCAAGTGATGTTAAAGGAAAAAGGGCATGCAGTCCCAGATTCACGTGTGGGCCTTGGCTTTATCCCTCCTAAGCCTATTCGCATAACCATTAAAAGGGCCAGCGGCAACCATGTCAGTGAAAGTCTCTCTTCAACAGAAGATGATCAAAGGAAAGAAAATCCACGGGAGTCTGTCTTCAATAGCCTCGTCCCACGTAAAAGACTGGTGCACAGAAGGACCAACAATCAATCGGTCTTTGATAGACTTGGTCCACATAAAAGAATGATGAACCAAAAGAAAGCCATGTCCAAGGTGGCTGAACAATCAAAGGAAAACATCACATCTTCACATAAACTTAGAAGTTTGGTTCCTTCCAGAATGAGACGCCACACAACTCTAGACATATCATGTGGCAGAGTCTTGAAAGTTAAAACAAGAACAATGGTCTTCACACAAGTTCGACTTGATAACGAGGATGACAAAGAAAGCGTTGCATCATCCAACTGTATTAACGACAGTGCTGAAGAAGATGTCGCCCTAGCCCATCACATCACCTTAATCGAAAATGAAGAGGTTGAAGAAGAAGAAGATGCTGAAGACGCTCCTCTAGAACTTGAGGAAGGCATTAAAGCCAACGTTGACGAGTTGAAAGAAGTCAATCTAGGTGATGCCGAAGATCCCAGGACAATTTACACAAGTGCTTCTCTAACCCCGGAAGAAGATAAGGCTTATGTCGCGCTACTCCATGAGTATAAAGACGTATTTGCATGGTCCTACAAAGAAATGCCGGGATAGATCCAAAAGTAGCTGTGCACCACTTATCCGTAAAGAAGGGGGCTCGTCCTGTCAAACAAGCTCAACGTAGGTTTCGACCTGAGCTAATCCTATTGATTGAATGTGAGGTAAACAAACTTATTGAAGTCGTTTTATTCGAGAAGTCAAGTATCCTACGTGGATATCTAGCATCGTGCCCGTGAGGAAGAAGAATGGGCAGATACGAGTATGTGTTGACTTCAGAGACTTGAATAACGCATGTCCCAAGGACGACTTCCCATTACCTATCGCCGAGTTAATGATAGACGCCACTACGGGTCATGAAGCCCCATCTTTCATGGATGGATCGTCCGGATATAACCAAATACGTATGGCACCAGCGGATGAGGAATTGACAGCATTTCGCACTCCTAAAGGTATATATTGCTACAAAGTCATGCCTTTCGGATTAAAGAACGCCGGCGCCACATATCAAAGGGCGATGCAAAAGATGTTCGACGACATGCTCCACAAGAATGTAGAATGCTACGTTGATAACTTGGTCGTGAAGTCAAAGAAATGAGAGGATCATCTTCATGACTTGAGAAAGGTTTTTGAACGTTTGAGAAGATACCAACTAAAGATGAATCCCTTCAAGTGTGCATTCGGAGTTACATCCGGAAAATTCCTTGGGTTCATCATTCGTCAACGGGGTATAGAGATTGAGCAAGCCAAGATTGATGCCATTTTGAGAATTCCAGAACCTAGGAATGTCCATGAGCTCAAGAGTTTGCAAGGAAAGCTCGCGTATCTTCGGAGATTCATTTCCAATCTAGCAGGCCGTTGTCAACCATTCAGTCGCCTATGAAGAAGGATGTGCCCTTCGAATGGGATGAGACTTGTGATAAAGCGTTCAGAAGCATAAAATCCTAACTTGATGAAGTCTCTGGTGTTGGTTGCACCCGTCCCCGGACGCCCCTTAATTCTGTACGTTGCTGCTCAAGAGCGCTCCGTGGGAATCTTACTTGCCCAGAAGAATGATGAGGGGAAAGAGAATGCTTTATACTATTTAAGCAGAACGATGACACCAAACGAGCTCAATTATTCACCCATCGAAAAGCTATGTTTGGCGCTCATCTTCGCAATCCAAAAGTTGAAGCATTACTTTCAGTCACACAGCGTCCATCTAGTCTCAAAAGCAAATCCCCTGAAATATGTCATGGCAAAGCCAGTACTGTCTGATAGACTCGCAAGATGGTATCTTCAGTTGCAACAATTCGAAATCACATACGTTCCTCAAAAGGCAGTGAAAGGACAAGTTTTAGCAGACTTTCTAGCCGATCACCCCATGCCTGCCGAGTGGGAATTGTCTGATGACTTGCCGGACGAGGATGTCCTTCTGATTGAAGTTACGCCCCCCTAGAAAATGTACTTTGATGGAGCTGCCCATAGAGAAGGAGCCGGGGCTGGAGTTGTCTTTGTCACGTCTGAAGGGGAAGTCTTGCCTTATTCCTTCACCTTAACCCAGAACTGTTCAAATAATATAGCGGAATATCAGGCTTTAATCCTTGGATTGGAAATGGCAGTGGACACAAAGCAACGACACCTAAAAGTGTACGGAGACTCTCAGTTAGTGATTAATCAACTCCTAGGTCTCTACGAAGTCAAAAAGCCTAAGTTGCTTCCATACTATAACTACGCAAGAAGACTGATAGGATGGCTAGGAGATGTAGAACTTGAGCACCTGTCGAGAAAGGATAATAAACAAGCCGATGAAAGAAATCGGTGGATCGTCCCGGGAATTGCGCGAATGCGGAAGCGCGATAAAATTAAACATACAAAAATTAAAGCATGCTTTTAATTTAAAAGAACACGCTCAAGGGGTGTGCCCTTGAGGTTTTCGGGCGTTCGTGTATCTCATGATCATAAAGCATGTAAAGAAATCATGGAGGCCATAGAGTTAAAAATTAAAGAGGGACGAAAAAGTAAAACGAGACCTACCCGTTGTCGTTTTTTGTCTTCAACGGCTACTCGCGTTGTTCCCCGTTTTGCACCGAGATCTCGTTCTTGAGACCCTCCAAATCGTGACATACGATCCACCCACGTATCTTGCACGTCGTGCTAGCAATGAACAAGTGTATAATTTTTGGAGTGGACGAATCAATAACACGTTATCAATTAACGGTATTGGTTCGTCTAAGTTCTAATGTTCCAAGAACAAAAAGAACTAAAAAAATATTTTCTTCTTGGAGAGAGAGGGAGGGGCGGACGAGAGGTATGGAGAGGGGAGAGTGTGTGTTGTGTGTGTTTTTCAAGAATCATCATCCTTCAATTGTTGGAAGCTAGAGGTTTATATAGAGGAGGAGTTTAATCCTCTTTAAACTCCAACTCTAAGAACTCTAATTTGACTAGGATTTTGACCTAGTCAAAGTCCTAGTCAAACTAGTGTTTGACCTAGTCAAATGAATCCTAGCCTTCCATCTCCCCTTTCCATCTCAACCGTTGATTTTAATTTAATGGAATATTTAAATCCTATTAAATATTCCAAAAGGCTAAAAGAATAAATATAATATAATGAATAAATATTATTATTTATTCTAAGCCCATTAAATCAACCTTTTAATAAATTCTATTTATTAATTTAATTCCCTTTATCAAATAGAAGGAATTAATTTCTCCAAGAAAATATAGGACCTGATTAAATCTAATTTAATCATTCCTTTACTCCAATATTTAATTCCGTATTAAATACTAAGTGTGTGACTCTTTAGGTTCACCATTCAGCTAGACTTGGTCGGATTCCTAGAATCCGCCCGTTACCATGGGTGGCCATCTAGCAACGGTCCATGGCACTAGAGACTAGGTGAAATAATCGGGGATGAACATTTAGGCTCTAACAGTATACTTGTCCTTCAATCTTCGGTCTCATCACTTAGGGTCTAGGGCACGGAAAATGCAGGTACCCATTTTGGACCTAAGTGTCGGTCTGTCCTTACTAAACGCCGCAAGGGAAACCTTTCCCTTCTGTTCAGTTACTGTGGCCATAGATTTCAGGGACAAGACACAGAGCATACAGGAGACTCAACTGTCAATACCTTTTGACAGGAGACAGATCCTTTCTTGGAAACTACTGTCACTTTGTACACCCGAGCTGCACTAGACATGGCTTATGACTACTCAAGAGTATTTTTGCAATCTCTCACCATATCTAAGATACAGACCTGATGCACAGGTAAACTCAGCAGTTCCTCAAGTCAAAGGACTTGGCATGTACTGTTGGAACCGGGAATACACGTCATACCTTGCTGACCATACTCAAGGTCCTCCGTAAGACGGTTCCCACGAGTCACCTCAGTCAGCTGCTTCCTAGCATGCTGACCCACTAACACTGCTTAGACGACCTTCGTCACCCGTCGATGAAATACGACAGCAGATGCTTAGTGCAAGTCTCAAAGGGAATCCCGGTACCCATTTTCGGGATTCCTTGACTTGGAGATTTCCGGATTGATTCGGCGAGACTGATTTCATGGGACCTACCTCCAAGCGTAGTCCCAGTCCCCGAGATCGTTTCTCAGTCCGTGGGCTTTGTTTGCGTAGTGAACAGAAATGTAAATGCAGACAAGTGAACGTAAACAAAGTATTGCCATTTGAATTTTCACTTCTTTATTCATAAATGTTTTATCAAATACCAAAGAATTGTCTAGACATAGGTTACATATTCCTACCAAAATTGGCTTACATGGTCACCTATTCTAACAATCTCCCACTTGACCTTTAAAGCCAATTGCCCATATGCCTAATCCCCATCTTCTCAAGATGTTGCGTATGAGCGCTCTGCGACATAGGCTTTGTCAGCGGGTCTGCTGTGTTGTCTGCCGAGTTGACTCGGTCCATCCGGATGTCACCTCTTCCTACCATTTCTCTAAGAAGATGGTAGCGTCTAAGAATGTGTTTGGAACGGTGATGAGATCTCGGTTCCTTTGCTTGCGCTATGCGCCGTTGTTATCACAGAAGATGACAACGGGCTCGGCGATGCTAGGCATCACACCCAACTCTTGGATGTAGTTTCTCATCCAAACCGCTTCCTTAGCAGCTTCTGAAGCTGCTATGTATTCAGCCTCTGTGGTGGAGTCAGCAATGGTTGCTTGCTTGGAACTTTTCCAAGCTACTACTCCTCCATTGAGTTTGAATACGTACCCCGATTGAGACTTGCATCATCGTCATCAGACTGGAAGCTCGCGTCGCTAAAGCCTTGCAGAATTAGTTCTCCATTGCCATAGACTAGGAACATGTCCTTAGTCCTCCTCAGGTACTTAAGGATGCCCTTAACAGCATTCCAATGTGCCTCTCCTGCGCAGGACTGATATCTGCTTGTTACGCTCAAAGCGTATGCAATGTCAAGCCTAGTGCAGTGGACCGCATATTGCATGCTACCTACGGCAGAAGCATAGGGGATGACCTTCATCCTTTCAAGTTCCTCATCAGTCTGTGGGGACTGTTTCTTGGATAACTTGATCCCATGCCTCATTGGAAGGAATCCTCGTTTGGAGTTTGTCCATTCGATATCTCTTTAGGACTTTCTCCATATACGAGTTTTGGGTGAGTCCTAACATCCTTTTAGATCTGTCCCTGACAATCTGGATGCCTACGATGTAGGAGGCTTCACCCAAGTCCTTCATGGAAAACTGGGTTGACAACCATGCTTTTGTGTTTCCTAACATTCTTACGTCATTACAATGAGCAGAATGTCATCCACATAAAGCACTAGGAACACTTTTGAGCTCCCACTGACCTTCTTGTATACACAAGGGCCGGATTCATTTTTGATGAAGTCATAACCCCGTATTACTTCATCAAAGCGAATGTTTCCAACTTCGGGAGGCTTGTTTGAGGCCATAGATGGACTTCTGGAGATGACAGACTTTCTGCTCTTTTCCAGTGACCGTGAAACCCTGCGGCTGATCCATGTAGATCTCTTCTTCAACGAAACCGTTGAGGAAGGCCGTTTTCACGTCCATCTGCCATATCTCATAGTCATACCATGCTGCTGTGGCGAGCAGAATCCGAATGGACTTAGCCATGGCTACTGGCGAGTAGGTATCCTCAAAATCGACCCCGGGTCGTTGAGTGTATCCCTTAGCTACAAGTCTAGCCTTAAAGGTTGTGACTTCTCCATCAACGCCAAGTTTGCGCTTGTAGACCCACTTACAGCCGACTGGCTTAACATCTTTCGGTGGATCTATGAGACTCCAAACATGGTTCTCGCTCATGGAGTCCATTTCGGCTTTCATGGCCTCAAGCCATTTCCCGGAGTCGATGTCAGACATCGCTTCTCCATATGTCTTAGGATCGTTATCCAAAAGATCGGTCGCTCCTGGAAAGCCATATCTCACTGGAGGTCTGGACTCTCTAGTAGACCTACGGAGAACGGGAACGTCAGTGGTGACTGTGGGCGCTGACTGTATCGGAGCCGGTGGTTCAGGAACCGGGGCTGGCTGTTCCTGAGGCTGTCCTTCATGACTAGCATGTTGGACCTCTCGAGGTTGGTCAGCTCTTCGGCTGTCTATCCTGAATCCTCTAAGTGAGGGTTCCGCGGCCTCCTCTGATGGCTGGATTCCATCACTTGATTCCTCAAGGATCAGCTCATCAGGTTGGATATCCTCCGGGAAGCCTTGCTCCAAGAATACTGCATTTCTTGAAACAAACACCTTTTGTTCCAAGGGGTCATAAAAGTAATAACCCGCAGTTTCTTTAGGGTATCCAACGAACCTGCATAAGCTTAGACCTAAATTCTAACTTAATCTCCCACTAACCTTTTGACGTATGCGGGGCTACCCCATACTTTCAAGTAGTTGTAGGATGCAGGCTTGCCGTGCCATATCTCATATGGCGTTTGGGTCAATGCACTAGCAGGCGCTAAATTTAATAATTTGGCCGCCGTCTCTAGTGCATAGCCCCAAAACGATAAGGGCAATTTGGTAAAACTCATCATGGACCGAACCATGTCCAACAGGGTTCGATTCCTCCTTTTAGAGACACCATTTAACTGTGGTGTTCCTGGAGGTGTCCATTCTGATATTATACCATGTTCTTTTAGATAATCTAGGAACTCCGTACTAAGGTATTCACCGCCTCGGTCCGACCGTAGGATTTTAATTTTGCAGTTGGTCTGGTTCTCCACTTCAAGTCTGAATTCTTCAAACCTCTCAAGAGCTTCAGACTTGTACCTCATCAGGTAAACATAACCATACCGTGAATGATCATCGGTGAAGGTTATGAAGTAGGAGAACCCACCTCGGGCCTGCGTCCTTAGTGGTCCACATACGTCTGTATGGACCAAGTCCAACAGACCTGTGGCAAGCCTGCTTTGTCCTACAAAGGGCTTCTTGGTCATTTTCCCTCTTAGACAGGACTCACAAGTTGGTAGATCGCTCAAGTCCCCAACCTCTAGGTTCTTTGAGTCTCCCAACCTTTTCATCCTATCTTGGGATATGTGACCTAGCCTAGCGTGCCACAGACGTGCGTTCCCGTTATTATCTAATTTTCGTTTGTGTTGTGCATTGAGGACGAAATTCGTTTGTTGCAAGATATAGAGTCCGTTATGCAATGTAACAAGTAGATGAGCAATTCCACACCTCATCAAATAAAAGCAATTTTTATTGATTCTAAACTCATAACCACTATTGTCCAAACAATGGAATGGAAATGATGTTTTTAATCATACTGGGTACAAAATAAACTTGCTCTAAATCTATGCTAATACTGTCACTAATCACTAGAGTGGCGGATCCTGTTGCTTCTGCCGAGATGGCCTTGCCATTCCCAAGCTTCAGGATCATGTCCCCGCTACCCAGTTTTCTGCTTCTTTTCAACACCTGCAAGTCATTTGCAAATGTGAGCTCCACAGCCGGTATTTAATACCCAAGAGGCAGAACTAGTGACCATATTAACCTCAATCACATATATACCTTGGTTCGAGAAGAGTTTGGGGCACTCTCTCTTCCAATGCCCTTTCTCACGGCAGTTGATACATATGTCATATGCCTTCGACTGTTGCTTGGAGACAACCTTTCCCTTTCCTTTGCCTTTCCCTTCTTTGGCAATGGGAACACTCTTAGTGTTTGTAGCTGCTTTGACGGCCTTTCCTTCCCTTTCTTCTTCTTCCAACGTCCGGCAGCCTTGCCTTTCGTATTAGAAGTCGAAGCACCTCCAAAAAATACCGAAGGCGTGGACTTCTTAGTCGTTGCCTCGTATTGCACCAACATATTGATCAACTCATGAATGCCCTTCTCAAGTGCGTTCATGTTGTAGTTGACGATAAATTGGTCAAAGGAGGGTGGGAGTGACTGAAGGATCACATCTATGTACGTTTCATTATCGAGACCTGCCTTTAGGTCCTCGAGCTTTTCCACCAGGGTAAGCATTTTAACCCCGTGCTCTTGTACAGAGGATCTTTCTGTCATTTTCGTTCCAAAGAACGCCTTGGTCGCGACATACCTAGTATGCCGCTCCGGGACTGCATAGCAATCCTTAAGGCGAGCCATGATGGAAGGGACATCGTCTAGCCTTTCATATTGCTTCTGAATCTCATTGGTCATCGAAGCAAGTATGATGCTACGGACCTTCCGGTTATCCCTACGCCAAGTCTCGAACGTCTCACGTTCTTCTGGCGTGGATCCTTCCGGTAAGGTCCTAGGGAGAGGCTCGTCCATGACGTAGCCTTGGTTCTCGTAATCTAGGACTATCCTGAGATTGCGCAATCAATCGTTGTAGTTTGTTCCATTGAATTTGTTTGTCTCAAGAATGGTGGAAAGTGGGTTCTTAGACATTTTAAAAATCTACATTTTAGAAAACAGCGCGCGATCAGCAGAAAATAAAAGACGGTGGTTTGATAAAATAATTAAATGCATGGACTTTAGTCATTTAGTCCTCCCACTATTTATACGAAAACACGATACTCTCAAACGTGGTTTTCGGAAAATCCTTTCCAATTGGGCTTGGGATCCACAGCGATTTTTCCCATATCCCGCTTTTACGATTCGCATGGAAAAGATCCTGTGGGAGGTATTCCATACCATTCTCGTTCCACGAGATTCCCAAGATTATTGCCTCACCCTTTCACATGATCCCGAGGACTCCAAGCGAATCATGTTATTTGGGCGTTTAGACCCAAACCCAATCGACCGAGCCACGGACCCACTGGTACCCCCACGACTCGTGAGACAGGTAGCAGCAGCCCGCTTTTCGTTCATGACATAATGCAGCTTCCTTTAAGTACAATAACGTGCCACGACTCGTGAGACCACGCTATTGACCTAAAGCAGCTTCCTCACTATGCCATGGATTGGAAGGCATGGACAAACTCCTGGAGTTCATGTCCACTTTGTCTAGGGTCTAATATTTAGACATTGGTCCAACCAATGTGAGAGTAAGTAATGACCGAGATCTCAAATAAATAAATATCTACACATACATCCATAATGCGTAAATAAACCATCCACAGCAGTTATACGATAAATAAACAAACCCATTCATTCATCATCATAACCACATGCAAATTAAAGCCTAGCACGCCCCTGTTGGATGATCACGAGCCCGAATCCTATGCGACCCACTGAGCCCGCAGTGGATCTATGGTCAATCTAGGGTTGGTCCTATACTATTACATTAATAGTAACCCAATCATCATGCTGATGGGCCTTGGTCTCTTTTTCTCTTTCTTCACTTCATGGAAAACTCCAAGGGGGCCTCCCGTCTGGGCTCTCCATGTGGTCCTTCCTTTTTCTCCACCAATTACAAAAATAGAAACCTCACTCCTAGTCTACTTTCATTACATATTAAAAATAGAAACCCCAGTGAAAACCCGGGGGGAGTACATAAGGAGGGAGGTAGAATGCCTTATTATTCCAAGGCAACTAGAAAGAGAGAAGGAGAAAGCAGTAAAAGAGGCACACAGGCCCAACAGAAAATAAACCATACATCCGGTCTAGGGCTCGCGATCATCCATTTCCATCCAACACACATAATCACATGATCCAATCATATAATTACAAAATACCAACAACATATGATTTCCAATCATAAATATCAAAAATAATAAATGAATATGTGCACAACGTGTGAAAAATAAAACACAAATATTGGTAATATTATTTTCTCATTTTAGGAAAACCTTTCCTCATTATTTTAAGTAAAATAACCCCATTCCAAATCCAATTTATTTTACTCCTAAAATAATGTCTTTAGAAAAATAGGCATAATTGAACCAAAAACGATTTTTTCAAAATTAATTCAAAAATTAAAACTGAAAATAATTAAAAAATAAAAGAAAAAACACTGCTAGGGTTTTTGAAACCCTAGCAGCAGCAGCAGCCGCCGCCGGCAGCGGCCCGCCGGCACGCGCACAGGGCAGCAGGCTCAGCCTGCCGCCCTTGCGCGCGCGCAGGCGCTGCCTAGCAGGGCGCGCGCGCCTGGCCGGCAGCGCGCTGCGCGGCCCTGGCAATCCGGCAGGCCGCCGCGCGCGCAGGTTCCCCTGCCTTGCGCGCGCGCTGGCCTGCTGGCTGCCGGCCGTGCCGTGCGCAGTGCGCGCGCAGACGCGCACTGGGCACGCCTGCCGGGCGCGCGCGCGCAGACTCCTCGGTCTGCTCGCGCGGGCCTGGCGGCGCTGCCCCGAGCCCGTCCGCGCGCGGACTCGCAGGTGCGCGCGCGCAGACACCCTTGTCTGCGTGCGCGCGCGCATGGAGGCGCTGCCCTGCGCGCGCGCCTGCGCGACCGGCTTAGCGGGCGCGCGCAGACCTACCTTGCCTGCGCGCGTCTGCCCTGCCGGCAGCGTGCGGCTGCGCGCGGGCAACCCTCCTGGTTGGCCGGCTGCGTCGTTTCTCATTTTCCGTTCAATTTTCCACCCCGTTTCCCAAGAAAAACAGAAAAATACCAACATTCAGAAATTCACACGAATTAAAAGCAAAAAAACCAACATGCTTAAAATCAAGAAAAATCTAGATTTAATAAAAACATGTCAATTTCACGTTTCATGCTTATAACGCACATAAACCCTAGGCCTATACACCGAACCGGGCTCTGATACCACTGAAAGAAATCGGTGGATCGTCCCGGGAATTGCGCGAATGCGGAAGCGCGATATAATTAAACATACAAAAATTAAAGCATGCTTTTAATTTAAAAGAACACGCTCAAGGGGTGTGCCCTTGAGGTTCCCGAGCGTTCGGTGTATCTCATGATCATAAAGCATGTAAAGAAATCATGGAGGCCATAGAGTTGAAAATTAAAGAGGCACGAAAAAGTAAAACGAGACCTACCCGTTGTCGTTTTCGTCTTCAACGGCTACTCGCGTTGTTCCCCGTTTTGCACCGAGATCTCGTTCTTGAGACCCTCCAAATCGTGACACACGATCCACCCACGTATCTTGCACGTCGTGCTAGCAACGAACAAGTGTATAATTTTTGGAGTGGACGAATCAATAACACGTTATCAATTAACGATATTGGTTCGTCTAAGTTCTAATGTTCCAAGAACAAAAAGAACTAAAAAATATTTTCTTCTTGGAGAGAGAGGGAGGGGCGGACGAGAGGTATGGAGAGGGGAGAGTGTGTGTTGTGTGTGTTTTTCAAGAATCATCATCCTTCAATTGTTGGAAGCTAGAGGTTTATATAGAGGGGGAGTTTAATCCTCTTTAAACTCCAACTCTAAGAACTCTAATTTGACTAGGATTTTGACCTAGTCAAAATCCTAGTCAAACTAGTGTTTGACCTAGTCAAACGAATCCTAGCCTTCCATCTCCCTTTTCCATCTCAACCGTTGATTTTAATTTAATGGAATATTTAAATCCTATTAAATATTCCAAAAGGCTAAAAGAATAAATATAATATAATGAATAAATATTATTATTTATTCTAAGCCCATTAAATCAACCCATTTAATAAATCCTATTTATTAATTTAATTCCCTTTATCAAATAGAAGGAATTAATTTTTCCAAGAAAATATAGGACCCGATTAAATCTAATTTAATCATTCCTTTACTCTAATATTTAATTCCGAATTAAATACTAAGTGTGTGTGGATAGTGTGTGACTCTTTAGGTTCACCATTCAGCTAGACTTGGTCGGATTCCTAGAATCCGCCCGTTACCATGGGTGGCCATCTAGCAACGGTCCATGGCACTAGAGACTAGGTGAAATATTCGGGGATGAACATTTAGGCTCTAACAGTATACTTGTCCTTCTATCTTCGGTCTCATCACTTAGGGTCTAGGGCACGAAAAATGCAGGTACCCATTTTGGACCTAAGTGTCGGTCTGTCCTTACTAAACGCCGCAAGGGAAACCTTTCCCTTCTGTTCAGTTACTGTGGCCATAGATTTCAGGGACAAGACACAGAGCATACAGGAGACTCAACTGTCAATACCTTTTGACAGGAGACAGATCCTTTCTTGGAAACTACTGTCACTTTGTACACCCGAGCTGCACTAGACATGGCTTATGACTACTCAAGAGTATTTTGGCAATCTCTCACCATATCTAAGATACAGACCTGATGCACAGGTAAACTCAGCAGTTCCTCAAGTCAAAGGACTTGGCCTGTACTGTTGGAACCGGGAATACACGTCATACCTTGCTGACCATACTCAAGGTCCTTCGTAAGACGGTTCCCGCGAGTCACCTCAGTCAGCTGCTTCCTAGCATGCTGACCCACTAACACTGCTTAGACGACCTTCGTCACCCGTCGATGAAATACGACAGCAGATGCTTAGTGCAAGTCTCAAAGGGAATCCCGGTACCCATTTTCGGGATTCCTTGACTTGGAGATTTCCGGACTGATTCGGCGAGACTGATTTCATGGACCTACCTCCAAGCGTAGTCCCAGTCCCCGAAATCGTTTCTCAGTCCGTGGGCTTTGTTTGCGTAGTGAACAGAAATGTAAATGTAGACAAGTGAACATAAACAAAGTATTGCCATTTGAATTTTCACTTCTTTATTCATAAATGTTTTATCAAATACCAAAGAATTGTCTAGACATAGGTTACATATTCCTGCCAAAATTGGCTTACATGGTCACCTATTCTAACAGCCGATGCACTGGCCAAGCTCGCTTCAACCCTCTCGATGACCGATAAAGAGACGCGCATACCAATATGTAAGAATTGGGTCATACCACTAGTCTTCAGTGATGATGAGGATGACACATTCCAAGAAGAAGAAAATCATGTCATGGAAGTTTTCGAAATTGAAGGGGATGATTGGCGGCAACCACTCGTCGATTACTTGAAGCACAAGAAGCTACCCGACAACATTCGACGAAGGGCTGAAATTCGGCGGCGGGCGTCTCGCTTCATCTACTTCAAAAACACGCTCTACAGACGTTCATTTGATGGTATTTTCTTCCGCTGCCTAAACGATGATGAGCAAATGCGAGCTATGGAGGAAGCTCACTCTGGAGTTTGCAGTGCGCACCAATCCGGACCAAAGCTACACTTCCGTATAAAAAAGAATGGGTTATTACTGGCCTACAATGGTCAAAGATTGCATGGACTATGCACGGAGATGTCAAGCCTGTCAAATTCATGCCAATTTTATCCACCAACCACCCGAGCCATTACACCCTACCGTAGCTTCATGGCCCTTCGATGCTTGGGGTTTAGATGTCGTAGGACCCATGACAAAGTCCTCCGGTGGTCACTTATATATCTTGGCGGCAACCGACTACTTCTCTAAATGGGCTGAAGCAGTCCCCCTCAAAGAAGTGAAGAAAAAGAACGTTGCTGATTTCATCCGTACACACATCATATATCGCTACGGAGTGCTCAGGTATATCATCACTGATAATGGAAAACCCTTCTGTAACAGCTTGATAGACAAATTGTGTCAGAAGTTTGCATTCAAACATAGAAACTCTTCTATGTACTACGCCGCTGCCAACGGCCTTGCTGAAGCTTTTAACAAAACTTTGTGCAGCCTATTGAAGAAAGTAGTGATCAAGTCAAAACGGGATTGGCACGAGAGAATTGGAGAAGCTCTATGGGCATATAGAACCACTGTCAGAACGCCTACGCAAGCAACTCCTTATGCCCTGGTTTATGGAGTTGAGGCAGTTCTCCCACTTGAGCAACAATCCCTTCATTAAGGATGGCGATACAAGAAGGGCTTACTGAAGAAGAAAACGCTCGAATACGGCTTGAAGAGCTAGAAGCTCTCGATGAGAAGAGGTTAGAAGCACAACAAAGGCTCGAGTGTTATCAAGCTCGACTATCCAAGGCATTCAATAAGAAGGTCCGCCTTTGCTCTTTTCAAGTTGGTGATCTAGTACTCGCAGTGAGAAGGCCTATAATCACAATGCATCAAACGGGAAACAAGTTCTTGCCAAAATGGGACGGTCCGTATGTTGTCAAAGAAGTCTACACAAATGGGGCATATAAGCTGGTTGCTGAAGACGGCTTGAGGATAGGCCCGATAAATGGAAAGTTCTTGAAGTGGTATTACGCCTGAAAAAAAAAAGAAAGAAAAAAAAAACAAAAAAAGAAGAAACAAAAAAAAATCAAAAACAAGTAAGAAAAAAAAAATAAACTCTTAGCCCGCATGAGTATAAACTGTGAACGACCCTCCTCTCTCCAAACAAATATTTTGTACCCCTGAACTACAAATTGACTTGATCCTCTTGATGAGGTACGTAGGCAGCTTAGATATTCTAAGTTCAGTCATAACACTTAAAATGAGTTTTATTCCTCTTATTAAATCATCAAGAGTGGAAGTACTTAAACGTGCTCAAAGATTGCAAGATAGAAAGAAAAAAAAAAAGACTTCTATTATGTAATCTCAAGGAAACATTGGAGTTCATGACATGGGACAAAGAAAAGAGAAATCAAATGCGATAAAATAAAAGGTCCTAAGCTAATCTCAGGCAAAGGGACGCAAATCCTTCAACCCTTCCTTGAGGGCTTCCAAGTGTGTCCGTGAAGCCTCCAAACTCGCAACACGCTTCAACTCGTCCGTGGTGGATTGGACCTTGGAAGCTCCCCTACTTTCTTTAGCACGGGCCTCTTGAAGACGATCGTTGGCTTCCTTCAACTTCCGGTCGAAAAGATCTTTGGATAACCTTTCAGAAGATGACGACCTCGCCTCATCATAAGCAGCAGCCTTGGCAAACAATGCATTCATTGATTCTTCCACGTTTGAGATATCAAAATTCTGAAAACTCTTCATAGACTCAAGAACAAAGTAAACGTCGTCTTCGATTGATGAGATTAAATCAATTGGGGTGTTTGATATCTTCACGAGAAGATCACTCCACAGCTTTTGAAGGAACTCCTTTTGATGATTAAGAAAGAACCTATCGCCTTCAAATACCGACACAGCGGCTGGGCAGGAGGGTTGTTTCCTTTTAAGCCCCATTCCAAGAGGACAAGTCGTAGCCAATAAAGTTGACACTTGACTGTCTTGAGAAGTTTCATCGTCTTCAACGGCTAAGACCTCAGCTTCGAGCTATGATGACGCATCAGCCAAAGTTAGAAACAAGAGAGAATCTTATTACCAAAAAAAAAAAAGAAAAAGGAAGAAGAAGAGGGATAAAAAAAAGATAACCTCCTTGACAAAGTTCAACATCGATGGTCCATGACTTGAGCCTTCATCAGCAACGTCGATGTTTATTGGTTTCGAGTCCCTCTTCGGCCTCTTCCAATGACGATCAGGGTTGCTACTCCCACTTACTTCCAAGGAACGAGGAGCACTTTGCTTCTTATCTACTTCAAAGGGTTCAACCACTTGAGAATTTCGCTTGGGAGAGGAAATAGCCGGCTCACGAGGTTGATCTTGGGCGACTCTTTCACCGCACTGCTTGCCTTTTGGAGAAGCTTGACTTGGGCCTAAAGCAAGTAACTTCGTCACGTTTTCTTCAAAGTAGCCACCGTGAACTCCAAGCCACCACCTTTTGTACGCCTTGGAGGAGAACTTCTTCATATTTGGGGGCATGGGAGGGAACACCACCTTTTCCATAGTCTTGGACAGAACGCACATGCGCCAATAACGGATTCCACCCTCTAAAGAAGCTTCGCGAACATCTTGCGAAAGAATCCCCGGCACTTCTTGGAAGAAACCTAATTGACGACTAAATCGATGAGGGCTATAGGGCTCAACAACGAAATGATCACCTTGCCGCAGAGGAAGGTAGTTCAAACGGACGGCCATGAAATAGATTTCTTCAGATTCTTTGGCATGCCCGTCGTCTGTGAATAAAAAAATCTTTGTCCCTCACAATTATGTTGCAAGTCCAAGAAATAAAGTCGCCTCTGTGTAGCCGCTTTCTCGCCTCTTGCGGATCGTAGTACTTTGCGCCTCCTTCGCCTGAAAAGAGCGTCATCTTGGGCCCACGAACGCCTTGCACAAGTTGATAGTGAGTCTTGAAATAATAAGCTATCCAACTATAAACAAAATGAATCGGAAATGGAGAGTGTACGCGAGTTGGCCTTGGGGTGCCGGAAATCTTATTCAAACCTCTGTAAATACAAGCCAAGATAGGAACTGCAAGACCAATCCTTCGACCGGCTGGCATAGCACTTGCCACCTTGAAAACACTTGGGCGTATTGAACCGACATCTTGAGTGGGAAGGACAAAAAATACAAAGCCAACACGCCAAGTACGCCGCCAAGAATGTCTCTTCCTTTGAACTCCCTTCAATACCAAGCCTCGAGAACAATGCCTCGTCCATCGTGGACCACTTGCCATGTACCCCAACGGTCCCGGAGGGGTTATGAGTTGACTTAGGACGAACGGCCTTCTTCTCTTTACGTGGAGGAGGCTCGCAGTATTTCGTCGCCCTTCTAAGTCAAAACTTGACCCATTTGTCAATAGGAACTTGAGAGGAATGGCCATCTTTATTACTCTTTCGAAGCAAATGGTAGGCGTGGAGTAGGAACTTGCAAGAACGAGGCACAAGTCTCCGTCCTGTCTCGTCAACCCCGTTAAGCTCCTTGGCACTTGGAACAACTTCGTCATAAAGAAGTCCCGCCATAGGAAGTCCGAAAAGGGTGTGCACGCCCCACAACGAAATAGAAAATTCTCCAAAGGACGTCAGAAGAGTGTTGGTAGATGGGCACCACACTTCGCAAAAACGCCTTGATGATATCGGAATTGCGGTCGTAGGTAAATAGTGAGGCATATACGGCATCATACACATGGGCCGTGACTAGCTTGTCTTTGCACCGGCTAAGTACGTCTTCTGTCCACTCCCAAAACCCTTTGATGAAGCGGAACTCGCCGGCAAAGTGAACGTTGTCGCCCTAATTGGCTTTCCCTTCAATGATGCGGCGGCCCAACGTTGGTAGAGAGCTTGGTTCGTCAGAACAATGGTGATGAGTCGCTTGTAGAGACCACGCCTTGGAAGTCTTGCTCAATGAGACTTCTCGAGACCATTCCGTGTGAAGTGGAGTCATCAACCTTGGCCATTGCTTCGCGTATCGACCGATGAGGGGTGCGTGAGTCGGCAAAATCGTCCCTTTCTCCGTGGGTTGACTTTCATCGTCAAGAACGATCAAGTTTTGTTGGCCGGAGGAAAAAGATTCATCTTTGAAGTGAACCATGTTGCAGCCCTACCAAAACACAAAATAGATTTAATCGAGTTAGCCAAAAAAATAACTCGAACAAGTCAAAAAGAAAAAAGAGGAAGGATTAACCCACTCAGGGCGCTTTGGTAATAATGGCTTACTCACCTCAAATCAATCCAAGTGAAAAGGTTTAATTGATTCGAAAAATGTATGTAATCGGCTAATTGCTTGAATTGAACACATACGAAAATTTGAAGACAGTCTGGCCCAATGTGAATTTAACCGAGTCACATTCAGATAGTATCCAATGTGAATTACAATTGAACAAGTCATCACATGAATTAAGGCCCCAAAAATTGCATAAGGCCCAATTCATGTTGAAGAAAACATGCCTTTCAGATTAGATGATGAGCAATTTAAAAATATGGCACGAAAATTGCAATGAACAAAGATGTGAACTTGTATGTAAATTGCTTGCCTGTACAGATGTTGATGACTTGGTCTAAATATGTTCCAGCATTAAATAATCTGATGGAAGTGATGGACGATGGGAAAAATTAAGGGCTTTCCTTTGTACCGAAATCTGGCCTTGCCGAAGACAGTAGCAAAATCTGGAACTTCACCCAAAACACCAACTTGGTGAGACAAGGAAAGAAAATGAAAGCTGGGGAAATAGCAAAATTCATGTTACAACGAAACTGGCGAAAGGCAGCTGCAAACTTGAAGAGGAATTATAAAAAAAAAAAACTCTGATACTACAAATTGAGACACATTACCGTAACAGGTCGATCAAGAGTTCGAGAGAATTCGAGGCAAAAGCTTCTTGCGGACTGAAAATTCTGCAAAGAAAAAAAAAAAAGAAATGTAATAGAGGCATTACAACAAACACTTGGTGTGCGTTCCAGAAAATTGAGACAAAAAAAATATTTTTCTAACACAGCATACCACAAATTCTTCCAACGATTAACCTTCACCATGTGGAACCAATGTCAGATTAAGTCCTTTATATATACATTCAATTGCAGCGTTTTAATCCGAGCAGACAAGGGTGTTTGAGTTATAATCCAATTAGGAGTCATTAATGCAAAGGAAGCTTGAATTGCACGGATTCACCTCCAGTTTGCTCTTAATAGAGTTAGGCCTGAAATAGAACTTACAAGGATTTATAGTTCTTGGTCGAAAAAGCATCCCGCACAGTCGGATTAGCGGAAAGAAGAAATGTGAGCTTTCAAGTGATACTTCTATTAGCAATTCTCTAAAAGGATTCATGGTGCAAAAAAAAAAAAAAAAAAATCAATTGATTAAGAAGATGTGGCCCAGCCTTTTCCTTGGCCCAAATCATTTACAAAAATGAAATGATGGGCTTATCTTGATATTCATGGAAGAATCGGCCGACCCAATACGAATTGCGGTCAATTTAAATTTTCGCGACTCATTCACTTTGAAAATTACATTTTCAAGCATATACTCGTGAACGAGTCTCGAGGGGGCATTTGTAGACAAATTATTTTTGCGCCCAATCAAATGACGACAAGTGGAAAATATATATTATTTATCAATTATATTCTATTTTTCTATTTATAATTTGGAATTTACCAAATTAATTCTAAATATAAATAGTTAAATTAATTGATATTTAATATATATTTCGTCATCAAATCAACGGTCGACACGTGTCAAATTGAGGTGTTCCGACCAATCAAATCAAAGACAAATATTTCTCATATTATCTCTTTAAAAAAATACAAAAATCAAAGAGATAATATTGAAATTGACCAATCATGTCTTCCCAAATATTTAATGTATTTATCTCTTTAAATTAAAATAAAGAGATAATACAAAATAAGTGTTCAAGTTCACCACGACTCTACCTCTTTGACAGCTATATAAAGGGGTCCTGGGAACTCATTCAAAACACACACACACACATACAAGCAAGAGAGCATTCAAGAAGTCTCGAAATCCTCTCAAGCACAAATCAAGGAAGATCCACGGCATTCTAGGCAAGATTCAAGGCGTTCGTCGCGGAAATCGTCCAAAGTCAGCGTTTGATTCGACAAGAAGTCCGAAGACCGGCGAATTAATGTTATCAAGACCGAATTCCACCTTGGCGGAAGATCAAAGTCTCAAATCCACCAAGAACATCCCAAATTCAAGTCAAGAACTGTCAAGTTTATAGCGTTTGATCCGGGAACAAGTCAACGACCCCCGAATTAACGTTATTCAAAGTCAAAGTCAACGTCAAAGGAGATCAAACGTCACAGTTTCACCTCCGAAGTTGCCGAAGTCAAAGATCACGTTCTTGAAGAGAAGAATCAGAGGTTTCAAGTAGAGATTTCGCACCCACAAATACTCAATTCAATTCAAGAATTTATTTGTAATATTTTCGTATTTTGTTAAATTCAGGAACACGAAAATTTATTTACAACTATAACGAAGTTGAAGCTTCATCGTGCCAAAATAAATGTGTCAAGTCACTGAAGATATGACCTAAAAAATATGCAACATAGAGCTGTACAAAAGACCATCAATGTATGTGTACACGTGAACAACATATATGCACAAGATCAAGATCAAAAATATCCATGGTACCACAAGCACCGACAAAGTGCAGCAAAAAACATAGTAAAATCAATGGAATTGTAGCACATGAACAACATAATTCACAAGTAAGGCCAATATACTCATGACACCACAAGCACCGGCAAGGTACGGCAAAAGCAAGTATCAACGCGAATATAGCACGTAACAGCATATATGCACAAGAGCAAGGCCAATATATTCATGATACCACAAGCACCGACAGGGTGCAACAAAAACAAAGTAAATCAATGGTATTGTAGCACATGAACAACAAAAATGCACAGGAGCAAGGTTAATAGACTCATGATACCACAAGCCCCGGCAAGGTGTAGCAAAGGCAAATATCAACGAGAATGTAGCACGTAACCAGCTGTATGCACAAGAAGAAGGCCAATATAGTCATAATACCACATGCACCGGCAAGGTGCAACAACAGAGTAGAAACAAGCACATGCTGAGGAAAAGTCAAGGTGACAGCAAGCCACATCAAACTAGCAAGAACATAAAACACCACAGGTTCAACATATTTAAAGGATGTATGCACATTAGGGAGACCAATAGAATCTAATCTCAAAATACCTGTGATTTTACCCCACATTTGTTCCCTGGTGATGGTTGTCAAGGAATCCACAAGGCACGCTTGATTAGCAAAATAATCGGCTGCTTGATTTCCCTCTCTATAGATGTGTGATATCTTTGTTTCCAGCATGTTAAGACAGGTACGGATCTGTTGGAGGGTATTTTGATACATCCAACCCCCTTTAAGGGGAGAGTGAAGGAGCTGCAGGATGTACTGAGCATCTAGTTCAATCCAGACTTCAGGGATTTTAAGATCAATGCAAAGCAGTAGCCCTCAGAGGAACGCTTTGAGTTCTGCTTGGATGTTGGTGGAATATCTGAGGGGCTCCTCAAAGGCAAGAATGACTTGACCTAGGTGGTTTCTCAACATGCCCCTAGTCCCTGAAACTCTGGGGTTGCCTTTAGAGGTGCCGTCTATATTAAGTTTGATCCATCCTTTAGGGGGCTTCCTCCAAGATACAAAGAGAACCTGTTGCTTCTTCGAGTAGGGAGCCAAGTGTATCTTCAATGCGTTGGCTGCAAATGTCTCTCCTCTTATGTGATTTTGTTTCAATAGGCCGCCCCTATGTAAAGTGTAAATGTGCCTCAAGGTTTTATTGATGATTCTTTATCCGCTGAAAGTTTTCCCTTCATGTTTTGCCTCATTTCTGGTGGTCCATATGTGCCAACATATCAGGAGGGGTACGATGTCCCTGATGTTGATTTGTGGTGAGGTGTCCTTCTTTCAGGCCAGTAGAAACCTCTGAATGCTGTCAGTTTGTGGGAGATGGAACTGGAAGATAGCAGCAAAGTATTCCCAAGCTTTGTAAGATTCCCGGCAGATCAAGAAGAGGTGTTCTACGGACTCCGTGTGATTACAACTGCAGCATTTGGATGCCAGCGCAATCCTTTACTTTGAAGGCGGTTCTCGACTGGGATCCAATTGTTGATAAGTTTCCAAATGAAGATGGAAATGGTCGGTGTGATGAGTGGTGACCAAATCATCTTCCAGAGGTGATGTTTGGGTTTCTTGTCTCTGTAGTGTTCCCAAGTGGAGGAAGTTGTGAAGTTTCCTTACTTCGGTAACCCAGTGCATGCAATCCTCTTGTTCCAAGTGGATGGGGGTTTCTTTAATACAAGTGATGAGCTGTTGTGGGAGCGCCTGTTGCAACTTGGACTGATCCCATTGTCTGTCTGTCCAAAATCATTTAACAGGGACGTGATTATTGTTGTAATTGTCTGTAGTCTCCTGTAAACTGCCCTCAAGTAGCCACCAATCTTGCCAGAAGTCAGCATCACCAGCCCCTAAGGTCCAAAAAATACGCTTATTTGCTTCTCCTCTGACTTTGCATAGCCTTCTCCGGATGGGTGAGTCGTTCTTTGTAGCCCTGGCAAGTGTGGGATGTTCTTCTCTTGCAATACTTACCGACAGTGAACTCTGCCCATAAAGAGTTGTTCAGCCTAAGCCACCACCATAATTTATGTGAGAATGCCTGCACAATGTCTCTAATACCAAGATCTCCTTCATCAGTTGGGTAGCAAAGATTATTCCATCGCATCCAGTGTATCTTTTTGTGCTTATCTATTGAATCCCCAGAAGTATTTAGCGAAGAGTTGTTCGATTTTTTGAATGACTCCAATGGAGGGGGGGAGGGGTTAAGGACTTGTCGCAAATAAAGCAGCATGGACATAAGAACGCTCTTAATTAAGGTGAGTCTCCCTCCTGAGTGAGAAATCGGTGTTCCCAACCTGCAATTTTAGTACGAATTTTGTTAGTGAGGTCATCATACAACATCCTAGTTTTGTTACCTTTGTACAGCGGGGCTCCAAGGTATGTAATGGAAGTTTTTTCATGGAGAACCCCGTCGTATGAATGATTCGATGTACAGTCAAATTGGCTTTTTTTCCTGGAACGAATGAACTTTTAGCATGATTGATTTTTTGGCCTGAAATGTCTTCGTATGCTTCAAAGAACTGCATCAATTTAATAAGAGAGTTATGCTCACAATTGGTAAATAATATCACGTCATCAGCATAAGCTAAGTGAGAAACTCTAGTATGACTCCCTGTTTTGTAGAACATATGAGGATTGGACTCAAATAGGTGGTCAAGTCCTCTTGAAAGGGCCTCGGCTGCCAGAATGAAGAGTGCTGGAGATATGGGGTCTCCTTATCTCAGACCCTGACTGGATTTGAAGAATCCACCTGTTTCACCATTAACAATTTTAAGTTATTTTTGTAAATTTATTACTTGAAAAATATATTAATCTCATTGGCTTATTTATTTATCATCTTTTTTTTTAAAAAAGTTTCAACATAATTAACTCAGTTTTTATTTATTATTTTATTGTACTATGTAAATTCTCAAAATTTATTAATTTTCTTAATATGAAAATTTAATTGTACTAATGTATTAGTATATAATTATTTTAAAATTTTACACTTTTAATTGTTATTGTGTTAATGTTACTCACCATTTGACTTTTCTTGTTTTCATGAGGGAAAATAGCATTTTTCAGTCCGTAATTTAGGTCCTTTCTATTTTAATTTGGTCCATTGATTTTCGAATTCTCACTTTCGGTCCCGTAAATATTAAAAAGTAGCAATTTTGGTTTCATAACACCTTTCCCTCTAGATATTCAAAAGAAAATACTATGTGGGCTTTAAGTGTATAATAATACAAGGGGACCTTACAACTTTTATGTACATTTTAAAGCATAAAAATAGTTATATATGTCTCGTTAGGACCTACAATTATGTTAGTTAATTTACTACTCAATAAGATAAGATTTTAAATTAAATTATTTATTATATTACTATTTATACTCTTCTTCAATGTCAATGTCTTGGGGAAGGAACATGGTGTTTTTACCCTATTAATATTGAAATAAAATTAATTAATTAGCACTTTTTTAAATTTTCAATAGCACTTCTAATTTAATTAGATTGATAATTTTTATTTGTAAATTTGATACTTATTCGTTATTCTATTTTAGAAGAAATTTCATTTTAATAAAATTGATCAATTCTTATTCGTAGGTTTTATTGTGTCTCTTTTGCTATTGTTTGATTTTGCTATATTATGTCTGTGTATGTAATATGTTTTCTTTTACTATATTTTGAATGTTGTTGATTTTTAATTTATTGACACTAAATGATTACAAACTAATTATATATTGACTATTATTATAAAAATCTAATTCAATTGGACAATATTACCAATATTTTGTATTGTAAGATTTTAATGTTAATTATATTTCAATATCAACTTTTAAATATTGTCAAAGTATTATTTACATGTTTTATTACCTTCTAAATTTTGAAATATTATTGTATAAAATTTTATTTTTTGCCTTTATATTGCAATTTTTAATTCTATATGTTTTTAGTTTAACTTCTTAATCTTATTTTCATATGCACCGATTGGTATAATTTATTCTTATTCAATAATATATTATGTTACAAGTTAATTTTTTATGTCACATTTGTTGTTGTAATACTTTTATTCTATTCATTAATATAAAAAAATAATAGATATAAAAGTAAAGTATTCAGGATTATTTAATACTAAACAAATCAAGTATTAAGAGATTCACTCAATAGTTGAATTTTCACAAGCAATTTCAATTTAATAATATCATATTCATATATTAATTTTAATTTATAATTAAATTTTCATATTTATTCATTATATATAAATATATTTAGGTTTAGATTAGTATTTTGTATATAATTCATGTGTAGTTTATTTTATATGTTAATGTGTCATGGTAAATTAAAATTTTCTTAATATAATTAAGATTTCTTCTAACGAAGTAATTTTATTGAAATATTATTTGGCATATTTATTTTTTTTAGTTGATTATGTTATTCCTAAGTAGTTTAGAGCAATTAAGACTCTTAAATATTTTTCTTATAGAATTATATTTTTTCTATAAATAATTTTATAATATAATTTTCTGTGAATGTTATTAAAATATAATGCGTGATAGGTCATTATAATTGGGCTTATTCATGATTCATGTTTAGAAGCAGGTTATTAAAATTCTGTGTAATTGAATTCATTCATGATTTACGATTTAGGTTTTTTATCCTAAATTTATATGGAGGTTTAGAATATTTAGAATTCTAAATTGTTACAAATTCCAAAATTTGTAATATCATAATTAATAATATTTACATGAGGGTATATTTGTCTTTTCACAATGGAGAACAAACAATTTGAGTATTCACACATTTATATTGAGTATAGATATAACTCATTTAATCAAGAACACTGTGATAATGGAGTATCAACAAGGATAGTATGATACCTATCCAACTTTAATATCTGAACACTAAGTATGCATCATATTTTCTCCTATGTACAAGTGAAAGATAGCCATTTATCTGTCGATATCTCTATGTCACTTCTAGCCCTCAAACTTATTCGTCCACATAGCAGTGAGAGTTAAATTCTCTCACTATCTTGACATGTCTTGTGATCATTCTTGACCATCGTTAAGCCTATCAAATGATAGTTCAGTGTAATCAACAATATCATTACTTGGATATTAATTCAAGTGGTAAAATGGAGCTTCCAAGCAGCAAACTCTATGTTTGCCCCAGTACTTGAATTCACTAGAAAATCCACATTGATCCTCATGCCCACCTGTCATTTGGATATATCAACTATCATCAACCTAGATGAAAGTTGTGATAGTGGCTAAGGCGAATTTAAACAAATCTCACAATCATAGAGAGTGTCTCAAAACTACACCCCTGAAATAGCCGTAGATATTTCACCCTGAATTGACCTTTATACTCATAATAAGCTATCAACTTTGCACTTGACCTCTAGAAACCACATGTTGCTACTGATCATGTAGATAGATAGAAGGTCAACTTACTCTCTTTGTCTTTAGTCATTAAGTTATTCAATTCACTTTAACCAGTTGTCCACATGAAGTGTTAAGTGAAGTCAATTCTCAAACTTGACTAATCAACATCCACATAATAATTGTGTTAGATACCCATTCACTCTCACAAAGACGATGAGGAAAATTTTAATGTTCACTCCTTATTTTTGGAATTTAAAAATCTTTTTTTTAGTCAGATACTCCCACTGACTTTTGAGTCACTTCATTATCTCTTGTATTTGGAGATGAAAAATACCAGCATTGTAACGAAATGGGCGCCTTCTTTAAGAAACTTCACTCACATAGTTAAGATTCACATTGACGTCAACAGATCTCAAGAAGGTTCCTCTTAAGGAATCTACATTGCGAGACTAATTTCTCCATGAACTTTTGTTCATATCTTGTCAATTCATTAGGTACATGTCATATGTTTGTTACCATATTAACAAGAGTTGGAGAACTTCATAAAAGCATTTTTTCATATTGTAGGTGGCATTCAAAAATTGCATCTACCAGAGTGAAATGAAATAATTGAATGGCTCGGGACATCGCAAGAACGCAACGGAAGCATGAGAATAAGCTTATTTACTTCCAAACCGGAAGGGAACTAGTCCCTTAATCCCGGGCATTCGGCCCTAAATAAGTATAAAAGAAGCTTGAAATAAAATAAGTGTCTACCATAACATAGAGTGACGGAAATGTAATCACGAAATTTTACATTTTTTATTTGAAGACTTTCCTTGAGCTTTTCTCCTCCAACAGTGTGCTCACGCAAACACCCACAAGATCTCCTCTATGTCGAACACACACTTTACTACAAGGTGGTCTACACCAAACCTTGCTAGAGGTAAGGCGTATGTAGTATAAGAGACTTGATATACTATTAGCTTACTATATCAAAGTCAAGATGACCTTGCTCTATCTTGAAACTAGTTCAAGAAGAACAAGAGAATAGAAAGAAAAAAAGAGGGAGAAGAGGGTGGTCAAGATGATGAAAGTGATGGAGGAGTATTGTCTTTTGTATCATATACAAAAATGACATATACACAAGTCTATCCACTATACACACACACACACACGAGAATCCTATATAAAAGTTGTATGTATGCATGTATACATTGCATGTTAAGTCAAAAGTAGGTACAATGGGTGTCCCTATAGTACACTACCTACTAGTACTATAAGTACTCAGAACACAGTCATCTTTTGCCAATGCCTAGATACACAGTCAACCACGCACTAAAAAATTTCATAGACGTCATACATCTGTCGCCGATAAAACACGACAGCCATCATATGGTCACAATATGTAGTACAAGTCACAATAGAACCCTCGATGCCTATTCTCAAGGTTCTCAATTTGGAACATTTCAAATCCACCTCCCAGAAGTTCGTTTCATAGTTGCAATAAAATGCACAATCCAACTTAATTGGTTGATTAGTGATCTGTGGACTTTGTTTCAAATGTATGATCAATACAGGAGTAAGAACAACAAAGTAAGGTCAAATGAATACTTATTCATCAACCCCAATACTACATTAAAAAAGAATTGCTAAATAGTTTCTAAAACCACCATTCCAATTGGCTTTGTGGTTACCTATTCTAATAATCTCCACTTGACATAAAGTCAATCACCCATGTATCTCAAACCTGTTCAGTATGAGCAATCTGTGACCAAGGCTTTATCTTACAGGTCTATCGTGTTTTTCTATCGACATGACATGGTCCAACCACACGTCAGCTCTTCCTACCATCTCTCCAACTATATGGTAGTGACTAATAATGTACTCTGAATCTTTTGATGAGATCTTAGTTCATTGTCTTGCGCTCTAGCCCTGTTGTTATCATCCCAGATAACTACTAGCTCGGCAGTGCTAGGCACCACACCCAACAATTGGATGCAGTTTGTTTCATCTAAACCACTTCTTGAGCAGCTTCTTAAGCCGCTATATATTTGGCTTTCCTGGTGGAATCCACTGCGGTATCCTACTTGAAACCTTTCCAAGCCACCACACCTCCAATTAGCTTGAATACATATTCAGATTGAGACTAGGAATCATCCACATCGAACTGGAAGCTAGTATAGCTATAGCCTTTCAGAATCAACTCTCCATTACCGTGCATCAAGAACATTTCGTTAGTCCTTCTCAAGTACTTAAGAATGGTCTTGTCTCAAGTCCAACGAGCAACATACCCTATGCTGCCTACGACAGAGGCATAGGAGATGTCAAACATCTTTCTAAGCTCCTCATCAGTCCATGGAGACTGAGTCTTGGACAATTTAACATATGTCTTATAGGAAGGAACTTAATTCTTTCATGAAGAATTGCGTGGATAATGATCATGCTTTAGTGTCTCCTAACATCTTCACATCATTTTATTGAGCAAGATGTCATCCACCTAAAGCACTAGGAGCACAACTGAGCTCTCACTGTCCTTCTTATCTACACAAGGGTCAAGTTCATTATTGATAGAGTCATAACTTTGTATGACCTCACAAAATGAATATTCCAGCTTTAGAATAGTCCTAACCTTATTTTAACTTGAGCAATCCATCTCGGATCTCATGGCCTCAAGCCATTTTCTCGAATCAATGTCCAACATTGCTTCTCCATATGCCTTTGGATCAATATCCGATGGATCGGTCAGACCTAGAAACCCCATACCTCTCAGGCTTTTGGGGTACTCTAGTCAACCTTTAGAAAACTGGAATACCATCAGTAGTAATTTTTTGTCCAGATGATGTTTGTTATATCCTGCCGATATGTCACCTCACTTGATTCCTCAAGGAGTAACTCCTCACGCCGATTACCGTCTAATCCTATTTCCCATGGGATAACTAATGAACGCACAAACGAAACTCTGAGTCCAGTTTGTTTCCGACTAGTCTCTTTACATATGTAGGGCTACCCCACACTTGCAAATACCTGTAGGACGTAGGCTTGTCGTGCCATATCCAATATGATGTCTGGGCCACGATCTCAACAGGCGCCATGCTTAACAACTTGGCAGTCGTCTCAAGAGCACACCCCCAAAAAGACCAAGATAGTTCAGTGAAACTCAACATCGATTGAACCATGTCCAACAAGCTTCGATTCCTCTCTTCAGAGATATTGTTCAATAGTGGTGTTTCTAAGGGGAGTTCACTGAGAGAGAATCCCATTCTTTTTTGGATACTTCACGAACTCCCACTTAAATACTCACCACCTTGATCCAATCAACGTGTTTTTAATTTTTCATCCAGTTTTGTTCTCTACTTCAAGTCTAAATTCCTCAAACCTTCCAAAGCCCTTAAGAATTATGACCCACTTCTGGCTTGCGTATTTAGTGACCTGTAGATATTTGGGTGGACCAAATCCAACAAATCTTTGCCAATTATGCTTTTTCCTACAAAGGCTTCTTGGTCGTCTTCCTCTTCAGATAGGACTTGCAAGTCGGCATGTTGTCTAAATTGTCTATTATAAACTCTTTGAGTCCACTAACCTCCTTATCCGATCTAGAGAAATGTGACCTAGCCTTGCATGCCAGATATGCGAATTTCTTTTTTATTATCCATTTCTACCATTTGTTTTTGAGCAATCATAGTCCAATTATTTAGTGTGATAGAGTAAAGACAATTATACAAGTGACCTAGCAAATGGGAAGAACCATTTTCCATTAAATAAAAAAAAACTTTTTTTTTTATCAAAATTCGTGAACAAAAATAAATATTGATCATGTTGGACACATAATTATAATATTTTAAACCTATCCTAACATGATCACTAATAGCTAAGTTTGACTAGTCCTATAGCTTCTACAGCAACAACCTTACCATCGCCTGGCCTTAAGACCATCTTCATCTTAGCCTTTCTACTTCTCTCCATCACCTACAAACTATTGCAGATGTGAGCTCCACAGTAGGTATCTGATACCTAAGAAGTAGAATTAGTAATCGTGCTAAAGCTCAACAACAAACCATACCTTGACTGGGACAGGTTTTGGACACTCTCTCTTCTGGTCCCCCTTTTGCGGAAATTTATGCAAACATCATTTACCTTCCCTGAGTGCTAAACCACCCTCCTCTTTTCCTTTGCCCGCGGCCACCGGGGCAACTAGAGCGCTTGCAGTGACTTTTGCTTTACCCTTCTTTCTCTTCTAGCATCCGGCTCTCTTACCTTTCCCCTTCGAGGTTGAAGCCTCCCCAACCACGACTACTGGTGCTGTTTTGTTAGTCGTTGCCTCATACTGGATCAACATATTGATTAGTAAGTGCACGGATGAAATCATATTCATGTTGAAGTTTATGACAAATGGGTCGTAAGAAGGAGGAAAAGACTGAGGGATTACGTCAATGTATGCGTCATTCTCGAGTCTAGCTTCGAGATCCTCAAGTTTTTCCATAAGGAAAATCATCTTGATTCCATGCTCTTGCACAGAGGATCCTTTGGCTATCGGGATCAAAGAATGCTTACGTCACAACATATCTAATATGCCAGTCGGGAACCACATACACGTCTTGCATGCGGAGCATCATTGACTTGACATCGTCATGCCCATCATACTGTTTCTTGATTTCATTCGTCATAGATGCCAGTACGATGCTGCAAATCTTATGGTTATCTTCATGCCACTTCTTGATCATCAAACGTTCTTCGGGAGGGGACCCCTCTGGCAAGGTCCTATGAAAAAACTTATCCATAACATAAGTCTGATTCTCGAAATCTAGAACAATTATTTGATTTCGCAACCAATCATTATAGTTAGTTCCATTTGAATTTATTAGTCTCGAGAAGTTACAGTAAGCGGATTTTTAGGCATCTACATCAAATTTAAATCAAAAAATTAATAGATTGTCATAATATTGAAATTCAAGTTAAGACTTGGTCTTTACTCATTAACTGCTCTCACTATTTCTTCAAAAGTCTACCACGCTCAAGTGGGGTTTCGATAAACCATTTGCTAGTGGGCGTGGGATCCACAAATGTAATTCTCCATGCCCCACTTTTACAGCACATGAAAATTACGTTGTGGGAGGTAACCATTACCATTCTCATCCGTTGAGATCCCTAATATATTTTGCCTTGCCACTTCACGTGATTCCGAGGACTCCAAGTGAATCACATTACTTAGTGCTAGGCCCAAACCATCAACCAAACAAGTATCTCTACTGTCATGGCCCACGACTTGTGGGATAGGAAAATAGGAGAATTTTCCATTTGATCACAACAATAGCATAGCTTTCGTCCATTCTAAACGTGCCACAACTCATGAAACCACGAATGGTGGAAGTAACATCCACACTACATTGTTGTGGATGGAAGGCTTGGATTTAATCAAACCATTTGATTAATTTCATTATGGGCCTAACATAAGTAGACCGAGACCTCATCACATCAATATTTTTAGCTTGTTGTTTCAAAAACAACAAATCATACAAAACATCACATGCAATAAACCTAACACATTCCTGTTAAGATGATCACAAGTCCGTTCCTACGCGACCTGCTAAGCCCGCAGTGGATCATTGGTCTTTCTAAAGGTAGGCCCTATGCTATTGCAAATTATTATAATCCATTATATTTAATGGGTATTTTGTAATCATTCTTTTCTTCATGATCCTCTCCAAGTGTCTCCTTGGACTCCATCTTCATGGACGACCTTTATTACATGTCATTTTACAAGAAAATAAAATGTCTCACCTCCTAAGCATTCTCATTACAATTGAAATTATAGAAACCCCAATCATAAGTCGGGAGAAGGTACATAAGATGGAAAATTATGGAAAATTTCTTATCATTTCCAAAGCTACAAAACAAGAAAGAGGAGAAGAATAATAGGAACGTAGGCCCCAACCCAAATAGAATATAATACCAATTACATGGGTTCACTGGCTTTGCGATCATCCTTTCATTCATTTATCACATAAAGAAATCAAAACACATTTCATAATATCACAAAATTATAAAAATCCTACATCACATGTATCAATTATGCAATAAAAACCCCATGTTGCTCCTTCAAAAGAAATTGCATTTATAAATGGTCAATATTTTATGTTAAAAAACACATCATTCCCAATTAAAGTTTCCCGAAAAAACCTTGATTAAATTCAAGTTTTGGACACTTAAAAACAATTTAACTAAAATCATGGAAATATTTTCCGCAAAATTAATTAATGTCAGTTTGCAAGGAAAAATCATATTTAACTTAAAAGTTGCAAAATAATCAAAAACTAATTTTAATGATTCAAAAAATCTGAAAAAATTGCAAAAATCACATTTTTCGTAAATATACAATGTTACCGGAATGATTCCAGTCTAGAAAAACACCGCACCATAGCACGGCTTATCCAAGCCATAGCCCACACATGGACACCCGCTCTCGCTACTGTGATGCAGAAGTTGCTTGGCTTCTGCTACGCCCGGGTTGCAAGGGTGGAGGAACCCTTCCCCCACCACTCTGCCATAAGTTGTTTTGTTCACTCCTTTTTTTTCCAAAAAAAACTAAAACTGAATTCATAACATGCTTAAATTTTTTTAAAAAGAAAACATCACATGTTATCGAAAAATTAAAATACAAAACAGCATATTTTGGATCGCACAATCATGCATAAAAACATGTAAATCATGCTATAATCAAAATTAAAACAACCATCTACATCACATAAAGCATGCTATATCACATATAGCATCACATAAACAATAGGCACGAGTGCCGAACTAGACTCTAAAACCACTGAAAGAATCGGTATGACCCTAGACTTGGCAAGAATGAAAGGGAAGGATGAAAATAAGTATATTTACAGTTCTACACCTGAAGGGAACTATTCCCTTGATCTTGGGCATTCGGTGTGACACCCTCTCCGTAATCACGTCCCATCTTATAAAGAATTCACATTTAATCAAATAAGAAAACCCATATTTTAATCCATATATTATGTAGACATCACAAAAGGACATACGTCATCAAAACTTTGTAATTAATCCTCAACCTTAGCCATTATCACTATAAAGAAAGGAGAAAAGTGAAGTTTCTAGTTATTACAAAACTTTAAAAAATACAAATACACTGAAAATCTCATATCTATGTAATTCTGAAGCTAGGGTTTCCAACTTAGGATATCACTGTTGACCAACCTAGTAATACTGGTGATTGGCTTATGATCAGCTAGTCATTGTGACTTATGTCCTGAAAAATATGCGGCAAGATTGAGCTGTCTACTCAATAAGCATAGCTAATCGACTTATATATATACACATGCACATATGCAATAAGACAAGTCTCATACAATTATATCAATCCACAAGTATATTTTAATATGCAATCACCACAAAATTATGAAATAACCAATACCACAATCATACATCAACCCACAGTACAATATATCCAGAATCATCGTTTATTTTATTATGGCCTTTCTTACCCAAGTTGGAGTGCATCACTCAATGGTCTTTGTCGGCTATCATCACCTCAATCATAATATCTCTTTTTTTTCTCTGTACCACACAACACACAGCTTGTATGATACCCCATCATCAATGATACCACACAACACATAGCTCGTATGATATCCCATCATCCATTATATCAACAGCACACAACTCGTATGATATGTCACATCATCTCCACTGATCAATAACAGCACACGACTCGTCATTAATCATATTATCATAAGTCATTGTAGTATGTCCCCCAATCAGGTAAGCCATCTCTTTATCTCAATTCACAATATTCTCATCAATAATCTCATCATTCATCTTCATTCAACAGTTAAATCCCCATCGGTAACTTCAACGTTCAATTTCATTTAACAATCAAACATAATACACATAATCATCCATCTATATTCCATACACCATAACCACATATAATCGCATAATGCCAACTTTATAGACTAACAAGTAATTCAGACAAATAACCAACAATTCACCATTACGTATATATTCACAAACTTAAAAATGAGTGGACTCATATTCAAGAATAGAGCTTAACAACTCTTCAATCAAATTCTTTAGTTTGCAGCTTAACTAAAAAGCGCAAATGTTCTCCTTGATCCACCATTGATTATTAACATCTGAGTCACGACAATGTAGTCAATTATCCATCTTCACACTTAACTGACTTAAATAAAATGGTGAGTTAATTTAATAATTTAGACTACACAACAATTAATACTGATCTTTATATTTCATTCAAGATCCAAATAAATGATTAATTACTTTATACCCAGCGAAATCAAAAATTTTGCAACTCAGCTAGTTAGTAATCATCTCCGACTGAGTAAAAGTCATAATAAACTATTTACTGTCCATGAATAAAATAACTCTATGTCCATTTAAATGTTACGTGCATGCCATATGCAATATGAATAAAACAAAATAAAGTTAGCCCCACATGGCCTACACTAACATTTGGTGCTCATGTTGAGATAATTTGGCTCGATGGTGGTAAATAGCGAAACATATTCACAATAAAAGTAATACATGGACTCCCAAAAAATTGGGGTAAGAAAAACATTTTTAAAAATAATATAATAACATTTATATAAGGCCTACTACATTATTCTAAAATAATTACATTAATTTCAAGGCCTACTATATCAATCTAAAAAAGTTGGGGATACCGCATTAATCACCACCATGTTACAAATTATCTACACAAAAAATAATAAAACACACATAATACGGAGCACCCAAATGTTAATGTCCATATACTCATAACACAAAATCATATTGCACATTCAACAAAAATTACAATAAACATATATAGTTTTATGCAATTATCATAGCATGCCTAAATATAATGAGAGAATTCATTAACATATTTGAATCACAAATAATCATGCTAGCATAAATTGCAATCACAAAATATTGCATTAAGAAATAAACAAAGTGACATATTTTATAATCATAAAATATTGCAATAAATAGAGACACATATTTTCTAAGTCATGCTCCAATTTTCTACAATACAAAATGGAGAAAATAAAAAAGAATTTAGACTTCAAAAAATTAAATTAAATTAATTTTTCAACCACCCGGAATGGTTGCCCCATCGAATATAAATTTCCAGAAAAATTTTCCTCTATTTTGTTTTGCTAAAAATTGAATTTTCAGAAAAAAAAAATTACAACAAAACCGTAGCCAAATAGACCTTAGCCGCGATCCAGCCATGAGCCACGGACTCGGCTTGGCTGCACGGCTAACAGGTCAGCCATGCGGCTCGGCTCACCCAAGTAGCTTACCTCAAACTCAAACTACTCGGCTCGAGAGCCAAACACAGTGGTCACTGGACCAACGCCCAATTGATGCCCAGTCAAGACGCCCACTCAGCACCTGTTTCGGCACCAATGGCGCTTTTTCGGCTACTTCGCGGGCCAAGTTCCAGCGAGTGTATATTTTCCGGCAAAAATTTAAAAAATTCATATGTCATTCATTTTAAATCCATTTTCAATGACTCATACACCGTTTTGAACCTCTTTTTATGTTGTAAAATATAAAAATAAAATATTTTGAATAAAAATACATAATCAAGTTAGATTTTCTGCTCAAAGAAAATTGATTTAAAACTAGGGTTTGATTTTTCTCACAAGTCACTCATCCATTTTTCACCAAATTTTAACCATTTGATCTCCTCACCAAGATATACATACTGTGAAAATTTTCATGCTTTCATGATTAGAACAAATTTTTCAAAAACAATTCAAGCAAAAAAAATATCGGTGATCAATCAGGCAATTTCAGTGAGACTAAGCAATAGTGGCTCTAATACCACTGTTGGAAAATACAATGGGTAATTCAAAATAAATCTCGCATAAACAATATAGATTTATGTGCACATTAATTAATTAATAACACAAAGGCACATAATCGTGGATTGATTGAACCTGTATACTGCAGAAGTATGTTGATCTACATATCCAGATCTACATCATCTACATGCACATGCCTTGGTTGGATCACGAACACGTGATTTTTCTCGTTGCCTTGAAGATCATCCTACGAACATCTTCAAGATTCCCTCACGTTGGATCTTGCTCCAAATGTTAACTACGAACAAGCCTTGCTCGCCTTGGTGGATTACTACAAGAGTAACTCACTCGTTTACACACCTCAAATCTACGGAGTCTATGGTGATGCTCCAAGAAAAGACATAAATAGAAATTTATAGAGAGAGAGAGAGAGAGTATTTGGAGAGTGTATAATCATTTGTTGTATCACACTTGTGTACATTGATCACAATTATTCCGTCAAATCCATTTACTGACTTAACCATCAAAATATTAACCATTGTCTTGCACGTTAGTCCGCAGATAGTCTTAGAATTTTGGTAAAGATCCTTCAACCATTGTGGTGCTGCTGACCTCGGTGCACATCAATATATATTAGGGTAGATTACATTGACACTTCTAAAGTTAGGTCCAAATACATAAACACTCTCTACTCTTTGTAAATTACAATTACACTCATTGAGGTAATAATTGTAATTACAATTATATATCCTATTTAGAGGCAAAAGCTTATGCTAATACCCTCCTAGGGAGTGTACTTTTAATTTACTAAAGGCACGAAATATTTGTATTTGGAAGCTTAAGGGGTGTAATGTAATTTACCCTATATATTATTAGCAATTTTCATGCCCATCCATCTTAAGAAACTCTTCACTTATCTCGTTAGCTTGACAAACATTTGAATTTAATACTCCTTTTTATTTATTATAACTAGCTTATTGCTATGGATGAATGTAGCCGTCTTGTGTGCAAAAGCCAGTGAAAAATCTTAGTAATACTTGTAAAAGACGTTTGGGTTCTATATTTGAATTCGGACACATTTGCTTTGTATTTGAGCACCGCCAATTTTCATATTATTGTTGAGATGAAGATTGATCAGTGTCGAGTTGTTGAATCAAGTTACTCAAGCCCTCAGATTCAACAACTCATTGGTGAAAATGCATTAGGAGGATGAAGACGTTCATTTCGTGTTTTGAACATAAGTCGCATTTATGCTCTCTCACTTCTTTAAATAGTTTTACATGTTCTTTGTTGTTTGTTGTTTTTCTGCTATTGGTCATCAACTCTAGGTTGTTAAGTTAATTAAGTAGCTCTTCACACACTTAGTTTGGTGGGAGGTTCTATTTACACCCCGTGCAGATATTTTCTGTAGTTCATAAAAAATCATTTTTTCCTCTTAAATGAATTCAACATTTTACTTGTTGGTTGGTTACACATTTTTCCACATAGTATCAGAGCCTTCGGTCTAAAATTTTCTGCATACTGGTTTGCTCTTGTGTGTTTTTCATTTGATAATAAAGTGCACAAGGCGACTAAAGGTACAAGAAGTATTGGTGGAGGTACAAATGCCAATCGATCCCAATCAGATTTAGATTTGCTACAATTGCAGTCATTAGACCACCCTAGTATGTCATTAGTATCTTCTCTATTTGGATGGGAGCAACTATTTATCTTGGAGTAAAGCTGTCAATATAGCTCTAGGTGGAAAAGTGAAACTTGGATTTATTGATGGTACATGTTCTAAGCCTGCAGTAGGTTCTGAATTTTGTGACCAATGGAAATGTGTAGACTATTTGATCGCGTCTTGGATTTTAAACTTAATCTTTGAGGAGATTGTTGAAGCTTTCATTTGAGTTGTTTCTGCTAGGGAACTTAAAGTAGAACTGGAGGCGCAATTTGGGGAAGGTAATGGACCTATGGTCTATCAATTGAAGCGTGAAAATAGCCTCAACATCGAATGCAAATCTATCGGCTACAGCATATTATACAAAAATAAAGAAATTACGGGATGAACTTGTGGCTTTGGTGCCAACACCTAGATGTTCTTGTGGTTGTACATATACAAGTCAGGAAATTGCATATCTTTGTGCATTAACAAATTGATGCAGTTTCTCATGGGGCTCAATGACATCTATGTTAAAGGTTTTGCATAATCAATGGGGCATATAACGGTGAAAACTAGCGGGTAAAATGCAATTTAGCCCCCTGCGTTTTCATAAATATTAAAATACCCCCTGTGAAAATAAAAACACTAAAAAACCCCCCTGTGATTTCCAAAATAGGGCAAAACACCCCCATGCATTACGTGCACAACACGCGCTTTTTTTCTATTTTTTTTATTTTATAATTATGAAATATCATTTTTAACCCTATTTATACACCATTAGATCCATTTTTTATAATGGATGGTTCAGATCTTGTCACTATTACAAACCTAATTAAATATAATTTATTTATATATAAATAAAGTATAATATATATTTATATATAAGTATATATTATATTTTATGTGTATATATGTATATATATAGAAGGGAAGGAGCATGCCGCTGCGCCAGCGCGGAAGAGGCAAATGGGAGGGAGAAGGAGGCTGCGCGCGGAGGCGAGCCACGTCGAAGGGAGAGGGGCTGGGGCTGCGCGCACAGAGGCAAGGCCGCATCGAAGGGAGTGGGGCGGGGCTGCACGAGCGGAGGCGAGGCCGCGTCGAAGGGGGAGGGGGCGGCACTGGGCGTCAAAGGGAGAGGGGGCGGCGCTGGGTCGAGGGGGGAAAGGGGCGGCGTTGGGCGAGGAGGAGAGGGGGCAGCGCGGGGCGAGAGGGGAAGGGGGCGGTGTGCAGAGGAGGAGAGGGCGGCCGACGGCGCGCGCGGAGAAAGAGGGCGGCGGTGAGGAGGTGGTGGTGACGAAAAAAGAAACATTTATTTAAAATATATTTTTTTAACATATTTAATATTTTATTTATATTTAATAAAAAATTTATAATAAAATATTTGTGTATTGAACCTGAACTATGAATTTAAATTAAGTGAATATTGACCATTGATTTGTGTATTAAATCTGAACCTTTGATTCAAATATAATGAAATCTAACCATTCATTTATTTTCTTTAAGTTTCAACCGTTAGATGTATAACAAGTAAGATCTAATGGTCCATAAATAAAGATGTAAAATAATTTATTGGCAAAATTGACCCCCCCAGTCGCATGAATGGCACGTGTGATACACCGGCTGGTTGGAGGGGGTGTTTTTTCCTATTTCGGAGATCACAGGGGAGTTTTTTGGTATATTATTTTTCACAAGGGGTATTTTAAATATTTATGAAAATACAGGGGGGTAAATTGCATTTTACCCAAAAAATAACTAAAGCTACAATACAATATTATTTCTGGCGATCTAATTGCCAGCCCCATGGCAACATGCAACCAAGATCTTCATGCTTAAAGAGAGTCAATTGAATGGATGAGAGGTACCAACCTTTGGTGTACTTTTGTAGAAGACGAAACGAATGCTCTCAAGAGCATTCCCATCCTTGAAAGCTTGATTACAGAAGGGACACTCTTGTCTCCCTTCTAAAGTAATCCACACCACCAACAAAGTAATCACCTTCAACTCTATGCTTGTAGATGATGAAGGTTTATGCAGGATCAACACTTGATCGGTGTAGAAGAAGAAGAAGAAGAAGAAGAAGAAGAAAAAGACAGAAAATTATTTCCTCTTAGAGTGAAGAGGGTGTTTTAGAGAGAGAGACAGAAAGAAAGAACATCCCAACACATGGGTTTGTCTTCTTGTAGTTGCATTAGCTAATAATTAGCCAACTACGTATCATATATATATTGCTCTTGATATATCTAATATATAAGTAATTTCTCTCTCTCTCTCTCTCTCTCTCTCTCTCTCTCTCTCTGCTCCTTCTTCTTCTTCTTCTTCTTCCCAACAACAATGATGACAGCTTGTATGGAGACTCCAACTTTGGATGACTCAAGATAAGCATCTCTTAAAAGCCTCAATAAGGGGTGCACTCTCCAATAACCACAACATATAATAAATCTTATATGTTTATATATATTGTCATCTAAATAGATACATATATATATATATTCTGTTCCTAACAAGTGAGCTTGTGGGCTTGGACCTTTAGCTCGATTTCGAATTGGACTAAACCAAATGCTTAATTCTCTAGTTAAACATAAAAGCTCAAAATTAATTAATCAAATTATTAATTACAAGTCCAAGCCAATTAATCCAATTAATTGGCCACAAGTTTGTAATTAATCACATTAATTAAATTCTTGTATATGCCTTTCATTTAGGCTCAAATTAAATAATCCAATTATTTAATTTTTCATGGCCCAGTTTCATAAATCGTCCATTCAATTAATTTAATCCCTTAAATTAATTTTCAATAATTCCACCAAGGATTTGTGTGTGACTCTTTAAATTCACTATTCAGCTAGCTTGGGCTTGTATCACATGCAATTTAATTTGCAACCTTTGTGTAGATTTAATTAAATCATATTTAATTAATCTTGATTAAACCTTTAATCGAAGAGTACCCGCTACCATGGGTGGTCATCTAGCAACGGTCCATGCACTAGAGAATAGGTGAAATATCGTGAACCTGTAAGTTATGAGTTTCGTGCAGATACAATCCTTCTATCAAGCAATCTCCTGATCGAAGTCTATGGCATGGAATTGGCAATCGGTTCCCATCCAAGACATTGATAACTATGTATGTACTCTACTCATGTATCTCCATAATCAACTTAGGAAACCTGTTTCCTATTTGATTAACTATCATGGTCATATGTTGGAATAGGTGATCAAAAAGTGAATGAGATTGGTTGTTTTGTAATATGTTCTACAGTTTCTTCTCGGTGCAATATTGAATAAATGAATAAGATTCATATTGCCCATCTTTGTTGTACATTTAGATTGCTTTATAAATTATTTTATAATTGCATGTCATGGACAAAGCATCAGATAAGAAACAAAAAATGAAGTTCAGTTGCGCATTTGATGGCAATCGTGAAATCAACTTCCAAGGGTTGGTCTCAAACGTTCCAAGTTGATAATCCCGATAAAAAGGTATCAAGGTTTCTATTGAGACTTGCACTAATGAATGTATCCAACGGATGGGTGTCACATTTTATTGACGACAGACATGTGATGCCTATACGTTATTAGAGGGTGGTTCACAAAAAGTTGTCAAGCCGACTAAACTGACTTGTCAGAATTATCATACGGAAGCCCAAGTAGCATGATCGGCATGATAGAAATTTCCCGATTTTAACAGTACTTAATTAGTCCTAAGACTTTAGGATCCACAGTAGTCTCCTGTGTGGGGCGACTATATCTTGGTCTTGGCAAAAGGTGGATGTGATTCTATGCAGCCATTATAAGCCATGCTTCATTACAATCGAAACACGTAGCGTAGCTAGTAAGTTCCAACACAGGATCCGCCTACTATCATGAGATGAAAGTGATCTCCTATGTTCTCTGAATCGTGTCTAGCTCCATTGAGTGTGTGGCCACTTCAAATGGGAACGGTGTTTCCTATGTTGATTAAGGGATTGACATGAATTTATAGTTGATACACAGTTGCTTGGTCTTGAATGCAAACTGATATATATAATTTCATGTCCTAGACTGAGGTCAGGAGATAGCTGACGGAAGGACCATCCGCATGGAGTCGGGAACTAACAGGTTCACGCTATCTTTACCTATCTCGAATGCCATGGACTGTTGCAAGACAGTCATCCATGGTAACGAGTACTTCTAGATTAAGTGTTAATCAGGAGTGATTAATTAAATGTGATTAATTCCATCACTTCCACAGTGATTTGTTTGACTCTTTAAGTTCACCCTCAGATAGATTGGACTTATATCCAACACAACTGATTAAATAAATCCAAAAAAATAAAAAATAAAAGCTTTAAAAATTTTAAAGATGGAGAGAGCAGCAATAGTTGCAGTTGGTATGAAAGTGAGAGAAGACCAATTAAATTTGATGGGAACCTAGTTTAGTTTATCATCTCAACACAAAAAAATAGAATTTTGTCATGCAAGTTAATTAGATGCCTGACACATTGCCAACGAGCAGTCATCGTCAACAAACTTTGAGGAAATTACAGAATGTCATTGCTTTTGACCCAAATAATGAGACAATTCACATGTTTCACCAATAGATCACTTGAAAAGAAGAACTAAAGAAAGGACTTTTGTGGATAAGTTTCTCTCTTCACTCATCAGATCACGAATGTTTTCTTTTTCTTCATTTGAAATCAATGGATGGGGAAATCATGTCTAAGTTAATGTTTTGTTGTTCTTTCCGGTCCCTCGTATCACATAGCATCTTGTGAAAAAAGAAAAGTAGAATTCTCTTTGCAAGTTACGACATTCTCAGAAGCAAGGTGAAAATTTGAAAAAAGAAAAAGAAATTTACACTTGAAATAGCATGAAAAATAAAAAAATGCAATTTACCTCCTTTGATAAGAGAAATGTGCAAAAAACCCCCTGTGAAAAAAAAAAAAAAAAAAAAGCAACAATGTACCCCCCTGTGTTTTCGTAAATGGAGCAAAATAGCCACTTATGGTCAGTGGTGCACTACACGCACCACTCTTGCATCAGGGCATGAATTTTTACCAATAAAAAATATTATTTTAATATGTAAATACATATATATATATTTAATATGTATATTAAATATATTAATATATATTATTTATATAAATAATAATTTCCTTTTTTACATCTCCTCCTTCTACGTCGAACCGCCACCGTCGCTGCCCTCATGACCCCCTCCCTCTCCCCCCCATCTCCCTCCCTTCGTGCCGCCACAGCCCCTATTTCCCTCCCTTCTTGAACCCGCCACATCCTCCCCTCGTCTTCCTCGTCGCAACTCTGTCGCACCTGCGCCCACCCCCCTCCCCTTCCTCCCAAATCCGCCCCTTCCCCTTCTCCCAACCCGCCGCCGCACTTGCCCTTCCTCCCAACCATGGCGCCATCCGCTCCCCTCCTCCCTACCGATACCCACCTCCCTCTCTCTCTATCTATCTATATATATATATATCATTATATAAGTATATACTCAAATTTAATTATATATACATATAATTTTAATTATACATTTATTTAAATCTAAACTATTGAGTTGAATTAGATAAAATTTATACTGTTGGTCTATTAGTTAAATTTGGACATTAGATTGAAATTAAGATCCAAAAGTTTTTAAATAAGGGCATAAATACCATTTTAAATTTAAATTTTAAAAAAAAAAAGATTAATAAAAATGGTGCATGCCATTCAGAAACGTGTCCGGGGGGTATTATGCTCTACTTACAAAAACACAGAGGGATAAATTATTGTCTTTTTTTTTTTTTTTACAAAGGTTTTTTGCTCATTTCTCTTATCACAAGGAGGTAAATTACATTTAACTCACATGAAAAATCACAATTGACATCTATAAGAGACCAACTGTTGGTATCACATGAATAGTTCAAAGTCTCGATATCGGTGATAATATTGATGGGTATTGTTCCACATCGGCTGCGACGTATCGGGATATTACCGGGCGAAATGTATCAAAATACATTATACAATATTTAAAACATTCTAATAGAAATATTAAAATTATGAAAAAAATTAAGTATCATAAATTACTATCTAATATTACAAACAAAAACTTATATGATATCAAGCATTGTTAAATTAATTAAAAAAAAACACGGAATAAATTACTACATGAAATTCAAATATAAACACACTAAATATAGTTCTACTTGCATCAAGGTTGTCTTGACTACATTTATTCCTAAAATCAGTGAGAATTCTGTAAAAATTGTCAAGCGGTGTAGGTTCCATAATGATGATAAGAGGTTGTTTAGGATGCGTAGCAAGTCATACAATTCCACCATGCAGAAAATCAGCCAACATTGTCCGAATTACTACACACAATCATTCTCAAAATTACTTTTTCTTTCTATCATTATATGTGATTGATTAAAGTGACAAAATCAGAGAGAAAAAAGTAAACTCCATTTCTGAAAAGAAAAAATTGAAGGATTCATTCAATAAGCCATGAAATCATATGGCTGGAGTTTTAAATGCAAAAAGATGGTGAAAACTGCCCCGCAAGCTGATTAAAAAAACTCTAACTAAAAAATATGTTGAGTTGGCATCCATCTCACAAAGCTAACTTACAACATTGCTACTACACTAATAGAACTGTGTACACAAATGCAACTTTAGGAAGAACAAAACAAAAAACACAACTATGAGCTTCGTCTTCAAGTGATGGTTGCACCAAGTGTGAGCATTTTTATTGAAAAATGGTTACTGATAAATTAAAAAATAAATTTATGTCGATCAAATTAAATCGTGACAAGCGATTAGGTTACGATGTGCAATCCATAACAAACTCGTGACACGTGATTATGGTTGATGGCGTCTAATCACCATCTAGTTGGGTATAATCAATCAAATATGTGTCTATCACTGAAGTGATATGTCTTTTGATTGAAATGATGTGTCCATTGGGTGAAACCCTTTGGTGAAACAATGCATATGTTAGTGTGAAATGATATGTCTTTTAGATGAATGATGCATCCATTTGGATGAAAAGTTATAACCTTTTAAAAAGATCTTTTCTAATTGGACATGCCCATTCAATGATGCATTTTCAACTTCTACAAATAGGCCCTCCCATTTCATTTCATTTCATCACCTTAAAAAGCATTTCAAAGAGTTAGCAATAAAAGCATTTTGTCTTTTATTAAGAGAGTTCTAAAAAATATTATTTGGTTTGTTGTTTCTCAGAGTTTGTAGTGCTACTATTTTTAGATTGTAAGGGAGACAAATTATTGTTGTTAAGCACCAGAGTGGAACAATAATTATTTTAAAGATAAAAAGTCTAACTCTTGCCTCGAATCATAATACACATAACTCTCGCATATTCCTCATTTTTCATAAGTTTAAGACAATTAATATCATTGTGTATTATGGCGACAAAATCTGCTGCCAATCCGGTTACTATGGTATCCAACCACATGTGACACAGCCTATTAATGACCAAGGGGACAGGTCGGAGAAATCTTCGGTAACGAATTTGTGAGATGGCACCAAAAGACGTTATTCCACCTCACTACGTGGAACCCAGTTAGGTTCTTAAGTGAGGAAGTCCTCGTTGTTCCTGAGGAGGAGATTGATGCCCAAAAAATAGGGTTGTGTTTGATGCATGGGGATTTCTTATGTAGAAATTCCATCCTCAATGGCTTGAGTGATACATCGTACAATGTATACTGCTCAACCAAGAACGCAAATGCTCTTTGGAAATCCTTGAAAAAGAAATACAAAACAGAGGATGTCGGCTTGAAGAAATTCATGGTCAGGAAGTTTTGGAATTCGAAATGGTGGATTCTAAAATAGTAATGAGCTAAATCCAAGAGTTCCAGATAACTCTGCATGCAAAAGGGATGAAGCTCAGTGACTCCTTCCAAATAACTGCTATGATTAAGAAGCTACCACCTTTATGGGAGGATTTCAAAAATCAGCTGAAGCACAAGCTAAAGGATATGGGGCTTGAGGATTTGATGGTCAAACTGAGGTTGAAGAGGACAATCAATTGTCTGAGGTGAAATCAGAAAAGCTACAAATGGAGCCTAAGGTAAATTTGATGGAGTTAAGTGGAAATTCTAGTAACAAAAGAAAGTGCACTGACAATAAGTCGAGAAAAGGAAAAGCTAAAAAGATCAAAGGGATATGCTACACGTGTGACAAGCCTAATCACATGACCAAGGATTGTCGACTCCATAAGAAAAATCAAGAGCATATTTTAGAGATCGCTCAACCTCTCTGTCGTGGTGTTTATGTTAGAATAGGTGACCGTGAAGCCAATCTGATTGGACTAATGTAACTTATGTCTGAACAATTTTAGTGCTTTAATAAATTGTAATGAATAAGAAAGTGATATTCATTTGTCTTATACTTTGTTTGTGTTCACTTACTGCTTTACATTAACTGTTCACTGCACAAGCAAAGCCCACAGACCGAAAACACATTCTGGGAAACTGGGACTGCGCATTAGATGGTGGTTCATGAAATCAGTTTCTCCGGATCGGTCTAAAATACTCCAAGTCAAGGAATCTCGAGATAGGGTATCGAAAATCCGTGTGAGACTTGCACTAAGCATTTGTAGTCGCGTTTCATCGACAAGTGATGAGGCTCGTCCATGCAATGTTAGTGGGCCAGCCAGCTAGGTGGCTGCTAACTGAGGTGAATCGTGGGAACCGTCATATGAAAGACCTTGATTAGGGTTAGTCAGGTATGACTTGTATTCCCGGTTCCAACAGTACGAATTGATCCTTGGACTTGAGGGATTACTGATATCACCTACACACCGTGCCTGTATCTTAGGTATAGAGAAAGGCTACCAAGTCGAGTAACTTGGTTGTCATAAGCCCTATCTAGTCCAGTCAAGATGTGTAGCGTGACAGTAGGTCCTAAGATAGTATCCATCTCCTGTCAGAAGGCTGACAGTAATATCTCACTTTAGTCTGAGACTCGTCCCTGATAAATCTGTGGCCACAATAACTGAACAAATGGGTAGGACCCCTGTGATGTTTAGTATAGATGAGGCAAGGTTTAGGTCGAGAATGGGTACCTACAGTTCCATGCCCTAGACTCTAAGCAGTGAGATTGTAGGTGGAAGGATAAACGTATTAAAGAGCCTAAATGTTCACATCATAAACATTCACCTAGTCTCTAGTGCCATGGACGGTTGCTAGACGGCCACCCATGGTGATGGACGAATTTATGTCATGAGATGGTTGGGAATTCGGCCAAGTCTAGTTGAGGGTGAACCTAAAGAGTCACACACAATCCGCACGCATTAAAGGTATTTAATTTGTAATCAATTTAGAGAGGTTAAACGATTTAAATTAGATTTAATCGGTTCCCTTTTCTTTCTTGGGATGTTGATTCCTTTAATTAGATTAAGAGGAATTAACTAAAAAATAAATTAGATTTATTGGAATAAATTAAGTGGGCTTAAAATAAATTTTATTATTTATTTTATTTATTTAAAAGCCCTATGGATTATTTAAATAGGATTTGAATATTCCATAATTAAATGGATGGATGACATTAAAGAGGAGAGATCAAGGGCCTAGATTTGTTTGACTAATCCAAGCCTAGTTTGACTAGGACTTTGACTAGGTCAAAATCCTAGTCAAACCAAGTTTCTAAAGTTGGAGTTTGAAGAGCAATAGGATTCCCCTTCTATAAATACTCCTAGGTTAAGACTTTAGAAGGATGATGATGATCAAGAAACACACACACACACACACACTACTACACGGCTCTCTCTCCCTCTCTCGTCCCATCCCCTTTTCCCAAGAAAGTTTTGGTTCCTTGTTTCACACAAGTGAACTCTAAGGAGGATTGATCACGTTAACTCATAACGTTTGGTCGATCCATCCTCTCTAAACTATACACTTGATTTTTCGCTAGCATGAGGATCAATGTATGTGGGTGGATTGCGTGTACGATTTAGAGGGTCTCTTGTTTGAGATCTTGGTGCAAAACGGGAAACAATGCGAGTAGCGGTTTGAAGACAAAACTACAACCGGGTAGGTTCCCTTTTGATGCCTTCTATTTCCTACCCTATGGCCTCCATGATTCGCATGTTTTAATTAGTCATGAGATACACGGAATGCCCGTAAGTTCAAGGGAACACCCCTTGAACGTGTTATTTACAATTATGTATGAGCGTGTTTTAAATTCGTATTTTATTTTATATCGTGCATCCGCATTCACGCTCCTCCCAGGATGATCCACACGCCTTCCATAGGCTTTCAGTTTGAAACCAATTTGGTAGACAACCAAGAGAGTGGTGGATTGACACTGGCTCCACCCTCCATATCTGTTCTGAAAAATAGATGTCTCAATTTACACACCAATCAATAGGAGGAAGTTATTTATAAAAAAATTCAGTGACTTCTGATGTTGTTGGGCTCGGCAAAGTAGTACTTAAGATGATCTCGGGAAAGCAACTCACTTTGATCGACATGTTGCTCACTCCAGCATCCAAAAGAACTTACATCTGGATCACTGTTAGTTAAAAATGAGTTTAGACTAGCATTTTGTGTTTTAACAAATTTGTACTTACAAAGAGTAACCATTCTATAGGGAAAGGAAATGTAGAGAACGGGTTGTTCAATATGAATGTAATTATTGTAATGTGTAATTCAAAATTTCTGTTTCTACTTACTTGACTGAGTTTTGTAATTTATGGCATGTTAGATTAGGACATTTAATTTTAACACTCTAGAAGATTACTAAATTTAATTTATTACCTTTGCTTACAATTAATGCTAAGGATAAATGTGAAATTTGTGTTGAAGTTGAAATCGCTAAGATACCATTTCATTCTATCAAATTCACTCTAGAATTCATTCGCAGCAATATATGTAATTTAAACTTTGTGAAAACTAGAGGTGAAAAATGGTATTTTATTACTTTTATTGATGATTGTACAAGATATTGTTATGTTTACTTGTTGAGAAGTAAAGATGAGGCATTGAAGCTTTTAAACTTTATTAAGAACTAGGTTGAAAACCAACTTACAAAACTAGAAAAGCTATAAGTAGTGATAGAGGTGGTGAATATGGAGCTCCATTTGAGAAATTTTGTTCAAAATTTGGCATAATTCATCAAATTGTTGCTCCTTATTCACCTCAATCAAATGGCATTGTTAAAAGAAAGAATCGTACTCTTACGAAGATGATGAATGCTATGTTGATAAATTATGGGTTACTCCCAAAACTTGTGGGGTGAGCAATTCTTTCAGCAAACCACATTCTTAATAAAGTACCACACTAAGATAAAAATGAAACTCCTTATAAACTTTGAAAAGTTCATAAACCTTCCTAAAAATTTCTTAAAGTGTGGGGGTGTTTAGCTAAAGTAGAAGTACTGAAGCCTAATAAATAGAAAGAGGGCCTCAGACCGTTGATTGTATATTCATTGGATATGCAAATAACAGTAGTGCATATCGTTTCTTAGTGCACAAATCAACAATTCTTGATATACATGAAAATACAATCATTTAATCAAGGAATGTGATTTTCTTTGATAATATCTTTCTTGCAAGGAGAGGAAAGAGAAACGAAAATTCTAGACAAAGAACTTATGAAGTTGCAAATGGTAATCATCAAAGAGATAAAGAACCCAGACGCAGCAAGATGGCTAAAATAGCTAAAACTTTTGGTCTTGATTTTCTAACTTATTTGTTAGAAAATGAACTAAGGACAGTCAATGAAGCATTGTGCCAGTCCAGAAGCTCCATTCTAAAAAGACGCTATCAATAGTGAAATTGAATCTATTATGCAAAATCATACTTCGAAGTTGGTGGTTTCCCCTTCTGGTAGCAAATCGTTAGGTTGTAAATGGATTCTGAAATAAATTACAAGACTGATGGATCTATAGATAAACACAAAAGAAGGTTGGTAACTAAAGGGTTCAAACAAAAAGGAGGCCTTAACTTCTTGAACACATATTCACCGATTACTAGAATAATGTCAATTCGGGTGCTTATAGCTATTGCTGCATTGTATGATTTGAAAATACATCGAATGGATGTTAAGCATACATTATTAGATGATGAGCTAGATGAAAAGATATATACATGAAACAACCTGAAGAGTTTGTCGTTATTGGCCAAGAGAAGAAGGTCTGTAAACTTGTCAAATCATTTTATTGTCTTAAACAAGCTCCTAAACAATGGTATTAAAAATTTGTCAATACAATATTGTCAAATAGCTTCAAGATCAACGAGTGTGATAAATGTGTTTATGTTAAAAGTACTCACAACTCCTTTATCATAGTCTATCTATGTGTAGATGACATGTTAATAATGGGAAGCAATCGTGACATTATTTTGACTACCAAGAAAATATTGACAAAATAGTTTGATATGAAATACATGGGTTTATCTAACGTAATATTAGGAATTAAGATCTCTAAAATGTCTGATGGACTTGTCTTATTATAATCTCATTACATTGATACTATACTTAGAAAGTTTATGGCTTATGACAGTCCACCCTCTAAGACTCTTGTAGATATAAATCTATACTTAGCAAGGAACAAGGGTGAACTTAATGATCAAATTGAATACGTAAGAATAATTGATAGTTTAATGTATATTATGAATTGCACTCGTCTTGATATTACATGCTCAGTCAACGGACTGAGTAAATTACAAGTAATCTTAGTAAAGAACATTGGAAGGGATTGATTGGGGTCCTTAGATGCCTAAAATACACTTCAAACTATGGATTACGCTATACAAGATATCTAGTTATGTTAAAAGGATACAATGATGTCAATTGGATATCTAATACTAAAGATACTAAGTCCACATGTAGCCATGTATTCATCATTCGAGGTGGTCCAATATCTTGAAAGTCCTCAAAATAAACTTGTATAGCTCTTCTATAATGGAATTTGAGTTTTTATCTCTAGATAAAGGTGGAGAACAAGTTGAATGGCTTCGTATTTTCTTAGAGGACATTCCTTGTTGGACAAAACTAATGTCTACAATTATGATACATTGACAGTCATTCGCCTATAGAAAGGGCACAACAAAAATATGTATAATTATAACTCTAGACATATACGCCGAATACATAATACCATAAGACAATTGATCTCTAATTGAATCATATCCATTGACTATATAAAGTCAAAGCATTATTTAGTTGATCTCATAACAAAACGCCTTTCTAGAGATCAAGTCTATTGTTCGTGGAGTGGGATGGGACTAAAACCCACAACTTAAACTTATCTGTATAGCGGTAACCCAACCTTGTTGATTGGAGATCTCAAGATCTTGGTTCAATGGGACAACTAAGTTATAAAGATTGTGAAAAGCACTTGGAGTTCACTCATTCCTGTTTCTATGATGTTTAGTGCTATCAGCTCAAGGTAGAGGTTGAGCTATGGGATTTTAATTATTCCTATACTAAGTCGAGTATAGTATAGGAAATCACCTATATAAGTGTAAAGATAAGCCGCTTCAAATATAAAACAGTTATAAATCCAAGATTGTATCTAGGATCAAAATGGACTCTCAACCATGAGAACCAAAAATATTAGAGAATGTATTATGGGGGTACTATTATCTTGGTTTACACCACCGGTTAAATAGTTCAAGACACCATGTTCAGTGGTTAGCAAAAATAATCTGATGGTATTCTTTTGAGGAAGGTTCAAAACCACAAGTTAGCTTTCCCGATGCAATAGCTTCTTGTTTGAAACTCTCTTAAGTGTCTGCATGTTCATATACATTAATTTGCATTCATGTCGGGGATTGTTGAAAAAATGGTGAATGATAAATTAAAAAAATAAATTATGTTTATCAGATTAAATCGTGACAAGTGATTAGGTTACAATATGCGATGCATAACAAGCTTGTGACGCGTGGTGATGGTTGACGATGCTCAATCACCATCCAGTCGTGTTTAATCAACCGAATGTGTCATCACTAAAATGGTAGGTCCTTTAGTCGAAATGATGTGTCTATTAGGTGAAACAATGCCTCCATTTAGATGAAACGGTATGTCCTTTGGGTAAAATGATACATTCATTCGGATGAAAAGTCGTAACCTTTCAAAAACATCTTTTTTGAATGGACATATCATTCGATGATACATTTTCAACTTCTATAAACATCCCCCCCCCCCCCCCCCCACCAATTTTATGTCATTCCATCAACTGCTTTTCAAAGTGTTAGCAATAAAAGCATTTTGTCTTTCATTAAGAGAATTCTAAAATCGTCATTTCTCAAAGTTTGTAATGCTACTACTTTGATATTGTAAATCGTTATATTTTGAGAGATAAATTATTATTTTTGTTAGCACCAGAGTAGGGCAATAATTTGTTTAAAGATTAAGAATCCACCTTTTGACTCGACTTCATAATACATAACTCCCACATACTCTCATTTTTCACAACAAATTCTGCAGCTTGAGCAAGAGAATGCATACTTCCATCAAAACTCCAACATAAAACTAGAATCAATATTTCCAAAACCAAATGACCAAAATAAACCACAAAAATTATCCTTCTCTCTTTTTCTGGTTTTCTAAAAAATGGTTGGCCGTTTTCTACTTTTGTTATTAAAATCTGATATTATCAACGATAACATCGAATACGAATGTTAATATCATTGTATCAACGATTATATCACTAATACATAATAGTTCCAAATAATATTTAATATCCAATCAATTTTCTCAAATCAACAAGGGCATATCCAAATGTGCATTGACCGATACTTTGAACCATGAAGAGTAATTGGTGCTTTTACTATATAGTAGAATTGACATCGGAGGTACTAGTTACATGCAAAATGTCAATTGATTTTTCTGTAATTAGTCAACCTCAAGTTGAATTTCTCATGAACATCTAATTATGTTTTTACACTATTTGTTATCAAATTATTCCAATTTCCTGACTAAAATTTTGCTTCAGCTACCCAAGCAAAGCATAGTTCGAAATAAGAAAACAACTTCACGATTCTAAAACAATTAAAATTAGAAAATAGCAACGACTTTATGTACATCCCCAGCCAGCCCACCTCCTCTGACATCACATACGAGCCATTTTCTTTAGCAGGTAAATGCCAAACTAAATGGCCCAGGCGACAAATTTGATGGCAATAAAGAGTCCAGATGACCTGATCAGTTTTGATCTATAGAAGTAAATCCTTTACAACATAGAAGGGATCAACCAGAAATACAGAGCAATAGGCCTACAAAAAATGGATGTAACTGTGTTAGTATATTTTCCCGTGTACAAAACACTCTGTTATGATCACTCTTAACGCCAAGAAACCCACCAATTAAATCTAACAGTCAATTTATAACAAATCCCACAACCAGGCAGGAACTAATATGCCAACCGAAGTACATCGCCATGGCCTCCAATGATGAAATTGCGACATGAGTCCAGATGCTGAAATGTTTGAATAGGTCATTAAACAAGTCCACAGCGAGATTAGCATGTTTCAAGCTCCGACTCAGATGCAAATACAGTGAAACCTGAGAAGAAGTAGCACCCAAACAACAGTTGGACCATGGTTCAGCGACAGATATCATGAATACTTCCCTAATTTGACCTTTCATCTCAAGAAGCTGGGCTTTGCTCGGAAGTCTTGGGCAACTTTGCTTGCACTAGTCTGTCCAAGACTGGAGGTTCCAGCGGAATCGGATCAAGGCAACGCTCTGCAGTGCTTACTATAACCTGGTCAATTGAAGCACAAGATAATTCTTATTTCTGTGGCAAAATTCAAGTTCATAACAATCTGGCAATTTTTCTGCTTCTCAAGAATCGTTGTCTTAACTGAGAAAATAGAGTGTCACTTCATTGAAACTCTTCTATTTCCCAGATAATTTTAGAATGGTTTAAGAGAGAAGAGATTGGTAATAGAGTAAGTACACAGGTTCAAACTCCGCAAGGCGGGCACTTTCTTACCTCATCAAGCAAGAAGTCGACAGCAGCTTCATCCTCAGCTATATCCTTTATAGTAGCCTTCAGAAAGTGAATGTCCAATTGAATTTGCTGGAATCCGCTGCGGTTAAATGTTTGGAGTCGCACCAGCTCATGTAAACTCTTTAATGAAAGTTTCACTATTGTTGTTATGACAGATTCCTGCAAATGGAAAGAAATTTCACTTCTCACTTTTTCACAGAATACTGAAACGCCTTATTTTACTATACAAGCAAAAGTGTCCCAACCTGTGTGTGCTCAAGTTTTGTGAAGATTTCCATCTTCTGCTTAAACAATTTGGCTAGATGGCTCTCTAGAAGCTGGCTTCTGGCCTTCTGAATATTCGACCGGCTCAGTCTATCATCCCTCAAAGGACTACTGCGTGAGGATGCTGTACTTCCGTTGCTGTTGGTACGGCGATGTTTATGATGGAGACTTTGGGGCAAAGTTTGCTTTACTTCACTTCCTATTTCTTTGAACTAATGAATGAAATCAGCAAAAATACTTTAGTTTCTCAATCATTGATTAATTCGTACAAAATCTGAAGTAAAAAGATAATCAAACTGACAACAAGGAACAAGGGCTCCAATAAATATATCAGACTCTCATAACAATGGCATGAAATGATCCAACCACAGATTGCAAAAAGTAACAAATAAATAATTTAAGGCATTGCAAAGCAGTTGGATCAATTACCTCTTGTAGAAGCATATCTACAAACATATGCACTTCTCTGGGTTCTTTGTGCTACAGAAACAGGTGAGGAATATAATATTCAGAGCACTAAAGTAAGGAGAAAAGAAATGCAAGTCATAATTTAAAGAATCTACTCACCTTGACCCAGTTTGGGGCTGTGAACCTCTTCTTCAAGAGAACTGAGATTTTCTGGGTTCTCATCTTTATGTACTGAAACAGACAGTAAGGTGTAATAAGAAACTATTGATAATCAGCCAATAATTCAAACCAAGAATTTCTCATGATAATCTGTACAATGGGCAAGAACATTATCCAGCCTTGAGAAACTGTTTGAAATTTCATCAAAATTTGTCTAGCACCACAGCCACTAATAAATAGAACAAAAGAAGGCAAATATACTGCTGGGGGAAACAATATATTTAACAGTCAAAACCCAGTATGCTCCATTCTAGCTCAGAAGTAAATATTTTAAAGCATTTCAATAAGACATATGATGAGATTGAAAGCCTCATTAGAAGATTCCTCATTACCAGAGCACTTGATTCGCATAGAGATTACAGAAATACAATATTATGTAAAATGCAAAATATCTGTGGCTGCTTAAGATTTAGATCCAGAAAGCTCACAAGGTGCAAGAAAGTTTCACCAGAAGACCGAAAGATGCGACATATTTCAGCAGGAACAAACACTGGACCATGTCCGTAGTCACGAACCCCACCACCAGAAGAAAAAGAAGCTAGTTCCTGAAATTTTGACTAGGAATATCATATGAAGTCCCCAACCTATATATCCTCATTTAAATTTAGAGACAGGAAAATAAAAGGACTCTTAGTTGGATACTTGCCTCGGTTATTCTGGGGATGGCACTTTGTTCAACAAAAAGAGAAAATTGAGCCAGCACAAGAACAAGCCCAGCAGCAATTTTGTCGCTTGGCATCTCTCTATCAAATTCACATCTTCACTTGTTGTATTACCCTTTCCACAGAGCAAGAGGAAATAGCCATCAAGCTTCCTGAAAAAATCGCGGAACCCTTCTTCGAGCCAATCAATTGTTAAGTCTCTCAACCTGAATAATAATTCGGTCTCTTGATCAAGAAGCTGACGGAAATCCTGTGATCCACAAGGATATAATTAAAATGAAGCAGCACTTATATGGTGACATTCATCACCTATAGTCGGACAAGGTGATCATATTCTTTTGTCATGTGATCAGATGTTGATAATAGATCAATATAGTTAGCTGAAACAATATCAAAATCCAGTGGTGCATAATTAGTTCAGCAAAACAATGGATAAGCCAATGCCTTTACAGCACCTACGGCCAGTTGAGCCATTAATGTAGGCTCCTAAAATATCTCGTGTTAGTCCACAAATAGTTATTTTAGGACTATATATTTGAAAGATTCATCTACAATACCAGATCCCTTGATTCTTCTTTTGGCACAAATTTCAAGGCCTGGGACATTTTGGAAATGTAGAGTAGAAAAGTTTTATTCAAATTGATTACCTGTTGACAATTTGAATTCAATAGTTGTACAAGCTTTTAGTAGTACATTATAATATTTTCCATTTTTGAATTCATTATCTCAAACTTTTAAAATAAATGTCAGACACTGAGAGTAGTTTGGAGAGAATGAACTGCTTAATTATTAAGGCAAAGGTGAAAGATAAAGTGTAACATCATAAAATCATAAGGCTGATGGTAAGGTGAATTTAAGAGAAAACACACAGCAGTCCATATACCTATGTTGGGTTTAACAGATGCAAAGCCTGCCGGTTTTTTCTTGTAATTAACACATATTGCATACTTCACAAGTTTTATTAAAAAAATAATAAATGTTGTAAATCCCAAATGCCTTTTTCAGGTTTAAAAGGGATGGAAATATCACTTGTGTGCAAAAAATTCCACTAGTTACCACAAGCCCTCCAGAATGGACATAAATATATATATATATATATATATATAGAGAGAGAGAGAGAGAGAGAGAGAAGAAAGAGGGGGAGAATACAATGCCACAGAGGAATTCTATACAAAGAGAACATGAAAGGGGGACAATAACATAAGAATACTTTGCCCGGTACTTCATCTTTACCAGTAAAGCATCCACACTGCCTTGTGTCACTGCCTTTTTGCCGGCATCAAGAGCTGTCTGCAAAGGATATTCTTCCTCTATTCCGTCTTTCGATGTAAATTGGGCATTCATCAGGGAATCTGACAGATAAAGAAGAAGCTACCAGTGAGCACTCATAACTATAACTTGGCAATTTTTTAATCTTGAACAACTACTAAATCCTTTATAGGTTCCACAATATGTAATTCTCGTACCTAAGAATTGATGTCATTCAATTAAAAGTCTTTTATAGTGTAACTATTAGCAGTCAATTTGGAGATGTTAAGCTATATATTGAAGAGAGAAACAAAGAACATTGTCATGAGCACCCAAAAGTTCATATGGCATCAAATGCTCAAGAAACAAATATGTGAACACTTGTGGCTTCAATATAGTATATCCCAAAAATTGAATTGGATTTGCTATATATCAAAACATTACTAACCGGAAATATATTTTAAAAGACGACCAAAGGCGCTGGAAATATAATCTCTGACAGCAACATGAGCACACTGGAACAACAATACAATTGGGAGCTTATCACTCATAACAAATGTAATTGGCGATGCAATCCAGATGAATGGCTGCATAGAGAATTATATTTTTGTATACTGCAGTTTAAGCATAGATATCAGTACCTGCAAAGCACAGTCGGGCAGGGAAGCTTCAGGTAGCACTTCATCCATAAGAAGCACATCAGTCCAAATAAGTCCTGGAAGATATAAAAAGCAATAATTTTATCAAGTTCAAAACATGAAACTAAATACCACGGAATTGGTATCCACTACTCTAGCCATTGCACAAAAACACAAGAGGGCTCCCATAGATGTCAAAAAGTATTCAACTTATTTTTTCCATAACCTTTAATAAATGATCAATCAAATAGTTGGGCAAGGAATGAGACAAGAAATGCAGAAGTTGTCAACCTTTCTTTCATCGCCATTATTAATAGAATGCTAAAATATGATGATGTGCAATGCTTCTTCTAATTATTCAAATGATTGGGTATAGTATGGATGAAAGACTACTGCATGATACATAAAGAAAAGAAAGATAGCACAGAACTATTCAATATATCCTAGAATCTGGAAATGCCAGCCAGAAATACAATTGAGAATGGTTAAAAGCAAAAGGGAATATTCAAATCTAGCTCATTTTTAACTCCTGAGTGTAGGTTAATTTGCCATTCCTCATTTTGCAGAACCAGAGATGCCAAGTGAGCCGTCACTGTTTCAAACTTCCTTTACCCTAAGGTTTTGCAGATTATGCCTAGGTGCCTATGCATCCAAACTAGCCTTTCTTGTTTGAACCTTGCCCTTATGAGGCTAAACCATCCCGAGGTACTGCCAAATTGATGGATCTTATCAACATCCAGAAATAATAATAAACAAAAAGGCATAGATGGAACCACCGGACATGGAAATTGGGAGCCAGTAATTTTCATGACCATAAAATGACAAAAGCCATGTTCAAAAGTAAACTAAATTAGCCTCCATCCCTTCAGTCTACCTCCTTAGCCTTCTGAAAAGTAGGCAGTCAACATATACAGATCCCACTTAAGCAGATGTCTAGATGCCAATAGATGATCTTTATGAGATACTCAAGTCAAGTAATAAAAAATAATGGCTTTTTTCCTTCAAAGAATGCAATTCTATATATCAAGGCCTTCATACTTTAAGCATATTCAGAACACCTAAAATCCTCTATGGTGTATATCTTGATTTTGTCTCCCTCACATCTTAAAAGATTTGTCAAAGCAACACCCTCACATCTTCTTAAAAGATTTGTCAAAGCCACATGACACCATCTACTGCTATAATTCATCAAAACCCCTTTTAATGCTATTTACAGTATGTCAAATGAACCAACAGCCACCGGGACTGCTCAATCTTGCTGCATATGCAAGAAAAATGAAAATATGAGGCTATAACCTTAAGAAATACGTAAAAGTGGCAATTTCGAAGGTCATGATCAATAATGACATACTTTGGCAGAGGTAACTTACGAAGCATTGCCAGAAGATCACCAGAGTGAACTTGCTTCATAATTTGTAAATGAGTGGCTTCAAAGTCCCTAAGATTAGGCAACATCAGATGTTAATTCGAGAGAAAAATAAGAATTTACCAAATTTTATCACACGGAGAAAAGGATATACCAAAATGAAACTGGTTAATAAAAGCAGCCATACTTCTTAACAAGGTCTTGTGCAAGTTTAGATAGCTGTGGTTCTGAATCCAAGAATATGATTTTATAAGCCCGAACAGCTTTTGCAAATTCACGGATAGAAGCCTGAAATAAGGTAATGCTTAGCAATTAAATGGTAATACTTGAAGCTAACATAAGGCAGGAACAATACTTTATCTATAACTTTTTGCCTTTTTGGTATCTAATCCTATGACGAACAGGTGAAAAATAATTCGAGGGCCTCGAGGTAAGAATGAACTTTCAAGATGTATGCATCTCACTCTTTTTGAATTCTTTGTATGCGGTGCTTATATCAGATGTATCTCATGCATGCGTTTTCTTATTTCACATCCAACCAAACTGTTTCACAACTATTTGTCCAAAACTTTCAAACATGTGAAAACAAATTACAAGATGCTAACTCCTTTCTCACCTCATGTGCAATAGCAGAAGCTGAATGTGGAACACTTTCCTGGTTAGAAGACGCTCTTGTTAATTCCTTAGATTCAAGATTCAGGTCCACAAGGAACTGTTCCAACTTCTCAAACAATTTAACCTTCAGATTTTCAACCTATTCAACAAAAGGAGAAAACTATCAACTATCAACAAAGTACTATTGACAAAGCAAACTAACATTCAATATTAAAATATATTTCTCCACATGACTGCAAATGAATTAGACACCATAACTAAAAGGTCGCACAAAAACCTATTTTCACTATCAGATTTACCTGTATGAAGTTATAATGCATAGCAGATAGATGCATTGGAATATGTCATCAGGAAACAAAAAGCTAGAGATACGAACCGGAAACTCCAACTGCTTAAGAAGCATGACAGCCTCAGCTCTTGATTGTATTGACTCAGAATCTGAGAAAACCTTCCCCTGAAAATAATAGTTAAAATTGAAAACGGAATTTCCCTCCACATGGCACCAGAATGTGGCATGCACACAAACAAAGAAAAGAATGAGGGAGAAAGAAGCCATCAGCCCAAAATATATCTGTGTAATTTTCACCCAGTTCATGGATTGGTCTGTAATTTCTAAATTAGTTTGATATTCTTTACTCTACAAAGAGATGTTGCAGTAAACTGTCTTCCTGGGTGCGTGCAAACTTCCAAGGTTTCTGGGAAGAACTCTAACAACTCTTAGATAGACCACAGAGTTAGTGATGAAACTCAGTAGATTGTCTGGTTTCCCCATGATATTAGCTAATTATACTAAGGTCTTCTGAGAGTGAACAAGGTGGATGTGATAAAACATTAGTGGAAGAAATCAAGATTTAGGGGAATTTGTTTTGAAATTTTTGTGTTTTTGGTTTCTATGAACTGAAAAGATGAATTATGTACCTTCTGAAATTATTCTTCCAGACCTATCTCTTTCTTGCCATGACAGGGATTGATATGTACTTATGAAACAAATACTCTGTCTATCTTTCAGTTGATCTCAACTTCTTTAAGTGAGATATACATGGTGATTTTCCTCTTCTATTCCTTGACAGCCAGGATTCTGTAACTGGCAATAACATTGTCCACATAACCAGTTGCGAATCATAACCAAATGTCATAGCCACCACTGCTAATAACAATTTAGACTCCATGATGTGGACAAAGTATCATCATCCTCCATAAGGATTAAAAATTGAGAAACTTCAATGCAAGAGTGAAGACAATCAAGTAAAAGAAAAGACACCATGCCTGCAATTTTTTGATGATCATCGTCACTGCCTCTTCAGAAGCTCGCTTACAGTCTTGAAAGGAAGAATCTCCGTATGCCTGATAACAGTAAGAAGAAATGGTTAAGTGACAGGACAGAGCTGATGGAATAGAGAGTTGATATTAGCTTTCACAAAGAAAGCAGGCGTAAATAGATTGGAGTTGTACAGATAATTCGAGGCTCCATTGATGAGGTAAGAAGGAAAACCTTGAAAATTGGCGTAGCTCCAGTGTACAACTTGACTGCTTCAGCATAGGCTTTTGATTTGGTACACTTTTCAAGTCTTGTAGGTAAATCGTAAATGAACTGCTCTAACCACAAACGATAACGAATGTGTAACTCATACTTAACCAAATTACAGGTTATATTAGAAATCGGATTAAAAACAAAAAGGAATTCATATTTGATCTGACACAGCAACCAAATTACTCAATGAGCATCTCTTAAGTTGATAAATGCTTATTCCTCTAATAGATATATAATTGATGTTCAGTCTTGCCGCATGAAGCAAAGAGCAACCTGGTGGTTATAAGTAAATCAACCATGATTCCCTTTCCAGAAAAGCTTCCGGTCTTTTATTTTGTGAAGATCTGTAGCAGGACAATGTGGAATGAGAATGAAGGAAATAAAGGATTCATGCATCATTCTAGTACCTGAACCTTTCGCAGAAGATCGCGTGTGCGGTGCAATTTCTCTATATGTTCTCTCCTCTCAAAAAGAGAAGTGTTGACCCCATCACTCCTCGATTGCACAGATGTTATCTGGAAAATTAAAAACAGACTTGATTTTCAGCAGGTGCTGTTCTTTTCCTCCTCACATTGAAATTCTGAAATAACATTTGACAGTAACCAAAACGAATCTGTACCAAACACCTTTTCCAGAAGTTGTTCCATATTTGTTTCCATGCCAACAATATTGTTTTTCATCCTAGAAACAGGGGAAGTGAGTAGTTACAACTGAAAGAGATTACAATGCAGATTATATTCCTAAAAGTTAACTTAGTAATTAGTATAAGTCAAAACAGAATTGTTGTTGTGCCTAATCGACATTCACAAGAAAAGGAAATAATCAAGGTCAACCCTCTACTAATCTGAAACTTCAAATAGTACATACAAGCCTAGTTGATTTGTGCAGCCACAACATCTATCCAACACATAGATTTGTGCAGCCAAAACACACAATTGAAACAAGAAAATTTACCTTTTTATTGTATCTGTTGCGCTGATGAATTTGTTGTAATTCTCATACACCAACATTTGAAGGTCAGTGTCCAGATTTTTTATCTCAGCAGCCATCTCAACATGCTTCTGAAGAAGTCCCTCCAGATTGGACTTTTGTACCTGGACAATCATACCAATTAATTAAGAGAGCATCCAGAAGAGCAGATTCTTATTAGTGACTGAGAGAAGAACACCAATCACAGACAGAATGGAAAGGAAAAAACAAACATATATATATATATATATATATCCTTCATTATTTGTGTGAAGCATTTGCATTATCCATTACTCTGATGGCAGAAACCCCTCAGCAATAATGTTCCAAAAGTTTTGCATCTCCAAACAACCAAAAGAGAACACAGGTCATATATTACTAGGAGATTTCGAAACATAATTTGCGAAGTAACAATTACTTTGGTATTCTATACCTTCAAATCGCCAGTCATCTCAAGTTCAGCATGGAGATTCTATTAAACTTATTCTCAGTGAAAATGAAGCAAATGATAAGGTCTCGGCACTAAAAAGCTTTTGCTGCTCAGAATGTGAGGAAACACAACAAAATACACATAAGCTTTCCTCTGGACAGCATTCAGCTAAACACATTTTAAATCATGGTGGAGCTAAGTTCACTAACCTTTATCACCTGTACTCGCTATCCAACCTATTATCTGACTGTCGTAAAAGAGTTTCCAACATGATAACTAAACAACAGAATTTGCATGGACAGAACTGAATGCACCATCAGATATTGGCAACTTATTCCAACTCCAATCCCAAGACAACCGAACCATGTCTCCAAAAGACTAACTAAACAGATTCTTTTTCTCTTTAGTAGGAGAAACTCCATAGTTTCTACCGACATTTTAATCAGCACTACTTTCGGAATCACAATTGGGATGCCTCATTCAATTTCGAGCCTCCGCAGTCAACTGGGAGCTATTTCTTCGAGGAGGAACTGGAGACTATATGAGTCTGCCATCTTCTCAAGGACGCTTCCCTGGCAGAAAGTCCTTGGCATCAAAAAAAATCAAGTTGAATAAATCAACATAAAAGGAGGAAAATTCTTGCCCGATCAGGTTTGGCTGAGCCACGTTTGGTCTAGAATTTCCCCGTAAAAGGATTACAACTACGGGAGCACCGTATGACAGGAAACAAGGCCATGATTAGCAAGGACAAAACGATTTGCATTCATGTCGAAGTTCCAAATATCCAGAATGCCAACTAATTAAGTCTCAAAATCAAAGCCTTAAGAAAACAAATAGCCGAGAAAAAAGATGAAACATCAGATTGACAATAATGCAGATAATGTAATCCGAAACAAAATAGAGAAGCGTACGAGGAGATTCATGTACTGATCTGCGTCGAAGGAGGTGGTATTGATAGTATCCAGTGTGGCGAATCTGGAAGTGTTTGGCAAAGGCAATGCAGTAGAGGGAGAGTGATCCGGAGAATAAAAACTCGATAACAGATCCCTCATTCTCCTTGCCTTGTCATCCAACGGCACTCCTCCTCCTTCTACTCCATTTCTCTATTCCTTCTGTTTGTCTGCAAAAATTCTCGTGATCGAAGCGAGCGAAGGATCCGGCAGCCCACCGGCGGGCGCTCAAGTGAAGGAATATAATTGATGGGAAAGGGAACCAGCTAACTTGATTGATGTCAGTTTGAATTTGTTCAGCAATTCGACGTCATTACTCTCATCTTTCCTCAGCTACTCCATTGTTTTGTATCCTGTCTCCAAACTATTGCTCCATTTTGAACTATGTTTAATTGTTGTTTTAATTTTGAAGTATATAACATTTATCAAAAATTTGTTATGATTCAGTTTTTTATTATCAAAGTATTTATTAATTTGAAGTAAATAATATGATTGAAAATAAACATTGATAAAATATGGACAGAATAAAACCTTAGGCTATATTTGGATTGATAAATTTGAAATAATAGTTTCGAATTCCTAGTAACAACTTTTTTGGATTTATTTAGATAATTGTAAATTTAGGTTCCATTTACTTGGCAGATGGGATTTAGGCGGCAGAGATAATTGTTGGGATTGTGTTAAAAGTGATTATATCAAGTGCATCAAGTTTTATATTTACTTGTATTCATAAAGTAATGGATATGAATAATATATTGTTTACTTTTGATAATAATTTGGTATTGATATGTGGACTAGTTTGAATTTTTTCGAAAATGCCCCTTACCATTTTCAGTCGGCACTACTGATAATTAGAAACCCCCCCCCCCCCCCCTTTTTTGGTTTAATGGCACGGTGTAAAGTTTGAATTAAACCCTAAAAGCCTCAACCCCAACTGGCCAACATTAGTTCAGCAACTCATCCACCAGACCTGCAACCATTGAAATTGGAACTTCTCGTTCATATGTTCCCTAGGAATGTTGTCCAAGAAATCAGGAAAATTCAAATTTCGGATTCACTGGAATCCCTGCAACCGTTTTGGGAATAGGGCCCAATTAGAACTTTTGACACATCCCCAGATTGTGTAACTCATTTGCCCATGGTATCTCCAAATGGGCCCATGGTGCAAATTTGGAACAGTCCAGTCCCACCCTCCTATTTCTCCCATTCTGGTCAATAATACTTGGTCATTCTTGATGATGAAAATCAACACATGGAGAAAGAAACAACTTTGACGAATTACGCTCCTCTCATCAGTCGATACGCGAAACAATGGTTGAGATTGACGAATCCACTTCACACGGAGCAATAGTCTCAAGAGGTTCCACTGAGCATGACTTTCAAGGTGTGGTCTTTGTAAGCGACTCATCATCGTTGTTCCAATGAGCCAAGTCTTTTATCGATATTAGGCTACCGCATAATTGAAGGGAAAGCCAAGTGGGAGTGACACTATTCAACTTGTCGGCGAGTTCTGCTACATCAAAGGATTTTGGGAGTGGACCGAAAACATACTTAACCAGTGCGAACACAAGCTAGTTGTGGCTCAAGTATATGACGTTGTGTACACCTCATCGTTTACTTAGGACCGGAATTCCGACATTGTCAAGTCATTCTGCAAAGTATTGTGCCCGTCCTAACACTCTTCTGACATCCTTCGAAGAGTTGTCTATCTCATTGTGGGATGTGCATACCCTTGCTGAACTTTCTATGACTGGACTCCTCTACGATGAAGTCGTCCCAAGTGCCAAGGAGCTTGACGGCGCTGACGAGATGGGATGAAAACTTGTGCCTCCCCTTTGCAAATTCTTACTCCATGCTTACCATTTCCTTCAAGGGAGTAACAACTATGGTCAACTTTCTCGAGTCCCTGCCGGCAAGTAGATCAAGTTTAAATTTAAAAGAGCCATGAAGAGAGCCCCTTCTACGTAAAGAGAAAAAGGCAATTCGTCCTAAGTCGATTATAATCCTTTTAGAACCTTTAGCGTACATGGCAAGTGGTCCACTATGGATGAGGCGTTATTCTCAAAACTTGGTGTTGAAGGAAGTTTAAAGGAAGAAATATTCTTGTCGGCATATTTGGCATGTTGGCTCTGTACCTTTGCTCTTCCCATTCAAGATGTCAGTTCAATACATCCAAGTGTTTTCAAAATGGCGAGTGCCATGGCAGCCAGTCCGAAGGGTTGGTCTTGTTGTTCCCGTCTTGGCTAGCATTTACAAAGGTTTAAATAAGATTTCTAACTCCCCAAGGCCAACTCGCGTGGATTATCCATTTCCCATTCACTTCGTTTAAAGTTGGATATCCTATTACTTCAAGACTCGTTACCAGATTTTGCAAGGTATTCGTGGGCCTAAATGACTCTTTTCTTAGGTGAACGAGGTGCGAAATACTATGATCCACAACAGGCGAGAAAATGACTTCATCGAGGTGACTTTATCTGTAGGACTTGCAACTGGACTATGAGCTAGGAGTTAGGAGCTAGATGCTAGATGCCTGAGCCCGGACTTGGACTTATGAGTTAATGAGCTAGTTGTTTGAGCTTTGAGTTAGATGGTAGAGCTATAGAGCATGGACTAGATTGGAAAGCGTGTTAACTCCAGGAAGAAGGAATGACCCAACCACGATAAAGCACTACGAAATCCACCCTCCATACAATGACCTCTCTCTATACAGGAGCCTTACAAGACTTAGACAGCTTCGAGAAGACTCCCGGGCTTGCCTGAGGAGCTATTTCAAATGAGACAGGAATGAAATCTGGGGCACTGAACCTACCTTAACCTAGGAAAGTGACTTTGATAGGCCTCCTTCCCCTTTTGCTGCTTGAAACTAAGGGTCTGGCAGACAAAGCTAAATGTGCGAGAGCTGTCGTCCCACTTATGAAGACCAGCTTCTTTCACTCTTTAAGACTGTCGGATAGTGAAGGACAAAGACTTCTCATGTATAGACGACGGGCATGCCAGAGAATTTGAAGAAACTTAATTCATGATCGTCCGTTCAAACTATCTTCCTTTGCGGTAAGGCAATCATTTTGTTGTGGAGCCCTACAACCCTGATTGATTCAATCACCAATTTCGTTTCTTCCAAAAACTGCTCGAAATTCTTTCGCAAGATGTTGGCAATGTCTCCTTCGAAGGTGGGATCCATTATTTTTGTTTATGCATCTTGTCCAAGACTATGGAGAAAGTGTGGCATGCCCCGAAATGTAAAGAAGTTATCATCCGAGGCGTACAAAAAGTGGTAGGCCGAAGTTCATGGTGGCTACCTTGAAGAAAACATTGTGAGATTGCTTACTTCAAGTCCAAGTAAAGTTTCTCTCAAAGACAAATAATGTGGTAAAGGAGTTTCCCAAGATCAACCTCGTGAGCATGTTATTTCTTTTCCTCCCAAGCGTAATTCTCAAGTTGTTGAACCCCTTAAAATGAGTATTGTCCCTTGGAGGCAAGTGGGAGTAGCAACCTTGATCGTCATTGAAAGAGGCCGAAGAGGAATCCCAACCATTCAAAGCCAACGAGCATTGATGTTGACGGTGACGTCTCAAGTCATGCACCATCGATGTTGAATTTTGTCAAGGAGGTTGTTTTTTCCTTATCTTTTTCCTTTATTTTCTTTTTTTGTTGAGAAATAAGATCTTTTTCGTTTTTAAATCAAGTTGATGTATTATTGTAGTTCGAAAATGAAGTTTGAGCCATTGAAGATGATGAGACTTCTCAAGACAGTCAAGGATCGACTTTTGGGTCTGATTTGTTGGCTACAACTCTTCCATTTGGAATAGGGCTTAAGAGAAAACAACCTTCTTATCATGCCGCAGTGTCGATATTTGAAGGCGAGAAGTTTGTTCTTAATCACCGAAAGGAGTTCCTTCAAAAGATGTGGAATAATCTTCTCGTGAAAATATCAAACGCTCCAATTGACTTCACTTCATCAATCAACGACGATTTTTACTTTGTTCTTGAATCCATGAGGAGCTTTTAGAAGTTTGACATTTCAAAAAAAATGGAAGAATCGTTGTACGTGTTCTTTGCCAAGGCTGCTGCTTACGATGAAGGAAGATCATCGTCTTCTGAAAAGTTGTCAAAAAGCCTTCTTGAGCAACAGTCGAAGGAAGCCAACGATCGTCTCCAAGATGCTCGAGCTAAAGAGAGTAAAGAGGCTTCTAAGATCCAATCCACTATGGACAAGTTGAAGTGTATTGAGAAAGAGTTTGTGGATTTGAAGGAACAAAGGACAAACTTGTGTGCTACTCTGAAGGGGCAAAAGCAACTTCATCATAGTGCTCAAGCCGGAGTTCATGAGATATAAATGATGCAATAGTTGAGGATTGGAGTCTTCAAGAGCAAATTTGGAAGTCTTCAAGGAAGAGTTGAAGAGTTTGAGTACTTTTGTTTGAGATTTGTCTAGGACATTAATCTTTGTTTAGTTCCTTCTTTCTTCTTTTGTTTTAAGTCATGAACCACGATGTTTCTTTTGAGATTACGTAATAGAAGTTTTTCTTTTTCTTTCTGTCTTGCAATCTTTGAGCATGCTTGAAAATTTTCCATTTCGATGACTTCATATGAGAAATAAAGTTCCTTTAAATGTCATGGCAAACTCAGAAATATCTAAGGTGCCTACGTACCTCATCAAGAGGATCAAGTCATTACGTAGTTCAAGAATACAAAATATTCATTTGGAGAGGAAAGGGTTGTTCACATTTTATTCTCATGTGGGCTAGGAGTATATTTTCTTTGTTTCTTTTTTTCTCTTTTTTTGTCTTTGTTTTTTTGTTTTTTTGTTTTTTGTTTTTCTTTTTTTAGGCATGCTGTCGCTTCAAGAACATTCTATTATCGGGCCTATCTTCAAGTCGTCTTCAGCAACCAACTTATATGCCCCATTTGTGTAGACTTCTTTGACAACATACGAACCATCCCATTATGGTAAGAATTTTTTGTTCGTCCGATGTGTTTTGATTATCAACCTAATGATTTGTTCATGCACAAGAGCTATGGTATTTGTAGACTCTTCGTGGTTGTTATCATTGCAGATATAATTAGACGATACCACACTTTCTCTATCATTCTCATCGTCATATTGAGCTTGTGTGAAGATCGTGGTTTGTGCTTTAACCTTCAAGACTCTGCCACATGATATAGCCAAGGTTGTGCGACGTCTCATTCTGGAAGGAATCAAGCTTCTGAGCTTTTGTGTACATGAGGTCTTGATATTTTTCTTTGAATGTGCGACGAACTTGAACATGCTTTTTCTTAATACACCACTCTTCTACGTGGACCAAGTCTATAAAAGATCGATCGATTGTTGATTTTTTCATGCATCATTTTTTATGTGGTCCAAGTATATTGAAGATAGATTCGCGTAGATTTCCTTTCTTTTTGTCATCCTCAGTTGAAGAGCACTCTTCAGTAACATAATTGTTGTTGACCCTCTTTATGGCGATGCGGATGGGCTTAGGAGGGGTCAAACCAAGACCTAATCGAGAATCTTGAATTGCATGTCCCTTTTCCTTCAACATCACTTGGATGGCATTGAGTTCATGTACTTGTTGACCACCGGATTTCAAGGAGAGTTTTCCTAAAGTAACCCCTTCTTATAGCTTATATCGGCTTTGAATTGCATGCTTTGGGGTCGAAACCAATTTTCAGTTTTTACCTCTAACGGCTCTCCAAGCTCTATTTTGGGTCCTTGAGTTGGTCGCACGAACCCTTTGAGTGGTTGAAGCTTCCTTATGTCGAGATTTGTTAGTGAAAATACTAACTCTTTTAGTGAGTCAAATCCTACGGGAGGATTTTTCTTTTGGACCGCTTTAACTAGAGCCCGCAGAATAGGTTACTTTATTTTTACTTTTCTCATTTTGATTGGTTTGTTGTTCGGATTTCCCGATGGATGAGTTTTGTTTATCTTTTGTACTCCCGAGATAGTACTTAGCATTGGCAAATAAGACTCAACCTAGGTGAATGGTTTATCATCAGTGAACACTTTTTTCACAACAACGTTTAGTGAATACTTGAAGCACTGGTGCCAAGAAGAAGGAACACACCATTCTCATGTAGCCAAAGTCGGCCAAAAGCATGTTGTGTGATGTCTTGGCATCTATGACATGGAATAATGTGGTTGACGACATATCCTCCATCAACAAGTTTACTCTTATAATGCCGAGAGACCTTTGCGCCCCTTGGTGGAAGCCTTGGATCATCATACGACTATTTGTTAGTTCGTCTATGGGAACCCCCAACTTCTTCATTTTGCGTAATGATAAAATATTAACTGCAGAACATCCATCGATTAATATGTAGCTGACCTTTTACTCACGTGCATATACGGCCACTAGCCTGTTATGCGGCTTGGAGCCAAGTAGTATATCTTCATCAATAAAGGTCATTGCTGACAATCATTTATCCGCATCAGATGAATCTTTCTTTTCGAGTAGATTATCTTTGTTGATTTTAGTATCATTCCCATGCATGGTATTGCATGAAGCTTTTCTGCCATCAAAAGATCCGCACTTGGTTATCAGAAGATTTGCTGCCGCAAAATCCTCTTCAAGAGAAATTTTACCTTGGCGAGCCAATTGCATAACTTTGTCCTTAAATACGAAACAATCTTGTATTGCATGCCCAACTAGCCGGTGGTATTTGCAATACTTTAGATCATCTATCCGTCCGACTTCTTTAGGCCGCTTCATTTCAAGAAATTCGATGAGATTAGCCTCTATTAAGTCATCAAATATGCTGGCGACATCGAAGTTAAGGAATGGGTGTCACTTTTCTTGCATTTCTTTCAAAGTTAACTTTCTTCGCGGCTTCTCTTCAGGACCACTATTCTTTGGGATGCTACCATTATTTGCCCTGCTTCGGAGCTTGAAGGGTGTCATATTTACTGCCATGGATTCCTTGCTTGGAGCTTTCGAATAAGGCTTACCCTCTTTCTTGACTTCTTGCTTTTCTTTGGTCCTGGGGGTTCTTGAACAGGTGGTCCTTCCACTGCACACACTACCATGCTTAATTCCATATCATGTGCTTGAGTGGTTAAATCTCCAAAAGATTTGAGTAGGATTTCCTAGATAATATATTGAAGGCCCCAATGCATCTCTTAAATGCATATCTCAATGGCGGAAATTTCAGATAATAGATCTTTGCAATTAAAGCTCAAATTCCTCCACCTATTGATATAATCGATGATTGGCACATCCTTCCATTGGCGGGAATTCCTAAGCTTAATCATGTTGATAATTCACAGAGTGCTATAGAAGCAATTGAGAAATTCTTGCTCTAGTTGTTCCCATCATCAATTGAACCAGCCTCCAAATCAGTATACTAGTCAAGCCTATTACCTTTCAGTGTCGAACAAAATGCTTGACTAGATGATCCTCATATGTTCCAGCATTGTTGCAAGTTTCCACAAAGTGAGCCACGTGCTGCTTAGGATTGCCACCAAATTGCTAGAACTTCAGTGGTTGGTAGCCCATTGGCTTCTTAAGCTACCAACCAATCCATCATATGAGACATGAAGCTCTTTTGCAGGTTTATCCTTCTCAGTATAATGTTGCTTTGTGGATACCTCTTCTTCATCGTGAGGCCCAACTTGTTTCCCCCGGATATAGCTTGTGTCAACGTTATCTAGCTTGTTGATCAACCTACAAATTTTGGCATCTTACTCTTGGACATGCTTGGTGAGTCCCTGATGGTCTTGTCAGACTTGCGATTTGCTCTTCTATAGTTGTAGCATTCGTCACCATGACTGGAGCCACATTCATTGTGAAGGAGTAGCTAGATATGGAGCGAGGAGAGGACTGAGGAGATTTATCTTCATCATCTTCACTTGCATGGCTAGGTGCGAATACGCCCTTTTGAGCAGACTTAATGGGTGGAGTCATCTAGGTAGATTTCTTATGTTTATTTGACATACTCCTAGTAGTAATTTACCGATACTCTTCATACTAGCACTTGAAGACTTTGATATGGCGAGTTTGGAATTCACCGTCTTCATAGCTTTTCCTTGAGTATCCATCTAAAATAATTCAAACCTTGATGAAGGGGATAGATGAGAGGTAGAGTGGTCTCACTGGGCATGCCAAAATTTGTAAACAAATTTTTGTGTTGCTGAATTTATTGAAACAAGAGAAATTTACAAATTAATTTCTTGATTTGATTGAATATTTGTGGGTACAAAATCTCTATTTGGAACCTCTGATTCTTCATTTCAAGAACACGATCTTTGACTTCGCAATTTCGTAGGTGGAACTTGACGTTTTGATCTCCTTCAATGTTGACTTTGTCTTTATACCGTTAACTCGAGGGACTTTGACTTGTTCCTGGATAAATGCTATAAACTTGGAACTTTGACTTGAATTTAAATATTTTTTGGTGGGTTTGAAGCTTTGATTTTCCGCCAAGGTGGATTTGTGTCTTGATAACATTAATTCGCAGGTCTTCCGACTTCTTCTCGAATCAAACATTGAGTTTGGATGAACGCCTCGATTCTTGACTTGAACGCTGTGGATCTTCCTTGATTTGCGCTTGAGATGATTTTGAGACTTCTTGAATGCTCTCTTGCTTGTGTCTTCACTTATGTCTTCAACTGTGTGTGTGTGTATCTTGAATGAGATTCAAGGACCCCTTTATAGATGTCAAAGATATAGAGTTGTGGTGAACTTGAACACCATTTTGTATTATCTCTTTATTTTAATTTAAAGACATAAGTACATTAAATATTTGAGAAGACATGATTGGTCAATTTTGATATCTCCTTAATATTTGTATTTTTCAAAGTGATAAATATCAAAAATATTTATCTTGACTTAATTGGAGTGTACATGAAGCTGCTCCACGTGGCGTTGTTTGATTGGTTTGAAATATTTGACTGTGAAGCATAATGTGATTGGTCGAAATACTTCAATTTGACACTTGTCAGTCATTGATTTGATGTCAAAATATATATTAAAATATCAATTAAATCATCTATTTACACTTGGAAGTAATTTAATGAATTCCAAAAATTTAAATAGAAAATATTATAATTGATAATTAATATATCATTTGACACTTGTCATCATTTGATTGGTTGCAAAATAATTTATCTACAACGATAAAGAATAAGCTAGCACTTCCTGATTGTGAACAAGTTTTTCATAATGTATAATTATGACAATTCTTTTTTTGGCGGCTGAGTACTATGTAGTTAGAGCATTAAAGTAGCAACTAATACTTAAGTCTTTGATGAAATTAGGTCATATTGGCAATGGCTCAATCGATTGAACAAGTTTACATAATGGATAATTATGAAAATTCTTTTTTCGTTGGCTAAGTAGTATGTAGTATGTGCATATAAAGTCGCAAGAAGTGCTTAAGTCTTTGATGAAATTAGGTGATACTAGTAATGGCCCAATTAGTTGGCAATATATAATCATCTTAGGCCATGCAATGGATTATTTAAACCTCGTAGTTGTACCTATTGTCGATATTTAATTTAGTTAACCTTTCTTGGACCTTAGACCAATTTGGAAGAGTACCAGTTTATCTTCATTTCGATAGTTAAGTTTTAATATTATAATTGCTTGCTTCGACATATATGATCGCGTCGATCAAATATTATTGATTCCATGAATAATAAGACATGATTAGTAACAAAGGAGGGGGGGGGGGGGATAACGACAATAAGTGACATTGTTTCTCCCACGGCTGTGTTAAATGACATGTTGTCCACTAGCAAAATACACAGAGAATAACACGACCTATAACACGACCATGTTATCCATTGTGTTCTTCATGAGTGAGGGTAAAAAGAGACTAAATTAAAACAAAAGGTAGCATCCAACATGATAGACATTAAAACAAAAATATATCTAAAACAAAAAAAAATCATAACAATACTAATTTTTTACTCCACAACAAGTTAACATCCATTATATTAAATATGCTTCACAGTACGCAACCAATACATGAACCGCTTTACATGAAAGACTTGCAGCATTATACACAAAGTCGTTGACCCACAAAATACAACAAACTCGTTGGCATCTAAGAGTGTGATGGCATTTAGTTTTCATAAAAGCAAGGTTTGAAATTATACTCAGCAAAAGGTCAAAGATATATAAACTATGGATATCTTTTTATAGATGATTGGTTGGTACATGCAACCTAAACCCCACTATAGATCATCATCCGTATCCTTTCACCACGTTTCTCAAGAGGCAAGCTGAAAAATAAATCAAGCATACTATTATTGTTTAATAATTGTTTAGTAGATCAAATAAGCTCACTTGATAGAAAATTTGGAATATCCTCCAATGCATTGAACGCCTTGCAACGCTTCACAGATGCACCGTGTTCAAACCAATCTATGTTGTGATGTTTTCAGGAGTCGTCTTACCATCACAAAATTGGACAATCACGTCAACTAGCTTCAGTTCTTCAATCCCCATTTGTGGTGACTTTCTTTTCTTACATATCTTTGTCTTCGTTGCACTTGATTCATTTACAGTTGGATTGTCCGTGTTTACACCAAACCAACATGGGTTGTTCTCACCGTCACCGACAATAACTTTAGGTGGCGAATCATAGTTGGGCCCAAAGAAATCTTCAAGGTTAATCAACTCATCAATATAGACAGAAGCAACTTACGGTATCGGCATGTTCTTTAGTTGCTCAGTCCTTCCCAAATACTTCTCGCCGAATTGGAAAAGGTCCATGCCTCGTACCGCATCGTCCTTGCACTTAGATTAATCTAAAAAACACATGAATAGCTATCAATGTTACAAACAAATCAACGTTATTGATAAGTTTGTGTTGAAATAAGTAAACACAAATTAGTGTCATATAATTCACCTTCACATACTCCTTCCAAACACTGTTGTCATCAAAGGTCACCATTTTTCTAGCATCGTCTCATCCAAACCCCATTCAGGACATCATACTTACTAGTGAACTGTAGTTCTTTTTCCAAACGTGAATTTGGATTGAATGTGTGGTTCGGCTTTTAGATCAAAAAGCGGGAATTGCTTCGACATGTAGCTTTCCAACTGAGACAAAAATTCAAGTCGGAAGCCATTCTTGCACTTCTATCCATTGCTAATGAAGTGTTTCAATCTATTAACCAGTGTATCTTCTTCCCTCAGTGTCCAAGTCCTCCTAGTGTATCTTTTCCCTTTAGGTGCAGCACGCCTCCATTGAGTAGTCATTCCTTTGTATTGCATTCTTTAAATATAAATACCTAATAACAAACAAATGTTAATAATTATTCCACATAATAGTTAGATCAACCATAGCAGCAACCTGAATACGTAGATCAAACAGGTTCCAAAAAAGAGCTAAAATCATTTGCAAACATGCAAACCACAACGATTCGCTATTAAAAAGATTGATTCATTATAACAACTTTGTATGTTGAAAACCTAAACCATTAAACTGCATATTCAAATGTGAAAATAATCAAGTTGTTATACAACATTCTACTTGTTAGAATAGGTGACCGTTAAGCCAATTAATTGGGTCATTGCAAACTATTCTAGACGATCTTTTTCAATAATATATTAATTAAAAAATGTTCTTTGGCCATCTTCATTATATGCTTTAAACATTATATTTATATTTGCCTTTCGTTGAAGCCCTTAGATCAATTATGCTACGAGGTTGACTTGCACATATGATGACGACTATGAGACCAACCTCTATGGTTTGATCTAAGATATTCCAAGCCAATGAATCGAGCAAGACAGGGCATCGACCATTCCTTAAAGACTTGCACTAAGTGATGCGTTCATATGATGAATGTCAAGTTTCATAGACAGAAAAGTATGATGTCTGCGCACTTTAGTGAGTGCTTGATAAAGAGTTGTCAAGTTCATTGAATTGACTCGCAGGAGTTGTCATATGGAAGCCCTATATGGCATGATCGGTATGACTAGAACTCCTAGCCTACGATAGTGCACTAACTAGTCCTTGGACTTGAGGTTCCATAGCAACCTTGTGCATAGGACAACTATGGCTTGATCATGCCTAACGTAGTCTCAGGTTTCATCTTGGATTACTATACGGTCATATTTCAGGCATAGTTGAAGCATGCATGAAGGTTGGTGAGCTCCAAGATAGGATTTTCAGCTTGTCATGAGATGATAACAAACTATGTTCTCTACAGTATGCGTTCCTTGAAGCGATGGCCATGGCTGTTGATCAAATAGGAGAAAAGGTTTTTCCTATATTGATAAATTGGAAGCATAACTTATAGAGTTGATACATAGACATCAAAGTTGATAATGGGAACCAGTAACTAATTCCATGCCCTAGACTTTGATCGGGACGTTAGTGGCGGAGGGACCGTATCTGCATAGTACGCGTAATTCATAGGTTCCCACAATAATTCACCTATTCTCTAGTGCCATGGATCATTGCTAGATGGCCACTCATGCTGATGGGTACCCTCTAATTAAGGAGTTAATCGAGGGTGATTAATTATGATAAGATCTAATTAATCTATGCAAGTAAGTTGCTAATTAAATTGTATATGTGATACAAGCCCAAGTCTAGTTGAGTGGTGAACCTAAATCGTCACACATAAATCTATAATGGAATTATTGAAATTAATTTATAAAAGTAATTATGGAGAATAAATCACTTAATTTAAGGAGTTAAATTAATTGATTGAAATGATTTGTGAAATCAATTCATGGAAAAATTAAATAATATGATTATTTAATTTGGAGCCTAAATTCACAGGCATTAATTTGATTAATTAAGACTTGTGATAAATTAATTAAGATTAATCTATTTGGACTTGAAAATCAATTAATTATATTAATTTATTTGAGCTTATATTTAATTAAAGAATTAATATTATGGGCTAAATAATTGAACTCAATTAATGGAAAATTAAATAAAATTAGTAATAGTCCAATGAAGAATTAATATATAGCCAAAGCCTTAGTCCAAGCCCACAAGAGCACATGATAAGTGAAGACAAGATTCATTGAACATAGATATGACTTGTTTCATCTTTAGATGAAGAAGAAAAGATGAGTCATACTAGAGCTTGTCTACAAAGAAGACAAGTGTTGTCTAGATTTATCTAGGGGCAAGACAAATGGTTTGTCCATATTCATTGTATTTAGGACAAAGAATTGCCAATAAAACAGGTTAGAAAGTAAGATATTTGTACACTAGTTGATACATATAAAGATACAAAGCTCTTGCTTTCTCTTTTTCTCTCTAGCTCTAGACTCTTTCTCCTTCAAAGCTAAAAAGTCTAGCTTTCACTTTAACCTTGTTCTCATGTCCATTTCTCATCTCCGAAAGAGAAGAATTCCTTTCATTTCTCCATAGACCAATAGTTGATCTACCTTAATCCTCCAATACTTACTAGCATAGGTTTGAGGGTGATTCCATCATAGGTGGTATGGACTAACTTTAGAGGGTAGACACTTGTGTTCCTACCGTGAACAATCAACGAAAACGGTTTCATTTGACATTCCACCTTTTGTAAGGTAAGAAGCCATTCTTGAGACATTCAAGTCGTCAAAATCAACCAGAGTGCTAAAAAGTTGATTTCTCTTAACCATTCAAATTGACATTCTTTTCTATATGATATCCACATCGTGATAGCAACAAGACGGGCAATTTTGTCGCTATTTTATATTATCATTTTGTGATTAAAATTTTAATTTCCGCTGCGTTTAACGTCTCGGGGCCTATACGATGCTAACACTACTATGATCAATGACCCCGCCAAGCATTATACATCCTACTAGCAAGTTCATCCCTCTAATTCGACTATAACGAGATTCGTAGTAGACATGAATTCACCACCCGTGTCACTGACTGGTTTAATAATTTCTGGAATCTCGGCTTCAATTGGGTCCCCGCTCATTTCATATGGAATGAATTGTGTAGTAGGCAACAAGCCATAATCATCTATTTTTGGACCTTTGCCAGAAAATGTGATGAACTCCTCAATACACCCCCAATGTGCTTTCAATAGCCTAATGTGCGCTTGATCACATTGCGTGTTGAAAAGTGCCTTGAATTAAAGAGTTCTTCGCAATTCTGTTGTGATGATGCACCATGCTCCTATTCCTTTAAGTGATAGTGACCCCTTGCTCCTATACCCATTGTCACATAAATTGTAGCTCTTTGTTGCATAAAATCACAAAAGCGTCAGAAAAAAATGGTAGTAACGCCATATAATGAAAATATTTTTGTTATCTATTACAAATATGTTCAACTTCATATCAGACAATTTTATTGTGGAACACTACCTACTACGACTCTCAGGCCATTTGGTCTATTAACATCATCACGAAGAACTCGTCTATCAAAGGCACTACCTTCCCATCCAGTTAAGATATAGTGAATTTCATATCTTTGCCACATACTCCCAACATGTTGATAGTAGTGTTGCCCGTCCATGTTCTGCAGCGACCCTTGTCGTTAGTTGGTACTCTAACTTTTAGGTACATACTGTGTAGTTCTCCCAAACAACTCTTCAAGTGAACAACATACATGTGATTGATTTCTTCACAAGATTTTAGGTTAGAATTTAAGTATAACACTTTAATTAACGAACAATCACATAGCTTGAATCATTTCCACTTTGAATCAGTACAATTATCATGGATTGGATTAGGAGGCCAACGGTGTAGCGTCCACAAATTGTTGTGCATAATTGTGGGACTAATTGGTAAGTATTAAAAAAAAATTGAATTAATTTATGAATAAATTGTAGGTTGAAATTTTATATATATTAAAAGTGCAAGAGACTAAATTGAAGCTTTATAAAATATTTAGAGTCAAATTATATAAATTAAGAAATTAGTAGACAAACTCAGAATTTTATTATAAAAGTCATAATAAAAAAAAAAGAAAAAAAAATGAAAATTGAAAAAAGACGGCTGTCAAATCCCTCACCACTAATTTAAAAGGGCAAGGATTGATATATATATATATATATACACATATATACATAGTAGCATATATAGATTTGGATTAATGCTTTAAAGATCAATGTACCGGCTACAGTTATCAAGAAGTGTCAAGGACTATGGAAATCTGTCATGTATATATAGTAAACAACAACTTTGTTTACAAACTTCACATACACACACACACACACATTTCGTTTCAAAAGCTATTCTCGACCATTTTGTAAACAAGTTAGAAGCTCAGCTGAAAATTTATTAATTAGATCTTATAATTATATTATATGGTAAGTTAATTTATTGGATGCAATTGCTACCATTCAGTTTATTGTTTAATTGAAAATTTTAATGAATTTAATTATTTATAAATTAGTGATTGGTTAAATATGTGAATTAAGGATTTTATAATCAATTAATTAAAGTACTTAATGTATAAGATGTAGTTATTGTTATAATTGATTTATCGACTTAACTAAATTTATTAACCAGATACTTAATTATGTGTGTAGTTGTTTAATTAATTGGTATAATAATGTGAGATTGATGATAAATTACTAAAAATATAGAAAATTATATTTGAGAAGTATTATGTTTATTGGAAAGGGAATATATGCTTGTTGAGATAATTTAACCCAGAGATGTCAGGATTGGTAGATATAAGTGTAGACAAATTATTTTTGCACCCAATCAAATGACTACAAGTGGAAAATTTATATTATTTATTAATTATATTCTATTTTTCTACTTATATTTTGAAATTTACTAAATTAGTTTCAAATATAAATAGTTAATTTAATTGATATTTTAATATATATATATATATATATTTCGTCATCAAATCAACGGCCGACAAGTGGCAAATGAGGTATTTCGGCTAATCAAATCAAGACAAATATTTTTATATTATATCAATACAATAAAATTAAAGAGATAATATCAAAATGGACCAATCACGTCTTCCCGAATATTTATTGTATTATCTCTTTAAATTAAAATAAAGAGATAATACAAAATAGTGTTCAAGTTCACCACAACTCTACCTCTTTGACAGCTATATAAAGGGGTCCTTGGAACTCATTCAAGACACACACACACACACACACATACAATTGAAGATACAAGCAAAAGAGCATTCAAGAAGTCCCGAAATCCTCTCAAGCGAAAATCAAGGAAGATCCACGGCGTTCTAGGCACGATAAGGCGTTCGTCGCGAAAATCATCCATAATCATTAATTCGACAAGAAGTCCAAAGACCGACGAATTAACGTTATCAAGACAAAAGTCCACCTTGGCGGCAGATTAAAGTCTCAAATACACCAAGAAATATCCCAAATTCAAGTCAAATATCTTCAAGTTATAGCATTTAATCCGGGAACAAGTTAACGGCCCCCGAATTAATATTATTCAAAGTCAAGTCAACGTCAAAGGAGATCAACGTCAAGTTTCACCTTCGAAGTTGCCAAAGTCAAATGTCACGTTCTTGAAGAGAAGAATCAGAGGTTTTCAAGTAGAGATTTCGCACCCACAAACACTCAAATCAATTCAAGAAATTTATTTGTACTATTTTCTTGTTTCAATAAATTCAGGAACACGAAAATTTATTTACAATAAGAATATGACGGGTTTTGATAAAATAAATTCTTATGAGTTAATTGACAAATTATATATATAATTGGAAAGATTAGGATGTCTAGTTATTTATAAGAAAATGGAACGGAGATCTAAATTTCGGTAATAAATAAATATTAAAAAATTTGTGAAAAAAGTATGAATACTATTTAACATTTTATTTACAATTTATGATATTCTCAATGTATTTATTATACGAATTATAACTAATTAAGGACATGCAGATAAAGTAGAAGGTTGGGTATCTCCTTCTACTAAGTAAATTATTGTAGGTTTGAAGTAAGTAAATAACTAGCATTATCTATATATGTTCTCGTTTCTCTTGATATTACTCTATCTAAGTAATTAAGTAGCATTATCTATATATGCACTGTTCTACCTCTATATGACTTTCATGTTTAAAGTGTGTGAATTGTGCTGGAAATGAATTACTACGTATGATATGTGCAATTTGATGTTTTACCTTGAATGATTATATTGTGGAAGCAAAATGAAAAAGTGTATTCCCATGTTCCATGAGTTGTATCATGTGCTTGTAAATGAAGATATAATGATATGTGGTTACAAGAACGGGAATATGTGGAAATAAAGGAGTGATGAAAATAAAATATAATTATTATGTGAATGCCCCTTGATGATCTTAATGAGCCTATGTGGCGAATCAGCCTATGTGGCAAAATAAAATAGAAAGAGCTATATTGTGAAATGAAATAGTTATGATACGAAATGAAAAGAGCTATGATGTGAAATGAAGTTATGATGCAAAATAAAACTAGCTATGATATGAAATGATATTGATGAGCATGTATGGCATGTTAAGGGGATTAACTTAAATATTATGTGGTGAATATTGAGGTTAAGTTGATGGAGAAAGACACTATATCATCCTCTTGTAGACAAACCAGAAAGGGAAGAGTTTGAGGTTAAGTTGGTGGAGAAAGACATTATATCACCCTCTTGTAAGGAAACCAGAGATGGAAGAGTTTGATTGATTGTCTTGTTATGAGATGATTGTCTCGTGAATAAAATGAGACATGCTAGAATCAAATTGATGATAATATTATGTGTTGCTCACTTTGTCTTGTTTGAAACTATATTTGACTTACATGCATAGGTAGTGCTGGTTATTTACTTATTAAATTGCAGGTTCATTCCTATACTAATACCTTACATGTGAAGGTTTTGCTGCGTCTAATCACCGAGAGCTAGGCCTAAATCCTGCATTTCAGTCAGGTCGGACCGGGCCAGTATGCGATTTTCTCTTCACGAGTCAATAAAAATATAAATCACATTTTTTAGAACGTTAGTTATAAATTAAAAAGTGAGGTTGGCATGTTAACTGATCATATAAGTTCTACTTTTCTATACTTGACAGATATGTGTATAACCTTGTGGATGAGATGATAGTTGTATTTGTTATATTGATGGTATTACCTTTGTGTACCCGATTATGGACAGGTTGCGTACATATATATACATAGTTTTGGTTCAAATGTGATATTTAGGTGGTTTGAAATCATAGTACCGTTAGAAGGTGCTACAACCAATAACACAGAGTGCAATTTGAAAAGGCCAAGACATTGTTAAAGTGCATACTAATTGTACGATCGAAATGAATGAAACCAAACTTCACAACTCGGTTCTTTTTATGATGAGATAGGACAGACATGATTACTGTAAAATGCTTGGTCACCATAATAGACCTCTTATCAGTTAGCCCAACTGAATATTCTAACAGATAGCATAATCTAGAAAACGCATTTTTATTCATTTGAAGATTCTCTATGCAGGTTGTGTCATTAGTTTCAAACAATATTTACATATGCTTAATTTGGTCGGGTTATCTAGTGCTCATATAGTAATGACGTGTATTGATTTGAGCATGGAAACAATGTGCATTTAATTGGGATTGATAAACATGGACCAGAACAAACAATACCCTCACTATTGTTAGATGTGTAAATCTGCAATATTTTAGGTTTAAATATGCACCATTGCAAGCATTAAAATACTACTAATCATGAAATATTTTGCATTTTTCAGCATGGAGTAATTAAAGGAAGCAAAAATGAACACTTTGATCTAAAAGGGGCAAATTGGAGGTAAATAAGGAAGGAAGGAATTTTGACATATTGGCAGACTCGGTTAGAAGTGCCCACAACTTACTTACCATACGAGTCTGCGGAAAAATATGGAAAGAAGATCCCAGCTGCACCAATTTAAGGAAACGTTTTGCTGACTTGAGGACTTACTAGGATTAGGTGATTTCGATTTATTGTCTTAATTATAACGATTATGTATCCACCACACTTTTGGCCCACATTCATTGAGGTGTTAGTAGTATAAATAAATAGGTTCCTACTTATATAAGGATCATATTTTGATCATAGAATTTAGGACGTCTCTTCTAGCTTTCTCTGCACTTCACCGAGTTTTAGTAATAGAATTACACTTTTTCTTCCTATGTTATTTCGTTAATATGCTAGGCTAATTTTACTATTTTTTTTTATTGAAGTTACGGTAAATGATTGATTACTGAATATTGTGAGATCTAATTTGTGCTCTTTCACTTTCGTTTAATTGATATTCATGTTATTCTCTATACTTTTAATACAAATAATCTGATTTATGAATGATAAGACCGATTGTTCATTATCAAGAATATTTGCTAGCTAATTAAACTTGCAAATCCATGTAATTGTTTGTTTCGTTCAATAATTAGTGGCAACTAGCATAGTTTATTACATCATAGTAGTAAATTATGTTATGGGGAATGCATGATCTAACTTAAATAAATCCTCGTAGGAATTTATTGGTTAGAATTGGTTTTTATTTCTTAATGCTATTAGTGGATTAAATCTTGTGGACGTTCCCAGGATTGTTCGTTAAATTAGGGAATTAGCCAATAGACGTTCCTTAGCTGACAACAAGGTAAGGAAAGGTAAGGTAATTAGGTCGTACCAATGGCTATAACCAGTTTATCTGCTTAAACAATTGTTATTCATGCATCGATGATCAATAACGGAATCAAGCATGTACTGAAATTCAACCGAAAGGCTTTTCTCATTCATTAGATCTCTTTGTCTAAATTTCGTATTCCATTCATTAAAAGTGAATCAAAACACCCCCCCCCCCCCCTTTTTTCGTTTATTTCACTTTTAATCGAAGAGATTAACTTAAAACCAATCCTTGCGGGATCGACCTTACTTACCGCTTTTGCAAGTATTGAGTAGAAAACTATTTTTGGTGGTTTCGACACCCATCAAATTTTGGTGCCATTTCCGGGGATTGGCATTTTTAAGTTGACTTCTTCTGGTGACTCGTTTCTGTAATTGATGCCAAGATCTTCTCGTACAGGTGACCTCGAATTTGATCCATAGATCGAGAAGACGGCACAAAGACTTCATTAGGAGACCAAACAACAGTTCATAGAAGCATCCACCTCTTCCGAGAACGGAGCAGATTTAGCACTTGGGTTAGTGGAGTCCTCTAACATATCTAAGACGAAACCATGGCCCATTATCCAGAAAGAACGATCAAAGAGATCAATTCACCCGATCTAAACCAACAACCACTTTATATTAAATATCCCAACTTAGAGGTAAATTTCGAACTTAAATTTGGGATTATTCATTTACTCCCTTCTTTCCATGGTCTTGCAGGTGAAGATCCGCATAAGCATCTCAAGGAATTCCATGTGGTATGCTTTGGTATGCGACTGCAAGGGGTTACTGAAGAACAAGTCAAGTTGCGCTCTTTTCCTTCTCTTTGACCAATACCGCCAAGGATTGGCTCTATTCCCTCCCATCCAGATCCATCACTAATTGGAATGATTTGAAGAAGTAGTTCCTTGAAAAATACTTCCCTACTTCTAGAGCCATAGCAATTTGGAAGGAGATAAGCAGGATACGGCAGATTTCTAGTGAAAGTCTCTTCGAATACTAGGGAAGGTTTAATCGGTTGGTGGAAAGTTTTCCTCATCATCAAATCCCACCTCATTTGCTAATTCAGTACTTATATAAGGGACTATCCAACTACGATAGGAGTTTCATTGGCGCAGCAAGTGGTTGTTTGACAAAACTCCAACCGAGGCACGCCATATCATCATAAACATGACATCCAACACTCAACAGTTCGAAGTCCAAAACGATAACCCACCAAAAGGGGTATGAGGTACATTTAGCTTCAGTTGATAACCATTTGGATGAACTCACCGCCCTTGTCAAAAAAATTGTTGCAGGAACTATTCATCAAGTCAAAGCTTGTGGCATTTGCACCATCTTGGGATACGTTACCGATATGTGCCCTACACTTCAAGAAGAACCTATTGAACATGCCGACACCGTAGGAGGATTTTCCGAACAACAACAACAAAGGAGATATGACCCTTTCTCCAACACATACAACCCTGGGTGGAAGGATTACCCGAATCTCAGTTACAGCCCCCAACCTCAAAATCCTCAGAGATTCCAATACAGACCTCCAATGTCGCCCCCTCCATACAACTCCAAATCAAGCCCGTCCCTTGAAGACATGATGTAAATGTTCATTATCAATGTCCAAAAATTGGAGTCCAACACTAGAACAAGCATTCAAAACTTGGATGCGCAATTTAAGACAATGGAGGCACACTCTAAGGCGATGGAGGCGCAAATAAGTTAATTAGCGTCGACAATCAGTCGTTTAGAATCTCAAGGTAAGCTGCCATCTCAAACTGTGATTAATCCTAATCAAAACGCTAGTGCTATCGTTTTATATAGTGGGGAAAGACTGAAGCCAAACAGTGACGAGAATAGCACTAAGTGTGGGCACGTTCAGCGAGATGAATCAGAACAGGAAATTGAGGTTCCATAAAAGCAAGTTGATGAGCATGATTCAGTCAATGAGGACCAACCAAAGTACTAGTGACAAAACCTCCTTTCCCGAAAAGATTCTCCAAGTCAAAAAAGGAGGAGGAACAAAAAGAAATTCTAGAATCATTTTGCAAGGTTGAGGTAAAAATCCGGTTGATTGATACAATCAAGCAGATACCCCGATACGCGAAGTTTCTCAAAGAATTGTGCACTAGTAAAGGTAAGTTGAAAGGCAACGAACGGGTAAGCATGGGTGAAAATATGTCTGCAATCCTTCTCGGCATTTTCTATCCTATGCAAAATTGGTCTTATTGGTATAAAAAGGGTTATGTGCGATTTAGGTGCTTCTATTAACGTCATGCCTCTCACCATCTTTGAATCCTTACATGTTGGCCCTTTGAAAGAAACAGGGGTTGTAATCCAACTTGCAAACCATTCGGTCGTGTTCCCCGAAGGGGTCTTAGAAGATGTGTTGGTACAGGTTAATGAGTTAGTTTTTCATCCAGAATTCTATGTGTTATATATGAGAGAGGACAATTCTCCCAATTCTACTTCTATCTTGTTGGGAAGACCCTTTCTCAAAACTACTAGGACAAAGATTGGCGTACACAAGGGTACCTTACCTATGGAATTTGATGGTGAATAATACGGTTTAATATCTAAGATTCATGAGGTATTCTAGCGATGTACCAACTGTTTTGCTTGTAGATGTTTTTGACCCCCTTGTGCAGGAATTTTTGAAAATCAGTGCCAATGATCACGTGAAGTTAGCATTAGAAGAAGGTCTCACGCCGTTACAAGTACAAATCCTGGAAGAGAATATGGTTGTTGATCCAAAAATTGGTGAAAGCTTCTTCGAGCTCGAAGCCCTCCGATTCCTACCTCATAATCTTTCTTTCATTGATTTACCGTGATTGCACACTAAACTTCTTCCGTCTTTATTGCAGGCGCCTACACTAGAGTTAAAGGAGTTGCCGGATCACCTCAAGTATGCTTTCTTAGGCAAGAATGACACGCGACAGGTAATCATCTCAAGTAAACTCTTTACATTGGAAGAAAAAAAATTGGTCCGCACACTTCGAGAATTTCGAGAGGCCATAGGATGGACCATCGCCAACATCAAGGGATTGAGCCCTTCAACGTGCGAGCATCGATTTGACTCGAAGAAGGAGCTAAACCCTCATGAAAAGCTCAACGCTGGCTGAATCCACCAATGTTGGAAGTGGTGAAAAAGGAAGTCTTGTAACTCCTCGATGTAGGTATGATCTTTCCAATATCCGATAGTGAACGGGTAAGCCCCGCTCAAGTTGTGCCCAAGAAAACGGTCATAACCGTGGTTGAAAATTCTGTTGGGGATCTAATACCTACTCGTGTTCAAAACGAATGACGGGTTTGTATAGACTATAGAAAACTTAACACTGCTATTAGGAAAGATCACTTCCCTCTCCCTTTCATTGATCAAATGTTGGAACGCTTGGCCGGTCGTTCTCATTACTGTTGCCTTGATGGATATTCAGGTTTTCACCAAATACTAGTAGCACCCGCGGACAAAGAAAAGACAATGTCCACATGTCCTTTCGGGACATTTTCCTATCGACGGATGCCATTCGGATTGTGCATGATTAGTATCTTCTCGGACTATGTAGAACAATTCATTGAAGTCTTTATGGATGATTTTACTGTCTATGAAGACACCTTTAATGAGTGCTTAGAGAAACTAGCCAAAGTTCTCAAAAGGTGCATCGAAAAAGACCTTGTGTTGAATTATGAAAAATGTCACTTTATGGTTGATCAAGGTCTTGTTTTGGGGCATATTGTGTCTCTAGAGGTATAGAGGTTGACAAAACTAAAATAGACGTTATAAAATCTTTGCCTTACCCCGCCACTATGCGGGAGATTCGCTTTTTTCTTGGTCATGCAGGATTCTATAGACGGTTTATCAAGGGCTTCTTGAAGATCGCTCAGCCCCTATGCAAACTGCTGCAAAAGGAGACAACTTTTGATTTTGATGATATTTGCAAAAAGGCGTTCGACAAACTCAAGGATTCTTTGACCTCAACACCAATTATCCTATTCTCCAAATGGGATCGACCATTCGAGATCATGTGCGATGCAAGCAACCATGCTGTCGGTGCCATTTTAGGCCAAAAGATTGGGAAGAATTCTTATGTCATCTATTACGTTTCAAGGATGCTAGACAATGCACAAGTCAACTACACCACTACGGAGAAAGAACTTCTAGCCATTGTTTTTTCTTTAGAAAAGTTCCGCCCGTATTTGCTTGGTACTAAAGTAATCGTTTACTCTGATCATGCAGCCTTAAAGTACCTATAGTTAAAAAAAGATGCAAAGCCGCGACTCATAAGGTGGGTGCTCCTGCTTCAAGAATTTGACCTCACCATCAAGGACAAGAAAGGGGCGGAGAATCTCCTAACCCACCACCTCAGTCATTTGATCACAAAAGAAAAACCCCCACCTCTGAACGATGAATTCTCAGATGAACATCGTTTCACCACTCTAGGAGTTACCCCATGGTATGCTGACATAGTTAACTTTTTAGTCACTAATACTCTACCGAAAGACATATCTAGAGGAAGGAAAGATAAAATCAAAAGTGATGCAAAGTACTAAGTATGTGATGAGCCCTACCTGTCGAAATTCTGTTGGGATCAAATCATTCAAAGGTGCGTTCCCGAATCTGAAATACCCTCTATTCTTGAATTTTGTCATTCCTATGCTTGTGGAGGGCATTTTGGACCTAATCGGATGGCATGAAAGGTATTGGAATATGGGTTATTTTGGCCTAATATGTTTAAGGATGCCTACTTGTTCTATAAATCTTGTGAGAATTATCAAAAGACAGAGAATCTAAGGGTCCAGAATCAAATGCCCCTTACGCCAATACTCGCTTGCGAGGTATTTGACATATGGGGAATCGACTTTATGAGGCCATTTTCCCCGTCTTTTGGAAAAACTTACATTATTTTGGGAGTTGATTATGTCTCTAAGTGGGTAGAGGCAAAAGCCGCATGAATGGATGATGCTAAAACGGTTGTGGGTTTCGTGAAATCTAATATTTTTTCCAGGTTTGGGATGCCAAGGGCAATCATAAGCGACCGAGGGACTCATTTTTGTAACAGGACGGTCGAGGCCTTGCTGAAAAAGTACAATGTCACACATCGAGTCTCGACCGCCTATCATCCCAAACAAATGGACAAACCAAAATTTCCAATCGTGAGATCAAGTCCATGCTTGAGAAGACAGTAAATCTTAACTGAAAAGACTGGAGTGCCGCTTGGACGATGCTTTGTAGGCCTATCGTACGACATACAAAATCCCTATAGGTATGTCCCTGTATCGTTTGGTCTTTGGTAAATCCTGTTATCTTCCTGTCGAATTCGAACATAGGGCATATTTGGCGATCAAGCAATTCAACATAGCAATGGACAAAGCGGGAAGTCATAGGAAGTTGCAGTTGCAAGAACTCGAGGAGTACGAAATTATGCTTATGAGAACTCAAGGATCTATAAGAAAAAGACCAAGGCCTTCCATGACCACACAATTTCCCGAAAGGAATTCACTGTTGGATAGAAAGTGTTGCTTTTTCACTCCAAACTCAAACTTTTCCGGGGTAAGTTGTGTTCCCGTCGGTTGGAGCTTTTGTTGCTACTAATGTGTTTCACCATGGCGCAGTTGAAATCAAGAGTCCCATCACACAGAAGGTGTTCAAGGTGAACAAGCATCGGCTCAAACCTTTCTATGAGAATTTCCAAGCAACCCGCCACGAAAAAGATCGAACTCATGGAGTCTACCATCATCTAGACACTTCTACACTTCGTCTAGTCAAAGACGTTAAAGAAAGGCGCTATGTGGGAGGCAACCCACGCTTTCTCTGCCCCTCTTTGGTATTCTTTTTGTTTTACTCAGTTAAGTATTGTGAAATATGATGTCTATAAGCCTGTTCATCAAGCGTGCCCACGCCTAATGGATTGACCAAATCTGTCTGAATTCCAAAATTTGACCGACTTGTTATTTCTGTTAAGCGCGCCCACGCCTAACAAACCATCCTAAAGTAGTGAGAAGAGAAAAGCTCAATTTTTTCGACAATATAAGCCTCTAAAATTGACGCATCGACGTGTGCTTTGTTTTTCACCTTCTTCTTCAAATCGCGTAGGAATCTATTCATACCCGTATTTATTAAAATACAAATTAATTGCCACAGAAAAATATTATATTTAACAATAAATTTTCTAGTGTAGTTAATTACCTCTCAAATGGGTACATCCACCTGTATTGCACAGGCCCCCCCAACGCGCGCCTCATATGAAAGGTGAACAATTAGGTGCTCCATTGATTCGAAAAAAGAAAGAGGAAATATTTCTCGAGGTTGCACAGGATGACGGCTACACTGTCTTTTAATTCTTTTACCTTGTCCACATCCAGTGTGGTTGAGCATAGGATCTAGAATAGAAGGCTCACCTCCGTCAAGGCCCCCCACACGTGCTCAGGAAGCATTTCACGAAAGTCAACTAGATCAACTTCTGCATGAATACATGACAATCATGGCTCTTCATGCCGTGCATCCTTAGCTCCTTCATATTGACGCAGCGGGACAAGTTAGAGGCATACCCATCAGGAAACTTAAGACAACGAATCCATTCATATATCTTCTTCTTTCGATCCTTCGTCAGTGTATATACAGTTTTGAGCATCACGTTCGGTCTCCTTTCGTCCACAAAACTTGCAATATCTAGATCAATAATATTATCCTTCCAGTACAACATGCAACCATTTTTTCAGGCATCAATCTTATGAACTGGTAAACCCAATTCTCTTATCAATTTCTTCGTACTGTAATAATCGGTGGGGAAAGTGTGATCGCGGGGCATTACAGTATCAGTCCACTGGCACAAACGATCATACGTATGCTCGAAAAAACCCCCTTCAGCCTTGATATTCACTAAAGAAGCAATTGACGCCAACTGAGAGGTAGTGCAGCCGTTCCATAACGGTTGATCGGCAGCATGAACTACATCAAAAAAATGGTCTGACAAGCCAGACACATAATCATAGGGCCCCGAATCGTAATATGAACTAGGACCCACATCAGAAGGACAATACCGAGTACCATCATCAGCCGGTCCCTCCTGGTTATACGAAGACCAGAAAGACGGCCCGGCGGCATCGAATACCATCCTCTGCGCCCAATCCATCTGAGTCGCATCACCCAAATGTGAACTACCCTCCTCCTGGATGGGTGGCGTTTGCTGCTACTGCACAGGGGGCGTTGTCAATGCTTCAAAGTATTCCTGCACCCTCTCCTCACCATGCGAAATTCAATTATAATACTCCGGCATAAACTCTTTCATACACAAGTCGAAATTTACCTCGTCCAGTATTTTGAACTGTTCGTTTTTGCACTTTTGGCAGGGACACCTAATCTTCTCCCCGTCCATATATGCATGCTGAGACTGGGCCCATTCTAGATATATTGTAATACCATCCTCAAACTCCGGCGTCACACCTAACACGTTTCGATCATACATCCATCTCCTCAACTGTCTTAACATGATTAGTCCTACGTACACAAGCAATTCACAACAGTAATTAAATGACCAAAACAAATTTTATATATATATATATAATTAACCATTAAAGAATTTCAACTTCTTACCTGAGCAAAACACCTTTCAAGATCAATGCAAATTTCGTGCATATAGTTGATAATTTCGATTTTACGTATAAAGAATCAAAAGAGGGAGTTAGAACAAATGAGCTGGAGAGTAATTATAAGAACAATTAAAATGAATGGGGACATATATATAGAAAAATATTGGAACGGGCATTGGAATATTATTTGGAACACTAAACTAGTCGTTGCTCCATAATTAGGAACGGCCTCTGGCATGGACATAAGAACGGTAAAGTAACCGTTATAATATAGCTGTTTGTGCATATTTGGAATGGTCATCAGCACACATAATTGTTTTATGTAACCTAACCGTTCCTAATAGTAGCACATTTTGGAGCTGTGTTTGGAACTAAATTTGATTTTCTCAATACCCGCAGTTTGAAACGGTCATTGCATTACATTATTCACTCAAGGCGTCAAAGGGTCTCATTTAGCACTACATGTTGGAACGGTCGTTCATGCGTTCCAAATCGACCCGAGTTTTGGAACGCGGGTAGGAATGGTCACTTTTTCTGGTTAAATAACCGCTCAAATTTTCACATATGTGTTTCAAATGGAATTCCGCTCCCTTTCATATGTTGGCACACAAATAGGAACGATATAGTCATTCCTATGCGTTCGGAGTCGGAATAATATGAAAGTGACGTCAGCAACGAATTACAGTTCCACAATAGTTCTAGTTATTGTTCCTATTTGAAACGGGGTTTGGAATGGTGGTATTAAACCGTCCCAATGATTGTATTTTTTTGTAGCGTAAATTGATTGGCAAAATTGCCCCTCATGCCATGAATAATTATATATTTCTAAATATATTTTAGTATTATTGCATATTAAATCATCCCCAAATTATTGTTGAAGTAAAAAATATTTTTGATCATGATATAAGAAAATATTTAATAAATGAAGAATTTGAATTAAAAATAAAATAATATATTAATATAATAGATACACAATAAATATCAAATCCCTAATGATTCATATAGACTCTTAAAAATATATTGACAATATGTTTAACCAAAAATTGAACATTTTTAGGAGAAAATAAATGAATAAATATATTTTGGTATATTTTTCAAAAAAAAAAATATTTAAAAATTGGATTTAATTACTAATTTTTATCTAAAAAATAAATAATTAATAACTTAATTTTATTAATAAATTAATAAAATGTTTACATGAATTTTTTTGAAATATTTATTGTACTCGTTCATTACTTAACTTTTAATCCATAATCTACTTTAACTTACTAATTACATTTTACTTTATTGTGATTAAAATTCTGTTTCTATAATGGTGGGATCCATCCATTTTTTAAAAACTAATTGAAAGTATTAGATTATAATATAAATTTTTAAAAGTCACATCCTTTTCTTACCTAAAAAATACTTATAAACCAATATTTTCAACATACTAATTTAAGTATATTTTTATGTTTACATGAAAAATAACTTTAACTTTAAAAACACGAAATTTTAGAACATGCCGATAGTAAAAAGCAAATATATTTTGGTGTTTTGTCGGGCTGAGCATATAGGTAACACAATTTTATAATGTTTCAAATGAATTGATTATTTACCATTATATCAAAGGAAAAATCAAGCAACCCCTGTCATATTGTAAATGAGCAAATTAAATCTTTATAAAAAAATAAATAGCAATTTACCCTCCTGTAATTTTTAAAATAAAGCAATTTACCCCCCTGTGTTTTTTCAAAATGAAGCAATTTACCTCCTTGCCTAGGGGAATAAATTGCTTCATTTTCAAAAACATAGGGGATAAATTACTATTTTTTTTTCATATGAGGATAATTTGCTCATTCACAATATCACAAGGAGGTAAATTGTATTAAACCCTTATATCAAATCATAAAATTTAATTAGTGTTTCATAAAGTATATAACAGGAAAAGGCTAACATGACAAAGAAGTCGTGCATACGAGCCCTAATTTAATTGGTAAAATTGAGTGTCCATGACTTTTTAATTATGGCTTCGAGTTCCACCAATGCATGAGTATTCATTTATTTTAATAATAATAATTGGTTTACTGTAAATTGCTATTTTATTTTTCATGGAGAGCTAATTTGCACATTTTCAATATCACGTGGAGAGAGATTACTTGCATTTTTCCCATTAATAATGTATTTGGCATTTATAATTGATATATATTGATCGTTGATAATTAAAATTTATATAATAAGCGTTATTTTCATTTTTTTTTTCTCCTGAGGTCCAACCCCAGGGATTAAACGTTTCCATCTAATTTTACTATTTTAGTGAACCAAAACTCTTAAAAAAAAAAAAAAGGAGAAAAAAAGAAAAAGAAGGAAAAGTAGACGGAAAATCGTTAAAGTGAAAATCAAATAAAGAACGCAATTAACTTTGCGCACGATTTACATTATCAATGAGAAAAAAGGATGAAAAGAAAGAAGATTACATTATTTTATCGCAAGTCAATTAATTGAAGGTTGATGTTACCGGTCCACTGCAAATACAAGTATACAACTTCCGGAAGTCAATATACAGGTACGACTTTAATTAATTAATTAGTTTAATATAACAAATTTCTTAGTCTCTTGATAAAAAAATTATCCATTTTTTAAAAATTAAAATTAAAATTTATATAATCATAAATTTGAAAAAATAATCATGATAAATTTATATCTAAGCTTATCAATTTGTCCTGAGAGTTTTAAATAAAAAGTTAACCAAATAAATAATGAACAACTAACTTAAAAATTTCAACAATTCGATCAATTTCCACATTCTTTTGGGCGCTCTCTCTACAAGAATAGAATAAATAATTTGAAAAAATTAAAATTTATTTTATCTAATAAATAAAAATAAATTACAAAACTATCAAAAGAAACAAGTTGGTCGAAAATCGAAATACATAAATTGAAAATAAATAATAAAACTTAAAACCAAGAGAAATTTTGGGAAGAATTATAATCTAGTGTTGAGAAAATCACAAGATGGAGCAAAATTTTCTTTTTAGCTTAAGTGGCAACCGTGTAGTTTTAACTAGTAAAGAGAGACTAAAAAGTGAGAATTTTGAAGAAATTATTATTTTTTAATGGGCAAGACAAATTTAGACCTAAGGCTTGATAGATTAATAACATTAGGCCGAGGTGAAGCCGAGACGGCCGCTAAAGCTAGACAGGGCCCACCTCCACCCCTACATCCAATCAGGTATTATTCAAGTAATAAAATTGAGGTCTCATAATCACTGAGATTATAAATTTCAATCCTATTAACATGGGTTTGTGTCTAGTGTATAGTAATTTATTGTTTCATTTAAATATCTATACTATTATATAAAATAAATCCATTTTTTACTCATAAATGGCGGTTAATGATACCGTCGCATCACTATTTTGTAATGTCAAAAATAACCCTCAACTGATATGATAACTACTTTATTTAACTTTTTCAAATTTTATATTAATTAAATTAGTTTTTTCTTTCTTTTCTTTTTTTTAATGTGATGTATTAGTTTATATATTTTACACTCTTATTTATAATATATTTTAATATGTAATAAAATATTTATTATATGCATGCAGAAATAGCGTGTCACGACAGCTAGTATTATTTAATTTGAAGTTGGCAATGTATGTAACTAATCTTTAAATCTGAATGTGTCGCCAACTGTAATGAACCATATTCAATCCAAAAAGAAAAAAAAGAAAAGGTCTATATAGGTAAGATTAATGAAATCTAGTTGATTGGTGAAATATTAAATTCTATCAATAGATAGATAATTTGTTATTTTAATAATAATTATTCAATTATTTCATGAGTCGTTATTAATTACATATTTATATAATATTTATAATTAGTCTATTAGTAATTATTATCAGTAATTAAAATTGACATAACTGTAATCAATTCGGTCTAAATATAGAGATATATATATACATATAAAAATGTGTTGATTTCTACTGCACATCTCTATTTGTGATTGATTGAGATGAAAAAGAAAAAATATAATTATTTCGCCAATTTTACATCCTCTTGTCAATATTTATTTCAAATCATGGTATGTTTTCTATTCCACTCAATATAGATATATTATGCTTATAAAAAAATTTCTTAAATAAAATAAATGATAAATCATAAAATCTTTATACACATAACATATATAATTAAATAGAATAGAAGATGAAACATGGTTTAAAATACAAAGTCCAAACCTCGTCGATAGACGTATGAAGAGAAGACTAAGAGAGCGTTAGGCTAAACTTATTTAAAATATCTTATCAGCTCGTATAAGCTTATAAGATGTTAGATCTTATTTTAAAAATTAGCTCATAAAGCGTTTGGATAAAATAAAATATTAAAGCTTATAAGATATTAGCGTGTTTGGCATAATAAGCTCTTTTTATTAGTAACATGACAAAAAAGGACATGATACCATTAAGATTCAGGAAGTAGCTAATTTTTTAACATATTTTATATCTATTTTTTTAAATATCTTCCATAAATATTATTCATTAGTTTAACTCCAAATAAAAATTTAACAAGTAATCTTTTTCTTTACAAAAATTAAAAATTTAACATGAGAATTAATACAAATTTAATCTAATATTGGATTTTTATGCAACGTCGGGGAGAGAAAAAGAGAGAATCCATTTGTCGTTCAAAAATAGTTGGATCATGTGAAGGTTAAAATTGAAATTATTAAGAGAATATTTTTGTGTTATAAAATATTGATGGGTGTCGAAATCACCAAAAATAATTTCTATAATTACTTTCTTGTGAAAGTGGTAAGTAGGGTCGAATCCGCAGGGATCGACGATAAGTTGATTTCTTCAGAAAGGGACAAAAGCAATAAAAGATGGGGGGTTTAGATTTTTAGTTTTAAAAGAAAAAAGCAAAACACGATTTAAAGGAGAAGAGTGAATAGATAAGAAAGCTTTTCGGTTAAAGTGGGTTCATGCTTGATTCCGTCAGTTGATCATCGATGCAAATGTAACAGTTATTAAAACACGTAGATCAGTTATGATCATTGGTACGACCTAACAACCTCACCCTTCCTTACCTTTTCGTCAGTCAAGGAACGTCCGTTGGCTAAATCCCCTAATCAATGAACAACCTCGGGAACTTCCACAAGATTTAATCCATTAACAACATTAAGAACTAGAATGGCCTGATCCTAACCAACAAATTCCTACGAGGATTCATTTAGATTAGATCATGCATTCCCCATAACATAACTAACCACTTTAACACGATTAATCATGTTATGTTGTTACTAATTATTGAACTAAACAAACAATTACGGATTTGTATGTTCAAATAGCTAAACAAACCTTCTTGAAAATGAATAACTGGCCATATTATCCAAAAATCAGATGTTTGTAAAAAGAGTGCAGAGAATAGTATGAATACTGATTTTTATAAAAGTGGTAAGCACTATTAGATCTCACAACGTTTTAAGAATCAAGCAATCACCGTACGTTAACAGAAAAATGAAGAAATTAGCCTAACATGCTAATAGAAAAACACACTAAAAAGTGGAATTCCATTAGCAATTGGGCAACGTATTAAAAAATAAAAAGAGATAGAAGAAGAGGAATAATGAAATAAACTATAGAATTCAATGTAAAACAAGAGATGGTTTTTGAGTTGTGAGGTGCCTCCTATTTATACTATTTGCACCTCACGAATCTAGACATAAAAAGAGGTAGATATATGATTGCTTATAAAAATGTTAACAACTTAATTCCTAGCAATCTAATAGATAATTTTCGGATCCTTCCTAAAGTCTTTCAGCAATCATTCCATCAAAATCCGCAACTTTTATTTTTCTCCTGGGTTGACTGCGTTAAGCATGGGCACGCTTAGTAGAATCTTCGAATTTGTCATTCTAGACCACTTGTTCCCTTAAATGCCTTTAAATGCCATTCTTAGGTTCAATTTACCATCTTTACTCCTCACAAGATGTATTTTGCTGACAATGCAATAAATCCACATGATTATGAGTAATTAATCCTTAGAATAAGGCATTACAATCATCAAAATGACAAATTACACACTTATCAAATATGGATCATATATAGCTTATATGATGTTCTAAACAGTTAGGTACAATTAAGATTTTTTCAAGATCTTATAAGATCGAAAATATTTTTATTTTAAAATCTTATAAGCTCTTTTTTTTTAAAAAAAAATATTAAACAATTTTCAAGAGCCTTATAAGATGTTTTAAGAAACTTATAAATTTAGTCAGATCCCCCCCCCCCCCCCCCCCCCCCATTTAAAGAATTTAGATAAGGAAGGATACATCGAGGTCCTATCAGTAAGTTGGAAATCATGGGTTCGACTCCCGCAAAATATGTGAGTGTTTGTCTTGCTTAGAGTTTATCCTAACCTGTATTTGTCCTATAAATTTATTGTAATACCAATTTATTGTACTATAAATCAGTATCTTTGTCAAATTTATTAGGGATAATTACATTTACACTCCCTAACCTATAGTCTATTTACACACCACCCATGTCTTTTGCATAATTACAGAAACCACCATTGATACCCAAAAAATAGGGGTAAAGTGTGTAACAATATCAATTTTGAAGGGGTGTAAGCAATGTTGTTAGACCTGGACCGGATTGGCCAGTTCAATCGGGAACCGACCAAGTGTCCGACCTGGGTCAACGGTGAAAAATCGGTTCTAATTGGATTGGTGTGAGCCAGTCAAAATCGACCAAAATCGGACGACCTGGAACCTGGTTGATGCGAATTTGCTAATTTTTTTTTAAAAAAAACTAATAATATATATTCTACTAAAAAATAATACAGTGCAATACACAAAGAGAGAAAAAATAAATGTCAAAGAAAATAAATAGGCAATTGCTTCATGGATAATTATTCAAATAAACTATGGCCATATTTATAGTGTAAATAGCTTAAGCTTACCTTATGCTTTTCCAATGTGAGACAAATGAGAATGCATTTAATCTTGATTTATACTTTTTTAATGTAGTATAATGAGAAAGTATTAAATTACATTTGGTTTATACTTTTTCAATGTGGGACAATAAACATTTTTAATAGTCAATAGAGTTTTTCTTTCCTTTATAATCTATTTCTTTCTCATTTTCTCTATACTTCTCCAATTCTTTTAGATTTTCTTAAAAGAATTATATGAAGACAATGGTTGCTAAAATATTGTTATAAATTGCATTTATTTAATCAATTCATATATATAATGTATTTGGGGGATTTTCAATTTTAATTTTATTTGCTTCCTGCAATAGGTTTGTTTTTTTATTATTACATTATTATAGATTGTATTCATTTATAAATTTTACCATTTTATAAAAATATTATTATGAGTTGTATATTTAATCTATTGATATATAGGTATGCTACATATATATGTATATAATAAGGCCCCAATCAATCGGTTCTTTTAATCCAGTCCAACCAGTGACTCAGTAGCTTGACCAGTTCGATATTCGGTCCGATTTTAAAAACATTGGGTGTAAGTGTAATTTTCTAAAAAAATAGGGGTGATTTGTGTAAATAATACTTACATTCTAGTGGGTGTATGTATAATTATTCTAAAAATAGGAGTAATTTCTGTAAACAGACCATAGGTTAGGAGGTGTAAATGTAATTATCCCATCTATTATTAATATATATATTTGAAAGCGGTCTTTGACCAAAACTTTCAATTTTGACCAAAATACTAATTTTCTAGAATTATAATTATTCCTAGAGGTTATAGGTCCAAACCCATGCGAACTCTTTTTATTATAATAAACATTCTTAGAAGTCAGGAGTTCGAATCCCTGCGAATTCTTTTTATGTTAATAAATATTCCAAGAGGTCATAGGTTCGAACCTCTGCGAATTCTTTTTATGTTAATAAATATTCATACAGATCATGTGTTCGAACCCTACGAATTGTTTTCATGTTAAAAAATATTTCAAGAGGTAATGTGTTCGACCCCCTGTGAATTCCTTTTATTATAATAAATATTCCTAAAAGTCAGAGGTTCGAACCCCTGCAAATTCTTTTTATTATAATAAATATTCCTAGAGGTCAGGGGTTCGAACCCCTGCATATTCCTTTTGTATTAATAAATATTCCAAGAGGTCATGAGTTCGAACCCCTGTGAATTCTTTTTATTATAATAAATCTTTTTAGAGGGCAGGGGTTCGAAATCCTGCGAATTCTTTTATGTTGATAAATATTCCAAGAGGTCATGGGTTCGAACCCCTGTGAAATTTCTTTATTATAATAAATATGTTGTTAGTTTTAAATGTCATCCATAAATAGTGAAATTATTAAATTATTTTCATGTTATATATATTGCTTTAAATTAATAAAACACATATAAGTATTTTCTATTGATATTCATTATATAAAATAAATATATTTAATATTCATCAAATATACAAATTAAAATAAACATATAAATATATTTTAGGACATACATATTGATATTTATGTTATTAGTACTCACCTTGTATTGAAAAAATGCAATACAATTTATGGCGTCATCAGTCAATTTGATAGATATCCCTTTATATATATTTGTTATGATTGTAAATATTTTATAATTTTTATAACACAAAATTGCTATAATGTACTATAATTGAAAAACAAAAAATAAATTTAATTTAAAATATTCCTCATTTAATATTCACTTAATCAAATTAAATTCGTGCATAACAGGAGTCACACGTTAGTTTATTAATATCTAATCACTGTTTCGATCAGATAAAAAAGAAAAAAAAGAAAAGAAGCGAAGATTCCACAATACAACCAATGCGATTCCAATTGCTTAGTTGTCCTTTCTCTACATTCACGGCAAAATTATTACACCGACGCCACTTTCTCCTTAAATTAATCAAAATCTCAATTCAATCCAAATTAAAATATTGTTTTCAGACGTCATAAGCTCCTCCGCCTTCCCTATAAATAGCCCCTCTCTAAACTCCGCAAACCTTCTTTCGCCGAACTTTGCAACGCTCCTGTAAGGTTAGGTAAGCCTCTCTGTTTTCCCTTCTCTCTTTACCTTTTTGTTATTCCGTTTTCGTTGCTTCTTTTTCATTTCTGCTCGCTTTATTTTCGTTTGATCATTTAGTTTTTGGTTCAATTTATTGTGTAGTGTTAGCCCTTTTTTTTTTTTTTTTTTTTTGTGATTTGTTGGTTGCTCATGTGATTTGGTTGCTTCTGTTTTCCTTTCCGTCTGCAGATTGATTCATTTGGGGTGGAGTAGCTCAGATTCTGCTGAATCCAGCTGTAGGTTTCTGTACGCCGTTGTGAATTTTGAGACGCGTTTTCTGCGATTATGTGTTGGTTCAACTGTGAATTTTTATGACTTGCGCTATCTTGATGCGTCGGATCAGAATTCTACACTCCTTCTCTGTAGTATTCCTCTATTGGTTCTATGTGTTTTCATGAATTAGCCCTAATACTCCTCTGAATCTCTGTAGCTTTCTTTTCCTTTCCCAATCAACCACCCAAGTTTTAAGTTTTTGACGGATCACTATAGGTTAAACCCTCACTTCTATAGGAAACATTAATAGTAAGTACTCAATTATCCAATCGATTCTGCATTCAATTTCGGGGAATGGCTTCGAAACAATTGCCAACTAGCCCAAGTTCTGAGACAGATGAAAGGAAGAGGAAGCGGAAGTTATCGAATCGTGAATCCGCACGTAGATCGCGGATGAGGAAGCAGCAACACTTGGATGAGCTGAGTGGACAAGTGAGCCAGATGCAGGAGGAGAACAAGAAGCTGAGGGAGAAGATTGATGGTGCCAGTCAGCTGTACCTCAACTTTGCATCTGAGAATAATGTGCTAAGGGCTCAGGTGGCAGAACTGACCGACCGTCTACGGTCGCTAAATTCTGTGCTTCAGATTGCATCTGAGGTGAGTGGCCTGGTATTTGATATTCAAGATATCCCGGATACAATGCTCGAGCCGTGGCAGCTACCTTGCCCGATTCAGGCCATCCCTGCTTCAGCTGATACGTTCCAGTACTGAAGAGGGAGTCTTTGACTGTGAAGACTCTGCTCATATACTTTGTTTGTTTTGTTCCTATTGTTATTACCATGAGTTTAAGATTAGGTGGCGGTGTTTTTGCAGTATGGCTATGAAATTAATTAAGTTTAAGCTCCTTGTTTTGTATCTAATGTTTGCTTTAGGCTAGTTATGGTCTAAATATTAAGTTTAATGGTTCGGTTGCAGCAGTATTCTATGGTCGTTGATTGCTGGTTTTTTGGTATATAAATAAAATTCTCTTGTAAAGGTTCTGCTGTTTGCTTTGGTAATTTATTTTCTGTTGATCATTTTCCCAATTTTAGTCCCGATTGTCGGATTCGGTGTTGTCCATGTAAATTTAGTCACATTAACTCTGAATTGTGAGATTAACATATACTGATGGTATCATGTGTGATTTAGGTTGAGAGCTTATGTAGGCACAAATTCGCGTAAACCACATCAAACATTGCCTATCAATTTGCAGTATCTATAAATTGTAAGGCTGAGTGATTCTGCCGTAGGGTTCATGAGATTGCTGCACAAATGAAGAGGAAAGCGCTATCCTAATCTTGCCCCATAGAAACTGAGTAGAAGACACTGGAATATGAAAACAAGTATCTTTGTGGAGGCCCAACACATTTAGACACCTTTTTAATGTTTTTGCTTGGTGGTCGTATTCAATTTATTTTTATTTTTTTTAATGCCATTTGAACTTTCGAATTACAATATTTATCACGTTGATATTATTCAAATACATTTGAAACAAGTTAGATAGATACATTACCTATGTATCAAGAAAAATAATAAAGTTGACCGACCCCACATGCATTCAATTTGAGAAAGATGGAGTATGAACTATAACTTCTCCTCATAACAATCAAACAGTAAACACGCCCCTATCTCTCTACTTCGAAAAATATGATGAACTCTTCAAAACCAACAAGCGTATTAGCCAACCAACTTGGACTAAATCAATCATGCTGAACTCTCATTTTTGTTTTCAAGATGCAAGAACTCATGCATTGAACAATCTAACACAAGTTGAAAATCTCAACAAACTTATATAAGAGCAACTTAGTTATCGTAAGTGCGGCACTCATCAGTCTCGGGATTATCCTTGCAGTAATTCTCCAACGGATCAGAGTCCGTGTTCTTGTCCTTGGCATCGCTAGCCGCGGCGCTGAGCTCCTCCACCTCGTCCCATGCCGCCGCGCATTCACCGCTAACAGGGTTTTCAGAGCAGGCTTCCTGGGCGCTCTTGATGCTCTCCTCCACCTTGTCCGACAGCTGATCAGGCACTGCCGCCACGGGGCGGACGTAAACCATCCTGAGCTGGGTGGTGCAGCTCTTCGATGGGCTGTTCAGCTTGATGGGACTAGGTTTTGAGGAACGTGCTGATGGCCCGGCAAAGACTTTTGGGGTTGTGATGCGCACACCAGCTATGGCTGCCATTGCAAAATTTGATATAATGGTTTTGCTTGCAGTTACAGTGGAATAATATATATGGTAATGATGTTGAGATGAGAGCAAATGTGATATTTTGATAACAAGATATATAACGGGGGTATGGGCAGAATTGTGGATACACAAATTTCTTATCGTTTCTGTGCCAATCCTTGGGTTCCACGTCTGTCTCCGTAGAAGATATTATATTAAAGTATTTTTCGAATTGATGAGTGAGTAAATATCGGAGGCCCATGCCACAGCTTATTTTGGATCTTTGTCTGAAAATCTTGCCGCTTGACATACTGCTAGCTACTAAATTTATTCCCCTAAGCTAGTCCGGACTCCCGAGGATGGTGGAAAATTTTGGTCAATCGAGATGGGTTAGATGTAAATTGTCCGTGATATTGTAAATGAATAATTTATTTTTTATGAAAAAATAATAATTTACCCTTGTATGTTTATTAAAATGAAGCAAAAAATTTCCTCACTCGATTTCATGAATTTCACGTGATGTTTTTTTATTTTAAAATTATATTTATATTGTTATTTAAAAACGGTTGGATCTGATTTGATCTAAGATTCATATTTGATTAGCAGATCAATGATTTAGATTTTACTTAATTCAAATCAACGATATTGCTGCGAGCAAAAAGTTGTTCATTTGGTAGATTTTGGACTTGAGTTCTTTGGTCTAAGTTTAGTGCAATTGAGAAGGGAACTTGCAAAAAATACGTTAACACTCAAAGGCTCAAGTCAGTAAGCAGTTATGAAAAGATAAAATTGAGCAAAGAATAGAGTAATAGTGAATGATGAAATAACTGGAGTGTGCTTTGAATATAGTGCTTTTGTGTGAATGTTAGTGCAAATATTGTGTTACCCTTAACTGGGGGGGAGAAGTCTTGCTTTTATAGCCATAGTCCCCTACTGGGTGAAGAAGTGCGACCTCTTGGGACTGGGGTCGGTGGCAACTACAGATAAGCTCGCTCAAATTGGAAAGTGGTTAGCGGATATCTCAAGGAGTTATGCTCGTTGAGGAACTCTTAGTCGGATAAGTCTCTTAATGGATAGATTCCAAATTCCCAGGGGGTCGTTGAGATGTGTGGGAGATCTGCCTCCATCTTTGTGCCTTGTTACGGATTACGTGGCCATCTCTTTTTCCTTGTGGACAAATGGTTTTTTGCCATTTGTGGGGTGCCCACCCTGGCGAGCACAAGGCCACTCCTCCTAGTGGCTTGGCAGGCCTTGGCTGCAACCCACCTCTCAAAAAAGCCTCAAACGGGTATCTGGACCATGGACTTTAAGAAATCCCCATCCAATAACCCTTGCGAGAAAGCACTCGCCTTCACCTTTGAGTTGGAAGCAGGCACTTCCAGGGCGGTTGTACTGAAGCGTTGGAGGTAGTTTCTTAAAGACTCCACCTCTTTCTGTTGGACCGTGAAAAGGCTTAGAATCGTCTTTTGGTGTCTCTTACTACTAACAAACTGATATAGGAACAGGGAAAGTAACTCCTGTAAACATCTAATTGACCTCACTGACAATTGGTTGAACCACTATTGGGCAGCTCGAGCAAAAGGTGGTAACAAACACTCAACATTTGATCCCATCAGTATAGAGCCGCGTTCTCGAACTGGAACAAATGTTCTTGAGGGTCTGTATTACCATCATACTTAGCTATGGCAGGAGTTCGACAATTGAGAGGGAGCTTGTCAGCTATGACCTCTTCGCTGAAAGGGATGCCACCCTACTCCACCAGCGGGACTCCCATCGCGCGATGTACACATCTTGGAGTCCCTTCTGCAAGCATTCCAAGCGGGCTAACTATTGAGAGGGAACCTCCTCCAACGATTGAGGGAGCAGGCCTTGCTCCCCAAGGGGAAGACCTAGCAGCCCTTAAGCCGGGGGTGCTCCATCATCAGCCACGGGGGCCTCCACCGCCAAAGGGGCTGCAAGCGAAACCTAGGTTACGAATGTCAGCTGGAGTTGTACCGCGGTGGCAATCATCTATTGTATAATTTCCAACAATCCTAGGGACAACCTCCCTAAGGAGGTATTAAAGGAACTGTTATTGTGCGGGGGATCCGCAGGCTCGATGGCGCTGGAAGAGCCTCCACCAGCACGCCCAGTGGGGGACAAAGGCGCCCTAGAAACCACCTGCAAAGCCTGGGTATCGGCTGAGGCGTCAACAATCTCTTGCTTCCCTATACCACTGTTTGGTGCTTCCATTGATCTCGGAATTAGCTTTATGTTCCCACGGACGACGCCATTACTGGGAGCAAAAAGTTGCTCGTTTAGTAGATATTGGACTTGAGTCCTTTGGGCTAAGTTACCTGCAAGCCTTGAGAAGGGGACCTACAAAAAATACGTTAGCACTCTAATTTTCTAGTCAGTAAAAAGTTGTGAAAAGATAAAATTGAGCAAAAAATAGAGTAATAGTGAATGATGAAATTCCTAGAGAGTGCTTTGAATATAGTGCGTAAGTGTGAATGCTAGTGGAAAAATTGCGTTACCTTTAACCGGGGGGAGAAGTCTTGCTTTGAATATAGTGTGTTTGTGTGAATGCTAGAGAGTGATTTGAATATATGGATGAATGGTTATTTGCCATTTGGGGGGGGGGGGGGGGGGGGGGGAGGGGTGGCCACCCTGGCAGCCAGGCGAGCATAAGGCCACTCCTCTTAGTGTGTGACACTCTTCCGTAATTACATTTCATTTTATAAGAAACTCACATTTAACCCAATAAGATAAACCATATTTTACTCGATAACATCGCAGAATGACATAGGTCATCAAAATATTGTATTTAATCTTCAACCCTAAAATTTATAAATATAAGGAAAGGAGAAAATTTCATTATCTAGTTATTATAAAATGTAAAATGCAAATCCATTGAAAGTCTAATACATATGCAATTATGAACAACTAGGGCTCTCAACTCAAGATATCACTACTGACCCACCTAGTAATACTGAAGATCGACTTATGATCCAATTTAATTAGTCACTGTGACTTACTGCCTGAAAGAAAAATATGGGGTAAGAAATGAGCTGCCTACTCAATAAGTATGGCTAATTAACTTATATATATAGGCTAATTATATATATATATAACCAATACTGATACCATGCAATGGACACCAACCAACAATCATTCATCATGTAATTACCACAAAATCACAAGATAACAAATACCGATAATCATAGATTGATACACAACATAACACACTCGAAATCATTGTTTATTTTCTTAGGGCCCTGCTTATCCAAGTTGGAGTGCATCACTCAATGGCCTTTGCCGGCTATCTCAATCACAATATCTCATCTTTTTTTCTCGATATCACACAACATACAACTCGTATGATATCCTATCATCAATCATATCACACAGCACACGACTCGTATGACATATTACATCATCAATAATATCACACAACACATAGCTCGTATGATTTCACATAATCTCAATTGACCAATCACAACAATCAACTCGTCATTAATCATATCTTCATAAGCTATTGCAGTATGCCCCCCCAGTTAAGTAGTCCATCTCAGTATTCCAACCAATAATTTCATCATTCAATTTCATTCAACAATTAATTCCCCCTCAATAACTTCATCATTCAATTTCATTCAACGATCAAATACAGAATCACACAATCATTCATATGACTTCCGTATATCGAAACCACAGATAAACTAATGACAATTTCACAGAACAATAATACAACCAAGACAAATAACCAACAAATAACGATTAAATATATAACACAATTATATATATATATATATATATACATAGGCTTAAATGCATTTTTCATCCTATATCTTTTGCATGTTGCCGTTTTAGTCCTTTATCTTTCTAGGTTTGCAAATACGTCCTGTAACTTTTTAATTTTTCGCGATTTTGGTCCTTCAATCACCGAAGTTTGCAAATGTTACCGATTTTTTTTTTTTTTAATTTGGGACTTTTTGTTCCCATTGGTCAAATTACTGCCAGCATGGAACCAAATTTTCGTCCAATATATTTTATATATTTTGGCGTTTTAGTCTTTATCTTTCTAGTGTAGCAAATAGGTTATGTAACTTATAATTTTTTTTGCGATTTTGTTCCATTAAATTGACCAATGGGAACAAAAGCGCCAAATAAAAAAAAATTCCGACAATATTTGCAAAACTCCAGCGACTGAAGAACCAAATCGCGAAAAAATTTAAAATTACAGGACATATTTGCTATCCTAGAAAGATAAAGGACTAAAATGCCAAAATGCAAAAGATATAAGATGAAAATTATATTTAATCCTATATCCATATATATATATATCAATCTAATTAACTATACTTACCTCAAATCCCAAAACGGTTACAAGTAAAAGGAGCTGATCAACCCTCTACTTCATCGATTAACCCTTTACTTCCGTACATTAGTAAAACAATACATATGTTATAATATGTATAAACACTATATCAAGAATATCATAAATTCTGAATGAAATATAAATAATATTCGTACAATTTTCACTAATCTTTTAATATTTCTTTTATAGAGAAATTCAAACCTTTGTTCCTATCCTTATAAATAACTAGACATTCTAGACTTTCCAGATGTATATATATATAAATATATATTTTATCAATTAACTCATAAGTTTTGATTTACTCAAACCCCACATATTTTTCTAGCTATCATTCTTGATGATAACATCACTAAATTAAATTATCTTAAAAATCTCATATTCCATTTTAATAAACATAATATTTCTCAAATATAACTTTCTAATGTTTCCATAAATTTTTAATCAATTTTTCATTATTACAGTAATTAATTAAACACCAGTACCTATAATTAAGTATTTGACTAATAAACCTGACTAAATTGAGTAAATCAATTTGATGTGCATAAAAATGGTTGGCCCAAAGAGACCGAAATGGTTCAAAAGAAGGGAATAGATCGCACAAGGCCAAAGGAATACAAGACTCAAAGTACCCTCCAAGGGGACCCAATTAGTGCCCCCAGACCTAGGAAGGACCAAACCAAGCCCCCCCGGACAGTCGGATAGCAGGCTAGGCCCAAAGAGGAGAAGAGCCTTGACTTGGCCCCTAAATCAAAGTCCAACAAAGAAGAAACTCAGTCACGCGAGAAGGTCGAAATAAGGCTCCCTTATCCTTATCCTATTTAAATAAGGTCCCACAACCGCTTCCTACTTATTAGGAGACCCACATTCTCAAGACTTTGAGGAGGTCTGCAGCTGTCCCCCCTAGAGTCCAACCCACAAAAGAGTCCCACCTCCTCAGGACTCTAGGGAGACCTGCAACCACCTTCCCGAATTTAAGGGGGACGAGAGTCCTCCCTAGGTAAGAGGTCCCCATTTATAAATACCAGCCCCCTTGACTGGTATGAGGGGACGAATTTTCTACCCTCTCAAGCTCAAGAACGTTTTTTCTACTCTCTAAGCTCACGAACTTTTCTCTCAATACTGAGCACAGTCTATGCTCATTCTACATGAATTCTCATTATTTTCTTATTTCATTCAAGCTTATTCTCTCATAATCATTTACTGACTTGAGCGTCGGAGTGTTAACGTTTTTTCTTTTGCAGGTCCCCTTTCCCAACTTGCAGAAATGGAAGCCCACTCCACTTGAGCCCAACCAAATCAACCTGATTTAGCTCTTTCAGCTCACATCAATAGGCTCCGTCTGTGGGAACACATAACTAAGACCTGAAGACAATGTAAACCCCTAAGAACGGGTGCTAGACAAGCAGAAAGGGTTGGGGCCACCACCGACCCTCAGGTGTTGCAAATGGTCGGGGGTGCCCCTCTGACCCCCTTTGGGCATGCTGATATAGGACCTTCTGGTCCCTCCGAACTGCTGTCGGACCCTCCACGCGACAACACCTCTTCGGACAAGTTGTCTTTGGGATAATTGGCAACTATCCAACAAATGATTACCTCCACCATACGAACGCAACTGGTGGCTGTAACCTCTGCACCTTTGATGGCCATGGATCCGACGCCACGGTGGCCCGTCCGGCTATTGAGGCACCCGAGGTGGAGATGAGGCACCTACTGTTCGAGGTCCCTTGATCTACTGTCAGCCCCCCCCCCCCCCAACGTGGTAGTACCTCCTCAGACACCTTTTCTGATAGGTTGTCAAGGTTGTTGGCGACTATTCAGTAGATGGTCACTTTCGCCATACGAACGCAACTGGCCACAGTACCCTCCACTCCTTTGGCGGCCAGAGCCCCAGCACCTCCGGTGCACCAAGGGGCGACGACGAACCCCCCCTGCTCGAGGACCACCAGGACCCCTTCTGGGGGATCCAACTCCATCCTCTCGGGCACGTAATGAGGCTCCCCTTGTTGGGAGGCTCAACTAGAGTGTTTGCAAAAAGGACTGAAGATGTCCATCATCGGGTAATAGGAGTCACACTCGAAGAACAAGGAGGTATCCCTTTAATCGAGAAAGTCATGGCTGACAACTGCCCTCCTAACTGTCGGCATCGACCATAGCAGATTATGATGGCACTACTGATCTGCAGGAGCACCTGTCTCATTTTGAAACTGGTACACGGATGGGATCAAGTTTAGGGTGTTCGTTACCACTTTCGCCTAGACGGCACAACAGTGGTTCAACCAATTGCCCGAGGGATCAGTGAGGAGCTTCTAGGAGTTCCGTTAATTATTTCTACATCAATTCCCCAGTAGCAGGAAACACTGCAAGGCCCTCCCTACAGTCTCTTTACTGTCTTTCAGAAGGACTCTGAGTCTCTGAGGGACTATCTGCATCAGTTTAATACCACTACCCTAGAGATCCCCGCGGTCACGCAGGATGTCAAGGCTAGTGCCTTCTATCAAGGGCTTTTGGACGGGGACTTCTTCAAATCCCTGGCCAAGAAGTCGACCCCAAACTTTGATAGCCTCCTGGCTATAGCGACAAAATACATCAACATGGAAGAAGATCGGGTCTTTAAGAAGGAAGGACGATGGGAAGAGAGAAAAGATATCAGGGAGGAGGGAGCCCTTGCAGAGATATTTTCCTGCCACCCGACTGGGCCTCCTCAAAATCTTGCCCCCAGGCAGGACCCCTCAGAAGGACATTTCTGTGTAGGAGCCTCCTCAAGCATAAGTCCTGCCCCTAGGTAGGACCCCTCGAAAAGGCATTTTCCTGCTACCTAGGTAGAACCTTCTAAAAAATAAGTCTTGCCTCCAAGCAAGACACCGTTCAAGACAAGATATTGTCAAATAGGTAAGATCCTTCCTCTTGAAAAATATTACTTTCACAAGTAACTCTACTTCTTGGAATGAATGCTCAAATGAAAATATCTACACTTATACTTTTTGCTCTTGGCAAGAAGACATGAATAAAGCCCTGCTCCACAGCAGGCATGCCCTAAAGATAAAATCTTGCCTCACAGCAGGCATTCTCTAAGGACAAAGCCCTACTCCATAGTAGGCATTCGCTAAAGGCAAGCCTTGCTTCAAGCAGGCACCACCTTTTTGCAACAAAGAGTAAAAGCTCTGTCTCCCGCACATGCATATAAGCCCTTCTCTAGGGAGACATCCAAGTCCTCATTCGGGCAAGTACCTATGCACTTCCTCTGCGGAGGCACCTAAGCCCTGCTTTGAGCGGGCACCTTATTCTCCCTTTGGCGAGACCCCTAAGTCATGTTACGAGTTGTCTTGGCCCCTGAATCAAAGTTCATCAAATAAGAAGCCCAGTCACGCGGGAAGGTCGAAATAAGACCCCCTCATTCTTATCTTATTTGAATAATGTCCCACAATCGCCTCCTACTTCTTAGGAGAGCCACCTGGTCAAGACTCTGAGGAGGTCTGAAACAGTCCCCCAAGAGTCCAGTCCAAGAGGTCTGCAACTGTCGCCCCGAGAGTCCAGCCCACAAAAGAGTCCGACCTCCTCCGGACTCTGGGGAGACCTGCAACCATCTTCCCGAAGTTAAGGGGGCTGAGAGTCCTCCCCAAGGTCAGATATCCCCCTCTATAAATACCAGCCTTCTTGGCTAGTACGGGGGGACGGATTTTCTACCCTCTCAAGCTCAAGAATATTTTTTCTACTCTCTAAGCTCACGAACTTTTCTCTCAATTTACACTAAACGCACTCTATGCTCATTCTACACGAATTCTCATTATTTTCTTACTTTATTCAAGCTTATTCTCTCATAATCACTTACTGACTTGAGTATCGGAGTGCCAAAGCATTTTTTCAGGTCCCCTTTCCAAACTTGCAGAAATCGAAGTCCACTCCACACGAACCCAAGCGAACCAACCTGATTGAACTCTTTCAACTCACATCACAATTATAACAATAATTAAATATAATAAACCGACTAATTCAATTACCTAACTATAATATTTTTAAAGCAAATAGGATATTTAATCTGTTACTAATTTATATATAGTCAAACTCATAAATTTTTTTCAGTTAAATATTAAATCGAATTGTGTTAGTTATATTTAATAAATGCACAAATAAAATAATATATTAATTTAATTAATAAATTTAAAATAAAATTCTTACATGTTTCCATCTTCATCGTCGAGAGTGTGTGTGTGCGTGTGGATGACAGTGTGTGTGCATATGACTGTGTGTGTTTGTCCAACACACTTATATATATGTACATTTTCAAAGTTGAGGCGGACCGTGTCGAGCTGCACCCATTCTCATTTTTTTTATTTCTTTGTATTTTATTATTCCGTTCAAATTTTAATATGATCAAAATTTGAATATATAATACATTTTTTTACATAATTATCAATCAATCCTACAATTATGTATAAATACTTGTGGATGTTACATAGTCGGTTGGCGGGCCTTTGTTGCAGTCCACCTCTCAAAAAGTATCTGGATCAAGGGTCCTCTTTCTTGGGCTTTCTGAATCAAGGTCTTCTTGTTGGGCCTCTTTTCGAATTAGGTATAATCTTGGCTGAGGATATTTTTGGAGCATCACGTATAGATTCAAAATTATATGTTTATTTAAATATATATATATATATAATAGTTGTATATATAAATATATTTTATAAAGTATATATAATTATTATCATATAATTTATATATATACAGAGAGAGAGAGTGACGCGGATGGGGATGGAGCTGTTAGAATAGTGACCAGAAAGTCAATGTGGTTGGTTGTTCTGAGAACTCTTCATTAATCTTTGAATGAAAGTAATATTATGTTGATGAATGTAGTAAGGATTCATTATTAGCAACGATGAGTTTGTTGTGCTTACTGCTAGCATTGAATATGGTTTCGATGTCACAACAGACGCCCACACACCGGACATGTGAATCCAAGAAGTTGGTCTGGGCATAGATCGGCGGTCATGGAACCAACTTCTGTAGATCGGTCTGAAACACTCCAAGTCAAGGACCTCGGGATTGGGTATCGAGGGTCCTATAGAGACTTGCAAAATGATTGCATTCATTAGGATGAGTGCCATGTTTCATTGGTGACGGACGTTAGACGTCTATGCAATATTAGTGGGTTAGTTGACAAGGGTGTTGGCTGATTGAGGTAACTCGCGGGAATCGTCATATGGAAGCCAAAACGAGCATGGTCGGTATGATTGGTGTTTCCAATTTCGATAGTACGGAATTAGTCCTCGGACTTGAGGAATCACGGCAGTCGCTCACATATCAAAGCTATATTTAGGATCTGGCGAGAGGTGATTGTCGTAAGACATGGCCATCATAAGCTTTGTTTAGTGCAGTCGGAGTACGTAGAAGATGGTGGATTCAAAGATAGGATCTGTTCCTGTCAAAGATTATGACAATGAGATCTCCTATGCGCTCTAAGATGGTTTAGACTCTCAAAGTCTATGGCCATAGCATTTGATTGAGTGGAAAAGGATTTCCTATGTCAATCATAGAGTTAAACCTATCTCAAGTTTGAAGCATAGATGCCTAAGTCAAGGATGAGAACCGACATCCTATTCTATGCCCTAGACTAAGGCCGGGAGAAAGGCGATAGTAGGACCGTACCTGTATGTAACTTGGAGCCTAAATGATCATGTCACATATTCACCTAGTCTCTAGTGCCATGGACTGTTGCTAGACGGCCACCGATAGTGACGGACTACTTTGGTTATGAGATAACAAGAAATAAGTCCAAGTCTAGTTGAAGGTGAACCTAAAGAGTCACACACGATTCTACGGATGTGAAAGGAATCACTTTGGAATTAATTCTGGGAGAAGGTTTAATTTAATATGATTAAATTATAATTCTTGGAGATTTAATCTTCATGGATTAATTGGATTAATCGGGCTTGAGTTCATAAATTGGATTTATGAATTTAATGAGCATGGGCTTCCCTTTTAATTAGATTAAAATGGTGAATTAATTAGTGGGCCTGGAATATTAAATAAGATTTAATATAGAGTCCATTGGACCTTTGGACTATTTAAATTAGATATAAATAGGCCCATTCCAAAAAGCACATTGAGAATGGATCGACGAGATTTAATCTAGGAATATTGAGATGGATGGCTAGGATGAAATTTGACTTTGTCAAACCCATAGTTGACTAGGACTTGACTAGGTCAAAGTCCTAGTTGATTGTGGTGTGCCTCTTTGGAAGAGGTTGAGTAGGATTAGGAAAACTTCTTCCTTATAAATACTCAAGCACACACACAACACACACTAATATCTACACACACATTAAACCATCTAGCTTCTCTCTCTCTCTCGTTCACCTTCTTCTTCACTTCTCCAAGTTTTTTCCTTTGTTCTTCTTGATTCATTCAAGGTATAACATAAGAGACGTCGGTAGCGTTAATCAATAGCGTTGTCTCGATGTCTCTTCTCCCCTAAACGATTTCATGCTAGCACGGAATTCTTTGGTATTCGATGAAGCGTGTGGACAATTTAGAGGGTCTCTACGTTGAGATCTTGGTGGCAAAACGGGGAACAATGCGTGTAGCTGAACAAAGAAGATTACGAGGGTAACGTTCTCTCTTTACGTTTCTTGTTCCTCCAAATTCTATGGCCTCCATGTTGTGTACTTTCTTGAACATGAGATACACCGAACGTCCGGGAGAATCAAGGGCACACCCCTTGATCCCTTATGTATGTTTGATGTATACTTTAATTCCGTTTATTTTACGCTTTACGCTTTTATACTATGCAATCCCACGCTTCCTCCGCGCCTTACCCAGGCCGTTCCATCTTTCAGTGGTATCAAACCCCAGTTCGGTGTATAGGCATAGAATTCTATGTACAACATGTGTGTTTAAGCATGTTTAACGTGTTTTAATTTTACGTTTGAAGCATGTTTAGCGTAGATCTTGTTTGGCGTTTAATTTTGCATAAGATTTTGATCTTGAATTTCTTGAGTGTGTATATACATGTTCTTCGGTTGGAATTGTCTTTTGGTTTAGAAGATTTCATGAAAAGAGCACAAAAAGTGAAAAATGGCACATCGGCAGTAGCAGCACGCTGGCCGTGCGCACAGGCATGGGCCACCGCGCGCCCAGCAAGCGTGAATAGCGCGCACGCTGTGATGGCCATGCCCGTGGCGTGCACGCGCGTGCGAGCGCCAAGTGTAGGCACGCGCTCGGCAGGCGCTAGGCGCGTGCGCCTGGCTGGACAGACCGGTGACATTTTCAGTTTTCCCGATTTTTGGTGCGTTTTCTAATACTATTTTTGCTGAACAGTTTTATGGATATTTGCTACGTTTTCTGAACCCGTTAACTTGGGATATTTATTTTTGGTTGAGATTTGTAATTTTTTAAAAATAAATATTGCTTTGTTAATGAGGAAAGCGCTTCCTAACAAGAATTAGTTTTTGCAATAGTTGCACCAATGATCAAAATTCACGTGTAAAATTTCGCATTAACTTTCTACGTTTTTATGATGTTGGACATCATGGTTATTTATATAGCATGAGTATGTGTAGATTTTGACATGTGTTAATATTGCCCAAGGATTGGATTCTGGGATTATTAAATATGTGGTTATATTCTTGAATTAATGACTTTTGTGTTTCAGAAAAGTAATTGCATGGGTGCGCTAAGAATAGGTTGCATATTAAATATGTGGTTATATACTTTTGCGAGGGCCGTGCGCACAGCTGGGCGCTGTGCTTACATGGGTGCGCTACTGCATAGAAGCCGCGCGAGGGACGCACCTGCGCGCGCGGGCGAGGGTCCGTGCGCGCGCAGGCAGTGACGCCTCCACGCGCGCGCCTGACCGGTAGGGTCATTTTTCAGCTTTGCATCATTTTTCGTGCATTTTCAAAAATATGATTTTTTTTGTATTATTCTTAAAGAATTTCTGAACTGATTAACATGGAAAATTTTAATTTTTGTTGAGATTGGTTATTTCCTAGAATAAATGTTGCCTTGTTATTTATGGAAAAGGATTTTCTAACAAAAATCGTTGTGCATAGGTTGCACCATTATCTAATGTTTGGTGTGTATATTTTGCATGTAATTTCTGCACTTATTTTATGGTATGGGATATCATAAATGTTTGAATAACATGTTTTTACGTGAGATGTGTATTTATGCTATTTGCGTTAATTGGCCCTTAGACCGCATGTATGATTTATTTAAATTTATTTGTTGGGTTAGGGCCTGCGTGCCTCTTTGTATCTTCTTACATCTCTCGTTCTTGCCTTGAAATAATAAGACTTTCTTTCTCCCTCCTAATGTACTCCCTCCAACTGCTGATTGGAGTTTCTTATTTTTTATGATGTAATGAGTGTAGACCAGGAGTGAGGTTTTATTTTTGTAAATAAAAGGCTACAAGAGAAGACAAGCCTAAAGCGTTGGAGGCCTATAGAGGAGGTCATCGGTTTGCCCACGGAGGATCCATGGATAAGAGGCCTGGTGAGGCCCACGATGGAGAGCCCAAGAAGACAAAGAGATTTACAAGACCTATTGCATGTAATAGGTTATAAAATCTTGTAATAGTGTAGGCCTACCCTTCGATTAACCATAGATCCACTGGCGGCTCCGTGGGTCGCATAGGTTTGGACTTTTGATCATCCTACAAGGGTGTGCTAGATTTTATTTTGCATGCAATGCATTTTATATGCTTTGAGTATTCCATATGCTTCATGTATGTTTACATTTACGCTTGGAATATTCGTACAATTACGCATGCAAAACAATTATATTGTGATGAGGTCTCGGTCGAAACCCAATAAAAGAATTCTCACTTGGTTGGACCAAAATTAAAATTAGAACCATATAAATAGACTAGAGTATACATTGTTCGTCCATGCCTTCCATCCATAACAAAGTAAGGAAGCTAATTTCACCCAATTGTGTGGTCTCACGAGTCGTGGCACGTCTTTTGGACTAAATTAAGCTGCACAGTTGTTGTGAACGAAGTGAATACACTCCTATTTTCCTGTCTCACGAGTCGTGGGGGGCGACAGAGAGTGCTATGATTCGGTTGATGGGTTGGGTCTAATGCCGAGTAACATGATTCGCTTGGAGTCCTCGGGATCACGTGAAAAGGCGAGGCAAAAACAACTTGGGGATCTCGTTGGATGAGAATAGTATGGAATACCTCCACAAGGTTATTTTCCCTACGAATCGTAAAGCGGGGTATGGAGAATTTTGCTTGTGGACCCCAAGCCCACTACGAGTCCATTTTCCAAAACCCCGTTTGAGAGTGATGGGTTTTCTTAGAAATAGTGGGAGAGGTTAAGGACTAAAGACCGAGTCTTAACTTAAATTTAATATTACTTCATTCTGCTTCATATATATTGTGAATGTCTAAATATCAACTAAGTCCAATACCAGAGGCTGGTTAATGGAAACAACTACACGAATTGGCTGTGAAATCTTAAGATGGTCTTAGATTTTCAGAACTTAACGCACATGCCGGATGAGGACGTTCCTCAACCCTTGCCGGAGGGGTCGACAACTAAAGCAACTCTTGGCGTTCAAGAAATTGAAGGACGACTATCGGCAAGTCCGCAACATCGTATTGAAGTTAATCTAGAAGTAGTACGACAAGCATGATGATGTTGGCTCATCTATGCTTCGTTTGCATGATGTCTATGCTCAGACCGGTATGAAGGATATAATGCAACAAAGGCATTTTTAGAGCTAAGATGATGGAAGAGACATATGTACATGAACATGGACTGATGATGCTATCCTCGTGGAGAAGCTCAAAAGACCTCAATGTCGATCTTGAAATAGAGATGTACATTGACGTGATCTTTCAGTCTTTTCCTCCCTCCTACAAACCATTTATTTTCAACTACGACATGAATAAGCTTGAAAGAGATTTTGATAGGTTAATAAATGTCTTAGTCCAGTACGAGGCAACGATTGTATAATTTGCACCGTCGGTACTAGTAGGAGAGGCTTCAACCTCTATAACGAAAGGCAAGGGCGCCTGACACCAAAAGAGGAAGAGGGCTAAGGTGACATCAGCTGCCATCACTTCGAGTGTTCTTCCTACTACACCGCAAGGCGGAGGTAAAGGAAAGAGGAAAAGGGTTTAGTGGTCAAGTTCATACATTCCTAAGAACGTATGCATTATTGCCATAAAAAGGGCCATTGAAAGAGGAGTGTTCTGAACTCTCTCTCCAATGGAGGTAAAATTGAGTTGAGTATTGACATGATCACTATACTCTCTTTGGTATTGGATACCATTCTTGTCACAAATCTGCGGGTGGTTTGCAGGAGGTGATAAGGATTAGAAAGCTAAGAATAGTTCTAGGATTCAACAATAGCAAGGCCATTGCTGAAAAGGACTAGAGGCTAGTTAGGCCTATAATCGTGATCATGTTAGGATAATTTATAGGGATTACGTAATCTAGCATGATCAAAAGTATGCCTTTTTGTTGGACAAAGGTTTTATTTCATTTGTGTTTGATAAACAAAATTATTGAATATTGATTCATGTTTGCTAGTGTTTACATGTAAATTCCTAGAACACTATCCCATAAAAATGTTTATGAATACTCAAAATTCAAATGATCTAAATGGATTAATCAAGACCAACTTACAGATTTGGCATCCGTAAAAGCTAGGACGGTTTTTCTTATTAAGGACAAGCAAGTTAGAAGATTCGAGTAATCTAGGGACAGACGATTCGAATCGACTAAGCTTGCAAGTCTTTTCTGAAGAAGAAAAAGTCCAAAAAGCGCTTTGTTGGACAAAGTAGGCTCGCCAAATAGTCTATTGAATGGAATCCAATAAGATAATTGTAGGTTACTAAATACACAAAGACCATAAGGCAGTTCAAAAGTCTAAAGCTCCCATTTGAGGTTTGGGAATTAGACTTGTGGTGTTGAACCGAAAATAGTCGCAAAATTAAATATATTTCGATAGGATCAAAAAGACCGTTTACTTAGTGGGAGTTCTTGAGCATCCAGTTGAGAATGGAATTCTCAATGAAACGCTTCCTATAAAGGCCAAGTATGACGGTCTCTGATAAGGGGAGCGATCGAGCCTCGTAGGACGGAGGTCGATCGAAGTTTCACTAAATTACCTTAGCTTGTGTAGACGTAGACTCGAAAATTGCCAACATGAGGAACATGACATTTTGCTAGGAGTCACGCACTATGGTGCCATAGTTTGGCAAGCCTATGTCCCGACAAAGTCCTTGAGCATATAGAAGGATCCTACATACGTCAAGAGACTAGTGGGAGATAAACTAGACTTGGCATCTAATTTGTATAGGTTTACGACATAATAATGCTAGCGTTGCTTATTATCACATTTCGTAGTTAACTGTTCATATTCTAGTCCCCTTAAGAACAAATCCGAATGTCGTAGAGGTACGAGTGATCGGGATAGTGATCCAAATGACCTGCAGAAGGTGATGTCGAACATCGTAGTTGGATTTATGGAAAGGAGTCATAGAATCAGCTAGGAAATTCAAACAAGGTCTGAAACACCGCATAACTGGAATAATCGTTTTGGCGAGCTCATACGGAGTATGACTCGGTCTTGAACGACGTAGGTGATCAGTGGGCGTAGAAATTTTGTTCCAAATGTTTAAGGGTGTAAACTCTTGTTTATCATGGATAAATTCAAGACGTTAGGAATCACTAAAACACAACTGTAGCTCACGAAAATTCTCCATGACATTTTAAGGGTTCGCACATACATATCGTGAATTGAGTTGTTCAAAGACTTAGTCATGATAGACTGATGAGAATGCTCAGATATGTAGAGAGATAAGCTGTTCGAGACTCAGTCATGGTTAGACTGATGAGAAAGCTTAGATACTATGAAAAAAAAGCATTAAGCCATTCAAGACATAATCACGGTAGACTAATGAGAAGGATTAGATGTTGAGTATCCCTTACGTCTTGACCCTAGATAAACATGAGATATGTTTAGTCAGTGCATGGGATCTGATGTTGAGTGTGCTTTGTGCATGACACAATAGAAATCGACAATGCACTGAGGAGTTGAAGACAACAGTCAAGAACAATCCTTAGTACTTGAATAAGGGCTAAAGATGTGTTCTCGATGCACCATCTGTGGAGAGTTGTTTTGGAAGGCTAAAGCGATACTAGCTTCTAGAACGTAGTGAAAAAGGGTTAGTTTCAAAAGTATGCACAGTCAGGCTCAATGATGATTATGGTAGCTTGAAAGGGTTTTTCAAGCAGGATACCATAAGGGCTTCATAAAAAAGTCGATTGCATTGGATAGTGGTTACGGATGAAAACCGCATCTATATGTTGGACGTGGTGCCTAGCACGACCGAACTGGTGGTCGCCTAGGTGGCGGACAATCAGGATATGGCAAAAGTTATGGCCCGAGATCTCATCACAAGATTCATGGAAAATTCTTAGACAACCACCATCTCCAGGCGGCGATGGTGGATAGAGGTAACACGGTTAGACCGTATTGCTTCGGCGAGGAAATATAGCAGACTCACGAGACCTCAATCAGTATCGTAGATTATTCATGCTCAGAGGGTTCTGAACAAAGTGGGTAATTGACTTAATGGTCAAGTGAGAGATTGTTAGAATAGGTGACCAGAAAGTCAATGTGGTTGGCTGTTCTGAGAACTATTCACCAATCTTTGAACGAAAGTAATATTATGTTGATGAATGTAGTAAGGATTCATCATTGGCAATGATGACTTTGTTGTGCTTACTGCCAGCATTGAATGTGGTTTCGATGTCACAACAAATGCCCACAGACCGGATATATGAATCCAAGAAGTTGGACTACGCATAGGTTGGCGGTCATGGAACCAACTTTGTAGATCAGTTGGAGACACTCCAAGTGGAGGACCTCGAGATTTGGTTGAGGGTCCTATAGAGACTTACACTAAGGATTGCATTCATAAGGATGAGTGTCATGTTTCATCGGTGACGGACGTTAGACGTCTATGCAATATTAGTGAGTTAGTTCACAAGGGTGTCGACTGACTAAGGTGACTTGCGAGAATCGCCATATGGAAACCGCACGAGCATGGCCGGTATGATTGGTATTCCCGATTTTGATAGTACGGGATTAGTCCTCGGACTTGAGGAATCACGGCAGTCGCTCACATATCAAAGCTATATTTAGGATCTGGCGAGAGGTGATTGTCGTAAGACATGGCCATCATAAGCTTTGTTTAGTGCAGTCGGAGTACGTAGAAGATGGTGGATTCAAAGATAGGATCTGTCCCCTGTCAAAGATTATGACAGCGAGATCTCCTGTGCACTCTAAGATGGTTTAGACTCTCAAAGTCTATGGCTATAACATTTGATTGAGTGGAAAAGGATTTCCTACGTCAATTATAGAGTTAAACCTATCTCAAATTTGAAGCATAGAGCCTAAGTCAAGGATGGGAAACGACGTCTTATTCCATGCCCTAGACTAAGACCTAGAGACAGGCGACAGTAGGATCATACCTGTATGTAACTCGGAGCGTAAGTGTTCACGCCACATATTCACCTAGTCTCTAGTGCCATGGACCGTTGCTAGACGACCACCCATGGTAACAGACTACTTTGGTTATGAGATAACAAGAAGTAGGTCCAAGTCTAGATGAGGGTGAACCTAAAGAGTCACACATGATTCTAAGGATGTGAAAGGAATCAATTTGGAATTAATTCCGAGAGAAGGTTTAATTTAATAGGATTAAATTATACTACTTGGAGAATTTAGCCTTCATGGATTAATTGGATTAATCGGGCTTAAGTTTATAAATTGGATTTATGTATTTAATCAGCATGGGTATCCATTTTAATTAGATTAAAAGGGTGAATTAATTAGTGGGCTTGGAATATTAAATAGGATTTAATATAGAGTCCATTAGACCTTTGGACTATATAAATTAGATTTAAATAGGCCCATTTTGCAAAGCACATCGAGAATGGATGGACGAGATTTAGCCTAAGAATACTGAGATGGATGGCTAGGTTGAAGTTTGACTTTGTCAAACCCTTAGTTGACTAAGACTTGACTAGGTCAAAGTCCTAGTTGATTGTGGTGTGCCTCTTTGGAGGAGGTTGAGTAGGATTAGAAAAACTTCTTCCTTATAAATACTCAAGCACACACACTAATCTCTACACACACATTATGCCATCTTACCCCTCTCTCTCTCTCTCTCGTCCACCTTCTTCTTCACTTCTCCAAGTTTTTTCCTTTGTTCTTCTTGATTCATTCAAGTTATAACATAAGATACGTTGGTAGCATTAATCAATAGCGTTGTATCGATATCTCTTCTCCCCTAAACGATTTCATGCTAGCACGGAATTCGTTGGTATCCGGTGAAGCGTGTGGAGGGTCTCTACGTTGAAATCTTGGTGGCAAAATGGGGAACAATGCGTGTTGCTGAACGAAGAAGACTACGAGGGTAACATTATCTCTTTACGTTTCTTGTTCCTCCAAATTCTCTGGCCTCCATGTTGTGTACTTTCTTGAACATAAGATACACCAAACGCCCGGGAGAATCAATGGAACACCCCATGATCCGTTATGTATGTTTAATGTATGCTTTAATTCCGTTTATCTTACACACGCTTTTATACTACGCAATCCCATGCTTCCGCCATGCCTCTCCTGGGCCGATTCATCTTTCAGGAGCAAAAGAGGGAAGACGGTGATGAAACTAGAGGGAGGGGGAGGGACGACGATGAGGTTCCAAATAGGGAGGAGTGGCAACAGGGGCAAAGCGGGAAGCGGGGCAAGATGATGGGGAAAGGAGGGGTGCAGGCTGCAACGGGGTAAAAGGGTCCGAGGACTGGACGAGGGCATGACGTGGTGCGACTGGATGAGGGTGCGGTTGTGGGGGTGGGGGAGGGGGATGAGGGTGCAGAGGCGACGACAAATCATGAAAGGCGCGATGTGGCGATGACTGGACGAGGGTGCGGAGGGGGGAAGATGGCCGAACGAAGGCGCGACAACGATGAGAGGGGGAGGTGACTGACGGTGGCGTGGGATGGGGGAGGGGCCGGTAGCAACAGGACTGGCAAGAGAGGGGGAGGGGGAGGAAAGGGGTGGCGTCAGTTATAAAATTATATATATATATAATATTATAAATATTCAATATTATACATATAAATATTTTATTCTTAAAAATCATAAAAATTCTCTAGAGGGCTCGTGTATCGTACCACCTCTTGGGGGGGGGGGGGTTGCTCTACTTTAAGAAACACAGGGGAATAATTTTTTTTTTTGTCCCACAGTGAGTTTTTTGCACATTACTAATATCCCATGGGGACAAATTGCATTTTTTTCCACTTAAGATATATATAGTACTTAATGGACTGATGCATAAGCAGATATGCCTACCCTTTCAATTTTTTTTTTAATTTATTATTACAATAGAGTGAGGTAGGGGAACTTAGGTTTGAACTAGGAAGGGTCGGTGATGCCAACCCTGTAAGCGTATCAGTCCGAGAGTAGTGCGGCGGAATAAATGGAATTAAAACAAAATTTTATAACCGGATCAAAGGGTGTTCCCTTGATTCTCCCGGGCGTTTGGTGTATCTCATGAATAAAAGAAAATATGAACAAGATTCATGGAGGCCCTAGGATTGAAGAGAGCAACAAGAAACGTAAGAAGAGTACTCACCCTTGTAGCTTTCTTTGTTCGGCTACAAGCGTTGTTCTTGGATTTGCTACCTAGATCCCAACGTAGAGATCCTCTAAAACCGTTCATGTAATTCACCGAAATTCTTGATACTCTCGTGCTAGCAAGATATCAAAGAGGGAGATAACAATCGACCGAACATTATTGGTTACCGTGATCAATTGTTCGTACGTCCCCTTGTATGAAAACAAGAAGACAAGAAACACTTTTGGAGGTGGAGATTAGAAAGGGTGGCCGAGTGTGAGAGAGGGGGCTCGGTTGAGAGGGAGAGCTAGGAGAAATGTGTAGAGAATTGTGTGTGTTGTGTGTGTTTTGAGTATATATATGGGATTAGTATTCTTAATCCTACTCAGCCTCTTCCAAAAAGACACACTTTAATCAACTTAGGATTTTGACCTAGTCAAATCCTAGTCAACTAAGGGTTTGACAAATCAAACTTCATCCTAACCATCCATTTCAATATGCCCTAGATTGAATCTCGTCCATCCATTCTTGATGGGCTTTATGGAATGGACCTTATTAAATCTAAATGGTCCAAAGTCCTAATGGGCTTTATCTATAAATCTAATTAATACTTAAGCCCAGTAATAATTTCCACCTTATTAATCTAATTAAAAATGGAAAGTCCATCCTCTAATTTCATAAATCTAATTTATGAATCAAGCCCGACTAATCCAATTAATCTACAAAGGCTCAATACTCCAAAAGGGAATCAATTTAATCTAATTAAATTGTTTCATCTCCCGAAATTAATTCCAAATTAACTCTTTCACTTCCAGTGAATTGTGTGTGACTTTTTAGATTCACCTGTAGCAAGACTTGGGCGAATCACTGATAATACCATAACCGAAATTCGCCCATCACCATGGGTGGCCGTCCAGCAACGGTCCATGACACTAGAGATTAAGTAAAATCATGGTGTGAACATTTAGGCTCACGAATGTATACGAGTACAGTCCTTCTGTCTACCTTCTCACAGTTATAGTCTAGGGTATGGAATTTGGACGTCGGTCTCCATTTTTTACTCAAGCAGCTACTTGTTCACCCACTGAAACATCACTGGGATTCCATCCCACTGTTCAGTCACTGTGGCCACAGATTTTATAGGGATAAACGAGTCTCAGAGTGTACATGAGACACTAGTGTCAAACATTAACAGGAGACAAATTCTATCTTGGAACTCACCGTCCACACTACACATTCTAATTGCACTAGATAGGGCTTAGAGCAACTAAGTCTTTCGACCTAGTAGCCTTTCGCCAAACCTAAGATACAAGCATAGTGTGTATGTGACTGTTATGGTTCCTCAAATTCGAGGACTAATCTCGTACTATCCGAGCCGGGAATGCAAGTCATACCGACCAAGTCCCTTAAGGCTTCCATATGACGACTCCCTCGAGCCACCACAGTCAGCCGATGCCGAGCAGACTGACCTGCTAATATTGCATAGACGACCCTCGTCTCTTGTCGATGAAACACGACTACATTCCTTAGTACAAGTCTCGCTTGGATCCTCGATACCCAATCTCAAGGTCCTTGACTTGGAGGTTTAAAACCGATCCACAGAGGCTGAATTCATGACTGCCAACCTATGCGCGGTCTAGCCTCCTGGATTAATATACCCGGTCTATGGGCTTTGTTTGTACATTGAACAGTAATATAAGTGAACACAACAAAGTATAACATAACAAGAATTGAACATCACTTTTATTCAAAATATCTTATTTATACTATCATTGTCAGAAACAGGTTACATAAACCTAATGAGATTGGTTTTACGGTCACCAATTCTAACAATCCCAACCAAAGGCGGAGGGTATTTTACATTTTGTTTTTGCTATCATGTTATTGACCTCATTCACATAATTAGTGTTTTCAAACTTGGACTGAACTCGCCGGTTCATCCGATTCAATTGAGAATCGGACCTGAGGCCAGTTCGAGTACTAGTATAAAAAATGGAGTGGTTAAACTCAGCATGAATCGACCAAATTTTCGAACTGATCAACTCGGTTTTAATACAAAAAGAAAACAAAAACAAGAATAATAAGAAGAAGGGAGACGAGGTTGAGCAAAGGTGCTGGACAAACCGAACGCGATGCTAAACGACAATTTCTTGAGCTAGTTGCGGCTACTGCTGGCGGGAGCGGCGGAGTGCGAGAGGAAGGAAAGGTGTGGTGGGGATGGGAAAGGAGGAAAGGTGGGGGAGAGTCTCTTATGAGTTTGACTATGATGACTAATGAGGTCCACTAGCCGCATGACCTACACTAAAGAGATTGTTTGGTTACAATTTTCATTATTCTATAATTGTCATTTTGTCATTTATATTTTTAACAAATTTGTTTGTTAATTTTTAACAGAGTTAGATTTTTAATTTATTCTTTTTATAATTTATGGGAAATAATTTACAATATTTTATATATTATTGTTAAATTATATTCATTTCCATAAATTATTTTTATAAATTATTAAATTTATTTTTGTGTGTTTCTTATTAAATTTTATTGGGAAGTATTATTGTCGCTAATTGAACGTACGTTCACTTCAAAAACTTTAAACTTTTTTATTTGAATATGTTTTATCTTCTAACTTAATCAATTATGTGTAATATGTATTTATCTGCTAAATATATAACATATAATACATGTATATAATATTGTCCGCGTTAACCGATTTTTGGATTTGATCCAATCAATCAAATCAGTGACCTGATGATATACCCAATTCAATGTCCGGTTTTTTAAAATCGCACATGACAACTTCCGCATTGCGAAGCATCAAGAAAACTTTCCATTCGTCCTTTCTCTTCCACGGGGTAGGGATCGGATACGACATCTACTTTCTTCTGCATAAACAAGGTATCTGCAGATTCTTTTCTTTGCCCACGACCTGCGAGACGCCACAATGTTCTTCGTAATTTTAAATTCTGAGTAACCTGCATGAACTATGCCACTGATCTTGAACAAGAATTTCCGGGAAAAATGAGGATGCAGTTGCTCTCCGTCGCAGGAATTCTTGTCCTCAGCTTCCTAGGTAACAATATTCTTACATGTTGCATTTGTGCACTTACGCTTGATCTCAACTCGACTCATTTTGCTTACATATGTAATCGAAACCCAGTAATATATTTGTTGATCTTGACTATGTTTCTCGCAATAAGCTGATAATCTTATTACAGCTGAAAAATGCCGGCAACTCAGAGGAGTAGAACATCCTTCAAGAAGTCGAACAGAGCGATTCACATTCACAAACTGCTTCGATATGGGCTTTGGCACCACGGCATGCATACTCAAGGAAATAATCAAGCTCTACCTCTACTACATCAGAGCGCTCTACGTTCATAAGGTAAGAGCCGAGGCAGCTGAAAAGGCATTAGCAGAAAACTTATCCAAACGCCAGGATTTCGATCGCTCGGTGGCAGTGGCGCGAGAACAAGGAAAGGCGGCAGCCAGAAGAGCGTCGAGGCAAGCGAAGCACGTAATGGGGCCGATGGTATCCGCCGGGTGGGACTTGTTTGAAATCATGTATGTGGGCGGCAGCGCAGAAGAGGCAATCGCGCGCAGCTGCGGGACGTTTGTTGGTGCGTACAGTGGGGGGATTGCGGGAGAAGGGAAAATGGGGTGGCTGGGTTTTGTGGTCGGGAGTCAAGTCGGGAGCTGGATTGGGGGGAGGATTGGGCTGATGGGGTACGATATCTGGGCTTGTCTGCAGTATATGCTTCACCGTATATCTGGAAATTTACACTAATATAGCTGTATATACTGCGCTAGTGTGGCAGGAGGCTTAGTTTAATTGGCGAAGTTGAGCCCCCATGATCTCAAAGTTCATGTGTTCTAACCACTGCGTGGGTTGATGTTATTTTTATTGTATAGTAGGTATGATTTGTTGTTGTAATGGTTAGGTGTTAGTTTATGTGATATTAGTGATTTGATTGTTTGTAATTTGTCTCTATTCGATATTGATAGCCAACAGGAATGAATGTAATTACTTTACTTTCGATTAATAAAATTCATCGCTTTTAATTTAAATATATATATATATATATATATATATACTGTGCTAGTGTGATTCACGTTCACATGAGGCGTTGACAAGTTCAAGTATAAATACATTGTTTTGTTCTCAAATAAAGCTAGAATTAAGTGATTATGACCCTCAGGCAATTTGAAGCTCGGTTCTCAAACTATTATTTTTTTTTTACCACTTTTGGTCCTTTTATTAATTCCTCCATTAAAGCTAACGAAAATTTCAATCTAAGTGACAAAAATTACCAATTTTATCTCAATTTGTGATATTTTTCAAATTTTAGTTCAATACACCCATTTATTTTTTTCTTTTTAAAATTCAGGAGAGAGAAAAAAATTTAGCAATAAATTTTCTATATAATTTTAACAAATTTAACCAAAACAAAATATTTTGTTAAGATTACATAAAAAAAAATTGTTGCTTGAATTCTTTTTTTTTTTTTTTTTGGCTTTTTCTATTGAAGTTCAAAAAAATAAAAAAAATGATTGTATTGTACTACAACTTAAAAAATATCACAAAATTGGAGAAAAATAGCAAAATTTTCACTGAAATAGAAATTTCCATTCATTTTAATGGAGGAGTTAACAAAGGAATCAAAAGTGCAAAAAAAAGGTTAATCGTTTAAGGAGCAAAATTACAATTTCAAACTGTTTGAGGACCAAAATTGCTTAAGTGAGTAGGTTTGAGGACAAAAACTGCACGTATCCCAACAAGTTCAAATGTGCAAACTTGTACTCTTCTTTGTAAAGAGAAGCTAAAGAAAACACAATAACGAGCATATTGATACATTTGTATAGTACTACAAATTTAAAATGTACATGTTTATTTGTTCTGTCTAATAGATTACAAGTGAAGCATACAGCGAGATCTGCACAGTCAGACATGAAAGCATAGCCATGAAAAGAGTGCTTCCTCAGCCAGATTGGTGCTTCTTTGCTCGACCGTGAGTCACCAGCGAATCATCTCTCTTTGATGAACCCTCAGGCTTACGAGCCCATGCGGGAGCTTGATCTGGACCATAGCGATAATCATAAAAGAGTTCTTCGCCTGCTTCGATACGCTCATTGGCAAAAATACCGACACGGTGGTCACCGGCCACCAACATTACCTGTGCAGACCACCCTGCCTCAGATTTTGATGAAACACTCTAACAAGCAGATCAATGAAAGATAAAATACCTTTGCGTAACAGTTTGGGGTTGATGAATGGTTTGCAAATTTCAATTTGTCTCCCTTGCGGTAGGCGTCAAGAACATACTGAAACAAGAAAAATACTTTTGTATTAGAGAGAAGCCTGTGATCCCGCCCAACCTTAGAGGAAGGTAAGTTTTTCAACAGCATATTAGATTTTGGATTGGCGATGGCACGATACAATAAGAACAATCCCGGTTCTTGTTTGCTTGGTAGTTCCACAGGTTCTTTCGATTTTCGTGATTAACATGAGAATCCGTGTTCTCTTGTTATTAGAGTCGAGCATGGGATATAGTTTATCAGGACATTGGTATTCAGTCTTAAAATAGTCTATCATACTTCAATTGTCTCATCAGACCCTTTTCAAGGATAAGAGAAATCAAGCATGTTTCTGATAAACGAAGAGATTGAAGACAGAGAGGATTATACAAGCAACAACTCTACTCACCTGATCATTCAAGTCAAAAAGGAATGATGAGTTTGCTCGATCATAGATTTTTCCTCGCTTATCTGCTTCCCTATGGGAGATCAATTCACCAGTATATTCTCCAAGATAATCATTTTTGTTGACAGAGTTCTGGAATTAAATCGCCCACTTTAATATAACAAACACAACGTGACAACTATCACGAGAGAAAACTACCCTTCATCTCATACCTTAAGAAAGGCTCCCCATCCGGCAACATCAGACTTTGATAAGAGTATCTGTCATCCAAGAAACAGGTCTGTTCAACAGGATTTCTAAAACGTGCATTTTAAAATGAGAAAGGGCGCAAGTAAGAAGGTACAAGCGTTACCCGTTGCTGCTGTCTCAGAAGGAGCCTCATGTTACCACACTGGCCATCTCCTCGCTTTGGTGGTTCACCTAATGAACCATCGCCACAGCTGCACAAAACTTGAAACTTGTTTTTAACACATTCATTGATGAAAACAACCAAGTACAGTAAATTTAACTCTAAATACGTCATAATCGAAATGGGAAAACTAAATTCTTGTATATGCAAGAGGCCACCTTCCAGAATGTTTCTCCTTTTTGTATCGTAATCAGATTCATTGGATGGCTATGGAAATTAACAGTCAAAGAAGACAGAAAAGAGAAGTCAGAGAAAAATCAGTATTCCCAACAATGAAAAGGTCAAAATCCTATCAATGTAATACCCAGTCTGTGGATACCTCTGGAAATCACATCATCTAAAGCTGAAGGGATGGGGGAGTGGGGCTATAGACTTTTTAAGTACAAACACAATTTTTAAGTTTCAGTTGCTGAAAAGTAAGACTTTCAGTTCATAATAATTACTATTTCCGGAAAGCTAAAGGTTCAACAGCTCCATTTGATGAAAAATTCTAAACAAAGAGGAAACACCTATACCAAGTAAAGAAATGAGTTGAGCATGAACTGCAGAATGCACAAAGATAAAAGAATAATCAAGAAAAGGAAACCTCAAAAACCTTATCTGGCTTCTTCAACTTTGCATCAAGCAATAGATATACCCATCAGAGACGTATTCTCTCAATGCAATAGAACATACTACAGTACAGAAAGTACTTAACTTGGCCACATGGCACAACACTCAAGATCCTAAAACTCCTGCTAAGGAGATTTTCAATACATCAAGTGATTTTGTCACCAAGAACTCTATCTATTCCCACCATGTTAAATTACAGGAAACTAAGTCAAACATAATAAGTTCTACGAAATTTCTAACAGGGGAGGACAAAATGAAATGGAGGAAAACCCAAGGATAGGGCTAGCAGAGAAAGAAAGAGGAGAAATCAACATGCTTTCTACAGTCCGGAAGGTTTCAACCAACTGAATGAAAGAAACACCATAATGAGTGTTTACACTGCAATTTGAGAAATGCAGGATTTGGAAATTCAATTACCTAACCCAACAATTTCGGCAAACATCTGGGTCGCATTCGCGTCCAGCTGCAAAGCATGGGCATTGCCGACTTTTGCATTGACTTTTAGCACAGTGGCATCCTCTGAACCGATTTTTGCAGCTTTTTGAGCACCTGAAAATTTAAAGACTGTCAACTATAGAATACCTACGTTTCATTCAGCCTTGTGAAAAATGAAATGGAGGAGGAAATCCATGGCTAGCATGGTTGAAGCTAATTAACTAGTCTTACAAACAAAGATGTTTTTCTTCATGGAGAAGTGTTGAGTTGATTTTTGCGTCTAACCAATATATTCATTTCATTCTTCAGTATGTTAAGCGTGCAATTGAATTGACTAACAATATAGAGTTGCTTCATATTTTGAGAGGGACATTCGTTAAATCCCAATATTATGAACTCATAAAGAACCTAATGCATTCAACAGTATCAATAACATGACAATCCTAGAGTAAGGAGATGGATCTTAGTTATGTATTTGTATTCTGATTATTTTTTGTCTACATTTTTTTGTATCTTTCTTGATTAAGGTAGATCCATCATATTACAACAATGTACTTGTTAATACAATAATCTTCAGCAATCATTATGAAATGATTTCTCCTAGTGAAAATTTAGTTACCAACATGGATAACCTGCTCCAGTTTCACCAGAAGGGTTTCTAGATTTCTCACACTACCTCTATGCCAAACTTATTGTTCTAACTTTTTCAGGACGTCCCAAACTAATAATTTCAAAGGTGGAGTTTTTTCAACCAAAACTATCCTTTCAATTGATAGTGTAGAAGTACAAAAAAACAAACATATACATTTCCCCTTTTGTCTAAAATTATGCATTGGATAAAAACCCCAATAATTTTGGGATGACGGGAGTGCATTATCCTCATAAAAGAATAATAAAACAATGTTTAATATTTTAAGGCTGAGCCAAAGAGATAATCTCCCCATACAATCCAATTAGCAAGATTTGGACTTCATCCAAGCATATAGCTCAAACTATCTGCTCTCACTTTCTGGAGAAAACTACCTACTATAAATGCTTTTCTTTCTTGTCTAAATCAGCTCTGATTTAAACAACATTAATGAAGAACTAGAATTATATTAAGCCTAATCACGCATCAAACAGCAAAGACAAACCTGATTCTACCTTTAGTTCTGGGTGCTTAATATTAATTCAGGTCTACCGTCTACGTGTCCATTCCATGGATCTGATTATAATAAATTTTCTCGAGTCCCAGGTTTAAACTGATTAACCTGAACAATATTTACCCCAAGACCCCAAATACTTTTGTAATTTATATATGCTATCTTTTCATGAGGTAGTAAGGTAACATGACACTAACTATTTCCCCAGATAATAGAATAAATGGAAAATAAAAGTTCGTCATACTTAAAAAATGCTCTTTTCATAAGATATTAGTCGACTAAGGTAACATGGAAAACTAACTACTCCCCCAGATAATAGAATAAATGGAAAATAAAAGTTTGAGTACCCGCAATATTTCTCACAGCAAGTTCCATTTTTCAGACAAGAGCACTGCTTTCCGCACAAGGGCTGGCACCCACATGGAGTATATTGTTTATATGGCTGGTCTTTTCCATCTGCAATCCTTCGCCATAGAGATGGATGGCCAGCAGATTTCCAAGAAGACTTAACCTTGCGTGCTCTGCCCCTCTTACGACACACTCTTGACTTGACAAGCATCTGTGGCTCCTGATATCGCAGAATTTAAGTAAATAGATGTCGAAACATGAAGCAACTAGTCTTGCTAATTTTATCATCTGCTGAGTACATTCTAATGGAAAGAAATAGTAAGGTGAAATGGTTAATCTTTTTGTTGCCTTATGACTGAAAAGAAAACTTTGCAATCATTATAAGAACAAGTTTGGTGGTACTATTGTGGAAATATCAGTTTCTTGAGTAGAAGTAGAAATCTGATCCTGGAAGTAACCTCTAAAATAAACACAATTATTTACTCAAATTGGTATTATTGAGAACTTATCAGAAAACAAGGACGAAATGAACTTGAATCCATCTGATCTGGAGAATTGTGACTTGAGAATCGTTTTCCAAAGGACAACCATGAAAAGGCTTATTCCCATCCTACATATTTAAATAAGGCATTTTCCTGCTAGTTCCATAGATGTACTGGAAGAATACTTTCTTCAGATCGTGCAAATAAATATTGCTCCAGAAACTGAAAACTGTCAAATTTAGGCTGGAAAACTGAAGCGAGAAATGCTCGTTACCAAATGTTCAACTGTTAATAAATGCTTATCAAGTACTCTCTTGTTTTTGTTTCTAGTACATTCAGAAAATTGACCCAAAAAGATGTTTTCAGGTAAGCAAAAGCAAAGACACGAACCAAATAATCCATGTCGGCTTTTCTAATGTCTTCAAAGAAAGAGCTCAGAATAGCTGAAGATCCACGAGGTATAACAGCCCCATCACCATACATGTAACTGGAGACTTCTTTGCAAGTTTTCAGGCCAGGGAGCAAACTCCTGGCTATAAGGCAACTGCAAAACAGATCCCAATTAACTGTAGATGATACAGAACACCAACTGTACTTGTGAGTTGCAAGTAAATAATTTACAAAGTTCTAGAAGTATAAGAGAAAGCCTATCCAAAAGAAAGGATGCTTCAGATTCCTACTGTCTATTTTGCAATATTCTACTATTTGACTGTCAACCCGTCATCTGATTTTACCCCTCCCAACCCCCACAAACACACACACAAACAACCAACACTGACCCTTTAAGCTAATTACAAACTACTTACTTTTTGCCTCTAGATAATACAAATATGAACAGTGAAAAGAAGTGTATGATTGAAGGTTACCCTAGTCCCTGCTAAGGCACTGGTCTAAACTCTTAGCACACCTCTTTATGTTGCCTTTCTATTCTCGGCACACAAAGAATTAGAACCACAATAGGCCATACAAGAATATGTTGACTTTAAAATCAGCTTGATGCAATTTAATCCAACTGCATATTTTACCACAATGACAAGCTTGGAGATGAATTAAAACCGAACTTCAATTATATGAAGGAAATAGCTAAGCAAAACCTACAGTACCTGTTTCTTCCAAATATCTCTAATCCCTTCAAGTATAAGTCTTTCTCAAAAGTCTTCCATTCGCTCCGTCTATGTGGAGCTTTAATTGAGTTTCCAGTGGTATTGTATGTCTCCCTTAGTGCATCTACGTTGTGCTTGTAAAAAGCATGCACTGGAGAAGGGGTGGACATCTGGAGTTCATGCTCATCAGGTAACCCCACTTCAGGGAACTGATCCACTGTAGATTTATTATCTAAAGGATCTCGAACACCCAACTTTAGTCTCTTATTGGAAGAACTTAGTAAGTCGTCTGAAGCCACCTTTGATGCTTTAGCCAATGAACTTGTAGATTCATATATCCTGTGCTTTCCTTTGCTTTCCATATTAGGTGCTGTCATGATGATAGGTAGATTTCTTGTCAGATGCTTGAAAAGAATTTTAGGCAAAAGAAACAAAACCTAAGCACTATCTCGTTTTCAACTTGCTCTATAAGATACAGAGAGACAAAGGTCTTGCCTTCCTCATTTGATGCTTTACTTTGAGACCCATCCAGAGGAACAGCCGAACGCTTGGGCAAGTCCTTCAAACCATTCAACTGAACAGCAAGAAAATGAATATTTTCACACAGGACAAAATCATTAAATAAGCAAGATATATATTGGAAAGTTATGAAATTCATCAAGTCTTGCATGACCATGGACAGACAACGGTACTATATAAACCATTGAGTTTGAAACATTAATTTGCATGATGAACAGCCAAATTTATTTTTAGTCAAGTGACAAGTGTACAGATATAAAGTCAACAGAAATGCTTACAAGATTATGCCAAAGAAAAGCAGGGAGATTTAGAAGTGGAAAATCCTGGTACATGAAGTCCAATGATTTAATATCAACTAAATAAAACAAACCTGGGTTGCAAAAGTTGTTTACTAGTTGGACATTCAGTTTAACTCACAAGCAAATATAATAATAACAGCACGACTCAGAAACAACACATTTACGTTGGAAAAGATACTAGCTGGTCAGATTCTGTTTTATTTCTCATTAACACTGCTTTCTTGCAAAACAGAATGAGGCATGAAGACCAAATGAGATAAATTGAACTCAATAAATTGACTTGTCTATAAAATTATAGATTTTTGAGCTAGAAAGGAACATCACATGCTTAATTTTTTCTTTTAATATTCTACCCAGATATCAACGTAAATAATATATCTGAAGCATGATGTGACCAAGGTATACAAAGCCAAAAGAATATGCTTTTTTGTACATTTACTCCAAAAGACAATCCCATTACTATTTTGAGATCCCTTAAGAAAGCCATACCCAAAGATAACACTGATCACCACACGGTTTACGGTCCTCTTCGGTATCAGATGTGAAGAAGTGTTTTTCACTCTGCAAACAAAATAGTTTAGATATCAGCACATGACCTCAAATCTCCAGAGTCTAAAAACAAACATTTCACTTACAGGGTATATTAGATTTTGAGAACAACCATGCAAGCGGCAGTCAAATACCTGTCAATCAACAAGCACTAATAAGTACAAGAAGTTACAACAAGCTCACTTCAAATTCATAAGCAGAGATGGTAGAAATATGTTTAACACTTGATGCAATCTATATGCCTGGATTTATAACAATAAGGTTCTTAAAAACTGTAATAAAAAAGGACCACAAAAAGTAAATAGGAGAGTTTTTCAGACCAATAAAAACAACAATCATAATGAACAAGGAAAAAGCCAAGATTGCATACCAGACAACGGCGACAGAATAGATTATCAAAAGAATCTAAAGCAGCACTCAGGCTTTTGTCCAAGAATACATTATCTTCAGATCCCTCTTCCCCAGAACTTTGCAGGTTGTGTTTCTTCATAATTCGATCCTTTTCCCTGAACATGTTGCAGCGCTCCTGCATATCATGGGAATGAATACATCTGAACAATGGAGAGAAAATAATAAACATACAGATTGTACAATTTAACAAATTATAGATAGCAGGCTTCCAGGCATCCCACCCATGATAGTGAAAATCCTATACTCTCTCTATATCAATCTTTGACATGTAACATAAACCAATCTAGATTACCTGGATCTCAAAAGAGGTTCCTCCAACAAACTGGGTCAATGTATTAAGAACTTCATCACCAATCCCAAAATCCTCTAAAGCCACCCTACAAAATCACAATTGCGTATGTTTTGAAACCGCGATGAACCTCACACACTGAAAAATCAGAAGAACAAAAATGATTACAGCAATTCAATTTGATACTGATGATTTCCGCAGTTTGCTATAACAAAGTCACACTTCTTTCATGAACACAGGACGACGTGCTCTTTAACAGCAGATGACCAAGAGCACAAAACAGTAAAGTGATTATGGGACTCAGGATCTCAAGAAAGTGCACTATGAGGAGTCCTTGGTATAAAAATATTTCCAATATACCCAATGTTTAGCAATTAATTCTTTCTTTTGCCACCCAAGCAGAGTCTCAACTTTCAAACTTTGCGCAATCGGCAAATTAGCTACATGAATACAGTTTTTCCTTTTCATTTTCTTTCTTAAACAAGGGTACTAAAATAACTTTCTTGGGCAGAAAACCTAGTACTCACAGCTAAGTAAATGGAGAAATGTATTTCCAACCATTTTCAGTTAAGACAGATTGCAAATGAAGAAATTCACTAGCGTCAGGTGCTGGACAGAGGGCATAAGAGATCAATAGGTTCCAAAAAAACAATGCACCTCCGACTACAACAGAGAATTCGCATTTCTTCTGAACCAATGATATGGTAAAACATCAGCATAACCCGAGGAGAATAAATTTTACTCATTACACAAGTTCCTATTTTTTTGTTTTTTGGCCAAGATAAAATGTAATTACATCATTCAAATCATTCAGCAAATACAACATATTAAGTGACTGCATTTAGAATCTAGAACATTAAGTGCAGCACAGTATTTATCTCTTTCCCAAGCACCAATATTATATCAATGTAAACGGGTTCCCCCAGTAGTACAATGTGGCGAATATAATGAACTATAATAAGTAAGAAGATATGAAAAACAATGACATCTTGTTTTGCTATTGAGATCCATCATACTTGAGGATGTATTCTGGGAGCATTAATTTCACAGGAATAGTTCAAACTGACCTCAGAATACGATCTTCTCCCTCTGAAAATTCATGTTTCTCCCCCTCCGCCTCTCCAAGTTCTTCTTCACTGTCACTACAGATCAGTGCCTCACTACCATGATGATCATAGTAAATACGTCTCCTCCCTACAACTGACTGGTCATCAGCCATTCTCTGATTTCTGTGCTGTGTGAAAAAAACTTGAGAAAACAATAACAAATATAAATTTTTAACTTCAACGGGAAGTAAAACCCAACTATGCATAGGTATGGTGCAGTACATTCTATACAAACAAGAATAAGAAGGTAGAACAATCTAATCAGCCAAAGACAATGCCTAAAAAGGTAATAGGATGGGCACAGACATGCACATAGCCTCTCGTCTTTCATTCATCAGTCTAAGTTAAAATGAAAAAACCTGGCAGAAGACAATTCCATCAATGTCCTTGTATGATGTTGAATGATAAAATATAAGAAGAGTTATTTTTTCTGTTGTATTGGGATAAAAAGATCATCACAATTTGATACCGTCAGCTATTGAATGAAGATGTGCTAAACTCATGCTGCTGCACCACAGCTTTGTGGTTCACAATCTTTACCTACTTGCATAATGTCAATGGCATTATGGATTTCAAGCCAAATTACTTGGTACTTGTCATGACGTACGAACACCTAAATGATCTGCTGCATGCAAGGTTGTGCCATATCCAAATTTAAGGTATTGTCATGTGCTACCAAGTATAAAGTAATTGCAATCAGAGAAAGTTCAGTCTATATTATCCGTGCCATTTATCTTGATGATATCTCCACACATCTTGCTAGAACAACAGCTAACCTTCCATCAAGTAGAAAAACACTTAAACTTCTATCAGTAGATTATAATTTCTATTGCACACATAAAATGAAATTGTAAAAGTAAAACCACAAAATACTTGTTCACTTCACCTGCAACTCCAAAAAGAAAAGCAAAAAGAAGAAGACAGCAACCTGATTACCGATAATAAACCATAACATTAGAAGATGATACAAAGATTTGGTACCTATCTAGAAAGATCCATGTAGTATATGGCGGCAGCTTCTCAATCAGAGGAAGCTTGGCGGTGGTAGAAAATACAACTTCTTCATTGTCAACATTGTCTCTGTCAACAGATCCTTGACTAAGCCCGCTAACTTTGAAGAGAGGATTGTCCATTCTTAAAGAAAGGAAATTGACAGCATCGACCCTTGTAACATTAAAGTCATTCCTTGATGCAGCCAAAGCTTTGAGGTCAGAAACATAAGCTTGAACCCTCGTGCTGTTTTTCTCAAGTTTTTCCTGGAAAAAAAAAACAATAATAACAATTTTGCTAAGAAATCCAACCAGAGTAAATGGTGCACTATGACTAAATAGTGTGTACAAATTTCAAGAAAGTCAATCACACATCTAGATTTGAAGCATATGCTTACCAATGTCATAAGGTTCAAGATTTAACTAAGAATCATTACTGTTTCTCATTATTACTGGAGCCTCTACCTAATGGTGCATAGACCAACTGATAAAAAAATGTGGGAGAAAATACAAAGCTACACAATGATGCAAAGTGTACAAGATAATGATAGTTTCAGTCTCTGAAGAACTAAAAGCAAGTTCCAGAATTGGGTGAGACAAACTCAAGGCCGACATGTAAAAGTACTTAAAGTAAAGATGATACAATCATCAGGGAAAAGGAAAACAATCAAATAAGAGTATACATGCTTTTTTGCAAAGAATATATCAAAAGATTGAAGTTAGTTAAGATTACTCCAACGGAAGCAACTCTTTCGGATTGAATCTGCTTCTTCAGCTGGGTTAATTTATAAGTCAAGTTTGCCATGGTATCAGTTCCCTGTCCAAAAACAAAAATCATCATACCAATCCATTCTTACCACAATCTTGTTCAACCAGATAATGAGGAAAAGGCAAAAATTTAATCCATATGTGGACTGGAAAAAAGACAAGGAATACAGAAAGCAACAGAAGTTACATCACACCAACAATTTCACATGGTTTTATAAAAATTGTCAGTTCACAGAAACTTTATAACATGACAAACAGATTGCTTCACTCTGTCCCCCTGCGTCCCCTGCACTCAAACAGAGGAAATATCCAAGAAATTTATGTTCTTTAAGTCCTTCTCCTTCCTTACTCGTTTCCTATAAGCAGAAAGATAAAAGGAAAAGAACGAAAACAACAAGACAACAAGCTTAAATAAACGCCAATTACCAACTATTTCTTGTCATTTCTAAAATACAAGCTTATATAACAATGACAAAACGAGAAACTGAAGCAAGAAGCAAGCATCAACCAGTAATCAGTTATAAGACATAGGATTCAATTTCAGAAGAAAATCAACAGATAAGACAATTGATGATCAGCATCAAAACCTTGAAGCGATGATCAATTTCTTGCAACAAAGTTGGCAAAAAAATAACACTCAAGAAGTCGATAATCGAAAGGGAATTGAGGGGGAAAATAAATGGAGAGAAAGAAGAACAAACTCTAAATTTGGAATAAGATGTGCTTGACTTTGAGACCATTACTCTGATTTCTGAACGAATTTTCGGAGAGTAAAGATACAGACTGACGAGCGTGTGTGCGAAAAAGATCAAGAATCCGCTTATATATGACATGTCGAGGGTGGTGACGTGGATTGGCCACTCCGTAATAAGAGAAGATTTTTCCCTGCACTTTGGTCTAAAAACGAGGATGTTCGCCATCCAACGTGGCAGAATCTCTGGCGTGATCTTCACGCGGAAGTATAAGGGGATGTCCTTATGAGACGGTCATCTTACGGGAACTGTGAGGAGGTGCATGTAAGGGCGATGCGCTTGGCAACATGGGATTTCAAATTGAAGTAACTTTTTCTTTGGGGATAAATGCATAGAACCCACTGTGTTATGCTTTTTCTGAAAAAAAAAAAAAAAAAAAAACTTGTATTAATAAAATAGGCAAAACAAATCTTGTATTTTCTAAAATATAGCTCACTTTCCCCATTCATGATTCAATACTAACGGCATTAGTGTCTGAAACACAATTTTCATTTTGCCATCATTGTATAATGTTGAGGAGAATACATGAGGAGAGAGAAGCATTTATTGAATCCCCAAAATCTCAGTGCCTCCACCATGGCTGAAGCCAAGCAAGCACCTCATCTGTCCAAAACCACTACCACGACCGCCGCTGTGAAGTTATTTCATGGGCGTGGAAGAGGGAGTGTCCTAAACTCCTCTCCAACCAAGGTACATTTGATTTAAGCTTTAACATAATTATTATTCTACTTCTTGAGTATTGGATACCAACTGTAGAGCTCATATCTGCAAATGATTTTCAAGTGATGGAAATGAGTAGACGGCTAAGACGGAGATGGTTATAAACTTAGGTGATGGCAGTGCTGTTGTTGTAGAAGCTATAAGATCGGTTAGGCTTAGTTATTAGTGATCATGTTAGGATAGAGTTGATAGGTCATAATTATGTAACCTAGCATGATCAAAATTATGATTTTCTATTGTTGAACAATTAGGATTACATGTTTTTTGATCAATGAAAGTTTCTTTTATTTGACAAAGAATGGTTATTCTTGTCTGCTAGGTTGTTTGCATAATTGTTTCAATACTATCCCATAATTAGATTATGAATGCTCAAACAAATGATAAAATGGATAATCAAGATAAACACGCAAATTTGACATGCAAAGCTAGGTCACATTCCTCTAGATAGGATAAGAAGGTTAGTAAATTCAAGGAGTCTAGAAATAGACAATTTGAGCCTGCTGGCTTGCAAGTCCTTCCTGAGCAGGAAGATGACCAAGAAACTCTTTGTGAGACAAAGTATGCTTGTTAGTGGTTTGTTGGATTGGATCCAATCAGACATCTGTGGGTTACTAAATACACAAGACCAGTAGAGGGTTCACAAGTCTAAAGGGCCTTTGGAAGGCTCAGGGAATTAGATTTGAAGTGGGGAACCAAACTGGTTGCAAAATTAAACACTTCGATTGGATTGGGTGGTGTGTATCTAGTGGGAGTTCTTGATGTATCTAAATGCGAATAAAATTCTCACTCAGTGGAATTCTTCCTGGAGCGCCACAATTGAACGACGTCTCTGATAAGGGAGGAATCGAACCTTGTTGGATATGGTTCAGTCGATGTTTCGGTGAACTACCTTGGCCTATTTGGGCGTGTTCTTAGACAGTAGCCAAGTTGTAAAACATGGCACTTTCTAAAGATCGTGGCTCAGACACCATATTGGATATGGCATGGCAAGCCTGTGTTCTACAAAGTACTTGAGTGTGTGGGATGGTCCTGCACATGTCAAGGGACTAGTGGGAGACAAACTAGATTTGCATAGGTTCATATGTTATCCTAAGGGAAATTAGATTTTAGATGATAACCGGTATGAGGAGTAGCTCCTTGAATATCAAGTAGAGTGATACCTCAGTACAATATTGCAAACATTATTTAAAATCATGTTTGCTCCCTGACTATATTCCAATCCTCCTAAGGACGACTAGAATATCTTAGATACCTGAGAGGTACAGGTGTCTGGGTCAGTCTAGTCAATTGGATTATAATCCAAAAGACATAAGGAGAAGCTATGTTGGATATTGGATCGAATCAATGGGATAGAGCCTTATGATTCGCCATGGAATTCAAACTAGATTTGAAACTCCATGCAACTGGAATATTCGTTTTGATGAGTTCATACTAGGTATGATTCGATCAATAACGAGCTTGAGGGTCGGTGGGAGTTTGATTGTGTTCCTAGTGTTTAAAGTGTGTAATGTCTTATTCATTTGGAATAAATTTAAGAGGTTAGAAAACACCGAAACACGAATGTTGTTCACGTAATTCTTCATGAAAGGAATTGGATTCCTATATATAGGGTTAAGCTGTCCAAGACTCAGTCATGGTTGACTGATGAGGAAGCTTAGATGTTTGACATCCCCTACGTCTTTGTTGTAGGCATCATGAGTAAGTTGTTTGGTGCATTGGACCTGATGTTGTGTATGCTTTGGGCATAACAAAGAAAATCGGGTGTGTACCGAGGAGGCAGTAGACTGCTATTGAGAACAGTCTTTAATACCTGAATAAGGATTAAAGAAGTGTTCTTGATGCATGTTTTACAGAGAGTTGATTCTGGAAAGTTATAGCGAAGCTTCCAGTATTAAGTGAATAATATCTAGTCTCCATATGAACATATATTCAGGCTTAATGGTAAGGTGGTGGCTTGGAAAGATTGCAAGCGGGATACCATGACGGACCATGAAAGTTGAATGTATGACAACTTTAGAAGTTGCTCTAGAGAGTGGTTTGGATGAAAAACCACATCCATTGGTTGGGTGTGGTGCCTAGCACGGCCAAGCCAATAGTTACATTGGAGGATAACAACATGGATATAGCGCAAGCTAAGGGACCGAAATCTCATCATGGATTCAAGAAAATTCTTAGACAGTACCATCTACTTGGAGCAATGGTATGAAGAGGTGATGTGCGGTTGGACTGCATCATCTTGGCAGACATAAGGTAGACCCGTGCGATCTAGCCGGATATTCGCATATTACTCATGCTCACATAAGTTTGAGCGACATGGGTGATTGGCTTTAGGTCAAGTGGGAGATGTTAGAATAGGTGACCAAAAGCTAATTGGATTGGCGGTTGGGTATTATTTAGCAATTTTTATTAAAGTAATATTAACTTTATGAATATAGTAAGTATTCATTCGTGGCACTATGTATTTGTTGTGCTTACTGATTAAGTTAAATGGGGTTTTAACGTCACAATAAATGCCCACATACCAATTCGAGGACCTCGAGACAACGCATCAAGGATCCTATAAAGACTTGCACTAAGGATTGCATTTATTGGATTAGTGTCGTGTTTCATCGGTGACAGAAGTTGGACATCTATGCAATATTAGTGGGTTAGTTGACAAGGGTGTCAGCTGACTGAACTAACTCGCGGAAATCATCATATGGAAGCCTTGGAGGCTTGGTCGATATGACTAGCATTCCCGGCTCTAATAGTACGAGATTAGTCCTCGAACTTGAGGAATCATGGCAGTCACATGCATATGATGGTTGTATCTAGGATTTGGCAAAACATGTCCGTATCTGGGATACGTTCATCATAAGTCTTATCTAGTGCACTGGGAATATGTATCGAGGATGGTGGATTCCAAGATAGGATCCGTCACCTGTCAGTATATGACAGTCGAGTCTCCTATGCACTCTGAGACAGTTTAAGCTCTTTAAGTCTGTGGCCACAATGATTGGTCGAGTAGGGAATGATTTCCTACGTCGATCAATAGAGCAAATGTGTCTCAAGTTATTGAGCATAGTTGTCTGGTCCAGGATGGGAACCGACGCCCAATTCCATGCCCTAGACTTAGACCGGAAGACGGATGATGGAAAGACCATACTCGTATGGAACTCGGGAGCCTAAATGTTCATGCCAACATTCACCTAGTCTCTAGTGTCATGGACCGTTGCTAGACGGCCCCCCATGGTGACGAACGTTTTCTGATTAATGGTTAATTAGAAAATAATTAATTAAATTAGATTTAATTGATCAATTGTGCTGAACACAAGCCTAAGTCTAGCTGAGGGTGAACCTAAAGAGTCACACACAAATCACTATGTAATTGGTAGGATTAATTTGGAATTAATTCTAGAAGAAGCAAATTAATTTAATTGGATTAAATTCATTCGAGGAGAAAAATAAATGATTGGATCATTTATTGAAAAATCCATTTGATGGATGGTCTAAGAATTAATTAATTGGATTAGTTAATTAACATTTAAATTAAATGAATTAATTTATCGGGTTTGGTTTAATTAATTGATTGGATCAATTAATTAGAGTTTGGACTTATGTTTATTTAATTGGATTAAATAAACCTGTGGGCTTCATTTGGATTGACATTAATTGGATTAATTAATGCCACTTAATTTAATTCGATTAAATAAAAGTCCAAGACTAGTAGTCCTAGTCCATGAAAAAATACAATTTATAGCAAGTGAATGAGGAATTAAAATCCTCCACATACGATGCACATGTGGCCAGCCATTATGTGGTTTGGTGGGTGGTTTATTTGCTATAATGGTGTATGGTTATGTAAATATCATGTGTGTGTGTAGGTTGATTTGGAAGTTGACAAGAGAAGTTGAATTTTGAATTCAACGATTCTACATACACAAAACTGTTCACATAACTTGCATATGTTGAACAAATTTTTCCAGAAAAATCTCTCCAAAATCTCTGAAAAATTCTCCCTTTTTTGTGTTCATACCTTTTGGAAAGGATTGAACATAAAAACAATTCAAAAGGCACTAAACAATAGTGTTGTTTTGGAAGTGTTTCTTCTTCACTTCTCTATTTTTCTCTAGCAATAGATTAGAGAACTCTTCCATAGTATGGTGTGGACAAATTAGAGGGATTCTAACATGGATCCTCAAATGAACGAAAGGAGAAACGTAAAGAGGAACAACACACGTACCGGTTCTACATATATCGAACAAAGGTTAGTTTTCGTTTATATTTTCATGTACCTTTGTTTATATCTTTTAGCCATATGTCCAATATTTTTCTCCTCTTTAATTTATGCTTTGACATACATCGAACGTCGGGGAACTTCAAAGGGAACACCCTTTTGAATCCATTTAAATTATGCCTTTTATTACTCATTTTTACGCTTTCGTTGCGTTCCTGGGCCGTACTCGATTCTTTCAAGGCTCATCTAGCTCTGCTGGAGTCTCCATCAGTAGGTCCTCCTGTGATCATATGGATCACCCCCTTAGCAGGAATGTTTTCTGGGCTTTGTTCCTCAGCTGGGAAATTGTCCTTTCTATGCTCTCTAATGGAGGGGTCAGCAACTTGCTCCTCGCTTTTGCGGGAATCGCGATAGCAGGAGCGTTCCTCCTTTTGCTCCGGCGTAGATCTTTATCGATGTAGTCCTTTAGATAGCCGGCTTGGATGAGTTGTTCTATTTCCTGTCTTAGCTGGCGACACTTAGTGACACTCATGTCAATACTCTCTGTGGTACCTATAGAAGTATTTAGATTTAGGAAGTTGGGGGCCTTCCTCAGCACCCTTAGGCCACTGTAGAGCAGGGTGACTGTCTATGGCCATCAGCATCCGTGCTAGGCTAGTAATCAGCAGGGTGTAATGCTCGTTCTTGGGATCGAGGGGGTTGAACTGTCCTCTAGGTTCTCGCCTGCTCCTGCAGATGAGGAGGTTTCTTCGTCCTTCCTCTTGTCCCTATTATCCCTATTCTTGACCAGTCGGGCATCTCCGAGATTCATGTACTTCTATACTCGGGCGAGTACTTCATGGAAATTGGTAAGTGAACAATGAGGTGCTCCATGGAGTCAAAGAAAGCTTTTCACTATGGAAGATTCCAAAATATGCTTTTCTTCGTCCACTTGTGCATGGTACCATATCCTGGTGGGAGTGTCATAGGTTCTTCGACAGCAGGACTGAATTCTTCTACCCAGTCGTGGATCTGCTCTCCAGTCAAACGCGGGCGTGCAATCTTTCTTTCCACTCAATTTCTAGTAAAGGCTTTCTTATTCTTGCGGTAAGGATGGTGCAGTGGTAAAAACTGTCTATGGCAGTCAAAGTAGCACGCCTTCCTACCATGCTGCAGACGGAATGCCTGTGTGTCATCCATACAAACTGGACACCCCATAATATCAGCGGTACTCCATCCAGACGCCATCCCATAAGCAAGTAGGTCGTTCACGATCCACATCAATGCCACGCGCATCATGAATGCTTGGTTCGTAGCACTTTTGTGCGTCCGTACGCCCACATGCCATAATTGCACAAGCTCCTCGATCAATGGCCCCAAATAAACATCTATCAGACGCTTCGGATTTGACGGGCCAGGGATCACCAATATAAGGAACATGTACTCAGACTTCATGCACATTCCCGGCGGGAGATTGTATGGTGTGAGTATATTTTTAGGTAAATGTAAATTTCATAAATAAAGGAGAAGGTTATAGAGGTGACATAGGCAGCGCGCCCAGTCCACAAAGCGAAAGCCCAGGAAGGCAACAACAATCAAGCAATCCTGGGAACAAAATCACAATGACAGATCAACCCCAACAAAGGGAACAAATGTACAACAGGATAGCCACAACAACAGTAACATTAGAAGGCCAAAAACACTCACGGCAACAAGCCGGCCCAAAATCAAGAAAGACGAGAAAATGGCGACGACAAGGCAACAAGTCAGCCCAAGACCAAAAGTCCAACAGTCCTTCAACAGAGTAGCTCCAGCAAGGGTCAATCAAAGTTTCATGGGATACATCAGAGACGGAAAAGGGCAAAAGTTTGAAGCAAGGGCTTCAAGTCATCACCACGGAAACGTGTGCGTACCTAATCAATAGCAAGTTCCACCAAAGCATTAACAGTCAAAGAGGAGTTTTGGAATCTACGAGCGTTACGCTCACGCCAGATGTGGTAAACAAGTGAGGCAAGGATGGCACGGTAAGCTACACTGACAATGTGTTTACCAGGCCAGCGGATGGAGGCCCATCTAATGCCAGATTGCCATGAAGAATGAGGCCAACGAAGTTTGGTGCGCTAGCATCTCCGGGAGAAAGTGCATTCAAAGAAGAGGTGGGAGTGGCTTTCGGCCATTCCGAAATTATAGAGGACGCACTCCCAAGAATCCGGTGGGCACCAAGGCTTATCCATGGTAGATAGTTGCTCCCAAATAGCAAGCCAAAGAATGAAAAGATTTCGGTGGATTCGGAAGGGGACGTGAATAAGGAGAACCACTCCACCTTCGGTTCGACTGGTTGGAAGATGCTAAAAGCGTCTGAGTCAGAGAGGGTTCCACTTTGTGAGCTCCAAAGTATCTGAGAAGGCCCGGGGAAAATCGGAGGAAGGTAAGTTGAGATATCAAGAAGCTCAAAATCTGTGATGGACCAGTTCCATTGCCCCGAATGGATGACAGACCCCAAAGATGCATCAAGAGGGATGGCAGTGATAGCGGGTCCCCGAGGGAACCGATGAATGAGAATACCCAGGGGGTGCCAGGGGTCCTGCCAGAGTTTGAAGTGTGGGTCCAAGCCAACATGAGTAAGTTTTACCATACTGCCCATGCAGCGCAAACCCGTCTGTGCACAGCCTTAGCCTTACATTATGGGGCTCCAATGCAAAGTCGGGATATGTCTGGTTGAAATGCCTCCAATCCTCTGCATCGGACGAATGACACATGGAGCTCTCATCCGTCTGATGTGTGGCATGCCACGTCATGTGCTTAAAGTAGCTGTTGAAGCATACAACCTTTGCAGTCGAGGAGTAAGAGGCAGGTACCTAAGAATGGCATACGGGGACTTCTTTCGAGGGGGTCTCGCTGTCTGGTCGGCTTGTACCTAGCCTCTCCACAAAACTTGCAGTACTCCAGATTAATTTCGTCCTTCCAGTTCAGCATGCAACTATTTTTACACGCATCAATCTTCTAAATAGATAATCCCAAATCTCTAATCAATTTCTTCGTACTGTAGTAATCAGTAGGGAAAGTGTGATCGCGAGTCAATATATGATCAGCCCACTGGCACATTCGATCATATGTGCGCTTGGATAAATTACCCTCAGCCTTGATATTCACCAAACTAGCAACCGTCCCCAGCTGAGATTGGATACAACCGCTCCACAATGGCTGGTCGGCAGCATGCACTACATCGAAAAATCGGTCTGATAACCCTGACACATAATCATATCGCCCACCCCCATACCATGTAGGACATGACCTCGTACCATCGTCAGGCAAACCCTCGTCGTAAGAAGAAAAATACCCTTGCCGGGCTGCATCATAAACCATCCTCTACGCCCAATCCATCTGTTGTTGATCACCTCAATGAGAACTACCATCCTCCTGAGTAGATGGGGTTTGCTCCTCGGGCGCTGGAGGGGCGGTCACAATATCAAAGTACTCCTACACCCTCTCCTCGCCGTGACAATTCCAATTATAATATTCTAGAATAAACCCGCGCCTATATAAGTCAAAATTTACCTCGTCAGGTGTTTTGAACCTTCCGTTTTTGCACTTCACACACGAGCACCTAATCTTATCTCCGTCCATATATTGACGCTGGGACTGAGCCCACTCTATGAAAGTTTTAATACCATCCTCAAACTGTGGTGTAAGACGCGCCCTATTTGGGAGGGTCTTCTCATACATCCATCTTCTCAATTGCCTTAACATGATCAGAGCTATATATACGCAAACATACATTTAGAATAAAGATAATTAAACGGAATTTACTTCAAAAAATAAGGGTTGAAGTTGTTACCTGGTCAGAGCAACTCAATAAATTAACGATAATCGAACAAGTGTATGTGCACTAATTGTCGTCGAGAGAGATTCAGAGTGTGTGTAGTTAATTAAGACTAGAACAAATGAAATAAATTGAAAACATAATGTAACATAATATATAAAAGCATATGTACCGGATTTTGTAACGGCTTTAGTGGCAACAACATAACCGTTGAAATATTACCGTTACAATATAGCCGTTAGATACAATAACTTTGGTGCGGTTTTTGGAACGGTTATATTTTAAAACAAAATCCATTACAATTGTAACTACCATTGCATCAGTCCCTCAGACTTAAGTTTTGTATCGGTTTTTACTACAGTTTTTGTAACGGAAGTTCACATTTAATACAAAACGACTACAAAATTATAACACTGTTTAAACAGTCGTTACAATATTGTAACGACTGTCTTTTTGTTACAGTTGTTGTAACAAATTTCTTTGAAATTTTGAATGGCCGTTACAAGTTCACGATGGAATTTCAAACGCCGTTACAATTTGTAACAGCTTAAATTTAGTAACGGCTATACATACATCTATTTTTTGTAACGACTTTTTAGCCGGTTTTGGGTACGGTCGCCACACAATTTCCTCTTATCCAAGATTAATCCTCCATATTAGTTCCTGCATTCCAAAATGGTTACAATGGCCATTTAAATTGTAACGGTTTCACGGCCATTACAAAGTAATCGTTCCAAATACTGTTTTTTTTTTTTTGTAGTGTAACTTTAGATGTTTTAATTTTTTGTATTATTTTTGTGATGATTACAAATATCAAAATTGCATAGAAAACACAATTTTATATGTAAATAGATAATATCTTGGTCTACCTCATTAAATAGTATAATATGGAAAGTTCAACGAAAATAAGGTTCAATTAGAAATAATAAGTTTGAATAAGTGTATGTTAAAAATTAATCAATTATTTATGAAAAATAAACTTAGAATAAAATCACTTACTTCATAAGTGGTTTCATAATTAATTGTATTTATAATATTAGCTATAAAATCATAATAATATTATTCAAAACTCATTCTATGAATTAAATAAGTCTATGATTTGTGGGATGGTTAATGCACTTATAAATACTTGATCTATAAGAATTATATTGCATCACTTTCAATAATAAGTAATTTAATTTCTATACATTTATATTTTTAATTCGACTCTAATTAGTTAATAAGATTAATCAATGATTTTTATGTTTATTCAACTCAATTCATTTCATGAATATTAATTGACAATTTAAACTATTTTCCACCAACATGAGGAATAAAATGAAAATTAAAGAGATAATCACAAGAAATTTATATAATAATCAACTTTAGTAATAGTCAGTATAAGAGTTAAAAAAGAAAAATAAAACCAATTATTTATTTTTCCCCTAATTTGTAAAATTAGGAAAAAAAATTAAAATCTTATTTCAATAGTGAAGTAAATTTAAAATATGAATTAATTTAAATGATATTTTTTTATTATAAACATAACATAGGGATGTAAAGTAAAATAATTAATTAATATGCTCTTTTGGTTGTATATATTATATAAGTAATTTAGACTACCCTTTAATTAGATTTATAATCATATAAAAGTTAAATGGTAATACGATTCTAATATCTAATACTATTTATATATAATAAATCATATTTTCATATTATGTTGTATATGTATATCATACTTAAGAGTATGAGTATTAATTTGGGATGTTTCTAATATCATAACTTTTTAATGGCTAAAATAACCTCATAAAACTATAATGACATAATATGGTACCGTAGTAGATAATATTATTGAAGTCTAATTAATGGAACGAGATCATTAATTGAGCTATTAAATATATAATAATGTATTGAAGTATTTGGTTTATTTATTTAAATTCGACAAGATATAGTTTTTTCTAGAATTATGTAATTTAACTATCTCATTTAGTTCTTAATTGATCTCTAAGTTAAATAAAATTAGTTAAAAAAATTAATTTGTAGCACTTTAATTCATTCCACAAAGCATTATTTACCAATTTAAAGAATGTTCCCCAATTTTAGTTAACATCATGAAAAATCAAATGAAAACTTAATTAGTACGTAGAGAATTATAATATAAATAACTCTAAATATAGTTGGCATAAAACTTAAAAAATAAAATAAAATATTAAGATGATCATACTTGATAAGTCAAATAAATTAATATATGGATGGAAATTAATATTATAGAGAGAATTAATGAATAAGATCTAAAATTTTAATAGAAACCAAAAGAACAACAAGATTAAGTATCAATATTTCCACATGAAATAATGGTGAATTTATCATCAAAAATATAAAGATGAAAGATAAGTATCATTATGAGAATTAATTATAAAATCAAAAATTTTATAACGGCAAAATTCAAAAAGTAAATACCTACCTTGTTTTAAAAATTAAAGACCGTATGTCTAATGAATCATAGAAGAAAATTTGAGTGAGCTATTAATTAAGTGAAATTTGTAACTGAAATTAATCATTTTATTTTTAATAAACATCAGCTGACGTTTATGAAAATTTTAATTTAAAAGTCATTTTAATCATTTGATCACATAAAACTTTCATTTTTAATTATAAGTATAAATTTGTACGTAATAAGATATATATTTTATCTAAGATTATATTTATATCAATACCACAAAACATAAAAATATTCAAAAAGTTTCTTGAAGTGGTTTTCCCTAATAACTAATAATATAATAATTATTATGTACTAAATGATAGAAAGGGAGGAGATAGATGGGCTTTCTTTTAATAAGAACATAGTTTAAATATAATACCAAGTGTTATTTTGTGTTCTTGATTCTTCTATTAATATTGTTAATATATTTTTCTTCTATAATAATATTTTGATTACATTAGATTTTCAAATAAAACCAATTCATATGAAACTAGAGCTCAAGGACTTTTTAACCATAGGTGACAGATATATAAAGTACTTTCTATGAAATAATTACGATTGTATCAACTTATTTTTTTTATAATATATGAAGTGATACTTTTATAAGCTTTTACACTAATTAATTAGTGCACAAAAATTATAATTCTAAAGTATAAATTAAGATTAATTCCTTGAAAAATAAAGAAAAAATATAAAATTTAACTCTAGATAGCTTTGTTACTAAATCAAAAGGAATTGATGATTGAATAAATAATTATTAAATTATAATATTATTTGAATATACACCTTGTCGATTCCATTTAACCAATCAATTATTCATGATATATTTATTTATTTGACTAATTCTATAATTATTGTAATATAATCTTAAATTTGTAATAGTACATATTCATATTAACCAGCTTGATAGAGTAAATAATTTTGGAACTATTTTTTCTTTGAATTTTAGTTTTTAAATATTCAAATTTAGAACAGAAAAGTAAGAAAGGTATTTATTTTATACTATTATATTTTATTTTTATATTTTTTTATTAGGCTAATCAAATAATATAAGGTCTGAAAAATATATAAAAGATAAATAATAGGAAAAGAAAGCCAAAACAATTAATAATTTGTTGTTGATTCTTTATAATAAGGGTAAATAATAAACTTTTCTTCTGGTATATTTGTAATTTGATTTTGTCATGTTTCTTTATTGAAATTATCCGAGAAAAAAGGCACAGATAGATTTTTTCTAAATTATTATGTAATACGTATTTTCTTATTCTCATGCCAGTTAAAGGAATTTAATATAGTTTGTGTAACTATGTTTTGAATTATATCTCACTGAACATAAAACACTAACATAAGAATTAAAGATGAAATTTAAAGGACCCATGGAAAAAATTATAAAAAAATCTTGATCTATAATACAAAATTAAAGTTCCAAACTTATATTTAAAATCGTTGTATTTAACTATACATTGTAAGTTTTCTTATTAAGATAAAAATTTAAGGGTTGTGATTAGTGGAATAATTTTTTATTTGTACATTTTTCCTGTAATATTATTTTTGTTATAACATTTTAATGTTGCTGTAGCCTTGATAAAGGAAATTATTCAGTTTCTATAAACATAGTTTTATTAGATATTGATAGTTTATTTTTTATTGTCCTGCTCTTGATTGAGTATGATATTAGTTGATTAAGAAATGTAATACTATTATTAATAGTTGAAAAAAATTGCATATATCAAATTTTAGCATATGAAATTATTTGACTTGGTCTTATATTATGCGTTGAAAGTGTTATCTACACAATATATAGATATCGATTAAAAAAAAGTTTAAACTTAATTTAATAGTAATTTTTTAACAATTTTTACTTCTTTATAAATTGATCTTTAAATAAATATCCTTAATTTGATTATCATTTATGTAGTTTATAATTAATATGATACAAACTTAAAACATTGAATAATGGTATTATCAAAATAAAATTTCAAAATAAACTTGTCATGTTTTACGATTATTACATTTTTTCTAATACCTATTATAACCTTAACACATAATCTATACTTTTATATAATTGAAGAACACCTTATTGGTGTCGTCAATAAATTGGTCTGCCAATTTTTAATTTTTTAATATTTTATTATTTTTTTTCTCTTTTTTCAACTTATTAATTTTCTCCCTTTTTCTCAACTTCCATTCTCTCTTATCAATTTCCACATCCCTTTTTCTTCTCTCATTTTATTTCATTATTATTCATTATTTTAATATTTTAAAATCTAATTAATGTACTTTATAAAAATAATTATTTTAAAAAAAATTAATTGTGCACACACATTGAGTGTGCCACATATACTAGTATATATTATTGAGTTGTTTCCACTAATATGTTTAATTAGTATTCTATCAGGTGCTAAACACATATAAACTTAAATGGTATGGTAGAACTCTATGGAGACTGAGACAAACTAAGTTAGACTAGATTAGATTATATATGTGTTATATATCTTTTATTGAATAAAATTTTAATTTTAGAATAAAGTATCATAAAATATATGAGTAAACTTGAAATATTTTTAGTATTTATTATTTTTTATGACTAAACTAATCTATTAAAATTATAAAATAAATACAATTTTACAAGGCAATAAATTAACAATATCAAGGAGTCCTAATCGATAGTGTAATTAGACCATAACTGGACTCTAATAAATGATTTATATGGATTGAGTCAAATTGAAGTAAAAATTTAGTAAAAAAAAAAATGGAACAAAATTTATTCTTATTTATTTTAATGTCAATTACTTAAATAGATTGAAATTAAGAGAATATTAGTGTTTTGAACTTTAGTTAACTAATTAAATTGACTTCAAATATGTAAACTACATGAACTAGCCACTAAAAGAGAAATAATTGGCCCAAAAAAAGATGGTAAGTTTTATAGCAGAATGCATAATTTACTACAACCTACACAATAGAACAATATATTTTTCTTAAAATTTTTCATAAAAATCAAAATTAGAATTATATCTCAATAATGTCTCATAAATAATCAGCTTAGTAACATGAAAACAAACAAAAGTCAAGAAATATATAAAAAGGTAATAGAATCAACAAAACTCACAATTTTTTTAATGAAACTACATATTCATTAATGATATTTCATAAAAGAACATAATAGCTATTATTTATATACCATATAATAATTATTATATTATTACTTAACTAAATTATTATTATTAATTATATTTTTCAAAACAATTGAAAGTTTGTAAAATATTAATAATTTTTATAACGTTTTTTAAAAAGAATAAAACAAGTTGTCATTGTCCACATGGAACGCGCGGGCACCTTGCTGGTATATAAAAAAATTATGAAGTACCAAAAATATATAATCTAAAATTTTAGTCAACAATACAGATTGAACCGTCATCTTGATATGCTATCTAAATAGTTTGTTGTATAAAAAATCATGAGACTACAACAAATTGTGTAAATTGTATCTCATACCAACTTCTAACAGTAAAAAATTATATTATTGATAAATCTTTCGTGCATCTTTATCATGCGTAAAAAAATAAAAAATAAAACATGAACGGTTTTCACAAAAATGTGAAATAATCATGCTTATAAATAGGAAATAGGTCCTTAAAATTACACAATGTTTTCTCTCGAATTTTCTCCAACTCTAGAAACCAAAAAGAAGAAGAAAGAATGTTAGAAGAGCTACAATTACACAAGGTTTGCTTCCCAGACTCCAGAGTATTGCTGTAAAACCCCCTTTCAAGTTGGGTAATTACAGAAACACCCCCTATGGGCATTTAGGTCAATGAAAATTCAGAAACATGTATGATCAGATTAACAGGCGCATTTTGAGATTTTCAAGGGATTATTTTGGCAATTATCAAACTTTTCGGGAAGAGAAATGGGAGAGGAGTGCTGGTGTAATTCATTATACTTTTGGTGGGTGTATGTGTAATTATACAAAAAATAGGGGTGGTTTGCGTAATTTCACTATAAGTAAGTGGTGTCTTGGTAATTATCTCGTAATGTTGAGTAAAAAGAAGGGTTAATTATACCGACTTCCCCTACTACTATGGGAATATAAATTACCCCCTCTTACTATGAAAATTACATAAACTTCTCTTCTAAATATATCCACCTTATAAATTGCTCCTTCTGTTAGTCAACTTAATGGATTTCGTTGATGTCATAAAAAAAATTGGTCTAAACTTTCTATGATATCCGCAACCTGAATAACTCTATTTTCTATGACTTAAATACTCTTAAGGGATAATTTGTTATTTTTAAAGTTAATAAAGGTGTATACTCGTAACCTTAAGTATATTGTTTTATAGCAGTTTTTTAATCAAATTTTTGTATATGTAGGTTGTGACATTAATTTCTATTCCTAACAATCATCAAAACTTGCAAATTTTTTTGAAATTATATTATTTTATAGCAAGTAATAAAATAGAGTTTATATTACTCAACTGTTAAAAATATTGAGGCAAATCCTATTATTGTAGCCAATTTTACTATGCTGAATTAAAATTTAAACAAATCAATTTTAGTGTATTTCAATTCTTAAAGTTCTATACGTTACAATTCCTAGAAAAATGAAGACATAAGTATATTTTTAAATTATTTAAAAAAAAGCTTTTTTCCTTCTCTTTATTTCAAATAAAGAAAATAAAAAAATACTTCTATTATTAATTTTATTGAATTATTTTTAATTTTATATATGAGGGCAAAATGGTCATTTAAGCACTTATTATTAAATTTGACTAACAATTGCTAGCTAGAGGGGGCAATTTGTAATTTTCATAATAAGAGGGGGGAATTTGTATATTTTCATAATAGTAGGGGAGGTGAGTGTAATTAACCCTAAAAAGAAATCTTGACCCAACTGAATGGGAAGCTAATAAAATCTAGATAAAATTTGCCTTTCACCTCCCAACTTTATGTTTCCTCCTCCTCCGTTTCACATTATAATACCTCTCTAGACAGGGTGTCTCACAGTGGAATATATTTTTCGTTCGTGCGGCGTCTCAAGTTATCAATCTTCGACTAACCTTCGTCCATCTCGAATCTTAGCAACTGCCTGTCATGTGTGTTCGAATATGAAGCTCACTAGTGCAACATCTGAACGTATCCCTGTGCGGCACCTCGTGCCCGTGCACTCGCCTATCCAAAATGTCCATGTTCGCCGAGGGTCGCACGCCTTAGCATGTTTTCTGTCCGGCCCCAAGTAGCAAGCTTGTTTCGTGCATTTCGCCCACAATCTTGGATCCTTTCGATATATCTTGCAATGGCTAGAAACATCTTCGTCCGCTTCGGCACGAAACATCTTCGTCCCCTTCGGCATTACGTGCCAATCATGCGCCCGCGACGCCCATCTCATGCCCAACGCTCACTCGGTGCATCACCGGCGCATGTCTTCACCATGCCTGTCTTCTATGCCTCGCCCGAGAAGGTCCACATCACAAGTCCGAGGTCTAATCGATATGCCAACATTTTGCATTGATCCCACACGGCATGCCCAACATGCCTTCTTGTCTTTTAATGTGGCTTCTCAACTTGCCCACAATGCGGCGTCTCCCACGACCACGTATATTAGCCAACGGAACCCTGTGCACGGTTAAAACCCAATAGCGCATGTCACAAGTTGGCTCATGAGACCTTGGAGTGCTTGCCTCGATCTCTCATTTAGCCTAGAGGTGTTGCCCCTGATTTTCCATAGCCCGTGGGGCAACCTTGCAGCCACATGGAACTTCTTAGCTCTATTATTCCCAACATGGGCCCTCCGGGCCTCACACCGCCCTTTCGATTCTCTTCTCGTTTGGGTACTCTAGCACTCCCTTCGAGTTGCCTAGAGCCAGATCTTGAAGGCCTCCACATACCCCTAAAGTGCCGCTCATTTAGTGCTTTGCTGCACGGGGAGGGCTGACTGAAGCCCATCATGCATGCCTCTTATAACAGACTTAAAAACATTTTTCCTTATTCCAACAGTAGATATTGAAATAGCCGAGGAGCACACCATTTCTGCATCTCCCTCGCCCAATGTCAAAATTGTGTGCCACTTGAACCGTTACGTAGCTTACGACTTCTACATCATAACTCCAGCATTTCAGCCTCATCCAATCATCCATCATAAGAGAATTACCCTCACAATATTCTAAAATCACTGCTCTGCCACTAATGGTAGACTCCGAATATCATCGTCGTTTTCCACTCAATCAGAACCGTCTAATTCCGTGACATGATGGAGATGTTCCCAACACTCCATGGAACTCACCATTGAAATAGTTTCAATAAACTCAAATAGTAAATACTCTACTTCACTCGTGAATCTCCTGCTCGTGCGTTAGATGTTCCCTGACTGTCGCCCTTATATCTCTGTGCCCAAACGTCCATGGAATGATTTCATACTTGGCGGATAGCATCCTCACACATCAAGAAAGTTCCCATACGAACAGTATGCGATCCCTAATCGGTAAGAGTCTCTGCTCACTTGCTGTTTGTGCACCTACGTGCATGCCAGCACCCTTTGCTACCCGCACGTCCTCCTTGAGTCACTGTCGACACTCTTGACTAAGATACGGCCAGTGACACAGGGGTTGGAAACTATGGTGTATGTAATGATATTTCTATACTTTTGAGAAAAAGAGAATATGAGTAGATCTTAGAAACGTTTACTCTAAATTATTCCTAGATAGTTACTTGAATAACATCATATAACAAGGTTTTTTTATAGGTCTAAACACCTACAAATAATAGTAATAAAATTTCGTACAGATTAAATGCAAAACAAAATTTTAAACAACACATTTTATTTCTTGCAGTCTTTGGAAAAATAGTCATAATTTTCTGCGAAAATTTTCAGTGGACTTGAAATCTTCATCATTTGAAAGTAGACTCGCTCCATATAAGGTTCATCCAAAATGACAATCGTTTGAATCTTGAAAACGTGCCTAAATGTATCTTGTAGATTTGTCACTGCTAAAAATAAGAAGGCAAGTTTTTGTAAAAAAATCTGCAATTTGATCAAAAGTTTTGATGTACTCAATCTCAATCTCTTTGGGAGTACTGCAATACCAAATAAAATGAAATTTTGATCTATATGCTTGCTTCGATCAAAAGTTAAACATTGGAGTGTGAAATTGTTAATTTTCCTTCGAAATTATTGAGTTTCCTTTGTAACATTTCATTTTTCTTAATTTTTCTATGAATTTTTGAATTGCCTAGGAAACTTTTTATTTTTTCTAATTTTTAGAGAAATATTTATTTCGTACTTTTAGTTACACATATATAACTTCTTGTGTTACGCATATATATTTCATTTAATGATAACTAATTTAATATTATGATAAATTAGTAATGTTATATAATATAAATGCAATAAAGATATTTTATTTTTCATAGTTTCAACAGCAACACATCAAATAATAACTCCGAATATATAAATATACTACATAAAAATAAATTATTTTGGTTGACATAAATTATACAAAATTAAACTAGATATGCTTGAATTAATATATATAGATATATAGTTTTGATTTTTTATGACTATTATGTATGTTTCTTTAATCTTATAATTTTTTTGTAGTGTTTCCGAAATCTATATATAATAAAACAGAAACATTGAGACTATCCAACTAAGCATCAAGTATGCGTAGACGTGGATAGCTTCAATGAGCTCTATTTTGCCAAATGGAATATAACAGATTTTTCATATTACTATTAAAAAATAATAGTATTCATCCAAAAGAGATCTAAATTGATTATCTAATAACTATTTTTTGAGAAAAAAAATTAAAAATATTGAATTTATCAAAAAGAATCTAATCAATATTATCTAACAAATTTTTCTTAAAAAAATAAAGTAAAAAATATTAATATTTATAGAAAAGAATCTATTCAGTATTACTTTTTTTTTTAAGTATATAACAACATGTATGTTCAATATTTATTTGATAGATATTGAATAAAATCAAGTTTATTTCTAAAAATTCAATATCGAGACTATAGATATATTTCTATGTATTAAAGAAAAAACTAAATCAAATTTATTTCTAAAAAATCAACATCGAGACTACAAAATGTATTTCTGTGTATTTTCAAATTTATATCCATAAATCAATTTAATCTAAGTTAAATATATTTAGTAAAAAAATCATGAAATGTGATAAATACACTAATTTATATATATATATATATATGTACTAGGTGAGTGTGTATTGGAAGTTTGAATAAGTCAAAGATACGACTACAAATATTCATGTTACACACGAGGGCAAATGTAATATTTTGGCATTTAAAAAGTTATGATAAAAGATAAGTCATTCAAGTGAAATCATCGATAAAAAACTGGACATAAAAAGTTTCTCAATAACCCAAACCTGAATGAAGTAGGTATGGAATAGAAAATTAAAGGCATATATGTTATTATGAATAAACTAGATTTGGATGTTGGTACCAAGAGTGCATACTTAAAGTAAGAATTATTGATGAATAAAATAAAACACAAAATAAATTGTTGTTGAGAAAATTTAGGATATGTTTTTATCTGCAGCCAAGGAGACATCAATTAAGTATCTTATATCGAGGTATTGACACTCATAGAAGATCAAACATATAAAATGAACCGCGGCTATACTCCGCCAACAATACTATAACATAAGCGATTTATGATCAAAGCGATCAAAAAAGATATAAGAATCTATGATTGTATGGATATTTTTCTAAATAATTAAGGAATAATTACATAAAACCGCCCTGTGTTTTCATTTATCTGCGAAAAACCCCATTGTGTTTTAAAAATATGCAAAAAACATCATCGTGTTTTGTAAAACACTATGCAAAACTCCTTTTCCGTTAGTTCAGACAGAAGTTGGGTTACACGCGCGGTTTGTGCAAAAATGCATCTTTCTTTATATTTTTCTCATATTTTTTGACTTAAAATGACCTAAATACCCTTCTTTTGTCTTATTTGAATAATTGTATTCTAAACTTATTTTTGACTTTTATTTTAATCCTTTAATTGTATTTAGATTAGATTAATTGTATATTAATAAATTATTAAATATATTAATTAAATATTAAAATACTTAATAAGTATATAAAATGTTTATATTTTTAATACTTAATAATTTTATATTTTTAGAAATTAATATGTAATAATTATTTTTCCTTCTCGCTGGAGCGCCACCACCACCACTCACGACGGCCGCCCACAAAAGTGGCGACCACTGTCGCGCTATCTGAAGGGGCGACGCTCGCGGTCGCCCCCTTCAGACGTTCTCTAAAGGGGGCTGTCGCCCCGTCTGAAGGGGGCGACCGCAAGGTCCTCCCCTTCATACTATCTGACGACGATGGCGACATCGCCCACTTCTGGGCGACGTCGCCGTCGCCGAGACCTGGGTTGCACACTGTCGTCGCGCGCAGAGGCGGCGGCAGCGGCCGCCCCTATTTTTATAATATATATTATATTTATATATAATGTAATATTATATATACATATATATGATTGAATATATATAATTAAAAAATATATTTTAAATTGTTGAAATCTTGACCGTTCATTTTCTATCTATTGAAGATCAATGGTTGCTGTAACAAGGGCATAACGGACAATTTAGAAAAAATATTAACGCCGTTAACTACAACTGACGGAAGGGGAGAATTTGCAGTGTTTTACAAAACACGAGGGGGTCTTTTGCATATTTTTAAAACACAAGAGGATTTTTCGCAAATAAATGAAAACACAGGGGGGTTTTATGTAATTATCCCAATAATTAATGATAACTCACTCAATTCAAGAAAACTTATATTTTATATAATTTTTATTAGAACTAATATATAGAGGTAGATAATTTTTGTTCAACTTTATAAGTATATATTATAGTTACAATTTAAATTGAGAATATTCCCCTTGCCTTGGCACGGTTTTGTACTAGTGTTCCTAATATTTATGAACTCAAAATATGTGTTGAAAACGAACTTTAATCCATGTTCAAAACTATCATCTATTTTTGTTTCCACGCCATAAAAAATGAAAAGTTTTCATAGTTTCGATGGAAACATATGCAAATTTAAACCATGGTATAATACTAAAACAAAGGGAAAAATGCAATCAACCCCCTCTGATATTGTAAATGTGCAAATAACGCCCCTATGAAAAATAAAATAACAATTTACCTCTCTGTGTTTTTTTAAAATGAATCAATTTACTTCCCTATATTTTTTTAAAATGGAACAATTTAACCCCCTAGATAGGGTGTAAAGCTATCCATTTTAAATAACACAGGGAGGTAAATTGCTATTCTTTTTTCATAGGGGTTAATTTGCTCATTTGCGATATCACATGGAGGTAAATTGCATTAAACCCCTAAAACAAACAAGACAGGAACAACTGTAAATTCCATTCTCTGATTTGCGACAACGATTTTACTGTCTATGCCGATCATGTTTAATTTATGCTTGGAAGTGAACTTCTATTACTAAAGAATCAAACACAGCAGCTGTTTATCATACATTTCCTTCTCCATGAACAACAATGTTCATCTACTTCGTATACGCTCAGCTACCTTTCTTGCCAAGTTCAGCCATGTCGGACGAAGACGAAGCTAATCTGGGATACATCAAGTGTTGACGGTTGAGGTTAATGCATGTTAGAGGCTGAAGGATGATCGTTCGGACACAAGTTTGTAACACTGGCTAGGAGAACTTCCAAGCTGTTAGAGAATGGAGTGGTGTTCCTTTCCATCCAGCAATCAGGCCCTTACCATTAGATTCAAGAGTGCAGGAGTTTCCCTGTGCAAACTGCTTCAGAGTTAAACTGGCTTGATACCTGGATGACTCGCTCAGTTCGATCTCAGTCATTCCGAACCTCATAAAAAATGCCCTCCACACGTCAAGCTTGACGCTTCGTGTGAACCTTTCCTGACCATCATCGGCAACTATGTTCAAGATCCCTTCTCCTAAATAAGTGCTTTCGAGTATTGTTCTGTATTGGTTGTTTCTCTCCATACAATCTTCCAAGCAGTCGAAAAATGCACTGTAAAACAAGAACGCTTCAATGAACCGGTCCACAAACGAAGGGGAATTGTGATTAGCCTCTACTTCAGTGACAACCATTAGAGTTGGCTTGAGTCTTGTAATTGTTCTCATTAGATTTTCTAGGCAGTCGGGCTTTGATATCATGGACCGTAAGATAATGTTGGAGTAAACTACCACTGTTTCATCGGCTTCAATGTTTAAGAGATCTTCATTAAACGCTTTCATGTTTGTCAGATAAACAGCCTTGAACGAAAACGGCAAGTTCAGAGACTGAGCAAAACACAGCAATCTGTTGCCCGTTTCCTCTACATAGCGTTGATCACCCGTTCCAACTGCCGTTATTTTAAGATGCTGTATAGGGCAGTCTGAAAGCCCTTGCATCAGGGCTGTCCACTGGATTCCACTCCTTATCTGGAGATCAATCAAGTGTATCTTCCTAGATGTTTTGACATGTTCAACAATGGTTTGCATTCCAGCAAACTGCATCACTTGGATAAAAGGCAGCTCTTGGTGGGATGCCAGAAATGTGTTGTTTGTGCCCAATGCAAGGCCTAATTTCTCTTGTTTCCGTGGTTTCTTTGTCTTCTCATCGATGATCCTTCCCGATTCTCTGTTGATCTTCTCTTGAAGAGCTTCAGCGAAATAAAAGGCAACGCGCTGAACAGGAGAGCCCGAACCGGAGGCCATCCACAGGCAACGAGTAATGAATTTAGTAGCAAGATCAAATCTTTGGGTGGCAACGTTCTCTGCTGCAGCTAGGAGAAGGTTCACAAGTTCCACATCTCTTGCATCGTCCATGGAAAGACCCGCCAGCGAAGAAGCGTAAGGGTGGATGAACATGGAAATGCCATCAACACTTTTGGTGGAGAACTGGATGAACCTTTCTCCACCAACTCTCAAGATTTCATCCACTGACAGTCTTCGTCCACCTGCATCACTCTCGTCGTCCAGACCGTTCAGATTTTCATCTCTCGACATCCTTAATCCCTTACCGTAGTTGTTCAAGAGATCCCACGACGCAGAAGGCGGAAATACTGAAACCGGGCTGTTCTTGATCAGATGTCTGCTAAATTCTGATACTGCTGGTGGTGGCTGGACATCCTCATGCTTCCCAGCTTCAATCATTATTAACTGATCATGATCATCTTTTCGCTCCAGGTCCGAATGGGTATTTTCTTGACCAAATACTGAGGAAAATAAATCCATAAATCCACTTTCATCGATTTCTAAGAATGGATCTTCTTTTGTAGTACTACTCCTAGTCCTGGACGCTGCTTCATCTCTTGCGTATCCAGCCACCACAGGATCATGATCACCGAAGTGAAATGAGGGGAAGAAATAATCATTTTCCATACTGACACTCCTCTCTCTTGTCAGATGATCAATGATCAAGAATCATGTTAATTTTTAACAGGTGGATACGATGGTGGAAATTACAATGTAATTGGGCATAGAACTATACAAATTACAAGGAATAAGATCATAGAAACTAACTGATGATATAAGCATTATTTATTAAGGAGGTTCAGCAGCCCAGGTAGCTGGGCTGGACAATATGTTCTAAAAGAAGAAATGAAGTATATAGAGACAAGAAGAGTAGACAAAAGAAGCTTAATTATGAGAAAATGACATTGAAACACGGCTGGCTGGCGACCACTTATTTACTTAAAATACTAACGTATTTCCCTGTCTGAATATATGAAAACCTGATTAGAAAATTAACCAAGATTGCATTGATCAGTTCAAAACTGAGTTTTCATCTTGAATAGATTTAAAGTTCCAGAATTTGAAGCTCGAATATGCCGACAAATTCAGAATAAATATACTAATTGTATTTTTGACATGGTCTAAGACGAATCATTCTGAAGCCTGCAGGCTTTTAATTTTCTTGTGAAGTAGGTAGGTTCATATCTCTTTCGTCTTTCACTATCTGCTAAAATTGAATATTGCAGAAATAGAAATACATTCAAAAATCTTGAAAAGACAGAGCTGTATGCATTGAGAGTGTACAGCTTGAAAACAGTATAAAGCATAAGTTGCCCCTAAAACTAGGCACGTCGAACAAAGTCTAGGATGCCCACGAAGAAGAAAAGATCCGAAAGGGCCCATGTAGATAGCCCACATGCGGACGCGCGTAGAAGCCAGTTCAACTCGAGCAAGGGCCCAAGCAGAAGGCAGTCCACATAGGACCAACTACCTCCGCCACCTCACTCGAAGGCTAAGAAGCATATAAACATCAGCAGCCAAAAGTCTCGAACACGTGGAACACGGGAGGAAATGTGGGATCCATCCTTAGCTGTAACTTGACCGCCCAAGCCGAGCAAGGTAGAGTCCTACATGCAGAGTGATGCCTCCCTCCAAGTGAATCCCGGAGTAGTGGGATCTTGCCACCTGAGAGAGGGTATCCCCCCTCAATAGAAATCCCGAAAAACAAGGAATTTAATACTATCCGGGTGGATCTTTGTCTACCAATAAATATCAAGTTTTAGAACTCGGATTGTCACCTTCAATTTTACACTCAACCACAGTCATTTGCACTCAGTCAATTTTTATCACTTTATTCCATTATTTTTTACTCCAAATTAGTTGTTGACTTGTCCGTCGGAGTGCAGGTTAAATGAATTTTTGGTCCCGCAACTTAGACCATTAGTCGTTTTCGTCCTTTGACTTTCTAACATCGCATTTTTATTCATCATTTTTTTTAATTTTTTCGATTTTAATCATTTTTTCGCCGGACATCACGCTTCTTGCTGAAAAACTGCATGAGCATTTCACGTGATCTTTTAAAATTGGGTCTATTGTTCCTATTCGCTCATTTTTTTTCTAGCATTTTTGTATTTAAAGTTCTATGGTAGCATTTTGGTCTTACATCTTTTTAATTTTCGTGATTTTTAATCCTTTTTCCACCGAATTTTACCCTTCTCTCCGGTGGAGGTGAACTATAGCAAAAAGAAAAAGGACCGAAATCATGAAAACTAAAAAGATGCAGGACCAAAATGCTAACCTAGAAAGTTAAGGGACGAAAACGCTAAATAGCCTAAGTTACGGGACCAAAAAGTGCATTTAAGTAATCGAAGTACAAAAAGTAGCTAATCAACAATTCAAGGCCAACAAGTATGTTCAACTTGCCGATGTACGCCTTTGTCACCCCTTCCTCAAGATGGAAGGACAGAGATTGACCCCGAGCTCCTACTTGAAGTAGCATCTCCGAGAGGATGCTCACAATCCTGTTGGATCAACTCCAGCAGATGATCACCATAGTCGTTCGGTGCCAATCTTCAGTGGCCCCACCAGCCTTGTTGATATCCTTACCTAACATGGATGTGATTGTTAACCCGACTATGAATGTGCAAGGAACTTTAAGGTAGGAGTCCTTTCTGAAGGAAGGCAGAGCACCTTAGTGAGCACCCACCTCCACAGGAGGGAGTCCTAGGCGATTGGTGGGTGCATGTATAGAGGCTCTAGAAGGAGCTCCTATACATGCAAACGCGTGTCCTAGGAATCACCTTGGAAGAATAAGAAGGTATCGCATCTAGAGAAGAAATCCTGGCCGACGAGCTTTCCATTAGCTGGAGAATGCCAATCTGCTATGATGGGACCACGGGTCCGCAGAAGCACCTGTCCCGCTTTGAGAACATTGCCTTTCTCCACCATTGAAAGAATCGGTACAGTTGAAAGAATCGATACGACCGGGGAACGCGGCGGAAGTGTAAAATATAAGAAATTTAAAAGATTTCAAAGGGGGTGTTCCCTTTAAATTTTCCGGGCGTTCGTACAATAATTTAAATTGGAATATTACCTTTTTCGTTTTACAAGTAGAACGACAATAATCATTAATTCTCTTTTCGTTCCTTTTTCCATTCACTTTAAGATCCAACTTAGAATCCCTCTAAAGATGATCCACAGCACACCGGAAAGTTAAATCTCAATCTATTGCTAGATGAAAACGAGATTAATGGAAGAAAATCCGAATCACACTATTATATTAGTGTATTCGAATTCCATTTTGTTCTTAACTTGAATAGGCTTCAAGAAGGAACACAAAAAGAGTATTTTTGAGAGAGAATTTTGTAGCTTGTGTGGAAGAGAGGAGTTAGAAGAGTATGTGTGTAGTTGTGTAATTGTAAGTAGTTTCCAAAACCACGTACACACTAATGCACAACTTGTGCTCAACTTCCAACCATGTTAACACAATATGTGCACCACCTAACCATTATGTCAAGCCACATCATTGCTTAAATGGAGGATTGTCAACTCCTTTTCAACTTGCATCAACACCTTGAGCTTGAATTTCAAGTCATGGACCGATTTTGACCGGTCTTGATATAATCAAATTAAATCAAGTCCAATCAAGATCAATGGGTTCCATATTAGTCCAATTAATTTCAAACCTTATTGAAATCCAAAAGTTTATTTAATACAATTAAATAAACATAAGCTCAAACACTAATTAATTGATCCAATAAATTAATCCAATTAATTCCATAGTGATTTGTGTGTGATTCTTTAAGTTCACCCTCAGCTGGACTTGAGCTTGTGTCCAACACAATTCATTAATTAAATCTAATTTAATTAGTTATTTCTGATTAACCATTAATCAGAAACGTCCGTCACCATGGGTGGTGGTCGTCTAGCAACGGTCCATGGCACTAGAGACTAGATGAATGTTGGCGTGAACATTTAGGCTCTGAGTTCATACAGGTACAATCTTTCCCTCGACCATCTCCCAGCTCAGTCTAGGGCATGGAATTGGGCGTCGGTTCCCATCCTGAACCAGGCAACTATGCTTCAACTTCGAGAAACATTTACTCTATTGATCGACCTAGGGAACCATTCCCTACTCGACCAATCGTTACGGCCATAAACTTGAAGAGTCTAAACCATCTCAGAGCCCACAGGAGATATAGCTGTCAAATACTGATAGGGGACAGAATCTCTCTTGGAATCCACCGTCCTCACTACATACTTCGACTGCACTGGACAAGGCTTATAATGATCATATCAAAGACACGGTCACCTCTCGCCAGATCCAAGATACAATCGCCATATGCGTGCGACTGCCATGATTCCTCAAGTCTGGAGACTAATCTCGTACTATCGAAACCGGGAATATCAGTCATACCGACCAAGCCTCAAAGGCTTTCATATGACGATTCCCCGCGAGTCAGTTCAGTCAGTCGACTACCTTGCCAACTAACCCACTAAAATTGCATAGACGACCCGCGTCTGGCACCGATGAAACTCGACACTCACCCAGTGAATGCAATACTTAGTGCAAGTCTCCATAGGGCACTCGAGGCCCAATCTCGAGGTCCTCGACTTGGAACATTTCAGACCGACCCTCAGGAGTTGATTTCATAGCCGCCAATCTATGCGCAACTCAACTCAATAGGTTTAACCAATCGATCTGTGGGTATTTGTTGTGACACTGAAATGCCATTTAATGTGAGTAGTAAGAACAAAAAACACATTTTGTCAATGATGAATACTTACTTTATCCATCAATACAATATTACTTTGATAAAAATCAATGAATAGTTCCCCGAACATACAATCTAGTTAACTTTCTGATCACCTATTCTAACATCCGTGTGGATCTTCGTCTACCTATAAATATCAAGTTTCCGAACTCTAATTGTCACCTTCAATTTTACACTCAACCACACTCATTTTCACTCAATTAATTTTTATCACTTTATTCCATTATTGTTTTACTCCAAATCAGTTGTTGACTTGGCCATCAGAGTGCTGGTTAAATGTACTTTTGGTCCCGCAACTTAGGTCATTAGGCATTTTCGTCATTTAACTTTCTAAGGTAGCTTTTTGTTCTTCATCTTTTTAATTTTCTCGATTTTAGTTATTTTTTAGCCGGACATGACACTTCTTGCTGAAAAACCACATGAACATCCAACGTGACCTTTTAAATTGGGCCTACTGTTCCTATTGGCTCATTTTTTTCTAGCATTTTGGTCTTTAACGTTCAATGGTAGCATTTGGGTCCTGCATCTTTTTAATTTTCGCGATTTCTGTCCTTTTTTTCATTGAAATTCACTCTTCTCGCTGGTGGAGATGAACTCTGGTAGAAAGACAAAGGTTGAAAATCATGAAAATTAAAAAGATACAGGACCAACATGCTAACCTAGAAAGTTAAAGGACAAAAATGGCAAATAACCTAAGTTACAGGACAGAAAATGCATCTAAGTCGTTGAAGTGCTAACCTTTTTCTTGCAGGTTCCAGTCTACGAACCTTGCAAAAAGCCTAAACATCTCAATTGAATCTTTAGACTCGAAGTTTGTTAGTCGCAATAATTAGCGTTATATGTGGAAACACATAACTAAGAAGTGAAAGTGATGGACATTACAAATACTAGAACCGAGATACAAATAGTAGCTAATCAACAATTATGGGACACCCTTGCCGTCCCCTCCTCGAGATGGAAGGACAGAGATGGACCCCTAGCTCTTACTTAAACCAACACCTCTTTGGATATCTCCTCTGGGAGGATGCTCACTATCCTGCTGGATCAGCTCCAGAGGATGATCACCATAGTTTTTTGGGGCCAACCTTCAGTAGCCCTACTAGGAACTTTAAGGCAGAACGCCCTTCTTGAATGAATGCAGAGCACCTTGGTGAGCACCCACCTCCATAGGAAGGAGTCCCAGGCGATTGGTGGGTGCATGTGTAAAGGCTCCAGAAGGAGCTCCTGGACATGCAAAGGCGTGTCCTAGGAGTCACCTTGGAAGAACAAAAAAGGTATCGCATTCACCGAAGAAACCCTGGCAGACGAGCTTTCCATTAATTGGAGAATGCCAATCTACTAAAGTATGATAGGACCCGGATCCGCAAAAGCACCTGTCCCACTTTGATAATGTTGCCTTTCTCCACCGTAATACTGATGGAGTCAAGTGGTGTGTGTTTGTAATCACCTTCACATTCTCGACCCAACAATGGTTCAACCAATTGCCTGCAGGATCAATCTGATCGTTTGGAAAATTTCTCTCCCTCTTCATATACCAATTTGCTAGCAGTAAACAACATAAGAAGACGAGCATGAGCCTTTTAGTAGTACAACAGAAGGAAGCGAAATGACAGAGGGAATGCCCTGGAGGTCCCTTCTGTTATCTCTAAGGTATTAACACATGCTTCTGCGTAGGGATCACAAGATTTGGACTTCTTCAAGTCTCTAGCCAAGAATCAGCTCCCGACTTTGAAGGCCTCCTAGCTCGAACTAACCATAAATTAACATGGAGGAGGTCGAGAGTACAAAAATGAAATCCTTGGCGAAAAATAAAGGAACGGGAAGATGAGGTGTAGTGTCCATAGATTTTTATACATAATTGTAGATCAATGAGTACTATTAAACAAATATAAATTGATAAATGAATAATTATACGTTGAAATTTGAATATATTAAAAGTGTAAAGTGTTAGAATAGGTGACCAGAAAGTCAATTAGATTGGCTGTTCTGGGAACTATTCGTCAATCTTTATCACAGTAATATTATACTGATGGATAAAGTAAGTATTCATCACTGACAAAATGTGTTTGTTGTGCTTAGTACTCACATTGAATGTCGTTTCAATGTCACAACAAATGTTCACAGACTGATTGGTTAAACCCATTGAGTTGAGCTATGCATAGGTTGGCGGCTATGAAACCAACTCCTTGAGGGTCGGTCTGAAACGTTCCAAGTCGAGGACCTCGAGACTGGGCCTCGAGTGTCCTATAGAGACTTGCACTAAGTATTGCATTCACTGGATGAGTGCCGAGTTTCATCGGTGCTAGACGTAGGTCGTCTATGCAATTTTAGTGGGTTAGTTGGCAAGGTAGTCGACTGACTGAACTGACTCGTGGGAATCGTCATACGGAAGCCTTGGAGGCTTGGTCGCTATGACTGGAATTCCCAGTTCATATAGTACGGGATTAGTCCTCGGACTTGAGGAATCATGACAGTCGCATGCATATGAAGGTTGTATCTTGGATCTGGCGAGAGGTGACCATGTCTTTAATATGGTCATTATAAGCCTTGTCCAGTGCAGTCGGAGTATGTAGTGAGGACGGTGGATTCCAAGATAGAATCTGTCCACTGTCAGTATTTGATAGCTATGTCTCCTGTGCATTTTGAGATGGTTTCGACTCATTAAGTTTATGACCGTAGCAATTGGTCGAGTAGGGAATGGTTCCCTAGGTCGATCAATAGAGTAAACGCGTCTCGAGTTTATAGCATAGTTGCCTAGTCCAGGATGGGAACCGACACCCAATTCCATGCCCTAAACTAAGGCCGGGAGATGGTAGACGGAAGGACTGTACCTGTATGGAGTTTGGAGCCTAAATGTTCACGCCAACATTCACCTAGTCTCTAGTGCTGTAGACCGTTGCTAGACAGCCACCCATGGTAATGGACATTTTTGATTAATGATTAATGAGAAATATTTAATAAAATTGGATTTAATTAATCAATTATGCTGGACACAAGCCCAAGTCTAGCTGAGGGTGAACCTAAAGAGTCACACACAAATCACTATGGAAGTAGTGGAATTAATTTGGAATTAATTCTGGAAGAGGTGAATTAATTTAATTGGATTAAATTAATTCAAGGAGAATATAAATTATTGGATCATTTATTGGGAAAATCCATTGGATGGATGGCCCAAGAATTAATTAATTGGATTAATTAATTTTGGGCTGGGCTTAATACCTTTAAATTAATTGGATTAATTTATTGGGTTTCGTTTAATTAATTGATTGGATCAATTAATTAGTGTTTGAGCTTATGTTTATTTAATTGGATTAAATAAGCTTTTGGATTTCAATAAGGTTTAAAATTAATTGGATTAATTTAAAACCCATGGATCACTTTATTTAATTTGATTAAATCAAGACCGGTCAAAACCGGTCCATGACTTGAAATCAAAGCTCAAAAGTTTGATGCAAGTTTAAGAGGAGTTGAAAGTCCTCCATGTAAGCAATGATGTGGCTCCATGTAAGCAATGATGTGGCTTGCCATGATGGCTAGGTGGTCCACATATTGTGCTAACATGGTTGGACGTTGAGCACAAGTTGTGCATTAGTGTGTAGGTGGTTTTGGAAACTACCTACAATTACACAACACATGTATACACTTTTCAACTCCCTAACTTGCACTCTCTAGCAAACAAGCCACGAAAATTTCCAGATTTTTCTCCTTCTTTTGAGTTCTCTTTGAATTGGATTCAAGATGAGAACATGAAAAATACGTATACACTAATCAATAGTGTAATACGTTTTTTCGTTTCTTCCTTGATCTAGCTTCTACCTAGCAGTAGATGTAGATTTTCTTCCATTGCTGTGGTGTGTACAAATTAGAGGGGTTCTAATTTGAATCCTAAGGTGAACGGAAAAGGAACGAAAAGAGAATCAAATCTTGTTGCCGTTGTACATGTGAAACGAAAAAGGTATGTTTCTATTTAAATTATTGTACCTTTTTGTTTCCTCCTCTAGCCACATGTTCAAGCATATTTTTATGTATATTATTATGCTTTAGAATACACCGAACGCCCGGGAATTCAAAGGGAACACCCATTTGAAATCGTTTTTATATTTATTTTATTTTACGCTTCCGCCGCGTTCCCGGGCCGTACCGATTCTTTCAGTGGTATCAGAGCCCGGTTCGGTGTTGTGGCTTTAGGAATAACATGTTTTTATGTGATGATCATGTTCAACATGTTTAATTTACTTTTGGAAAGCATGTTTTACGATTTTAAGCATGATTATGTGTTTAGAAGAATATGTGTTAGTTTTGCTTTTAATTATGGATATCCATGCATTTTTTGAAAATTGAATTTTCTTTAAATGCATGTTTTAGTTTCAATTTTAATGCGGATATTTAAAAAGAGAAAAAAAATTGGGTTCAAAACAGTGCAGCCGGCAGCAGCTGTCGGCCGCATAGTGCCAGCGCGCGCGCCAACAGCCGTGCACGCTGGGCGTGCGCGCGCGCGGGCCGGTTTCGAACGACTGGGCCGTTTTTGCCGTTTTTACTTGGAAAATGGGATTTTACACATTTCTGCATATTTTCTGAAATGATTAATTTTGGCTAATTTTAATTTTAGTTAAATTGGATTTTTCTAAAATTAAATTGTGTCTTAGATTAATTTGAAAATGGTTTCCAAATAAAAATATTTTTTTGGTAACTTGATATCCATTTTTAATTGCATGATTAATGTATACTTTTCTGCATATAATTATGTTGTTGTTGATGATATTGGATATTGTTTTAATAAATGCATTGGATGTATCTATTTGTTGGGCATGTTTATATTTGATATAACTGTGTATTAATTGTTTATTGGATAAATAATGGGGATGATCACAAAGCCCATGGCCCTTATGTATGGTTTACTTTTTGTTGGGTGAGGCCTGCGTGCCTCTTTGTTTTATGATTCTCACTCTCTCTCTCTCTCTCTCTCTCTCTCTCTCTCTCTCATTTTTAGCCTTGAAATAATAAGGCTTGCTTTCTCCCTCCTTTTGTACTCCCCCCAACTTCTGATTGGGGTTTCTTATTTAAGTTGTAATGAGTGTAGTTAGGAGTGAGGTTTTATTTATTTTGTAATAAATTATAAGGAAGCACTTCCATGGCGATGGAGGCCCAAGAAGAGGCCCGTTGGACGAAGCCCACAATGGAGAGTCCAAAAGAATGAAGAGGTGTTACAAGGCCCATTAGAATGATAATAAGTTATAATTTTGTAATAGTGTAGGCCACCCTAGATTGATCATAGATCCACTGCGGTCTCAGTGGATCACATAGGATTGGGCTTGTGATCATCCAACAGGGGTGTGCTAGGCTTATTTTGCATGTGGTGTATGTTTTAATATTTGATGTATGATGTGTTTGGAATGCATCCTTTATATTCAATGTTAGAACTCAAGCATGCAAAACTTTCTTAATGATGAGGTCTTGGTCACAAATAAACTTAACTCTCACTTGGATGGTCCAAGTAAATATTAGGCCCATTAATGGATTAAAAAGTCAAATGGTTTTATTTAAATCCAAGCCTTCCATCCATAGCAATGTAGTGAGGAAGCTACTTTTACCCATTCGTGGTCTCACGAGTCGTGGCACGTTTGGAATGGAAGAAAGCTGGGCTATTGTTATGAACAAAGGAATATGCTCCTATTTCCCTGTCTCACGAGTCGTGGGGGGCAATAGTTGAGATATTCATTTGGTTGATGGGTCGGGCTTAACGTTGAGTAACATGATTCGCTTGGAGTCCTCGGGATCATGTGAAAAGGCGGGGCAAAATAACTTGAGGATCTCATTAGATGAGAATGGTATAGGTTACCTCCCACAAAGCCTTTTTCCGTGTGAATCATAAAAGCGGGGCATGGACAATTGCGTTTGTGGACCTCAGGCCCACTAGGAAATGGTTTCCCGGAATCCCATTTGAGAGTGATGGGCTTCCGCAGAAATAGTGGGAAGGGTTAATGACTAAAGACCAAGTCTTAACTTGAACATAATATTACTATAATCTACTTAATGTTTTTCCGTTTACAATTTGAATGTATATGTCTAAGAATCCACTAACGCAAATACTAGAGGCTAATATGTTTAATGGAACAAATTACAAACGACTGGCTGCGAAATCTTAAGATAGTATTAGATTTCGAGAACCAAACTTACATTCTGGATAAGGATCTTCCTCAGGCCTTGTTGAATGGGTCAATGCCTCAAGAACGCTTGGCGTTCGAGAAGATGCATGTTGACCACCGGCAGGTCCGCAGCATCGTACTGTCCTCGATGACTAACGAAATCCAGAAGCAGTACGATAGGCTAGATGATGATGGCTCGATTATGCTTCATTTGCAAGATATCTATGCGGTCTCGGACCGGCAAATTGGATACGCTGCAACGAAGGCATTCTTCGGAGCTAAGATGACAGAAGGGTCGTCTGTACAAGAGCATGGAGTGATGATGCTATCCCTTGTGGAGAAGCTAAAAGACCTCCAAGCTAATCTTGAAAAAGAGACGTACATCGACGTGATCCTTCAGTCTCTTTCTACCTCCTTCGACCAATTTATTTTCGACTTGATAGATATGTTGGTCCAGTACGAGGCAATGATTGAAAAATCTGTGCCGGCGGTACTAGTGGGAGAGGCTTCGACCTCAGAAGCGAAAGGCAAGAGTGCCGAACGCTGGAAGAGGAAGAAAGCTAAGATAACATCAGCCGCTGCTAGCACTTCGAGTGATCTTGTTACACCGCTGGGCAGAGGTGAAGGAAAGAGGAAGAGGGTTCGGCGGTCAAAGTCATAGATTCCAAATGATGTGTGCATTAACTGCCGCGAAAAGGGACATTGGAAGAGGGAGTGTCCCAAGCTCCTCTCCAATGAAGGTACATTTGAATTGAGTACCAACATGATTATTGTTCTACTCTTTGGTATTGGATACCAGTTAATCATAATATGCGAATGGTTTGCAGATGGTTATGAGTAGAAAGCCAATACAGGTCCTAAGGCTTAGCGATGGCAGGGTCATTGCTGCAAAGACTAGGGACTAGTTAGGCTTAGCATAGCAGTGATCATGTTAGGATAGAGTTTTGAAAGGAAATATGTAACCTGGCATGATCGAAGTATGTTTTTTTGTATTATTGGACAGTTTTTAATTACATACGTTTGATCAATAAAATTATTTTATTTAACAAAGAATGACTATTCTTGTCTGCTAGGTGGGATACATAATTATCCCTTAAACATTATCCCATAATTGGATTATGAGTACTCAATATTAAATGATTAAAATGGATAATCAAGATAAACTTACGAATTTGGCATCCATAAGCTAGGATGGTTTTTCCTTTAGTTAAGGACAAGGAAGTTGGAAGATTCAAAGAGTTTAGTGATAGACAATTTGAGTCGACTAGCTTACAAGTCCTCTCTGAGATGGAAAGACTGTAAGGCTTCTTTGTTGGACAAAGTGGGCTTGCCAAAAGTCTATTGGATTGGATCCATTTAGACATTCGTAGGTTACTGAATACACAGCACCAGAAGAGGGTTCACAAGTCTAAGGACCTTGGATAGGTTTGGGGAATTAGACTTGGAGTGGTGAACCAAGCTGATTGCAAAATTAAACCTCTCGATTAGATCGAAGGGGCATGTATTTAGTACGCGTTCTTGAATATCCAGATGAGAATGGAATTCTCACTCAATGGAATTCTTCCTGTAAGAACCATGGTTGAACGGTCTCTGATAAGGGAGAAATTGAACTTTGTTAGACTTGGTTCGATCGGGGTTTCACTGGATTCCCTTAAACCGTCTAGACATGGACTTGAAATGTTGCCAAGTTGAGAAACATGGCATTTTCTAATAGTCATGATCTAGTTGCCATACAAGATATGGTTGGCAAGCCTGCATCCTACAAAGTTCTTGAGTACATGGGATGGTCCCACATACGTCAAGGGACTAGTGGGAGACAAATTAGACTAGGTGTTTGATTTGTGCAGGTTTAATGCAGAATAATCCAAACACCATTTGTAATCATATTATTCCACTGACTATATTCCAGTCCTCCTAGGGATAACCAGAACACCTTAGTTACTTGAGAGGCATAGGTTTCTGTGCCTATCCGGTCAATTGGATTATCATCCAAAAGATACAAGGAGAGGCGATGTTGGACATCGGGTTTGGACCAATGGCTTAGAGCTATTGGATCCTTCATGAAAATTCAAACTGGGTTTGAAATTCTGTATAACTGGAATATTCGTTTTGACGAGTTCATACGGAGTATGAATCAATTAGTAACAGGCTTTAGGGTCAGTGGGAGGATAGTTTTGTTCCAAGTGTTTAGTGTGTAATGTCTTATTCATTTGGAATGAATTTAAGATATTAGGAAACACTGAAACACGAGCGTTGTTTACGAAATTCTCCATGATAGGAATTGGATTCCCATATACAGGGTTAAGCTGTTCAAGACTCAGTCACGCTAGACTGATGAGAAAGCTTAGATGTTTGTAATCCCCTACGTCTTTTCCCTAGGCAGCATGAAAATGTTGCTCGTGCATTGGGCCTGATGTTGTGTATGCTTTGGGCATAACAACTGTTATTGGACTTGTGTCGAGAAGGCAGTAGACAGCTGTTGAGAATATCTTTAATGCCTGAATAAGGATTAAAGAAGTGTTCTTCATGCACATTTTGTGGAGGGTTGATTCTGGAAGGCTATAGTGATACTAGCTTCCAAAATCATGTGAATAACATTTAGTCTCAATATGTATATACATTTGGACTTAATGATGAGTGTGGTAGCTTGGAAAGGTTTCAAGCAGGATACCATTACATGTCATTGTGAAGGTCGAATGTATGGCGACTTTGGAAGTCGATTCTGGAAAGTGGTTTGGATTGAAAACCGCATCAATAGGATGGATGTGGTGCCTAGCACCCTCCAAGCCAGTAGTTGCCTTGGAGGCAAACAACTAGGCTTTGGCAAAAGCTTTTGGGCTCGAGATCTCATCACATATCCATGGAAAATTCTTAAACAACCACCATTTGCAGGCAGCAATGGTAGGAAGAGGTGACACGGTTGGACCATGTCACTTCGGAAGAGAAATATAGTAGACCCACGAGACCGAGTCGGTATCGTAGATTGCTCATGCTCAGAAGGCTTTGAGCAACATGGGTAATTGGCTTTGTGGTCAAGTGGGAGATTGTTAGAATATGTGACCAGAAAGTCAATTAGATTGGTTGTTGTGGGAACTATTCGTCAATCTTTATCACAGTAATATTATACTGATGGATAAAGTAAGTATTCATCACTGGCAAAATGTGTTTGTTGTGCTTACTACTCACATTGAATGCCGTTTCAATGTCACAACAAATGCCCACAGACTGATTGGTTAAACCCATTGAGTTGAGGGCGCACAGGTTGGCGGCTATGAAACCAACTCCTTGAGGGTCGGTCTGAAACGTTCCAAGTCGAGGATCTCGAGACTGGGCCTCGAGTGTCCTATAGAGACTTGCACTAAGTATTTCATTCACTGGGTGAGTGCCGAGTTTCATCGGTGCCAGACGTAGGTCGTCTATGCAATTTTAGTGGGTTAGTTGGCAAGGTAGTCGACTGACTGAACTGACTCGTGGGAATCGTCATACGGAAGCCTTGGAGGCTTGGTCGGTATGACTGGAATTTCCAGTTCATATAGTACGAGATTAGTCCTCGGACTTGAGGAATCATGACAGTCGCATGCATATGAAGGTTGTATCTTGGATCTGGCGAGAGGTGACCATGTCTTTAATATGATCATTATAAGCCTTGTCCAGTGCAGTCGGAGTATGTAGTGAGGACGGTGGATTCCAAGATAGAATCTGTCCACTATCAGTATTTGATAGCTATGTCTCCTATGCGCTTTGAGATGGTTTCGACTCATTAAGTCTACGGCCATAGCGATTGGTCGAGTAGGGAATGGTTCCCTAGGTCGATCAATAGAGTAAACGCGTCTCGAGTTTATAGCATAGTTGCCTAGTCCAGGATGGGAACCGACACCCAATTCCATGCCCTAAACTAAGGCCGGGAGATGGTAGACGGAAGGACTGTACCTGTATGGAGTTTGGAGCCTAAATGTTCACGCCAACATTCACCTAGTCTCTAGTGCTGTAGACCGTTGCTAGACAGCCACCCATGGTAATGGACATTTTTGATTAATGATTAATGAGAAATATTTAATAAAATTGGATTTAATTAATCAATTATGCTGGACACAAGCCCAAGTCTAGCTGAGGGTGAACCTAAAGAGTCACACACAAAATCACTATGGAAGTAGTGGAATTAATTTGGAATTAATTCTGGAAGAGGTGAATTAATTTAATTGGATTAAATTAATTCAAGGAGAATATAAATTATTGGATCATTTATTGGGAAAATCCATTGGATGGATGGCCCAAGAATTAATTAATTGGATTAATTAATTTTGGGCTGGGCTTAATACCTTTAAATTAATTGGATTAATTTATTGGGTTTCGTTTAATTAATTGATTGGATCAATTAATTAGTGTTTGAGCTTATGTTTATTTAATTGGATTAAATAAGCTTTTGGATTTCAATAAGGTTTAAAATTAATTGGATTAATTTAAAACCCATGGATCACTTTATTTAATTTGATTAAATCAAGACCGGTCAAAACCGGTCCATGACTTGAAATCAAAGCTCAAAAGTTTTGATGCAAGTTTAAGAGGAGTTGAAAGTCCTCCATGTAAGCAATGATGTGGCTCCATGTAAGCAATGATGTGGCTTGCCATGATGGCTAGGTGGTCCACATATTGTGCTAACATGGTTGGACGTTGAGCACAAGTTGTGCATTAGTGTGTAGGTGGTTTTGGAAACTACCTACAATTACACAACACATGTATACACTTTTCAACTCCCTAACTTGCACTCTCTAGCAAACAAGCCACGAAAATTTCCAGATTTTTCTCCTTCTTTTGAGTTCTCTTTGAATTGGATTCAAGATGAGAACATGAAAAATACGTATACACTAATCAATAGTGTAATGCGTTTTTTCGTTTCTTCCTTGATCTAGCTTCTACCTAGCAGTAGATGTAGATTTTCTTCCATTGCTGTGGTGTGTACAAATTAGAGGGGTTCTAATTTGAATCTTAAGGTGAACGGAAAAGGAACGAAAAGAGAATCAAATCTTGTTGCCGTTGTACATGTGTAACAAAAAAGGTATGTTTCTATTTAAATTATTGTACCTTTTTGTTTCCTCCTCTAGCCACATGTTCAAGCATATTTTTATGTATATTATTATGCTTTTGAATACACCGGACCCCTGGGAATTCAAAGGGAACACCCCTTTGAAATCGTTTTTATATTTATTTTATTTTACGCTTCCTCCGCGTTCCTGGGCCGTATCGATTCTTTCATAAAGGGCTAGATTGGAATTTTATAAAACTATTTGGAGTCAAACTATATAAACTGAGAATTAGGGATCAAATTTCAATTTTAAAGAAAATAGTTAAAAAAAAGAAAAGACAAAACAAAATGAGAAAAATTGTGGTGGCGACATATTGGCTGCCACCAATTGTTTGTTTGGGTAGGCAAGTGGTGCTTTGATATTAAAAATAATAATACTATATAAAATACCTATATATATACATATAATAGATGAGAACAAGGCTAATTTTCATTTTTCAGCCGAGCAGAGCATAGGGTCGTTGAGCTATTTTTTGTTCTTGTCTTCGGATGCCTTGTCGCGAGTAAGATAATCGAGTATTAGTTATTAATTAAATTATATAATTATATTATTTGATTAGTAAATTTATTAAATGCAAATTCTATTATTCAAATTAATATTTAATTGAAAATTTTTATGAATTTGATTATTTATAAATTAGTGATTGATTTAATATCTCATTTTCTTTAAAAATATTGAAGTTGATTAATTAAATTACTTGATTTAATTGATTTAGTCGTTCTTATAATTGATTTACTCAGTTTAATCGAATTTGTTAACCAAATACTTAATAATATGTACTTGTGATTAAGTAATTACTATAATAGTAGACAATTGCCAGAAATTAATAGAAATGTTAGAAAATAATGTTTGAGAAAGATTAGAAAATTATTTTTGGAAGTTATATTTATTAAAAAGGAATATGAGATTTATGTAATATTTAATTTAGGAATATTATAGAGAATAGTAGTTATAAAAATACGAGGGGTTGGATAAAATAAACTTTTATGAGTTAATATTTATATTAGACATATGCCTAGGAAGTCTCGAATGTCTAGTTATTTAGAAGAAAATGGAACAGATGTCTGAAGTTCGATATAAAGAAAATATTAAAAGATTTGTGAAAAATTTACAAATATTATTTAATATTTTATTCAGAATTTACAATACTCTTGATATATTGATTATGCATATTGTAACCTATTATAGGACGCGAAGATAAAGTAGTGGGTTGATCTGCTCCTTTTACTAACATAATCATTTTGGTATTTGAGGTAAGTATAGTTAATTGAATATATATGGAAATATATGTACTTGTGTTGTCTACTTGATTCGTTAATTGTTGGTCATTTACTGGATTTTCCTGTTGTATGTGAGGTTGTTGCTATATGCTTATATATGATTATGGTGTGAGAAAGATGGATGAATGATAGTGTTATACTGTATTTGATTGTTGAATGAAATTGAATGATGAAGCTTTGAGGGGAATTGATTGTAAAATGAAATTGAATGATGAAATTATTGATGGAAATATTCTGAATTGTGATAAAGAGATGTTTTACCTAATTGGGGTGCATACTAATAGTTTATGATGATATGATTAATGACGAGTTGTGTGCTGTGATTGACCAATGGAGATGACGTGATATCATACGAGTTGTGTGATGTGTGATATTATTGATGATGTGACATATCATACGAGTTGTGTGTTGTGTGATATGATTGATCATGGGCTATATATGAGTTGTGTGTTGTGTGATATCAAGAAAAGAATGATATATTGTGATTGAGGTGATGATAGCTGACAGAGACAATTGAGCACTCTAGCTTGGGTAAGCAGGGCCCTAAGAAGCGGATAAGTTTTAGCTACAAAAGTCTGGGACATGTGTTGGTGAGAGAAGGGAAACTGAAGCTCATCCTTGTCCCAGAGACAACCACCTGCACGAGAAGGGCGTAGCCCCACCTGTGGGAGAGTATCCCCCTCAACCAAAATTCGAGAAAATATGGGATTTTACCTTATCTGTATAGACCTACACCTACCGATAAATACTAAGCTATAAAACTCAAATTGGCACCTTCAATTTTACACTCATCAACACTCATTTTCCCTTTGCTAATTTCTATATCTTTATTTAGTTTGTTTTACTCCAAATCAGTTACTGACTTGGCCGTGGGAGTGTTAACCTCTTTTTCACAAGATCTAGTTTATGAAGCTCGCGAAAAGCCCTGGCATCTGATTAAATCTATATACTCGAACTTTGTTGATTTGATCAATTGGCGCCATCTATGGGACCACAAAAGTAAGACGTGAGAATGACCGACGTGGCCAACACTGGAACTGAGATACTAGAAAGAGTTGAGCATTGAATTAGGGCTAATAAGAATGTCCAACCTGTTATAGTAGGTAACCAAAAGCTAATTAAATTGGTTGTTTTGTAATCTATTTAAGCAATCTTTTTCAGATGAAAATGTTAAATGTAATGAATAAAGTAAAGTTCATTGGCCTCATTGTCGTGTTTACTTGTTATGCTTTTATGCATGTCACAGAAAAAGCCCATAGATCGAATAGACCAATGAAGTTAGGTCGGGCATATGGTGGCGACTATGAAACCAACTTTTGAGGGTTAGTTTGAAATGTTCCAAGTCGAGAACTTGCAAGATAGGGCATCGAGGGTTCTATAGAGACTTGCACTAAGTAATGTATGTTAGAATAGGTGACCATGTAAGCCAATTTTGGCAGGAATATGTAACCTATGTCTAGACAATTTTTGGTATTTGATAAAAATATTTATAAATAAAGAAGTGAAAATTCATATGGCAATACTTTGTTTACGTTCACTTATATCTGCATTTACATTTCTGTTCACTACGCAAACAAAGCCCACGGACTGAGAAACGATTTCGAGGACTGGGACTACGCTTGGAGGTAGGTCCATGAAATCAGTCTTACCGAATCAGTCCGGAAATCTCCAAGTCAAGGAATCCCAAAAATGGGTACTGGGATTCCCTTTGAGACTTGCACTAAGCATCTGCTGTCGTATTTCATCGACGGGTGACGAAGGTCGTCTAAGCAGTGTTAGTGGGTCCGCATGCTAGGAAGCAGCTGACTGAGGTGACTCGCGGGAACCGTCTTACGGAGGACCTTGAGTATGGTTAGCAAGGTATGACGTGTATTCCCGGTTCCAACGGTACAGGCCAAGTCCTTTGACTTGAGGAACTGCTGAGTTTACCTGTGCATCAGGTCTGTATCTTAGATATGGTGAGAGATTGCCAAAATACTCTTGAATAGTCATAAGCCATGTCTAGTGCAACTCGGGTGTACAGAGTGACAGTAGTTTCCAAGAAAGGATCTGTCTCCTGTCAAAAGGTATTGACAGTTGAGTCTCATGTATGCTCTGTGTCTTGTCCCTGAAATCTGTGGCCACAGTAACTGAACAGAAGGGAAAAGGTTTCCCTTGCGGCGTTTAGTAAGGACAGACCGACACTTAGGTCCAAAATGGGTACCTGCTTTTTCCGTGCCCTAAACTCTAAGTGATGAGACCGAAGACAGAAGGACAAGTGTACTGTTAGAACCTAAATGTTCATCCCCAATTATTTCACCTAGTCTCTAGTGCCATGGACCGTTGCTAGATGGCCACCCATGGTAACGGGCGGATTCTAGGAATCCGACCAAGTCTAGCTGAATGGTGAACCTAAAGAGTCACACACTATCCACACACACTTAGTATTTAATTTGGAATTAAATATTGGAGTAAAGGAATGATTAAATTAGATTTAATTGGGTCCTATATTTTCTTGGAGAAATTAATTCCTTCTATTTGATAAAGGAAATTAAATTAGTAAATAGGATTTATTAAAGGGTTGATTTAATGGGCTTAGAATAAATATTAATATTTATTTATTATATTATATTTATTCTTTTAGCCCTTTGGAATATTTAATGGGATTTAAATATTCCATTAAATTAAAATCAACGGTTGAGATGGAAAGGGGAGATGGAAGGCTAGGATTGGTTTGACTAGGTCAAACACTAGTTTGACTAGGACTTTCAGTAGGTCAAAATCCTAGTCAAATTAGAGTTCTTAGAGTTGGAGTTTAAAGAGGATTAAACTCCTCCTCTATATAAACCTCTAGCTTCCAACAATTGTAGGATGATGATTCTTGAAATCACACACACAACACACACTCGTCTCTCCCCTCCTCACCTCTCGTCCGCCCCCTCTCTCTCTACAACAAAATTGTTTCTTGTTCTTTTGTTCTTGGAACATCAGAACTAAGGAAGATTAGTCCTGTTAATTCATAACGTGTGATTGATCTATCCTCTCCAAAAATACTTGTTCGTTGCTAGCACGACGTGCAAGATAGGTAGGTGGATCGTGTGTCACGATTTGGAGGGTCTCAAGAACGAGATCTCGGTGCAAAACGGGGCACAACGCGTGTAGCCGTTGAAGACGAAAACGACAACGGGTAGGTCTCGTTTTATTTTTCGTCGCTCTTTAATTTTTTCAACTCTATGGCCTCCATGATTTCTTTACATGCTTTGTAATCATGAGATATACCGAACGCCCGAGAACCTCAAGGGTACACCCCTTGAGCGTGTTCTTTTAAATTAAAAGCATGCTTTATTTTTTCGTATGTTTATTTTTATCACGCTTCCGCATTCGCGCAGTTCCCGGGACGATCCACCGATTTTTTTCAGTGGTATCAGAGCCCGGTTCGGTGTATAGGCCTAGGGTTAATGTGCGTTCTCAGCATGAAACGTGATATTGGCATGTTTTATATTAAATCTTGATTTTTCTTGATTTTAAGCATGTCGGTTTTATTGCTTTTAAATCGTGTGAATCTCTGAATGTTGGTATTTTTCTGTTTTTCTTGGGAAACGGGGTGGAAAATTGAACGGAAAACGAGAAACAACGCAGTCGGCCAGCCGGGAGGGCTGGCCGCGCGCTGCCGGCAGGGCAGACGCGCGCAGGCAAGGGAAGCCTGCGCGCGCGCGCCCGGCAAGTGCGCTCATGCGCGCGCGCGCGCAAGGCTGCGCGCCTGAGAGTCCGCGCGCGGACGGGCTCTGAGCAGCGCCGCCAGGCGCGCGCGCACGCAGACGGAGGAGTCTGCGCGCGCGCGCCCGGCAGGCGTGCCCAGTGCACGTCTGCGCGCGCACTGCGCACGGCACGGCCGGCAGCCAGCAGGCCAGCGCGCGCAAGGCAAGGGAGACTGCGCGCGCGACGGCCTGTCGGAATGCCAGGCCGCGCAGCGCGCTGCCGGCCAGGCGCGCGCGCACGCAGGCAAGGGGCTTGCGCGCGCGCGCCCTGTGCGTGTGCTGGCGGGCCGCTGCCGGCGGCGGCGGCGGCGGCTGCTGCTGCTAGGGTTTCAAAACCCTAGGAGTGTTTTTCTTTTATTTTTTAATTATTTTCAGTTTTAATTTTGAATTAATTCTGAAAAAATCATTTTTTTGGTTCAATTATGCCTATTTTCTAAAGACATTATTTTAGGAGTAAAATAAATTGGATTTGGAATCCCGGGGTTATTTTGCTTAAAATAATGAGGAAAGGTTTTCCTAAAACAAGAAAATATTATTACCAATATTTGTGTTTTATTTTTCACACGTTGTGCACATATTCATTTATTATTTTTGATATTTATGATTGGAAATCATATGTTGTTGGTATATTGTAATTATATGATTGGATCATGTGATTATGTGTGTTGGATGAAAATGGATGATCGCGAGCCCTAGACCGGATGTATGGTTTATTTTCTGTTGGGCCTGTGTGCCTCTTTTACTGCTTTCTCCTTCTCTCTTTCTAGTTGCCTTGGAATAATAAGGCATTCTACCTCTCTCCTTATGTACTCCCCCCGGGTTTTCGCTGGGGTTTCTAATTTTTAATATGTAATGAGAGTAGACTAGAAGTGAGGTTTTTATTTTTGTAATTGGTGAGAAGAAGGAAGGACCGCATGGAGAGCCCAGACGGGAGGTCCCTTGGAGTTTTCCATGAAGTGAAGAAAGAGAAAAGAGACCAAGGCCCATTAGCATGATGATTGGGTTACTATTAATGTAATAGTATAGGACCAACCCTAGATTGACCATAGATCCACTGCGGGCTCAGTGGGTCGCATAGGATTCGGGCTCGTGATCATCCAACAGGGGCGTGCTAGGCTTTAATTTTGCATGTGGTTATGATGATGGATGAATGGGTTGTTTATTTATCATATAACTGCTATGGATGGTTTATTTACGCATTATGGATGTATGTGTAGATATTTATTTATTTGAGATCTCGGTTATTTCCTACTCTCACATTGGTTGGACCAATGTCAAAATATTAGACCCTAGACAAAGTGGACATAAACTCTAGGAGTTTGTCCATGCCTTCCAATCCATGGCATAGTGAGGAAGCTGCTTTGGGTCAATAGCGTGGTCTCACGAGTCATGGCACGTTATTGTACTTAAAGGAAGCTACACTATATCATGAACGAAAAACGGGCTGCTTCTCCCTGTCTCACGAGTCGTGGGGGTACCAGTGGGTCTGTGGCTCGGTCGATTGGGTTGGGTCTAACGCCCAATTAACATGATTCGCTTGAAGTCCTCGGGATCATATGAAAGGGTGAGGCAATAATCTTGGGAATCTCGTGGAACGAGAATGGTATGGAATACCTCCCACAGGATCTTTTCCATGCGAATCGTAAAAGCGGGGTATGGGAAAAATCGCTGTGGATCCCAAGCCCACTTGGAAAGGATTTCCGAAAATCACGTTTGAGAGTACCGTGTTTTCGTATAAATAGTGGGAGGATTAAATGACTAAAGTCCATGCATTTAATTATTTTATCAAACCACCGTCTTTTATTTTCTGCTGATCGCGCGCTGTTTCCTAAAATGTAGATTTTAAAATGTCTAAGAACCCACTTTCCACCATTCTTGAGACAAACAAATTCAATGGAACAAACTACAACGACTGGTTGCGCAATCTCAGGATAGTCCTAGATTACGAGAACCAAGGCTACGTCATGGACGAGCCTCTCCCTAGGACCTTACCAGAAGGATCCACGCTAGAAAAACGTGAGACGTTCGAGACTTGGCATAAGGATAACCGGAAGGTCCGTAGCATCATACTTGCTTCGATGACCAATGAGATTCAGAAGCAATATGAAAGGCTAGACGATGTCCCTTCCATTATGGCTCACCTTAAGGATTGCTATGCAGTCCCGGACCGGCATACTAGGTATGTCGCGAGCAAGGCGTTCTTTGGAACGAAAATGACAGAAGGATCCTCTGTACAAGAGCACGGGGTTAAAATGCTTACCCTGGTGGAAAAGCTCGAGGACCTAAAGGCAGGTCTCGATAATGAAACGTACATAGATGTGATCCTTCAGTCACTCCCACCCTCCTTTGACCAATTTATCATCAACTACAACATGAACGCACTTGAGAAGGGCATTCATGAGTTGATCAATATGTTGGTGCAATACGAGGCAACGACTAAGAAGTCCACGCCTTCGGTATTGTTTGGAGGTGCTTCGACTTCTAATACGAAAGGCAAGGGTGCCGAACGTTGGAAGAAGAAGAAAGGGAAGGGAAAGGCCGTCAAAGCAGCTACGAACACTAAGAGTGTTCCCATTGCCAAAGAGGGGAAAGGCAAAGGGAAGGGAAAGGTTGTCTCCAAGCAACAGTCGAAGGAATATGACATATGTATCAACTGCCGCGAGAAAGGGCATTGGAAGAGAGAGTGCCCCAAACTCTTCTCGAACCAAGGTATATATGTGATTGAGGTTAACATGGTCACTAGTTCTGCCTCTTGGGTATTAGATACCGGCTGTGGAGCTCACATTTGCAATGACTTGCAGGTGTTGAAAAGAAGCAGAAAACTGGGTAGCGGGGACATGATCCTGAAGCTTGGGAATGGCAAGGCCATCTCGGCAGAAGCAGTAGGATCCGCCACTCTAGTGATTAGTGATAGTATTAGCATAGATTTAGAGCAAGTTTATTTTGTACCCAGTATGATTAAAAACATCATTTCCATTCCATTGTTGGACAATAGTGGTTATGAGTTTAGAATCAATAAAAATTGCTTTTATTTGATGAGGTGTGGAATTGCTCATCTACTTGGTACATTGCATAACGGACTCTATATCTTGCAACAAACGAATTTCGTCCTCAATGCACAACACAAACGAAAATTAGATAATAACGGGAACGCACGTCTGTGGCACGCTAGGCTAGGTCACATATCCCAAGATAGGATGAAAAGGTTGGTAGACTCAAAGAACCTAGAGGTTGGGGACTTGAGCGATCTACCAACTTGTGAGTCCTGTCTAAGAGGGAAAATGACCAAGAAGGCCTTTGTAGGACAAAGTAGGCTTGCCACAGGTCTGTTGGACTTGGTCCATACAGACGTATGTGGACCACTAAGGACGCAGGCCCGAGGTGGGTTTTCCTACTTCATAACCTTTACCGATAATCATTCACGGTATGGTTATGTTTACTTGATGAGGTACAAGTCTGAAGCTCTTGAGAGGTTTAAAGAATTCAGACTTGAAGTGGAGAACCAAACCAACTGCAAAATTAAAATCCTTCGGTCGGACCGAGGCAGTGAATACCTTAGTACGGAGTTCCTAGATTATCTAAAAGAACATGGTATAATATCAGAATGGACACCTCCAAGAACACCGCAGTTAAATGGTGTCTCTGAAAGGAGGAATCGAACCCTGTTGGACATGGTTCGGTCCATGATGAGTTTTACCAAATTGCCCTTATCGTTTTGGGCTATGCACTAGAAACGGCGGCCAAATTGTTGAATTTAGCGCCTACTAGTACATTGACCCAAACACCATATGAGATATGGCACGGCAAGCCTGCATCCTACAACTACTTGAAAGTGTGGGGTAGCCCCGCATACGTCAAGAGGTTAGTGGGAGATAAGTTAGAATCTAGGTCTAGCTTATGCAGGTTCGTTGGATACCCTAAAGAAACTGCGGGTTATTACTTTTATGACCCCTTGGAACAAAAGGTGTTTGTTTCAAGAAATGCAGTATTCTTGGAGCAAGGCTTCCCGGAGGATATCCAACCTGATGAGCTGATCCTTGAGGAAATCAAGTGATGGAATCCAGCCATCAGAGGAGGCCGCGGAACCCTCACTTAGAGGATTCAGGATAGACAGCCGAAGGGCTGACCAACCTTGAGAAGTCCAACATGCTAGGCACGAAGGACGGCCTCAGGAACAGCCAGCTCCGGTTCCTGAACCGCCGGCTCCGATACAGTCAGCACCCACAGTCACCACTGACGTTCCCGTTCTCCGTAGGTCCACTAGAGAGTCCAGACCTCCAGTGAGATATGGCTTTCTAGGTGCGACCGATCTTTTGGATAACGATCCTAAGACTTATGGAGAAGCGATGTCTGACATCGACTCCGGGAAATGGCTTGAGGCCATGAAAGCCGAAATGGACTCCATGAGCGAGAACCAAGTTTGGAGTCTTGTAGATCCACCGAAAGGTGTTAAGCCAGTCTGCTGTAAGTGGGTCTACAAGCGCAAACTTGGCGTTGATGGAGAAGTCACAACCTTTAAGGCTAGGCTTGTAGCTAAGGGATACACTCAACGACCCGGGGTCGATTTTGAGGATACCTACTCGCCAGTAGCCATGGCTAAGTCCATTCGGATTCTGCTCGCCATAGCAGCATGGTATGACTATGAGATATGGCAGATGGACGTGAAAACGGCCTTCCTCAACTGTTTTATTGAAGAAGAGATCTATATGGATCAACCGCAGGGTTTCACGGTCACTGGAGAAGAGCAGAAAGTCTGTCGTCTCCAGAAGTCCATCTATGGCCTCAAACAAGCCTCCCGAAGTTGGAACATTCGCTTTGATGAAGTAATACGGGGTTATGACTTCATCAAAAATGAATCCGACCCTTGTGTATACAAGAAGGTCAGTGGGAGCTCAATAGTGTTCCTAGTGCTTTATGTGGATGACATTCTGCTCATTGGTAATGACGTTAGAATGTTAGGAAACACAAAAAGCATGGTTGTCAACCCAGTTTTCCATGAAGGACTTGGGTGAAGCCTCCTACATCCTAGGCATCCAGATTGTCAGGGACAGATCTAAAAGGATGTTAGGACTCACCCAAAACTCGTATATGGAGAAAGTCCTAAAGAGATATTGAATGGACAACTCCAAACGAGGATTCCTTCCAATGAGGCATGGGATCAAGTTATCCAAGAAACAGTCCCCACAGACTGATGAGGAACTTGAAAGGATGAAGGTTATCCCCTATGCTTCTGCCGTAGGTAGCATACAATATGCGGTCCACTGCACTAGGCCTGACATTGCATACGCTTTAAGCGTGACAAGTAGATATCAGTCCTGCGCAGGAGAGGCACATTGGAATGTTGTTAAGGGCATCCTTAAGTACCTAAGGAGGACTAAGGACATGTTCCTAGTCTATGGCAATGGAGAACTAATTCTGGAAGGCTTTAGCGACGCTAGCTTCCAGTCTGATGACGATGATGCCAAGTCTCAATCGGGGTACGTATTCAAACTCAATGGAGGAGTAGTAGCTTGGAAAAGTTCCAAGCAAGCAACCATTGCTGACTCCACCACAGAGGCTGAAAAGGAAGCGGTTTGGATGAGAAACAACATCCAAAAGTTGGGTGTGGTGCCTAGCATCGCTGAGCCTGTTGTCATCTTCTGTGATAACAACGACGCTATAGCGCAAGCAAAGGAACCGAGATCTCATCACCGTTCCAAACACATTCTTAGACGCTACCATCTTCTTAGAGAAATGGTAGGAAGAGGTGACGTCCGGATGGACCGAGTCAACTTGGCAGACAACACAGCAGACCCGCTAACAAAACTTATGTCGCAGAGCGCTCATACGCAACATCTTGAAAAGATGGGGATTAAGCATATGGGCAATTGGCTTTAAAGGTCAAGTGGGAGATTGTTAGAATAGGTGACCATGTAAGCCAATTTTGGCAGGAATATGTAACCTATGTCTAGACAATTTTTGGTATTTGATAAAAATATTTATGAATAAAGAAGCGAAAATTCATATGGCAATACTTTGTTTACGTTCACTTATATCTACATTTACATTTCTGTTCACTACGCAAACAAAGCCCACGAACTGAGAAACGATTTCGGGGACTGGGACTACGCTTGGAGGTAGGTCCATGAAATCAGTCTTACCGAATCAGTCCGGAAATCTCCAAGTCAAGGAATCCCAAAAATGGGTACCGGGATTCCCTTTGAGACTTGCACTAAGCATCTGCTATCGTATTTCATCGACGGGTGACGAAGGTCGTCTAAGCAGTGTTAGTGGGTCAGCATACTAGGAAGCAGCTGACTGAGGTGACTCGCAGGAACCGTCTTACGGAGGACCTTGAGTATGGTCAGCAAGGTATGACGTGTATTCCCGGTTCCAACGGTACAGGCCAAGTCTTTTGACTTGAGGAACTGCTGAGTTTACCTGTGCATCAGGTCAGTATCTTAGATATGGTGAGAGATTGCCAAAATACTCTTGAATAGTCATAAGCCATATCTAGTGCAGCTCGAGTGTACAGAGTGACAGTAGTTTCCAAGAAAGGATCTGTCTCCTGTCAAAAGGTATTGACAGTTGAGTCTCATGTATGCTCTGTGTCTTGTCCCTGAAATCTGTGGCCACAGTAACTGAACAGAAGGGAAAAGGTTTCCCTTGCGGCGTTTAGTAAGGACAGACCGACACTTAGGTCCAAAATGGGTACCTGCTTTTTCCGTGCCCTAGACTCTAAGTGATGAGACCGAAGACAGAAGGACAAGTGTACTGTTAGAACCTAAATGTTCATCCCCAATTATTTCACCTAGTCTCTAGTGCCATGGACCGTTGCTAGATGGCCACCCATGGTAACGGGCGGATTCTAGGAATCCGACCAAGTCTAGCTGAATGGTGAACCTAAAGAGTCACACACAATCCACACACACTTAGTATTTAATTTGGAATTAAATATTGGAGTAAAGGAATGATTAAATTAGATTTAATTGGGTCCTATATTTTCTTGGAGAAATTAATTCCTTCTATTTGATAAAGGGAATTAAATTAATAAATAGGATTTATTAAAGGGTTGATTTAATGGGCTTAGAATAAATATTAATATTTATTTATTATATTTATTCTTTTTTAGCCCTTTGGAATATTTAATGAGATTTAAATATTCCATTAAATTAAAATCAACGGTTGAGATGGAAAGGGGAGATGGAAGGCTAGGATTGGTTTGACTAGGTCAAACACTAGTTTGACTAGGACTTTGACTAGGTCAAAATCCTAGTCAAATTAGAGTTCTTAGAGTTGGAGTTTAAAGAGGATTAAACTCCTCCTCTATATAAACCTCTAGCTTCCAACAATTGTAGGATGATGATTCTTGAAATCACACACACAACACACACTCGTCTCTCCCCTCCTCACTTACCTCTCGTCCGCCCCCTCTCTCTCTACAAGAAAATTGTTTCTTGTTCTTTTGTTCTTGGAACATTAGAACTAAGGAAGATTAGTCCCGTTAATTCATAACGTGTGATTGATCTATCCTCTCCAAAAATACTTGTTCGTTGCTAGCACGACGTGCAAGATACGTAGGTGGATCGTGTGTCACGATTTGGAGGGTCTCAAGAACGAGATCTCGGTGCAAAACGGGGCACAACGCGTGTAGCCGTTGAAGACGAAAACGACAACGGGTAGGTCTCGTTTTATTTTTCGTCGCTCTTTAATTTTTTCAACTCTATGGCCTACATGATTTCTTTACATGCTTTGTAATCATGAGATACACCGAACGCTCGATAACCTCAAGGGTACACCCCTTGAGCGTGTTCTTTTAAATTAAAAGCATGCTTTATTTTTTCGTATGTTTATTTTTATCGTGCTTCCGCATTCGCGCAATTCCCGGGACGTTCCACCGATTTCTTTCAATGTATTCATTTGATGAGTGTCAAGTTTTATCAACGACATACATTTGACGTCTATGCATTATAGTGGGTGCTTAACAAAGCGTTATCAAGTTCACTGAACTGACTCACATGAGTTGTCGTAGGGAAGCCCACGAGGAATGATCAGTATGACTGGAGCTCCTTGGCTGTGATAGTACATGATTTAGTCCTTAGACTTGAGGAGCCATAATGGCCTTGTGTGTGGGGCGACTATATCTTGGTCTAGGCTAGCGTGACTGTGTTTTGACATAGTCACCAAAAGCATTGTTCAGTCCAGTCAGAACACACATGAGGTTGATGTGTTTCAAGATATAATCCACCGTCCATCATAAGAGAATGGCAATCTCATATATTCTCTAAGAATTGTTCTAATTCGTTGGTGATTTTATGTTCTCTAGAAAGAAGACAAGAAGTCCCTTTGATAGTAGTGGTGTCGATCACCATTAGAGAGGACGGTATCCATTCTTGCATGGACGGATTGATCGTGAAACCAAAGCCTTCAACTATTGGATGCGGTGCACGAATTTAAAGGTATAATCCCAGTTTTTAATTTAGCACCTCTTGTTCCACGCCATATATGTTTATTACGAGTGCTTGAGCACCCGTGAACACGAGATTTGGATCTCGTTAGCTTATTGTTTTAATTTTTGTTTCACATTTTTGCTGCTATATTTTGATTCTCAGGCTTATATCGTTTCTTTCAGCGGTATCAAAGCCCAAATCAGCATGTTGGCCAATTAATTATGTGCATAATGTGTTTTAATTTGTCTTTAAAGCAGGTCTATAACATGATTTATGTTTATTTTATATGGTTAAATGCATGAAGTGTTGTTTTAATTTTGGGCATGTAATATCAATGCCTAAATATGATTTAAATATTATATTATACATAGATATTCAATTTTTTGGGGGAAACATTGGATGAGATTCAAACAGGGGCCAGTCTTGCACAAAATGTTGTGCGCGGGTTGTGGTTGGCGGTCAGGCAAGGGTGTCTTGGGATATTGCCACCTAAAAGCTGAAGATATTGATACACTTCAGTCGCCCAAGTCTGGGACATGTGGAGAGGGAGAGGGGAAACCAAAGCTCATCATCCTAGCTGTTGTTAGAACAGGTGACCGACAAGCCAAAAAAGGTCGCCCCTTGTAATCTATTTTAAGAACAGTCTTATTCAATATAATGTTAGTTTTAATGAGAATTGTTTGGCCATATGCATTTCCTACATTTTTACTTATGCTCATTACGGATAAAGCCCCTCGATCATACAAACTATGAAGTTAGGTTGGGCATATGATGGCAGCTATGAAACTAACTTCTGAGGTTTCATAAAAAACAAATATTCCAAGTCGAAAATCCTCAAGATGGGCCAGTGATTAGGATTCTATAGAGACTAGCACTCATTGATGTGTTCATAAGATGAGTATCACGTTTCATTGATGATAGGCATGTGACATCTACGCACTTTAGTGGGTGTTGACAATGGTTGCAGAGTTCACTGAACTACCTTGCAGGAGTTGTCATATGGAAGTCCCATGAGGCATGATTGGTATGACCAAAATTTTATAGTTGTGATAGTGCACTAACTACTCCTTAGACTTGAGGTTCCATAATAGCCTTCTACATAGGATGGCTATGACTTGATCATGCCCATTGTGGTCAAGGGTTTATCATTGATTATAATACAATCATATTTCTGACGTAGTCGAAACATGTATAGAAGTTGGTGAGTTCCAAGATAGGTACTATTGATTATTATGAGATCTGATAATGAATCTTTTATGTTCTCAGCATTATGTAGTCCATGAAGCCCATGGCCTATGTTGTTGATCAGATAGGACAAGGGGTTTTCCTATGTTCATAAAGTTGGAAACACAACTAAAGAATTGATACATAGATATCGAAATCCAAAATGGGAACCGATAACAAATTCTATACCATAGACTTTGATTGGGAGGTTGGCGATAGAAGGACCGTATCTACATGGTACGCGTACTCATAGGTTCATACACAAATTCATCTAATACTAATGTCATGGACCATTGATAAATGGTCACCCATGTCCATGGTGTTGGATAGGTGACTGGCAAACCAATGGGTTGGCCCCTGTCATCTACTGGTAGAGGACAATCTTAATCAATATAGTGTTAATTACATTTGGCCCTGTAAGTTTTCATTTGGCAAAACTTTATCGTGCTTACTATCACATATTTGATATGTTACGACAAAGCCCACAGACCACATTACAACCAATGAATTGGGTTGCGCATTGGATGGCGGCCATGAAATCAACTTTTGAGAGTTTGGCCTGAAGCCAAATGGATTAGCAGTTTTGGGAACTATTTAGCAATCTTTGTTAGAGTAATATTGACTTGATGAACATAGGTGTTCATTATTGACACTATGTGTTTGTTGTGCTTACTAATTACATTGAACTACTTCAACGTCACAACAAATACCCACAGACCAATTGGATAACCCCTGTAATTGGACTGCGCATTGGATGATAATTATGAAACCAACTTTTGAGGGTTGGTCTGAAACATTCCAAGTTGAAGACCTTGAGAGAGGGCATCAAGATTCCTATTGAGACTTGCACTAAGTATTAAATTCATTTGATAAGAGTCCTGTTTCATCGACGACATGCGTTAGATGTCTATGCAATTTTAGTGGGTTGGTTGATAAGATTTTCGCTCTGACTGAACAAACTTGCGGAGAATTATCATATGGAAGACTTGGAGGCTTGGTCGATATGACTGGACTTCCCCGACTCCGATAGTACGGGGATTACACCTTGAACTTGAGGAATCATGGTAGTCGCATGCATACGATGGTTATATCTTGTGTCTGGAAAGAGATGACCATGTCTTTGATGTGGTCATTATAAGCCTTATCCAATGCAGTCGGAGTATGTAGTGAGGACGGTGAATTCCAAGGAAGAAACTGTCCCCTGTCAGTATTTAACAGCTATTCCCCTATGCGCTCTGAGATGGTTTAGACTCTTTAAATCTATGGCCTTAGTGATTGGTTGAATAGGGAATAATTTACTAGGTTGATCAATAGAGTAAACACGTCTCGAGAATTAAGCATAGTTGCCTGGTCCAAGGTGGAAACCATCGCCCAATTCCATGTCATAGACTAAGCCGCGGGACGATCAATGGAAGGACTGTACCTGTATGGAACTCTGGAGCCTAAATGTTTACGTCAATATTAACCTAGTCTCTAGTTCCATGGACCGTTGCTAGACGGCCACCTAGGGTGACAGACGTTTTTGATTAATGGTTAATCATAAATAATTAATTAAATTAGATTTAATTAATTAATTGTGTTGGATACAATGGTTTTTTTATTGATAACGAGTCATACATGAACCACTTTAGAGGTGGTTGAATTAAGTTTGGCATTAATTTTGGAAGAAACGAATTAATCTGGTTGAATTGAATTAATTCATGGAAAATATAAATAATTGGATCATTTACTTGGGATAATTCATTAGATGAATGACTTAAGATTTAATTAATTAGATTAATTAAATTTGGTTTAGCTTTTCAATTAATTGGATGAATTTAAATAGGGCTTGGAATTAATTGGTTGGATTAATTAATTAATTCTAAATTAAATATATTAATCAAGTGTGGATTGGGCTTGTGTGTTTTAATTAAAATACACAAGTGGCAAGTGGGCTATTGTTTAATTAGATCAAATGAAAGTGGCCCAATGGACCTTAGGGCTTGATTTTAATCTGTTACATAAATCAAACCAAATCCAGTCCAACCCCATTGAACCCTAGCCAATTTATAGTAAGACCTAGTCAAGAGGAGGTAGAATTCCTTCATGAGGAGAAGTTGAGGGCCGACTGGGACTCTTGGAGGGTCCCGACTCGGCCACTACATTGCGACGCACACTAGGTGTGTGTTAAGGTGTGGAAAGGTGATGTTATGTGTGTAGTACATGCTAGTGGATAGAGATTCTCTGTATCACCTAACTACTCTCAACTTTTCTCTCATGTAGCTCTCCACTTTTTTCTCAATACACGGTTGTTTTCTTTGTCCCAAAAAAAACAAAAGAAATTCTATTCTCCATCTTTTGGTTCTTATAGAATTAGATTCAAAATAAGAACAAAACTAAATTTTAGTACACTAATTTAATAGTATTTTATGCGAACGTGGTCCATTGTACTTACGAGGATTGAAGGATCTTCACGAAAATTCTAAGATTGAGGGAGCCTAACCTGCAAAGAGGGATTAGAACTCCAATGTTTAAGTCAGTAATGTTCTAAAATGAAAAGAAAACTTGATAAAAAGTGAGAATAATGGTGAAATCTGAGAATGATGTGTAATAATTCGTGTAAAGTGAAGAAAATGACCTAAAGGTAGCTTTAGAACCGAGAGTAATTGAGAGTAGAAGTGTGAGAGTGATGTTGGAGAGATGTTACTAGACAAATGACTTTATGATGCCTCTATTTATTCATAGAGAAGGATGCCGGAGTTAGTTGTTGAGAGTCCTATATCGTTTGAAAGCCTCTTAAGAGCTATCTAACAGAAAAATCTATTCAAGATTGGGACTTGGATTGATTGAGATATGCTCCTTTCAATAGGTCTTGCCAAGTCCGTCTGAAAATTCAGAAATTTGCTACTTGCTGGTTAACAGCCCGGTTGCCATCAATCTACTAGGAGCCAGCTGGAGATATTTTAGTATGATGTGTTGACACCCTTTATGATGTGTCCCCTAGTTGTATGTTGATGTCTCCAGCTAAAATAGGCTTATTTCTTGGGTCTGCCAGTTTAGAAAAGATAGGAACTAGTTTTGTTGGGCCTTACCTTCCTGCTCATGGGGCAGCTGGTTGTAACTAGGTGGGTTGGTGATCGGGCCGGCTCATATGATTTTGACTTTGTTGTGGAAAGAGGTTGAGGGGGTATCAATGTTGATTCGGTTTCTTCCACGATCGAGTTTCTACATAGTAGTGGATCTAGATTTGTTTCCACAGTGTGGTGTGGATCATCATTATGGGTATCCTACATTGGATACCTGTGTGGACAAATCCGGTGGATAAAAGGAGTCAATGCATTTAGTCGTTCATCATAAATGAGAAAGGTATATTTTCATGGTTCGATTATGCCTTCTTCGTTTTAATTCCTTAGCCACTTATTATGATGCATATTGTATATTTTTATGCATTTTAATTACACCAAACGCCCAAGATTTATCAAAGGGAACACCCCTTTGTTTCGGTTAATTATCCGTTTAAATTTTGATTTTACGCTTCGGCCGCGTTCCCGGACCGATTCCCTTCCTTTCAACAGTATCAGAATCCGTTCGGTGTTGTGGCTTTGGATCTAACATATATAATGTGTTGGATACATGTTTAATTGTTTTTGAAAACTATGATTATGGATTTAATTGGATAATTGTGTGTTTAGAATTTGCATGTTTAATTTTGCGTATTAAATTTTGAATACCTTTTTTTTTTTCTAGAAAATTGGATTTTAATATCTCTTTTATTTTTTGCCTTGAAATAATAAGGCTTTCTATCTCCCTCATTTATGTACTCCCACCAACTGATGATTGGGGGTTCTTTTCATGATATAATGAGAGTAGATTAGTAAGTGAGGCTTTTATTTAATTTTGAATTAAATGTAAGCTTGGAGATGGAGGCCCACAGAGAGGTCCGTAGGATGGAGCCCCACGGATTCCATAATGAGGAGGCCCGTTAGATGGAGCCCTTGATGGAGAGCCCAAACAAAGGTGATTACAAAGGCCCATTAGCGTGATAATGGTTTTTTTTTCTTTTTTTTTTTGGTAATAGCGTAGGATCACCCTAGTAAGACCATTGATCAACTGTGGTCTCAATGGATCGCATAGTATGGAATTGTAATCATCCAAACAGGGGGTGCTAGGCTTATGATTGCATGTGGTTCTTTATGAATGCGTTTAATATATTTGATATTAAATTCATGCAAAACATTAAACGTGATGAGGTCTCAGTCATAGACAAAAAATGAACTCTCACTTGGATGGTTCAAGTAAATATTAGGCCCAAAATTTAATTAAACAAATGGTTTGAAAATTCCAAGCCTTCCATCCATAGCCTAAACGTTAGATCTTGTTATTATAATTTATATTTCTGTGTTTATACACCAAAAGCCTGGGAACTTCAAGGGTACATCCCTTGATTGCCATTTAATTACCTTTATTTTGTTTTTTTCCACACTCCCCACGCATTTCCGGACTGATCCACTTCCATACAGTGGTATAGAGTCCTGTTCGGCGTATTTGGCTATGGATTTACATGTTAAACGTGTCGATGCATGTTTTATGTGTTTTAATCAACTTTGAAAGCATGTGGTATTACTTTTATTTTACATAATTATTTGTTATAATTTACATGTTTAATTTTGTGATTAATTCTGGATATTGGAGTTTTTTGGAAAATTGGATTTTCTGAAGAAAAAAATTATTTATTTTTTGTATGCAGATTTTAAAAAAAATTATGTTACTATAGCAGCAGCAACTGTTGGTTTTACCCCTGCTGGCCGGTACTGGCCAGCGAGCACAAGCTTGCGAACTGCCTGGCCAGCACGCCTGCTAGCGTGCGTTCCAACAGGGTTGGTCTCGCAGACAGCTATGCTCGCAGGTGTAAGCACGGGCATGAGCGCTGGGCGCATACACGCTCGCGTGCAGGCAGTGGTTGGCCAACGCACGCGCGTGCAGCCGGTTGGGACAGTCGAACGGTTGGGCTGTTTTTTCGCCTTTTTTTTTCAGAAAATTTGATTTTTCTTGTTTTCTACATATTTTTCTAAACTAGTTTATTATGTGGCTGATTTAATTTTAGTTAAAATTAATTTTTTTTCTAAAATTAAAACTGTACGGGTTTCTAATATCCCTTTTAATTGTATTAATAGACATGTATTTTTTACGTATAATTGTGTTTTTGGTATGATACTAGATATCATCTTAATACATGGATTGTATTATTGGATGCATGATTGTGTGGTACATGATTAGGAGTTTATTGTTAATTGGATTAACAAGGGACGGTCACAAAGCCCTTTGACCGTATGTATGATTTTATTTCTAGTGGGTGGGCATGTGTGCCTCTTAGTTTCTTTTTTCTCTCATTTTTTGCGTTGATTATTATAAAGCTTGGTTTCTATGATGTAGTGAGAGTAGATAGGTAGAGAGGTTTTTCTATTTTAGTTAAGTAAAATATAAATAAACAAGCCCAAGGTAATGGAGGCCCATGGAACAGGCCATTGATTGGCCCACAGAGATCCATGAAGAAGAGGCTCGTTGGATGGAGCCCATAATGGAGAGTCCAAGATAACGAAGCAGTGTTACAAGGCCCATTAGGTTGATAATGGGTCAAACTCTTGAAATAATATAGGCCTACCCTAGATTGACCATAGATCCACTGCGGGCTCAGTGGATCGCATAGAATTGGGCTTGTGATCATCCAATAGGGGCGTGCTAAGCTTTTATTTTGCATGTGATCCATTTATTTTATGATGAATGATTTATTAAATACTTGTTATTCAATCACATGAAAAATACTTAATGTGATGAGGTCTCGGTCAAAACTAAACAGACTCTCACTTGGTTCATCCAAGTTAATATTAGCCCATAATGAGTATAAATCAAATGGTCTTCGATTAATCCAAGTCTTCCATTCATAGCAATGTAGTCAGGAAGCTACTTCCACCCAATCATGGTCTCACGAGTCGTGGCACTTTTGGATTGGAAGAAAGTTGCACTATTGCTATGAATAAAGGAATATGCTCTTGTTTTTGTATCTCACGAGTCGTGGCGGACGATAGTTGAGGTATGATTTGGTTGATGGGTCGGCCTAACACCGAGTAACATGATTCATTTGGCGTCCTCGAATCATGTGAAGAGGCACGACAAAATATCTTGGGGATCTCATTGGATGAGAATGGTATAAGTTACCTCCCACAATGCCTTTTTCATGTAAACCGTAAAAACGGGGCAGGAAGCATTGGGTTTGTGGACCTCAAACCCACTTGGAATTGGTTTCCCGAAACCTCACTCGAGAGTGGTGGGCTTCTGAATAAAGTGGGGGAGGTTAATGACTACAGACCAAGTCTTAACCTGAACATAATATTATCATAATCTACTAAAAGGTTTTTCTATTTTAATTGTAAATGTCTAGGAATCCACTAACAACAATTCTTGAGGCAAATAAATTTGAACAAATTACAATGATTGGCTGTAAAATCTTAAAGTAGTCCTAGATTTCGAGAACCAAACTACGTTCTAGATAGGTCTCTTCCTCGAGCCTTGCCGGAGGGGTCCATGTTCGAAGAGTGTTTGACATTCAAGAAGTGGCCTGAGGACAACCTGATGGTTTGTAGCATCATACTAGCCTTAGTGACTAACAAGATCCATAAACAGTATGAAAGGCATGATAATGTCAAGTCGATAATGCTCCGCATGGAAGATATTGGTGCAGTTCGAGATAGACATATTAGATGTGCTGCGATGAAGGCTTTTTTTGGCACCAAAATGGCAATAGGATCATCTGTACAAGAGCATGAGTTTAAGATGCTATCCCTTATGTAGAAGCTCAAGGACCTTGAGGCTGACCTTGAAAAAGAGACGTACATCAGCGTGATCTTTCAATCTCTTCCTCTCTCATTCAACCCATTTATAGTCAACTATAACATGATTAGGCTTAAAAAGAATCTTCATGAGTTGATAAACATGTTGGTCCAGTACGAGGCAATGATTGAAAAAATATGCATTGTCGATGCTAGTGGAGGAGGCTTCAACCTCAAAAGCTAAAGGCAAGGGTGCCGGACACCGGAAATGGAAGAAGACTAAGACAGCATCTCCTGTTACACTACTGAGAGGGGGTAAAGGAAAGAGGAAGAGGGTTCGACAGTCAAAGATTCCAAATGATGTTTGTATTAACTGCTGGGAAAAGGGGCATTGGAAGAGAGTGTCCTAAGCTCCGCTTCAACCTAGGTACATTTGATTTGAGCTTTAACATCATTACTATTCTACTTCTTTGATATTGGATACCAGTTGTTCATAGCTGTTAATGGTTTGCAGGTGGTGATTGTTAGATTCGTATAAGCCCTGAGACGTTAAACACGGTGGAAATTAAAAGTTTAACTACAAAAATATTATAATTAGCGATCAAATCGCCCATCTCGTTGCTATAATGATGTGGATCTCATGCATAAAAGAATGTCAATTGTACAGTTAAGAGAAATCAACCTTTTAGCACTCCGGTTGATGTTGACGATTTGAACGTCTCAAGAACAGCTTCTTACCTTACAAATGGTGGAACGTTACAACGGAACCGTTTTCATTGATTGTCCACGGTAGGAACACAAGTGTCTTCCGTCTACAGTTAGTCCACACCACCTATGGCGGAATCTCCTTTAACCCTATGCTAGTAGGCATTAGAGGATTATGGTAGATCAACGATTGATCTACGGAAAAGACAAGAGAACTTGTTTCTCTTTGAAAAAGAGATGAGCGCAAGAGCAAGAAATAAGAAACCAAAGTATTATCTTGAATGGCAACCAAGGTCTCCTATTTATAGACCTTCCATTGAAGAAGCCAAGTTCAACGTGTCTTCTTCTTCTTGCAAAGAGGAAGACAAGTTTTGATTCTTCTTCTTATAAAATGACATACTTGTTTTGTCATATTAAGAAGAGAAGTTCAACTTTGCTTCTTCATCTTGCAAAGAGGAAGACAAGTTTGATTCTTCTTGTTACAATATGACAAACTTGTTTTGTCATATTAAGAAGAGAAGTTCAACTTTGCTTCTTTCTTATAATATGACAAACTTGTTTTGTCATGTTAAGAGAGAAGTTCGAATTTGCTTCTTCATCTTATGAAGACAAGTTCGACTTTGCTTCTTCGTCTTCAAGAAGACAAATCCAACTTTGCTTATTCGTCTTTCGAGAAGACAAATCCAACTTTGCTTCTTCATTTTTAAGAAGACAAATCGAACTTTCTTCTTCAAGAAGACAAGTCCAACTTTGCTTCTTCATAAGAAGACAAATAGAACTTTGCTTCTTCATCTTCTCCATAATTAATCCAATTAATTATTTCCAAGAATTCCATCATGAATTTGTGTGTGACCCTTTAGGTTCACCACTCAGCTAGACTTGTGCTTGTATCACATGTACAATTTAATTAGCAACTTATATGCATTAGATTAATTAGATCATATCATAATTAATCACCCTCAATTAAGTCTTTAATTGGAGAGTACCTGTCACCATGAATGGCCATCTAACAATTGTCCTGAAAGCCAATGGATGGCGTGTGGATCGTCTCGTGAGGAGCGCGAATGCAGAAGCGCGATATAAAATAAAACATGAATTTAAAACATGCTTGTACATAATTGTAAATAAAAGGTTCAAGGGTGTTCCCTTGAACCTCCTAGGCATTCGGTGTATCTCATGAGTAAACAAGACATATAGATCATGGAGGAGGCAATAGGGTGAAATCGAAGACACAAATAAAGGAACCTATGTGGTTGTAGTTTTGTCTTCAAACCGCTACTCGCATTGTTCCCCGTTTTGCACCAAGATCTTGAACAAGAGACCCTCCAAATCGTACACGCGATCCATCCACGTATCTTGATCCTAGTGCTAGCGAAAAACCAAGTGTATATTTTAGAGAGGACGGATCGACCAAGTGTTATTAGTTAACGTGATCAATCCTCTTTAAAGTTCACTTGTATGAAAACAAGGAACCAAAAACTTTCTTGGAAAAGGGGGATGGGATGAGAGAGAGAGAGAGAGAGAGAGAGAGAGAGAGAGAGAGAGAGAGAGAGATAGCCGAGCCCTTGTGCGTGTGTGTGTTTCACTTGTTGATCATCTTCCTAAAGTCTCATCCTAGGAGTATTTATAGAAGGGGAATCCTATTCCTCTTCAAACTCCAACTTTAGAAGTATAGTTTGACTATGATTTTGATCTAGTCAAAGTCCTAGTCAAACTAGGCTTGGACTAGTCAAACTAATCTAGGCCCTTGATCTCTCCTCTTTAATTTCATCCGTCCATCACTATGATGGATTTAATTATGGAATATTTAAATCCTATTTAAATAAACCATAGGGCTTTTAACTAAATAATAATAATAATTGATATTTATTCTAAGCCCATTTAATTTAATCCAATAAATCTAATTTCGCTAATTCCATTAATCTAATTAAATGAATTAACAAACCAAGAAAGGAAAGGAACCAATTTAATCTAGTTAAATTTTTCAACCTCTCTAAATTAATTCTAAATTAAAATACCTTTGTTGCGGGCGGATTGTGTGTGACTTTTTAGGTTCACCCTCAGCTGGACTTGGCCGAATTCCCAATCATCTCATGACAGGAATTCGTACGTCACCATGGGTGGCTGTCTAGCAATGGTCCATGGTACTAGGACTAGGTGAATGTTTATGGTGTGAACATTTAGGCTCTTCAATACGTTTATCCTTCCATCTACAATCTCATTGCTTAGAGTCTAGGGCATGGATCTGTAGGTACCCATTCTTGACCTAAGCCTTGCCTCGTCCATACTAAATGTTATAGGGGTCCTACCCATTGTTTAGTTACTGTGGCCACAGATTTATCAAGGACGAGTCTCAGAGTAAAGTGAGATATTACCGTCAGCCTTCTAACAAGAGATGGATCCTCTCTTAGGACCCACTGTCACGCTACACATCTTGACTGCACTAGCTAGGGCTTATGACAACCGAGTTACTCGACTTGGTAGCCTTTTGCCATACCTAAGATACAGGCACGGTGTGTAGGTGATCTCAGTAATCCCTTAAGTCCAAGAATCGATGCGTACTATTAGAATCGGGATTACAGGTCATACCGACCGACCCTACTCAAGGTCTTACATATGACGGTTCCCACGAGTCACCTCAGTCAGCTGCCACCTAGCTGGCTGACCCACTAACATTGCATGGATGAGCCTCATCACTTGTCAATGAAACGCGACTGCAATTTCTTAGTGCAAGTCTCACACAAATTCTCGATACCTTATCTCAAGATTTCTTGACTTGGAGTGTTTCAGACCGATCCAGAGAAACTGATTTCATGAACCACCATCTAATGCGCAAGTCCAGTTTCTCGGAATGTGTTTTCGGTCTGTGGGCTTTGCTTGTGAAGAGAACAGTTAATGTAAAGCAGTAAGTGAATACAACCAAAGTATTGAGCCAAATGAATATCACTTTCTTATTAATTACAATTTATTAAAACATTGAAACTGTTCATTCATAGGTTACATGAGCTCAATCAGATTGGCTTCACGATCACCTATTCTAACAGGCCCATGGTACTAGAGAATAGGTGAATTATTGCGTGAACCTGTGAGCTACGCGTACCATGCAGATACGGTCCCTCCGCTACTAACCTCCCGATCAAAGTCTAGGACATGAAATTAGTTATCGGTTCCCATTATAAACTTTGATGTCTATGTATCAACTCTTCAAGTTATGCTTCCAATTTATCAATATAGGAAAAACACTTTCTCCTATTTGATCAACAACCATGGCCATAGGCTTCGAGGAAAGCATAATGTAGACAACATAGGAGGTTCGTTATCATCTCATGATAAGTAGCAGATCCTATCTTGGAACTCACCAACCTCCATGCATGCTTCAACTATGTCTGAAACATGACCGTATAGTGATCCCGAATAAAACCTGAGAAGACATTGGACATGATCAGGTCATACCCGTCCTATGCACAAGGTTACCGTAGAACCTCAAGTCTAAGGACTAGTTACTGCACTATCCTAGCCTAGGAATTCTATTCATACCGATCATGCCATATAGGGCTTCCATATGACAACTTCTGCGAGTCAATTCAGTGGACTTGATACCTCATTATCAAGCACCCACTAAAGTGCGCAGAAGTTATACGTCTCTGTCTATGAAACTCGACATTCATCATATGAACGCATCACTTAGTGCAAGTCTTTAAGGGATGGTCGATGCCCTATCTCGACCGATTCATCGACCTGGGATATTTTAGATCAAACCATAGAGGTTGGTTTCATGGTCGCCATCATATGCGCGAGCCAACCCCGTAGCATAATTGACCTAAGTGCTTCAAGCAAATGCTCATAGAAATATAATGTTTAAAGCATATGATGAAGATGGCCAAAGAATTTTTCTTAAATTAACATATCATTGAAAAAGATCGTATAGAATAGTTTACAAAGAGCCAATCAATTAGCTTGACGGTCACCTATTCTAACAATCTCCCACTTGACCTAAAGCCAATTGCCCATGTTCTTTAATCCCATCTTCCCAAAATGTTGAGAATAAGCAATTTGTGATATCGGCTTTATAAGCAGGTTTGCTATGTTCTTCATTGATGCAATGCGATCCACTCGTACGTCAACTCTTCCTACCATCTCTCTGATTAGATGGTTGCGTCTAATTATGTGTTAGGCTTTGTGATGAGGTCTTAGCTCATTTGCTTGCGCAATAGCCCCGTTGTTATTACAAAGTATAATTATAGGTTTGGCAATGCTAGGCACCACACCCAACTCTTGGATGTAGTTTTTCATCCAACAGCCTCCTTTGCAACTTCAGAAGCTGCAATGTATTCGGCTTCCGTTGTGGAATCCATTGTCGTATCTTGCTTGGAAATTTTCTAACTAACAGCTCCTCCGTTCAACCAGAATACATATCTGGATTGAGACTTAGCGCCATCCACATCGGATTGGAAGCTGGCATCAATATACCCTTCCAATATCAATTCTCCATCACCGTATACCAAAAATAAATCCCTAGTTCTTCTCAAGTACTTAAGGATATTTTTTACAGCAGTCCAGTGATCGTGGCCGGCACATGCCTGATAACGACTCGTAACACTTAGAGTGTAAGCTATATCAAGCCTCGTACATTGAACAAACATATTATATTCTGCCAACAGCAGAAGCATAGGGAATTTCTGACATTATCTTGACTTCCTCATTAGTCTTGGGAGATTGAGTCTTGGAGAGTTTAATTCCATGCCTCATGGGAAGAAAAATCCTTTTTGATTTATCCATCTTGAACCTTTTCAATACTTTATCAATGTACGAGACTTGGGTCATTCCTAATATTCTTTTAGATCTATCTCTATAGATCTTTATCCAAGAATATAGAAAGCTTCACCAAAGTCCTTCATGGAGAATTGAGTAGATAACAATTCTTTAGTGTCACTTAACATTTTAACATCATCCCCGATGAGTAAAATGTCATCAACATAAAGCACAAGGAACGCAATAGAGCTCCCACTAACCTTTTTATATACACAGGGATCATATTCATTCTTGATGAAGTCATAACATTTTATAATCTCATCAAAATGAATATTACAACTTCGGTATGCCTTTTTGAGCCCATAAATGGACTTTTGGATTGCAAACTTTTTGCTCTTCTCCTTTGGATGCAAAACCTTGTGGTTGATCCATATAGATTTCTTCCTCAATGAATCTATTAAGGAATGCATTTTTCACATCCATTTGCCATATCTCATAGTCATAATATGCAGTTATGGCAAGTAAGATCCTTATCGATTTTGCCATAGCGACGGGCGAATAGGTCTCCTCAAAGTCCACACCAGGCCTTTGAGTGTAGCCTTTTGCTACCAATCGGGCGTTAAAGGTCGATACCTCTCCATTGGCTCCAAGCTTTTGCTCGTAGACCCATTTGCACCCAACGGGCCTAAATCCCTTAGGTGGGTCCACCAAGCTCCATACCTTGTTGGAGTTCATGGATTCCATTTCGGATCTCATGGCCTCAAGCCATTTATCTGAATCGATGTCAAACATCACCTCTTCGAACGTTTTTGGATCATTATCCAATTGACCAGTCAAGGCAATCATACCATATCTCTCAAGTTGTTTAGAGACTCTAGCCGACTTTCTCAGAGGATGTGTAAAATCAAAAGGTTCATTGTGAGGCAGTATGGGTGTTATTTCTGCCATAGGTGATACATCACTCGACTCTTCAAGTTGCACCTCTTTGCTTTGAGTATCCAAAGGAAAACCCTTTTTCCAAGAACACTGCATTTCTTGAAACAAACGTTTTTTGTTCCGAGGGATCATAGAATTAGTATCCTACATTTTCTTTCGGATATCCAACAAAACTACATAAGATGGATCTCATATCCAACTTATCTCCCACTCGTCTTTTGACATATGCGGGATACCCCCATATTCTCAAATACTTGTAAGAGGGTGGTTTGCCATGCCATATTTCATATGGTGTTTTGGGTACAGCCTTGGATAGCACCATGTTTAATAACTTGGCCGTCGTTTCCAACGCATAGCCCCAAAAAGAAAGAGGTAATGTAGTAAAACTCATCATGGGAACCATGTCCAACAAAGTTCGGTTCTTCCTTTCAGCCACACCATTAAGTTGTGGTGTTGCAGGAGGAGTCCACTGAAAGAGAATCCCATTCTCTTTTAAGTAATTCAAGAATTCACCACTTAAGTATTCACCACCACAATCAGATCGAATGGTCCTAATTTTTCGTCCAGTTTGATTTTCTACTTCAAGTTTGAATTCTTTGAACATTTTAAATGCTTCAGACTTGTACTTCATTAAGTACACATAACTGAACCGTGAGTGATCATCGGTAAAGGTTATGAAGTAAGAAAATCCTCCTCTAGCTGGAATACTTATAGGTCCACAAACATCTGTGTGGATTAAATCCAACAGTGCAGCGGCACGGCTACTTTGTCCTATAAATGGTGTTTTGGTCATTTTTTCCTTGAGACAAGATTCACAAGTTGAAAAAGCATCTAAGTTCTCTATTTCTATATTCTTAAAGCCAATCAACCTCTTTATCCTATCCTTGGAAATGTGACCCAACCTATCGTGCCATGTTTGTGCATTTTCTTGATCATCCAATTTTCGTTTATGTTGAACGTTCATAATCATATTATGTTGTTGGATAGTATATAAATCATTTATTAAAGTGTCAAGTAAAACAGAAGAACCATTCCTCATTAAGTAGAAATATTATTTTGATACACAAAATTATACCCCTCTTCATCAAGAGTAGGTATAGATAGAATATTTCTTATCATACTTGCTACATAATAACAACTATTAAATATTATCCTAACATCCTTGCTAATAGCTAAGTGAATAGTTTCAATGGCTTCAACAGCAACCTGCTTGCCGTCTCCAAGCCTGAGGATCACATCCCCTTCACCTAACTTTTTGCTTCTTCTCATTACCTGCAAATCATTGCCAATATGAGCTCCACAACCAGTATCTAATACCCAAGAAGCATTATTATCAACCATGTTAATTTCAACAACAAAAATACCTTGGACTATTGCAAGAAACTTCTTGCAATTCCTCTTCCAATGGTCTTTTTCGTGGCAGTGATGACGCTCATCATTTGCTGGATTGGACTTGATTATCTTCTTCCCTTTGCCCTTTCCTTGGCCATCGTTATTGCTTTTCTTCATCCTCTTTCCATTTCTCTTCTATTTCTTTACCTTTTTTTTCATGGAGGAAGATGTGGATAGGGCTGCTAGCATTACTGGTGCAGGCTTCTTTATAGTAGCCTCGTATTGCATAAGCATATTGATCAATTCAGAAATAGTCTTTTCAAGATCGTTCATATTGTAATTAACAATAAATTGATCAAAAGACGGCGGTAATGACTATAAGATCACATCTGTGTAGGAGTCATTATTCATGCCTGCGCTTAAAGATTCTAACTTCCCAATGAGAGAAAGCATCTTGACGCCGTGGTCATGAAGAGACGACCCCTCAGTCATCTTTGCCCGATAGAATTCCTTTGATGTTTCATATCTTATGTGCCGATCTTGAACCGCAAAAAACTCTAGTAAGCGTACAAAGATCTCAGATGCATGCTTAAGGTGTTTATGTTGCTTTTGCAGTTCATTACTCATAGATGGCGCATAAGGCAACGGGCTTGAAGGTCATCATCGATCCAAAGTTGGAACGTCACACGTTCTTCGTCAGTCGAATCCTCGGGAAGCTCAGTCGGAGGACGAGATTCCAATACATAAAGGCGTTTCTCAAAATCCAAAATGATTTTGAGATTCCTAAGCCAGTCAACATACTTGGTTCTAACAAGTTTGTTTGTCTCAAGTATTGTAACAAGTGGACTTTTAGACATTTTCGATCTACAAGAAAAAAAATAAGAAAGAATGGAGATTTTAGCATTCTTTCAATCAATATTAAATTAATTTACAATATGGTCTTTAATCATAAATTGCTCCCAATATTTCTTTGAAATTCCGTAAACCCCCATATGGACTTTTGGGAAATATTTTTCCTAGTGGCCTTGAGGTCCATAGAATGAATTTCATACCCCGTTGTTACGATTCATATGAAAATAATTCCATGGGAGGTGACTTTCACCATTCTCATATTATGAGACCCCCAAGGTGTTTTTTACCTCATTTTTCACATAATCTCAAGGACTCCAAGTGAATTATGTTACTCCATGTTAAGCCCAATCCATCGACCAAAAGACCTCCCACTATCACCCTCCATGACTCGTGAGACAGAGTGATAGTAGGTAATCTACTTGTTCATTGTGATAGTACAACTTTTCACTACTTCCAAATCATTCCATGACTCGTGAGACAATGAATTGAAAGGTGATAGTATCTCATATTTTGTCACTATGGATGGAAGGTCTGGATTATCAAATTCAATTTGATTTTATCCATCACGGGCTTAATATTTTAACTTGAACACTCCAAGTGGGGGTTCAAACCATTTGTTTACGCAAGACCTCTTCACAATGTTTTATTCTTGTTTGTTTGTTTATCATATACAATGTAAAGTGTATGTATGAACATTAAGCAAAACCATATAAACATATATACAAGAAATAAAACCTAGCATGCCCTAGTTGGATGATCATGAGCCCATAGTCATCCCATACATTTATCACATAAAGAAATAACACATCATATATGTAAATAATATATATCATGTATATATATATTTAGATACAATGAAACAAAAGAATTTAATTTCTTATTTAAATCACATGATGTTTTTCATGGAATGAAATTGAATTTAATTCATGGGAACTTGATTCATAATATCAAATTAACTTGGACTTTCCAAGAAATTGTCCTAATCATATTAGGAGAATATGTCGAATTTTTCTAATCGAAATGAAAGTGAAAAACTAATTTTCTTTCTCAATTTATACCCACATATAAATTAGAAAAATAATATATATATATATATATATATTTCTATTATTATCCTCAAATAAAAACTGAGTAGAGAATATACAAAAATCGTTATTAAATCCGACCATGTAGGCGGAAGAATCCGACCATGTAGGCGGAAGATAAATCTGGTCATATAGGCGGAAAGTGAAACACAATAGAATCAAATTTTATCAATTGAAATATGCCCAATAATTAAATTCAACACATCAAGAGATTAACACATAAAATCAAATTGTTAAGTAATTTAATCCGATTAAATCACATCAAACAAAAATAAATACAATTGACTTGCATAACCGCGCTCTGATACCCTGTTAGATCTGTATAAGCCCCGATATGTTAAACACAGCGGAAATTAAAAGTTTAACTTCAAAAATATTGAAAATAGCGATCAAATCGCCCGTCTCGTTGCTATAATGATGTGGACTCATGCATAATAGAATGTCAATTGTACAGTTAAGAGAAATCAACTTTTTAGCATTCCGGTTGATGTTGACGATTTGAACGTCTCAAGAACGGCTTCTTATCTTACAAGCGGTGGAACGTTACAACGGAACTATTTTCATTGATTGTCCATGGTAGGAACAAAAGTTCCTTCCCTCTAAAGTTAGTCCATGTGGCTATGACGGAATCTCCTTTAACCCTATGCGAGTAGGCGTTAGAGGATTACGGTTGATCAACGATTGATCAACGGAGAAGACAAGAGAACTTGTTTCTCTTTGGAAAGGGGACGAGAGCAAGAGCAAGAGAGCAAGAAATAAGAAAGCAAAGAGTTATCTTGAATGGCAACCAAGGTCTCCTATTTATAGACCTTCAATTGAAGAAGCCAAGTTCAATTTGTCTTATTCTTCTTGCAAAGAGCAAGACAAGTTTTGATTCTTCTTCTTACAAAATGACAAACTTGTTTTGTCATTTTAAGAAGAGAAGTTCAACTTTGCTTCTTCATCTTGCAAAGAGGAAGACAAGTTTGATTCTTCTTCTTACAATATGACAAACGTTTTTTGTCATATTAAGAAAAGAAGTTCAACTTTGCTTCTTCCTTCTTATAAAATGAAAAACTTGTTTTGTCATATTAAGAAGAGAAGTTCGACTTTGCTTCTTCATCTTCAAGAAGACAAATCCAACTTTGTTTCTTCATCTTTCAAGAAGACACTTAAAAACGAAGAAGCAAAGTTGGATTTTCTTCTTGAAAGACGAAGAAACAAAGTTCGACTTTGCTTCTTCATCTTCAAGAAGACAAATCCAACTTTGTTTCTTCGTCTTTCAAGAAGACAAATCCAACTTTGCTTCTTCGTTTTTAAGAAGACAAATCCAACCTTGCTTTTTCCTTTTTCAAGAAGAAAATCCAACTTTGCTTCTTCATTTTTCAAGAAGGCAAATCCAACTTTGCTTCTTCATTATTAAGAAGACAAATCGAACTTTCTTCTTCAAGAAGACAAGTCCAACTTTGCTTCTTCGTAAGAAGACAAATCGAACTTTCTTCTTCAAGAAGACAAGTCCAACTTTGCTTCTTCGTAAGAAGACAAATCGAACTTTGCTTCTTCATCTTCTCCATAATTAATCCAATTACTTATTTTCAATAATTCCATCATGGATTTGTGTGTGACCCTTTAGGTTCACCACTCTGCTAGACTTGGGCTTGTATCACATATACAATTCAATAAGCAACTTATATGCATTAAATTAATTAGATCATATCATAATTAATTACCCTCAATTAACTCTTTAATTGGAGGGGTACCCGTCACTATGGGTGTGTTAGCTTCGTATTAGCCCCGAAACGTTAAAGGTAGTGGAAATTAAATCTTAATTAGAAAATAATATTATAATTAGCGATCAAATCACCCGTCTCGTTGCTATTACGATGTGGATCTCATGCATAAAAGGATGTCAATTGAATGGTTAAGAGAAGCCAACCTTTGTTGCTCTGCTATTGATGTTGGTTACTTGAACTTTCTCAAGAACGACCTTACCTTAAATATGGTGGAACGTCAAAATGGAACCGCTTTTAATTGTTGTTCATGGTAGGAACACAAGTGTTTTTCCTCTAAAGCTAGTCCACACCACCTATGATGGAATCATCCTCAAACCTATGCTAGTAGGTATTTGAGGATTAAGGTAGATCAACTATTGATGTATGGAGAAATCAAGGGAATTCTTCTCTTTTGGAGATAAGAAATGAACATAAGACCAATGCTAAAGTGAAAGTTAGACTTTCTAGCTTTGAAGGAGAGAAAGTCTAAGAGTTAGAGAGCAAAAGGAAAGCAAGAGTTTTTTGTATCTTTGTATGTAAAAATTGAAGGACAAGCGGATCCGCCCGGGAGGGCGAGCGGAAGCGAGAAATGCGAAAATTGCAAACAATAGCATGAATTAAATCGCATATTAAAACGAAGTCCCAAGGGGTGTACCCTTAGGTGCTCAACTGGGCGTTCGATGTATGATGTATCAATACTAAGGCACGTATCATACATAGGGCATAGATGAATTGAAAACAATGAAAGGGTAATGAATTGTTACCTTCGTAGTTTTCACGTGCGTACGGCTACAAAGCTTTGTTCCTTCTTCCGAATGTTCACCAAGTTCAAACGTATGAACTCTCCAAAGGTGATCCACACCACACCGGAAGAAACTCACGTTCTCCTTGCTAGAAGAAAACAGATTTATGAAGGAATCGGTTTAAGAAGATAAACACTATGAATTAGTGTTCTTATTAAAACTACTTTGTTCTTCCCTTTTGATCCAAGATCAAGTGAAGAACAATAGTAAGCAAGGGAGAGAGAGGGAGAGAGTATTCAGAGAGAGAGAGAGAGGAGGCCGAATTTTGGTTCTTCTTTTCCTAGAAAAGATGAATTATGATTCTCTTGCTAGAGGTGTTAGTATATACCAATATATATACATAATTAATGTGATTATTGGAATGTGTTTAGGTTCATCCAAGGATGTCTAGATACATCCCAATCAATCACAATTAATTCTTCAATCAAGCCTACCAAAAATTAAGGTATGATCAAATCATACCAAAAGGGAAGAGCTTGATTGGAGTTGATTTGTCTCTTACCAAAAGAGACAAGGCAACCACCACCTAGCATCCAATTTTGCTTCCTCCAAGGGAGCATTTTTGGCCATGCTCAATTAGGGAAGAAGTCCAACTTCTTCCTATTCCAAAATAGGAATTAATTCTCCTCTCGAGTCAAAATTTAACGGACGGGTTTTACCGTAATCCAATTACGATGAACCCAAAATTAAATCCAATTTAATATCCACTTAAATAATTTCTGTTGATCTTTCAATCCAATCAAAAGATCCAATATCTCGACTTTCCATATTTAATCGATAAATCCCATTTACCGATTAAACGAGGGCCCGGTACAATATCGGCCCGTCCATCCAATGGACAATCCTTAAGTAATCCAATTACTTATTTATCCTTCGAGATTAACTCCAAGTCAATCTCTCAACCTTTTCGGTGATTTGTGTGTGACCCTTTACGTTCACCCTCAGCTAGACTTGGGCCCATGTCCCACAAGGGCCCGTTACCATGGGGTGGTCGTCTATCAATGGTCCATGGCACTAGAGACTAGGTGAATGTTGGCGTGAACATTTAGGCGCCAATTTCGTACGGGTACGGTCCTTCCGTCTACCATCTCCCGACCTTAGTTTAGGGTATGAAATTGAGCATCGGTTCCCATCATTGACTAGGCATCTATGCTTAATACTCGGGACTACGCATGCTTCATTGCGTCGACACAGGAAACCATTCCCTGTTCGACCAACCACTGTGGCCACAGCTTTAAACAACATCAACGTATCTCTGAGTGCAAAGGAGATACCCTGTCATACTGACAGGGGACGGATCCTCTTCTTGGAATCCACCGTCCTCGTACACATTCTGACTGCACTGGACAAGGCTTATAATGATCATCTTATAAAATAATCACCTCTCGCCAGATCCAAGATACAGGCGTTCTGTGCACATGACTGCCATGGTTCCTCAAGTCTGAGGACTTCTCCCGTACTATCGGAACCGGGGAAATCCAATCATACCGACCAAGCCTCCAAGGCATATGATGATCCCCGCGAGTCAGTCCAGTCGACCAACCCATCAAGATCGTGTAAGCGTCTCACGCCTGTCGCCGATGAAACGCGGCACTCATCCAATGAACACGACTCTTGATGCAAGTCTCCATAGGACTCTCGATGCCCTATCTCGAGGTCCTCGACTTGGAACGTTTTAGACCCAACTCTCAATCAATTGGTTTCATGACCACCATCCAATGCGTGGCCCCACTGCATGAGTTGTTAACCGTGGTCTATGGGCTTTGTTGCGATATAAGTAAAACAACGTTTTAACATATGAAAAATGAGCGCAACAAAGTATGTACCATTGGTGACAAACACTCATTTTATTCATCACATCATATGACATTACATCAAGTTGTCAAATAGGTTACAAAACGCCAAACCTATTCTAACAAAAAATAGGTATTCCTTTGCACTAGATACAATGAATGTAGACAAGGCCATTTGTCTTGCTCCTAGAACACTTGTCTTCTTCATAGACAAGTTTTAGCATGACTCATCTTTTCTCCTTTTAGACTTGTCTTCTTTATAAACAAGTTTTAGCATGACTAATATTTTCTTCTTCATCTAAAGATGAAAACAAGTCATGTCTATGTTCAATGAATCTTGTCTTGTGGGCGTGTGGGTTTCGACTAAGGTCTTGGGCTTTATCTTAATTCTTAATTGGACTAAGTCCAATTTTAATTAATTCCCAACTAATTATTTAACCCATGATATAATTATTTAATTAAATATAAACCCAAATCAATTAATCTAATTAATTAATTAATTAATTTTCAAGCACAAATAGATTAATCTTAATTAATCTATCACAAGTCTTACTAAATCAAATTAATGCTTGTGAATTTAAACTCCAAATTAAATAATCATATTATTTAATATTCCCATGAAATGATTTCATAAATCATTTCAATAAATTAATTTAACTCCTTAAATTAATTGATTTATTCTCCATAATTAATTTTATAATTAATTCCAATAATTCCATCATGGATTTGTGTTTGACCCTTTAGGTTCACTACTCAGCTAGACTTGGGCTTGTATCACATACACAATTTAATTAGCAACTTACTTGCATTAGATTAATTAGATCTTATCATAATTAATCACCCTCAATTAACTCCTTAATTGGAGGGTACCCGTCACCATGGGAGGCCATCTAGCAATGGTCCATGCCACTAGAGAATAGGTGAATTATTGCGTGAATCTGTGAGCTACGCGTACTATGTAGATACGGTCCCTCCATTACTAACCTCTCGAACAAAGTCTAGGACATGGAATTAGTTACCGGTTTCCATTATCGACTTTGATGTCTATGTACCAACTCTTCAAGTTATGCTTCCAATTTATCAATATAGAAAAAATCTTTTCTCCTATTTGATCAACAACCATGGACATGGGCTTTTTAGGAATGCATACTGTAGAGAAAATAGGAGGCTCGTTATCATCTCATGATAAGTAGCAGATCCTACCTTGGAACTCACCAACCTCCATGCATGCTTCAACTATGTCTAAAACATGACCGTATCGTGATCCAGGATGAAACCTGAGACCACATTAGACATGATCAATTGATAGCCGTCCTATGCACAAGGTTACTATGGAACCTCAAGTCTAAGGACTAGTTAGGGCACTATCGTAGCCTAGGAGTTCTAGTCATACCGATCATACCATGTAGGATGATAACTCCTACGAGTCAATTCAGTAAACTTGATAACTCTTTATCAAGCACCCACTAAAGTGCGCAGACTGCATACGTCTCTGTCTATGAACTCGACAATCATCATATGAACGCATCACTTAGTGCAAGTCTTTAAGGAATGGTCGATGCCCTGTCTCAGCCGATTCATCGACTTGAAACATTTTAGATCAAACCATAAAGGTTGGTTTCATGGTCGCCATCATATGCGCCAGCCAACCCTAGTATAATTGATCTAACGGCTTAAACTAAATGCTCATATAAATATAATGTTTAAAGCATATGATGAAGATGACCGAAGAATATTTCTTAAATTAACATATTATTGAAAAAGATCGTATAGAATAGTTTACAAAGAGCCAATCAATTGGCTTGACGGTCACCTATTCTAACAATCTCCCACTTGACCTAAAGCCAATTGCCAATGTTCTTTAATCCCATCTTCTCAAGATGTTGAGAATGGGCAATTTGTGATATCGGCTTTGTAAGCGGGTCTGCTATGTTCTCCATTGATGCAATACGATCCCCTCGTATGTCACCTCTTCCTACCATCTCTCTGATTAGAAGGTCGCGTCTAATTATGTGTTTGGCATTGTGATGAGGTCTTGGCTCCTTTGCTTGCGCAATAGCCCCGTTGTTATCACAAAGTATAACTACAGTTTTGGCAATGCTAGGTACCACACCCAACTCTTAGATGTAGTTTTTCATCCAAACAGCCTCCTTTGCAGCTTTAGAAGCTACAATGTATTCGGCTTCCGTTGTGGAATCCGCTATCATATTTTGCTTGGAACTTTTCCAAATGACTGCTCCTCCATTCAACCAGAATACATATTCATATTGAGACTTAGCGTCATCCACATCTGATTGGAAGCTGGCATCAGTATACTCTTCCAATATCAATTCTCCATCACCGTACACCAAAAATAAATCCTTAGTTCTTCTCAATTACTTAAGGATATTTTTTACAGCAGTCCATTGATCGTGGCCGGCACATCCCTGATAACGACTCGTAACACTTAGAGCGTAAGCTATATCAGGCCTCGTACATTGAACAACGTATTGTATGTTGCCAACAACAGAAGCATAGGGAATTTGAGACATTTTTTTAACTTCCTCATCTGTCTTGGGAGACTGAGTCTTGGAGAGTTTAATTCCATGCCTCATGGGAAGAAAATCCCTTTTTGATTCATCCATCTTGAACCTTTTCAAGACTTTATCAATGTACGAGATTTGGGTCATTCCTAACATTCTTTTATATCTATCCCTATAGATCTTATTCCCAAGAACATAGAAAGCTTCACCCAAGTCCTTCATGGAGAATTGAGTAGATAGCCATGCTTTAGTGTCACCTAAAATTTTGACATAATTCCCGATGAGTAAAATATCATCCACATAAAGCACGAGAAACACAATAGAGCTCCCACTAACTTTTTTATATACACAGGGATCATATTCGTTCTTGATAATGTCATAACATTTTATAACCTCATCAAAACGAATGTTCCAACTCGGGATGCATGTTTGAGCCCATAAATGGACCTCTGGAGTTTACAAACTTTTTGCTCTTCTCCTTTGGATGTAAAACCTTGTGGTTGATCCATATAAATTTCTTCCTCAATGAATCCATTAAGGAATGTGGTTTTCACATCCATTTGCGATATCTCATAGTTATAATACGCAGTTATGGCAAGTAAGATCCTTATGGACTTGGCCATAGCGACGGGTGAATAGGTCTCCTCAAAGTTCACACCAGGCCTTTGAGTGTAGCCTTTCGCTACCAATCGGGCCTTAAAATTCGATACCTCTCCATCGGCTCCAAGCTTTCGCTTGTAGACCCATTTGCACCTAACAGGCCTAATTCCTTTTGGTGGGTCCACTAAGGTCCATACCTTGTTGGAGTTCATGGAGTCCATTTCGGATCTCATGGCCTCAATCCATCTGCCCGAATCAATGTCAGACATCGCCTCTTCGAACGTCTTTGGATCATATCCAATTAACCAGTCGTGGCTAGCATACCATATCTCTTAGGCTGTTTAGAGACTCTAGCCGATTTTCTCAGGGGATGTGTAAAATCAAAAGGTTCATTGTGAGGCAGTATAGGTGTCATTTCTGCCATAGGTGATACATCACTTGATTCTTCGAGTTGCACCTCTTTGTTTTGAGTATCTAAAGGAAAACCCTTTTTCAAGAACACTGCATTTCTCGAAACAAACACATTTTGTTTCTAGGGATCATAGAAGTAGTATCCTACATTTTCTTTTGGATATCCAATAAAACTACATAAGATGGATCTCATATCCAACTTATCTCCTACTAGTCTTTTGACATATGTGGGACACCCCCATATTCTCAAATACTTGTAAGAAGGTGGTTTGCCATGCCATATTCCATATGGTGTTTTAGGTACAGGCTTAGATCGCACCATGTTTAATAACTTGGCTGTTGTTTCCAACGCATAGCCCCAAAAAGAAAGAAGTAATGTAGTAGAACTCATCATGGAACGAAAAATGTCCAACAAAGTTCGGTTCCTCCTTTCAACCACGTCATTAAGTTGTGGCGTTGCAAGAGGAGTCCACTGAAATAGAATCCCACTCTCATTTGAGTAATTCAAGAATTCACCACTTAAGTATTCACCACCACGATCAGATTGAATGGTCTTAATTTTTCGTCCAGTTTGATTTTCTATTTAAGTTTGAATTCTTTGAACATTTGAAATGCTTCAGACTTGTACTTCATCAAGTACACATAACCGAACCGTGAGTGATCATCGGTAAAGGTTATGAAGTAAGAAAATCCTCCTCTAGCTGGAATACTTAAATCTCCACAAACATATGTGTGGATTAAATCCAAAGTGCAGCGGCACGGCTACTTTGTCCAATAAATGGTGTTTTGGTCATTTTTCCCTTGAGACAAAATTCACAAGTTGAAAAAGCATCTAAGTTCTCTATTTCTAGATTCTTAGAGTCAATCAACCTCTTTATCCTATCCTTGGAAATGTGACCTAACCTAGCGTGTCATGTTTGTGCATTTTCTTGATCATCCAATTTTTGTTTATGTTGAACGTTCATAATCATATTATGTTGTTGGATAGTGTATAAACCATTTATTAAAGTGCCAAGTAAAACAGAAGAAACATTCCTCATTAAGTAGAAACATTGTTTTGATACACAAAATTCATACCCCTCTTCATCAAGAGTAGGTACAGATACAATGTTTCTTATCATACTTGGTACATAATAACAACTATTAAGTACTATCCTAACATCCTTGCTATTAGTAAAGTGAATAGGTCTAATAGCTTCAGCGGCAACCTGTTTGCCGTCTCCAAGCCTGAGGATCACTTCCCCTTCACCTACATTTTTGTTTCTTCTCATTATCAGCAAATCATTGCAAATATGAGCTCCACAACCGGTATCTAAATACCCAAGAAGCATTATTAGCAACCATGTTAATGTCAACAACAAAAATACATTGGACTGTTGCAAGAAACTTCTTGCAATTCCTCTTCCAATAGCCTTTTTCATGGCAGTGATGACACTCATCATTTGTTGGATTGGCCCTGATTATCTTCTTCCCATTGCCCTTCCCTCGACCGTCTTTATTGCTTTTCTTCATCCCTTTCCATTCCTCCTCCATTTCTTGACCTTTTTGGTCATGGAGGAAGACGTGGATGGGGTTGCTAGCATTACTGGTGCAGGCTTCTTTATAGTAGCTCTGTATTGTATAAGCATATTTATCAATTCAGGAACAGTGTTCTCAAGACCATTCATATTGTAATTAACAACAAATTGATCGAAAGACGGCGGTAATGACTTTAAGATCACATCTATGTAAGAGTTAATATCCATGGCTGCGTTCAAAGATTCTAACTTCTCAATGAGAAAAAGCATCTTGATGCCGTGGTCATGAACAGACGGCCCCTCAGTCATCTTTGCCCGATAGAACTCCTTTGATGCTGCATATCTTATATGCCGATCTTGTACCGCAAACAATTCTTGTAAGCGTACAAAGATCTCAGATGCATGCTTAAGGTGCTCGTGTTGCTTTTGCAATTCATTGCACATAGATGCCAGCACAAGGCAACGGGCTTGAAGGTCATCATCGATCCAATGTTGGAACGTCACACGTTCTTCGTCAGTCGAATCCTCGGAAAGCTCAATGGGAGGACGAGATTCCAACACATAAGAGTGTTTCTCGGAATCCAAAATAATTTTGAGATTTCTATGTCAGTCAGCATAGTTGGTTCCAACAAGTTTGTTTGTCTCAAGTATCGTAGCAAGTGGACTTTTAGACATTTTCGATCTACAAGAAAGAAAAGAATAAACGAAGGAGATTTTAGCATTCTTTCAATCAATGTTAATTGAATTTACGATATGGTCTGTAATCATAAATTGCTCTCACTGTTTCTTCAAAATTCCATAAACACCCATATGGATTTTCGGGAAACGTTTTTCCTAGTGGGCTTGAGGTCCATAGAACGAATTTCATACCCCGTTGTCACGATTCGCATGAAAACAATTCTGTGGGAGGTGACTTTCACTATTCTCATCTTATGAGATCCCCAAGGTGTTTTACCTCATTTTTCACATAATCCCAAGGACTCCAAGTGAATTAAGTTACTCCATGTTAAACCCAACCCATCGACCAAAAGACCTCCCACTATCGCCCTCCACGACTCGTGAGACAGAGTGATAGTAGGTAATCCACTTGTTCATAGTGATAGTACAGCTTTTCACTACTTCTAAATCATTCCATGACTAGTGAGACAATGAATTCAAAGGTGATAGCATCTCATATTTTGTCACTATGGATGGAAGGTCTGGATTATCAAATCCAATTTGATTTTATCCATCACGGGCTTAATATTTTAACTTGAACACTCCAAGTGAGGGTTCAAACCATTTGTATACGCAAGACCTCATCACGATGTTTTATTCTTGTTTATTTGTTTATCATATACAATGTAAAGTGTATGTATGAACATTTAGCAAAACCATATAAACATATATACAAGAAATAAAACCTCGCATGCCCTATGGATGATCATGAGCCCGTAGTCATTCCGTACATTTATCACATAAAGAAATAACATATCATATATGTAAATAATATAGTTATATCATGTATATATATTTAGGTACAATGAAACAAAAGAATTTAATTTCTTATGTTAAATCACATGATGTTTTCCATGGAATGAAATTGAATTTAATTCATGGGCACTTGATTCGTAATATCAAATTAACTTGGACTTTCAAAGAAATTATCCTAATCATATTAGGAGAATATGTCAAATTTTTCTAATCGAAATGAAAGTGAAAAATCAATTTTCTTTCTCAATTTATATCCACATATAAATTAGGAAAATACATATATATGTATATATTTTTATTATTATCCTCAAATAAAAACTGAGTAGAGAATATACAAAAATCGCTATTAAATCCGACCATGTAGGCGGAAGATATATCCGGCCATATAGGCGGAAGATGAAACACAATAGAATCAAATTTTAACAATTGAAATATGCCCAAGAATTAAATTCAACACATCAAGAGATTAACACATGAAATTAAATCATTAAGCAATTTAATCCTATTAAATCACATCAAACAAAAATAAATGCAATTGACTTGCATGACCGGACTCTAATACCACTGTTAGATTCGTATAATCCTCAAGACGTTAAACGCAACGGAAATTAAAAGTTTAACTACAAAAATATTATAATTAGCAATCAAATTGCCCGTCTCGTTGCTATAACGATGTGGATCTCATGCATAAAAAGAATGTCAATTGTACAGTTAAGACAAATCAACCTTTTAGCACTCCGGTTGATGTTGATGATTTGAATGTCTCAAGAATGGCTTCTTACCTTACAAACGGTGGAACGTTACAACGGAATCGTTTTCATTAATTGTCCACGTTAGGAACACAAGTTTCTTCCCTCTAAAGTTAGTCCACACCACCTATGACGGAATCTCCTTTAACCCTATGCTAGTAGGCATTAGATGATTACGGTAGATCAACGATTGATCAACGGAGAAGACAACAGAAGTTGTTTCTCTTTGGAAAAGGGACGAAAGCAAGAGCAAGAGAGCAAGAAATAAGAAAGAAAAGAGTTATCTTGAATGGCAATCAAAGTCTCCTATTTATAGACCTTCCATTGAAGAAGCCAAGTTCAACTTGTCTTCTTCTTCTTGCCAAGAGGAAGACAAGTTTTGATTCTTCTTCTTACAAAATGACAAACTTGTTTTGTCATATTAGGAAGAGAAGTTCAACTTTGCTTCTTCATCTTGCAAAGAGGAAGACAAGTTTGATTCTTCTTCTTACAATATAACAAACTTGTTTTGTCATATTAAGAAGAGAAGTTCAACTTTGCTTCTTCTTTCTTATAAAATGACAAACTTGGTTTGTCATATTAAGAAGAGAAGTTCGACTTTGCTTCTTCATCTTATGAAGACAAGTTCGACTTTGCTTCTTCGTCTTCCAAAAGACAAATCCAACTTTGCTTCTTAGTCTTTCAAGAAGACAAATCCAACTTTACTTCTTCATTTTTAAGAAGACAAATCCAACTTTGCTTCTTCATTTTTCAAAAAGGCAAATCCAACTTTGCTTCTTCGTTTTTAAGAAGACAAATCGAACTTTCTTTTTCAAGAAGACAAGTCCAACTTTGCTTCTTCATAAGAAGATAAATTGAATTTTGCTTCTTCATCTTCTCCATAATTAATCCAATTAATTATTTCCAAGAATTCCATCATGTATTTGTGTGTGACCCTTTAGGTTCACCACTCAGCTACACTTGGGCTTGTATCATATATACAATTTAATGAGCAGCTTATAAGAATAGGTGAATTATTGCGTGAACCTGTGAGGGTACCCGTCACCATGGGTGGCGATCTAGTAATGGTCCATGGTACTAGAGAATAGGTGAATTATTGCGTGAACCTGTTAGCTACGCATGCCATGCAGATATGGTCCCTCCGCTACTAACCTCCCAATCAAAGTCTAGGGCATGGAATTAGTTACCGGTTCCCATTATCGAATTTGATGTCTATGTATCAACTCTTCAAGTTATGCTTCCAATTTATCAATATAGGAAAAACACTTCCTCCAATTTGATCAACAACCATGGCCATGGGCTTCGAGGAAAGTATAATGTAGAGAACATAGGAGGTTCGTTATCATCCCATGATAAGTAGAAGATCTTATCTTGGAACTCACCAACCTCCATGCATGCTTCAACTATGTCTGAAACATGGTCGTATACTGATCCAGGGTGAAACCTGAGACCACATTAGACATAATCAAGTCATAGCCGTCCTATGCACAAGGTTAGTGTGGAACCTCAAGTTTAAGGATTAGTTAGTGCACTATCGTAGCATAGGAGTTCTAGTCATACCGATCATGCCATATAGGGCTTCCATATGACAACTCCTGCGTGTCAATTCTGTGATCTTGATAACACATTATCAAGCACCCACTAAAGTACACAGACATCATACGTCTCTGTCCATGAAACTCGACATTCATCATATATGAACGCATCACTTAGTACAAGTCTTTAAAGAATGGTCGATGCCCTGTCTCGACCGATTCATCGACTTGGAATATGTTAGATCAAACCATAGAGGTTGGTTTTATGATCGCCATCATGTGCGCGAGCAACCCCGTAGCATAATTGATCTAAGGGCTTCAACCTAATGCTCATATAAATATAATGTTTAAAGCATATGATGAAGATGGCCAAAAAACATTTCTTAAATTAACATATTATTGAAAAAGATCATATAGAATAGTTTACAAAGAGCCAATCAATTAGCTTGACGGTCACGTTTTCTAACAATCTCCCACTTGACCTAAAGCCAATTGCCCATGTTCTTTAATCCCATCTTCTCAAGATGTTGAGAATGAGCAATTTGTGATATTGGCTTTATAAGCGGGTGTGCTATGTTCTCCGTAGATGCAACGCGATCCACTCGTACGTCACCTCTTCTTACCATCTCTCTGATTAGATGGTAGCGTCTAATTATGTGTTTGGCTTTGTGATGAGGTCTTTGCTCCTTTGATTGCACAATAGCCTCGTTGTTATTACAAAGTATAACTACATGATTAGCAATGCTAAGCACCACACCCAACTCTTAGATGTAGTTTTTCATCCAAACAGCCTCCTTTGCAGCTTCAGAAGCTGTAATGTATTCGGCCTCCATTGTGGAATCCGCTATCGTATCTTGCTTGGAACGTTTCCAACTGACAGCTCCTCCATTCAATCAGAATACATATTCAAATTGAGACTTAGCGTCATCCACATCTGATTGGAAGCTGACATTAGTATACCCTTCCAATATCAATTCTCCATCACCGTACACCAAAAATAAATCCTTAGTAACGTTTAAATATAATGTTTAAAGCATATGATGAAGATGGCCAAAGAATATTTCTTAAATTAACATATTATTGAAAAAGATCGTATAGAATAGTTTACAAAGAGCCAATCAATTGGCTTGATGGTCACCTATTCTAACAGTGATAAGGAGTAGAATGCTAAGACGGACAATCCTAAAGCTAAGCAATGGCAGGAATATTGCAGTAGATGCTAAAGGACTAATTAGACTTAACTAGTAGTGATCATGTTATGATAGAGTTAATAGAAACTATGTATGTAGCCTAATATGATTAAACTATATTTTCTTTTATTGTTAGACAATTTTAGGTTACATGTTTTTTATTTAGTCTCTTTTTTTGACAAAGAATGACTATTCTTGTCTACTAGGTCGGACACATGATTGATTTAACACTATCAAATAATTAAATTATGAATGTTCAAAAAAAATATTTAAAAATGGATAACCAAGATAAGCTTACAGAATTGGCGTGCAAAGCTAGGTCAATTTCCTCTAGTTAAGGATAAGGAAGTTAGTAGATTCCAAGAGTCTAGCAATAAATAATTTGAGCCTATAGCTTGCAAGTCCTTTCTAAGAGGGAAAAAATCGTGAAGCTCTTTGTAGGACAAAATGGGCTTGCCAATAGTCTATAGATTGGATCCAGTTAGACATCTGTAGGTCACTGAATACACAGGACCAAAAGGCGGTTCACAGGTCTATGGGCCTTTGGATGGTTCGGGGAATTGGACTTGAGTGTGGTGAGCCAAAACCGGTTACAAAATTAAACCCTTCGATTGGATTGAGGTAGTGTTTATTTAGTGGGAGTTCTTGAACATCTAAATGATAATGAAATTCTCACTCAGTGAAATTCTTCCTGAAAGGACTATGGTTGAACGGTCTCTACTAAGGAAGAAATTGAACTTTTTTGGACATGGTTTGGTCGGTGTTTCACTGAATTACCTTATCCCATTTGGACATGGAATTTGAAAAGTTGCCAAATTGAGAAACATGGCAATTTCTTAAGGTTGTGATCTAGGACCATATTGGATATGGTTTGGCAAGCCTGTGTCCTACAAAGTTTTTCAGCATGTGTGGTGGTCCTGCATACATCATGGGACTAATGACAAACTAGGCTCGGGTTCTAGTTTGTCCAGGTTTATTACAGAATATGACAAACACCATTTGTTATCATAGTTTTCACTGGCTATATTTTCATCCTCTTAGGTATGACCAGAATACCTCAAATACTTGAGAGGCAGGTTTTTTATTCTAATCGGTTGATTTGATTATGATAAAAAAAAAAAAAAAAAAAAAAAAAAACCGGAAGGAGAAGTAATGTTAGACATTAGTTCAGATGAATGGCTTGGAGCCATGATATTCGAGGTGGAGTTCAAACAACGTTTGAGAACTTCATAAATCTAGAATATTCGTTTTAACAAGATCATACGGAGTATGACTCGATCATACAAGCTTAAGGGTTAGTGGGAGTTTGGTTGTGTTTTAAAGTAAAGTGAGTAACGTCTTATTCATTTGGAATGAAGTTAAGATGTTAGGAAACAATAAAACACGAGCATTATTCATACACTTTTCAATAAAATGAATTGGATTCCTGTTCATAGGGATAAGTTGTCCAAGGCTCAATCATGGTGGACTGATGAGGGAGCTTAGATGTTTGACATCCCCTGCGTCTTTACCGTAAACAGCATGGGAATGTTGTTCGGTGCACTGGGCTGATGTTATGTATGCCTTGTGCATAACAACGGAAATCGGGTGTGTATTAAGTAGGTAGTAGATAGCTGTTGAGAGCAGTCTTTAGTAACTGAATAAGGATTATAGAAGTGTTGTTGACGAACATCAATGGAGAGTTGATTCTGGAAAGCTATAGTGATACTAACTTTTAGATTCATGTGAATAATGTTTGGTCTCAATATGTATGCAAGTATTGTTGGAATAGGTGACCAGAAAGCCAATAGGTTTGGCAATTTGTAACCTATCCGACAACTTGATGTCAATGTAATACTATTATGTGATGAATAAGATGAGTGTTCGTCACCAATGGTACCTTCTTTGTTGCGCTCATCTTACATTTGTTAAAACGGTGTTTAACTTATATCGCAACAAAGCCCACAGACCATGGATAACAACTCATGCAGTTGGGCCACGCATTGGATGGTGGTCATGAAACCAACTGATTAAGAGTTGGGTCTGAAACGTTCCAAGTCGAGGACCTCGCGACAGGGCATCGAGAGTCCTATTGAGACTTGCGTCAAGAGTCGTGTTCATTGGATGAGTGCCGTGTTTCATCGGCAACAGGCGTGGGACGCCTACACGATCTTGATGGGTTGGTCGACGGGGGTCGAGCCGACTGGACTGACTCGCGGGGATCATCATATGGAAGCCTTGGAGGCTTGGTCGGTATGATTGGATTCCCCGGTTCCGATAGTACGGGAGTAATCCTCAGACTTGAGGAATCATGGCAGTCACGTGCACAGGACGGCTGTATCTTGGATCTGGCGAGAGGTGATCATTCTGTAAGATGATCATTATAAGCCTTGTCCAGTGCAGTCGGAATGTGTAGCGAGAACGGTGGATTCCAAGAAGAGGATCCGTCCCCTGTCAGTATGTGACAGAGGTATCTCCTATGCACTCGGAGACACGTTCATGCTGTTTGAAGCTGTGGCCACAGTAGTTGGTCGAACAGGGAATGGTTTCCTGTGTCGACGCAATGAAGCATACGTGGTCTCGAGTATTAAGCATAGATGCCTAGTCAAGGATGGGAACCGACGCCCAATTCCATACCCTAGACTAAGGCCGGGAGACGGTAGACGGAAGGATCGTACCCGTACGGAATCGGCGCCTAAATGTTCACGCCAATTCACCTAGTCTCTAGTGCCATGGACCGTTGCTAGACGGCCACCCATGGTAACGGGCTCTTGTGGACACAGGCCCAAGTCTAGCTGAGGGTGAACCTAAAGGGTCACACACAAATCACCTAGGAGGTTGAGAGATCGACTTGGAGTCAATCTCGAAGGATAAAATAAGTAATTGGATTACTTAAGGGAAAGTCCATTGATGGAATGGACGGGCCGATATTGTATCGGGCTTTCATTTAATCGATAAATTGGATTTTGATTAAATATGAAAAGTTGAGATGTTGAGACGTTGGATCTTTTAATTGGATTAAAAGATCAACAGGAATAATTTAAGTGGACATTAAATTGGATTTAATGTTGGGTTCGTCGTAATTGGATTACGATAAAACCGATCCGTTAAATTATACCCGAGAGGAGAAATAATTCCTAATTTGGAATAGGAAGAAGTTGGACTTCTTCCCTTAAATAAACATGGCCGACATGCTCCCTTGGAGGAAGCAAAATCAGCCATGTTTCATGCTAGGTGGTATGTTGACTTATCTCTTTTGGAAAGAGACAAATCAACTCCAATCAAGCTCTTCCCTTTTGGTATGATTTGATCATACCATAAATTTTGGTAGGCTTGATTGAAGAATTGATGGTGATTGATTGGAATGAATCTAGACATCTTTGGATGAACCTAGACACATTCCAATAATCACATTAATTATGTATATATATTAGAATATACAACACCAAGCATAAGTGATTCATTATTCATCTTTTTCTAGGAAAAAGAGAAGACAAAAATCCTCTCCTCTCTCTCAAAATTTCGTGCTCCCTCCCTCTCTTACACTTGTGTTCTTCACTTGATTTTGAATCAAGAAGAAGAACAAAGTAAGTTTAAGAGAACACTAATTCATAGTGTTCTTCTCTTAAACCGATTCCTTCCTAAACCCGTTCTTTTCTAGCAAGAAGAACGTGTGTTTCTTCCGGTGTGGTGTGGATCACCTTTGGAGAATCCATACGTTTGGATTTCGTGAGCATTCCGGAGAAGAAACAACGCTAGTAGCCGGGAGCATACGCTAAACAATCAAAGGTAACGGTTTATTACGCTTTGATTGATTTCATTTGTATATCTATGCCCTATGTGTTTAAAATATATGTTTTAATATTTACACATCCTACATCGAACGCCCGGTTGAGCACCCAAGGGTACACCCCTTGGGATTCGCGTATTTGAATTTGATTTAAATTTACGCACTTTCCACGCTTTTCTCGCTTCCGCTCGCGCTCCCGGGCGGATTTGCTTGTCCTTCAAGTGGTATCAGAGCCCGGTTCGATGTAAGGGGCATAGATCTATGTGTTTGGCATGATCTACTTGCTTTTAAATGGCTTTATTGGCTAGTTAGATTACATAAATATATGAATAATATGATGATTCAATTGTTTTGATTTAATGGACTTTTGGCATGCTTAATTTTGTTAGATTGGATCTAAAATTGCATGCTTATTTTCAGAATAATATTAATGTTATTGTGCTGAAACAGTTTTAAAAAAAAAACAAAAAAAAAAAATTTGGTCGGGCCGGCAGTGGCGCGCGCAGGCGGGCGCCTGCGCGCGCGCCATGCGCGCGGACGCTGCGCACAGGCGCGCAGGCTTGCTGCCTGCGCGCGCGGCGCGGCCGGCCAGCACAACGGCTGGGCCGTTTTGTGCCGTTTTTTTCGACTTTTTCCGAAAAATTCGATTTTCTGTATTTTTCTGCACAATATTCTGAAAATATGTTAATTTTGCATTTTTTATTTTGGGATAATTGGATTATTCCTTGAATTAAATTTGCTTAATTAATTTGGGATTAATACATGCATTGGATGCATTGTTTAAAATGTCCATTAAATTTAAAATTTGAATTTTGCATATTATTTGTATATTTATGCTTTTGTGATGTTGGACATAACTTGGGTATTTGGAATATCCATTGGTTATTTATGCATGATTATTTGGAATAATTATGTTATGTGAGTTGATGGAATCAACATGGGATGATCACAAAGCCCTAGACCTTGTGTATGGATGAATGAATGTTTATTTATTTTCTGTTGGGTGGGGCCTGCGTGCCTCTTGTTTTTGGGACTATCATCTCCCGTATTTTCAGCCTCATGATGTTAAGGCTTATTTTCTTTATTACTGATGTATTACTTTCAGTTGTAATGAGAGTAGATAGGATTGGTGAGGTTTCAATTTTAACAAGCAATTGGAGTCGGAGACCCCAAGGAGGAGCATCAAGGCGTGAAACAAGAGCACTACAAGGCCCATTGGAATGACAATGGGTACATTACTATTGTAATAATTTAGGACCACCCTAGACAGACCACAGACTCACTGCGGGCTCAGTGAGTCGCATAGGTTGGGCTTGTGATCATCCTAACAGGGGTATGCTATGTTTTATGCATGCGGCGTTTTTTATTTATCGCTTTAAATATTGGATATTTATGCATGCTAAAACACAATAATGTGATGAGGTCTCGGTCACACACAAACTCTCATTTGGTTGGACCAAATTAAATATTAGGCCTAGAACGGACTTGGATCAAAATGGTATTTTGGTCTGTCCGAGCCTTCCATCCACAGCAATGTGGTGAGGAAGCTACCACTACCCAAGTGTGGTCTCACGAGTCGTGGCACACTTGGACAAGGGGAAAGCTGCACTATTGTTGTGAACAAAAAGACTGCGCTCGCTGTTTCCCTGTCTCACGAGTCGTGGGGGGCGACAGTTTGAGGCATGATTTGGTTGATTGGGTCGGGCCCAACACTGAGTAACATGGTTCGCTTGGAGTCCTCGGGACCATGTGAATAGGTGAGGCAAAATATCTTGGGAATCTCATTGGATGAGAATGACATTGGATATCTCCCACAAGGTCTTCTTCATGTGAATCGTAAAAGCGGGGCATGGAGATTACGCTTGTGGATCCCAAGCCCACTAGGAAATGGTTTCCCGAAACTCTGCTTGAGAGTGGCGGACTTTCGTATAAATAGTGGGAGGGTTAAAGACTAAAAGACCAAGTCTTCAACTTGAACAATAATATTACTATCATCTGCTAATTTCTGCTTTACATTTTCATTAATGTAGATATGTCTAAGAACCCGTTAACCATGATTCTTGAGACTAACAAATTCAACGGAACGAACTACTCGGACTGGCTGAGAAACCTGAGGATTGTCCTCGGTTTCGAGAACCAAGGCTACGTCTTGGACGAGCCGCCACCGAGCAACTTACCGGAGGGGTCCACGCCTGAAGAACGTTTGACGTTCGAGAAATGGCATGAGGACAACCGGAAAGTACACAGTATCATACTGGCTCCGATGTCTAACGACATCCAGAAGCAGTATGAGAGGCTGGACAACGTCTCTGCCATAATGCTCCGCATGAACGAGGTTTATGCGGTTCCGGATAGGCATATTAGATATGCTGCCACAAAAGCATTCTTTGGCACCAAGCTTGCTGAAGGAGCGTCTGTACAAAGTCATGGGGTCAAGATGCTCTCCCTAGTGGAGAAACTCGAGGACCTTAAAGCTGGGCTTAACAATGACACGTACATTGACGTGATCCTCCAGTCGCTTCCTCCATCCTATGACCCGTTTGTTGTAAACTATAACATGAACGGACTTGAGAAGTCTATTCATGAGTTGATCAACATGCTGGTCCAATACGAGGCAATGACCCACAAGTCGGTGCCGGCAGTATTGATAGGAGAGGCTTCGACCTCCAAGGTGAATGGCAAGAGGGCCGGACGCTGGAAGAGGAAGAAGGGCAAAGGGAAGACGGTTGTGGCCCCTGCTCACGCTCCGGGCGTCCCTGCTGCTCCGGTTGGACCGAGCAAAGGGAAAGGGAAGGCCCGTGGTTCTCAGCGGTCCAAGACAAATGATGTCTACATGCATTGCCAAGGGAAAGGGCATTGGAAGAGGGAGTGCCCACAACTCCTCTCCAACCCAGGTGTGTTTGTGGTTGAAGTTAACATGATTACTAATTATGCTTCATGGGTACTGGATACCGGGTGTGGTGCTCACATCTGCAATGATCTGCAGGCACTGCAAAGAAGCAGAAGGCTAACCAAGGATTAGATGATCCTGAGGCTAGGCGATGGCAAGGCCGTTGCTGCGGAGGCCGTAGGATCACTAGAGTTAGCCATTAGTAATCATGTTAGGATTGTACTGAACGACTGTTTCTATGTACCTAGCATGATTAAAAACATTGTTTCCATCCCGGTCCTTGATAAGGAGGGATATGAATTTACCATCAATAAAAACAGTTTTTTCATTATCAAAGATGGTATTTCTCATCTTCTTGGTATATTGGTCAACGGTCTGTACATACTTCAACAGTCTAATTGGATTATGACTGCAGAACACAAACGAAAACGTGATGATCATAATAACGCACAGATATGGCATGCGAGGTTAGGTCATATCTCTAAAGATAGGATAAGAAGGTTGGTGGACTCAAAGAGTCTAGAAATAGACGATTTGGACAACCTACCGACCTGCGAATCCTGTCTAAAGGGAAAGATGACCAAGAAACCCTTTGTTGGACAAAGTACGCTAGCCAGTGGTCTGTTGGATTTGATCCATATAGATGTCTGTGGTCCACTAGATACTCAGGCTAGAGGTGGGTACTCGTACTTCATAACCTTTACCGATGATCACTCACGGTATGGTTATGTTTACCTGATGAGGTACAAGTCTGAAGCCTTTGGAAGGTTTAAGGAATACAGACTTGAAGTAGAGAACCAAACCGGTCGAAAGATCAAAGCCTTCGGTCGGACCGAGGTGGAGAGTATTTGAGTGGTGAGTTTACTGATTATCTAAAAGAGAATGAGATTCTCTCTCAGTGGACCCCTCTTGGAACACCGCAGCTTAATGGTGTGTCTGAAAGGAGGAATCGGACCTTGTTGGACATGGTCCGATCCATGATGAGTTTTTACCGAACTACCCCTTTCCTTCTGGGGATACGCTCTTGAGACGGCAGCCAAAGTTTTGAACTTGGCGCCATCTAAAAAGGTATCCCAGACGCCATATGAGATTTGGCATGGCAAGCCTGCCTCCTACAAATACTTGAAAGTGTGGGGTTGCCCCGCATATGTCAAGAGATTAGTGGGAGATAAACTGGACTCGAGGTCTAGTTCATGCAGGTTCATCGGCTATTCGAAAGAAACTGCGGGGTATTATTTCTATGATCCCTCCGAGCAAAAGTTTTTTTGTCTCGCGAAACGCAGTGTTCTTAGAAAAAGGTTTTCCATCGGATAGTCGACGCGATGAGGTGCTCCTTGAGGAATCAAGTGAGGCACCCTATGAGGCGGTAGTGACATCTGAGCCAGTGGTTCCCACTGATATTGTTCCAGTCCTCCGTGGGTCGGCCAGAGTATCCCATGCACCTGATAGGTATGGATTTTTGGGCCTGACCGGTCAGTTGGATAATGATCCAAAGACGTACGGAGAAGCGATGTCGGACATCGATTTGGACAAGTGGCTTGAGGCCATGAAATCCGAGATGGACTCGATGGGTACAAACAAGGTTTGGACCCTAGCAGATCCACCAAAAGGGGTTAAACCCGAAGCTGGAACATACGTTTTGATGAAGTCATACGGGGATATGATTTCATCAAGAACGAGTCCGATCCTTGTGTATACAAGAAGATCAGTGGGAGCTCAGTTGCGTTTCTGGTGCTTTACGTGGATGACATCTTGCTCATTGGGAATGGTGCTAAGATGTTGGGTACCACTAAAGTTTGGCTGTCAATGCAATTCTCCATGAAGGATATGGGCGAGGCATCCTACATCCTTGGCATCAAGATCTACAGGGATAGATCTAGAAGGATGTTAGGAATGGCCCAGTCCTCGTACATTGAGAAAGTCTTGAAGAGATTCAAGATGGAGAACTCAAAACGAGGATTCCTTCCTATGAGGCATGGAATTAAGTTATCCAAGAAGCAGTCTCCTAAGACTGATGAGGAGCTTAAACGGATGTTGGACATCCCCTATGCTTCAGCCGTAGGCAACATACAGTATGTTGTTCAGTGCACTAGACATGATGTGGCTTTCGCGAGCGTAACAAGTCGATATCAGTCGTGTGTCGGGGAGGCACACTGGAGTGCAGTCAAGACTATTCTAAAGTACCTGAAAAGGACTAAGGACATGTTCTTGATCTACGGCGGTGGAAGGTTGATACTGGAAGGCTATAGCGACACTAGCTTCCGGTCGAATGACGATGATGCCAAGTCTCAATATGGTTTTGTATTTAGACTAAATGGTGGCGTGGTTACTTGGAAGGGTTCCAAGCAGGCTACCACGGCGGACTCCACCATAGAGTTTTGAATACATAGCGGCTTTGGAAGCTGCTAAGGAGTGCTTTGGTTGATGAGCTACATCCAAGGGTTGGATGTAGTACCTAACATTGCTAAGCCTGTAATTATCTTTTATGATAACAACGGGGCGATAGCGCTAGCAAAGGAACCGAGATCTCATCACGATCCAAGCATATTCTTATACGCTACCATCTGCTTAGAGAGATGGATAGCAGGAGTGACGTTCGGTCTGACCCAGTCAGCTCCGCAGAAAACATAGCAGATCCACTTGCTAAGCCCATGTCGCAAGTTGCCCACACTCCCCATCTGAATAAGAGGTTTGAGGTCAATGGGTGATTGGCTTTAGGTCAAGTGGGAGATTGTTGGGATAGGTGACCAGAAAGCCAATAGGTTTGGCAATTTGTAACCTATCCGACAACTTGATGTCAATGTAATATTATTATGTGATGAATAAGATGAGTGTTCGTCACCAATGGTACCTTCTTTGTTGCGCTCATCTTACATTTGTTAAAACGGTGTTTAACTTATATCGCAACAAAGCCCACAGACCATGGATAACAACTCATGCAGTTGGGCCACGCATTGGATGGTGGTCATGAAACCAACTGATTAAGAGTTGGGTCTGAAACGTTCCAAGTCGAGGACCTCGAGACAGGGCATCGAGAGTCCTATTGAGACTTGCGTCAAGAGTCGTGTTCATTGGATGAGTGCCGTGTTTCATCGGCAACAAGCGTGGGACGCCTACACGATCTTGATGGGTTGGTCGACTGGGGTCGAGCCGACTGGACTGACTCGCGGGGATCATCATATGGAAGCCTTGGAGGCTTGGTCGGTATGATTGGATTCCCCGGTTCCGATAGTACGGGAGTAATCCTCAGACTTGAGGAATCATGGCAGTCACGTGCACAGGACGGCTGTATCTTGGATCTGGCGAGAGGTGATCATTCTGTAAGATGATCATTATAAGCCTTGTCCAGTGCAGTCGGAATATGTAGCGAGGACGGTGGATTCCAAGAAGAGGATCCGTCCCCTGTCAATATGTGACAGAGGTATCTCCTATGCACTCGGAGACACGTTCATGCTGTTTGAAGCTGTGGCCACAGTGGTTGGTCGAACAGGGAATGGTTTCCTGTGTCGACGCAATGAAGCATACGTGGTCTCGAGTATTAAGCATAGATGCCTAGTCAAGGATGGGAACCGACGCCCAATTCCATACCCTAGACTAAGGCCGGGAGACGGTAGACGGAAGGATCGTACTCGTACGGAATCGGCGCCTAAATGTTCACGCCAATTCACCTAGTCTCTAGTGCCATGGACCGTTGCTAGACGGCCACCCATGGTAACGGGCTCTTGTGGACACAGGCCCAAGTCTAGCTGAGGGTGAACCTAAAGGGTCACACACAAATCACCGAGGAGGTTGAGAGATCGACTTGGAGTCAATCTCGAAGGATAAAATAAGTAATTGGATTACTTAAGGGAAAGTCCATTGGATGGACGGGCCGATATTGTATCGGGCTTTCATTTAATCGATAAATTGGATTTTCGATTAAATATGGAAAGTTTAGATGTTGAGACGTTGGATCTTTTAATTGGATTAAAAGATCAACAGGAATAATTTAAATGGACATTAAATTGGATTTAATGTTGGGTTCGTCGTAATTGGATTACGATAAAACCCGGTCCGTTAAATTATACCCGAGAGGAGAAATAATTCCTAATTTGGAATAGGAAGAAGTTGGACTTCTTCCCTTAAATAAACATGGCCGACATGCTCCCTTGGAGGAAGCAAAATCAGCCATGTTTCATGCTAGGTGGTATGTTGACTTATCTCTTTTGGAAAGAGACAAATCAACTCCAATCAAGCTCTTCCCTTTTGGTATGATTTTGATCATACCATAAATTTTGGTAGGCTTGATTGAAGAATTGATGGTGATTGATTGGAATGAATCTAGACATCCTTGGATGAACCTAGACACATTCCAATAATCACATTAATTATGTATATATATTAGAATATACAACACCAAGCATAAGTGATTCATTATTCATCTTTTTCTAGGAAAAAGAGAAGACAAAAATCCTCTCCTCTCTCTCAAAATTTCGTGCTCCCTCCCTCTCTTACACTTGTGTTCTTCACTTGATTTTGAATCAAGAAGAAGAACAAAGTAAGTTTAAGAGAACACTAATTCATAGTGTTCTTCTCTTAAACCGATTCCTTCCTAAACCCGTTCTTTTCTAGCAAGAAGAACGTGTGTTTCTTCCGGTGTGGTGTGGATCACCTTTGGAGAATCCATACGTTTGGATTTCGTGAGCATTCCGGAGAAGAAACAACGCTAGTAGCCGGGAGCATACGCTAAACAATCAAAGGTAACGGTTTATTACGCTTTGATTGATTTCATTTGTATATCTATGCCCTATGTGTTTAAATATATGTTTTAATATTTACACATCCTACATCGAACGCCCGGTTGAGCACCCAAGGGTACACCCCTTGGGATTCGCGTATTTTGAATTTGATTTAAATTTACGCACTTTCCACGCTTTTCTCGCTTCCGCTCGCGCTCCCGGGCGGATCCGCTTGTCCTTCAAGTATGGGCTTAATGGTAACGTGATGGCTTGGAAAGATTCCAAGCAGGATACTATGGTGGATTTCATCATGAAAGTCAAATGTTTGGCAACTTTAAAAGTTCCTCTTGGAAGTGGTTTGTATGGAAAATTGCACCCATTAGATGGATGTAGTGCCTAGCACGGCCAAGCCACTATTACCTTGGAGGCCAACAATGATCGTAAAAGCTTTTGGACCTGAGATCTCATCACAGATCCACGAAAAATACTTAGACACCACCATCTGCTTGGAGCGATGGTAGAAAGAAGTGACAAACGGTTGGATTGTGTTACTTCGGTAGAAAATCTAGTAGGCCCACGAGACCTAGACGATATTGCAAATTACTTATTCTTAGAAGGTTCTAAGTGACATGGGTAATTGGTTTCGAGGTCAAGTGGGATATTTTTAGAATAAGTGACCAGAAAGCTAATTGGATCACCGGTTTTAGGAACTATTATGCGATCTTTTATTAAAAATATTGTCCTAATGAATAGAGTAAGTATTCATCTATGGAATATGTGTATGTTGTGCTTACTAAATACATTGGCCGGTGTCTCAACGTCACAACAAATGCCCACATACCAAATTGAAAAACCTGTGTAATTGGGGATTGCACATAGGTTGGCATTTATGAAACCAACTTATAAAGGTTGGTCTGAAACGTTCCAAGTGGGGGACCTCGAGACTAGGCATCGAGACTCCTATAGAGACTTGCACTAACTATTGCATTCATTGAATAAATGTCGTATTTCATCGTCGACAGACATAGGCCGTCTATGAAATTTTAGTGGGTTGGTTGGCAAGATAGTCAACTAGCTGAACTGACTCGCGGGAATCGTCATATAGAATCTTTGGAGACTTGGTCAGTATGACTAATATTCTCGATTCTGATAGTACGGGATTAGTCCTAGACTTGAGGAATCATGAAAATCGCTCACATATGAAGACTGTATCTTGGATCTGGCCAACGGTGACTATATCATGAGATATAGCCATTATAAGTCCTATCCAATGCAGTCGGGGTATGTAGTGACGATGATGGATTCCAAGAGAGAATTTATCCCCTGTCAATCTTTGACAGCGATATCTCCTATGCGTTCTGAGGTGGTTTAGACTCTCAAAGTCTTTGGCCAAAGCGATTGATCGAGTAGAGGATGGTTCACTAGATCGGATAAATAGACTAAATGCATATTGAGTATGAAGCATATTTTTTTAGTCAAGGATGGGAATCGACGTCCAATTCCATGCCCTAGACTAAGGCTCTGTACCCGTACAGAACTCGGAGCCTAAATGTTCACGCCATTATTCACCTAATCTCTAGCTTTTCTGGTATTAGATAATCGAAAAGAATTAATTGAACTGAATTGAATTAATTATGTTGGACACAAGCCCAAGTCTAGCTGAGGGTGAACCTAAAGAGTCACACACAAATCACTAGAAAGTGATGGAATTAATTTAGAACTAACTTTAAAATATTATATTAATTCTTGTAATGCATAAATGATTAGATCATTTTTGTGGAATAATCTATTGGATGGATGGCCTAAAATTTAGTTGATTGGATTAAGTGAATTTTGGGTTTAGCGTTTTAAGTTAATTGGACTAATTTAAAAGAGGCTTGGGTTAATTAATTAGTGGATTTAGTTGGGTTTGTCTAATTAGTGGATTGATCTTATTAATTAGAAGAGATGGTTGAAATAATTAGTTGGGCTAATTATATTTTGGGCTTGATTAATATATTGAATTTGTTAATTAAGTGCATTTGGGCTTGTGGATATTTAATTGGATTAAATTTTCACATGGACTTTCTGTTTGGTATTTTATTTAATTGAATTAAATAATAAGTCCAACAGATTAGTCATTGGGTCCCATTTGATTTGTTGAACAAATTAAACAAGCCCGATCCAATTGCACTTGAGCCCTAGCCCATGGTTGACCTTTTCTAGGTCAAAGGATGAATTTTTCCTTATGGGAGAAAGAGAGTGTCCGAGTGGGGGCTCTTTTGGTTGGTTGTCAGGAGATATGGAAGTTACCTTATTCTAGGACTTTTGGTAGAGAAGAAATTAGAAAAACGATAAACCCTATAGGTTGACGCCACAAATTCCATCCCCAAAAACCATATGGTAATCTATTTCCTTACGGGTTGAGTCAATCTCCGAAGAAAGGTTAATTTGGCTTCGAGATTGCTGGTCCTTCTCAGTTTGCCCGCCTGTTTAGCCATCTGAGGAGCTTTTAGGTGCCGGCGTAGCAAAGAGACCATTGTAAACCAGGTATGTTCTGAGAATTCGACTAAGGGAGGCTCTCAATAGGTTGGAGGGGGAGGTCCAGGGGATGGAATGCTCGATACGGGAAAGAAGGATCCACCTTATTCACAAGCTCCAAGCAAGGCCTATCTATCTATCAAGTAGAATCGGTACCCGTGTCTTCGACATGAAAAGACGATGTCCTAACCACTGGACGAAAGGGACCAAAAAGCCATTCTTCATATACCTCAACTCCGAGAATAGAAGTGGTTCGTTTTGTTTCTATATGCAATTCAAGATTTCGTTTGTGTTCATGTTGGCGATTTCTTATGTGAATTCGGGGGGTCGTCCCCCCTTTCTACGGGTTCCCTCACCGACCCAGTGACACACCAACCATGCCCCTTCTCTTTCTCCGATCATAAAGCCCCCTGATCCCTTTTTTTTTTCTTTCATCCCCCCTGAATAAGTAAGAACTGGTTATATGACCATTTTCATGTAGGAAAATGGCTTGTACTGCTAAATTTGAATAGTATCAAGGGAAGAAACCCAAATTGAGGACTTATCGTCGAGTTTACGAGAGCCAACCTTCTCTTGACCGGGTACTAAGAGTCCTCTCACTACCAACTAGCAGACATCATCTGGTTGTGTCTTGTCGGTATCAACAACAAGAAAGATCTTTGGTTTCCCTTTGCCTCTCATCTCACACTCTGAGTAAGGCATCTATTCAACTTGAGATAGACTCTACGAAAGGCCCATCTTAATTCAATCCGAACCAAACCAAATAAGGGTGGGCGGGGACTGATTAGACGCTCTCCTGGCTTTAGCAGAATAACAGCAATTGGTAATATCGGAAGGTGAAGGCTCTGATAGGTTGAGATTTGATGGAAGTCCCATATCTGAGTCGCTGAAGATGCAAGTCTCCCATTGGTTCGAAGAAAACCAGAAATGGGCAAAGATCCAGATCTTGGAGCACCTAATCAACCAGTTAAGGAAGAGGAAGTAATTCCTCAACCTCCTGGGGCAAGTGGGAGCGACACACTGAAGAACCAACTCCAATGGAGCAGGATCAAGAAGAAGTTAAGCTATGTCAAAGTGAGCGTGGTAGAATCCCTTGTCGTCGATTTGAGATTGAATTGGGCTTGGTCCGATGGTTGTTCTCCACTAACTTTACGACTAGACGTTCCATTTCTCTAGCTAGCCACAATCTCTTAATCTGGTTGATGCAATCCTTGAATAAATCTTTTTACTTGTATGACTTAGACGTCTATCTCGTCTTTATCTAAAAAGTGATTCGATCGATGAGATTGATATATTCAAATCTTTCATTGAAAGACAGAATCCAGAGATGGGCTTACTATATTATATAGTAGATTCATTACATCCCGCCTGAAGGAGATACCTGACTTCTTTGGCTTTCGTTTAGCCTTTGGTCGAGCTCAATTACATCGAGCCTCTATCACATTACTCTCACCAACCACGGATGTGGGACTTGCAGCGGAAAGAGATCGTCCGTATGCATCGACATCGTTCGCGATTTGATAGCATGGGGAAGCATGGAACCGGACAGAAAAAATTCCTCCAGCTCTATGATTAACTGTTCCGTTTAAGGGATTAAGGCTGTGAAGTGCCTTTCCTCGTTAGAACAGCTAGAAGGGCAGAGCTCTATCTTCTATTGAAAAGTTGTCCAAAAAGAGCGCATTCGCTTCCGAGAGCTTGAACACGCCCGGTTCGTATATGGATTTAGGAATTTCTGGAGCTCTCCTCAGGCATGGTTTTACGTGATCATCTAGTAAGGCAGTCTCTGATTCCAAGACAAGACTACTGAAAGAAGGCCAAGGTTGTGGAAACCTTGCACTTCCCTAGGCAGAGACTGACCTCTTAGAAATCCATCTCGGGGCGCCTAGTAGCCCTCCTTCTCTGACAGACTCCTTATAGCGCGAGGATAGTTAAAGTGATAAGAATTCACAACGTACTTAAGGGAACGATTTGCACCATTCAAAATTGACAGGCAAATTGGGTTAGACCATATCATTCTACGCCACTTTTCTCACATTTTCAACCTTAGGTAGTTTTTCCTCCAGCAGATATGTTCTTGGTCTAATTCTATTCCATCCCATTCCATTTCGGGGTAAGCTAATAATAAGAATTGAAGAAGTAGTCGTCGTCTGACCAATCAGCTCGAACACAAAGACCGCCCCTGCCGGCCCATTTTGTCTTGCCCTAAATGGAATGGCTCTCTTAGTTACACTACGCCCCAACCTGAGTCCCAACGTCCGCTTTTCTCCGCCTGAAACCCAAGAAGTTGGCTTTGCCAACACAATATTAGGGTCGTTCCCTTATTCTACTATGTGGACCCCGACCCGGCCCAACTAGAAATATCGTAAGAGAAGAAAGAGAATGTTACGCCCCTTCACTCCCATGCCTTTCTTGGTTGGACCAAGGCGAATTCCGACAAGTCTTTCTTCATTTTTAGAGTAAGAAGCGGAACTACAAGAAAGCTTTCTTTATCTTTTCTCTATGGATAACCATATCATAATATATGAACAGTAAGAACTAGCATTCTTATTGAGACTAGAACTCATAGGGAAGAAAATAGATTTATGGATGGTAGCATGTATTTTCTTTTTTTCGAACAACAAGGAGCACTCAACTACTAGTCTAGTCTAGTAGTAGTTTTTTTCTATTAGTTTGCGAGGCGAACTTGACTTATGAAATTAGTTTGAGTAGGCTTGTGTTAGTTGTTTGCTATAAGATAGCCAGTTTTGGGGCTTTTGAGATATCGGTATTCTATTCTATGTCTGTGCGAGCATTCAAACAATTGCCTGCGTCTAGCTGTGTATTCGAATCGTGCGTAAGTAAGATCTTTTTCTTATGAGAACTATGAATCATCCTCATGAATAAGCTCAACTCTACCTTAAGGAGAAGCAGAGGCAGCAGATAGGCCCCGTGCAGCTTTTACTAACTCTCGTCCCCCTCTCCGCCTTGCGTACATTCCTGTCTCATTTGAAATAGCTGCCTGAACATAGGAATTTATGACACCTAGAGTATATGGCCCATACGGAGCAGAGGATATCCGTGCAAAAGAATAAGCTCAGTACAAAATTCAAAAAGAAAGCTAGTATGACTGAGCTTGAATGGAGGATCAGGAAAAAGGCTAGAGAAAGAGCAAGGTTCGGAAACTCCGGCGGCATATCAATCAAGCAATATGAGAAGTGGGCAGATTCTTGCAGTCTGACTTGGGACAAAAATTCCACTACCAAGACCACTACTGATGACTTACTGATCCAGAGAGCTCAGATTGACGGTTAGGTAGTTTGGTTGCTTCAAGGAAGGGGTTCCCTTGATCTTGGACATCTCATTTGGAATACGAAGTCTCATAATCAGTTTACAGTTGATTTGTTGGTGGTAAGTGAGCCGCTCCTGCCACCTTTGACACACTAGGGATTGTGAATGAGCTTCATGCTCTGGCTTTTGATCTTGGGCTTTTGAACATCAAGTTTGTGGACAGGCCTCTCTCTTCCTTCTTGCTTCACACCTGTTATTGACCACAATTCACTTAAGAGACCAGCCAAGCAATGGCCTTGTTATTTAGTTGGGGTGCAGCTAGGAGACCCTCTATTCATGAGTCTCTTGTCTTGACTCCGCTGAAGCAGCCCTTCAATGTTTTCTCCTTGTTGGAGAAGATGACTATACTATATAGAAGAAAGTATAACATTCTACCGTATCCTTCACGACAACTAATAGTTCTAATTCCTTCGCTATTGGAACTATGATTCCCCTCTTATCTCAAACTGTGGTATAGATGGAGCCCTCCCATCTAAAATCCAAAAAAGGGTAGCTAGTGCCCCTCATCAAATTACTTGAAACACTTCTACATAAGAATCACTATTGGATTGTTTTTCTCGTCTAAGAACCAGAAAGGCATCTAAAGCACCGCTTGATTGAAAAATTAGCTAACACACTGGGGGTCGTTTAAGTACTCTAAAGCAAACCTCGACAGAGTTGTTAAGGGCGCCAAGGACTAGGTTCTACTTCTTTAATGCCATTCGGTTGAGGGCTATTGCTCTAGCTTCCTTGGCGGTCAACATATGATTCATTCCATAGCAACCTCGGCGATACATACGTATCTAATTCATTACTAAGGGCATGTTGGAGCTATTCCCTTAGTGGCAGTAGCATCTTTCTTTCAAACATTCGGACATTTTTCGAATTTCATAGTACCGGGGAGCATAGGCTTTTAGCATACTAGCACCAGAACTGAGCAATTTCTTGCACCACGTCTGCGTAGTATACAATGGCTCAAAGAGAGGTTGCAAACATATTGGCCCTAAAATACCTTCTGCGCTATCTTAAAGGTGAAAAACTTAAGGATTGATCAAATTCTATTGAATCTAACTCATAGTGATCATTTATCAAAGAATGACTCTGATTATCAAATGATTGAACAACCGGGAGCAATTTACTTATGATACTTAGTTGACATTCATAACAAGTATCTATTTTTTAATGAGTTCAATACATCCTGTTTAGCAGAAAGACGGGTATTCCTTGCTCATTATCAGACAATCACTTATTCACAAACTCCGTGTGGGACTAATACTTTGCATTTTCCATCTCATGGAAAACCCTTTTCGCTCCACTTAGCCTTATCCCCCTCTAGGGAGATTTTAGTGATAGGTTTTTATAGGAACAGGACGATCCTATTTGGTCAAATACCTAGCGACCTTCCATCTCCAACACACAACATAATTCACTTTCACTCTTGCACGATTTCTCTTTTCTCTCTCAAGGAATAATTTGGCAACTCTCTCTTCTAACCCTAGCCGACTTCTCTTCCACTTTCCACCTTGATTTCTCTTGGTTTAGAACCAAGTTAAGAACAAAGGAAGATTAAAAACACACTAATCAATAGTGTGGGCTTTCATTTCCTCTTCGGATCTTGGACTTGCTAGCACGAGGACAAGATCAAGATCATTCCCAGTGTGGTGTGGACCACTTAGTGGATTCCTACGAGTGTGCATGGATCTTGGAGGGAAGCAATGCTTGGCCGATTAAAAGGGAAAACAAAAAAGGTAGCTTTGGATTTAAATTGTGCATCTCATTTTTCCTTTTCTATCCATACCCTTAATGTTAGATCTTGTTATTATGATTTATATTTTTGCGTTTGTCCACCGAAAGCCCGGGAACTTCAAGGGTACACCCCTTGATTATCGTTTAATCGCCTTTATTTCATTTTTCCTTGGACTTTCGCTGAGTTCCCAGGCCAATCCATTTCCTTACAGTCAGACATACATTGGCCACTGAATACACAGAACCAGAAGGGGTTCACAAGTCTAAGGGCCTTTGAAAGGTTTAGAGAATTAGACTTGTAGTGGAGAATCAAGCTGGTTGCAAAATAAACCCTTCAATTAGACAGAGGTGGTGTGTATTTGAGCGGGAGTTCTTAAAGTATCTAAAGATAATAGAATTCTAAATCAGTGATTCTTCCCGGAAGGCCACAATTGAATAGCATCTCTGATAAGGGAGGAATTAGACCTCTTCGGACATGGTTCTATCGGTGTTTCACTGAACTACCTTGGCCCTTTTGGGCATATTCTTAAGGCAATAGCCAAGTTCTTAAACATGGCGCTTTCTAAAGATTGTGGCCTAGATGCTATATTGGATACAGCATGTCAAGCCTATGTCCTACAAAGTACTTGAGTATGTGTCATGGTGATGCATACATCAAGGGACTAGTCGAAGGCAAATTGGAACTGAGGTCTGGTTTGTGCAGGTTCATTCATTATCCTAAGGGAAATTAGACTTCAGAGTACAACCAACGTGAGGAGTAGCTCCTTAAGGAATCAAGTGTTAGAATAGGTAACCAGAAAGCCAATAGGTTTGGCATTTTGTAACTTATTTGACAACTTGATGTAATGTAACATTATGTAATGAATAAAATAAGTATTCATTACCATTGGTACCTTCTTTGTTGTGCTCATTTTCCATATGTTTAATGTTGTTTTACATATAACACAACAAAGCCCATAGACCACAGTTAACAACTGATGCAGTTGGGCCACACATTGGATGGTGGGTATGAAACCAACTGATAAAGAGTTGGGTCTGAAACGTTCTAAGTCGAGGACCTCGAGACAAGGCATCGAGAGTCCTATAGAGACTTGAACCAAGAGCCTTATTCATTAGATGAGTGCGATGTTTTATCGGTGATAGGCATGGGACGCCTACACGATCTTGGTAGTTTAGTCGACTGGGGTCGAGCCGACTGAACTGACTCGCGGGGATCATCATATGGAAGCCTTCGAGGCTTGGTCGATATGATTGGATTTTCCCAGTTCCGATAGTACGGGAGTAGTCCTCAAACTTGAGGAACCATGGCAATCACGTGCACACGATGGCTATATCTTGGATCTGGCGAGAGGTGGTCATTCTGTAAGATGATCATTGTAAGCCTTGTAATGCAGTCGGAATGTGTAGCAAGGACGGTGGGTTTCAAGAAGAGGATATGTCCCCTGTCAGTATGTGACAGAGGTATCTCCTATGCACTCGGATACACGTTCATGCTGCTTAAACCTGTGGCCACAGTGGTTGGTCGAATAGGAAATGATTTCCTATGTTGATGCAATGAGGCATGCGTGGTCTCGAGTATTAAGCATAGATGCCTAATTAAGGATGGGAACCGACAACCAATTTCATACCTTAGACTAAGGCCGGGAGACGGTAGAGGAAGGATCGTACCCATACGGAATCGACGCCTAAATGTTTCACGCCAACATTCACCTAGTCTCTAGTGCCATGGACCGTTGCTAGACAGCCACCAATGGTAATGGGCTCCTGTTAGACACGGACCCAAGTCTAGCAGACGGTGAACCTAAAGAGTCACACACAAATCACCAAAGAGGTGAAAAAATTGACTTGGAGTCAATTTCAGAGGATACTGAGTAATTTACTTAAAGGATTGTTCATTGGATGGACGGGTCGATATTGTATCGGGCCTTCGTTTGATCAGTAAATGAGATATATCGATTAATGTGGAGAGTCGGTTAATTAGATTAAAATATCAATGGGAATTATTTAAGTGGAAATTAAGTTAAATGGGATTTAATTTTGGATTCCTTGCAATTAGATTACAATATAACCTGGTCCATTAAATTTTGGCCCAAAAGGTGTGTTAATTCCACTTTTGGAATAAGAAGAAGTTGGACTTCTTCCATATATTGGTATGGCTAAAAATAACCACTCTTGGAGAGGTAAAAGTCGGCCATACAAGACCTTGGTGAGGTTGACTTGTCCCTTTTGGTATGGGATAAATCAATTCCAATCAAGTCTCTCTCATTTGGTATGATTAAATCATGCCTTATGAGATGGTAGGCTTGATTGAAGAATTAGTGGGGTTGATTGGGATGTATCTAGACATCCTTGGATGAACCTAGACACATTCCAATAACCACATTAATTTTGTATATATATGAGTATATACAATCATCAATGCAAGATAATTACATTTCATCTTTTTCTTGGAAAAAGAAGAAAAACACACCTCACTTTCTCCTCTCAATTTTCGGCCCTCTCTACTATCCCCTTTGTTCTTCACTTGATCTTGGATCATCTCGAAGAACAAAGCTAGTTTAAGAAAAGACACTAATTCAATAGCATTCTAGTTTCTTGAACCGTGTCCTGTAGATTCGTTTTTCTCTAGCAAGAAAAAACTATATCTCTTCCGGTGTAGTGTGGACTAGTCTAGAGAGTTCATAGGTTTGAGCATATCCGGAGGGGAACAACGCTAGTAGCCGTGCAAGCAATTTAACTCCAAAGGTAATCTCGATTTTTATTTATGGAATTTTAACCGCTTGAGCAATATATTTATGCTAAATATTATCACATCCTACATTGAACGCCCGGTTGAGCACCTAAGGGCACACCCTTGGGATTTGGTTATTAAATTGTTTTTATTTATGGAATTTGAACCGCTTCACGCTATCGCTCGCACTCCCGGGCGAATTCACTTGTCCCTTCAAGTGGTATCAAAGCCCGGTTCGATGTAAGGAGCATAGATTTATGTGTTTGGCATATATAACTTGCTTTTTTATGGCTTTATAAGCATGTATGTATGTACAAATATATAAATGAATGTACTTGTTCACTTGTTTGAATTTGATGGACATCATATATGCAATTTTATAGATTGGATCTTGAAATTGCATCTTTATTTTCAATTTATTTGATTTGTGAATGTGCTGAAAAATGAGAAACCAAAAACCAAAAAAAAAAAAAAAATGTTCGGACAACAGCAGCAGCAATTGGCTACCCGGCCACGGGCACGCGGGCTCACGCCTGCGCGCAGCCTGCCCGGCATGCCTGCCAGCGTGCATGCTGGCAAGGGCAGCCGTGTGCAGGCGATCGCGCACAGGCCTGTGCAGGCGGCCGACCAGCAAGGACAACGGTTGGGCCGTTTTGTGCCGGTTTTCGACGTTTCTCTGAAAATTGGATTTTTGGATAATTTTCTGCATATTTTTATAAAATGGATTAATTATGGCATATTTGATTTTGGAATTATTGGATTTTTTTCTTAGATCAAATTTTCTCAATTAATTTGAATTTTGTACATGCATTGGATGCATTGTATTTGATATCTATTAAATTTAAAATTTGAATCTTGTGCATAATTTATATATTTGTACCTTGTGATGTTGGACATCACTTGGATATTTTGAATATTCATGTTAAGCATGATTATTCGGTATAATTGTGTTATGTGTGTTGATGGAATCAACATGTGTTATAATGGTGTTTGTTTATATTTATGTCGGGTGCGGCCTGCGTGCCTCTTGTTTTGGGACTATCATCTCTCTGTTTTAGCCTCATGATGTTAAGGCTTGTTTATATCCTTTCCATGTAATACTTTTCAATGTAATGAGAGTAGTTAGCACTTTGGTGAGGTTTATTTTGTTATAATGACAAGCCATTGGAGTTGGACGCCCAAGGTGTTACATCAAGGCGTAAAAAAAGAAGAGTCACAAGGCCCATTGAAATGGCAATGGGTTAATCACTTATGTAATAGTGTAGGACCAGCCTAGACAGACCATAGACTCACTGGGGGCTCAATGGGTCACATAGGTTGGGCTTGTGATCATACTAACAACGGTATGCTATGTTTTACTGCATGCGGCGTATTTATTTTAAACGTTTTATGAATATTGGATATGTATGCATGCTAAAACACATATTGTGATGAGGTCTCAGTCATTATCATCATCAAACTCTCATTTTGTTGGACCAAATTAAATATTATGCCCAGAATGGATTTGGATCAAAATGGTATTTTGATCTGTCCAAGCTTTCCATCCACAGCAATGTGGTGAGGAAGCTACCGCTACCCAAGTGTGGTCTCACGAGTCATGGCACACTTGGACTAGAGGAAAGTTGCACCATTATTGTGAATAAAGAGATTGCACTTGTTGTTTCCCTGTCTCACGAGTCGTGGGGGGCGACGGTTGAGGCATGATTTGGTTGATGCGTCGGGCCCAACACTGAGTAACATGGTTCGCTTGGAGTCTTTGGAACCATGCGAATATGTGAGGCAAAATATCTTGGGAACTCATTGGATGAGAATGATATTGGATATCTCCCATGAGGTTTTCTTCATGTGAATCGTAAAAGTGGGGCACGGAGATCAAACTTATGGATCCCGAGCCTACTAGGAAATGATTCCGGAAACTCCACTTGAGAGTGGTGGACTTTCGTATAAATTAGTGTGAGGGTTAAAGACTAAAAGACCAAGTCTTCAACTTGAATAATAATATTTCCATCATCTGTTAGTTTCTACTTTACATTTTTATAAATGTAGATATGTCTAAGAATCCTTTAACCATGGTACTTGAGACCAATAAATTTAACAGAACGAACTATTCGGACTGGCTAAGAAACCTAAGGATTGTCCTCGGTTTCGAGAACCAGGCTACAACTTGGACGAGCCGCCGCCGAGTGACTTGCCGGAGGAGTCCACGCTAGAAGAACGTTTGATGTTCGAGAAATAGCATGAGGACAACTGGAAAGTGCGCAGTATCATATTGGCTTCGAGGTCTAACGACCTCCAGAAGCAATATGAAAGGCTGGACAACGTCTCCGCCATAATGCTCTGCATGAACGAGGTTTACGCGGTTTCGAACAGGCATATTAGATAGGCCGCCACAAAAGCATTCTTCGGCACCAAGCTAGATGAAGGATCTTTTATACAGAGTCATGGGGTCAAGATGCTATTTCTAGTGGAGAAGCTCGAGGACCTTAAAGCTGGGCTTAACAATGACACGTACATTGACGTGGTTATTCAGTCGCTTCCTCCATCCTATAACCCGTTTGTTGTAAACTAAAACATGAATAGACTTGAGAAGTCTATTCATGAGTTGATCAACATTCTTGTTCAATACGAGGCAACAACCCACAAGTCTGCGCCGGCAGTATTGATAGGGGAGGTTTCAACCTCCAAGGCAAATGGCAAGAGGGTCGGACGCTGGAAGAGGAAGAAGGGAAAAGGAAAGATAATTGCAGGGCGCCCCTATTGCCCCAGTGGGAATGGGCAAAGGGAAGGGAAGGCTCATGATTCTCAGCGGTCTAAGGCAAACGATGTCTGCATGCATTGCCAAGGAAAGGGGCATTGGAAGAGGTAATGCCCACAACTCCTCTCCAATCCAGGTATGTTTGTGGTTGAAGTAAACTTAATAACTAATTCTGCTTCATGGGTATTGGATACCGGATGTGGTGCTCACATCTGTAATGATTTGTAGGCACTGCAAAGAAGCATAAGGCTAACCAAGGATGAGATGATCGTGAGGCCAAGTGATGGCAAGGCCGTTGCTGCAGAAGCCGTAGGATCAATGGAGTTAGCCATTAGTGTTCATGTTAGGACAGTACTGAACGACTGTTTCTATGTACCTAGCATGATAAAGAATATTGTATTAATACCCATCCTGGACAAGGAGGGTTATTCTTTCACCATCAATAAAAGTGGCTTTTATATTATCAATGATGGTGTGTACATTTACTTGGTATATCGGTAAACGGTCTGTACATGCTTCACAGTCTAATTGAATTATAACTGCAGAACACAAATGAAAACATGATAATCAAGATAATGTACAGATATGGCGAGCGAGGTTAGGTCATATCTCTAATGATAGGATAAGAAGGTTGGTGGACTCAAAGAGTCTATAAATAGACGATTTGGACAACTACCGACCTACGAGTCCTGTCTAAAGGGAAAAATGACCAAGAAACCCTTTATTGGACAAAGCACGCTAGCCAACGGTCTGTTGGATTTGATCCATACGAACGTCTGTGGTCCATTAAATACTACGGATAGAGGTGGGTACTCGTACTTCATAACCTTTACCGATAATCACTAACGATATGTTATGTTTACCTGATGAGGTACAAGTCTGAAGCGTTTGGAAGGTTTAAGGAATACAAATTTGAAGTAGAGAACCAAACCGATCGTAAGATCAAAGCCCTTCGGTCGGATCGAAGTGAGAGTATTTAAGTGGCGAATTCACTGATTATCTAAAAGAAAATGGAATTCTCTCTCAGTGGACTCCTCCTGGAACACCACAGTTAAATGGTGTGTCTGAAAAGAGGAATCGAACCTTATTGGACTTGGTCTGATCCATGATGATTTTTACTGAACTCCCCTTGTCCTTCTGGGGATATGCTCTTGAGACGGCGGCCAAACGTTTGAACTTGACGCCATCTAAAAAGATATCCTAGACACCATATGAGATATGGCATGGCAAGCCTACGTCCTACAAATACTTGAAATTGTGGGGTTGCCCCGCATATGTCAAGAGATTAGTGAGAGATAAACTGGACTCCAGGTCTAGTTTATGCAGGTTCATCAGATATCCGAAAGAAACTGCGGAGTATTATTTCTATGATCCATCCGAGCAAAATGTGTTGGTCTCGCAAAATGCAGTGTTCTTGGAAAAGGGTTTTCCATCGGATAGTCAACGTGATGAGGTACTCCTCGAGGAATCAAGTGAGGCACCCCATGAGACAGCAGTGACATCTGAGCCAGTAGGTCCCAGTGATAACGTTCCAGTCCTCCGTAGGTCGGGCCAGAATATCCCAACCACCTGATAGGTACAGATTTCTAGGCCTGACCGGTCAGTTGGATAATGATCCAGAGACGTACGGAGAATCAATGTCGGTCATCGATTCGGATAAAGGGCTTGAGGCCATGAAATTCAAAATAAACTCGATGGGTGCAAACCAGGTTTGGACCCTAAGGGACCTGCCTAAAGGGGTAAAACCCGCGGGGTGTAAATGGGTCTACAAACATAAGCTTGGAGCTGACGGGGAGGTTACAACCTTCAAAGCCAGGCTTGTGGTGAAAGGTTATACTCAACGACCCGGGGTCGATTTTGAAAAAACCTACTCGCCCCTAGCAATGGCTAAGTCCATTCGGATACTGCTTGCCATAGCATCATGGTATGACTATGGAATATGGCATATGGACGTGAAAACCGCCATCCTCAACGGTTTCATAGAGGAAGAGATCTATATGGATCAACCGGAAGGTTTCACATCTGTAGGCGAAGAGTTGAAGGTCTACCATCTCCAGAGGTCCATCTATGGCTCAAACAAGCTTCCCGAAGTTGGAACATACGTTTTGATGAAGCCATACGGTGATATAATTTCATCAAGAACGAGCTCGATCCTTGTGTATACAAGAAGATCAGTGGGAGCTCTGTTGCGTTCCTAGTGCTTTACGTGGATGACATCTTGCTCATTGGGAATGATACTAAGATGTTGGGAACCACTAAAGCTTGGTTTTCAACACAATTTTCCATGAAGGATATGGGCGAGGCATCCTACATCCTTGGCATCAAGATCTACAGGGATAGATCGAAAAGGATATTAGGAATGGCCCAGTCCTCATATATTGAGAAGGTCTTAAAGAGATTCAAGATGGAAAATTCAAAACAATGATTCCTTCCTATGAGGCATGGAATTAAGCTGTCCAAGAAGCAGTCTCCTAAGACTATTAGGAGCTTAAACGAATGTTGGACATCCCCTATGCTTCAGCCATAGGCAGCATTCAATACGTTGTCCAGTGCACTAGACCTGATGCGCCTTTCGCTTTGAGCGTGACAAGTCAATATTAGGCGTGTGACGAGGAGGCACACTAGAGTGCGGTCAAAACTATCCTCAAGTACCTGAACAAGACTAATGACATATTCTTGATCTACGGTGGTGGAGAATTGATACTGGAAGGCTACAGCGACGCTAACTTCCAGTCAGATGACGATGATGCCAAGTCCCAGTCTAGTTTTGTGTTCAAACTAAATTGTGGTGTGGTTGCTTTGAAGAGATCCAAGCAAGCTACCACGGCGGACTCCACTACAAAGTCTGAATACATAGCAGCTTCGGAAGCTGCTAAGGTGGCCGTTTGGATGATGAGCTACATCCAAGGGTTTGATGTAATGCCTAGCATTGCTAAGCCAGTAGTTATCTTCTGCGATAACAACGGGGCGATAGCGCAAGAAAAGGAACCGAGATCTCATGACCGATCCAAGCATATTCTTAGATGCTACCATCTGCTGAGAGAGATGGTTAGTAGAGGTGATGTTCGGATGGACCGAGTCAGCTCCACAGAAAATATAGCAGACCCACTTACTAAGCCCGTGTCACAAGTTGCCCACACTCAGCATCTGGATAAGATGGGTTTGAGGTCAATGGGTGATTGACTTTAGGTCAAACGGGAGATTGTTAGAATAGGTAACCAGAAAACCAATAGGTTTGGCATTTTGTAACCTATTTGATAACTTAAAGTAATGTAATATTATGTAATGAATAAAATGAGTATTCATTACCATTGGTACCTTCTTTGTTGTGTTCATTTTCCATTATTTAATATTATTTTACATATATCACAACAAAGCCCACAGACCACGGTTAATAACTCATGCAGTTGGGCCACGCATTTAATGGTGGTCATGAAACCAACTGATAAAGAGTTGGGTATGAAACATTCCAAGTCGAGGACCTCGAGACAGGGCATCGAGAGTCCTATAGAGACTTGCACCAAGAGTCGTATTCATTGGATGAGTGTCGTGTTTCATCAATGATAGGCGTTGGAGGCCTATACGATCTTGGTGTGGGTTGATCGACTTGGGTCGAGTCGACTAAACTGACTCGCGGGGATCATCATATGGAAGTCTTAGAGGCATGGTCAATATGTTTGGATTTTCCCGATTTCGATAGTACGGGAGTAGTCCTCAGAATTAAAGAACCATGGCAGTCACGTGCACACGATGGTTGTATCTTGGATCTGACGAGGTGGTCATTCTATAAGATAATCATTATAATCCTTGTCCAGTGCAGTCGGAATGTGTAGCGAGGACGGTGGGTTTCAAGAAGAGGATCCATCCCCTGTGAGTATGTGACAGAGGTATCTCCTGTGCACTCAGAGACACGTCCATGCTGTTTAAACCTGTGGCCACAGTGGTTAGTCGAACAGGAAATAGTTTCATGTGTCGATGCAACGAGTAATGCGTGGTCTCGAGTACTAAGCATAGATGCCTAGTCAAATATGGGAACCAACGCTCAATTTCATACCCTAGACGAAGGCCGGGAGACGGTAGACGAAAGGACCATACCCGTACGGAATCGGCGCCTAAATGTTCACCCTAACATTCACCTAGTTTCTAGTGCCATGGACCGTTGCTAGACGGCCACCCATGGTAACGGGCTCCTATTGGACACGGGCCCCAGTCTAGCTGAGGATGAACTTAAAGGGTCACACACAAATCACCGAGGAGGTGAAGAAATTGACTTGGAGTCAATTTCAGAGGATAATGAATAATTGGATTACTTAAGGAATTTTCCATTGGATGGACGGGTCGATATTGTATCGGGCCCTCGTTTGATTGGTAAATGGGATTTATCGGTTAATGTAGAGAGTCGAAAATTTGGGTCTTTTAATTGGATTAAATATCAATGAGAATTATTTAATTAGACCTTAAATTAAATAGGATTTAAGTTTGGGTTCCTTGTAATTGGATTACAATAAAACCCGTTCCATTAAATTTTGGCCCAAGAGGTGTGTTAATTCCATTTTTGGAATAAGAAGAAGTTGGACTTCTTCCCTGTATTGATATGGCCGAAAATTACCACTCTTGGAGAGGTAAAAATCATCCATACAAGGTCTTGGTGAGGTTGACACTTCCCTTTTGGTAAGGAACAAATCAATTCCAATCAAGCCTCTCTCATTTGGTATGATTAAATCATACCTTATGAGATGGTAGGCTTGATTGAAGAATTAGTGGGATTGATTAGGATGTATCTAGACATCCTTGGATGAACCTACACACATTCCAATAATCACATCAAGTTTTTATATATATGAGTATATAAAATCATCAATGCAAGATAATTACATTTCATCTTTTTTTGGGAAAAAGAAGAAAAACACACCTCATTTTCTCCTCTCAATTTTTGGCCCCTCTCTACTATCCCCTTTGTTCTTCACTTGATCTTGGATCATCTTGAAAAACAAAGCTAGTTTAAGAATAGACACTAATTCAATAGCAGCCATGCAAGCAATTTAACTGTAAAGGTAATCTCGGTTTTGACGCTATTGTAGTAATTTGTTCTATGTCTATGCTCTACGCGATATTCCAATCCTCCAAGGTTTCTGAGGTTGACTGGTCAATTGAATTACGATCCAAAGACATAAGCAGAAGCGATGTTGGACATCAATTCGGATAAACGGCTTGGATCCATAAGATCCAAGATAGAGTTCAAACTAGGTTTGGACCATCCTATATCTGGAATATTCATTTTGATGAGGTCATATGGGAATATGACTTAGTAAAGAACGAGCTTGATTCTTGTAGGTCAGTGGGAGCTCAGTTGTGTCTTAGTGTTTTACGTGTGTAACATCTTGCTAATTTGGAATGATGTCAAGATGTTAGGAAATGCTAAAACACGAATCATTATTCATGCAATTCTCCATGAAGGAATTGGATTCCTTTTAAATCATAGGGTTAAGTTGTTCAAGATTCAGTCTTCATAGACTGATGAGGAGCTTGGAAAGATGTTTGACATCCCCTATGCCTCTTCCGTAGACAGCATTAGGTATTTTGTTCATCTCATCGGGCCTGTGTTGTGTATGCTTTGAGCATAACAATGGATATCAGGAGCGTACTGATGAGGCACTATAGCGCTAACGATTATTCTTTAGTGCCTGAATAAGGACTAAAGAAGTGTTCTTGATACACGACAATGGAGAGTTGTTCTAGAAGGCTATGGCGATAGTAGCTTCCAATTTAATGTGGAGAATTCCTAGTCCCGATTAGATAGTGTATTCAGACTTAATGGTGATGTGGTGGCTTGGAAAGGTTCAAGTGGGATACGATAATGAATTTTATCATGGAAGTCGAATAAGTAGCGACCTTTGAAGTTGCTCAGGAAGTGGTTTGGATGAAAAGCCACATCCAATAGTTGGGTTTGGTGCCTAGCACGGGTGAGCTAGTAGTTACCTTGGAGGATAGTAACTAGGTTGTGGTACAAGCTAAAGGACCGAGATCTCATCATAGATCCAAAGAAAATTCTGAGACACCAGTATATGCTTCAATTGAAGGTAGAAAGAAGTGACGCGCAGTTGGATTGTGTCACTTTGGAAGAAAGTACGGTAGACCTGTTAGTCGAGCCAGTATTGCAGATTGCTCATGCTCATATAGGTCTGAGTTAAATGGATGATTCGCTTTAGGTCAAGTGGAAAATTGTTAGAATAGGTCACCAGAAAGTCAATGGGATTGGTAGTTTTGAGAACTATTTAGCAATCTTTATTAAAGTAACATTAACTTGATGAACATAGTAATTGTTTATTCCTGCCACTATATGTTTGTTGTGTTTACTGATTACATTGAACTGCTTCAACATCACAACAAATGCCTGCAGAACAGTTGGATAACTCGTGTAGTTGGGTTGTGCATTGGATGTTAACTATGAAACCAACTTCTGAGAGTTGGTCTGAAACGTGCCAAGTCGAGGACCTTGAGACAGGGCATCGAGAGCCCAATTGAGACTTGTACTAAGTATTGCGTTCATTAGATGAGTATCGTGTTTTATCGGCGACAGATGTTTGATGTCTATGTAATTTTAGTGAGTAGGTTGACAAGGTTGTCAAGCGACTAAACTGACTCACAGGGAATATTCATATAGAAGCCTTAGAGGCTTGGTTGGATGGATGGAATTCCCCGCTCCGATAGTAAGAAATTAATCCTCAAACTTAAGGAATCATGGCAGTCGCATTCATATAATGGTTGTATCTTGGGTTTGGCAAGAGATGATCATGTCTTTGATGTGGTCATTATAAGCCCTATCCAATGCACTCGGAGTATGTAATGAGGACGGTGGATTCTAAAAAAGAGTTCGTCCCCTGTCAGTATTTGAGAGCTATGTCTCCTATGCGCTCTGAGAAGTTTTAGACTCTTTAAATCTATTGCCATAGTGATTGGTCGAATAGGGAATGGTTTCCTAAGTTGATCAATAGAGTAAACACATCTCGAGTATTAAGCATAGTTGTCCGGTCCAGTATGGAAATTGACGCTACATTTTATGCCCTAGACTAAGGCCAGAAGACGGTCGATGGAAGAACCGTACTTGTATGGAACTCGGGAGCCTAAATGTTCACGCCGATATTCACCTAGTCTCTAATGCCATGACCATTGCTAGACGACCACCCATGGTTACGGGCGTTTCTAATTAATTGTTAATCAAAAATAATTAATTAAATTGGATTCAATTAATCAATTATGCTAGACACAAGACAAGTCTAGATGAGGGTGAATCTAAAGATCAGATACAAATCAATGTGTAAGTGGTTGAATTGATTTGGTATTAATTTTAGAAGAAACGAATTAATTTAATTGGATTACATTAGTTCATGGAGAATATAAATAATTGGATCATTTATTTGGGATAATCCATTGGATGGATGGCCCAAGATTTAATTAATTGAATTAATTAAATTTGGGCTTAGCTTTTAAATTAATTGGATTAATTTAAATAGGGCTTGTGCTAATTAATTGGTTGGACTAGTTTATTAGTTGTTGGGCTTGATTACTAAATTGGATTTTTTAATTAAGTGTGGACTGGGCTTATATGTTTTAATTAGATTAAACTACACATGTGGCATGTGGGCTTTTGTTTAATTGAATTAAATAAAAGTGTACCAATCGACCTTAGGGTTTGATTTACTTTATTGGACAAATCAAACCAAGCCCGGTCTAACCCCATTGAGCCATAGCCTATTTTTGAGTGGGACCTAGTCAAAAGGAGTTACAATTCCTCCATAAGGAGAAGTTGAGGGTCGAGTGGGACTCTTGGAGAGTCCCAACTCGGCCACTACATTGCAACACATACTAGGTGTGTGTCAAGGTGTGGAAAGTTGATGTTATGTGTGTAGTACATGCTAGTGGATAGAGATTCTTTATCACCTAACTACTCTCAACTTTTCTCTCGTGTGACTCTCCACTTTTTCTCTCAATACACGCAGCTCTTTTCTTTCTCCAAAAAAAATTCTATTCTCCATCTTTTGGTTCTTATAGAATTAGATTGAAAATAAGAACAAAAGTAAATCCAAATTCAATAATTTAATAGTGTTGATTCGGTTTCTTCCACGATCGAGTTTCTACCTAGGAGTGGATCTAGATTCGTTTTCACGGTGTGGTGTGGATCATCGTTAGAGGTATCCTACGTTGGATACTAGCATGGATGGATCTGGTGGAGAAAATGAGTCAATGCGTGTAGCCATTCAACAAAAACGAGAAAAGTATATTTTCGTGGTTCGATGATGGCTTTTTTCATTTTAATTCCTTAGCCACTTCTTATTATGCATGTTGTATGTTTCTTTGTTTTAATTACACCGCGCGCCCAGGAATTATCAAAGGAAACGCCCTTTTGATCTAGTTAATTACCGCTTTAAATTTTGATTTTACGCTTCCGCTACATTCCCGAGCTAATATACTTCCTTTCACATTCTTAGTGGATGGTTGACAGACTATCAAGCCACCTGAACTAGCTCGCGAGGAGTCATCATATGGAAGCCTGTGGGGCTTGGTTGATATGACTGGTACTCCTTGGCTCTGATAGTATGGAATTTAGTCCTTAGACTTTAGGATCCACGGCAATCCCATGTATGTTATGGTTGTATCTAGGGCAGGCAAAAGATCATGTTTTGACATGGTCATTATAAGTCTTGTCCAATGCAGTCAGAATATGTAATGAGGACGGTCAGTTCCAAGATAGAATCCATCGCCTATCGTAAAATGATAGCGAGATCTCCTATGCGTTCTTAGGAATGTTAGACTCCTAAATTCCGCGGCTAAAAGTAGGAAAGGGTTTTCTAGATTGATCAATGGAGTTACAAGATTAGAGTTCATGAGCATAGTTGTCTAGTCGAAAATTGGAACCAATGATCAATTTCATACCCTAGACTATAGCAGATGGCAGGACCCTACCCATATGTACTCGGGAGCCTACAAGTCCACACGATATCACTATTTTCTAGTACAATGGATCATTGCTAGACAACCACCCATGGTAATAAGTGCGTCTAGATTAATGGTTAATCAGAAGTAATTAATTTAATTTAATTTAATTAATCTACCATAAATTGTTTGCCAATTATTGTGTTTGATACAATTCCAAATGTAGTTGAATGTGAACTTTAAGGGTCAAACACAAATCCCTATTGGGGTGGGAGGATTAGTTATGGAAGTAATTTTGATAGAGGATGATCAATTTAAAGGGTTTAAATTAATCAGTTTGTATAAGTAAATAATATAATTATTTACGTAGAGATCCCATTTGACGGAAAGCCCAAATTTTAATTGATATAATTAAATTAATTGAATTTATTTACATTGAGTTGGACTTATTAATTAATTGAATTAATTAATGGTCTTATGGTTGTTTTGTTTAATGGGATTAGATAAAATAAGTTGGGCTTCTAAAATTGATTTTGAATTAATTTGAGTTCGGCTTTAGATGATGGGATTACTTATATATTCAAACGGACCAAACTCAAATTTATCATAAGTCAAGCCCTAGCACACCAAGGACATATTCAAGAGTCTAAGGAGGAGGAGTGTTGGAGGAGTAATAGGGTTATGGCCGAGCATATGGACTCTAAGGGAGTTGATTTTTTGGTCAAGAAAGGAAAAAAAAAAAAAAGAAGAAGAAGAAGAAGAAGACTGAAAATTCTTGCTCCTCTACTCTACTCTCCTACACTCTCTCCAAAACAACTCTACATACACATCTTCTCAAGCTTTGAATTAGGTTTGAAGGCTTGAGAATTGAGATTGAGAACACTAATCTAATAGTGTTTTCTCGATCCTCTTTAGGTTAGAATAGTTCTAACCCCTTGGTGTTTTTGGATCCTCTAAGAAGGAGACGAGAAATCCCCTCATCGATGGTGGTGTGGATACCGTTAAAGGAGACGTCCATTCGTCTCTACGTGAGTGGATGACAAGAGTGCTCAAACACTGAAAACTCCATACACTTCAAAGGTATAATTCATGGTTAGTTTTCAGCTTTTCTTTAAATCAGTCACACATTTATTTATTTTCATGTTTGAGTGCTTGAACACCCGAGGAAACAGGATCCGATCTCGTTGGCTTTAGACTTAAATTCGTTTTTGTTTTCATTTTCGTTGCATAGCCTTTGATTCCCGGGCTAACAGTTGGGTAGCCTCCAATTAAGAAGTTAATTTATGGTGATATAATTATGATATGATCTAATAAATCAGATGCAAAAAGTTGCTAATTAAATTATATATTTGATACAAGCCCAAGTTTAGCTGAAGGTGAATGTAAAGGGTCACACACAAATCCCTAACGAGATTGGAGAATTAATTAATGAATTTATTCTGAAAGATAATGATTAGTTTTAAGTGTTAAATTAATCCACATATAAATAATTAAATTATTTAAGATGACCTATTTGATAGGAGCCCAAGAGACCTATTAATTATTAATTAATTTTGGGTTTGGTCTTAATTAATAGAGATTAACCAAGTGGTTAAAGTCAAACATTAAATGGATTAATTTAGGCCTAGAATAAATTGATGGACATCAATTAAACGAAGGCCGAAGATTAACGAGATATTGATAGTTGGACCTAAACTACCTTAAGCCCACAACTTGAAGGTACCTCTTTTATGAAGTGTGGGGGGGTGGGGGGGGGGGGGAAGACACATAGATTGTTCACACCAAGAGTGTAGCAAAAATCGACCCTCTCTTTTGAGTTTTCTCTCGTGAATTGTTCAAAGTCGGCAACTCTCCAAAACACTCCTCACCTCTTCCCAAATCCTAGGTTTAGGATTTATGTCCAACCTACTACAGTTCTGGCAAGTTGATAGAACGAATCTCGCTAAGTGGTGTGGACTACTTTGGAGAAAGACATGTATCCTTCTAGCATGAATGTGGGCAACGTGAAGGAGGATTATTTGTTGCACTAGGGCTCTTGGTGAAGAAATAGGCCACCCTCTTTGACGTGCTAGGGTTCTTTAGGGGATCCAATACCTCTTTGTCAATCGGATTGGAAGAAAAGGGTATAATCCCCTGACCATTTAATTGACGTTCTCTAAATGCATGAGATTCACGTTGTAATTGCAACGAGATGCAGGATTTGATCCCTTTACTCTGATTTGTTCTAAATTTTATTTCACTGTGTTTTTATGCATCTCGGAGCAAATACGAAACTTTCAGTTGCAACCACCTATTCGAGAAAACGTAGCCCCCCATGCGGGAGGGTATCCCCACTCAACCGGAATCCCAGAAAACTGGGGATTAATTTTATCTTATCGACATGGACTTGCGTCTATCTATAAATACCAAGCTCTAGAACCGAATTGACACTTTTAATTTTACACTCAACCACACTCATTTGCACTTTGTCAAACTATATCATTTTATTTTATTATTTTTATTTCAAAACAATTACTGACTCAAACATTAAAGTATTAACATTTTTTTTAGAGATTTCAGTCTACGCAGCTTGCAAAAAGCCCAATCATCTCATTGAATCTTTAGACTCAAAACTTTTTTGCTCGCAACGATCAGAAAATTATAAAAATAAAGCACACGCGTTGAACTCGTACATCACTTAATAACCTCTCGGTTTAATTAATAAAAGTGGCAGTATTCATGAAAACCTCGTTAAACCTTATTAAGTTGTTCAATCCCACATAATTATTCTTTTTTTTTTTTTTTTTTTTTGTGCCCTCATTTCGCTTGCAATTTCACAGAAGAAAAAGAATTTGAGTAACATCATTTTTTGTACAAGAAAACATTTCTGTTATGTATTAAAATAAAAATAAAAAATGATTTCCTCTTCGTACAGCAACGCGTCTGAAATCTGATGGAGTCTCTTCAGACTTAACCACCCCCCCGCAAAGAATTTTGAAAACATCAAACAAGTACAAATAAACCGATCCCACATCAAACTTTCTCATCGTTTGGCCGGCTTTCCCCTCCCTCTCTCCTACGTGTCAAAATCACCACCGTCGAAATTAAACCTTTGACCACCCTAACCATCCCAATTGTCACCGTCAGATAATACAGCCACCACCCAACAAAATCCGCCACCCCAATTCCCATCATCAGCTCTCTCTTCACCTCCGGCACCATAACCAGCGATTCCACCTCCTCCCTCAGCCGCCACCACCACAATCCGCCGTAGCTCAGCCCTAATGCCACCTTCTCCACCCACCCCTCCTTCCTCCAATAACCAAAGATCGTGTCATCCACCACCGGCTTCACCACCGTCCTCCCCCAGAACAGCATCGTCTCATGCAACCCGAAAAAGAGAATCAATCTACACACAAAACTGTTCTCCTGACCAAACCCCGACCCGTCGATTCCGGCGGCTATGCTCCCTTCAATTCCTAAACCGACGCAAACTTGTAAAACGCAAAGCAAAATCCACGCGACGTACAAACGGGGACGCGTCAAGGGCTCAGGGGATTGGCTTATGAATGTGGTATTTCCGGTTAAGGCATGAGTAAGAGATGATACGCTGAGGAAGGAGACAAGCAAGTGGAGAATTGAGGGGTTTTTAGTGTAGAAGAGAAGAGAGCATAAAGATGAATAAGCCGGCTGTGTTGGAATGGGGTAGTAATCGGAGACCGAAAGAAGGTAATGAGCGGTGGAGATCCGGGCAAGGAGGAGGAATGAGAGAGGGAGGAGGAGACTGAGAAGGATGGTGGTGAGGATTCGGAATGGCTCCCTCACGGCGGCGGTGACGGAGTCGAAGACAACCCTGCCGGTGACGGAATTGTGATGAGTTTCTGGTGAATTCAACCCCATTGACTCCGTGGAATAGTTGAGACTGAAATGGTAATGGTATTGGTATTGGAAGCAGATGACATGGGTTTCTCAGAGATAGAGGTGGTATATAAAAAAGAGGGGAGAAAGGGAATAAAAGGTTGTCGTGGCCACGACCTGGTTTGTTCGTTGACAAACGACGCGGTCGGATTACGTGCTGCAGGTTTCTAAATTTATATATAATAATAATGCATCCGATATTTATTAATTTATACTGAGGTCAACATAATTATGAGAATTAGTGGTAGGGTCTTTGGCTTATCCAATGGGTTTGCATGAATCATGGGATTATTTTTATTTTAGTTCCTGTGTTTTTAATTATTTTTTAAAATTATTTAAAGTTTTTTTGTTATTTTTTAATTTTATTCTTTTGATGAAATTTCGGTCAATTTTTCTTTAACTGAAGGATATTCTTATATTTTTCTTCATATTTATCAAAAAGTAAAAAAGAAAAATTTGTGGATTGTATATTATTGCATAGTATATGTTATGCATTATTTTATATATGTTTTAAGTTGCTCGGCGAAATTGAATATACACTAAAAAAAAATTACTATTGCCTATGCTTTTAATGACTATGAACTAAAGTCATGGTAAATAATTATTATTAATTACGGTTAAATAAAATTAATGCTAAAACTTAACTTGTCCACCATAAAAATAAATGTATTAGCCACACTCGTAAAAACCACGGCCAACAGTCGTTGCGTGGCTGTGATATGTTGGCCGTGGTCATTAAACTTTTTACAACGACTTTTTATTTTCAACCATGATAACCATGGTTAAATATTATATTTCTTTTGGTGATATTGACATAGTATATATATGATGACATATCTTGTGTATCTTTTTATGGGAAAAATGCAAGCAACTCCCTTATTACCTCTCTGTTTAGGGAGGTAAATTGCTCCATTTTAAAGAACACAAGAGAAATTTTTTTTTTCATATGGTGGTAATTTGCTCATTTACAATATCACAGAGAGGTCAATGGCACTAAACCCATTTTTTTTTATCATTGCTTTGATGACGTTGTTGTTGGTTGAACTTGAAGAAGGTATGATCAATGTAAAAACAGTAACTGGTTGAAATGATACGTGGTTGATGGCTGCTTTTTATGTGAAATATGTGGAAAAAAATTGGGTTGACTGCTATTGAATATTTGCAAACCTCTTGCTGATTATTCTTGCTTTTATCTAATTTGATTTGTGCATTTTATTTTTAATTTCACCATATATTTATAAGGAAGTATGTTTGTCAAATGGCCAAATTAAAACTATTACTATGGGCCTTCCAACGATCAAATTTTCACTATCATAATTTTCTTAACGGTTATAAATGATTAAATTGAAATTAATCTAGGAAATAAGGGGATGATTTTGTCATTGTTTATATTTTAACAAAAATTTTAGGAACAATTTTTATAAATACCATTTATTAACTAAAAAATTGGCCAAGATTTTACCAAAAGAATGAAATTAAAAAATAACAAAAAGAATTAAACGATTTTAAAAATTAACTAAAAATACAGGGATTAAAACGAAAATAACCCTCAATAATGCGGTTTTAACAATCCGAGTGTGGGCTGGTTGGGAGGCAATTTGAGCGGCGGGACGGCAACTAATTTCAGTTTTCTCTTTGTTCCCCAACTTGTATGACTATCTCAATCTGCAATCATTATGTGCTAAAAAGAAAAAAATATGTAACAATTCGGCTTTGATTATGATAACCAATGATTAACCAGTTCATCATCGTTTCTCATGCACCTTGTACCTTCTAGTCGTAAATATAAAAGATAATTACATTTTGCGCACTCTTATTTATGGTTTATTTATATAATTTTTATTCATGTCTTTTACATGATTATAGAACCCATTCTAGACAAACTGAAAAACAAGAATAATTTATTCAATAACGTCAACGTTTCTAGTGAGTGTATTTGAGATTTTTCAAAAAATATATATAATTTGTGTGAATAAACCATATATCAGGAGGTGTAAATGTAATTATTTCTAGATACAATGACTCCATTATACACAATGACAATATAGAATCTCAATGAGAAATCATAAACCCAGTGAAGAGGGTAGGTATGGGTGAAGAATGGCAGGCTTGGAGTGTTAGAATAGGTGACCGGAAAGCCAATTAGATTGGGGTTGATGTAATCTATTTCTGACAATATCATTGTAATTGTAATATTGTTATATGAATAAAGTGAGTATTCATGTTTGGCAGATCCATTTGTTGTGCTCACTATTTATGTTTGTTCTATTAACATCACAACAAAGCCCACGGGCCAAACGTACAACCCATGTAGTTGGGCTGCGCATTGGATAACAGCTATGAAACCAACTTCTAAGGGTTAGGTCTGAAACGTTCCAAGTCGAGGACCTCGAGACAGGGCATCGAGAGTCCTATACATACTTGCACTAAGGATTGCATTCATTGGATGAGTGTCGTGTTTCATCGGCGACAGACGTTGGACGTCTATGCAATATTAGTGGGTTAGTTGACAATGGGTATCAGCTGACTAAACTGACTCGCGAGAATCGTCATATGAAAGCCTTGGAGGCTTGGTCGGTATGACTGGCATTCCTAGCTCCGATAGTACGAGATTAGTTCTCGGACTTGAGGAATCATGGCAGTCACATGCATATGATGGTTGTATCTAGCATCTGGCAAGAGATGTCCATATCTGGGATGCGTTCATCATAAGCCTTATACAGTGCAGTCGGAATATATATTGAGGACGGTGGATTCCAAGATAGGATCCATCACCTGTCAGTATACAGTCGAGTCCTATGCACTCTAAGACAGTTTAAACTCTTATAAGTCTGTGGCCACAGCGATTGGTCGAGTAGGGAATGGTTCCCTACGTCGATCGATAGAGTAAACGTGTGTCGAGTTATTGAGCATAGTTGTCTAGTTCAGGATGGGAACTGACGCTCAATTCCATGCCCTAGACTTAGCCCCGGAGACGGATGATGGAAGAACCGTACTCGTATGGAACTCGGGAGCCTAAATGTTCACACCAACATTCCCCTAGTCTCTAGTGCCATGGACCGTTGCTAGACGGCCACCCATGGTGATGGGCGTTTTTTTCGATTAATGGTTAATCGAAAACAGTTAATTAAATTGGATTTAATTGACCAATTATGTTGGACACAAGCCCAGGTTTAGCTGAGGGTGAACCTAATGAGTGACACACAAATCACTCTGGATTTGGCAGAATTAATTTGGAATTAATTCTAGAAGAAGCGAATATTAATCGGATTAAATTTATTCAAAGAGAGAAAATAAATGATTGGATCATTTATTGAGAAATTCATTTGATGGATGGTCCAAGAATTAATTAATTGAATTAGTTAATTTTTTGGACTAAGAACCTTTAAATTAATTGGATTAATTTATCGGGTTTTGGCTGGAATAGTTGATTGGATCAATTATGCTTAATTTGAATGTATGTTTATTTAATTGGATTAAATAAATAATTGGGCTTCAATCGGATTGAAATTAATTAGATTAATTAATGCCCAATGGATACATGTTTGAACTTTATTTAATTTGATTAAATACAAGTCCAAAAACATAAAGGTCCAAGTCCATTTTTCATGCAAGTTAAAGCTAGTTAAGGAGGAGTTTTCAACTCCTCCACATGTGTACATGATATGCACGAATTTTTGCTGATTTGTGGGATTTTTTCTTGCTATCATGTGTAGTGGATATGCTAGAAGTGTGTGTATGTGGAAGTTGCCTTGGAGGTTACTTATGTAGGTGGTTTTTTTAACACTGCATTCTACATACACAAAACTACTTTGCTAGACATTTTTCATTTTGAAGGACAAGCGGATCCGCCCGGGAGCGCGAGCGGAAGCGAGAAAACGAGAAAAGGGCGTAAATTTAAATCTAATTTAAATAAACGAATCCCAAGGGGTGTACCCTTGGGTGCTCAACCGGGCGTTCGATGTAGGATGTGTAAATATTAAAACGTATACAAAACACATAGGGCATAGATGGATAATAAATCAACCAAGGCGTAGTAATCGTTACCTTGTAGATTTAATGTGTGCTCGGGTACTCGCGTTGTTCCCTTGTTCCGGAATGCTCACAAATCCAAACGGATAGATTCTCCAAAGGTGATCCACACTACACCGGAAGAAACACACGTTCTTCTTGCTAAAAAAGAACGGGTTTAAGAAGGAATCGGTTTAAGAGAAGAACACTATGAATTAGTGCTCTCTTAAACTTAATTTGTTCTTTTTCTTGATTCAAAACCAAGTGAAGAACACAAGTAGAGAAAGAGGGAGATGGCCGAGAGTTGGGAGAGAGGAGAGGGCCGATTTTTGGCTTCTTCTTTTTCCTAGAAAAAGATGAATTATGATTCACTTATGCTTGGTGTTGTATATTCTCATATATATACATAATAATTAATGTGATTATTGGAATGTGTCTAGGTTCATCCAAGGATGTCTAAATTTATTCCAATCAATCACCATCAATTCTTCAATCAAGCCTACCAAAGTTTATGGTATGATCGAATCATACCAAAAGGGAATGGCTTGATTGGAGTTGATTTGTCTCTTTCCAAAAGAGACATGTCAATATACCACCTTGCATGAAATATGGCTGATTTTGCTTCCTCCAAGGGGGCATTTCGGCCATGTCTAGTTATGGGAAGAAGTCCAACTTCTTCTTATTCCAAAATAGGAATTATTTCTCCTCTCGGGTCAAATTTAACGGACCGGGTCTTATCGTAATCCAATCACGATGAACCCAACATTAAATCCAATTTAATGTCCATTTATATTATTTTCTTTGATCTTTTAATCCAATTAAAAGATCCAACGTCTCAACGTCTCAACTTTTCATATTTAATCGAAAATCCAATTTACCGATTAAACGAAGGCCCGATACAATATCGGCTCATCCATCCAATGAACTTTCCCTTAAGTAATCCAATTACTTATTTATCATTCGAGATTAATTCCAAATCAATCTCTTAACCTTCTCGGTGATTTGTGTGTGACCCTTTAGGTTCACCCTCAGCTAGACTTGGGCCCGTGTCCCACAAGTGCCCGTTACCATGGGTGGCCGTCTAGCAACGGTCCATGGCACTAGAGACTAGGTGAATTGGCGTGAACATTTGGGCGCCGATTCCGTACGGGTACGATCCTTCCGTCTACCGTCTCCCGGCCTTAGTCTAGGGTATGGAATTAGGCGTCGGTTCCCATCCTTGACTAGGCATCTATGCTTAATACTCGAGACCACGTATGCTTCATTGCGTCGACACAGGAAACCATTCCCTGTTCGACCAACCACTGTGGCCACAGCTTTAAACAGCATGAACGTGTCTCCGAGTGCATAGGAGATACCTCTGTCACATACTGACAGGGGACGGATCCTCTTCTTGGAATCCACCATCCTCACTACACATTCCGACTGCACTGGACAAGACTTATGATAATCATCTTACAGAATGATCACCTCTCGCCAGATCCAAGATACAGCCGTCATGTGCACGCGACTGCCATGATCCCTCAAGTCTGAGGATTACTCCCGTACTATCGGAACCGGGGAAAACCAATCATACCGACCAAGCCTCTAAGGCTTCCATATGATGATCCCCGCGAGTCAGTCCAGTCGGCTCGACCCCAGTCGACCAACCCATCAAGATCGTGTAGGCGTCCCACGCCTGTTGCCGATGAAACACGACACTCATCCAATGAACACGACTCTTGACGCAAGTCTCAATAGGACTCTCGATGCCCTGTCTCGAGGTCCTCGTCTTGGAACGTTTCAGACCCAACTCTTAATCAGTTGGTTTCATGACCTGGTGTCCAATGCGTGTCCGAACTGCACGAGTTGTTAACCATGGTCTGTGGGCTTTGTTGCGATATAAGTAAAACACCGTTTTAACAAATGTGAAATGAGCGTAACAAAGTAAGCACCAGAAGTGACGAATACTCATTTTATTCATCACATAATAATATTACATTTACATCTAGTTGTATAATAGGTTACAAATCGCCAAACCTATTAGCTTTCTGGTCACCTATTCTAGCACATTTAACTTACTTCATTTTTGGTGGAGATTTTAGGCAAAAAACACTCTGAAAATTTCTCTATTTGTAGTGTTCATACTTCTTAGATAAGATTGAACAGAATATTCCAAAGGTACACTAATTGATAGTATTTTTTTTGGAATTGTTTCTTCTTCTTTGTTTCTATTTTTCTATCTAGCAATAGCGTATAAATAAATCCCATAGTGTGGTGTGGAATGCATTAGAGGAGTTCTACGTTGAGCTCTCAAGTAGACGAACAAAGAAGGAAAAGAAAGGAACAACGCATGAAGCCATTCTACATAAACGAACAAAGGTTGATTTCCTTTTAAATTTTATATACCTTTGTTCTTCTCCTTTTAAGCCACATGTCCAACATGTTTTCTTTTGTTATTTATGATTTGAAAAACACCGAACACCTGGGAACTTCAAAGGGAACACCCCTTTGAATCCAGTTTAATTTATGCCTTAAATTTATGTTTTTACGCTTTCGTTGCGTTCCCAGACCGTACCCAATTCTTTCATGGAGCGTGGCATATCTTAGCATCATGAGCTCAGATGGTAGCCAGTGGTGGTAGAACAGTGAGACTCATAGATATGGACAGTGGCAGCTAGGTTTAAGCAGTATCTTTGGGAAGGCATGATATCTAAAATGTTCGCATCAAACGAATAATGAGCAACAAACTGGAACTGCATCTCATGTGAAAATAAACATTCGATTGTTCCAACAAAATCAAGCTGACAATTTATCTTGTAACATAATGAAGTTCTTCAATCATCACCGAATGGGCAGTCAAGTTCTTCAACCATCACCAGAACGAAGAAATTTAATGAGCATGTAAAGGCCATTCAGGGAAAAGGAAGCAAAGCTGAGGCGAACGACGACACCCCTTAGAAACTTCCATCCACATCATAGTTAATAGAGAAAAACAGACCCCATGGGGTTCCGATAAGTTGATCAGATTATAACTAAACAATAATAACAGTAAATGCAGTACATAGATTTTCCTGGCATTGGTTCTAAATTATCTACCCTCAAGTGAAATCAACATAGCCCATGTATTTGCTTTAATGTAACCTGAGCCCAATCATGAAAAGGAGGTGGGATTAGGACTGAGCTGCCTTATTGTTTTTCTGTTGCAGCTGCAAGTGGCTGCAGGGCTTTAAGAGGATTCAAGCTAACACCATCTATAAGCCCATACTCTTTGGCTTCTTTGGCACTCATGAAAAAGTCGCGATCAGTGTCCTGGTTGATCTTCTCTAGGCTTTGACCAGTGTGGTAAGCCAAGTAACCATTTAAATTTGCTTTTGTGATGCAACATTTCATTTACTTGAGCAACAAGATGAACAAGACTGTGAGGCGTAATTTTTTCCATAAAAGATGAGATTGAGTTGCTGCCAACTGAATCCATCACTCTGTATGTCCAAAAAATTGTGACAACAGTGAATGCCATGATATAGCAGAGGAGAAAAATTATTTTCATCCAATCAAAAGATCAAGTGACCATCAACAATTCCTACATGCAACTAGCAATTCAAAGTAACATTGTTGTTGTACCCGTGGGATGCCAGGAGGCAGGAGGCGAAGAGAGAAATAAAAGGAAAAAGAAAACCTCTTCAAGCATAGAAAATGTGCAACGGAAAGTAGCATTTCAATCTCATTTACACCTCAGAAGTCAACAAAGAAATATTTTCTCCAATTAATGAAAAACAAATCATATATTTTTCCTGCTTCTGACTATGTTTTCAATTGTCTGAACGCACATGCAATTTCCACCCATTTCTTTCCCTTTCTGTCTGAGTTGCACGTTTCATACCCAACGAAAAACTTTAAAGAAAATATAAAGCCAAAATCATCTTGCTCAATTAAAGAACCATTTTCACAAGCCTAAACCATTCTGATAGAAATCAAGCCACTCAAGGCTTAGCTCGAGATAGGCTGGATAAAAAAATCAACCTGTCTAAGATTAGTTCCAAGCTCAAACATACAACTTATAAATAAGAGAATAGGCACATGCTACTTAAAGATACAATTACCTGAATATCAATATCAGTCTGGCCACCTTGTGCTCCACCAAGAGGCTCATGGATCATTATCCTTGAGTTGGGAAGGCTATATATTTTTCCTTCAAAGTGTAAAACCATTTGAGAGAGCAAGAAACTACAATTGGATCTTTAACTAACTAAAATAAACCAAACCATATACCTTTAGTACCAGCTCCCATACTGCAAGCAAATAAGGATGTGCAATAAATTATTGACAGAATATATTTATATCATGAAATGATACTAATAGATGAATGTAAGCCCAGTCACAAGTTCCATGAGCACTGATATAGAGTTTAAAGCTTCATACACACACACACACATAGCAAGGAACATTATCCAATATCATTTGAAATTACAGCAAAATACTATCGAGAATCCTTATGGGAGCAATTTGGTTCTATATATTCATGATGCAGGATGGAGCTACCCCATGCCCATCCCACCACCACCAAAGAATGAGGAAGAAAGAAAATCCAACAGGAAATAACATGTAATCTAAGAAACTCAGTTTTAATTGTTCAAAATATAATAGTAAATAGGACTCACAGAAGCAGCTCGTTCAGGTTTGTTTATTCATCGACATATTCAAGAAATAGATATTCTGTTGATAAGAAAAAAAGCAATCAAATTATTTTGGGAAATACTGGCATAATTTATAACAAGTTAATCGAAACTAGAGTCAAAATGTCCTCACCTAGCTGCTAGGCCAACGCATACAGTTGACACGTCAGGCCTTATATGCCTCATAGTATCAAATATAGCCATACCTGGAAAAGGTGAAAGCAGATAAGATACTAACTCTGCTCCACCGCGTCGTATTATCCTCTAGAAATAAAATGAGTTACAACTAAGGTAGATAGACTAGTAACCCGAAACTTCAGTCAATTCATGCAAAAACGCCTTACATATTGAAAAAGTTGGCTGATAACACTCATAAAGCGCTCTTGGACCATTGGAGGTGGACCCTGTGCCCCTTTGCGCATAAGCTAGAAAGTATGGTGATGACGGGACTTGCAAATCATCCCTAAAATACAAGCAAACACTAATATTACTAATGAAGTACTTATCTATCACATAGTGCCCTTATTACTATTAGTAGCATTATCCCTTTGTTCGCACATGAATGTCTTAGTTGCTACACTACAAATTGAGACAATGTGATAATTAATTATCTTGAGATTTTGAAATTTTGAAACTAATGACACTCAAATTATGTTTTCTGTTTGGTTTGCATTATTCAGATGATTATACATGGACTAAATTATCCATTGTTACTTGTAGAAAAAAGTAATCAAATTGATCATGAAACTCGAGTTAGGACCAAGATGGTATCAGATACTGCACTAAATATATTCGTCCTTAAGTACCAGACGCCTAGATAAAATTCATACCTAATTGACCAAATACCAAGGCGTGAGCTCTTCTCCGGAGCATAAAACTCTGGAGCGTATATCGCCTTCACCGAAGAACCACGGAGGTTGCAAAACTCAACATTAATTGATCTAAGCTAAGAGATTAGCAAGTTGTTCCATTAATGAATTGTACCTAGACCGGAGGGGTTGGAAGGCGAGACAGAGGTTCTTCGAGGAGGATGGGGCGGAAGAAAGAGGGTTGGAAGGAGAGAGAGAGAGAGAGAGAGAGAGAGAGAGAGAGAGTGAAGATGAGTTGAATCTGGCAGAAAAAGAGACGCATGAATGCGCCATTTCAAAGAGAGCGGCGTAGGTGGTAGTGCACTAAACTGGAGGCTTATCCAATTAACGACGGCGACTGTGAGTGAAAGAGTGAAGTAAGGGGTTGAAATATCTTTTCCCTCTTATCTGTTTTTTCTTGCGCGAACGAATCTAAATCCAAACACCTCCCTAAAAACTTTCTTCGAGTCGTATCATTTTATTTTGTTACTGTTTTTCTTCTTTTTCTTTTTTGTCCATTAATAAGCAGGTTACAATTATTTGCATGAAATATTATATATATTGATGCCCCCATCAAATATTTTTTCAAACCCGATACTCGATTTCAAGACAAGTGAGCAAACCGCCGTTTGCTCAGCTCAACAAGCCCAAATTCTGGTGGCCTAAAGACAAATTACAGACAGTAAGGACATCAAGCCCGCCAACCCAGTACAACCACCTCGCTAACGGGACAATGTCCACAAACATGGTTCATACTAGTAAGCCCAGTACCAAACAGCAAGGCCGTCACGACAGTTGTTTCAACATTCATGGGCATATCACTTTAAAAGGCGTGCTAGCAGAGACATCATAGACAACTAGATTCGGGTGTTCGCAGCAATAGGAAATACTAAACCTATATTCATGGTTAACTTGTTGGGACATAATCAGCTTAGATTTCAGCTTTATTTTCCATAATCAAACACTTCATCATTGGTTACATAATTTGTTTCGTTACAATATCATGTTTACTTCAGTTTTCCTTGTTTAATTCCGTTGAATTATTTACTGACTTAAGCATCAAAGTGCTAACCACTGTTTGCAGGTTAGTCCTCAAATAATCTTAGGGTTTTCATGAAGATCCTTTGATCTTTGTTGTGTTGCTAGACCTCGGTACGTATCATTGACATCGTCTATGGCAAATCTTAAGCTAAAGATGTGAGAAATAGCTAACTCTAACAAAGGAGGTGACAATGGCTACTTTGAAGGAAAAATTTCCTTTCTTGTTGCAGTCGCATCCGCCGTGCAACCACAAAATAGATCTTGGAGGATCACAATGTTCTTTTTCCTATTATTGACTCACATGTCTTACCTGCGTAGCCAATTCACTCTCCTACGAACAACTTAGTAAGCTCATTGTCGAGGTTGTCAACTCAGCCTTCCGAGGACCTCAAGCTCCTACTATTGACACAAGAACTAGCCAAACGTTTCATCCTAGTGTACCCAATGCGCAAGGAAGATGAGCCAGAACGGACCAGCTCCAGCCTCACCTACTATGCTGCAACACTTAACCTCATTGCCTACTAGCAAGGGAGAGACTAACAAGGTGCCCCTCAATTCATGGCAGGCCCTCCGCCATGAGATGTTAGAACTCCATCAGTGAGTGGATTGAGAGCCCCCTCCCCCCCCCCCCCCAAAAAAAAAAAAAAAGGCATCCCATTCAGTGAGGAAGTGATGGTTGAACCCCCCCCCCCCTTCCCTGTTCATTTTAGAGCACCATCTCACCTATCATCTTATAATATTACAGCTGATCTTACTGAACAATCTACAAATTTGGAAATGACGCACTATTGCATAGGTACACTGATGGTATTAAATGTCGTGCCTTTCTTACTACACTAATTGAATCTGTCCAACAATAATTCGACCAACTTCCACCTAGTTCCATACATTCTATTGCATATTTAGTTCACTATTGTACATCAATTTGGAATAAGCAAGAAATGCTAAAGGAAAACCATGAGCCTCTTTGGAATACAGAAAGAAGACAAAGAGACATTGCGGGTTTACATACACAATTTTACCAATGTAACCTTGGAGGTCCCTACTACCCATCAAGATGTACTAATTAACGGCCTTGCACAAGGCCTAAAAACATGAGAATTCTTCAACTCACTGGCTAAAAGCCAACACCATCTTTGGCATCTGCTGGCTCGTGTTGAAAAATACATCAACTTGAAGGAAGCCCAACTAATAAGAAGGGTTGTTACCTGCGAGTCGAGGTGTGTTGGGTTGGGCAGTACGGGTTCCAATCGGGTACCTGAAGTTTCAGGTAGCTATTTTAGCTACCCAATCCCAACCCAAAAATGTCGGGTCCCCAATTTCTTTATTTTTTTTCCTTTTAAAAATATGTTATGCTAAATTCAGAGGCAAATCCCTCTGAATGAAATTTTGAATGAAATCATTCATAATTTCATTTAGAGCCTCTTGTTGAAATCTTCAATGATTTCATTCAGAGTGACTTTGAATGAAAATAAGCTTTCACCTAATAAAAATTATGATTTTTTGAATAAAAAACCCACCAATTTTAAAATAAAAAATAATAGCATTCAATTTCATCAAATAAAATTTTGAATGTTTGGTAACAATTTCACCACAAGTCACAGTAAAAATAAAACAACTATCCATGTTTTACAATCACCAAATTATAATCGACACGCCATTCAATTTTTACATTAATGCAAAATCAACAAACAATAAAAGGTGGTAGTGCAAAAGGACAAAATATTTAATTGGTAAAATTGCAAATTTGTCATGTATATAAAGGGGTGGCATAATTAATTCCCTAAGTATTGGACTGACAATTTTAGTATTGTAAGTTTCAACTTAGTGGCAATTTTAGTCCTGTAAGTTTCAATTTAGTGGTAATTTTGGTCCTTCCACCCAAAATTACCTAGAAATTAGTTGGACAAATTGGAAATTAGGAATTCGACTGCCAACTAGGCTCGAATATATACGTGGTGCCGTCTGTGGCAAACACTTGAGAAGAGCGTTCGAGATTCGAGATGAAGGACCGTCTATAAGGGAACAGGCCTCTGGGGATAGAGGTGAACCTACCTAAAGGCCAGGGGACCAAATTGTCTAACTTACTAAGGACGAGCTACATCGTATGATCGAAGAAGCTAGTAAGAATGCGAGCAAAAGTACACTAGTGGGATATGAGAAGAGAACAGCGATCCTGGTGGCCCGCGAACCTGCTAAGCGACAATTGTTCAAAGGGACGGAAGAAGAGATGATCCCAAAGAGGTAACTAGTAGGGGTGTACCTAAGAAAGGCTAAGAGATAGAACTTTCAGACGCTGCATTGAGTGAAAGAGTAGAACCAGGAATTTCGAAGGCAGAGATGGACAACGTTGGTCGACAAATTAGATCAGGGAGTTGAAGCAAAGAGGGGAGATAGTGACTTAGAACAGGAATTCACCCTTCTCAAAAAAATGCGGACGGAGATTGTTGATCCCAATTTCAGGATGCCGAATTTACCTAAATACGACGAGACTAAGGATCCACAGGAGCACATCGCGGCGTTTGAACTGGTAATTAACTTGTATTGTCAATATAATTCCATTAATGCCAAACTTTTTGTGACTACTTTAACAAGGAAATCGCAAGAATGGTTCACCAACATACCCAGTGGCGCTATTGCGCCATATGGCACTACAGGAAAATCTACTTTTAGCTACAATGCTGAAATTGTAGCAAATGGATAAAATTCGTAGTGAAAAGGCTTTTGCTATGATTTTTCTACAAATTTTGGGCGTAGGGACGAAGGGCGTAGCAAATGCTTTTGCTTCGCTACGCACAAAATTCGTAGCGAAAAGTTATTTGCGACGAAAAATTGACATTTGTTACAACATCATATTCGTAGCAAAAAAGAGAGAAAAATCTCCATCTTTGCCAACGACTATCGAATCGTAGCCATTATATAAGTACTTGCTACGCGTAAATAGCTTTTGTTATGATATCGAATTTGTTGCAAAAATAACAAGAAAAATCATATCCTTTTGTTACGGAGCTCTATTTGTAGCAATAATATCTTACATTAACTTTTACTACGACTATTTTTCCGTAATAATTAAACTAAAATTTGATTTTTTATTTTTTACAATTCCTGATTTTTTTTCGATATTTATTATTTTTATTTTTATAAACTTCATATTAATAGTTGAAAGCATTATTAAACTATCATAAGATAACTTGCACATGATATACAATAATATATGTGTACCAAAATTAAATAACACAATTAGTCAACGTGCATATCACTAGCATATATCACAAATATTTATGTTAACTTGACAAAAAGTACAACCTTCCAACTCCATCATGTAGAAATATTTACCACTAACTACATAATTGTGCAAATATCAATCGATGCTCTAGACACTACATAGTTCTTAACCATAGGCATTAGCCAATCAAAAAACTCAAAGTTGCATAGATACACAAAACCTAACATACATAAGATAGACAAAAAGTAGCTTCTCCTCTAGTTTCGGATCTCCATAACCTGAAATATTGTAACCATAAAATTGAAATAAATAGAAGTAAAAAAAAAAAAAAGAGTGTACAAATTTACAAAGTTGAAAGGAAAGAGACATTTTCTTACTTCACAAACTCCCAGGACATATTTGTTAACAACTTCTCCAATGGTAATAGCATCCTTACTCGGCCGTTGTAACTTCTCATTAGGAATGTAAGTTTTCTCAATATACACTCTCACAATTTTAGGTAGAACTCCATCTTGGTCAATCATACCAACAACCACACCTTCCGTAAAAACGAAGGGTGTTAATATTAGGGGCCCAAATATTGGGAGTGTGGGGGACAAGTTGAGGACTAGTTGTTGGGAGAGCACACCTCATCAAGGCTACTACTACACATCTATTTACAATTTCATAAGTATCAGCACAAAGTAAATTGTGTCAGAGCTAAAAGTAAATAAACTAAATAGTGTCATTTCTATAATTTTTCACCATTAATTTAATTAGTTACCATATTATGTACTAATTAAATTGAGGTCCATTTACATATATTATTTTAAAGTGATTTTTTAATCATGATAAATAGTAGGAGTTGATTGAATTTACCCAGCTTCTACTCCTAGATGGCTATTTGATTCAAGAAAGAAATCTATCTAATATTATAATAACCCCAAAAAGAATACCATAGAGCACTCTAGTAAGATATCAACTCTAACATTTGCGAGCCAAAATGCACAAAGAAGTTGTGAATTAGCTAAGTGGTGTAGAAAATCCTAACACCATCACATAACATAAACAATGGTATGGGATGTCACACAATGAAAAGGAAGGATTAAAGAAATATTATAACTCAAATCCTCTTTCACTTTAACACCCCAAGAAGAAAAAAAAAAAAACCCAAAAATTTTATCTTAATTATCAAAATGATACAACTTGATCCTTCTCTATCCATTTTTCCATCATAGTTTTCCACAAAATCCCATATCAAAATGCACTAAAATGACACGTGTCACACTCATGTGGGACATACATATTGGTTTGAATCACATACCTTTAAATGGGAGGCACGGAGTGGCAAATCTACTTTCCAAATAAAAGTGATATCAAATAGAAAGGTCGGAGTACCAACCAATCAATCAAGAAGTTGAGTCGTGATTTTTCTGCAATATTTCTGCACCAAAAATTATGTTCTTCTGCGGCAGAAAACAAAATTTTATGCTGCAAGAAAACAAGATTTATGCTGAAAAATTGATAAAAACAAGATTTAAAATGTTAGTACAATAACTTTAAATTTTGAGGAAATGGAAGCACCAAAACATAGATTTTCTAGATGTTCTAACACATTCAAGTGAAGTGATCAGGCCATCACCATCATTTACTTTAAGGTCCCAGGTCATTAAATCCAACGTACTCTTCCAATACAATAGTTAGGTAAGAGAAACTTATTGAGGATTGGATCAAGGAAGGGGATAAGAATCAAATATAGTTTGTATGACATGTTCAAAGAAACATATTAAGAATATCATATTAAGCAAAGGAGCACTTCCAGTATGCGCAAAGCCCACAAGAGAGATATATATCATATTTTGATTAAATATCGATAAACTACTTAAGAGTATCACAATGCAGTACCATATAACTCCATTACAACAAGTGCATTCCGAAAAGCATTACACGAGATTCTTCAAAGAGAAGCACGTCCCAGACTCTAAGAATTGAAAGGAGATTAAGCTCCTCTGTCTTACGAGTTATCAATTAAAAGGAATAGTTTATAAGAGGAATCAGACTGTGATGGCCAACAAAAGAAATATTATAGTCTTAACAAACAATGAAATCTATTTAAAATGATATTTCAATTAAGTATTGCAAGATTGAGGCAAAGTAACTGACCACTTTCCCATGGTAGCATATTCATAAATATTATGAGGAACCACCTAGGCCACCTGCACTCCCAGGTAATCCAGATGGTTTACTGAGACACACACAAAGTTATTCGAAGCAGAGAAACGATTGATTAGAAATCTCCTCAGGAAAGAATATGAAACAGAAAAGAAATCAAAAAGGAACGAACCCAATTCGGAATATTTTTCACGGACCAACTCCTTAAGAACATGTTGGTCAACCTGCCGAGATAGTAACTCAAGAAACCATAATGTGTTATGCCATTTGATCATGCTTATGATTAAGAAAGACATAGTAAATTGGTGAACTTAGTTCTTATCTATACAAAGAAACAATTGGCAAGCAAAATCCAAGGAGTACATGATATTCTACCATTTCTTTTGAATAATAGCCATCAAAAAAGTCATCTAGAATACCCATTAAAGTCCTAAAGATCAAGCAACTTCTTAGATTTTGTCTAGTCTAACCCACGGATATCTTGAGCAAGTGAATAACTTCATGCATTGTACAGGAAGTGGAAACCCCACACAAGTGGGATCAGCATTTCACATACTCGAATCTTAAATAGTCGACAATTATGGATCTAGAGAAATATAGCCTCTTCTAATATAAATGCATATTAAAGAATTTTCCTGTATCTTATGAATCCAATAACAACAAGCCATTACAAGACAACAAATGTATATAACGTAAAAAGACCATCCAATAACAACAAGTCCATCCAACAAAAGTAATTGGATCCATCCCTTTCATCCAACAACAATCATTCAAAAGCAACATCACCAAGTCTATCCAACAGCAAATCAAATACAACATGTATCAATCATCATCAGTACATAGCTATATAACATAGCAAGTTTGAGGTGGCCTTGAAAACCATTTTAAAGAAGCTTATCAGAAAACAAAAATCTAGTGGTTGAAATCGGTATACATAACTTGCGAAGTATGGCTAAGGATTGATACATTCTGCTCATTATAACGTACCATGATATTTGCGCATTCCAGTTGTTATTTGAAAATTGAAAAGGTGAACAGAAGAACTTCATTCAACTATATACATCTCAAATTCGTGCTCATCAAACTACTGCCATTTCAATATCTAAACAAAAGTTAACTGGTTACATGCAAGAACCGTTTTTGTTTTTCTTTTGTTTTTTTTCTTTTTGGTTCTAGATTAATAACTAATTAAAGATTATTATAATTTCATATATGATGATAAATGAAATACTAATGTATGTATATATATATAGTACCTAGAAGTTCCCAGGGCTCACATTTGTTGAGATCGACTTCAATAACTTTCACACCAAAGAAACTGCCATTGAAGCCTTTGGAAGCCAGATAGAGGTTTTTGAGCTCCTCATCAGCGGGATGCAACCTGAAACCAACAAATATCTTGTTCATTCATCTCATCCCTCTCAAGTTCACACAAAATTTCCTTTCTATAGTTCAACTTTTAGAATCAAAATTTCAAGTTTTCAACAATTTCAAAAACCAAAAATCCAAACCATTTCACTTCGTATTTGTGTTGCTAGGTTTTCAAAATCCAAAACCTGTGCGGCTAGGTTTTCAAAATCAAAATCCAAATGGTTTAGTTGAAGAAACCAAATGAATAGTGTGAGTGTGCGCGATTTTCAGCTCAAGAAATCGATCTAAGATTGAGAAATACCTGGGTTTCTTTAGACAAGCTAACAACGGATAGATCTGTAATTTCTATTGAGGTTTGCTTCTTCCTGTAGGTGGCCTTCTCGTGTGGACAACTAATGTAAGAGGATTGCTTTCAACAATGGAGATGGGGGAGGTTTTTCAAACGCTGGAGTTAGAGAGGGTCACTAGTAGTATGAATTTTAGGACTGGGTATTTGGTTTGTCTGAAAGCACTTCATGAAAAATATATATATATTTTTTGGTTTTTTTTTTCATTTCAATTTCGGGGAAAGATATTTTAGTTTTGGAGCCAATTTTATTTGCTACAATTAACAAACATTAGTAGGAAAAAATTGCAAAATAGCATCGTTTTATTCACCATCTTTTCTTATATCAAACAATTCTTTTAGTAACAAAATACAATCGTAGTAAAAAATTAAAACGACTTAGTTTTAATTGGAATAATTGCTACCCAATAAAATTCGTAGTAAACAACAGCTTTTGCTACGGAGTATCTAGTGTAGCAAAAGAATTGGTAGCAAAAAGCATATTTTCTTGCAGTGTGGGCAACTACTTCAGAAGTTTGCATTTCACTTTGCGAGTAAGAAAAAATAAAAGAGATCGGCCACATATTTGTTCACTATAAGAAAGAGAGATGACGAGTCATTCAAGAGCTTTATGGGCAGGTTCAACAATGAGACTTTAGAGGTTCAGGACCTTAGGATTGATATGATGATCAGCATTCTTATACACGGATTGAAAAAGGGACCATTCGCTTCAGCCCTCGCAAGGGATCTGCCTGAGGACGTGGAACAATTAATGAGGATGGCGTAGAAGTATATTGACGAAAAGAGATGAAAGCGGTGCAGGACGGTGAATGGTCGGGTGGCACAGGTCGAGATAGGGGTAGAGATCGAGGAAACTATAGACGCATGAGATCTGAGAAAGATCATAAGGCACTGTACCAACCCAGATACCACAAGTATACCCCATTGAATGCCACAGGAGCGAGAATGATGACGATGGTGGAAAAGGCTAACATGTTGCAATGACATAAGAAAACATGAGCTACGCCAGCAAAGAAAGTAGAACTCTATAAATTAATACTCGATAAATTAATAAACTCTCTAAAATAATAATTTTTCTTGGTCCCAACTTGGGCCCAATGTCTAAATTAATAAGATAATAATTTTTCGAAGGATCCTTATATAAATTTATAGCCCCTTCAATATTATAAATTAATAATTCTATAAAATTACAAATATAACTAGGACAACTTAGTAAATTATAATTCTATTGTTGTTTGATTCTTCTTAAAATTTAAATCTAGATGTATTTTATCTCTAACTTTTCTTATTGCATCCAAAAGCTCCGGTGTTGCATTCTCATACAGCAACAAAAAATTGTGAAGAGTTGTTGCCTCTATGAGTGCTTCCTTCCGCATAATTGATTGCAAAGGCATTGTATCATCTTCAGTTTCGTCCTCAATAGAATTTTCAACAACACTAGATACAATTTAGAGAAAACTTTGGACCTTTGAACATGTATCATTTTCACCCGGGTAGTCCAATAGGTGATTGACATCTATTTTGTTGCACTAACCAAGGTCATTAATCATTGTCTCAAGTTCATGAATGTCTTCTTCAATAGTTCCTTCATTTAAATTCCTTGAGGCTACTTCATGCTGCTAACGAATTTTACAGTGTCGAAAACAATTTGTTATTGTCTCTTACTGAATATTTATCGTCCAAAATGAGACACAAGATTCATGGCATCTAAAACATTAATCTTTTTGGACCAAATTCTCCCAACTCATAGCCCTCTAATACCCTACGGTAAAATCTCCTACGGTAGTGCTTCTTGAAAGTTCTTATTACCCTTGCATTACAGGGTTGGATTTTTGACGTCATGTTAGATGGCAAAAAACACAAATTAACATTATGTAACCCTTCAATATTTTTTGGATGGGCTGGACAATTATTACCACCAAAACAATTCTTCTACCATGCATTTTCTGGTCCAGCCGACGAACATGTTCATCAAAAAGCACACTCGTCATCCATGCTATTTTGTTGGAACGACATTGACAATTCAAACTGTTCATATTGATATTTTTGAAGCAATGTGGCTTTGCGTACTTTTCAATAACCCATAAAAGGGATTTTTTCAGAGCCATCCTCATTGCAACAAATAACAATTGTAAGCCTTTTCTTTGCTTTCTTGTCTTCCTTCAAGTTATTTCGTTGCAAGAGAATGATCAACTTGTAACTTGTAACACAAACCAGTTTCATCTATATTAAAAACATCCTTCATAGGATACTGGTATATTTTTTCCCTTATATCCACCAATTTGTTCTCCATGTCCTCTATTTTAACAGAACCACTCTCTCCAAAGCGACGAAATGACTTGATACCATGCCTTAGCTTGAACTTTTCGAGCCAACCTTGAGAAAATTTGTGCGAATCAGGTGGTTGTTGAGGGTATAGAAGTTTCATCGTGTCTCTTGCCTTCTCCAAAATTAGCTATCCGGACATGTTTACACGTTCTTGGTATTGAAGGAACCACTCATAAAGAACCTTCTCCATCTCCGGATATTTTGCAGGTTTGTGGCGTTCAGTATCCCTCCTTTTCCTGAGTTAGCCGAAAGGTACTCAGATGATGGCTTGAGTGTGTTCAATATTGTACCTTGACTAACTTTCAAATGAAAATTTTCATCAATCAACCGTTGCAAATCTTTTTAAGTGCATGTGGGATGATCTCTCTTATACTCACATAGTGCTTTATGTATTTGATCTGTCATGGTTGAATTTTGGACACCTTTTAGATGTGAAGCCATGGTTGGTCGGTTTTGATTTGGATTGGCAAATTAGGAATGTTTGATGTTGTTTATATAGTGGTTGGCAAGGTTTATAATTTCCATGCGTTTCTGTCGAAACTATGGAAACATTTCCATTTTCGATGTTATGGAAACAAAAATACATTGTAGTTTCGAAATTATCTAGTTTCCTTCAAAATACTGTATTTTTCTTAATATTCCTTTGAAATCTTTGAGTTTCCTAAGAATAATGGAGGTTCTTTGAATCGGAAAAAATCTCTTTAAATTAATAAATTATTCATTTATCATTTAATTAATACCTCTATAAATTAATAAAATTACGTGGTCCCGACATTATTAATTTATAGAGGTTTTACTGTACTTTGGAAATAAATATTGTAAGTTTCACACAGAGAAAGGGCATGACACAGAAGATTGCTATCAACTTAAGGATGAGATAGAGAGGTTGGTAAGATAAGGATATTTCAAAGAATATGTTATGGAACCTCGTGGAAGCGAGAGAAAACAAAGGAGAGAGAGGAAGGAGCGATCTAGGAGCATATCGCGCAGTAGAGAGCGGTTTTGAGCCAGAGAAAGAAGGTAATAAAGGAACGAGGAGGGTGCCCACGACAATGCTCCTGGGAAAAAAGTCATTCACACAATCGCAGGAGGACCTACTGGAGGAGACTCGGCTCGATCAAGAAAAAGGTACGCAAGAACCGGAAGGACAGAGGGAAGGAAAGAGTTAATATTCAATGTTGATCATAAGGAGGAGATCACCTTCAGGAGAAATATTTAACATCAGAGATGGGGAATGATCCCATGGTGATAAGGATGGACATAGCGAATGATCCCAGAGGCACTCATAGACAAACGGCAGCACGGTCGACGTATTGTTCATGGAGGTGTTAAGAAAATTGGGTTTAGACGACACACACCTACAACCAGTGCAAACTCCTTTAGTGGGATTTGGGAGAAGTGAGGTAACACCACTAGGAACAATTGATCTCCCAGTCTTGCTAGGAGAAGAACCAAAGATAAGAACTTTGATTCTAAGATTCTTGGTAGTTGACACCCCATTCGCATATAATGTAATTCTAGGGTGACTAGGACTAAATTTATTTCAAGCTATTGTATCTACATACCATTTGAAATGAAGTTCCCAACCAAAAAGGGAAATAGGTGAGGTGAGCTGCGATCAGAAAGAAGCAAAAATGTGTTACAACTTATCCCTAAAAAAGGGTGAGGTCGAGGACGCAAGGATAAAGAGGAAGATAGGGTCCGAGCAGCTGGTGCAAGACTTGGACACCATAAAGAGGGTAAAGCCTGAATGGATAGAGCCAGTGAAGAACATAAAACCATTGAGTTGGTGCCCGGTAAACCAAGCAAGACAACAAGGATTGGGTCGCGCATGACCTCGAGCTTGGAAACGATGATGATCCAGTTTTTAAGAGAAAACACAAATATGTTCGCATGGCGTCCATCAGACTTTAAAAGTATTGATCCCAAGGTGATTGTTCATAGGTTAAATGTGGATCCACAGGTAAAACCATTTAAGCAACAGAAGAGACCATTTGGAGCTGAGAGAAACAAGATCATCGAGGAGGAGATGAACAAACTGCTAGAGGCAGGGTATGTCACAGAAGTTCAATACACTGATTGGCTGTCAAACATGGTGATCGTGCCTAAAGCATTAGGAAAATGGAGGATGTGCACCAATTTTACCTACCTGAATAAGGCGTGCCCAACGGACCCATACCCATTGTCTCGAATAGATCTGCTGATGCACTCCACAATAGGGTGTGCATTGTTCAACATGATGGATGCATACCAGGGATAATCAGATATTCATGGCAGAAGAAGATAGATATAACTTCCTTTGTACCTGAGAACGGTATTTATTGTTATAATGTAATGCCATTTGGTTTGAAAAATGCAGGTGCCACCTATCAAAGGCTGGTGAATAAGATATTCAAAGACCACATTGGAAAATCCCTGGAGGTATATGTTAATTATATGCTAGTAAAGAGCAAGAAGGAAGAAGAACACCTCGTACACCTCATAAAGGCAGTCGAGGTAATGAGAGACTATGGAATGAAGCTCAACCCGTCAAAGTGCACGTTCGGAGTGCGAGATGGTAAGTTTTTAGGGTACATGGTAAGTGAGAATGGGATAGAGGTTAACCTAGAAAAAATAGAAGCAATTATGAAGCTGAGTTCTCCTAAAACGGTAGCATCGCTTAATTGCTTCATCTCCCGATCAGCAAATTGAAACTTACCATTCTTTAAAACATTAAGGAAGGTGAAGGACTTCTGGTGGTCAGAAGTATGCGAACATGCTTTGAAAGATTTGAAATACTATTTGACAAACCCACATCCTTTAGCAAACCCTAGGGTGGGTGAGCAATTGTACTTATACTTGGCCAATTCGGAGGATGCAATAAGCTCCGTAGTAGTGAAAGAGGAATCGAGATTGCAAAGCCTAGTATACTACGTGAGTAGGATGCTGCAGGGAGCGGAAAAAGGTATATTCAGATCGAGAAGATGACACTAGCTTTGGTTACCACGGCTCGAAAGTTGCGACCGTACTTCCAGTCACACAAAATCATAGTTCTGACAAACTACCCATTGAAGCACCAAACCAGATGTATCAAGTCGTTTGATTAAGTGGGTCGGTCAAGTTAGAGGAATTCGACATAAAATACCAGATAAGAACCTTAGTAAAAGCACAAGTCTTTGCTGACTTTATTGTAGAACTTGCAAGTGACCAAGAACAGGAAGAACAGAAAGGTTGGTTGTTACATGTATATGGTGTTAGAAAAGGCGACCGTCAAGCCAATTGATTGGCTCTTTGTAAACTACTTTAGACGATCTTTTCAATAATATATTAATTTAAGAAATGCCCTTTGGCCATCTTCATCATATGCTTTTAAACATTATATTTAGTGTGCATTTGGTTGAAGCCCTTAGATCAATTATACTATGGGTTGGCTCGCGCATGTGATGGCGACCATGAAACCAACCTCTATGGTTTGATCTGAAATATTCCAAGTCGATGAATCGGTCGAGACAGGGCATCGACCATTCCTTAAAAACTTGCACTAAGTGATGCGTTCATATGATGAATGCCGAGTTTCATAGACAGAGACGTATGACGTCTGCGCACTTTAGTGGGTGCTTGATAAAGAGTTATCAAGTTCACTGAATTGACTCGCAGGAGTTGTCATATGGAAGCCCTATATGGCATGATTGGTATGACTAGAACTCCTAGGCTACGATAGTGCACTAACTATTCCTTAGACTTGAGGTTCCACAGTAACCTTGTGCATAGGACGGCTATGACTTAATCATGTCCAATGTGGTCTCAAGTTTCATCCTGGATCACTATACGGTCATGTTTCAGATATAGTTGAAGCATGCATGGAGGTTGGTGAGTTCCAAGATAGGATCTGCTACTTATCATGAGATGATAACGAACCTCCTATGTTCTCTATAGTATGCGTTCCTCGAAGCCCATGACCTTGGTTGTTGATCAAATAGGAAAAAAGATTTTTCCTATATTGATATATTGGAAGCATAACTTGAAGAGTTGATACATAGACATCAAAGTCGATAATGAAAACCGGTAACTAATTTCATGCTATAGACTTTGATCGGGAGGTCAGTAGCGGAGGGACCGTATCTGCATGGTACGCCTAGCTCACAGGTTCACACAATAATTCACCTATTCTCTAGTGTCATGGACCATTGCTAGATGGCCACCCATGGTGATGGGTACTCTCAAATTAAGGAGTTAATTGAGGGTGATTAATTATGATAAGATCTAATTAATCTAATGCAAGTAAGTTGCTAATTAAATTGTACATTTGATACAAGCCCAAGTCTAATTGAGTAGTGAACCTAAAGGGTCACACACAAATCCATAATGAAATTATTGGAATTAATATATAGAATTAATTATGGAGAATAAATATTAATTTAAGGAGTTAAATTAATTGATTGAAATGATTTATGAAATCAATTTATGGAAATATTAAATAATATGATTATTTAATTTGGAGTCTAAATTCACAAGCATTAATTTGATTAAGTATACTTGTGATAGATTAATTGAGATTAATCTATTTGGGCTTGAAAATCAATTAATTAGATTAATTGATTTGGGCTTATAATTAATTAAAGAATTAAATATCATGGGCTAAATAATTAGTTGGGAATTAATTAAAATTTGACTTAGTCCAATTGAGAATTAAATAAAGCCCAAGACCTTAGCCCAAGCCCACAAGACAAGATTCATTGAACATAGACATGACTTGTTTTCATCTTTAGATGAAGAAGAAAATATGAGTCAAGCTTGTCTATAAAGAAGACAAGTGTAAAAGGAGAAAAGACGAGTCATGCTAGAATTTGTCTATGAAGAAGATAAGTGTTATCCAAGAGCAAGATAAAAAGGGCTTGTCTACATTCATTGTATCTAGTGCAAAGAAATGCCTATAAAAAGGGGTAGAAGGCAAACGATTGACATACCATTTTTACATACAAAGATACAAAAACTCTTGCTTTCCTTTTGCTCTCTAGCTCTTAGACTTTCTCTCCTTCAAAGCTAGAAAGTCTAGCTTTCACTTTAGCCTTGGTCTTATGTTCATTTCTCATCTCCAAAACAAGAAGAATTCCCTTGACTTCTTCATAGATCAATAGTTGATCTACCTTAATCCTCCAAATACCTACTAGCATAGTTTTGCGGGTGATTCCATCATAGGTGGTGTGGACTAGCTTTAGAGGGAAAACACTTGTATTCCTACTATGAACAAAAATAAAAAATGGTTCCGTTTTGACGTTCAACCGTTTTTAAGGTAAGGTCGTTATTGAGAAATTTCAAGTAATCAACATCAATCGAAGAGCAACAAAGGTTGGTTTCTCTTAACCATTCTATTGACATCCTTTTATGCATGAGATCCCATCGTAATAGCAATGAGACGGACGATTTGATCGCTAATTATAATATTGTTTTGTAATTAAAATCTTAATTTCCGCTGCGTTTAACGTCTCGGGGCTTATACGAAGCTAACATATGGTTCATCCAGTTCAAGTAATGGAGGGACTGGCATATTGCTGCAAGGACCAGAAAATGTGGAGATCGAGGTCGCCAACAAAGTTAGCCTTCCTGACAACGAACAATGAAACTGAATACGAGGCCCTAATCCTAGGGTGGAAAATGGCACACGAAGCAGGGGTAAGAAAGAGTTTAAAGTTCAAACACAATCAATAGGATTCAAACAGTTTTGCTCACCTCAACATATAATTAATTGACGAAGATGAAAAAATTCAATTTCAAATAATTATATTCCCAAAAAAGTTCAGAGCGAATGACTAAACTGGAGTTGTGGTTCAAAAGTAAGAGATCCAAACTGATATGTAGGATATCAATTTTTTAAGGGCCAATGGAGTTGCCCAACCCAATTAGCAAAGAGCCCAAACTCAGTTAATGTAAAATCAACATGTCGAAGTGCAAAAGACGCATAAGCAAAAGACCACCTCTGCCCATTTGAAACATGCTGGTGAAGCTAAGCCAATCCAGGTCTACTTTCGGTCCACTGGTGGCCCAACCAACTCAGTTTGGAAAGTCAACATTACTTCTCACCTCATATGCCATATCGACCCACAGACACATCAACAGGGGATAGCACACCAGCTGAAATTTCATGATAAGGCTAACAAATAAGCAGCTCCCCCTAAATAGATGATTTTCCTATTGATGTAATAGACTCTGTTCTTGCTCTCATGGGACGTGAATGATACGGCATACAACTAGACCAATATTATGACATGAAATTATACATCCTAAAGAATTCAGAAGTATTCATATTGAGCTCAAATGACTCCCGATCTTCTCATCCAACTCCTATAGATATGAGTCTAGGTTAAGGGAGGTAATTTCAAACGTTACTACTCATATATATTGTTCACTCATTTTTTTCAGCTCACTGATTTGCAAAGTCTCTCATTTCCATAGCACCTGACACATTCTTCACAATTTTTTTTTTTTAAAAATTATCATACTGATTTTCATATATTTTCCGCATTACATTAATCTTCAGCAAGACTATTATTAACTTAAGAATCGGAGTGCTAGCCTATGTTTTGCAGATTGGTTCTCCAATAATTTTAGGATTTTCTGCAGGTCCTTCAACATTTTACGGTGGCCTTGGATTTTGGTACACATAAAAAATCATTCGATAATGGATGTTATAGAAAGTATTAAAATTACAAATCCTGGATAAAATTGGTGTTAGAAAATCATTGGAGGAATCAAATTAAAATAATAAAAAAGATTGAGACTATGTTGAAATTTAATTGAAAATCGGGGATGAAAATAAATTTTACCAATCCTTTACCCTACGGGATTCTATAAATAGAGAAACAAAAAAAAAGCCACATTTAGTTGAAAAACCATAAACCCCGAGATATATTTACCGTCCCAAACGCAGAAGTTGAAATTACCAAAGTCGAACATCATGCGCTTCTAAGATCTGAGCTCCTCGTTTTCTTCTCTTCTTGATTTCAGATAGCACCGATCGAGAAATACAATGGCTTCCATGTACTGTTATTTCCTCGTCGCGGCTATAATTCTCCAGAGTTATCGAATCGTCGTTGCTGAGTCTATTCAAGGATGTGGTGGATTCGTTGAGGTTTTGTCAAGGACTTATTGGATCTTTTATCGTTTCGTACTGATTTTTGACTGATTCATTATAACGGGGAGATTATATATTTTCTTGAACTCTAATGTGAGAGATTTCTGAGGAAGTGAATTTTATCTGTCATTTTGTAGGCGAGTTCAGCCCTTATAAAGTCGAGGAAACCAACAGATGGAAAATTGGATTATTCTCACGTTACGGTACGGCAATTATTACTATTATGATTAGTCTTAAGAACGCATGACATATTATTGAAAACTAATTACTTATATTACTTGGATTTGGAATCTGTTTAAGTGTAAATGTACTGATAGCGGTTTTCAAGAATGCAGGTTGAACTTCAAACATTGGATGGCTTGGTTAAGGACAGCACGCAATGTGCTCCCAATGGTTACTACTTTATTCCAGTTTATGACAAGGTAATTCGTTAGATTGGTTTTCTTTCCTATCATGCTTTTGCATGTAGTTTGGTTTGGTTTTCTTTAATCTACCTTTTTCAAAGCCACTGGTCACTGGTCTTAAATTAACTTATTGGATAGTTCAAGTGGTAGGCTTGTGGATGCATGTCTCATTCGTTTCTGTTGGAGGGGAACTATAAGTCATTTGGAGATAATGAACTGAGCATGAGAATTGGGATCTGGACTGAACTTGAGGCTTCTGAGCTGTGCTTAGGAATGTAGATATGCTCGAGCATGGGGAATTGGGGACATGATTGAGGTCGCTCTTTCAGAGTTTGTTTAAGATACCCCAAACGTTTGGACTCGGTCTTTAGCTTGTAAATGTTTCTCAATTGGATCATTAATTCAATGCCATGTAAATTATATTATAGAATAATCAGCATTTCAGCTATTTCTGCTCAAATTGATTTAGTTTGATAAATCCTCTGCTGCTCATTCAAGTTGGCAATGGGAATAAGCTGGGCTTTAGTATCATTCAAGGCTCATTAAGGGACATTGTTTGATATTATGGGAGGAAGGAAATCATGATCACGGCTCCTCGTTTGATATCTGAAAAGAAACCAAAGGAGAGATGCTTGTGTTTTACATGACGAGGAATTTTCTCAGCCATCCTCTTTCCCTAGCGCTCTACCAAACTTACCCAGCGCACAAGCATCTGAATACTGCTGAAAGAAACGAAAGCAAGCATTGTTGTATCCTTTCACAGTTCTGCATTTCTTGTGCAAAAGCTAGGTGCAAGCTTAAGACCTTCATAAATTAGGAGAAGCTTGTTCAGTCTTTTCATCGGGGATTTGCATGCCTGATCACTATATCAAATTGTAGAATGGTTTAAAGCTGGAGGGAGCACAATCGATTTTGACCTGGACTTGGATATCTTTAGTTTCATTTGCAAGTTGCAATTCTTTGGTTGAAGGATTAGTTAAAAGCTAGTTTGACTAGGGAAACATATAAATCTTATTCCTCACTGCTTTCATGTTTTAACTTTTAACATTCTTGTGTCCTCCCTATAGAATAATCATTTCATTTTGGGAATATGCTTTTGTCTTGGTTACAGGGGTCGTATGTGGTCAAAATCAAGGGACCTGAGGGATGGACATGTGCTCCAGAACAAGTTGAGTTTCTTGGTTAATTCTTAGTAATATGTTTCTCTCTAAAAATGTGTAATTTCTATTGAATATTTCAAGTGTCTTTGTCTTGTACATCCTTTACATGTATCTGATATTTTTTCTGGCACTAAAATTTTCTTTTAGGTACCTGTTATAGTCGACCATGCTGGTTGTAATGCCAATGAAGATATAAATTTTCGGTTTACTGGGTTCGTACTAATTTTCTAAGTAATTGAGTTTCCGTTTCTAAAGTAGTAAACTTTTGTTTGATAGATGAGATTTCCCCTGTCTGTGCCCCACACGTATTGCTTGTCTTTAGCTTCATTAACGTAATGCTTCTGCAGATTCACCTTATCTGGAAGAGTTGTTGGAGCAGTTTCTGGTGATAGCTGTTCACATAAAAATGGTGGTCCTGCAAATGTGAATATCAAGCTTTTGTCTCCCAGTGGAGATGTTGTCTCTTCAGTTTCAACGACATCAACAGGAAGTTACTCATTTAAAAACATCATTCCAGGTTTAATTACTGTTCCAATTTCTTCACCATGCACTATTGATCTATACACTCTTAATGATTGAAAAGGGTTAATTGGTGTCCTCCCACTCATTTGGTCTGTCAAGTGATCCCTTTAAAGTAGTTGAGTGTCCCTCTTTCTATTTTTCATCCCCCGCGTTTAGTTGAAACCTTGTCTTCTCTCTTCATCCCCCCTCTCTCCGTCTCTCTCCATGCTATGTATTGTCCTTTTCTTGTTTAACTACTTACATTATTACTTTTAAGTTTTCAACTCATCATGAATCAAAATAGACCTATAATAACACAAATCCAATGCTAAACTTTCTAACTTAATCTACATAAGAATATGCATGCACATACAGTGTGCAGAAATCCTCCATGCAAGAACTTCATCTCCATTAAGCAGATAGCCCAAGATGATAGAGTTTTGGCTCGTGAGGAAACTAACCTCTGTTTCGAATAATTTTAGTTGGATTAATAGGTGTTCTGTTGCTTACTAATGTATATTTTTCACCATTAAAGTTATTGTATCTGAAATTACCACTTCCTAACAATATCTTGCCTTGGATATAGGAAAGTACAAAATAAGTGCTTCACATCATGATTTAAATATCGACATCAAGGGTTCTGAAGAGGTAATTACATGGATTCCCTTACTGTTAACTATTTTATCATGGCCCTTTTCCTTCCTACTATTACTGGCATATATAGCCTCGCAGATTACACTACTTGTTGTTTCAGCATCTTGTACTTCAAGTTCATATATGATCATGCAGGTGGAATTAGGATTTGATAATGGTGTGGTAGATGATATTTTCTTTGCATCTGGCTATGATATTCGTGGATATGTGGTTGCTCAGGTAAATTTTCTGTAACATCCAATTGAGTACCTGTTTCAACTCTCAACTTTTTGGCTTTGATTTAGCAGCTATAGAACTAAAGATTGCTAGTTGGTTCTTCAGATTGATGTAATAAAGTCACGGCCTTGTGAGAACGCTTTTGAATTGTACTAGTTGAATAGTTTGCTGTCCTTACATTCTCTCTCTTGCCTATTCTGTGTATGAATGATAAAAGTCTTTTGCATAAGATTCAGATTTTTTTCCATTTTCCGCAGATGGTGCCATTGCTTATTTTTGATGCAGTTGGTTGTCAATGCATATTCATGACTATCATATAGTGCTTACTCTGTATAGAATACTCCTTTTCAGCTCTCTCTTTTGATTGAATATCTTACACATCTTTTAGACTAATACACCTGGCGCACTTTGTTTCAACATCTATTAGTCAGTGCGAGATTTGATAACATGGAAAAGGCCTAGTATCTGGAAAAGAGTGAATGTTCTTGAGATGTTTTGCTAGCTTAAAGTGATAATCTGATGATAGCAAGCTGCCTCCAAGGCAAACTTGTGCTGCTTAATCTACCCGGGACCCTCCTGCCGTTTTCTATGATATTTCAAAGTTTCGGTTACAGATACTTATTTGCGTTTATTAGGCCCTCTAGTTCTACTAAGAATTTGTTCTTGTTGCTACGCTGTATTATTCTAAAACAAACCAATCTAATGTTCTCTGATGTGATATTGATAGGGAAATCCCATATTGGGAGTTCATTTTTATCTGTACTCGGATGATGTCCGGGAAGTGAGCTGTCCTCATGACTCTGGTAATGCACCTGGGCTCGGGAAAGCTCTTTGTCATGCTGTATCTGATGCTGATGGGATGTTCACATTCACATCAATCCCATGTGGTACGACTCTATACTTCAGCAATTTTGCTTAAATGCTGGGTATGCATGGTTCTTTGTTTGTGAACATAGTCATACTGTTCATTCTTGTCCTGTGCATGTTTTTGTTGGACAATGCTAAGCTTGATATCAAACTTCTGACTTCTCCAAGTGGTCTTCACGTTTTGAAGTTTGCGAAGATTTCGTGGTTTTACATTGTGGTGGTATCGTGTTAGGCTTTCAATGAATTCAGGCTTTTAGTTTACTAGAGTCTTGCTTCTGGGGATTTATTGTACTATTTTTCATATTTCTTCTTCTTTTGCTCATCCTGTGGAAATAGTTTGGATTTCCTATGTCTTGACTTGCCTTATGCTGCTGGTGTGATTTCTGGAGTTTCAACAAAATGCCATCCACTCCTATACTGGGTTGCTACTTGCATATGGATATTGATTGGTCCCATTCAGGGCTTATTTTTTCAAAACTAAATTTTCTCATCTGGAAAGTAACTTTAGCCATGTGTATCCAGTTCCTCGATCTTATCTGCACGTTCATGGTTCCCTTAATCAGGTGTCAAATAAGGACTACAAGTAGATAAGTCGATCTTATAGCTGAGTATAGTTTCTACATCAAATGAATATCATACTTGTGTGCTTGTCCTTTGGTTTTTGGTCAACTCCTGCAGCCATCCGATAAACTATGAATCAGAACTTCTATTCTCGAATCATGCACAATATCCTATAATTGTTTCTAAGATGTACTGAGTTTTCTGGTCCTTGGTGAATGATTTCTTAAAATGTTTCAGGGATCTACAAGCTTATACCTTTCTACAAGGGCGAGAATACAGTTTTTGATGTTTCGCCGCCTTCAATGCTGGTGTCAGTTCAGCATGATCATGCTATAATCTCTCAAAAATTTCAGGTATTGCATTATGCTTTGTTTATCTAGCGACAATGTTTTCGTTCATGCCGGCTGGGAATGCGACCCAGAATATGTATCTGAACATATGAAGAGATGCCTATGGGTTCTCTGTATTCTGTTCTGACATACAGTATTACTGATTGATGCTATTGTTATGATGTCAAGGTGTTGCTTAAAGTAATTTATTCATTTTTTAAACAATTGTCTTTGCACCAGTAATAATCTCTAGCCAACTCATATATTTTGACATTCTTGGTTCTGTTGTTATTGCTCGCTTGAATACACATATTTGGGTTTGCCCTTCCACGAGTTTATTTTCTATTATCCTTGAACATGGATATTATGGATGTAATGGTATACTATTATCCAACCCAATTCGGCATGCGTGTTATGTGGTAAGTTTAGCAGGTTAACTATTATTTTCTTGTCATTTCTTTGCCCTTTGTGACCAACATGTATACTGCAAATCATAAACTCGAGAAAAGATCATTCTACATTTTGCTTAAGCTTTACTTAGCCTACATTCATGCGTTCATGCAATTATATTCTTTAGGCCGAACGAAGTACTGAATGTTATTGCCTAATTTCATCTATTTGTCATTCTTTTCTGCAACCATAATTTCTCCATTGCAATTAGACATTTCATTAATTTTTGGACTTTAGCTCTCTGTATCTTGAATATAGCAATCATCTGCCGCATTTGTGTTATTAGGTTACTGGGTTTTCGGTTGGAGGTCGTGTGGTTGATGGAAATGGCATTGGAGTGGATGCTGCAAGAATTGTAGTAGATGGCCATGAAAGATCAGTAACTGATAAAGAAGGAAATTACAAACTTGATCAGGTAAAATAATGTTCCTATTTACTATAGCAGAATTTCATGCTGGCTTAATTATGTCAACTCAAAGGTTATTAATCAAATTACTATTGCTAAAAAGAACTGATCTTGTCCATTATTGTATTCCCTGTTTCCATTGTCTAGTTTTGAGATTGGTATATGCTGTTGATTATGCACTTATATCGTTTATGTCTTGATATTTCTAACTTATATGTCATTTTGAAGTCCTTTCTACTATAGTAGATCGGTCCAGGAACTGGATGTGGGGAACTGTGAATTACATATCATAGCATGTTCATATTTAGACTATAGCTTCATAAATATGAGCATAGGACATGAGAGACATGGAAAATTTACTTTCTAATCATTGGCTAAACAAACTAAATCTCTTAGTCATAAATTTTTTATTTATCGGCATCCGCCGATCAAGCAATGGAAGTTATTTTCCTTTTTTTATTTTAAGAACTTAAGGAAGTTGTCACCTGTGGTAGAGACATCACCATGTGTGCAAAAAGAAATGTGGCTACTGCCAAGGTGCCATCCCATGTCCTGTATATCTTATCTAATCAGCTGGTTTCCTTCACACTTAATATCTGAAGTTCTTGTTTTCTTTTTCCTTTTGGGTTTTCTCTGATGAATTGTCAATGCTTTCAGGTTACATCTAAACGATACAGTATTGAAGCCAAGAAGGAGCACTACAAGTTTGAGACGTTGAATGACTTTCTAGTGAGTCAATATTGAAGCTTTTATTTGTAGCCAACATTCTGCCACATTAGACAAGTAAATAGACGAAGGAATTTAACACCAACCATTGATCTCATTTTGATCCGACTTAGTACTCAATAATTTGTATCTTTCTGCGTAATCTGATTTTGGTTTAGGTTTTACCGAACATGGCTTCAATTACTGATATCAAAGCAGTATCGTATGATGTATGTGGCACGGCTCAGACAGTTAGTTCTGCTTACAAAGCTAAGGTAATTTGTCTGTCACCTGTCTGGCTTATCTGAAGAGCATTATGCATATTCATCTTCATATTAAGTGGCCTGGTACGTCATGTAGATAACTATGAAAAAGAAATCAATGAGAAGCTTCTTTCTCTCTTATACTTCTTCAATGATAATTAGCTACAGCAATTATGGCTGTAGCTGAAGATGGCAAGTTCATCACTTTTTCTACCCATTATAAACATATTATTGTTCTGGAGGAAAATTTGAAGTTTGATGGATGGAGAAGCCTCTTAAGGTTAATTTGTTGGATGTCAATCTTCTCTAGAGATCCAGAAATTTAACTTTCGAATATGATGATACTGGCATTGCATTGGCTGGGTATTACTGATAGCGACATGCATGCAAGAATCGTCTAGGAGAACTTTTAACTTATAAGTTGTTTGCATCTGTTTGTTCTTGAAACTTTGAAATGCTTTATATTCTTATTTCTATGCTTTTCATGACTAAGTATAACTAACCAAATTATCGACATGCCAGGTTGCTTTGACTCATGGACCAGAGAGTGTCAAACCCCAAGTGAAAGAAACGGATGAGAGTGGAAACTTTTGCTTTGAGGCAAGTCTGTACCGTGCAGCAGCTTTTATCCCCGTTCATGGGGGTTTTATGTATAAGTTGGACATTCATGACTTTCTTCATGCATTTACCTCACTTTTGACATTTCTATTTCACATGTTTCTGAAACCAATAAGTGACCCATAAATCTATATCATGGGTTAAAAGTACAGATTTTCTTCACTGTCATATAAGTTGGGGTATAAAACTTTTTCAGGTTCCACCTGGTGAGTACCGATTATCTGCTTTCGCGGCCACAGCTGAGAGTGCTCCAGAACTTCTATTTTCTCCTCCTTACATCGATGTTACTGTTAACAAACCATTACTAAGTGTCCAGTTTTATCAGGTGAGAGTTTACATTTATAAGATGAGTGAATTCTTTTCTTTCTTTATGTGAATGCTCATGTCATGTTTGCACTCAGAGGGTTGGCAATTCTCATTCTTATGGTCTGTCTTATTTTATCTTGTGGATGTTTTTATGAAGTTCAATTTATTCTGCCGATTGCTGCCTTGTTATTGTCAGAGTTTACCCACATCTCTTTTAAATAAGAACTTCTTATTTATCCTAATTTGTTTTGAAATAATTTAGGCACAAGTCAATGTCCGTGGCTCAGTAGTCTGCAAAGATGAATGCGGGTCTTCTATTTCTGTTGTCCTTGTGAGACTGGGTGGTAAAAGCAAAGAAGAGAGAAGGACTGTAAATTTGACTGATCAAAGTAGCGAGTTTTCCTTTTCCAATGTACTCCCGGGGAAATACAGAGTTGAGGTAATGCCTTTAGCCTTTTGATCCCATTCCTGTTCCAAGAGGACTGAGACAAAGGCATATTCCCTGTTCTCTGTTTCACTCTGCTGAATAGTTCTTTCTATATACATATGTTATGGTAACTTAAGTTTATGGTTAAATCACTTGTGTTTAATTACATGGGTTTCTTAAAGCTCATGTACTCACTTATGTTTACTTCAGTAGGTTTCTTCCAATTCAATTATTGGTAATGTTACTGGCGGACATAAAAATGTGGATGTTGGGATTCTTTTCTTTTCATCACTCTGCTTTAATCGCTTTTCCAGAGCTTACGGGTATAATTGTTCTACCTGCTGTCCCTGAAAAGCAATCAGCAGTACCTTTTAAAGCTGTAATCATTAACAGCATTACTGCCCTCTAGTCAATTCTTCATGTTTTTATAACTGCATAGGAGTTCAGGGATCCTCTTGTAACCTCCAGTTTATAAATTCTTCATTATGCTAATTTAATTGTTTTGGTTCTAGGTCAAAAACTATTCCCCCAGAGTCACATCAGAAGAAGATATATGGTGCTGGGAACAGAACTTTATGAATATTGATGTTGGGGTGGAGGATGTTGAAGAGATTACTTTTATTCAGAAAGGCTATTGGGTTAGGGTAATATCCAGCCATGATGTGGATGCTTACCTGGTACAAGCAGACAGTTCACGGATGAACTTGAAAATTAAGGTCAGAGTCATCCCTTAATTTGAAATTTTTAAATCCATCAGTTTGTGTGAAATCATCTCATTCAACTGTTTCCATACTGCAGAAAGGTTCCCAGCATATTTGTATAGAGTCACCTGGTGTGCATGAGCTCCATTTTATCGACTCATGCGTTTCCTTTGGGAGCTCCACTTTGAGGGTTGATACATCAAACCTATTGGTATGATGCTCACCATGATTACACCCCATGCTTTTGTTTTTCTTTTGTCTTATGTTACTTCTTTTTGGGGGTAGGTGGTGGGTGGGAAGAGATGGTTGGAGCGTTATTCGAATGGACTAGATGTCTGATTGCTTGCCTTTAGAATTAATATTATTTCTTGTTTCTGCAGCCTATCAATTTGAAGGGACAGAAATATCTCCTCAAAGGACATATAAATGTTGAATCAAACGAGAATTTACCTGAGAGTATATCACTTGACATCTTAAACAATCAAGAGACATTAGTGGATGGTACTATTGCCAGTCGTGTCTCTACTGAGATTGATCAATCAAGGACTGCTGTCTATGAGTATTCTGTTTGGGCTAATCTCGGAGAAAAACTCATCTTTGTCCCTCTAGACTCTCGGTATGTTCACGGTTTTGGCTGTAATAGTTCAATCTCAATTTTGCTTGGTTTTGTAAGTTTTATCTTTGTTCATTAGAGTTTATTGCAGTTTACTTTCTGCAATTCGCTTTCAGAGATGTCTGGCGTCCTGTACTGATTCAGTAATTTCACTTGATTTCTCTATATTGTGTTTTCTTGTCTTCTTTTTGTATTTTTTCTCTTTTTCTATTGCCTATCTCTGTTGGTAGAAGTTGTTTATGCACGGAAGATGATACGCTGAATTTCTCTTATCTAAAAGATAACATTGTTTTCTCCTCATTAGTGTTGTGCAACTGCATAAGATTGCCTCCTATCACGTAATGATTTGCATGCTACAAACTCTAATTCTCAAACTTATCCATATTGCCCCAGATCAAGAAAATCAAACTATTTCTTGTTGCCACTTGAGTTATGAAAATCTAACTATTTCTTTTTGCCACTTGAGTTATGCTGACATAATTCTATCTTGAGGGTTTTTTTTTTTTTTTTTAATTTATTTATATTTCAACTGCAAAGAGTTGATCAAATCTTTACAGTTTGTTCAGTTAACAAGCTATGTTGCCGCTGTTGGTGAACTAAGGGCCAATGAAACAACTACTCAAATTTTACTTTTTCAAAGTTACTTGTCTAATTAAGAAAGATAAGCATTCTTTTTCCTTTTCCTACATGTTCACAGCATAAAGTGAATTATTTATGTTTAGAGAAACAATAATCTGACTCTTTAGGATACTGAACTTTAGAGGCACTTTGCTTAATCTTGAAGTTGGTTTTGAGCTTCCCTTCATTCCTCCCAGTGTATTTCAATACTGTTACATTACAATATTTGAGAAGGGGATTGAGGTCATTCATTGGAAGAAAACCTAAATTTCAGTATAACCTGAGTTACCAAAGGTTTTATCTCTATTGTTTCCCAAGTTAACCAAATATCATTACTCTATCTTATAATTCATTAAATGATTGCTGTTGAAATATTATGTCCTTACCCTTTGCTTACATCTGCCGCAGGACTGATGTGGGAAAGAAAATTTTATTTTACCCAAGACAACAGCATGTAAGAACTCTGGAATTTACTTTCACTTAGATCTTGTATTTCTGAAAAATCAGTTTTGTTTAAAGTTTCCATTATGTTTGAGTAGGTTTCGGTGGCACAAGATGGCTGCCAAGATGCAATTGCTCCATTTTCTGGTCGCTTGGGGTTATACATTGAAGGATCAGTTTCACCCCCACTTTCTCATGTTCACATACGAGTTCATGCTGAGAGTGATAGCCATATTTCTCCACTCAAGCAAGGTGATATAGCACTTGAAACAACCACGGGGACAGATGGTTTATTTCTTGCAGGACCACTCTATGATGATATAGGTTACAGCATAGAAGCATCAAAGGTTTGCAAATTTGATATACACAGTTTACCTTATGCTTGTTCTTGTTAGGCTATTGCTTCTGGTAAACTCCCTTGTCTTTATATATATTGCTTGTGTCAGCTCCTTGCTTTGATGTGTATGCACATACATGTTAACAATATATATATTAGGAAATTTTTATACGTATCATTAGTATTTTGCCCTTTAATGCAGGACTAAGTACCATCATTTTCAAGTTACTACCCTGCTTATTTTATTGAATTCAGTATACACACACATATTGAAATTTGGATACAATAAATGGTATGTCTACCTATTTCCATTTCTTTCGAACTACAAAAATTAGTGAAATATATATTCTATTCTCTTTTTATCAAGTCCATCTTAAACTAATCAAATTACAGTATTTACTAATTATTTTCTTATAAGACTAGTGACAACCAGACAAAAAGACTGCTCTATCAGTTATCAGTAATCACTAATTTCAGTAGAAGAATTATAGAAAAATATTAAGTACTTCCTTATGAAACACACCATATATCACATCCATAAATTTTATAAGTATTACTTAAATCACTTGAAGTAGTTCTTAGTGTGTTGTTACTCATTTCCTGACTGACATTGACATTTTTGCGTTTCCGAAATCATTTCTTCTCCTGATAATCAATTTCTTTTCTTGTTTCCATTCTGAGAAGAATAGAGTAAACTGCCTTCGTATTTTACCAAAAGTTAGGGGTATGATAGATGTTCTTTGCAACAAATCAGAGGAAGGAAGTCTTGTTAATTAATGGTCTGGGGAATATGTGAATGTATAAACCTCTCTTTGTATAATTGCGCTCTTTAGATTATATGTGTTTTATACAATTCTACAGTATTTTATGAAATGAGTTTATCACTGAGAAGCAAATTAGGATATTGCTTCCTGAAAAACTGTCACATCAAAGTTCACTTGGGAAAGCATATTCAGGGTTTGCGAGCTAGGGTTTGTTTGCAGTCAACCGTCATGATGACACAGCTTTTCTCTCTTGCAGCCTGGCTATTACGTAAAAAGAGTCGGACATTATTCCTTTTCTTGTCAGAAGCTTGGTCAAATTTCCGTGCGATTATATTCTAGAGAAGACAGCAATGAGCCTTTTCCTTCTGTTCTCTTGTCGTTGAGTGGCGAAGATGGATATCGGAACAATTCAGTTACTGGTGTTGGTGGAGCTTTCATGTTTGATAACTTATTTCCAGGGAGTTTTTATCTGCGACCTTTGTTGAAGGTACTTGGCATAAAATGCCATCATTTGTTGTCTGTGCTGATTGATTACTTTTTGACTTTATCTTTTTTTGGTAGAAACATATCCCTGATTTGATATTTTGAGTATCTATTGTGCAGCATCTAAGTGTAACATTCCAAGGTGTAGATTAGGAAGAAACAAAAACAATGAAAGTACCTCAAATCAGCTAAAATTCTGTATATCTGCTTTTTGTTGCTTAACACTTTCTTTAAACCTCATTTTGTCCCTAGAACCACACGCTTCCTTTCGGTTTCATTAAGACCAAAATATATTAGAACTTGTGATAATTTTTTTCTCCATAGGCATTATTGTATATGCTTTCATATTTCTGAAAATATGTGGTTCAAATTTGATATACACATTTGACAATTGAGTTTAGGTGATGGTGCTATTATTATTGACTGGCATTCTTTTTTCTACTTCCAGGAATATGCTTTTTCCCCTCCTGCAGAGGCAATTGACCTCGGCTCTGGGGAATCCAAGGAAGTTGTCTTTCATGCTACCCGAGTTGCTTTTAGGTAAATACTTTCCATTATGAACATTATAAGGTCATCAACTTGATTCTTGACGGGCTTCTGATTCTTTTACGTGGACCTAGAATTATACAGATTACCCAAGAGTCTTTCTTCATTAAACATTCATAGTAGTTGCAATTCCACTTTGCCCAGCAATTCTTCTTTTGTGTATCTTGTAGAGTGTCTTGTCTGTGTCTTAAAAAGTGCTTTTCAACAGATTCTGTCTCCAATTTAACCTTTATATAGGAGAACACATGCTTCAGTATTTCTATTGTCATTCAAAGAGTCTGGATTACCTCCAAAGGAGTCTAGTGTATGACTAAATTGTTCTCGTATATGCTTTCACTCTCTGCATGAGGGCATCAGTATGTAGCAGGCTTCTTCTATTCAAGTGTCATTTAATGCACAACTTTATATCGAGGAGATTAGCCAGAATTAAAATCCCACTTGTCTCAAGTCTGGCTTGACTAGGATCTGTGCAAGAGGTGCGACCTACAAATTCCTACTACCTTTTGATCCAGAGGCTGGTGTCAAACTTTTTCTCGATTAGATTCTCTATACTGTCTGCTCTCTTCTAGTGATGTACACACCTCTTTGGACTTCTGTTGATATTCAAACAATTCACAGTTTAACTACTTTAAAACAGGGTTAAATCACTATTTGTTCCTATTTGGTTAATTTAGTGGGCTCATGTGAGGTCTGTTTCATCCCCATCTAAAGTTTCCAAACAGAGTCCAATAGTTTTGAAAGAACCTTGACAAATTTACTCCATATGCAGTGCCTTGGGCAAGGTAACTCTATTGTCTGGTCAGCCGAAAGAAGGTGTGTCAGTTGAAGCAAGGGCCGAGTCAAAAGGCTTTTATGAAGAAACAATAACAGATTCCTCTGGAAGTTACCGGCTGAGGGGACTCCAACCTGATACGACCTACGTAATCAAAATAGCAAGGAAGAGCGAGCCTGATGGCATAATTATCGAGCGTGCATCTCCAGATTCCTTGACTGTTAAGGTAGGTTTCAATGTCAATTGAGATGTCAAACTCAGATACAAATGTACCTTAAACTATTTTCCTGTTCATGTCAGTGATTTTTCTGCTCATCCTATAATTTGCCTATGTGATTGTATTCTTAATATTAGGTAAAAGATGATGTGCCATGACACCTCAATCATTGATTAAGATTTTATCAGTATCCAAGTTTACTTTTTCACATTAGTCTGCAGTATGGCCTAGGGTTTCTCTCACTTATGCTTGTAAAGGTACTGGAGAATTTTGCAGGAGAGTTTGGGGAAGCAGCTAAATAGGGATTGTTAAATTTACATGATTTTCCTTCCAAATGATAAGTGGCAGTGTTTTTTGCCATGTTTCATATTGAACACTTTATGATTGTATTATCAAATAGTTTGTAGCTATTGAGCTAGGCATCTATGAGGAGCTTCTTTTATCTTCTTTTTCTCCTCTATAGTAGTTCTTTCAGGAGGTTTAGAGAGTTATAAAGAGTTAGAAGAAAGTACTGGAACTCAGGCAAAACCCGGACCAGCATCCGAATCGCTTCAACGCCCTGCAAATTGTAGAAAATCGCTAACCAACAGCTTTTAATTTTTTAGTAATAAGAAAAAGGAAAAATTCCTGTGGTCTGATGCACAATTTAATTGCTCTCTGGTGGATTCGTGCTAATAAATTAACACAACCACCTGATAAAGATGAAAGCTATGCTGAATTTTTTTGTTTTTTTGCTCTCTCTCTCTCTCTCTTTTTTCCTTATGCTGTTTGGCATGTCAGTTTACTCGGCAGCTCCTGTGCTATATGCATTTCTAGGTACTTAGTTATGTGTTTATTCCTTGTTCTCTATCTTCTCTTGAACCTTTATACTCTTTTCTCATGTATATATCATGTCAGGTTGGCCATGAGGATGTCAAAGAGTTAAACTTTGTGGTCTTCGAACAGCCAGATATGACCATTTTAAGTGGCCATGTTGAGGGAAAAAATATCAAGGAGCTCCGTTCGCATATCAGGGTGGAAATTAGGTCAGCTAGTGATCCATCAAAGGTTGAGACGATCTTGCCCCTGCCAATATCAAACTTCTTTCAGGTGAAGGACTTGCCCAAGGGGAAACATCTACTCCAGCTTCGATCTGCTATGCCATCTAGTACTCTTAGATTTGAGTCTGAGGCTATTGAGGTCGACTTAGGGAGGCAACCTCAAATTCATGTTGGTCCATTAAGCTATAGGATTGAAGAGGACATCTACAAGCAGGTAATTCTCAACTTGTCTTCCAAAATATTATTTCCTTCTCGATTTCTTGGTCTTTGTATATTGCTGTTACCATAATCTTGGCAGGTTTTCCAGTTTGATTGAATCTGGAAAAACAAGATTATTAATTACACTTAGACCCCATCTGAAAATGTGAAATTACACTTTCCTCCAAAAAAGTTTCAAAACTATACTTGCACTCCTTCCGAAAATTTATCGTTTACACCTTACCCTCTTTCGTTAGGATTTGGACGAAAAATGCTGATGTTAGCAAAAAACATTTCATAAATTTTTTAATTCTATCCCTCATTTAACATTCTCATGAAATTATCTTGTACTTATAAGTGAAAAAGTTTAATAATGTTAACCTCACTCCATAGATATATATTACATTTATCTCTGTATAAGTACAAAAATACATATGAGAATGTTAAATGAGGGCCAAAATTGAAAATTTATGTAATTTTTTGGCTGACATAAACATTTTCCGTCTAAACTCAAACAGAAGGGGTTCAGGTGTAAAAACGGAAAATTTTTGGAGGGGGTGTAAGTCTAATTTCAAAACTTCTTTGGGGGAAAGTGTAATTTCGCATTTTTAGAGGGGGTTTAAGTGTAATTAACCCTTATTTTTATTTAGACGTTGAAGTTTGCCTATATGGCTATGTCATGTGCATATTTATATGGAGATGTCGCCACTCCATTTTGGCAATGCTCCACATAACAACAGCATGTGGTAGTAAGCCTATTGACACATTCTTTTGATGATCTTACAGGAATTGACTCCTGCTCCTGTGTATCCTCTGGTTGTTGGAGTTTCTGTGATTGCCCTGTTCATAAGTATGCCAAGGTAGCTGAGGCGATGGTTCATTGCTTTTAAAAATTTTACTCATTCCACAATCCACCGGTTGATTATGAATTCTATTTCTTTCACTTGTTTCTTCCAGATTGAAAGATCTATATCAAGCTCTGGTAGGAATGTCGGTGTCAGGGTCCTCTGCAACAGCAAAGAAAGATGTTAAGAAGCTGACAGTCAGGAAAAAGACCTACTGAGACATGTTGCCCTTTGTAGGAGCATAAAATAGCGCAAATTAATCTAACATCAGCTACCTCTTGCTATGGACGCTTTGGCCGGATGAATTTTGGAGTAATTTATTGCGCCTGCTGTTTTCATGGTGGCCCTGTCGATTTCATGTTCCATTGCATTCAAATTTTGTTCTATTTTTATCAGGGTGCCACAGATGTTATAGAGGTGCTTGTAGTCATGGTGTTTTTGTACTCTGCCATATCGCTTCAAGTAATTTAACTGTGGATGATAACGCAAGGGGTTTTAGATTGTGAAAAATGTAATATGAAGCACAGCCTATCACGAGGTCTCCTCTTCGTTGACAGATTTAAATTTAATGTTGGTAGGCTCTATTTTTGGTTTATGTTTCGGGTAAAGAAGAAAAGGGCAGTTTGCTCTGTTTAGTGTTGCAAAGGGTAACAACCAAGAAACTAAACTACCAAATTTATGTAAATTCTATTAGACGTGCTATAATGGTGCTACATGTTATTTATGTTGCAAATTTTGTTTCTTAATTGCACATTTGTTTTCTTAATTAATAATACATGCAGCTATTATATGTTAGAGGAATACTTTTCATTGTTGCAATAGTTAATCAAACAAATGTTAACAAATACAATATGTTGGTGCTAAAGAGTAAAATGTTATGGAGAAGAATTGTCTCACGAAGTTAAGTTTGGTAAAGAGCAAAGAGCAGGTTCATGAAGTCCATTCGTTCTCGCCCCCTCGGAATTTTGACCTTATGTATGAATTCAACGAAGTTTAGGTTGAAAATTAAGGTGGGTGGTTAGCCCAATTAGTAAGTAATGTTGTCATTCTCCAACTAGCTGCGTATATGGTAGCAATTAGCTAGCATTGGTGCTTTTTCAATTCTAACCCGGTGAGGTTCGTTGTTATACCTAGCTAGCATATAACAAACATTATAGGGGTGTTAAACTAAATCGGTCCCAACCAATTCATTCAACTCAAATCGCATTGCAATTAGGGCTAAAAGTGGATTGAGTTTGTTTTGAGCTAATTTTAAAGAATCACATTTTGGCAATCGGGTTCGGCTTTATATTTAGGTTAAATTACAGTTGTCTGCTTTGAGATTCGATATAATTACAAATACTTCATCGATATTTGAAAAATTACAAGTACCTCTTTCAAATGGAAAATAATTATACAACCTCTAGATGAGATTTGAAAAATACTATTTTACTCTTGCTGAATTTTTTATTTACTTTTAAAAATATTTGAAAAAATATAAAAATTATGAGAGTGGGTAAAATAAATAATCCACAGAGAATATTAATCCTAAAAATATTTTAAAAATATATAAAATTATAACTTACAATCTAAAAGAGCATTTTAGGCAGTTCACCACAAAAATTGAATGAAAACCTAGTGGAACGGACTTGTTGTTAGACGGACGCTAAAGTCAAGGGAGTATTTGTAATTTTGTAAATAATGAGGAGGTATTTGTAAATATAGCAAACTTCATGGGAGGTGGCTGTATTTTACCCTCATATTTAATAGACCGGATAACTCGCAAATGAACAATAACAATAGTATTCTAAAATTCTTTATAAATTTGTACAAGAGCTTGATAATACACAATTTTTTTATTTTTTTCCGCCCGTGTGCATATGGAATGACGACGATTTGAGATTTGCTTGTTTGAAGCGCTGTTATTTTCGTTGTGGCGATGCCCCTCCACTATAGTGTCTTTTTGTCCAAGAAATGGCCTCCTGCGAATCGACGCCGGTTTTCGCATAGGCTATGTTGTATCGGTGCATTTTAAATCGATACGTCGTGGTTTTTCTATGTTACATTGGTCTAAAAATAATAGAGTAGTGACCTCTTTTTCTTCACAATAGCCTGCTACCATTCTAGAATTAATTATCAAGAAAAACCTAAGAACAAAAGAAGAAGAAATTGCTCCCACTCTGAGCACCTTTGGTGGGGAGAGAACAAATCGAAGAGAGCCATTCTGACAACGACTTGCCTCCATGGATCTATGTCGTATTTGTTTCTTGGAAAGTAAAGAAAGATTTGATTGTCCTTCTTTTGCCATCGAAAAGTATTTTCGGTGGCTCGTTGCTGTGTTTGAGGGTGAATCCTCTGGTTTTGTGGTGTTTCTGTAGTGTTTATACGATCTTTGAGGGCAAACAGTGTGTATGTGTGCGGTCGAACGGAAACACGGGAGGATGGTGTAGCATCATCGCTTTCAATGGAAGCTACTAGCTAGGAATTGTTAAGTCTGCTCTCACTAGGCATGAGGGGTTGCTAAAATGTCCTACTGCGTTGATGTGCTGGTGTGGCATTGCCGTAATTCTTGGCGGCTGGTTGTGTTTGTGTTTGTGGGTCAATGCTCTGCTTATGTGGTGTTGTGGTGGTGGTTATGCAATCTCTGAGTGCAAATAGTGCACATGCGTGCATTGATTTGTGTGTGGTTGAACGAAAATGCGTGAGAATGGCGTAGTGCCGTGGCTTTCGAATGATCAACTAGCTATAAGTTGTCGAGTGTGCTCTCACTGGGCATGAGGGGTTGCTAAAATGTCATACTGTGTTGTTTAGGTATTTTAGGGTTAAATGTAATTTTTGTCCTGTATCTTTTGTATTTTGACGCTTTAGTCCTTTATCTTTTTAGGGTAGCAAAAAGGTCCTGTAATTTTTTAATTTTTCGTGATTTTGGTCCTTCCGTAGCGTGCAAGTTGCTGAATATTTTTAAAATTTGGGGCTTTTGTTCCCATTAGTCCATTTAATGAATTAAAATCATGAAAAATTAAAAATTACAGGAATTATTTGCTACCATAAATGCCAAAATATAAAAGTTACAGGATGAAAATTTGATTCCATGTTGGCAACAATTGACCAATGGGAACAAAAGCCCCAAACTAAAAAAGACTTCCGGCAAAATTTTCAAACTCCGGAGAATGAAGGACCAAAATTGCGAAAAAACTAAAAAGTTACAGGACTTTATTTGCTACCCTAAAAAGATAAAGGACTAAAACGCCATAATACAAAAGATACAGGGCCAAAAAGGCATTTAAACCAGTATTTTAATTATGGTGTCCCTTTTTGGCAGTTTTTGCTTGTTTTGGCGTTGTGCAGAGCCATCGTGCAAGGAATCCGCGTATGGCGGGTGGGTGGGTTGTGCTGCTTCGCTGTTGTTTGGTGTTGGGATTGCTTTTTGACGTGCATTGTAAGTTTTAGATTTCTCGTTTGTTAGCGATCGAATTTTCGTCTTATTTGGTGGTGATTCACGAAGTGCTTTCCGAAGCTGTGCTGGTGTGGCATGGACGTGTACGAAGTTAACAGTGAATTACCAGCATTTGTGGTTAGCGTTGTGGTGTGCTGTTTTGCTTCAATGCGATGCACACTACAACGATTTCCTAGTTGAGGAAAAATGGGTGTTGTGGGGACGCGTTCGTGGTGTTGCAGGTTGGAGAGGGGTTGTCTGCTGACACGGTGTGCACTTTCATTTGCATGCATACGTGGTTCATCTGTATGGGCATGTGTCGATTCGACGTGGATCAATATTTTGGTGTGTCGATCAGTATGTTTTTTTTTTTTTGTGTACATGTGCACTGTCGATACGATTGTTCTTATGCATTAGTTTATCAATCATCATATTGTGACCTTCTAATTCTAGGATTAGGGTTAGGGGTGGGCGTTCGGGAATTTCTGATCCTGACCCGACCCGACCAGACACAAACGGTTTCGAGTTTATTTTTCATATTAAAAAAATAAAGAATTCGGTATCGGGTAACTCGATACCCGAAATGAAAACATCGGATTGGGGTTCAGGTAGGAGTCCTATCCAAACTATTCGATCGGTGCCCAAACTTTTTTTTGTTTAAAGTAAAATATGTTTAAGAAAGACTGTTTGCATTTGACTAAGGTTTAGCTTCTCCTTCTTCTTCTAATTCTTTCTCCTTCTCCATCTAACTCTTTCTCCTTTTTGTTCTCCTTATTCCTTCCGATCTTCTCTTTCATCCCCACAAAAATCCCTCTTTAAATTTTCTTTTATTTTTCTTTTCTCCCACAAACCCTAATATGGATGAAATAAAATTACTAAATCCAAATGTTAGTATTATTTTATTATTTTCCTCTTCCTTTATTGTTTAGTTAATAGTATATTGAAATACGTATAATTTATAAACTCAAAATAGAATTTTAATAAATAAAAAATTGAAAAAAAAGAAACAACTGTTTGTTTAAGAAAAGACAGAGGCTGTCGAAACAACCTATGTTTTGATCACGAAAGTTAAGCTCAACGCATTCAATTTCTATAAGAGATAAATAGTAGTTGAACATTCAACTTCTATTTATCTATTATAAGAGCTGAATTTTAGCAGAATTTAGAAAACATGATAAAAATATTGGGTCCCAATAAAATTCGGGTTGGGATTGAGTAGCTAAATTAGCTAGCGAAAAGTTTGGGTACCCGACCCAAACTATCCGAACCCGCACTACCAACCCAACGCCCACCCCTAACTAGGATAGCACTACGACTGTAGGACAACATATAATTGATGTTTTGCGGTGTTGCCTGTTGGGCATGAAAACAATCAATCCTTGTGGAGACGAACTGATACCGATGAATAAATAAAATAAAAAAATGGGAAGGTGCATGTTGTTGCAATAATTTAGAAGGCGATTTCAATGTTTAGATTGCATCATGGGAATTAGTCTGCATTCTAATTTGAACGTGTTCGTTCAACGCATAGACTCCCATTGCCGAAGACTAGGGAAGGTATTATTTCGAGGCTTCTTTTCTTGTCAATATTTTATTTATTATCCACGCCAAGATTTCTTGAATGTTAAATATAGTTGGTGGTTGCTCTGCACTCGGTTTATCTAATTTAAATTTTTGGTGGAATCGTTTACATCGGTCTAATCATGTTGTTGACGCAAATAATCATTATAACCCGTTCTTCGTAGATATTGCTTCGCTTGTGCATTGCATCGAAAAGTAGCGATTGGGAATTTGGCGGTAGCCACACAGAAGGCTCGTGAGCCTTGAAACCCTAATCAAGAAAGCTAAGGTATCCTCTCTCTCTCAAAAATAGTCCTTCAACTTTCAAAAGTTCTCACTTTGAGCCTTCCTATCAACTCCAGTTAGGAAATTTGTGCTTCGCATGCCTTTAATTCATTTTATTTGGATGTATCTTTTTGCACTCTAATATGACTTTTCTTGGACATAATTTCATACATTCTCTATTACTGTTTGGTCTTTCTGATAGAAAATAAACAATGATGGGTTGTTCTGTAGATGAAGTTTGTGATTTGTTTATTGATGTTTTGGTGGCCTACGCATTTTTTTTTATTATAAGTATAAATTCTTCAATGGTAATCGGGATATATTTGTCGAGCGCTGAGATGGCTGTGGCTGAAGAATCCAGGACGATGGATGAGGAAGATGTTGGATTCGGTATGGGCAAAGAGGCGCAACTATAACTTAAAAATTTAATTTATAATTAAAACATGCATAGCAATTATAGATAAAACCTTTGCCCAACTATAATAGAATCATGCACGAGATACAAAATAAATGCGAAAGGGTTAATCAAATTTACCTTTTGCATTACAATTGGTGTAGATGGTAAAGAAACACTTCCAAGTGTTATCTATTCACGATCATGGTTGTCAGATTCGAAGAGCCCCAGGCATTGCTCCTCTAATGGTATCCACACTTTGGGTGGCCACCGATGTTTAAATCCATGCTAGTGGACTCAAACCCTAATTCCTAAATATCTCGAAGAAGATGCGTAACAGAATCTAATTATGTATATCAATTTTTGGTGTAGAATTTCATCTTTCGATTCTATTAATTAGAAGAAGATGGATATCTAATATGAGAAAACATAAAACCCTAGGCAATATTTAATCGAGAGAGAAGAGGAGGGAAGGAGCTGAATTATTGGCTTCTGAACCCATAGTTTGGCCGGCCACATCCACCCCTTTATATAGGGGTGGAGTCCTTCATCTAGAAGGTTTAATTGTGTGGTGGAGTTTGAATTAATGTCCTACCCAGTTCAAACTCCTTTCACTTAACCATTAAGCATTTATTTTCCACCACAATTAGTTCTCCATCTTATTCTCATCAATTATTAAATTGCAAAATAATTTCTTGTCCTATAAGAATTTATGTAAGGATTGGTCCATAGAAAAATTAAATCTAATTCAATTCTCCGAACGAAATTCCAAGTTTCATCAATAAATTTCATGTCTCACAAGAATTGATTAAGGACCAATTTCATTGATCATATCAATTAATTTTACTTTTTCTGCTTGAGCTTGTCTAATCAAATTAGACTTGTACCAATTTAATGCAATTAAATATCTGTACACAAGTAATTTAATCCTATCAAATTAATTGAGTTCAATGTATTGAACTACTTCAGCTAGTTAATATTCTGCACCATTTAATTTGACCTTTGAATTAAATTTCCCTTTGACTTGAATTAATCCAATGAACTTAAGAATTAATTCAACTATTGAATTAATCGAGATCTAGAAGATGGGTTTCTCCAAGTAAGTGTATGACCCCTCAGGTTCACCCTAGTGATAGTCAATGGCTCACAACTATTGTGACTTGTCAAATTTTAATTAGTTGTATTAATTACCTTAATTCCAAAAACCCATAAAAACCATGGTTGGCATCTAGCAACACGCCATGAAGGCCTATCTCTAGGTGAATGTGGCAAATTTTTAGACAACGAATGCCATTCAAGTAAGGTTCTTTCCTCAATTATCTCTTTATTGTGTCCATGTTTAGTTGAAATCTTATTGACTCATAACTATGCATCACTTTCTTCCATTTCTTGATTAAGATGGTCAACCTAGGAAACCCCACGCCTAGTCACTGTGTCGTCTTGGCAAACAACTTGTCAATCAAGAAACAATAAAGAGTATAGGAGATCTCCTACTTATTAAGGTACGTTGATGAATCTTTGACGTTCCACTCATTGATCTTCCTATTAGATGGGCTTGTACCTAAAATATCATCTTTATGATCACCTCGATGACGAAAGATAAATCAAAGCACAAGGGACCTAATATAAGACCACAATGGTTCCTCAAGTCTAAGGATAGATCTTGCACTATCGCATCACAAAATTCTTAATTTGACAACGTCACTCCAATAAAGAATTTCCTACGGAGCCGTTTAGTGGACTTGTTCCTAACAAGCACCCTTAGACACGCATTAGTGTCTTCAAACCAACATCCATGAAATGAGACGTTCCCTTCAAAAGGGTGTGTGTCGTGTGGGCAATCCTCCACGGGATCAATGATATCCCTATCTCATTAATCCTTGGTCTAGAATGTTTAAAGCCAAGACTTTGGATGCATATTTCATGATCACCATCATATGCGTGATGATGCGCCACAGTCATGTGTGGCTTAGGGACTTTATTATGCAGATATGTTCATAGCGCATATATGAACGCATATGATATTGATGTGATACAAATATGATTGTTATGCAACAGGGTATTAAAGCTTTCTTCCTAGCTAGCACCCGTCAACCTAGTTGGCACGCTGGACACTAGCCCAACAATCTCCCACTTGCCATAAAGCCAACTACCCATGTATCTAAAGGCCGATGTCCTTTCAAATAATTTTTGACTCAAGGGTTTTAATTTAGTGGCTTTGCTTATAGTTTTCTGATGAGGCTACACTTTCATTAAAGTGCTGCTCTACCAAATGACACTTTAATTAATTAATATCTCTGTGTTCGAAACATCGATGAGACCTATGGCTTTCTGTTTATGCATTTGCCACTACTGTTTTTCATAGTATTCTAAATATTAATCTAAACAACAGTAAGGAATTCCATCCTACTCTCTGGATCCAATTCCATGTCCAAACAACCTTAATTGCAGTATCATATACTACAATCCCTTCAATCTTGTAGTTTTACACGGTCATTTACTTGTAACCATTCCAATTGACTGCACCACCACACGGGGTGAACATGTCTTAGATAGCCACAGTTCGTCCATTCTAAATATATGGAACTAGAATCAAATATTCTAACTTTTATTCTCCCAAGCCAAAAATGTCATGTCATACTCCATTAGTATTTAATGGGTATTTTCTTTGGCAAGGTACACAACAACAACCCACATTATGTTCTACGCTAAACTCTTTTAGCATTGAAGCTAAGCACACGGAATAGGTTTTTTTAAACACCCTACTCAATTTATCTCCATAAATTAAGATCACCACGATCTAGGATGCTAACTAATTCCTACATGGAGAATTAAGTGGACTTTTAATCAATTTTGTTGAGTATGATATCCATACAAACTCCAATTTTAATAGGATGTCAATTCCAATACAAATCACAAAGGATCACTATGCTCCCACTCACTTTCTTGCACACATTTTGTTCATTTAAATTCTTGAGACAATCAAGACCCATTTGATTCGTTACTCGAAAATGAATAATTCTATGTTGAAAATTTTCATGAGCTCGCAAAACTGTTTTGCTTGCTCCCACTGGACGAAAACGTTCAATGCGCTCTACTTTGGGAAACACTGTTTTTATTCTGTTTGCCGAACCTTGTAGTCATACTACATTTATAATGGCAAACTAATTCATAATAGAATTAAATAATTTTCTTTTGAGCATAACACAAAATTTGCTTTTATAGGTCGTTACATCTCCATTAACTCCAAATTTTTGTAGACCCTTTTTGATACCAACGGTTGTTATTTATAGAGGAGGGTCTACCAAAGTCACACCTTGTTTGGAGTAAGGAGTCCATTTTGAATTATATGGCTTTCTCCTTGTTTTCCAAATTGATGTCATACATCGATTTTTCCTATTTCCATTGGATCACTATCCAAAAGGGAAATCCTACTTGTTCTCTAAACTAAAGACCATTTACTGGTGGTCTTGAGATCAAATCTCCTTGGAGGTTTGTGTATTAGAACTTAGAGTGCTTTTGGCTAATTAGTATTATTGCTTATACGTGGGATTATTTGTCGTTCTTGAACTTTTCAAGTTTCATGACTCTTTTCCTCTTTTCCTTTATTAGGCAACACTTTCTTCGTGGAAGTGGAACACCTCTGAACAAATATTATTGTTTAGAAGTCAAGGATAAGTGTTCAACACTTTGGATACCCCACAAATATATATAGAATAGATTTTACATCCAATTTTATCTCCCATTTACTACTTCATGTAAGTAGGACACCCTCATGTAGACCTGGCAATGGGTAAGGTAAGACCTTATCAAGGCCCAGACCCAGACAAGACCCTATTAATAATAGTTTTACCCAGATCCTACCCAACTCGTTAAATTCAGCTCAAGACCCATGGGTCCTAAGATCCGACCAGACCCAATTTTTTGGTTCGGGTCGGACCCTGACCCATTTTCTCTCTCTCTCTCTCTCTCTCTTTCTCTCTTCATTTTTTCATTTTTTTCCCCATAAACTATTCTGATTATAACAAAATTGCAATCACCTATTTCATAAAAACGTATACTAAAAATTCAATTCAATGCTTCAAATTACTTTACAAATCATTTCAAATTCTTGTAAATTCAATCTAAAACCCAAAAATACAATGAACATGAAAAGATTACAATAACTTCTTCCAAAATGCCGAGTGATGATGGTGTAGCATTAATGTTTGCACCAACCAAGCTTTTGGCAAAAATTAGTAAGATAAAATTAACAAAAAAATGGGATAAACTCAAACCAAAAGTATTAAGATTATTGTAAGTTTAAACTAATGACAGATCCATTATCCATACCTCATGAAGAACAATCAGAGTGGATAATTTAAGGTGCTCAACACTTGAGGTTAAGATGATGTCGCATCATCAACAACTGCATAAATCCCAAATAATAGAAAATATATTATTAGCAAACAAAAATAATGAGACTAATCATACTACAAATTATTTTTACGAGAATTGATCCAATACAATCATCAGCTACCACTAATGCTTCTACAACATTCGAAAGCACGTGACTCATCAATGACACGGCCTCCGACGCTAAATGCTGCCTCTGATGCAACGGTAGTGGCAGGCACTGCTAGAATATCACGTGCTATCTTGGACAATATGGGTAACTTAGGGCTATTAGTTTTCCACCAATCTAAGATGCTAATGTTTCTGCCCTCAGAAACCTTGCCTCGTCTAAATAACTCTCCAACTCCTATTTTTGATTTATTGAAACACGTGATTCATAACACCATCTATCAAAATCACGTAGAGACTCACGTGTTTCACCTCCAGAGCTACTCACCATGGCGAATCCATTCATTGAAGGGGTCAGATTACCTCTATAACCAATAAACAACTGACATAAAGTATTTCGGATCCTCTGGATATACGAATGAGCATTTGCACCATAAATCCTAGTGGTAAAATACTCTACCAAATCCATCTTAAACCTAGGATCAAAGACAACAACAATAGCGAGAACCAAGCAACACTCTTCCCAGTATTTATCAAACTTCTCTTTCATGGGACTAACCATTCTCCTGACGAAATTGTGATTACTATTTTCCCACTCAATCATCTTTAAGTGAATCTCACAAACATTAGGAAAAAATACATTTGAAATTGGATATTTGCGGCCACTAAAATAATGAGTAGCTTCATAAAATATTTGAAGACACTCATGAACAACTTCGACTACTTTCCATTCTGATTTAGGTGGATTAAACTTATAATGTTTGTCTATTCTCTCTAATAGAGAAAAAGGCTTCTTTCAATGGTAAAGCTGTAGCAAGCAAATCATAAGTAGAGTTCCATCTATTCAGGACATCCATCGCTACTTGCCTCTTATCCACCAAATTACATTGATTTAATGTAATTTCAAATTTTTGACTTGCTGCAGGAGATTTCTTGAAATATCTCACAGTTTCACGTATTCTATCAATGAGTCTTCTTATTTTATTCAATTCATCTTGCACGATCAAATTTAAAATGTGTGCACTACATCTCACGTGCAATAAATCCCCATCAAAATCAATCAATGAGTCATCTCTAAGCTAATCCTTCAATTTCCTAATCATGACATCATTGTTTGTAGAATTATGAACAACAATTGAGAACAACTTCTTCTCAAGATTCCATTCCAAAGTCATTTCTTTCATAAAATAAATAAAGCTTCGCCATCGTGTGGATATGGAATCTCTCTAAATGAAAAGAATTTTCTTTTGCAATTCCCAAGCATTGCCAATAAAATGAGCAGTCAAACAACAAAAGGCAACATGCGAATGATCAGAAGTCCAAATATCCGTGGTCGAAGACACTTTACATCTAAGCACATTCAATAATTTATAAACTTTGACCTTTTCCTCCTCATATACTTGAATCACATCACCTCTAATGGTATTTCTACAAGGGAGCTTAAAATCCGGATTCAAATCATTCAAAAAGATCTCAAAGTATTCTTCGCCATTTGAGAATAACCCCTGAAGCCTGACCAAGGAGTGTTAACCCAGGGAAGGCGAAGGGGTTAGTGCAGCTTCTCCTTAAAGAAAAAAAACTACTGTAAATCACTGTAAGGACAAGACGACTATGATTGCTAGATAGTAGGTGCGAATGAAAAGCTGCACCCTAACCTAGCGAGGTTAATCCATCTCCTAGCTTCTACGGAGAGAACCTTATGCAATCAACCGACGGTGGCTCCATATCTTCATTGCCACCACTACCGCCAGAGCTATGAATTGACGTTGGTTGGCTAGATTCGCTATGAGATGCCGACATTAAAAAAAACTAGCAAAAAGAAATAAATCATGTCAAGATAATGATAGACAATTAGACACAACCTGCTTAACAGTCTGTCTGTAAACACACAACCAACTACTAAAACACAAAAATGATTAATAATGATCTCCCAAATTTTCCTTTTTCAATAACTTTCTTATTCTTTCCCCTAAGAAAATAAAAAAAAAGACATAACACAAAAATTAAAAATAAAAAAGAGGGGAAGCTAAATAAATATCCATGTTATTAGTTTGGGGGCTGGGACAATTCGTTTCCCCAAATACGGGTGAGTACAAGAATATTTCATTAATATGAATCATGGACCCAAAATCAAAAACAAAACTAAAAGATAAAAGATAAAAATGAATTGTTACATGAATTTTTGGGAAGAATGTAAGGATTGTACATGAATGTTAACTTAGAACTTGGTCCACATTCTCAGGACAACAGGATTCTATGTCTTAAGCAGTAGTGGGACTCGTTGAACAGGAGAAAGCAATACAAGAGCAAAACAACATGCTGGCAAAGAAGGTGATCGATCAACATTATATATATATAGTCCACTTCTCACCTATTAGGAACCCTTAACTCAAAAATCTTAACTGTTATCCAATGTAGATCAAAGAGAAGGAGAAGGAAATGGGGCAACAGGCATAGTGGGTTCAGCAAAATCACTGTATTAAACATTGGGTAACTCTCTATCTAGCACAATGTAGCAATAGGAAGTATTATAGACACGGGTCTCCAACAATCGTATTCTTTCGCTATCAATCTAGGCTGGCATGAGTATCAGAACTTCTACATTCCTCCTTTGTTTCTGAACTTTTTGCATAGAAAAGAGGGATGAGAATGGTAACTGCATACATGGGTAAATACCAATCTTACACCCACAAATGATTAAAGTATAACCAAATAAAATTTACAGCTTCAAGAACTGAGACAAAGTGCAGCTGTAAGTTTGGACCGTTTACTTCACCCAGTAGGTTATGTACATATTACGAGTGATTTCCTTGACAGGGCTGAGTAGTTGCTTTCCACCAGTGTAGTTTTGCTGGCTAGAGAATGCATTCTGATCTGTTAGAAACTTCTTTCCATTATTTTTTTCTTTATAACATTTTTCTTCATGTAATTTTCTTTCCAAAATCAGAAGGATATTGGAGAAAAAACATTCTTAAACATTACATCAACATTCATATCTGTCATCTCAATCAACGCATACACAAGTGAGTGAACAAGAGGATATCAATCAATCTGAGAGTATTTCAACACATTCGAATTGCAAACAAGCAGAGCCCATCAACACACAACAATCAGAAAGTAAAAAAAAGAGCCCAAACCCAGGACCCAAAAATGGCTTACCTCCACAGAGAATGCACCAAAGTGAAGAACCCTAGATGAAAATCAGAGAGGTGGGTTGTGAGCGATCAGCCAACGGCGGCGGCCAGAGAGGAAACGTAGTCGATTAGAGGCGGCAGCGGCAGTTGGGCGAAGCGACAACGGTGATTGATAAAGGGCTTTTGCTTTTGTGATTCTGTGAACAACGAGAGATGGAGAGAGAGCTCAAACTCAAAGTCAGAGAGGAGTGAAATGACCGAGTCTAATCGGGTATTCTAGGGATATGGGTCTAATCGGGTATGGCTGGGTCTATACCCAGACCCAGACCTAAATATTTTATTTTAATGGGCCAGAACTGGTTCTGGGTATAATTTGAATATTTGGGTCTGGGTCTGGGCCCAAATTTGTTAAAATGGGCCTGGGTTTGAGTAAATTTGGCCCACTTACAGGCCTACCCTCATGCCTCATGGTAGTTTATGAGATTTATTTCTCCATGTTATATCCAATATAATGCTATTGGTACCGACTCCTTAATAAATTTTAGTATGTTTTACTAAAATGAGTGAGGAAATATTAGTGAATTTCATCAAGGATCACCTTTTGTCTTACAATATTTGATTCTTTCACTTGACTATGTCTTACAATTTGAAATATTTCAAGTGTAGTTCACTTGAGAAAATCTTATTCTCCTACTAAGATAATCAAAATAAACTCACCACCTAATTATTTCATCTTTGATCATATCAAAGAGTCTCTACATTGGACAGGTTTAATTCTCTACTTCATGTAATGATCCTTTGAACCTTTCCAAAAATCTTAGACCTTGTAATTAATTACACACTCATATGTTTGAGTAATGAAACAAGAAAAATCCACTCTAGCATTAACACTTAAATGCTCACATACACTCCAATGGTTCAAATCAAATGGAGAGGTGGCTCGCCCCATTTGTCCAACAAATGGTAGATTTGGTAGTTTTCCTTTCAAGACTTAATTCACCTTTTGGTATTTCTTTGCACATGTCAAAGCAAGTATGCATGAAAGAACCAATTCTTGAATTTAGTTCGAATAAGCATTGCCTAATCGTGCTTGCCGTTTGCATGTGGTTTTTGATTATCAAGTCTACTTTGTTGAATTTTCTAAAGTGTGGAATTCTTGGTCTAGTAAAAGTTAACTGTCAATACCATTATTAACATGGAACGTTTCCATCGTTTGAAAACTCTCTAATCTAGTGGAGAAATTTAGGTATCCATTGACAAGTACTTAATACTTTAATCAATTTCCACCACATAAATCTCAGTGGCGACTTATGGACTATTTAAAGCAACCATTTGTCGTATTAAGCCGAAGAGTCACACTTACGACCAAGCTTTATGATTCTTTTCATCAGCTACAAGCTCTTGTAGTGATGGGATCACTATCTGGTATAATACCCCAAAAATGTCAGTACACTTTTGATTTCAACAAAGAAGGAATTAGAACATTTTGAATTCTGTGCAAGACTATTCTTGTATTTTCCCCTTTCATACAAATGGTTCTATTAGAATATGCAATGATACCTTTAACCGATCTTGATGTTTCCTCGAACATAGTCTTATTTTGTTCCTTTAAAAACTCCTTTTCAATACACCTATTTAAGACCTCCCACTCGTATCAAGAATCTCAAATTCCTATCCTTTTGGATTTTTGACTTAAATCTCCTTACGCCATAAATTTGATCACATCAAATTAATATTTGGGCATGTCTTATGTAAGACAATTGATCAAATCAAACAATTAATTCATCTATTGAATTATTGTGCCCCTTATAAAATACGCCTGGTCTTAATTTGGTGGAACAAAATAGATCTATGGTGTTAGAGTATCCTATAACATTTATAGGAATTTTGTTTTACAACAATTTGCAAAAACATGCTTTTAATAGCTTTTATGAGAAGTTTCCATAACCTTTATAAAAATCTTCTAGCATTTATTTTTCACCTTGTGAAGAACCATTCCCAATTTTTTGAAAAATATTCTGGATATCATGAGCTAGTAAAATTCAGGTGGTGTCAAAAATTAATAGTGGAAAAAAATAATTTACAAAGTAGAAAATAAGGATTCATTTATTTTTCAATCACATTTGTAAATTAGGATTTATTTATAAATGTCTCTCACTATTTTATCAAATTTCCATCACCCTCTCATGGAAAATTGAGAAATCAGGGTTTGAAGTCCAAGTGAGTTCATTACACACCCCAAGAGCATGATGCCATGAATGAACCAACAAGTAAACAACAATTGCTAATTCGATCACATGGGACCTTCAGGACATTTTGCCTCATATTTCTGATAGACCCCTAGAGCAAGAGCGATTCTATGATACTTAATGTCAAACAATACCCATCATGTAACTATAAAGATGAAATAATCAAGACGTCCCACAACTCATGGCCAACAACAAGATCCCTTACTCATAGGCATCAATATGTAAAGTAATGAACATAATTTTCACCTAAAACTATGTCCCACGACTCATGGCCAACACATTAGTAGGTTAGCCTCTTTATGTCATTATCTTATGATGGAAGGCATGGATTTATTAAGTCCAACTTAATATACAATTTTTTGCTTGATATAATCAAAATCCTAAGTTTTTATTTTAACTTGGAACTTTTTCAAGTGAGTGTTCCAACTTATTGGAAATTTTAAAAAATTCATGCAAGGTCTCATAACACAATATTGCTTTTTCCTATCTTAATAACTAGCACAAACATTCATCAAAAGGAATAATAAATAAAGCATAAAATTATAACCGGGAGATCATGGGCCTTCGCAATCCTATGCAATCCACTAGAGCCATCGTGGATCATTTGGTCAATCTAGGGTGAGCAATTAAAATGAAAATAAATCCTATTTATTACATAAATGTATCCAATACATTCATGGACCTTCATTCCACGCTTCCATGCTAATTACACCGTCTTCCTATAATGTCCACCATTTACCTCACAATTCTAAATTCTACTCTCTTTACAAATGAAAAATAGAAACCTCGAAACGAGTCCAATGGAAGTACATTTGGAGGGAGATAGAAATTACAATCAGATTTAAAAACCAGAAAAGGCGAGATGTGCAGGCCTCATTTTAATTACACAAACCACATAAAAATCAACCAACATAATGTAATGAATCTAATCTCATTGGTCTAGGCTTTAATGATCATCCCATACGTTCATTCATCATATGAAAGCAATGCAAATAAACATGCAATTTCATTGAGATTCATAAAGCAATTTTGGGATCAACTTTATTGAAAAGAAAATATATTTCTTAACCTTTCAAAATTAACCCTTAATTTTGAAACACAACCTTTCTTTGAAAATAATCGTCATTTTCAAATCCTTGCATCAAATAGGTCCACAAATGGTGATCCATTAAAAAACAAGCGTCGACACCTAGCAGGCCGTCCAATGGCCGTCTAGGGTAGAGCCTGCTCGCCAACTCCAGACGATTTTATGAAAATCGACATTTTCAAATCTACTTCAGTCTTTATTGTAGAAATGACAAACAGATTAACAAAATGCCTCTTAAATTAATTTTCATGAATTTTCCGAATAATTAACACTTAATTATGATAATTTTAATTTTTGGGAAATCTCAGTCGTTTCATAACAATTATGACATGACAACAATCAATTTTTTCAAAATGGACAAAAATCAAAAGAGTCATTTATTTAAGAGACAACAATTGTTTTTGAACTCAAATTATTATTTTTTTTTTTTGGAGAAATCATTGTTTCTTAACCTTAAAAATATGAATGTTTAGAAACGTCAAGAATTTCAAAAAATGGAGCATAAAAAGTGTCAAAACGGTGATGTCCACCGTGACCATGCAAACGGTGTGCAGGCAGGTACACGCATGCGTGCGTGTCATGTGGGCCCTCGCGCACAGTCGACAAGCACCTTATGCAGGCGCCGTGCGTGCACCCGAGCAACCATGCTCGTCTGCCTTTTTGCGCGCGGACGTGGGCCCTGCCGCACAATAGCCCTGCCTGTGCACCCACAGACTTGCCTGCGCTTGTGCATCAACAGGGCTGACTTGTTGTGCATGTCGTTCTTCGTTTTGATTTTTTTATTTTATTTTAAAAAAATCCCATTTTTTTTTCAAATAATCGAAATAAAAATTCACAAAAATTATTCCCAAATATGCATATATGATTTTAGAACAATTCTAAATGTCTTAATCAAATAATTTTAGGCAAAAAATGACTGGGACAATATTTTGTGCACCATGAACCTGGCTCTGATATCGTTGTTGGGTTCAATATCGGCAGGGTGGCGCAATGAAAATTTAAAAAATTTAATTCATAATTAAAACATGCGTAACAATTATACATAAAACCTTTGCCCAACCGATAACAGAATCATGCGTCAGACACAAAATAAGTGCAAAAGGGTTAATCAAATTTACCTTTTGCACTCCAATTGATGTAGATGGTAATGAAACACTTCGAAGCGTTATTTATCCACGATCATGACTGTCTCAGATTCGTACATCCCCAAGCTTTGCTCTTCTAACGGTATCCGCATCTTGGATGGCCACCGGCATTTGAATCCATGCTAGTGGATCTCAAACCCTAACACATAAATCTCTCAAAGAGGGGATGCCTAACACAATCTAATTATGTATATCAAGTTTTGGTGTAGAATTCCATCTTCAATTCTATTAGTTATAACAAGATGGAATCTAATATGAGAAAACATAAAACTCTAGGCAATATTATGGAGATATGTTCATAGCACAAATATGAATGAAGAATGCCATATGATATTGATGTGATACAAATAAGATCATTATGCAACAGGGTATTAAACGTGCTTCCCAGCTAGCATCCGTAAGCTTAGTTTCCATGCCCACTACCCTCTAACAGAACAACTCGATGTCATGGTAGGGTTTACTAACTTGAGCCAACCAAAAGAAAGTGTCCAGGCTGCACAAAAGGTTAATATTTCTCATCGATTCAATTGACTCTTTAAACTGACGGCCTGGGCTTCCACCCGATATGCAATCTATGCTGTTCCTCAATGATGGCTTTCAAAAATTTCCCTTGTACACATATCGAGCTTATTTTCCATTAATCCAAGTGAACCTTCTCCTCAAGCCGTGCAACTTTTTTCAACTTTAGTAGTGAACATTAGGGCATTGCATATGAAGGCAACGAAGTGTACATCAATGCACTGAACATTATGACAATAAATAAGGATACGTCAAGGGAGTGTTGTATAATACATTGCATATCAATCACTATTGTCTGGAGCAGTGAATGTTGTGCATTGTGGATTAGTGCATTAAACATAAGAAAAATGGACATTAATTTGTTGTTTCAAGTGTATGTTCTCATTTTAATTCGGTGTGTTCCATATGTTAGTGTTTGATGTTTTTGTCTTTGGTGTACTAGAGTTCAGTTGTGTAATACAATGTGAAAAGTCAAAGAGTAGTATTTTCGTTCTTTAGAGTTTGTTGTTCAGTAGTTTTCTTCCTTTTGGGACTCGTCCCAATAAAGTTATCCTCATTTGTGGCACCCAACCACTCTATGCAGCTTTTCCATCAACTAGTTTCAGTACACACTAAAAACAAAAATAAAAGAAAAAAAATATCTTTCAACTCACATTAAATGCTGAAAGAAAGAATGGCAACTCTATAAAGCTTCTTGCAAAAACAACAGTCCGTGCAAGTATGTGACGGATTTGCAGTGATCTTCCTCGCAAAACTCTAATCCTTGTGATCTGTGAAGAAGTACCAGCACTATTGAATTTAGAAATGAGTTAAAGATGAATTTTGTCTTGTGGTAGGAAAGCTTGAAATACACCAACTGAGCAACATGCTATACATTACAATGGCCACAAGAACAAGTCATTGCTTGAATAATTGGTATGTATTTGTACTGCACATTAATCCTGGTGAAGAGTTTCATTCAAAAGTCTAATCATATAATTTGAAGTTACATTAATATCATTGATTCGGCGTTGCAAAATTCTGGTCAAAATGGATTTAAGACAATTGAAAACTTCCTGTTAGCACTGGAACCTCCATTGTAAATTCAAGCTTAAGTACATCAACATGCAAATCTACAAATTTAACTTCATTGTTTTAAATAATTTTTTGTATTCAGAATTATCATCATATCATATAAATAAAATTTAACTTAAAAAGAGCATATTTAAAAAAAAAAAACTAAAAACTCATCTGTATACAACTAATAATCAATTAAAATCTTTCCAATAAAGTTGTCCTTTTTTGTGTGTCCCACCGCCCTACACATCTTCTTTTTGAAGACCAGATTTTTTCTTTCGTAATATTTGGTGTTGCATGATTTCAATTCGTTTGATTTATTATATTAATTATAAATAATTATAAATTTATAACAAGATTTTTCGTGATTGGCATGCACACTGCAAAAGGTATTTCTATTTTTTTCTATTTTAATAAAAAGGAAAAAAAATGATTGTTGTGGCCGACACGCGTATTATTCGTGCAATCTCTATTTTTTTTCTTTAATTAAGATTTTAGATTTCTCAAGCAAATAAAAGTTATGGTTTTGTGGTTGGCACATGTATTCTAGCACTAGGATATCACTAGGATAAGATAATCTGATATTCTACAATGATGTGTGTTTTCCTTGAAGAGGATCAACACTGTGTGGGCTATTCTCTTTCATTTGTTTTGTGTCTATGAATTGTGGTTTCATGTTCGTTGCAGTAGGGAGGGAAAAGGGTGGTCGCCTCTCCTCTATCATATATGTTGCCTATTTCCACCGTCCTTTTCTTTTATGAAGAACCACCTTTCTTGAATACGTGGATGCAGTGCAATACAAGGTGGTAATGACACACGATGGTTGTTGAAAGAATTCGTTTAAGGCATGTTCAACATCGTAGAATGGTTCTACCGAGGCAATGTCACATTCCTTTCTAGATTTCTCATCTTGCATACTCAATGCGAGAACTTGTGTTCACTTCACCTTTCAAATTCTTGGAGCTAAATTCTCAGGCTCGATTTTTTTAGTTTTTGCTACGCTGTCGACCTGAAATTTCTTCAACCAAAAAGTCGTATACAACCTGAGTAAACTAAAAATTTTGGTAATTGAATTTCTTGATGACCGAATTGGTCAGTACATGACTTGTGGTTGAAGAACTCAGAGACTGACGATGCAACTAAAACTAACAAAATCAAGCCTGAGAATTTAGTGCCAAGAATCAGGAAGGTGAAATAGCTATAGCTTTGTGCCAGAAATCTGGAGAGCAACATCACATCATCTTCGTGGAACGTTTCTACGACATTCAACATGCATTGGATGGACACTTACAAAAACCATAGTCCATAATCGTCGCCTTGTATCGCACTGCATCCATATATTTAAAGTAACTAACATTTTTATTACACCTCAACATTCTACGCATATGCTCAACCATGAGACGGAAAATAGACTCATCAATTTCACTACAATTGGACAGAAGACCACGTTTCTTGTCGTCCGATGTATTATCGCCTTCAAGTTGTGGATAACGATGAACTGGTCAAGATAATCTTTTATTTGCTTCGTCCAGTGGACGAAAAAGTGGAAAATGAAGACCCGAAGGTGACGACGTCAACCTCGGAGATAAGAAAATCATCAAAGCAGTTTATTCAAGAGAGATTATTGAAGTGTGTTGTTCTAATACAAAATCAGTGGCGTGGACTACTTTAGAAGGGATACAAGTGTGTCCCTTCCATGAACAAGCTTGCAAAGAAGGGATTACTCTTGAGGGCATTCATATCATCTACCACCACCAGAGAGACGCAAATGTTGGTACCTCTTATGGGATCAATTGACTCTATTTTAAGCAATAAGATCCTGGTAGCCATTGCCATGGAATGGGCGATTGGATTGTCGGTTGCAATGTTGTATTGTGGATATGTCTTTCATGTACCAGGCATCGACTGTGTATAGTGCTATCTAGGCCTCATCCGACTTCAAGGAGAAGTCAACCCACATTAAGACCAACTGGGTAACTAGTGGTGCACCGACAAGCACCGTCTACTGCTGGGAGTCCTCCTCGATCGTCATGCAGAATAAGAAGCTGGTAAGCAATTTACAAGTTTAATTATTTTATTATTTTATTTTAATAATAATAATTATGTACAAATTTAAGATAATTTTTTAATCGTTATAATTAAATATGTTTGCAGGAGTGTCAGCCCGACCGGCCGCCTCAGCGGGTGGAAGTGTTTGCTGATTGCTACAAGATGGGGTGACGTCTTGCTCTGCTATTTTGGCCGAGCATAGTGTTTATCGTTGTGGTGTTTTGTATGGGAAGAAACAGATAGTTAAGCTTCATGCTTCAGTACAATGGAATATCCAATGTAATATTCACAGGAGACGATGGATACAATTATAGAGAACACAAAAATTTGGTAAAGCTAAATTTTCTAGATGCTCTTAAGAAACATTTGTCCTAATCAACGATTTCTATGAATAAGAGTTATGAGCTTCAACACAGTTATCCATCACAAAAATATTCAATCACCATCTAGTGAAGGCAGATGTAGCACGACTTCTACGAATACGTTTATCGAAAAACGCAATAGTAGGGAGAAGTGAAGAAGTATATATAGGAAAAGAGGATTGAAACAACAAAATTGATCAAGAAGAATAACGTTATTGCATACACTCCAGTTCTCCTTTACACATACATCAGAACACATTAACCACAATCTTAAACACCATAGATAGAAATAAAAACACACACAAACAACACACAAATACACGTACATGCAAAATTCATCAATTGAATTTGCAAGCAAAATGTTGTCTTACTGTGTTATAATTTTCATCACACGCTGCATTGTCACACCCTCTAATGATACTATGCTAAGATACCACTAATTGTAGCACCCCTTAACAACACTACGATTTTATACTACCTAAATGTCACACTTGAATCAAATAACTCATAAATTTATATGTATATGTACGTAAACCATTCCACAACTGAGTATACCACAACAAGCAACAACATCGACTCATCCACAACTGAGTATATCTGTTCAAGTATAGTAGAGGAGAACTACTATAATTTGTTCACATGCCACCCTTATTTTAGTATATTATTCACATTCTCAATCTTTATAACTTATAATTTTATTAACTTGTGAGGTGAACACGGCATACTGGCCTGACCTGACTTGTAATGCAAAATATGGACCTATACCTTAGTGAGTGGACACAAGAAGATCTACACTTGAAAAATGTTAGCAGAGGAATGAGCCTGCAAATCAATAAGTAAATAACTCGCACCACAAATACATGTGAATTAAGTATATTAAAACAAAGAAAAAGTGAGCAAAACATATAAGATCATCCCCAATTTGATTTCAACACATCGCATTTTATTTAACAATACAATCATCTCATAGCAAGACAATCAATGAAATTCTGCCACTTTTAGACAGCTTCACAACAAGTCGATATAGTGTGTTTCTCTACCTACTCAACCTCACTATTAATTACATTATATTTATGTGAATTCCCCTTTGTATGCCACACACACTAGTTTTCCACACAGGCTATATTGCCAAACAAGCTAGTTGCCGCACAGGCTATATTGCCACACAGCTGCCACACGGGCTTGTCAATATTATCAAAGGGGTATTCACATAATAATTATCTTCCATTTCCATCACTTACTCAATTCTCCATTTCACTGTTCTTCTAAGCAACTAGTCAAGTGATACCACATATGATCGCATCTTCATTTACAAGTACCAACAACACATCATTCACAAACGGAATATTTCAATACATTTTCTTATCTCGCTTCCACAACATAATCTTTTAGTTGAATCATCAATCAGTCATACACTCCACATAAGTTATTACCAACGCCATTCATCTACTTCATACACCAAAGTAATATGGAGAGAAAACAACACATATATAGATAATGCAAATTATTTACTTACTTTACTTTCACAAGATAAGGATTCAACTCAATCAATCCATAACTATACCCTCCTTATAGGTTATTAGTAGCACAACCATAGACTTACATAAAACTAATATCAAGATGAAAAGGGACACATATAGATGACACTAATCATTTACTTACTTCAATCGCTAGATTGTCGACGGTCTTAAATTGGTGTGTAGATTTTTCTCAATTGATCCAGCTCCTAGTAAGATTTCAGATATTGATTCATTTTAAAATTCACACTATAATATATAAATACTTATGTTACCATGTTGATTAACATTTTTTTAGAAAGACTTGACAACACTTCTGTCCCAATTGACAATTTCACCTCAGGCCAAAATATAATTGATCCAAGTATAATTTTACTATAAATGTTCTCCTATGTCTCTAATTCTAGGCCCGACAAGAATCATACAAATTGTATGTATATATAGGGTAAATTACATCTACCTCCCCTGAGGTTTGACATAATTACAAATACCCCTTCGTTGTTTGAAAAATTACAACCCCCCCCTCCCCCCCGAGGTTTGTAATTTTCAACCAAAGGCCTAAAATTGATCATTTTGCCCTTGATTTTTTTAGTTAACTTGCAGAAAAATCATCCGAGGCAAATTACATTATTAACTCGTCTGTGTATAAAACTTTAAGAACCTCTCCCTGCGCATTGTAGTTCAAAAAACTTCAAAGATTTTTAAAAATTAAAATAAAATGCATAAGGACATTTTGGTCAGTTCACCATAAAAATGGATGGAAATGGATTATTTGTTAGACGATTACAAACATTAGGGGTGTATTTATAATTTTTGAAATAATGAGAGGGTATTTGTAATTATGTCAAACCTCAGGGGAGGTAGCTGTAATTTACCCTATATATAATGAGTTCTTTAGGTTTTAGTATAGTCTGGTGTCTACTGCCACAAATTCGTGGACACTGCGTCAAAATTCTCCCAAACATCATATACTCTTTGAAAAATTATAATACTTACAAAATATAATATATTATGTGTCTAGCTTCATTTCCACAAGAAACATACAAGTTTAACCTTCATATATCAAGTTATAAGGTTTTTAGTGTATCTTGCCTGAATTACCACAGAATCACGAGAACATAATATTTTACTAAATGTACCAATTAAAAAGACGTATTTAGCTTCTGCTTAAAACTACAAAGTTTTAGTAGACATCCTATGGTTTTCATTTATGTATGAATGACTACATTGCGACTGATATAACTCATGCTAATCGGAACAAAGCCTATCATGTTGCCTTTTGTCCAACTTAATCGGTTAATGTTCTTCAAATTCAACTTACATATTAACTCATATACGAATTTACAAAATGAAAGGGGAAGTAGCTTATCAAACCAGCTTTGAAATTACCCAATCTTGATGATAATGGAGGAACACAAAATTCTCTCTTTTCTTCTCTCTCTCTCTCTCTCTCTCTCTACAGCCTCACTCTTGTCCTTTTTCTTTTTATTGTTTCCACTTTCTTCTATTAGCTTCTATAGCTGATATATATATGCGTGTAATTAGGTGTATATATATATATGTAATTAGGTGTGTATTAATATATGCTTATGTTATATAAAGAAGAAATTTTCTCTTCTTCTTCCTCTGTCTCACTCTCTCTTTTTCTTTTGTATTTTGGTTTTGCTTTAGTGATTTAATTGTGCATTATGTAGATATATATATATATATTGTGTAGTATATATATTTTAAAATAATATTTTGTTTGTTCCCCTCATCTTTACAAGTTTTTATTTGAACCCCACGATTTCTATTGTACAAATATTCAAGTGCCTACAATAATTTGTTCGTCTTTCTAAATCTCTAAGTAAATACAAAATATTATATAATTCATCACACCATATATCCATATTCTTATGCTAATAAATGATGATCATGAATAAAGAATTCATGGACCTTACAATTCTCCCCCCAACAAAACTTTTGTCCTCGAAAGTTGATTATCGTATTCGTTCAAGGAAATGAATATGGGTTCTTCTCTTTCATATTCTCCTCAACCTCTCAAGTGGTTTATTTTGGATAGTGATTACTCCTCTTTACTTTTACCATTGGTATCTCTTTCTTTCTCAATTTCTTTATTGTGCAATCCAAAGTCTCTATTGGCTGTGCTACACACCTCAGTTTCTATGAAGTTTCTATTATTAGTTCATGTAGAACAGGACTAGGATCAGATCGGTATTATTGTAGCATAGTAACACGGAACACATCATGTATTTGTTAGAATAGGTGACCATGTAGCCAATCTTGGCAGGCAAAACGTAACCTATGTCTAGACAATTTCAGGGATTTGATAAATTATTAATGAATAAAGAAGTAAAATTCATTTGCCGTTACTTTGTTTGTGTTTACTTTATCTGCATTACGTATCTGTTCACTACGCAAACAAAGCCCACGGACTGAAAACGTATTTCGGGGACTGGGACTACGCTTGGAGGTGGGTCTATGAAATCAGTCCCGTCGAATCAGTCTGGAAATCTCCAAGTCAAGGAATCTCGAAAATGGGTACCGAGATTCCCCTTGAGACTTGCACTAAGCATCTGCTGTCGTATTTCATCGACGGGTGACGAAGGTCGTCAAAGCAGTGTTAGTGGGTTAGGTTGCTAGGGAGCAGCTGATTGAGGTGACTCGCAGAAACCGTCTTACGGAGGATCTTGAGTAGGGTCGGCTAGGTATGACGTGTGTTCCCGGTTCCAACAGTACAGGTCAAGTCCTTTGACTTAAGGAACTACTGAGTTTACCTGTATGTTACGGCTGTATCTTAGATATGGTGAGAGATTGCCAAGAAACACTTGAGTAGTCATAAGCGATGTCTAGTGCAGCTCCGGTGTATAGAGTGACAGTAGTTTCCAAGAAAGGATCTATCTCCTGTCAAAAGGCATTGACAGTTGAGTCTCACATATGCTCTGTGTCCTGTCCCTAAAATCAGTGGCCACAGTAACTGAACAGAAGGGAAGGTTTCCCTTGCGGCGTTTAGTAAGGACAGACCGACACTTAGGTCCAAAATGGGTATCTGCATTTTCCGTGCCCTAGACCCTAAGTGGTGAGACCGAAGATAGAAGGACAAGTGTACTATTAGAGCCTAAATGTTCATCCCCGAATATTCACCTAGTCTCTAGTGCCATGGACCGTTGCTAGATGGCCACCCATGGTAACGGGCGGATTCTTCCGACCAAATCTAGCTGAAAGGTGAACCTAAAGAGTCAGACACAATCCGCACACATTAAGTATTTAATTTAGAATTAAATATCGGAGAAATGGAATGATTAAATTGGATTAACTCGGGTCCTTAATTTTCTTGAAGAGAATTAATTCCTTTTATTAGATAAAAGGGATTAATCTAATAAATTAGATTTATTAGAAAATTAATTTAATGGGCCTAGAATAAATATTTATATTTATTTTATTAATTTATTGCCCTTTGAAATATTTAAATAGGTTTTAAATATTACATTAAATTAAATTAATGGTTGAGATTAAAAGGAGAGATGGATGGCTAGGATTAATTTGACTAGGTCAAATTACTACTTTGACTAGGACTTTGACTATGTAAAAATCCTAGTCAAATTAGTCTTCTAGAGTTGGAGTTTGAAGAGGATTAAAACTCCTCCTCTATAAACAGTCCTAGCCCCTCACCCTAAGAGAGATGATGAAACTCCAACACACACAACACACGCTGTCTCTCGGCTCTCCCTCTCTCGTCCGCCTCTCTCTCTTTCTCTCGCTCTCTCTCCAAGTTTGTTCTTTTGTGTTAACAATTGAACAAAAGGAGGATTAATCCTGTTAATTAATAACGTATGATTGATCCGTCCTCTCCTATATACTTGTTCGTTTGCTAGCACGACGTGCAAGATACGTGGGCGGATTGCGTGTCACAATTTGGAGAATTTCACATACGAGATTTGGTGCAAATTGGGGAACAACGCGAGTACCCATTAGAAGATGAAAACGACAAAACGATAATTCCCTTTTACATTTTCTTCTCTTCTTTTATTTTAAATCCTATGGCCCCCATGATTGTTTATATGCTTTTAATTCATGAGATACACCAAACACCCGGGAACTTCAAGGGTACACCCCTTGAACGTGTTCTTTATTTTACGTAAAAGCATGTTTAAATTTTGTTATTTAATTTTATACCGCGCTTCCGCATTCGCGCTATTTCTCGGGACGATCCCCAATCTTTCAGTGGTATCAGAGCCCGGTTCGGTGTATAGGCCTAGGATTTTACGTGCGTTTTAAGCATGAAAACATGTTATGGCATGTTTTAATTAATTCTTGATTTTATTATTATTAAAGCATGTCGTTTTTCTTGCTTTTAAATTCGTATGATTTTTTGGTATTGTTGGATTTTCTGTTTTTCTTGGGAAATGGGGGGTGAAAGTCGAACAATATGGAGAAACGCAGCACGCGGCCATGTGCACAGGCGAGACAGACGCGCGTAGGCAGAGGAGCCTGCGTGCGGCAGCCTGCGCTAGGCGCGCATGGCTGCGCGCAGTCAGCCTGCCAGGTGGCGCGGTCGGGCGCGCGCGCGCAAACGGGCAGGGAAGCCCGCGCGCGCTAGGCCAGCGCGGTGGGATGCCGAGAGGCCGCGCGCGAGGAGTCTGCGCGCTGAAGGGCCGCGGGTTTTCGCTGGGGTTTCTATTTTTAAATATGTAATGAGAGTAGGATAGGAGTGAGATTTTATTTTATGTAATTGGTGGAGAAGAAGAAAGGTCCACATGGAAGCCCAGACTGGAGGTTCCAAGGCGTTTCCATGAAGAGAAGAAAGAGAAAAGAGACCAAGACCCCATCAGAATGATGATTGGGTTACTATTAATGTAATAGTGTAGGACCAACCCTAGATTGACCATAGATCCACTACGGGCTCAGTGGATCGCATAGGATTCGGGCTCGTGATCATCCAACAGGGGCATGCTAGGCTTTAATTTTGCATGTGGTTATTATGATGGATGCAATTTATTTATTTTCGCATTATGGATGAATGTGTTAATATTACTATATGATTTCTCGGTCATTTACTACTCTCACATTGGTTGGACCAATGCCCAAATATTAGACCCTAGACAAAATAGACATGGACTCTAGGAGTGTGTCCATGCCTTCCAGTCCATGGCATAGTGAGGAAGCTGATTTAGGTCGATAGCGTGGTCTGACGAGTCGTGGCACGTCTATCATACTTAAAAGAAGCTGCACTATGTCATGAACGAAAAGTAGACCACTGTTACCTGTCTCACGAGTCGTGGAGGTAGCAGTGGGTCTATGGCTCGGTTGATTGAGTCGGGTCTAATGCCCGATTAGCATGATTCGCTTGGAGTCCTCGGGATTATGTGAAAGGGTGAGGCAATAATCTTGGGAATCTCGTGGAACGAGAATTGTATGGTATACCTCCTACAGGATTTTTTCCATGCGAATCGTAAAAGCGGGGTATGGGAAAATTCGCTGTGGATCCCAAGCCCACTAGGAAAAGGTTTTTCCGAAAACAACGTTTGAGAGTACCGTGTTTTCGTATAAATAGTGGGAGCATTAAATGACTAAATACCAAGCATTTAATTATTTATCAAACCACCATATTTTATATTCTGCTGATCGCGAACTCTGTTTTTAAATGTAGATTTAAAATGTCTAAGAACCCTTTATCGACCATTCTTGAGACCAACAAATTCAATGGAACCAATTACAACGACTGGTTGCGCAATCTCAGGTTAGTCCTGGATTACGAGAACCAAGACTACGTCATGGACGAGCCTCTCCCTAGGACCTTACCGGAAGGATCCATGCTGGAAGAACGTGAGACGTTCGAGACTTGGCATAAGGATAACTGGAAGGTCCGTAGCGTCATACTTGCTTCAATGACGAATGAGATTCAGAAGCAATATGAAAGGCTAGACGATGTCCCTTCCACTATGGCTTGCCTCAAGGATTACTATGCAGTTCCGGACCGGCATACTAGGTATGTCGCGACCAAGGTGTTCTTTGGAACTAAAATGACAGAAGGATTCTCTGTACAAGAGCACGGGGTTAAAATGCTTACCCTGGTGGAAAAGCTCGAGGACCTAAAGGCAGGCCTTGATAATGAGACGTACATAGATGTGATCCTTCAGTCTCTCCCACCCTCCTTCGACTAATTTATTGTCAACTACAACATGAACGCACTTGAGAAGGGCATTCATGAGTTGATTAATATGTTGGTGCAATACGAGGCAACAATCAAAAAGTCCACGCCTTCGGTATTGTTTGGAGGTGCTTCAACTTCTAAAACGAAAGGCAAGGGTGCCGGACGTTGGAAAAGGACGAAGGGAAAGGGAAAAGCCGTCAAAGCAGCTACGAATACTAAGAGTGTTCCCATTGCCAAAGAGGGGAAAGGCAAAGAAAAGGGAAAGGTTATCTCCAAGCAACAGTCGAGGGCATATGACATATGTATCTATTGCCGTGAGAAAGGGCATTGTAAGAGGGAGTGTCCCAAGCTCCTCTCGAACTATGGTATATTTGTGATTGAGGTTAATAAGGTCACTAATTCTGCCTCTTGGGTATTAGATACCGACTGTGTAGTCACATTTGCAATGATTTGCAGGTGCTGAAAAGAAGCAGAAAACTGGGTAGCGGGGATATGATCCTGAAGCTTGGGAATGGCAAGGCCATCTCGGCAGAAGCAGTAGGATCCGCCACTCTAGTAGTTAGTGATAATATTAGCATAGAATTAGAGCAAGTTTATTATGTACCTAGTATGATTAAAAACATCATTTCCATTCCATTGTTAGACAATAGTGGTTATGAGTTTATGATCAATAAAAATTGCTTTTATTTGATGAGGTGTGGAATTGCTCATCTACTTGGTACACTTAATAATGGGCTCTATATCTTGCAACAAACGAACTTCGTTCTTAACGCTCAACACAAACGTAAAATAGATAATAACGGGAACGCATGACTGTGGCACGCTAGGCTAGGTCACATATCCTAAGACAGGATGAAATGATTTGTAGACTCAAATAACCTAGAGGTAGGGGACTTGAGTCAGCTACCAACTTGTGAATCCTGTCTAAGAGGGAAAATGACCAAGAAGCCCTTTGTAGGACAAAGCAGGCTTGCCACAGGTCTGTTGGACTTGGTCCATACAGACGTATGTGGACCACTAAGGACGCAGGCCCGAGGTGGGTTCTCCTACTTCATAACCTTTACCGATGATCATTCACGGTATGGTTATGTTTACCTGATGAGGTACAAGTCTGAAGCTCTTGAGAGGTTTAAAGAATTCAGACTTGAAGTGGAGAACCAAACCAACTGCAAAATTAAAGTCCTACGGTCAAACCGAGACGGAGAATACCTTAGTATCGAGTTCCTTAATTATCTAAAAGAAAATGGTATAATATCTGAATGGACACCTCCCGGGACACCACAATTAAATGGTGTCTCTGAAAGGAGGAATCGAACCCTGTTGGACATGGTTCGATCCATGATGAGTTTTACCAAATTGCCCCTATCCTTTTGGGGCTATGCATTGGAAACAACAGCCAAGTTGTTAAATTTGGCGCCAACCAGTCTATTGACCCAAACGCCATATGCGATATGGCATGGCAAGCCTGCATCCTACAACTACTTGAAAGTGTGGGGTAGCCCCGCATACGTCAAGAGGTTAGTGGGAGATAAGTTAGAATCCAGGTCTAGCTTATGCAGGTTCGTTGGATACCCTAAAGAAAGTCCAGGTTATTACTTTTATGACCCCTTGGAACAAAAGTTATTTGTTTCGAGGAACACAGTATTCTTAGAACAGGGCTTCCCAGAGGATATCCAACCTGATGAACTGATCCTTGAGGAATCAAGTGATGGAAACCAGTCATCAGAGGGTAACCGCGGATTCCTCACTTAGAGGATTCAGGATAGATACCCAAAGGACTGACCGACCTCGAGAAGTCCAACATGCTAGGCATGTGGGACAGCCTCAGGAACAGCCAGCCCCGGTACCTGAACCGCCAGCTCCTATACAGTCAGCGCCCACAGTCAACACTGACGTTCCCGTTCTCCGTAGGTCTACTAGAGAGTCCAGACCTCCAGTGAGATATGGCTTTCTAAATACGACCGGTCTACTGGATAACGATCCTAAGACATACGGAGAAGTGATGTCTGACATCGACTCCGGGAAATGGCTTGAGGCCATGAAAACCAAAATGGACTCCATGAGCGAGAACCAAGTCTGGAGACCTGTAGATCCACCAAAAGGTGTTAAGCCAGTTGGCTGTAAGTGGGTCTACAAGCGCAAACTTGGCGTTGATGGAGAAGTCACGACTTTTAAGGCTAGGCTAGTAGGTAAGGGGTACACTCAACGACCCGGGGTCGATTTTGAGGACACCTACTCGCCGGTAGCCATGGCTAAATCCATTCGGATCCTGCGCGCCATAGCAGCATGGTATGACTATGAGATATGACAGATGGACGTGAAAACGGCCTTCCTCAATGGTTTCGTTGAGGAAGAGATCTATATGGATCAGCCGGAGGGTTTCACAGTCACTGGAGAAGAACAGAAGGTATGTCGTCTCTAGAAGTCCATCTATGGCCTCGAACAAGCATCCCGAAGTTGGAACATTCGCTTTGATGAAGTGATACGAGGCTATGACTTAATAAAAAATGAATCCGACCCTTGTGTATACAAGAAGGTCAGTGGGAGCTCTATAGTGTTCCTAGTGCTTTATGTGGATGACATTTTACTCATAGGTAATGATATTAGAATGTTGGGTGACACAAAAGCATGGTTATCAACCCAGTTTTCCATGAAGGAGTTGGGTGAAGCCTCCTACATCCTAGGCATCCAGATTGTCAGGGACAGATCTAAAAGGATGTTAAGGCTCACCCAAAACTCGTATATGGAGAAAGTCCTAAAGAGATATCGGATGGACAACTCCAAACAAGGATTCCTTCCCATGAGGCATGGGATCAAGTTATCCAAGAAACAGTTCCCGCAGACTGATGAGGAACTTGAAAGGATGAAAGTCATCCCCTATGCTTCTGCCGTAGGTAGCATCTGTTAGAATAGGTGACCATGTAGCCAATCTTGGCGTGGCAAAATATAACCTATGTCTAGACAATTTCAATGTTTTGATAAAACTATTAATGAATAAAGAAGTGAAATTCATTCTGGCATTACTTTGTTTGCATTCACTTTACTGCTTTATCTATCTGTTCACTACGCAAACAAAGCCACGGACTGAAAGCCCATTTCGGGGACTGGGACTACTCTTGGAGGTAGGTCCATGAAATCAGTCCCGCCGAATCAGTCCGAAAAACTCCAAGTCAAGGAATCTCGAAAATGGGTACCGGGATTCCCTTTGAGACTTGCACTAAGCATCTGCTGTCGTATTTCATCGACGGGTGACGAAGGTCGACTAAGCAGTGTTAGTGGGTTAGCCTGCTGGGGAGCACCTGACTGAGGTGACTTGCGGGAACCGTCTTATGGAGGACCTTGAGTAGGGTCAGCAAGGTATGACGTGTATTCCAGGTTCCAACGGTGCAGGACAAGTCCATTACTTGAGGAACTGCTGAGTTTACCTGTATATCAAGTCTGTATCTTAGATATGGTGAGAGATTGCCAAGAAGCACTTGAGTAGTCATAAGCCATGTCTAGTGCAGCTCTGGTGTACAAAGTGACAGTAGTTTCCAAGACAGTTGAGTCTCACGTATGCTCTGTGTCTTGTCCTTAAAATCTGTGGCCACAGTAACTGAACAGAAGGGAAGACTTCCCTTGCGGCGTTTAGTAAGGGCAGACCGACACTTAGGTCGAAAATGGGTACCTGCATTTTCCGTGCCCTAGACCCTAAGTGGTGAGACCGTAGACAGAAGGACAAGTGTACTGTTGGAGCCTAAATGTTCATCCTCGAAATTTCACCTAGTCTCTAGTGCCATGGACCGTTGCTAGATGGCCACCCATGGTAACGGACGGATTCTAGTAATCCGACCAAGTCTAGCTGAAAGGTGAACCTAAAGAGTCACACACAATCCACACACATCAAGTATTTAATTTAGAATTAAATATTGGAGAAAAGGAATGATTAAATTGGATTTAGTCGGGACCTTTATTTTCTTAGGAGAATTAATTCCTTCTATTTGATAAAAGGAATTAATCTAATAAATTGGATTTATTAGAGGATTAATTTAATAGGCCTAGAATAAATATTTATAATTTACTATATTTATTTATTTCGCCTTTGGAATATTTAGTAGGATTTAAATATTCCATTAAATTAAATTAATGGTTGAGATTGAAAGGGAGAGATGGATGGCTAGGATTAATTTGACTAGGTCAAATACTACTTTGACTAGGTCAAAATCCTAGTCAAAATAGACCTCTTTAGAGTTGGAGTTTAAAGAGGATTAAACTCCTCCTCTATATATAGTCCTAGTCTTTCACTATTTGAGAAGTGATGAAATTCCAACACACACACACACACACACACACACAATTCGGCTCTCTCCCTCACCCCTCTCGTTCGCCCTCTCTCTCTCCCTCAAACAAGAAAGCACTTCTTGATTCTTTTGTTCTTGGAACATTAGATCAAAAAGGAGAATTAATACCATTAATTAATAACGTCTTATTAATTCATCCTCTCCAATATTATACTTGTTTGTTCGCTAGCACGACATCTTATATACGTGGGTGGATTGCGTGTTACTGTTTGGAGAGTCTCAAGAACGAGACTTGGAGCAAATCGGGGAACAACGCGAGTAGCAGTTAGAAGACGAAAACGACAATCGGTAGGTTCCGATTTAATTTTTTCGTTCCTTTTATTTTTCAATCCTATGGCCTCCATGATTTGTTTATGCTTTTAATTTCATGAGATACACCGAACACCCGGGAAAGTTCAAGGGCACACCCCTTGAACGTGTTTATTTATTTTATCAAAGCATGTTTATTTTTTGTATATTAATTTTATACCGCGCTTCCGCATTCGCGCTATTTTTCCGGGACGATCCACAATCTTTCAACATCCAATATGCGGTCCACTGCACCAGGCCTGACATTGCTTACGCTTTGAGCGTAACAAACATATATCAGTCTTGTGCAGGAGAGGCACATTGGAATGCTGTCAAGGGCATCCTTAAGTACCTGAGGAGGACTAAGGAAATGTTTTTAGTCTATGGCAATGGATAACTGATCATGGAAGGCTTTAGCGACGCTAGCTTCCAGTCTGATGATGATGATGCCAAGTCTCAATCGGGTTATGTATTCAAGCTCAATGGAGGAGTAGTGGCTTGGAAAAGTTCCAAACAAGCAACCACTGCTGTTTCCACCACTGAGGCCGAATACATAGCAGCTTCAGAAGCTGCCAAGGAAGCGGTTTTGATGAGAAACTACATCCAAGAGTTGGGTGTGGTGCCTAGCATTGCCGAGCCCGTTGTCATCTTTTGTGATAACAACGGAGCAATAGCGCAAGCAAAGGAACCGAGATCTCATCACCGTTCCAAACACATTCTTAGACGCTACGATCTTTTAAGAGAAATGGTAGGAAGAGGTGACGTTCGGATGGACCGAGTCAACTCAGCAGACAATACAGCAGATCCGCTGACAAAGCCTATGTCGCAGAGCGCTCATACGCAACATCTTGAGAAGATGGGGATTAGACATATGGGCGATTGGCTTTAAGGTCAAGTGGGAGATTGTTACAATAGGTGACCATGCAGCCAATCTTGGCAAGCAAAATGTAACCTATGTCTAGACAACTTCAGGGATTTGATAAATTATTAATGAATAAAGAAGTGAAATTCATTTGGCATTACTTTGTTTGTGTTCACTTTATCTGCATTACGTATCTGTTCACTACGCAAACAAAGTCCACAGACTGAAAACGTATTTCGGGAACCGGGACTACGCTTGGAGGTAGGTCTATGAAATCAGTCCCATCGAGTCAGTCCGGAAATCTCCAAGTCAAGGAATCTCGAAAATGGGTACCGAGATTCCCCTTGAGACTTGCACTAAGCATCTGCTGTCGTATTTCATCGACGGGTGATGAAGGTCGTCCAAGCAGTGTTAGTGGGTTAGCCTACTAGGGAGCAGCTGACTAAGGTGACTCGCGGGAACCGTCTTACGGAGGATCTTGAGTACGGTCGGCTAGGTATGACGTGTGTTCCTGGTTCCAACAGTACAAGTCAAGTCCTTTGACTTGAGGAACTGCTGAGTTTACCTGTATGTCAGGGCTGTATCTTAGATATGGTGAGAGATTACCAAGAAACACTTGAGTAGTCATAAGCGATGTCTAGTGCAGCTCCGGTGTACAGAGTGACAGTAGTTTCCAAGAAAGGATTTGTCTCCTGTCAAAAGGCATTGACAGTTGAGTCTCACATATGCTCTGTGTCCTGTCCCTAAAATCTGTGGCCACAGTAACTGAACAAAAGGGAAGGTTTCCCTTGCGGCGTTTAGTAAGGACAGACCGACACTTAGGTCCAAAATGGGTACCTGCATTTCCTGTGCCCTAGACCCTAAGTGGTGAGACCGAAGATAGAAAGACAAGTGTACTGTTAGAGCCTAAATGATCATCCCCGAATATTCACCTAGTCTCTAGTGCCATGGACCGTTGCTAGATGGCCACCCATGGTAACGGGCGAATTCTATGAATCCGACCAAGTCTAGCTGAAAGGTGAACCTAAAGAGTCACACACAATCTACACACAGTAAGTATTTAATTTAGAATTAAATATTGGAGAAATGGAATGATTAAATTGGATTTAATTGGGTCCTTAATTTTCTTGGAGAGAATAAATTCCTTTTATTAGATAAAGTGATTAATCTAATAAATTAGATTTATTAGAAAATTAATTTAATGGGCCTAGAATAAATATTTATATTTATTATATTAATTTATTGCCCTTTGGAATATTTAAATAGGTTTTAAATATTCCATTAAATTAAATTAATGGTTGAGATTAAAAGAAGAGATGGATGGCTAGGATTAATTTGACTAGGTCAAATTACTACTTTGACTAGGACTTTGACTAGGTCAAAATCCTAGTCAAATTAGTCTTCTAGGGTTGGAGTTTGAAGAGGATTAAACTCCTCCTCTATAAATAGTCCTAGCCCCTCACCATAAGAGAGAGGATGAAACTCCAACACACACAACACACACTCTCTCTCGGCTCTCCCTCTCGTCCGCCTCTCTCTCTCTCTCTCTCTCTCTCTCTCTCCCCCCTCCTCCCAAGTTTGTTCTTTTGTGTTAACAATTGAACAAAAGGAGGATTAATCCCGTTAATTAATAACGTGTGATTGATCCGTCCTCTCCTATATACTTGTTCGTTCGCTAGCACGACGTGCAAGATACGTGGGCGGATTGTGTGTCACAATTTGGAGAATCTCACATACGAGATTTGGTGCAAATTGGGGAACAACGAGAGTACCGGTTAGAAGACGAAAACTCGGTAATTCCCTTTTACGTTTTCGTCTCTTCTTTTATTTTAAATCCTATAGCCTCCATGATTGTTTATATGCTTTAATTCATGAGATACACCAAACACCCGGGAACTTCAAGGGTACACCCCTTGAACGTGTTCTTTATTTTATGAAAAAACATGTTTAAATTTTGTGATTTAATTTTATACCGCGCTTTCGCATTCGCGCTATTTCCCCGGACGATCCACAATCTTTCAGTATTTGCGATAATTTTTTTGTAATACTAATCAATAAGCTAGTGGTTCCACACTTTCGGTAATTTCATACGGCCCAATATATCTCGGACTTAGCTTTCCTTGCTGGAAAAATCTTAAAATTCCTTTCCACGTTGATACCTTCAGAAAAACTTTTTCTCCTACCTCATACTCTATCTCTCTATGATGTTTGTCAACATAACTCTTCTGTCGATCTTGTGCTGCCTTCAAACACTTCTGATTATTTTTATCTTGTCTAATGTTTCTTGAACTATTTTCGAACCTTCCATTTGTCTTAACCTCTCAACATCCCAATATATTGGACTCCAATATTTTCTTTCATACAAAGCCTCATACGGAGCCATACCAATGCTAGAATGAAAACCGTTATTATATGTAAATTCCATTAGCTGTGAATTCAATTATTGACTAATTTATCCAAAGAATCATCTAATCATATCGGTAAGAAATGAGCTGATTTGGCTAGTCAATGCATGACTACCCAATAGAATCATATTTTCTGACGTATGTGGCAACCCCCAATGGCAAAATGTACAGTGGTCTTTTCTCATTTTCATTTATGCGTAGACAAAGGACAAAGCTTACTAGTAGTGGCTAATGTCCTGCCTTTACTTTGTGACAAGTTAAGTATTTAGCCTTTCCTACCACATCCCTTTTTATCATTTGCCACCAACTATAGAGTCTTAAATTCTGATACATTTTTATAGGACCAGGATGCATGACATATATGCACTTTGGGCTTCCCGCATGATCTCTTCGCGTAACCCCTCCTCATCAAGTACACAAGCTCACTCTCCCATACAATATCACTCTATTAGTCCTTATTGAAAAATTTGGTCTCTACCCTAATTTATTTTTTCTAACATCCTTAATAAGAAAGCATTCAATAAAACTGTAATAGTTCCATCCTTAAGTACTTCCACCAATTATCAAGTTTCGAGATATTCTTCCAAACATAAAAGCAACAAGTACGATACACTATCTACATGTACTAATCTAGTCCCAGTGTATTTAATGTTATATGAAACCAAACCCACTTATCATTTCCGTTCTCATACCTCAAGACTTATCTATAAATAAGGACCCTATTAGTTAGCTGAAAAATCAACACTTGTTTTTCTTATATCTCATCAATATAATTCAACCAAATTTATCATTACTGAACCCAAATATCTCTCATATTATATTTGCATTACCAAAATTTATTAAGCACCAACAGTGTCATCTTATTCATCTAATAAATACTGCAGAGTACAGATCATCTCTTAAGACATACTAGTAATATTGCTTACATAGCATTTAATTGGTAGCAAGTTAATCCCAAAATACCAATTATGATTCGAACATCACTATTGATGGTTCCTAATATTTAAATTTTGTCAAACAATAAACACCACACTTGGTACATAAATCCATTTCCACATACCAAGTATAGTATGTATCGAAAGACTCTTTATCAAATTGAGAATCAATATCCAACACAAACTTTTAATATTGTCCCAACCTAAAAAAGCTACCATAGCAAGATCAACAACATAATTTATCGGCTCAATACTTCAATTATAGTAAATCATACCCTAAAAGTATTTTACAGTCTAGAATAGCCTTAACTTTTGTTGGATTAGGTTGTACCCTTGTTTTGAGACAATATGCCCAAAGAAGGTATTCTTCTATCCAAAACTCACATTGCTAAACTTAGCATACATTTGCTTCTCTCTCAAGATCCACAACACGCTTTTCAAATGTTTTTTATGCTCGTACCCACTCCTCGAATATACTAAGATATCATCTATAAAAACTACAATTGATCCAAGTACTAAAATGTGCGATTTTTCAGTATTATGAACATCACCTATGCATTCCTTAATCCATATGACATTACTAAAACTCGTAGTGACCATATGTTAGAATAGGTGACCAGAAAGCCAATAGGTTTGGTGATTTGTCACCTATCTGACAACTTGATGTAAATGTAATATTATATGTGATGAATAAAATGAGCGTTTGTCACCATTGGTATCTACTTTGTTGCTCTCATATTACATATGTTAAAACGGTGTTTTACTTATATCGCAACAAAGCCCACAGACCACGATTGACAACGCATGCAGTTGGCCACGCATTGGATGGTGGTCATGTAACCAACTGGTTAAGAGTTGGGCCTGAAACGTTCCAAGTCAAGGACCTTGAGATAGGGCATCGAGAATTCTATTGAGACTTGCATCAAGAGTCGTGTTCATTGGATGAGTGTCGTGTTTCATCGGCGACAGGCGTGGGAGGCCTACACGATCTTGATGGGTTGGTCGACAGGGGTCGAGCCGACTGGACTGGCTCGCGGGGATCATGGAAGCCTTGGACGCTTGGTCGGTATGATTGGATTTTCCCGGTTCCGATAGTACGGAGTGGTCCTCAGACTTGAGGAACCATGGCAATCGCGTGCACAGGATGGCTCCTTGACCGTTCCTATTCAGGTTTGGCGCTCCGCCTGTATTGGGAGTCCCCGAAGTTCAAGGAGGAGTACGTGAAGAACAAGGGGAACTTGTCCGCCAACCCGGCCGCATCCGCTACTGTGTACCGCGGGGGTTCTGTCTCCATCGGTATGCACAAGCCGAAGATGGTAAGATGTTTAATATTATTTAAATTATTTATTATTATTAAATCAAAAATTGTAATAACCGTTTTCAATTTCTTTTTATAGGAGGAGGAGCTCGGCCGACCAGTGAAGTAGATGGAGTTATTCTCCAGATGCTACAAGAAGAAGGCCGACGGCGGCTGGAGCGGGCCGAGGGCAGCGCAGGTGGCGGTAAGTTGTAAATTTATATTCTGTTTTATTTTTTTAATGTTTGAAAATATTCTAATTTATTCTAACTATTTTTGCAGGAGGCGTTCCAGAAGATGCTGGAGGATCACCAGTCTCAGGCTATGGCCAATCCTGGGGCTACTCCAGCCGAATCAAAGGGCTCGGTGGCGCAGATCGAGCAGGAGATGTGGTTGGCTTGCATCGGGCGCAAGAACAAGGGCCGAGTATCCGGTCTTGGTTCTGAGGCCCACGGTCTCAGCCAGATCGTTACCTCGCCATCACCACCGCCAGCGCTAGAGCCTTCGACAAACCTAGAGGGTCGGATGGTCCGCCTCGAGGAGATGATGGTGGACATGACGAGCATGATGAAGGCCCTGCAGACTAGTTACTCCGGTGCCGACCGTCACGACCTCCTAGAGACCCCCCCTCCCAAACATTGACGAGATGGACGAGGGGGACGAGGACTAGATTTACGATTTTTTTTGTTTTTGTAATTAAATTAGGTAATATTTGCATTTAATATAATTTTTATTTCTAAATTATTCATTTTTTCATATTAAATAATAATAATTATAAAACCAAATTCAAAAATATTATTAATAATTTAATATATATTTTAATGATAATAATTATTATAAAATAAATAATAATTCTTTAATTAGGAACGGTACTTTCGACGGTCGTGGATCGCTTATAAACCGTTTCAATGTGTGACTGTTTAAAAGAAGTGGCCGTTCCTATTACCGGGTAAAAACAAATTCCAAATTATGGACTTGCCGTTCCAATTTTATACCAAACCGTTCCTATACAACGGTGAAAACAAATTCCAAATTATGCACAGACTGTTCCTACATGTATTCCAAATTCAATACTTTCGTTGTTAGGTTTTCGTTCTAAATACAATACCAAAAACCGGTCCAATATCGTATTCCAAATTAGGAGTACAAAATCCGTTCCCAAAAACTGGGTCCAAATGTATTCCAGTAACCGTTCCTGAGGTGCACATGCGACCGTTCCAAGACGCATTCCAGATACAGTGCTAAATTGTATCTTCAACTTATACTGACAATTCCAAAATGTGTTCTAACGACCGTTCCTAATTGCGCGTATTTGTTTTGATATGACCGTTCCAATAATTTATAAGGTGTTCCAAATGAAAAAAAATACAAGTTCATACATACAAAGGTAATTAGGAGCGGTAGAATGATAGTATCCCAACAACCGTTCCTGTTTTGGAACGGTCAACATGCTCTCGTTCCTATTTATTAGGACCGCCTCTCATTGCAACGGATAACCTCCCGTTCCTCAACTGTTCCTAATACCTGTCCAAATGAGTACAATTACTGCATTTTTTGTAGTGTCACTTAGGAAATTCATAGAATTAAATATAGATTTAAGATCATCATGAGTTTTGGTACGGAGTAATGAAAACAAAATTACATTTTTAGTCCCACAGGATAGAGGTTCAACAATTTCAGTTTTCTATTTTATGAAAATTTTAAAATGATCTCAAAATTTGAAAACTCAACAAGTTTAGTCCAATACTTTACGAAATTTTCAAAATGGTCCTAAAATTGGAAAAAATCGACACATTTAGTCTTATAAATCACATAAAGTAGAGGACTAATGTATCGAGTTTTCTAAATTTGCGACCATTTCGAAAACCTCGTAAAGCAAAGGACTAAACGTGTCGAATTTTTCTAATTTTAGGATCATTTTGAAAATTGCGTAAAACAGGAGGGATAAATGTGTTGTACCCATATTATATAGAACTAAAAGTTTAATTTTGCCGAGTAATGACTTTATTTTTAGGGTAAATTACATCCACCTCCCCTGAGGTTTGGCATAATTACAAATATCCCCTTATTTGAAAAATTACAAATCCCCCCTAAGGTTTGTGTTTAACCAAAGGCTTAAAATTGATCATTTTCTCCTTGAATTTTTTATTAGAATTATAGAAAAATCGGCCAAGGCAAATTGCATTAATGCTCCTCTGTATAAAAAACTTAAGAAACCTCTCCCTGCACATTGTAGTCCAAATTTTATTAAGAATTAAATAAAAATAATTCAGTGCATAATGGCATTTTGGTTAGTTCACCCATAAAAATGGATGAGAATGGGTTATTTGTTAGACGATTACAAACCTCCAGGGGTATTTTTAATTTTTCAAACAATGAGGGGTTGTTATTATGCCAAACCTCAAGGAGGTAGCTATAATTTACCCTTATTTTTATCATACTAGCTGCCATAGCACGAGGTCCCCATGAGCATAATTTTTTAAGTTAAAATTTAAATAAGCACAAAAATCTTGTAATAATAAACAAAACGATAAAAAAAAAGTTCTCTCTGCATGAGGGCTCTCTGTTCTCTCCCCATGAGGGTTTTCTTCCACCACGTCTCCTTCTCTCCTATTCCGCTTCTCTTCCATCTTGCCCCGTTCTATTATTAGTTTCTCTGGTGTGGTGCTTGGGCCTTCTACTTCCACGGTAGCATAGACTTTACTGCGGACGTGCCTTGGTGTGGTGGCTACTGCGTCCCTGCTTGTGTGCTAGGGTTTCCCTTTATTCCCTATCCCTCAATTAAGGTTTTGTATCTCCTTTGGCCTTTTCGTTTTTTCATCGTCTGGTCTGCTTATTTTCTTTCTTGTTACTTCTGTGTTTGTTTCGTTCCCCCTTTCCTTTTGTTTATTTGTTGCTGCGTCTGTGTCTTTGTTTTTTCATTTTATGTTTTGTTTTCTTGGCAGGCTTTAACATTTCCCAAGAAATTGGGAGAGACTAGTGCCTATTAGTGTTGGTGTTGGCGTCGGCTCGCTTCGCTTTTCCGTCGAGTACCACGTTTAACTGCTTCTCTTGGGCATGGAGGCATTTTGTAGCAGGTTAGGAAAGAACTAAAAATTGTCGGATGTGGAGGGCTCGGGTTTGGTGATAGTGGATGGGCTGGACGGCCGACTCAGAATCGCATCATTTATATCTGGTGGGCAGACTTCTGTTGTCTAAGCAACCCAAGTTCGATGCTCTAGTAGCCTCGGCCCGAAGTATGTTAAATCCAGTGAAAGGGCTCGAGATGAAAAGTCTGGCAGAAGGGCGCTTCTTGATCCGCTTTAACCACATCCTTGATTGCAATAGGGCTTTAGAAGGCTGGCCTTTGAGTTTCGAGAAGAATACTTTGGTTCTGAATGGTATAGGAGTGGGCAAGAATTTACTTGTGTTGATCTAAATTGGTGGAGTTCTTTATGCACGTCCATGACCTCCCCGTGAACAAGATGAACATTGGGGTTGCGACGCTCTTATGACACAGGCTAGGTCTGTTTCGGGATATGGATCATGGAGAGCCACTCTGTGTATTTGTGTTGCACTGAATGTCACGCTCCCGCTAGTTCGGGCTCTTCGGCTATGCACTACTTCAGGGGAGGATCTACTAGTCTCCTTCACGTACGAGCGTCTACAAAACTTCTGCTATTTGTGCGGGCGATTGGGGCATGGGCACATCTCTATATACTGCAAAGTAAGGTTTGAGGAAGGTTTTCAGGACCCGGGTGATGACTCGCCGTATCGGCAATGGTTAAGGGCACTGGCCAATAGTTAGGGGCCTTCTCGGCTAAGGAAACACAATGAGGATATTCCGCCGCAACGTCGAACTGACTCTGCCATGGCCTGGGGCCAGGATATGTTCGGCAACTTCAGTAGCGTGCAGGGGCTAGCCCTGTCTGGCATAGGTACAGGGAAAGGGGTCAAAGGAGCAGCTCTGGACAATCGTTTTCACGGGATTAGTATCGATGAGGAGGTCCACTACATGGGCCAGGACCCCCTTATCGCGTAACCTACCATGGGGATTGGGATACAGACCCTGAGCCTTTGAATAGGTTGGAGTCCTTCATAGTGGAAACAGGCATCCCCGGAGGGGTTGCTGGGAACCCCTCAAGACCGCGAATTGGGGATACAACAGGATATGATGCTCTTAGGTAACACCTACGGAGGGGATTTGCCACCAGGGGTGGGTGAAGATACCTTGGTACTAGTGCAGGTAAGGTTTTCGGCTATAGCTGCTCGGACAAGGGCTCCTTTTTGCCACCGGGGTCAAATAGGGTGGCCAGGAGGGTCATGACTACTCGTAAACGTGGTCGGGAAGGGGTCGCGCTTGAGATGGGGGTGTTCGAATAGAGAAGCTACATCGCCACCTGATTGATGGAGACTCAGATGTATTATTGGCGGAGGTTGCTACACAACCCCGTCGCTCGCCATGAAACTCTTAATCTGAAACTGTCAGGGCTTGGGGTCCACTTGCACAGTTCGGGTGCTTGCCGAGCTTATTCGGCGCCATGACCCCCCCTTAGTCATCATCTTCGAGACTAAGTGCAGAACGCGGAAATGTGAACATCTAAAGGAGAGGTTTAACTTATTTGGTATTAATATTGATTCTTGTGGCAAAGAAGGAGGGTTAATGCTCTTATGGAGGAAAGGCATAAATCTGATCATACATTTCTTTTCCAGCTCGTATATTGACGCGAGGATTTTAAATGATGCTAGCTTAGAGGGGTGGCGATTTACCGGAATTTATGGGAAACCTGAGGCGGCTAGGAGGGGTGAAATGTGGTGGCTGCTTCATGCATTACAAGGATTTTTCGGCCGATCATGGGCTTTGCGCAAGGGACTTGAGCGAGATCTTGCTCCCGTAGGAGAAAATCTGGGCCCCTCGGCCACAGAAATAAATGGAGGCATTCCAAGACTGTCTCTCGGAGTGTCTGCTTCCGGACTTGGGTTATCACGACAACAATTTCACGTGGTGCAATCACAGGGAAGCTCCCGATACGGTTTGTGTTCATCTTGATTGCGCTTGTGCATCATTGGGGTGGCGCGCTTTATTCCAACAGGTGAGGGTCGTGACTGAAGCAGTTCGGAGTTCCGATCACTGCCCCTTAGTCATCCACCTCGAAGTCGTGACTGAACAGGAACAGACTCGATGCAAGAAGATTTTCAGATGTGAAGCTATATAGACTCGTTCTCCGAATTGTGAAAACCTTGTACGTCGGCTTAGGTGCGGTGGCCCGGTAGACTCAGTAGGTTCCAGATTGAAGCACCGTTTGTAGACCATTAAGGAGGGCCTGGTTAGTTGGAGTCAACTCAGTTTTGGGCATGTTAGAACTAAGGTTAAGGAATTGGAAGAGAGGTTGGCAATTCTAGAGAAAATGCCAGATCAGTACGGTAGTTCGGCAGCAGAGGGGGGGGTCATATGACAGGACTTAGAAGAGCTCTTAACCCAGGAGGAAGTCATGTGGAAACAGAGGGGGAAAGCGCAATGGCTAAGTGAGGGGGATCTGAACACAACATACTTCCATGCGCGAGCAAGCTCTAGATGATGTAAGAATGCTATTTCTTGCTAGTGGAACAAGGACGGCGAGTGGTGCGCCTCGTCTAGCGAAGTGCAGCAAACAGTCTTGCATTATTTTTCGGAGCTATTTTGATCTTCAAACCCCAAAGAGGTGAATATAGACATGGTACTCGAGGGAATGACACCTAGAGTCACCACTGATATGGACGGGTCGCTGCTTGCTCCCTTCTCCGGGATGAGGTAAAGTTGGCCATCTCTCAGATGTATCCTTATAAGTCTCTGGGCCCAGATGGAATATCCCCCGTCTTTCATCATAAGTATTGGCATATTGTTGCTCCGGACCAACCTCCTTTGTTCTTGCTTTCTTGAACCATAGAGATTTTGACCCTACGCTTAATCGCACCTTTATTGTTTTGATCCCTAAATGCCCCAAGCCCGATCGGTTGAAGCCGTTGCTTAATTCCATTATCTCGGATTCACAGTCGGCCTTCATTCCTAGCCAATTACTAACGGACAATGTTCTTGTTTCCTATGAAATCAATCACCACCTAGCACACATGTGGGGAGTAGTGGGCCACACAACGCTTAAGCTGGACCTTAGTAAGGCATATGACCGTGTGGAGTGGATTTTTCTTGGGAGGGTTTTAGCTAAGCTAGGATTTCACCCTGACTTTATTTCTCTGATCCACATTTGTGTATCTATTGTTTCCTATTCTATTATGTTATCTAGATAAGAGCTTGGGAATTGCTAAACCCATCGGGATCTCCGTCAAGTGGATCCCCTCTCTTCATATCTATTCTTGTTTTGTGAGAGGTTCTCAGCCATCTTGTTCGCTCAGCCGAGGAGCGCGGGGAGTTTGGAGGGTTGCAATTAGTCACCATGGCCTCTCATCTTCTCTTCGCTGATGATACATTGATTTTCTATCAAGCCACGAGCGAGTCCATGCAGAGCGTAGGGCGGGTGTTACAAAGGCTGGAGTTTGCGTCAAGTTTGCAATTGAATTGGGAGAAATCTTCAGAGGCATTTAGTCACAACACCCCCAGTCATGAATAGGAGCACCTTACTAGCATCCGCGGGTGCACGTGGTCGAGAAGCACGAGAGGTGTTTGGGCCCTGCCCGTCGCCATGGGGTAATCCAAATGTGAGATGTTCTCAAGTCTGAAGGACAAGGTCTGGACTAAGCTACAGGGTTGGGAGGGAAAGAATCTATCTCAAGCCAAGAAAGTCATTTTGTTGAAGTCAGTAATTCAAGCTATCCCCATGTTTGTGATGAGCTGCTTCGTCGTTCCAAGTTCCACGAGCTACGAGATCGTGGCATTGATGGCCAATTTCTGTGGCACAACAAGGGGGTGCGCCGTATTCATTGGCTAGCATGGGACAACTTGTGTAGACGCAAGGATGAGGGTGTTTTGGGGTTTTAGAAATTAACAACTTTCAACAAGGCGTTGCTAGCCAAATAACTATGGCAAATTATCACGAACCTGGAATGTCATCTCAACCGGCTACTGAAATAGAAGTACTTTCCCCATTCGTACGTCTTCTCTATTGCGGCCGAGACGGGGTGCTCATTTACATGGCGAAGCATGCTGGAATCTCGAGCGTTAATCATTACTGGGTGTCTGTGGTAGATTGGTTCGGGCGTCTGCTGAGCATATGGTTGAATCGGTGCACCCACTCTCCTTTGGGGTCATGACCACACCAAACACACTGCCCCTGGGAACCACGGTTGACAAGCTATTTGCAACGAAAGGAGGAGGTTGGAATGAGGTGCTGATTCGAGGGATTTTTTGGCCCAAGGACACGGACCAAATTTTGGCATTGCCCGAGGATGAAGGGGAAACGAACGTATTGCGGTGGCACTATGAAAAGCATGGCCGATACTCGTTTAAGAGTGCATACCACCTGTTCACTAGGGGATCCCCTCGTTAGCTGACTCGGATTGAGTAGCGGCCCTCTCTTTCTGATAGGCTAATTGGGATTTTGTTTGGAAAGCACGGGTCCCTCCAAAAGTCTAGTTATTCGCATGGAGGTGTGTCGAAACGCACTGCCCACCTCGACAAATATCGAACGAAGGGTGGGTGCTGGTGATGGGAGCATGCCCATGGTGCGGCACTGAACGAGACGATCTTCTTCACACCTTACTCAAATATCCATTTCCCTGGCTGTTCTGGGCATTAACCAACTTACCTTGGAATAACATCTCTTTGCAAGCACGACAACCCAGAGGCTTGGCTAAGAGGCATCCATGGGAAACTGGAGACAGAAGATTTTGATCAAGCCCTTCGCATTTGTTGGCTATTGTGGTGGGCCAAAAATAAGCTCCTTCTCGAAAATAACGATATTGCCCCGAATGTGATTATTGAGAAAGCCCAGAGTAAAGGGGAGTCTGCTGCTAGGAAGAACGACGGGGCCACCACGAGGGAGAGATCGCAACAGACTTTCCATGGTATTTGTCTGCTGGAGTAGGCGACTGATTCCTTTAATTTTATTAGTCTTGCTCTGCAGTTTAGCGTTGTATGCTCTTATGCACACTTATGGGATTCTTTATCCATTTTCTTTACTTGAGCAATAAATATGCCCTTTTGATCTTAAAAAAAAAAAAAGTAAACAAAACGATCCATGGCACATGATCCCCACATACTTTATTTTTAGTATAATTAAAAAATTAAACAAATTCTTGGTTGTTCGATCCTGATCGCATACATTTCTTTTAAGTAATTTTTCCATAAATATTATTGACTCATGTCTCATAATAATTTTCAGCTTAAATATTTACAAGAATTATATTAAAAAAGTTAGATAACACATATTATTTTCATTAATTGTAATAATTGTATCCAATATTGATTTAAAAAGTAGTAAAATAAAAATACAAATTACAACACAAAACATAATTTCAGTAGGAAAAAGCACCAATCAATTAATAACCTAATGGAAAGTTGCTAAAGCTTTAGAAAAGATCCCTTCACTTGTAGTGCCTAAAAAATTATATTTTTATGCGAGCAAGTAATCTCTTTCTCCAATTCTTTAAAAATTCTGAAGTTAGTAAATATCATGTCCTTCTCTTTTACCTATGAAATAAAATCTGTCAAGTGTATATTAAAAGGAAAATAATAAATAAGATTCAAGATGGAGATATTAGAGTAACAAAAACAAAAGATAATACCAATGTGTCTCTAGTACTATATCTTGAGCTCCTCTTCCAAATGAATATATTTCTTTACCATGTAAACATTGTATGAAAGGATTTATGTGTAGTTCCACCGAGTAGAAATTCACGTTTCACCCCTCTCTCCAATAGTAATCAATTCATAACATAAAAAACATAACTTTGCAAAAAAAATAAAAAATAAAAAAATAGACTGGACGGAACAAAATCTTACTTTCATCAACCAATGCATTAAAAACAAAGGAAGCCAAGTACTAACTGGGTTTAGTTCATCGACAAAGAACCTTTATCCACATTCACTTCGTTCCTCACAACTTTGGTCGGTTTTTTTGTCCACTACAGGGCAACCACCACTTGAGGCAGTTGCGGAGAATGGGAATGGTTGCCGAAGGCACCAAACTTCAGCATTTATCATGAGGCGAGCACTCTGCAGGCATAGCAAATACGGTAGTAGTCAAAAGAACACTATAATGTTGGGAATTATGTAAATACGTTGTCTAAATTAATATTAGAAAAACTCCCTCCCTATACAAAATGTGTCTAAAATCCATCACTTCCTCTAGTAATTTAATATTATTTCAGCAAATAAAGTAAAAGATTAACGGAAGCAAGATTAATAGCACAAAGAACATCAATAAACAAATAATGTCACACTTCAATTACCATCCAAAATTATAAGAACAAACGAAAATACCAGCTGTATAAAATTTCATCACACAGATAAAATAAAGTATACAAAACCTGAACCCTGTCAATGGAAATGGCAACCAACTAACAAACGTAAAAGTTTCAAAAATTCATGGTAATAGATTTCACACACCGAGTTTATCCCAGTAATTAATTAACTGGAGTCGTAGTAAATGAAAAAAGAAAAATCTGAAATCAAAAAGGGGGAAAAGAGAAAGAGAAATACTATGAGAAAAGAATACGCTATGTGTACCTAATAGCAGCCAGAACTGAGGAGTGGTTTGGTGTAGTAGTAAGAGAAATTGAAAACCACACAATCCATGCATGAGATATGAATGATGGCGAAATTCCGTAATTGTCTTTGGTATAAAAACATGCAATGACATTTGATTCCTATATTCTTGGATCACCAGTGCTTATTGATACATGAAACACCTTTTCAATATATCACTAGAAAAAAATGAGAACACAAATATGCAAGTTCTCAGATAATAAAGATAGGGTTTCCTTTGAGCACAGGAACTCAGCACAGAAAATAAAGTGAAGCACCAATTAAAGCGTAAGCAAATGCTTTCTTCAAAGTGTTTGGTGAGAATTGGAACAAATTTAAATAGACAAAAAACAACCTTAATTGAAGATACAAACATTGGTGAATACAAAGATATAAGCTTGAGATTTCATAAAGTAAATATCCAAATAATATTAATAAGTACCTTTTCGCAGCCAGGGAAAATTGTTGACCTGAAAAGTTGATTCAACATCTCAGGACCAACTTATATCATCCCCAATTCAGTTAGAATAGGTGACCAGAAAGTCAATGTGGTTGGCTGTTCTGAGAACTATTTGTCAATCTTTGAACGAGTAACATTATGTTGATGAATGTAGTGAGGATTCATCATTGGCAACGATGAGTTTGTTGTGCTTATGCTTGCATTGAACATCATTTCGATGTCACAACAAACGCCCATAGACCGAACGTATGAGTCTAAGAAGTTGGACCGCACATAGGTTGGCGGTCATGGAACCAACTTCTGAAGATAGGTCTGAAACACTCCAAGTCGAGGACCTCAAAATTTGGCATCGAGGGTCCTATAGAGACTTGCACTAAGGATTTCATTCATTAGACGAGTATCGTGTTTTATCGGTGACAGACGTTGGACATCTATGCAATATTAGTGGGTTAGTTGACAAATATGTCGGCTGATTGAGATGACTCACGGGAATTGTCATATGAAAGCCACACGGGCTTAGTCGGTATGACTCATATTCCCGGTTCCGATAGTACGGGATTAGTCTTCGGACTTGAGGAATGACGCCAGTCACTTACATACTAAGGTTGTATCTTGGATCTGGCGAGAGGTGATCGTGTCACATGACATGGCCATCATAAGCCTTGTTTAGTGCAGTCGGAGTACGTAGAGAGTATGGTAGATTCCAAGATAGGATCTGTCTCCTGTTAAAGATTATGACAACGAGATCTCCTATGCGCTCTGAGATGGTTTAGACTCTCAAAGTCTATGGCCATAGCACTTGATTGAGTGGGAAATGATTTCCTATGTCAATCATAGAGTTAAACCTATCTCGGGTTAGAAGCATATGTGCCTAAGTCAAGGATGGAAACCGACATCCTAATTCCATACCCTAGACTAAGGCCAGGAGACAAGCGACAGTAGGACCATACCTGTATGTAACTCGAAGCTTAAATGTTCAGGCCACATATTCACCTAGTCTCTAGTGCCATGGACCGTTGCTAGACGGCCACCCATGGTGACAGACTACTTTGGTTATGAGATAACAAGAAATAAGTCCAAGTCTAGCTGAGGGTAAACCTAAAGAGTCACACCCACTACACCAAACGTGAAGGGAATTAATTTGCAATTAATTTCGGGAGAAGGTTTAATTTAATAGGATTAAATTATACTTCTTGGAGATTCAAGCATTGATGGATTAATTGGATTAATCAATGCTTGAGTTCATAGATTAGATTTATGGATTTTATAAAGCATGGGCGTCCCTTTTAATTAGATTAAAAGGGAGAATTAATTAATGAGCTTGGTATATTAAATAGAATTTAATATAAAGTCTATGGGACTATTTAAATTAAATAGGCCCATCATGAATTAATTAATGGGCAAGGTATATTAAATAGAGTTTCATATAAAGTTCATGGGACTATTTAATGTAGAATTAAATAGGCCCATTCCATAAAGCCCTGAAAGCCTTGGGTAGGCGTGTGGATCGTCCCGGGAATAGCGCGAATGCGGAAGCGCAGTATAATTTAAATTACAAAAATTTAAACATGCATAATACGTATTAAAATAAAACACGCTCAAGGTGTGTGCCCTTGAAATTCCCGGGTGTTTGGTGTATCTCATGAATTAAAAGAACATGCATAGCAATCATGGAGGCCATAGGATTCATAAATAAAGAAGATGAAAACATAAACCACAAACCTACCGATTCGTCGTTTTCCTCTTCTAACCGGTACTCGCGTTGTTCCCTGATTTGCTCCAAGATCTCGTATGGGAGACCCTCTAATTCGTGACACATAATCCGCTCACGTATCTTGTACTTCGTGCTAGCGAACGAACAAGTATTTTATTGGAGAGGATGGATCGATCACACGTTATTAATTTAACGAGATCAATCCTCCTATGTTCAATTGTTGAAGAACAAGAGAACAAGAAACAATTTCTTGGAGAGAGATGCGATAGAGGCGGACGAGAGAGAGGGAGAGGGCACACGAGTTTTGTGTGTGTGTCAAGAATCATCATCTTTGCATAAGTGAAGGGCTAGGAATATATATAGAGGAGGAATCCTTTCCTTTTCAAACTCCAACTCTTTGGAAGACTAATTTGACTAGTCAAAGTAGCTCTTTGACCTAGTCAAATAAATCCTAGCCATCCATCTCTCCATTTAATCTCAACCATCCATTTTAATTTAATGGAATATTTAAATCCTATTTGAATATTCCAATAGCAATAAATAAATATATTAAATATAAATATTTATTCTAAGCCCATTAAATTAATTTTCTAATAAATCTAATTTATTAGATAAATCCCTTTTATCTAATAAAAGGAATTAATTCTCTCCAGGAAAATAAGGACCCGATTAAATCCAATTTAATAATTCCATTTCTCCAAATATTTAATTCTAAATTAAATACTTTAATGTGTGCGGATTGTGTGTGACACTTTAGGTTCACCTTCAGCTAGACTTGGTTGGATTCCTAGAATTCGCCCGTCGCCATGGGTGGCCAGCTAGCAAACTGTCCATGACACTAGAGACTAGGTGAATATACGGAGATGAACATTTAGGCTCTACAGTACAACTATCCTTCCGTCTACGGTCTCACCACTTAGGGTCTAGGGCACGGAAAAATGCAGGTACCCCATTTTGGACTGAAGTGTCGGTTTGTCCTTTACTAAACGCCGCAAGGGATACCTTCCCTTCTGTTCAGTTACTGTGGCCACAGATTTTAGGGACAAGACACAGAGCATTTGTGAGACACGATTGTCAATACCTTTTTGATAGGAGACAAATCCTTTCTTGGAAACTACTGTCACTCTATACACCGGAGCTGCACTAGATATGGTTTATGATTACTCAAGTGCATCTTGGCAATCTCTCACCATATCTAAGATACAACCCTAATATACAGGTGAACTCAGCAGTCCCTCAAGTCAAAGGACTTGACCTGTAATGTTGGAACCGGGAACACTCGTCATGCCTAACCGATCCAGCTCAAGGTCCTCCGTATGACGGTTCCCGCGAGTCACCTCAGTCAGCTGCTACCTAGCAGGCCAACCCACTGACACTGCTTAGATGACCCTCGTCACCCGTCGATGAAATACGACCTTAGATGCTTAGTGCAAGTCTCATGGGGAATCTCGGTACCCATTTTTGAGATTCCTTGACTTGGAGATTTCTAGACTGATTCGGCGGAACTGATTTCATGGACCTACCTCCAAGTGTAGTCCCAGTCCCCGAATATATTTTTCAGTCTGTGGGCTTTGTTTGCGTAGTGAACAAATATGTATAAAGTAGATAAAGTGAACGCAAACAAAGTAAATGCCAAATGAATTTCACTTCTTATTCATTAACGATTTATTAAAACCTCAAAATCGTTCAGACATAGGTTATAATTCTCCTACCAAGATTGGCTACATGGTCACCTATTCTAACAAGCCCATCAAAATGGATGGACGAGATTTGATCTAGAGATTGATGAGATGAAGGGCCATGATTAATCTGACTTAATCAAAGCCTAGTTTGACAAGAATTTGACTAGGTCAAAATCCTAGTCAAGTGTGCCTCTTTAGAAGAGGTTGAGTAGGAAGAGGAAAAATGTTTCCTATAAATACTCAAAAACACACACATACATAAACACACATACACACACACACCCCTACTAATCTCTACACTTCTCATCTTTAGTCTCTCTCTAGAAAATCGTCCATCTCTCTTTAATATTCTCCAAGATTTCTACTTTTGTTCTTCTTGATTTATTCAAGGTAGAACATAAGAGACGTCGATAGCGTTAATCGATAGCGTGTATCGATGTCTCTTCTCCCCAATGATTTCTTGCTAGCACAGGACTTTGTTGCTTTCCGGTGTAGCGTGTGAGAAGATTTAGAGGGTCTCTTCTGTTAGAATAGGTGCAGAAAGCCAATTGGATTGGCGGTTTTGGGAACTATTTAGCAATCTTTATTGACTTGATGAATATAGTAAGTATTCATCCGTGGCATTATTTGTTTGTTGTGCTTACTGATTACGTTAAACGACGTTTTAACGTCACAACAAATGCCCACAGAGCAATTAGATAACCCATGTAGTTGAGCTACGCATTGGATGACAGCTATGAAACCAACTTCTGAGGGTTGGTCTGGAATGTTCCAAGTCGAGGATCTCGAGACAGGGCATCGAGGGTCCTACAGAGACTTGCACTAAGGATTGCATTCATTGGATGAGTGCCGTGTTTCATCTGCGACAGACGTTCGACGTCTATGCAATATTAGTGGGTTAGTTGACAAGGGTGTTAGCTGACTGAACTGACTCGCGGGAATCGTCATATGGAAGCCTTGGAGGCTTGGTCAGTATGACTGGAATTCCCGGCTCGAATAGTACGAGATTAGTCCTCGGACTTGAAGAATCATCGTAGTCACATGCATATGAAGGTTGTATCTAGGGTCTGGGAAGAGATGTCTGTATCTGGGATACATTCATCATATGTTAATCCAGTGCAGTCAGAATATGTATTGAGGACGGTGGATTCCAAGATAGGATCCGAAACCTGTCAGTATATGACAGTCGAATCTCCTATGCGTTTTGAGACGGTTTAAGCTCTTTAAGTCTGTGGCCACAGCGATTGGTCGAGTAGGGAATGGTTTCCTATGTTGATCAATAGAGAAAACGTGTCTCGAGTTATTGAGCATAGTTGTCTAGTCCAGAATGGGAATCGATGCCCAATTCCATGCCCTAGACTTAAACCGGGAGATGGATGATGGAAAGACTGTACTCGTATGGAACTCGGGAACCTAAATGTTCACGCCAACATTCACCTAGTCTCTAGTGCAATGGACCGTTGCTAGACGACCACCCATGGTGATGGGCGTTTTTTCGATTAAGGGTTAATTGGAAAAATAGTTAATCAAATTGGATTTAATTAACCAATTGTGTTGGACACAAGTCCAAGTCTAGCTGAGGGTGAACCTAATGAGTCACACACAAATCACTTTGGATTTGGTGGAATTAATTCTAGAAGAATCGAATAAATTTAATTGGATTAAATTTATTCAAGAGAGAAAATAAATGATTGGATCATTTATTGGGAAATCCATTTGATGGATTGTCCAAAATTAATTAATTGGATTAGTTAATTTTGAACTAAGAACCTTTAAAATTAATTGAATTAATTTATTGGGTTTTTGGCTAGACTAATTGATTGGATCGATTATTCTTAATTTGGACTTATGTTTATTTAATTGGATTAAATAAACTATTGGGATTCAATTGGATTGAGATTAATTAGATTAATTAATTCCCAATGATTCTTGTTTGGACTTTAATTTAATTAGATCAATAAAGTCCAAAAGCATGGAATTCAAGTCCACATCTTATACAAGTTGAAGCATGTTGTAGGAGAATTTGGAGCTTTCTCCTAATGTGTATAGGCCATGTGAGGTGCATGTGTAGGTGGTTCTCCATGTGCCATCATGGGTGATACTTGTGCTATAATAGTGTATATGTGGATGTTAGCCTTGGAGGTTTTTTGATGGAAGTTGAATTTTGAATTCAAAAATTCCTACTAACACATAAAATACACTACACAAAAATACACTAGCTTGCTTCAATTTTTTGCTGGAGAATTTTTAGCCAAGACCATCTCTGAAAATTCTCTCTAAGTGTTCTTTTTAAAGAACATAAAACATTCTAAAGATCACTAATTGATAGTGTTGCTTTGGAATTGTTTTCTTCTTCTCTTCACTATATTTTATCTAGCAATAAACTATAGTTTGAATCCTTTGTGTGGTGTGGACAATACTTAGAGGAGTTCTAAGTTGAGCTCTCAAGTGGACATACGAAGAAGGAGAAGAAGGAACAACGCATGTACCGGTTATACGTGTAGTAAACAAAAGGTAGGTTTTCTTTACATTTTCATGTATCTTTTTGTTTGCTTCCTTTAGCCACTTGTCCAACATCTTCTCCTTCTTTCATTTATGCTTTGACAAACACCGAATGCCCGGGAACTTCAAAGGGAACACCCCTTTGAATCTGTTATATATTATGCTTTAATTCCACGTTTTTACGCTTCCGTTGCGTTCTCGGGCCGTACCCGATTCTTTTAGTGGTATCAGAGCTCGGTTCGGTGTTGTGGCTATAGGGTTTACATGTTATTTTGTGTTAAGCATGAAGAACATGTTTAAATTGCTTTTGGAAAGCATGATTTATGGCTTTAAAGCCTGATAATATGTGTAGAAAATATGTGTTAATTTTGCTTTTGAAATTATGGATGTCCATGCATTTTTGAGAATTTGATTTTCTGTAAATGCATGTTTACATTGTATTTTTACAGCAGAATTTTTTTTTAAAAAAAAAAAAGACAAAAAAAGTGAAAAACGGTGCCGGCCGCCCGGCAGGGGCAGCAGGCGCGCGTCCTCGCGCGCGACTGGCAGGTGTGCGCGGGCGTCCGCCCGTGCGCACTGCTGGGCGTGACGCGCACGCCTGCTGCTGCGCGCGGGCGGCGCGAAGGCAGGGGCGCCTGCGCGCGCGCGCGCCCACGGCCGTCTGGGACGGCCGGCTGGCAGCACTGTTTTGTGCTGTTTTGGCCGTTTTTCCAGAAAATTGGATTTTCCTGATTTCTGCTAGTTTTCTAAAATTATTAATTTTGGCATATTTTAATTTTTAGTTAAATTTGAGTTTTCTAAAATTATTTTTTGATGCCTTAGATTATTTTGGAAATGGTTTTCAAACAAAAAAAAATTGCTTATACATTGGATGTATAGTTTGATATCCATATTTTTTAATTGCATTATTAATATGTTATTTTCTCCATTTTATTATGTTTTATTGGTTTAGATATTGGATATCTATTTATAAATGCATGGGATGTATTTATATGATTGGCATATTTATATTTGATATAAATGTGTTTTGTTGTTGTTTATTTGATAAACAATAAGGATGATCACTGGCCTATTGGCCTATGTATGGTTTAATTTATTGTTGGGTGATGCCTGCGTGCCTCTTGATTTTTATTCCTTCTCTATCGTTTTAGCCTTGTAATAATAAGGCTTTATTCCTCTCTTTTAATATACTCCCCCGACTTATGATTGGGGTTTCTTTTAAGTTGTAATGAGAATAGATTAGGTTGTGAGGCTTTAATTTATTAATGTAAGCTTCCTAGGAGATGAAGGTCGGTGGACGGAGCCCACGGTGGAAGGTCAAGAAGAACAAATGAGGATTTTACAATGCCCCATTAGAATGATAATGGGATGTAAAAATTATAATAGTGTAGGCCTACCCTAGTTTGACTATTGATCCACTGCGGGCTCAGTGGATCACTTAGGATTGGGCTTGTGATCATCCTAACAGGGGCGTGCTAGGCTTATTTTGCATGTGTTTATGTTTTAATGCTTTGATGTATGATGTGTTTTGAATGCATCTATTTACATTGAATATTTAAAACTTGAGCATACAAAACACTAATAATGATGAGGTCTCGGTCTTAATAAACACTATAACTCTCACTTGGATGGTCCAAGTAAATATTAGGCCCAAAATGGAATTAAATCAAATGGTTTGATTATTCCAAGCCTTCCATCCATAACAATGTAGTAAGGGAGCTACTTTCACCCATTCGTGGTCTCACGAGTCGTGGCAAGTTTGGAATGGAAGAAAGTTGTGCTATTGTTATGCACAAAGAAATATGCTCATGTTTTCCTGTCTCACGAGTCGTGGGGGCGACAGTTGAGATATGATTTGGTTGATGGGTCGGGCCTAACGCTGAGTAACATGATTCGCTTGGAGTCCTCGGGATCATGTGAAGAAGCGAGACAACATATCTTGGGGATCTCATTGGATGAGAATGGTATTGCATACCTCCCACAAAGCATTTTTCATGTAAATCGTAAAAGCGGGGCATGGAGAATTGCGTTTGTGGACTCCAAGCCCACTAGGAAATGGTTTCCCAAAAACCCCACTTGAGAGTGGTGGGCTTTTTGAAAAAATAGTGGGAGGGGTTAATAACTAAAGACCAGGTCTTAACTTGAATTCAATATTATAATAATCTACTAAATTTCTACTTTACATTTTGAATGTAGATGTCTAAGAATCCACTCCCTGTAATTCTTGAGACTAATAAATTTGACGGAGCAAACTATAACGATTGGCTGTGAAGTCTGAGGATTGTCCTAGATTTCAAAAACCAGGCTTACGTTCTGGATAAGCTTCTTCCTCGGGTCTTGCTGGAGAGGTCCTCGTCAGAAGAGTGTTTGACGTTCAATGATTTGCAACAGGATAACCGTAAGGTCCGCAACATCATACTGGCATCCACGACTAATGAGATCCAGAAACAGTATGGTCGGCTGGATGATGTCAGCTCGATAATGCTCCGCAAGAAAGACGTTTATGCGGTACCGGACCGGCATATTAGATATGCTGCGACGAAGGCATTTTTCAGAGCTAGGATGACAGAAGGGTCGTCTGTACACCAGCATGGAGTGATGATGCTTTCCCTAGTGGAGAAGCTCAAAGATCTCCGAGCTGATCTTGGAAAGAGACGTACATCGACGTGATCCTTCAGTCTCTTCCTCCCTCATTTGACCCGTTTATCATTAACTATAACATGAATGGGCTTGAAAAAGTCCTTCACGAGTTGATAAACATGTTGGTCCAATATGAGACAATGATTGAAAAATCTGCGCCGTCTGTATTGGTGGGGGAGGTTTCGACCTCAAGAGCGAAAGGCAAAGGGGCCGGACGCTAGAGGAGGAAGAAGGGTAAGATAGAATCAGCCGCTGCAAGCGCACAGAGCGCTCTTGTTGCTATGCTGGGCATGGGCAAAGGAAAGAGGAAGGCGGTTCGGCAGTCAAGGATTGCAAAAGATGTTTGCATATATTGTCGTGAAAAGGGGCATTGGAAGAGGGAGTGTCCTAAACTCCTCTCCAACCAAGGTACATTGATTTGAGCTTTAACATGATTATTATTCTACTCTTGGGTATTGGATACCAGCTGTAGAGCTCATATCTGCAAATGGTTTGCAGGTGATGGAAAGGAGTAGAAGGCTAAGACGGAGATGGTTCTAAAGCTAGGCAATGGCTGGGCTATTGCCATAGAAGCTGTAGGACTAGTAAGGCTTAGCTATTAGTGATCATGTTAGGATAGAGTTGACAGGTCACAATTATATAACCTAGCATGATCAAATTATGTTTTTCTATTGTTGGACAATAAGGATTACATGTTTTTGATCAATGAAAGTTTCTTTTATTTGAGAAAGAATGATTATTCTTTTCTGCTAGGTTGTTTGTATAAATTGTTTTCAATACTATCCCATAATTAGATTATGAATGCTCAAAACAAATGATGAAATGGATAATCAAGATAAACTCACAGATTTGGCATGCAAAGTTAGGTCACGTTCCTCTAGATAGGATAAGGAGGTTAGTAGATTCAAGGAGTCTAGAAATAGACAATTTGAGCCTGCTAGCTTGCGAGTCCTTCCTGAGTAGCAAGATGACCAAGAAGCTCTTTGTAAGACAAAGTATGCTTGCTAGTGGTCTGTTGGATTGGATCCAGTCAGACATCTGTGGGTCACTGAATACACAAGACCAGTAAAGGGTTCACAAATCTAAGGGCCTTTGGAAGGCTCAGGGAATTAGATTTGAAGTGGGAACCAAACTGGTTGCAAAATTAACCTTCGATTGGATCGAGTGGTGTGTATTTAGTTGGAGCTCTTGATGTATCTAAATGAGAATGGAATTCTCACTCAGTGGAATTCTCCCTGAAGCGCCACAATTGAACAGCGTCTCTGATAAAGGAGGAATCAAACGTTGTTGGACATGGTTCGATCGGTGTTTCACTGAACTACCTTGGCTCATCAGGGCATGTTCATAAGACAGTGGCCAAGTTGTAAAACATGGCACTTTCTAAAGATCGTGGCCCAGACACCATATTGGATATGGCATGGCAAGCCTGTATCCTACAAAGTACTTGAGTATGTAGGATGGTCTTGCATACGTCAAGGGACTAGTGGGAGGCAAACTAGGTTTGCACAGGTTTATGTGTTTGTCCTAAGGAAAATTAGATTTCAGAGGATAACCGGTATGAGGAGTAGCTCCTTGAGGAATCAAGTAGGGCGACACCTCAGTACGATATAGCAAACATCATTTGTAATCAAGTTTTCCTACTGACTATATTCCAGTTCTCCTAAGGATGTCTAGAATATCCTAGATAGCTGAGAGATACAGGTTTCTGGGTCAGTCCAATCAATTAGATTATAATCCAAAAGACATAAGGAGAAGCAATGTTGGACATTGGATCGAATCAATGGCTTGGAGCCGTGTGATTCGACATGGAATTCAAACTAGGTTTGAAACTCTATGTAACTGGAATATTCATTTTGATGAGTTCATGCGGGGTATAACTCGATCAGTAACGAGCTTTGAGGGTCAGTGGGAGTTTAGTTGTGTTCCTAGTGTCTAAGTGTGTAACGTCTTATTCATTTGGAATGAATTTTAAGATGTTAGGAAACACTGAAACATGAACATTGTTCACGCAATTCTCCATGAAAGGAATTGGATTCCTATATATAGGGTTAAGCTATCCAAGACTCATTCAGGGTTGGCTGATGAGGAAGCTTAGATGTTTGACATCCCCTACGTCTGTGTCGTAGGCAACATGAGTATGTTGTTTGGTGCATTGGACTTGATGTTGTGTATGCTTTGGGCGTAACGACAGAAATCGGGTGTGTACCAAGAAGGCAGTAGACTGCTGTTGAGAACAGTCTTTAATACCTGAATAAGGATTAAAAAAGTGTTCTTGATGCAAGTTCTATGGAGAGTTGATTCTGGAAGGCTATAGCGATACTAGCTTCCAGGATCATGTGAATAATATCTAGTCTCAGTATGAACATATATTCAGGCTTAATGGTAAGGTGGTGGCTTGGAAAGGTTTCAAGCGGAACACCACAACGGACCATGAAAGTTGAATGTATGGCAACTTTAGAAGATGCTCCGCAGAGTGGTCTGGATGAAAAAACCACATCCAATGATTGGGTGTGGTGCCTAGCACAGGTTAGCCAATAGTTACCTTGGAGGATAACAACATGGCTGTAGCACAAGCTATAGGACCGAGATCTCATCATGGATCCAAGAAAATTTTTAGACAGTACCATCTGCTTGGAGCAATGGTATGAAGAGGTGACGTGTGGTTGGACCGCATCATCTTGGCAGAAATAAGGTAGACCCGTGAGACCGAGCCGGATATCGCAGATTACTCATGCTCAGATAAGTCTGAGCAACATAGGTGATTGGCTTTAGGTCAAGTGGGAGATTGTTAGAATAGGTGACCAGAAAGCCAATTGGATTGGCGGTTTTGGGAACTATTTAGCAATCTTTATTGACTCGATGAATATAGTAAGTATTCATCTGTAGCACTATGTGTTTGTTGTGCTTACTGATTACGTTAAACGACGTTTTAACGTCACAACAAATGCCCACAGAGCAATTAGATAACCTATGTAGTTGAGCTACGCATTAGATGGCAGCTATGCAACCGACTTCTGAGGGTTGGTCTGGAGTATTCCAAGTCGAGGACCTCGAGACAGGGCATCGAGGGTCCTACAGAGACTTGCACTAAGGATTGCATTCATTGGATGAGTGCCGTGTTTCATCAGCGACAGACGTTGGACGTCAATGCAATATTAGTAGGTTAGTTGACAAGGGTGTTAGCTGAGTAAACTGACTCGCGGGAATCGTCATATGAAAGCCTTGGAGGCTTGGTCAGTATGATTGGAATTCTCGGCTTCGATAGTACGAGATTAGTCCTCGGACTTGAGGAATCATGGCAGTCACATGCATATGAAGGTTGTATCTAGGGTCTGGGAAGAGATGTCTGTATCTGGGATGCATTCAACAGAAGCTTTATCCAGTGCAGTCAGAATATGTATTGAGGATGGTGGATTCCAAGATAGGATCCGTCACCTGTCAGTATATAACAGTCGAGTCTCCTATGCGCTCTGAGACAGTTTAAGCTCTTTAAGTTTGTGGCCACAGCGATTGGTCGAGTAGGGAATGGTTTCCTACGTTGATCAATATAGAAAACGTGTCTCGAGTTATTGAGCATAGTTGTCTAGTCCAGGATGGGAACCGACGCCCAATTCCATGCCCTAGACTTAGACCGGGAGACGGATGATGGAAGGACCGTACTCGTATGGAACTCGGGAGCCTAAATGTTCACGCCAACATTCACCTAGTCTCTAGTGCATGGACCGTTGCTAGATGGCCACCCATGGTGACGGGCATTTTTTCGATTAAGGGTTAATTGGAAAAACAGTTAATTAAATTGGATTTAATTGACAAATTATGTTGGACACAAGCCCAAATCTAGTTGAGGGTGAACCTAATGAGTCACACACAAATCACTTTGGATTTGGTGGAATTAATTTGGAATTAATTCTAGAAGAAGCGAATAAATTTAATTGGATTAAATTTATTCAAGAGAGAAAATAAATGATTGGATCATTTATTGGGAAATCCAGTTGATGGATGGTCCAATATTAATTAATTGGATTAGTTAATTTTAGACTAAGAACCATTCAATTAATTAGATTAATTTATTGGGTTTTTTGTTAGAATAATTGATTAGATCGATTATTCTTAATTTGGATTTTTGTTTATTTAATTGGATTAAATAAACTATTGGGATTCAATTGGATTGAGATTAATTAGATTAATTAATTTTCAATGATTCTTGTTTGGACTTTAATTTAATTAGATTAATAAAGTCCAAAAGTATGGAATTCAAGTCCACATCTTATACAAGTTGAAGCATGTTGTTGGAGAATTTGGAGGTTTCTCCTAATGTGTATAGGCCATGTGAGGTGCATGTGTAGGTGGTTCTCCATGTGCCATCATGGGTGATACTTGTGCTATAATAGTGTATGTGTGGAAGTTTGCCTTGGAGGTTTTTTGATCGAAGTTGAATTTTGAATTCAAAAATTCCTACTTACACATAAAAATACACTACACAAAAATACGCTAGCTTGCTTCAATTTTTTGCTGGAGATTTTTTAGCCAAAACCATCTCTGAAAATTCTCTCTAACTGTTCTTTTCTTTTGGAAAGAAAAGAACATAAAACATTCTAAAGATCACTAATTGATAGTGTTGCTTTGGAATTGTTTTCTTCTTCTCTTCACTATATTTTATCTAGCAATAAACTATAGTTTGGATCCTTTCTATGGTGTGGACAATACTTAGAGGAGTTCTAAGTTGAGCTCTCAAGTGGACATACGAAGAAGGAAAAGAAGGAACAACGCATGTACCGGTTGTACGTGTAGTAAACAAAAAGGTAGGTTTTCTTTACATTTTCATGTATCTTTTTGTTTTCCTCCTTTAGCCACTTGTCCAGCATCTTCTCCTTTTTTCCTTTATGCTTTGACAAACACAAAACGCCCGGGAACTTCAAAGGGAACACCCCTTTGAATCCGTTTTATATTATGCTTTAATTCCACGTTTTTACGCTTCCGTTGCATTCCCAGGCCGTACCCGATTCTTTCATCTTCTTTGAGATCTTGGTGCAAAACGGGGAACAATGCATGTAGCCAAACAAAGACAAAACTACAACCGGGTAGGTTCTTTAATTGTGGTTTTCGATTCAAATTCTATGGCCTCCATGTTGTGTTTTATTGAACATGAGATACACCAAACGCCCAGGAGAATCAATGCCACACCCTTGATCTGTTTATGTATGTAATGCATGCTTTAAATTCCATTTAATTATGCTTTGCGATTTTTATGCAATCATTCGCGCTTTTCTCCCAGGCCGATCAACTTGTGTTTCAAATTCATCATGCAGTTTCTCTATAATAGCAAGTTTATGCAACTTTAGTTTAGCTGGACTCTTAAGCAATATATCTCTGATACCTAGAAGCGCATCTGGGGGACGAATTTGCTTTGTTAGTTATCACACCCACAGACAACAAAGATACATCGAAATATCAATATAAATTACAAAAAGACAACATATTACATGTGCATTGGTTAATCTTGTTCATTTCGCTTCAATAAACTTGAAATTCCAAGAACCAAGGAAGAAGAAATCATCTAAAGAAAGGATTTTTTGAGAAAAAGGATCCTCACACAAGGTCCTTGACGTCTTTAACCAGACTATGGGTGTAATCAATGCCCCCTCCAGTATTTGATGTTGTTTCATCAAAGAAAGAAATTGATTTACGAAAGCAGAACTAATAACACAAAGAACATCAATGGAACATCAATTTTCTATAACCAGACTATGGGTGTAATCGATGTTCCCTCCAATATTTAATATTGTTTCATCAAAGAAAGAAATTGATTCACGAAAGCAGAACTCATAACACAAAGAACATCAATGGAACATCAATTTTCACACACCCAGAGAAAAGAACACAAACCTGAAGTCATTTTTAACAGTGACGGAGTTCTCTCAAATACAAAAAACTGGCTATGCTCCAATCTGAATTATGTACTATCATAAAAATTTAAGCTTTCAGTATAGCCATTTGGGTTGTGGATACACTACGCGTCTCATTGTGAATTTGCTATTACCTTTAGAATATATTCCTCTCAGTTAGTCCATTCTAGTAATCAATCCATTTATTTTGCACCTTGGGCCCATTTGGCCACTCCATGTGCAAGTTCATTACAATCTCTTGGGCCCATTTAGTTAGCTTAGATCCTCTTTGAGATAGAATGCGGAAAAGTCCTAATCAAAGGCGAAAGGCGCCATCCAAGGAGTGCATTCTACAGTTACGGTACCAAGCCACTCCATGTGCAAGTTCATTACAATCTCTTGGAATTTTCCTAAAACTTCATTTGGGCCACTGTGTCCATGAATCTTGTATGAATTCGGTGTCTAAGCGGGCTGCTCAGATAACCTCTTCCAGACTTGATTTGATCCAGTCCAAAGCTACATTTAAATCTGATTAAAAAATGACTTGTTATGTTTGTTTGGAGATTGAATTTTCCACTGCCATCCTCATAACTCTGATTTCAGCAAGGTAGGCCTCATAAACATGGATTTCAGTTGTTTGAGCATGGAGAAGGAAACTCTGATGGTCTAGGATAATAAAGGCAACAATGCACTTATCTTCTTTATAGGCTGCATTTGTATTGACTTTAATCCATCCAGTTGGTGGTGGCGTCCATTCCTAGTTGGTAATTTGCTCGAACTTTTTGGTCATTCTTACATTGAAGAAGTTCGTTGTGTGTCTGTCAATAAGTTTGGTCAGGACCTCGGGGGCTTGGTGACTCTTGCCAAAACTCTCTCATTGCGTGCCTTCCAGATGGTGTCTAAAGTGACAACCCAGGTGGTGATGAACTCTTGCTGAGTGGGGCGGTCAGGGAAACTGGTTGGATTTAGGATCAGAAATCTACAGGAACCAATCTCTACATGACAAGTGAGCCCAATACTGAATTCTCACTTGCCATTTAGAGATACACCAAATCTGTTCCGAGACGGGGCAACCGAGGAAGAGGTGATGGATGTTTTCAACCTGAAAATTACAAAATAGGCACTCAGTGTCTTGGATTTCAAAGTTTGACAATGCTTACCTCATGTCGGAAGAGTGTCAAAAAGTGCTCTCCAAATGAAGACTTTAAGTCGATTATGGATATCCTACCCCCAGATCCTCTTCCCCAGAATATCACTCTCTTGATCAGTTGTGGCAGAACAGTCTTGAATCGCTTTTGTACGCCACCTTGGAGGTAAATTTTCCTGACTTGGAGGGAGCCCAAAATGAGGTGAGGGGTTCCAGAGTTGCTGGAATTTGGATTCTGTTGATCTCCCGAATTGTTTTAGCATTGAAAAGTTATGTGACCATATAAAATCTCCACTGATTTATTTTAGGATCGATCAGCTCATGGACGTATCTCACTTCCTGTTGACTGCTTTAGGTTAATGGTAGAGGAGTGAAATTCGGTATTGAAGGTATCCAAGGGTCTTCCCAAAATATGTATTGCATAGTTTGTTGAAACTGGAAAGCATGATCCCATTTTGATGATTTTGGCGCACTTGATTGCATCTTGCCATATCCATGATGCTCCATTGACCTGCAAGTTTGGACAAAAAACAGTATCATTTTTCAGGTACTTTGCACACAAAATTCTACACCATAATTTTCTTGACTGTTGGGAAATGTTAAAAGAGATTTTAGACATTAAAGCTCTGTTGAAATCGTAGAATTTCCGGAATCCAAGTCCTCCTTTGCTTTTCAGCTTGCATATTGAGTGCCATGATTTTAATGCCAAAAAGTGTTCATTGTTGTCATCCGATTTGGTTTTCCACCAGAACTTCCGAATTGTTGCATCCATCTTAAGGCAAATTGATTTTTGGAGGATGAATGTTGACATCGAGTAGACTGATATTGATTGAGCCAAATTTTTAATAGGGATCAATCTCCCTGCATTTGAGAGGTGCTTGGCCTTCCAATTTGACATTTTGCTCTTCAGTTTATCCACAAGTTTGTTAAATGTTTGACTCCTAGATGTTGGTTTGCAGAACGGGAGACCAAGGTGTTTGATGTCGTGGTTGCACTCGAGGATATCTCATTTCTGTCTATTGGAGATGTTTAGACTAAAGTTAACCATGGATGTCCGGTTGTTTCCAATCTGGCTTGACCAGCTACAAAAATTGTCAAGACATTCACGGACTGTTTGAGCATCTTTAACCTCGGCCCTGTAGAAAATTGTTAGATCGTTAGCATAGAGAAAGTGAGAGACTGGGGGCCATTTCTGCTAACTTTCACCCCTCTAATATCCCCAGCTTCTTCTTCTTTCAAAAGTAACCGAGATAGAATTTCAGCGTAAACAATGAAAAGATAGGGTGATATAGGGTCTCCCTGTCTAATTCCTCTGGTTGCTCTGGAAAAGCCACATGGAGCTCCATTTACAAGCACTGAGAAACTTAGAGTGGAGATACACTGCTTTACCATGCAATGAAATCATTGCAAAAACCAAACTTTTCCAAAATGACACACAAGAAAGGCCATTCAACTCGACCATAGGCTTTTGTTAGGTCAATTTTAATAGCCATGTAACCCTTTTTCCCTCTCTTTTTTATTTTTTTATTTGATGGATGTAATGCATGATTCTGTGGAAAATTATGGAACTTTCATTTATTGTTCGTCCTGGCACAAAAGCCATTTGGAATGGAGAGATGATTTTAGGGAGGAGTGGTTTCATTCTATTGGCTAATATCTTGGATATAATTTTGTGTGTGGTATTACAAAGGCTAATCGGTCGATATTTGGTCAACAATGGTTGCTTTGAGGTTCTTTGGAATAAGTGTGATGAAGGTATGATTAAGCGCTGGGGGAGTTGGCCTGATGTGAAGAAATGTCTGGTTGCTGCAAATACAAGCTAGGGGGAAATCCGCCTGGACCCGAGCTTTTGAATTGTGCCATTTCAAAAATTACTCCTTTAATCTCATCCATAAGGTATTTCACAAACAATAAGATTATCATTATCAGTTATAGCGCATGTCAAAAGGTCACTACAATAATTTGGGAAATTCATAGGAGTGGCCTGGGGGAAATCAGATTGAAACAGGACTTTGAAAAATTTAGTGAATTCCTTACCTATCAATTCCCATTCAGTTACAACCATACCTTCTCTAGTTCAGATGGAGTATATGAAATTGGCCCGAGTTTGGAGTTTGGCGGTGAGGTGAAAGAATTTGGCATTGGCATCTCCTTCCTCCAGGTAGGTTTGCTTAGCCTTCTGTCTCCAACAGATGTCCAATCGTTTGAACTGTTCATCAAGTTCACCTTGAAGTTGTTCTTCTAATGGAATTGCTTCATCAGTTTGATCATCTCTTTGGAGCTCCTCAATTTTTTGCTTGATAAATTTGATCTGGTGATGACACCACCCAAATGTCTTCTTGTTCCATTTCATTAGTTCTTTCCTGAGAAATTTTAACCTGTTATGCATACAAAAAGTAGGGGTTTCTGCAAAATCAGTCAGCCAGGTGTCAACAATTACCGCTTCACACAAAAAGTCCCTACACCCACATTTCTTCAAAGTTAGAAAGGTCTGGGTTTTTTGTCAGAGTAGGGTGTGTATCAAGAAGTAGTGGGCAATGGTCGGACGCAATGGCTGGGAGGTGAAGGATGAAAGCAGAGGGTAGAGTAAGGCACTATTCTGAATTTGCTACACCCGTATCTAGTCTAGACCGAATATTTGCTCTACCAGGTTGTTTATTTGTCTAAGTATAGGTATTTCCAGTAAAGCCTAAATCGAGTATATTGCAGTTATCAAGTTCATTTTCTCAGCGAAGTCCTAGAAATTAGAAGCAAAAGGCTTTCCTCCTTTTTGTCTCATCTTGAGATAGAATTGCATTGAGGTCTCCCATTACCAACCATGGTCCATCAAAAGCAGAATAAATTTCAGTAAAAGTTTGCCAAAATAGAGGTTTCAAAATAGAAGTAAAAGGGTAGGGGATTCCTGTGAACTGTCAGGGACGAGGTTCCACATTAAGATATACAAGTGCATTAATCATCCACAAATTATCCAAAACAATATTAACATCAAGGCTAGGGGACCAGGCAAGGCAAAGAACTCGACTTTATTGAAAGCAGGAATGAAATGAAATTAAAGCAAATTGAGGAATGAAAGAAGGAAGAGATCTTATCAGTGTATTGCATTTTCACTTCGCACAAGAACACAAGGTCAGGTTTGTGTGTTTTTAAAATATCCCATAGTATTCTCCTTGCCGCCGGCCAGGCCAACCAACGGAAATTCCACAATAGAATCTTCATCGTTGGTCACTCCTGTAGCCCCTCTGGGCCCTTGAAGAAGTTCAAAATTTCCACAGTGTTCTTCAATTATTCTACATTCTCCAGTTTTCCATGTACCATTTTATTAGCAATTTCCATCTGCTCGTTTTGGGTTTATGTATGCTTCTTGCTTTTTCCTTCATCCTCATGACCATTCTTACTTTTTGTATAGTTATTTTTTCTTCCACAATCTCCAAGGTAATATTAGGAGTACTGCCATGTGAACAGGAGTTCGAAGGCCATTGAAGGGTTTTCAGGAATTGAGTAATTTTCCACGCCAGAAGGTGGGTGCCAGAGTGGGGGAATTTCCGTGAGTTTGGCCATTTAGGTAGTTAGAGGTTTTCCAGGGAGTTAGTGGGCCTCTTTTGATGGCACTTTTGGGCTCTAGGCTTTTGGTTCATTTTCAGCAATTTGGTTTGCCTTTTTTGAGGCCTTTATCGCGTTGGGCAGGGGTAGGTTAGTGGGCAGGTTTAGGTCCAATGGCTTGGGGCAGATTGGGATCAGGGCCTACTTTGAGTCCACCGAATTTTCAAATAAGTTTATTTCTCTCAAGGGGGTGAGCTTGCTTGTTTATTTGGGCCAATTTTAATGGACAACCCATTGGCACTAGGATCCGACGCAAGGTGGTTTTTGGTTGGAAGGCAGAGGGAGAAGGTTAGATTTGTCTTGTTTCGGATTTAGATTTGGAGTCAGATTTGGTGGTTGGGGATAATCAGGTTGCTCCATAATGGAGGTGGTAGGAGGTAGATGATTCGGGGCAGAGAGATTAAATGATGGGTTTCAATGGTTGGTGAGTTAAGGAAGTAAAACAGAGAAATCGAAGGAGGGAATAGAGAAGAAGTGATGGAGATCAACAATTGGGAATGAGAGACCAGCTAGTTCCTACCCTCAATCTGCAGTTGTGGAAGGAAGAAAACCTTCGGGGATACCCAAGGGGGGGTTATACTCACGGAGAGAACGACTTCACATAAAGTAGCCTTCTTCTTTTATAGATAGTATTAGATCGGACATATTTACTGCAGCGGGTGATGGCAACAGTTGTGCTCTTCTACACAATATCTGATAGGAATATCTTTTGAAATATTTTTGTAGACCATGTTAATAATGTTACTAGGAAGTATTTGCACATTTCTTAGTCCAAAGGAATCACATTTCTTAGTTTCTTGGTTTTCACTTATTTTGATCTCTATAGAGTAGTCATTCGTTATTATATCTCATCAGCTTTTTTGAGCAGTATTTGCACGTGAGAGAGTCTATTAAGATATTAATTTACATTAATGGACAACGGAAAGTACCTCCACACTCACAAATGACAGTTAATGCACCACTGCACCAATTTTTTGAAAGCCAAAAATGCCCTTCAACTGATAAGATAACTAACTTATATAACTTTTTCAAAATTTACAAGAACTGATAAATTAGTTTTCTTTTCTTTCTCCCTTTCTTTCTTTCTTTTTTAATGTAATCCATTGGATTATATATTTTACTCTTATTTATAATATATTTTTAAACATGTATGATTATTTATTATATACATCCAGGAACAACGTGCTAGAATGGCTATTATTAAATAATTTTTCTCTCTAACAACTTAAACTTTTAGATGAGGAGGTCTTTTGGCCGCTTGTTGCTCTATATTCATGACTCTTCCAAATATTTTCGGCATTTTCTTGGAAGCACATCTTCTGTGCATGCGTAAATCAAACATTGTATATCCTTCCTACTAAAAATGGTTTGAAACGATCAAGGCCTACATATGCTTAAAGGAATGCAACATTCGCACCAAAGATTCTTGTATACGCACTATTGTTTATTTGATTCAACTTGCGTCGGAAACAATAATACGATAAGGCAATATTTTGAAAATCGAATGTTTGAATTTAAAAGTTTAATATTTCAAATATCGGAGTTTTGTAGAATTTTTTTGCATACAACAAACAGTTATAAACAAAAACGAAACACTTCGATATGTTGTTTACAATGAAAACCAAAGTTATAAACTTATATAAGTACGAGTTTCATAGTAACAAGTCATGTACATCAACCGAATCGTAAAGTAAGTTGCTTGTCTTGAAGAAATTAGACACCCCATTTTCCAAGCGCACCGTGTGTTACGCCAGTTCTTTCAAGATAAGATGATAAAGGATTGCAATGCTGCACTACATCGGAATCCTTCTCGAGTTGGCACTAGAGTTTGAGAAAACAGAATCCCAATCCGGGATGTAAACCAGTGAGAGAGACAGAGAGAGAGAGAGAGAGAGTTTATAAAGAAGTAGGCATATATCCACAAGTGTGTGTTTCTCTTTTTTCCGACCAGCTCTATTATAGAGCCTTTAACATTAACCAGGATTTAAAGCAAAACTGTTACATTTACAAAACTGAAAAATATTTTGAAACTTAAAAAAAAAAAAAAAGCATTTTGAAACTGCAAGTTTAAATTCCAGGTTAATTTTAAAGTTTCGTAAAAAAAAGCTTAAATTGCAAAAAAAATCCTATATTTTCATAAAACTGCAGAAAACCCCTGTGTTATTGAAAATAAAACTCACGTGCCATTTCTGTAAGTCAAAGCTAACGGCGTCAATATTTGAGCCAAAATTGCGCGTTTTACCCTTTAGGCTTAACTCAGCCAACCCCCTTTCACTTAACCCCCCTTTCACTTCAACTTCGACTAGAGAGAGAGATAGACAGATTCTGAGAAGAAATCAAAAGGGATAAAATAGAAGTTAGGCTTTTTACTGCGAACGAAGATTCGAAGGAGGTGGGTTTTACTGCGAAGTGAAATTGAAGGGAGCAGGGAGCAGAGAGCAGGAACCACAAGCAGAGATCCCCATTTTTGAAGCTTGAGGTAGGTCTTCTTGTCCCCATTATATATTCATGGTCCCCACCCCTATTGTATGTATTCAATGTTCCAGATCCCCCAACCCTTATTTTATGGGTTTATGTCGTTTATATTTTTCTGTGAATTCGTAATATATTCACTATCCCAGATTCCCTGTCCCCTTTACTGTAGGCTTCTTTTTTAGTTAGTTAATGTTTTTATTATCCGAAGTCCGCTATTCCCTTTACTGTAAGCTATATATTGTATGGTGAATTTTTAATGCATTTACTGTCCCAAATACCCTATTCCCTTATCTGTTTGTATGTATCTGTAAAAGTTTGGGTATTTGTGTATTGGAATTGTTAATCAATCCATTATCTCAGATCTCCTTCCCTTTTTGACAATTGTTACTCAATAGGAATAGTACTTAATAATGTTGGGATTGCTTTAACTTTTGCAAATATGGTGTTGGCGGATTATGTTGATTTTTATGTTTGGTTAGAGCGTTCTGTAGAATGGGTACCAGTATTATGTATGTTGGGGGTATTAAAGTCTGGTATCCTGCTGTGGATAAGGAGAGGTTGTGTTACAATGATTTGGTTGAAATGTACACAAAAGCCGGTGGAAAGGGGTGTAACATAGCTATATATTACTCACCATCTGGACATACTTTAGACAGTGGCATTAAGATCTTGGAAGGGGATGGGGGTATTAGGGATCTGATAAGAGATTACAAGGCTTTAAATATAATTGCAATTAACATAGAAGAAAAGGCTGGTCGTATTCTTGTCGTAGATGAACGAGGTAACATACTACAAGATAATGAACAATTGCCTCAATTAGAAGCTGATTTAGATGAACAGGGTATTAGGGAGTGTGAGAAGACTAAAAATAGGGATGAGGGTGTTAGGGAAAGGGATGAGACTATAAACATGGAGGAAAATGAAGAGATGACTGAAAATAGGGATGAGGTTGTTAGGGAAAGGGAGGAGACTGAAAATAGGGATGCGGGTGTTAGGGAGGGGGAGGAGACTGAAAATAGGGAGGGGAAATAGGTATGAGGGTGTTGGGGACCGTGAGGGGAATGAAACACAGGGATGATGGTGTTGGGGACAGTAAGGAGGATGAGGGTCAGAGTGATAGTGATGCCTTAGAGTGTCCTTCATGGATGCTGAAGGACTTGAAAGGGTGAATGGATGATGACATTTTTTGTGAACAAGCCAACTGATCATGTGAGGCAATTGATAAAAGAAACAAAAAATCCTAAAAGAAAACAGACAAAAGAAAAAGAGCTAAAAAGAACATAATGCAGGGGTAAGGGAAAAGGAGAATGATTAGGGTTGGTTCAGTTATGTGGAGGGTGAGGATGATCTACATTCTCTAAAGGGTTCTGATGATGCGATTGTTGATCATCCTGTTTGGACTGAAAATTTTAATTTGGATAATAATGACCGTGTGTTGGAATGCAATTTCCTATCAGAGAAAAATACAGAGAGGTCTTAAGGGATTAGGTTGTGAGGAGAGGTTGAGATTTGACATTTTGTATAAAAAAATGAGAAGACCAAAATAACTGTTGTGTGCAAGAATGGGTGTGAATGGAGAATTCATGCTTCTCATATAATTAAAACCACCACATTTCAGATAAAATCAATTAAGGGAAGGCATATATGTGCTCATAGAACTCAAAACAAAACAAGCAAATTACAAGTACATTGAAAAGAGGCTGGAGCAATTTGTAAGAGATAATCCTTTTAAGGGGTTGGGGTCTTTAAAAAACAACATAAGAAGAGAAAATCAATTTGATGTGAGTTTGCATAAGGTCTACAAGTCAAAACAATATGCATTTGATCTAATGAAGGGGATCCAAAATAACAATATAACAAGTTGTATGATCATTGTGCCACTGTTTGTAAGTATAACCCCTTTAGCTCAATGATACTAAAGGTTGATAGAGGTTTAAATCGCCCAATGCTGTAGAGAATGTATGTATGCTTTAGTGGTTTGAAGGATTAGTTCTTAGATGGTTGTAGACCGTTTATTGGGCTTGATGGGTGTTTCTTGAAAGGTTTATACAATGGTCAAATGTTAGCTGCCATAGGGAGAGAGATGGTAATGATAACATATACCCAATTGAAATGGCATTTTGTTGAAGTTAAAAAGTTTGACACTTGGGATTAGTTTCTGAATTTGCTATTCAGGGATATTAGGAGTCATGATCAAAGGGCTGGGTGTTTATTTCTGACAGGCAAAGGGGATTAATAGAGGCTGTCACACAATTGGCACCATATGTTGAACATAAGTTTTGCCTTAGACACATGTATAACAATTTCAAATCAAAATTCAAGGGGCAGGAAATGAAAAAATTATTCTGGAAGGCTGCATCAATTTACAATGTTAAAGACCACTTGAGGATAATTAAGGGGATAGAGAGGGTTAATCCAAAAAAGGGGTAGGATTAAACAACATCAGAATGGTTGACTGAAATCCCAGCCCATCATTAGGCACAATTTTTTTTCCTTCACGTTCAAAATGTGATGTGGTTGTGAATAATATGAGTGAATCTTGTAATCATTACATCCTTGAAGCAAAAGAGTTGCCAATTATAGAGATGTTTGAATGGATTAGAAAGAATGTATGACCAGAATTCATACAAAAAAGAAAGGGGATGGAAAGATATGATGGGATGTCTGCGCAACTTTAATGAGGAAGATTGAAAAACAGAGACGTGAAAGCATAAACTATTTTCCTAGTTGGGGAGGGAGGATAAATTTGAGGTTATGGACCACATGGAAAACCACATTGTATACCTCAATGACAGTCATTGCAGTTGTGGGATGTTCCAGTTGTGTGGATACGCATGCTGTCATGCAATTGCTGCCATAGACCATAGAAAGACTGTGGAATCATTTGTAGATGCAAACTTGAATAAGGATGTATACCTTAGAGTGTACATTCACATGATAAATCCAGTTCCAGGGATGCATGAATTTGAAGAATCCCCATTAGGACTAGTTGGCCCTCCACATGTAAAACTAAGAGTTGATAGGCCTAAGAAAACAAGAAGAACAGATGCAAATGACATTAGAGAACCAGAAGTCGTATCAAGGAAGGGTCTGACTGACATGTAACAAATGTTTGGGACAAGGCTATAATAAGAGAAAATGTCCAAATCCTCTTCACCAAAATTCAAATTTCAGACAGGTATTTGTTTTGACTTAATTCTTATTTCTTTTGACTAATAAAGTGATCATTTTTTAATATTGTTTTCCTATGTGTTCGATGTAGGAGACTGAGGATATTAATGTCCCAAGTGCAACAACTGCAACAGAGAGTGTTCATGTATCAGATGAGGTAACATGTAGTTGATGTATGCTGGTATGTACACAACAATAAGGAGCTGTTTTTCTTTTTGTTTGTTGTTTTGCAGATGTCAACACAGTCATCAAGCACAACTGCGCAAAACCTGCACCCCAAAAATATGTCCCTACCAAGGCCAGCCGTATAGCAAAATATGCCCCAACAAAGGCCTCAAAATGTGTCTGCTCAACACCCCATCCCAACACCTACTTTCAGGCCATTTCAAGTATGTTAAGTATTATAATACTAACATTTTTTCAACTCTTTGTATTGAATAGCTTGCCCGAATTCTTGTTGTTTGTTTATAGGTGCCTTAACAAGTTGCACCTCAAGCAATTGCTTCAAGTATTATTAGGCCCCAAGAACTTGTACAATACTCTTCATTTTGTGTTTTTCTGTCAATTGACAACTACAAATACTCTTTCCCACCACAGGTCCATTCAAAAGATATAAGGAAACAACAAGCTTCTACTTCACTCTCAAGTAAGTTTCAAAAGAGGAAACATGACTCCACCCAAAATGTCATCAAGAGACAATGTTGCCCATCAACGAGGCAATCCATATCGTCATCCTCAAAGGAGTTTCAGATTCATATAGGCCAAGAGGAAGTGGAACTTCAAGCACATCTAAATTACAAGAAAGCACATCTACATAGTCACATTCACAAAAAGAGTGATTGTAATACTTGGGTTGTAGAGTCACGATAGCTTTTTGTACATACACTATAATACTTAGTTTTGTTGAATTTGATATTTTGTGCACAAGTTGGTTTTGGATGAATGATGGCCTTTTGTACACACACTAATACTTGATTTTTTGAATTTGATGTGTTGTGCACACAATGATTTTTGTTGAATGATTACGTTTTGTAGATATAGTATAATGCTTAGTTTTTGTTGAATGTGATATGTCGTGCATATCAGAATTTCTTGAAAGCAAAATACCTTGATTAAACTTCAAAGAATAACACTTACAAACTACTATTTTAATACTACAACAATCAATAAAAGAAACACCGCTTCAAATAATCCTTTTATGAATCCTTGATTTGCCTCGAACTGTTTCAATTTTTATGTTAAATCTTGGCAAATAGCGATCAATTCTGTGTAGTTTTCTTCAGGTTTTTCCTTGTTCAATTCAACCTCTTCTTCAATTTTTAGCATTTCGAAAGACATAGGATGAAGATCTTTGGTAGCGACACTAACAGGTTCCAACCAACAGAAAAATTCCACTGATTTGTTCTGCAGTTGCAGAACAATTTTCCTTCAGTCTCTTATGTTGAACCAACAACCCGGATGACCACAATTCTTTGGCAATAACACTTAGGGTTCTTGTATCTCAAATCAAGGATCTTATTTCTCTTTTTTTATGTTGATTTCAAAGTAGACATTCTAAATCAAACAACAAAGAAACAAAAAGAAAAACAAAAAAGAGGAAACCAGTTAATAATAATGTAATAATTTAATAATTTAATAAAATTTATTAAAAAAACTGCAAATTTATTTCCTGTTTTAGAAGACCTTGTTGCTGAAAAAACTCCCTTGTTGCAGAATGTTGGAAGCAACAGTGTAAGAAGGCCTTATATATTAAAGGCACGGGCAATATAGACAATTATCACTCAAAATTTAGGATAAAATGTGAAAATTATGGCCCATTCACATATCATGGGTGTGGGAAGCACGCACTGTTAATTATTAACAGCCAGAGGTTTTCACGCAGTATTTCATATAAGACGGGGGGTTTTTTTGCAGATAAAAAAATACAGGGGGATTTCGTGCATTTTTGTGAAAACACATGGGGTGTTATGGAATATACCCAAAAATATATACTTAAACATTTGCCGCAACGCTTGCGCCGGCCGGGTGGGTGGCAGCGGGGCGCCTGTGGTGTTTCCGCAAGTCCTCCTAGCCTCTAGTCAACACTTGAAATGGTGTTAAGTTTTTGAACTTAATATAAAGAGATCCTTTCTTTAATGGATTTTCGATGTGGGACAAGCTAAGAGTTAATTTTAATTCTTACAACCCACCACTTTATATACTTGTAAAGCTCACCTCAATTCCTCTATCTTATGATGAGGGATAAAAATACACTCTTCCTTCTTTACCATATAATCTATGGATTCACCTTAATTAGCATCCAACTTATTAGATTAAAACTGTATCAAATTAACATCTAATTATGCTAATTACAATAATCCCCAACAAATCCATAGATATAGGATTTATTCAAGTTATCGTAACTTGCTTTCAATTGTGGTTACTTCTGGTTTGAACCATTATCTAAGTCATCTAAATTTGGCTGCTACCGGGACAAATGGACCTATGCATTGAACTTGTGCCCGTGATTGACAACATTGTCAATAACAACAAACTATTTTGATTGTGTATTGATCTTTAGAGTTGACACTATAGGGCATGATACTGTTTCATGAATGCTTTTTAAAAAGAAAAACCCCATTTCCTTAGTTGCGGTCAAACAACTACGGTCATTTAGTTGGGCATCCCGGGGATATACTACTTGCATCTCGTCTAAAAGACTCGACCCCATTCAAAGTTATAATCTTACTTTACTAGTAGTGTAGGATGGGATAGACTCCAGATACAAAGTATCAACCTAGTTTTAGGTGCTTGAACATGCTCCACGAGTTGTTTATACCACATTGAACCTTCTTCATGGGATCTGCATTTGGAAGGTTGGGTTGCCAACGCAGATATGTCATTGTTGCATTTTCATTGCCATCCCCGATCTGGATTTTTGAACTAAAGACACATCAAGTCATTTCGTCAAAGGATCAACAACATTATCCTTTTTACCTACTAAGTCAATGGTCATAACTCTATCTGACACCAATTCCTATATAAACTCGAGTCTAACTTGGATGTATCTTTTGGTCTTTTGATTGAACTTACGACTCCTTATCTTTGCAATTTTGGTTTGGCTATCACAATGTACCGCAATAGGCGGAAGTGGTTTGCTTATAATAGAAAATTATATAAACAAAATACAACCACTCTGCCTCTGTACCAGTCGTGTCCAATGCACATAACACGACTTCACCGGGTTATCAAAGTATAGTTTGAAGATTTCTAGGAGACAACGCCTCCACCTAAGGTAAATATATATCCTGTACACCCATTGCTACCCCAACTTTGGGTATCCAACTGGCATCACGATATCCCTCAAGAACTGTAGGGAACCAACCATAATGTACCAATGATGTTGTGCCCTTAAAGTACCTAAGCATCCTATTGAAAGCTTGCCAATGGGTTCTATCAGGACAACTAGTGTATCTAGCAAGCTTCGAGACAAAGAAAGATATATCTGATCTCGAGTCATTAGGTAAATATTGCAAACTCCCAATGATTTGAGAATACCTTAGTTTTGATATCGAAACATCACTTTCATTCTCGAAAAGTGCCACAGAAGGATAACATGGTGTCTTTGCAATTCTACACTCTTTATAACCATATTTCTCAATTATCTTCTCAGCATAATCAGATTGAGAAATTGCTATACCATTAGTTGACTGAACCAACTTTATGCCAAGAATCACATTTGCATCACTCATATCCTTCATTTCAAACTTATTTTTTAAGAAAGTCTTGGTTTCAATAATTTGTTTTAAGTTCGATCCTATAAGCACAATCATCTGAATACATGCCTTGTATTATACAGTTATCCTCTTTAACCTTTTAATAGATACATTTGTTACTTTCAATAACATTGAATCCAGAAGATAGAAATGTTTTGTCAAACTTTTTGCTCATTCTCAAGAGTTACGAATCCCTCAGGTTGATCTATATATATTCCCTCATCGAGATTACCATATAGGAACGCAGTTTTAACTAGGGGTGGGCGTTCAGGTCAGGTAGTTCGGATCCCAACCCGATTTGGGTATTTTTTTATTTTTAGTTTTAAAAAATTTGAGTATCGGGTAACCTGAATTTAAAAAATCAGGTTGGGCTTCGAGTAGGATTCTCCTACCTAAACTACCCCACCAGTGACCAGAAGTTTTTTATAAGAAAAAAACGAAAAGTATGTGTAAAGGGACATGTTTGAGTCTAAGGTTACATATTCTCCTTCTAATTTTTTGCCTCTAAATCCTTCCTTTCTTCTCCTAATGTTCCGTAGGAGATGCTTTTGGCCTCTGATGAATAGCTCATTGCAAATTCCCATTCATCTATGTCACTCTTTCTGAATCCCTGCAGCAACCAAATTTCCACTCCTTTGAGTGATCTTTGTTCATGGACATCATTTTTTCATAATATTCATAGTCAAAAGGGCCTCATCATCGTCATCTTGTACAACTGATATGTAAATCTTTAGAAGAATCTTTCCACATTCAGCAAAACCTTTACGCGGAGGAACAAAAGTTGGTGTAAAAGAACTAACAGTTATAGTTAAGCTGCATATTCAGACAATAAAAGTTTTGCCTCTGAATTAATATATTCAAAGGCAAAATTTGCCTCTAAATACATTGATTCAGAGGCAAAGTTTCCCTCTAGAATTTTCATTTTAATTTTTTTTAAGAAAAAGAGGAAAAAATTGGATACCCAAAAGTCGGTACCCAACTAACTTTGGGTTGGGATTAGGTAGCAAAATTAGCTACTTGAAAGTTCGAGTACCTGACCCGAACTACCCAAACTCGCATTGTCCGACCGACGCCACCCTTAGTTTTAACATCCATTTGGTGAATTGAAAGGTTAAACATCATAGCAAGTGCTATAAGCACCCGGATAGTAGTCAATCGAGTTACTAGGCAATAAGTATCAAAATAATCAATTTTCTCCTTTTGTTTAAACCCCTTAGCAACCAACCTGACCTTAACCTTATCTATGGTCCCATCATATTTCAGTTACTTCTTGAAAATCCAGTTACATCCAATAGTATTACACCCCAGAGGGAGATCGGCTAGTTCCCACGTCGCATTAGAGACAAGGGAGTCCATCTCACTTTTGACAACTACCTTCCACTGCTTGGCTTCAGATGCAGCCATTGCATTTTTTCAAGGTTACAGGGTCATCCTCGACACTATAAGTGAAAAAGTAACTTTCAAAATCCTTAACGACTCTAGCTCTCTTACTCCGTCTAGGTTCGTCTCACTCCTCATGAGCCAGACTCGAACTACTAGGACAAACCTCACATTTGTCATCTTTGCCACATGATCAGGAATAGAAGTAGAGGTTAGTGAAGAATTTAAAAAAAATATTTTTGAGGTATCCCGATTTCATAGGAATTACGTCTTCTAAGAAAGTAGCATTATGGAACTCAACTATAGTATTAACATCTATGTCTTGAACTTCTGATTTAATAACAACAGTAGCAGGGGATAGTTTGTTTCTACATAGCCTAGAAACAGTACATAAACAGTCTTACGACCTAACTTCTTTCTCTTGTACATCAGTAGTCTTAGGACCAAACTTCTTTTTCTTGTATTCAAGGACTAGCACTTTTACGAGGCACCCCCCTAGGAAAGTATTTTATGCTTGGTATCCTACCTTCCATAGTTCGAAAGTAGTACTCGTATTGTGTGAGAGAGACTCTACTCAGGATATGGTAAGTTGTATTTAAAGCCTTTCCCCACAAATACTTTGGTAATCCGGAAGTGATTAACATACTGTTGACCATGTCCTTAAATGTTCTATTTTCCCATTCTGCTATTCTGTTGGAAGATGGTGAATATGGAGGTGCTTCTTCATGAATAATGCCAAATTTCTTGCAATATTCACTAAACGCACTCGATTCATATTGTCCTCCCATATCAGACTTTAGTCTTTTAAGTTTCTTACCAGTTTGGGTCTCTGTTTCATTCTTAAACAAAATAAGTTTTTCTAAGGATTCATCATTGTTTCTTATGAGATAGAAATAACAATACCTACTGCAATAATCTATAGAAGTGATAAATTATTATATTTGGTCCCCAGTTAAAAGTCCATTGAACTCACAATGTCCGTGTACACTAATTCAAGTATTTCTGAATTCCTACCTATTGAGTGATAAGGTTTCTTAACTTGTTTAGCTTCTACACATACGGGATATTTGTCCTAGTTCAATATTGTAACTAGAATAAAAGACTTGCATATTATTAAAACCACAATCAACACGAATTTTAAACATTCCATCGGATAAATCGCATTTACCAACGAAGCTACCAAGCTATTGTATTACAAGTTTATTAAATTTAAAGGTAATCCCACAATCTTCACTAACTAATACTGAACCACTACCTATATTTCTTCTAATAGTTTGGACATGGTGCACCCTCTTCAAAGACAGATGTGCCCTGAAGGAAACTTCAAGTCCACGCTTCCTATCCCATGTACTTCGGTTGTACTCGAGTTGCCCATACTCACTGTATTTTCATTGATGGCCTGATAAGACACAAAAAATAATTTTTCAGCACAAACGTGCACATTTTCCCTAGTGTCGATCAACCAATCAAACAGTTCATTAAAAGTTATAAGTTCGGGTTGTATAGAGACGTACCCTTCAGTTGTTCCTGAGGTGCTAGCATTACTAAGACCTCCCACAATCATATTGATAGCTGCCTGCCCAGTCTTAGCCTTTTTAATAAGACAATCCTTGGCCAAGTGTCCAACCTGGCCAGTTCCAGCACAGTTCGTTTGCTTTTAATTTTTTTGGTTTTGTCATGGCCTTGCCTTTATCGATATGTTTAGAAGTTGAATTCAATTATTAGCTTTCTTTTTCTCAATTATTAAATTGGCCCTGGTTTAATGCTCAACCGGCAGCCTGTGAGTTTTGATTATGATGCTCTTCCTCAATTCTAATATCAACCATGAGATCATCTAGGGAAAATCTCCCTTTTTGGTGCTTGCGTGTCATGCCAAAACTTTCCCATGCCTTGAAAAACTTGTCAACAATTGACATGACCGGAAACTTCTGAGGAAGCTTCATCCCGATAGTGTTCAAGATTAATTATCTCATGCATTTGTTCAATTACAAACTTACCCTCGACCATCTGATACTTTAAGCATTTCAAAATAGAATATTTTTCGAGCCCTTGCATTTTGGTATTATATTTTCGAATCAAAACTCATCCCACAACAATTTTGCAGTATATCAGAACAATAGACGTCAAAGAACGTACTTGACGATGTTGACATAATCCCCCCGACCTATTCCATCACACTTATTCCACTATGCAATCTCAGTAGTTTTGGGCTTCCTATTAGTTGGTTCATGTCTACTCACCTGAATCACTGTCAAAAGTCCTTTCACCGTTAACCAAGTCTTCATTTATTGTTGCGAACGTTTGAAGAATCCTCCCGAAGACTTTTTCGAAAGACCGGACAAGTCAACTTTATGTAAATACATTCGAAACAGAGGGAACAAGAGGAATCACAACAGACGCAAATTCATTAGCCATTTTAGAAAATCAAAAGCTTAAACCTTTAAAAAATAGTTGCTTTTCAGGACACTCTAATTTCTTCGAGGTTGCTAGAAACAATAATGAGACAAGGCAATGTTTTGAAAATTGAATGTTTGAATTTAAAATTTTAATATTTCAAAAATTATAATTCCGTAGAAAACATTTCGCAAACAAAAAGTTGGGAAAAAAATGAAATACTTAGATATGTTGTTTATAGTGAAAAACCAAAACTATAACCTTAGTTGGGTACGAATTGTATAGTAACTTGTGTACATCAACCGAACCACATAGTAATTTGCGTGCCTTGAAGAAATTAGATGCCCTATTTTCAAGTGCACTAGGTGCTGCATCACTTCTTCAGGGATACGACGGTTCAAAAACTGCAATGCTGCGTTATATCAGAATCATCCTCGATCAATAGCACAATCATCAGTATTTGAGAAAACAAAATCCCATCCGGGATGTAAAGCAATAAGGGAGAGAGAGAGTTTAGAGAGAAGTAGGCAGATTTTTAGAAGTGCGTATCAAACGGTGCTTTCATTTCAATCTCGTCCTCCACCATGCAACCAAATGCTCCACACCCCCATTCAGCTTTCCGTTCCATCCAAGCCTCTGTCGAGGCCGTCGCAGTGGCAATGGATGAATTTCGTACCACCATGGATGACTTTCGTTCCGCCATGAATGCTGGCTTGGCATCAGTGAAGGTGGCGATGGCCGAGGTACAACGGCAAATCGCCCTCACTCTCCTTGAGACCCACGGCACACCCTCGCCACCCCCTCCACCATCACCCCACGTCCAGCAAAAACAACCACCCAAAACATTCTCCTATGAGGCCACCAGCCACCTCTCCATCCCACTGACAACATCCTCCAACAACCCACACCTATTGCCGCACAAGCTCCACCTCCACCACAAATTTAACTCGTTTTTCTCATCCCTATCAGTGCATTTCCCCAGCACCACCAACATATCAGCTCATGTCATCCTAAACCCAAAACAACCGTCCATGTTCACTCGTTCATCCACAGTCACCACCAGAGAAATCAAAGCCGCATTCGTACCTGAACCGGCTGCGCAACCACTGGAGGCCGCCTTCCTCCTCAGTTCTGCCTGGTGTCGCGCGGATTCAGTCCGCCGGTCCATCAACTCGACCCTCAACGCCTTCCATGGCCGCCGCCCCTCCCAACTCCTCAAACCTCCGCCTTCGCGTTTCTTCCACCCCATGCCGCCGACGACAACCACTTCGACACTCCCCCTCTTTTCAAAACCAACACCATTCACCATCGCCAACTGCCACAGTACCAGACCGCGCCTCCGCTTGATGCGTCACACGGTGCAACGCCGCCTCCTCCATCCGTCCGCGACTGCACATTTCGCCCTCCTCGACTCCGACAACGCCTCCATCCTCCCCTGCTCAAAAGCGGATTCAGCCCTTCGAACCTCCAAATCCGCCACCGCCCGATTGACGCAGCCACATTGCTCACTGCCATTTTCAGCCCCTTCCGCCGAACTAATTCGTCTGCGAAATCGCTGACGCGCCGTGTCCCCTGTTCATGTGCTACAGCGACAATGATGCTCCGGTGTACACACGGCTGCGCCCCGCCCGTTCCCACCGACTCGCCACCCACATCTTGTTGGTCGCTGCCAGAATTCGCAGAAGCTGGAGACCTCACAATTGTAGCTGTTGTAGGCGACTTTGCCCTGCTGCAAAATATCCCAACCACAATCTTTTGTGGGCTTGGACTTGTAGAGACAGATTTTGGGCTTGGATTTATCCATTGAGCTGTTACTTCGAGTCTTTTGGGTCTCCGAAACGATTTCAAAGCTTCACTGAGATCTTGGGTCCATTTCTACAAATCCATTCGGTCCACTGCTTGTTTCATGGCTGCAAACACATTTTTGAGTCTTCAGGATAAGGCCAATGTGGCGGACAAAACAATGATACAGTCCAAGTTGAAGATGGGCTTGCAGAGCAAGAAGAGTATATTAACCCAAATATTAGGAAGTCCAATTGCTATAAAATTAATTAGGCTTATACTTATTATTAAGTAGAAGGAACCGATAGGACAAAAGTTGTTATACCAATATAGAGATGGTGACACTTGTTCAAGGATCCTACATTAGGTTTTTGTATTAAAGGTTATGGAAAGGAATGAAAAAGACAGAGAACAAATTTGACAAAAAAAAATTTCTTCTCCTTAAATTCTTGGAGCCCTTCCTAACTCGAATAGGAAAATACAATCATGTCCGTATCAAGGAAACATGACTTTGTGTGAGATCTCGGGGAAAAAAAAACTAGTGGTAGCAGCATTTTCAGTATTGAAGAACAAATGAGAAATTCTCCCCTAAATTCCCTAAAAGTATGAAATATTCCAATAAATTTTATCAAAGCGGTGGAACTACTATATGACATTTCTTGTCACGGATAAATGCAGTTTACCCCCGTGATATAAGAAATGAGCAAAAAATCTCATGTGAAAAAATAATTAGTAAATTATCCTCTGAGATTTTAAAATGAAACAAATTATCCCCTGTGTTTTCTCTTGATAGGGGATAATTTGCTTCATTTCTCAAAATACGGGGAGATAATTTGCTAATTATTTTTTCAAATGGGGTTTTTTGCTCATTTCTTATATTATAGGGGGTAAATTGCATTATCCCCTTTCTTGCCAAAACAATTGTCCCACTTTCATGTTTACAGTCCAGTGAGCTGGTGCAAAAATTGAAAAAGGATGGTGAGAGTATTGCAACATAAATGTTGTATATGTACACATAACAGAAATGGCGAAATTGTGTAACAATGGCTCCTTCCAACAAACATAATTAGGATTTCAATGCCACATTAGTATGTTTTGTGATTCAAATGCTATTTGATACGCTATGCATAGTTTAGAGATACAAAATTTATGTAATCTTAATTTTATTTTCTTTTCTTGTTTTAAAAAACCACCATATGTATCCCTAATTATTATCACCATTAGTTTCAGCCTACAAACAGAGTGAGAAACAAGGAAAATTTTGAGAACACTTACGAAGAATAATTTCTTATGGCAATTAGGCCTGTGGATGGGCGGGTATTATCCTATCTGAATCCGACTTTGATAAATATCCATAATTGTTATTTATGTATTTTTACTCGAACCCTACCCATAGAATACCCATTGGGTCTTACCCATTCTATACCCATACTAATTGGGTCTATTATGGGTCTTACATATTGAATCTTACACATTAAAACAAATAAACTAATTATACATGTTTCTTTGTAAATGATATCACAGAACATATTACTAAATTAGTTTATTAAATATATTTCATGAATTTACTGTCAATAAATCAAATTAAAATCTATTTGAATTTTTAACATGTGCAGACTGAATATCGTTGAAATATATATAACGATATTGACTTTGTTCAAACAATGAATCATATTAAGCAATTACACATCGACTTAGATTCGATATAGGAACGTAAATTAAATAACCAACATAAAATATGTATGAAAATTATATTTGAACTTTAGAATAATTTTTCTATTGATTTGAAAATCAGTTCAACTTTCATTTCATGAGTTTTTACAATTCAAATTTGAGAAAATTTTATTAGTACCATATATTAGTTTAGCTTGACTTATCACTTTACATAAAAATTAATTTTATCAAGAATTTAATTCGCAGTTGTCTTTTTTTCAAAATATCAATACGTAAAAGTAAAAAAACAAAACTATGTACAAAAATTAAGAATTTTAGATGACAAATAAAATCAACTCGATTATTCTATTAAAAATTTACAAGTTCAATGATAGAATGAGTGACCTTTTTTCCTTTTTTTGTTTTCGTTTAAATCTTCTTGTACCTAGGAGGAGGTTTGGCATGGACCTTGACATGTTAATTAAGAAAAGATATGTTTAAGTACAAAATTTCTTGCCAAAAAATAGTAATAAAGAAATACTGCTCCCTTACACTAAATCATGGAAAAACAAAATTTTTGAACTGATGTTGTGGATTAGGTAGTTTTATTAAATTAGTACACAGTTCAAGCTATTTATATTAGAATTGGAGAAAGAAAGTTTGGAAGATGTTTCTTGAAAGATTATCTAAGAAAGTAATCGGTTGGGAGAAATTTTTTAAGAAGCTTTTCGAAAGTTCAGCCAGGAAGTTTTTTTTTAAAGCTTACATAGAAAAATATCTATTGGAATAAAGTCTGTACTACTAAAGCACTCTAGAATATATCTGTTAAGTTCTAATGATTGGATGATTTTATCTTGATCGTCCATTTAAGAAACTAGCTACTATAAATAGGTATTATCCATCTTTTATAATCAATCAAGTTTAGAAAATGCTTTGAGCAATTTCCAATTATCGTAGTCTTTTACTATCTTTACTTACCAACTTCCCTACTAAGGGGGTCTTGCAGAAACTATTACTTTTTAGAAGTATTGAATCTAAATAATTTTTTTTGGAAATTGATGGTGTGTAATTCAGAAAGAATGTAGTCTAGGCACGTTTACACCAATCCAACACAAGAAGCTAGAAAAGTAAAGAAACTTATAAAGTATAAATTTCATATATTAAAAAGGTAAGTTTACAAATGAATTCACCCCCTATTTATAGTAAATTTTTGGGGGTGAAGTTACAATTTAACCCTTTGATCCTACGGCCTAGAATTGATCTGCCGAAGGTATAACGGTCATTTCACGTGCCCACTCCTTTCTTAACTTCCATCCCTTAACTCCCTCCAACTTCCCCTTTAATTCCCTTTGGGGCATTTTGAGTCAACTCCTCTTTGGAAAAGACTTCATTTTCGCTTTCCTTATTCAATCAGGGAGTCTTCTTTTTCTCAAACTCTCCTTTTACAAACGAACTGCATTCCTGCTAGGATTCTTTTATTTCATTACTCTTTCTTCAACTTGGACTCTTCCTTCCTATATAAATAGGAGGTAAAATATCCTCAATTTTTTCATTGTGCTCTTTATTGTCTTCGTCGTCTCCACAAAAGAAAAAATAAGCATGCTGAAACGCTTTAGCTCGGGTATTTAGTTTTTCACCTTCCCACTGCTTCATTTAATTTTCCCGTTCTCCATGTTAGTCTCTCCAAAAAATATTCTTTCAAAAAATACTTCTTCATTCATCCAAAAAACGAGGTCTTGAGCCTTTTCTTCTCTCTATTTTTTTTTTTAAAAAAAAAAATCTGCATCATGTCGAACAATTCGAACAACGCCGGGGTCCCGTGGGGGAGGATTTCCACGCTGCCGAGCCGGGGCCAGGGACTGCCCCGGCGCGGCGCTGGTCGAGACAGCCCGCCTCGGCCAGGCTCAGGCCGAGGCAGGGCGCCCTGCCTCGGCCTGAATCTGGCCAAGGCGCTGTGCCTCGGCCAAATCTTGGCCGAGGTAGCGCGCCTTGGCCAGACTCTAGCCGAGGCGAGGAGCCTCGGCCTGGGTCTGGCCGAGGAGCCGGTCCTCGGCCGGCTTCCGCCCGAGAGGCGCCTCCTGCTCCTTCCGTTCCAGTCATAAGTCTAGATTCCTCTCCTCTTTCAGCTACTCACATGGGTCCGGATATCGTGGATTTTGATCACGAGGTGATTGAAGCGATTCGGAACCTTTCCGCTTGTCCATCGCCTTCTCCAAACCCATCCTTTGAGTCAAGTTCCCGAGATACTCCCCCACTCTTATGCCCACTTGCAACTGATATTGTTGACTCTGGTCTAGATGGAACTGGATCCTCTTCAGCCCCCCACTGAAAATCTCGCTGTCGTATAATGGATGTTGATAGTTGCCTTTGTCGTGTGAGTTTGAAGAATTCCGCTCTCTAGCAGCTAGTGTCAACGCTTCTTCCGAGTTTGCCCTCCTGTTGCCTAGTATTGACGATAGGATCAAATTTCTCCCTCCTGGGTATTTTACCGTGTATTTGTCATTCTTTTCCTCGGGTTTCACTCTTCCCCCTCATCCTCTGCTACTCCAAATCATCACCCGTACTACCCTGAGCATTAGTCAATTTACACCAAACTCCTTTGTAAGTTTTAAGGGGTTCCTTCAACATTTTGAGGAGCCTGACTTAACCCCAACACTCGAAGCCTTTTATACTTTATTCAATGTCAGGAAGGTACCCAACGATTCTTACTTCTATTTCTATCCTCGGGGAAATTCCAAGATTCTTGGGGGTAATGTCTCTTCTAAGGGTCCTTGGAAAGAGAAGTTTTTATTCGTAAAGGATTCGTCCTGGGGATTAACTGCCCCTTGGGGGGAATCATGTTTTGTGCCCGACCCTGTTCCTGATCTTCGTCTCTCCTTCATCTGGGTTGGGCTGCTCGACCAACTCTTTGACGTCAAAAGTTTAGGGCCTGGTGGTATTTGAACTTACCTGCTTTTACTTGCATTGTAAAATTTTTTGATGTTTTCTCACTTTTTCCTGTGTTAACTTGTTTGCAGGAGGAAAGAAGATCTCCCTCCAGGACGTCCATCGTTTCCGCGACAAAGAGAATGCCTCAAGGTCCCGTCATCCTCCTCCCCCCACCAAGGAGGGGAGAGGGCAGTCGCCGGGGCTCGCCTCCTGTCCGGGCCCGGGATCCCCCGGGTCCCTCAACTCGACACAAAGGACGCTCCTCCCCCCCTCCTAAAGGCAATGCCTCCAAACGGCCCCGGGAAAGCGAAGCAGGTCCTCCTCGTCATGGAGCAGGAAAAGGTCTCTTCACCTATGGGACGAACAGACAGGGAGATATCTCCTCTTTTTGGGATGCAGCAGATGTGGATCTTGCTCATAAAAGATCCAGGGATCTAGTGAGTCCCTATGATGTGACGCTACTTGGCGCTCTTCCCACAGTCACCCTCACTCGTCTTATGCAAGGCGAAGCTGCCAGGTTATGTTGTTTATAATTTTTTGTTGATTCTTCATTTTCTGTCCTCACGTGTCTAATTGAGGTATATCCTTTTTAGGTTATCAACTTAGCAGAAGCTACTGAGCTGCGGTTGAGTAAACATGAGAAGGAGATAGATCGTCTGAAGGATGCCTTCGATGACGCGCAAAAAGACTTGGAGCGCTGCCAAGAGGAGCTCAAGGCTGCTTCTTCTGAACAACTCAAGTGGAAGGAAAGCTTCAACCGGGAGGTTACCTCGGGGAAGACCTTCCTGAAGTCTGATGCCGGTAAGGCCTACTTGGAGCGTGTCCTGGATGACTTTAAGGAGAAATACGTGGACTCAGATGAATTCCACCAAGCTGTTCTTAGCAAGGCCAACGAGGTGTATGATCAATTAATCCGGCAATGTCGCGCCACCTTGAGGAGCAGCGGCCGGTTTGGTGATGAAGACTTTATGTTTCTTGATCCCAAGGTTCCTGATGAGAAAGAGGATGAGGATGGCGATGGTGAGAATGTCGATGATACGGTCGACGAGGCTCCTGTTGGTGGAAACCTGCCTTCAGTCATACAGAAGAATTAGTCAGTCCTTAGGATTTGATTACTTGAATTCCTTTTCGTAAATTTCAGATTTGTTTAGGGTTAATTATTTTTTATTAGAACTTTATCTTTATAAATTTAGTTTCCAGTATTGTTTGTTTCTTTCCAACATTGGACTTTCAATAAAAAATCTTATGCTTATCATCTTTCAATATCTCTGCGAGGCGAACCCTCTTTGTTTAGACAGCGTGTGTTGTTTCTTTTTTTTTTTTTTTAAGTTAGGGAGGTAGTCCCTCCCTTTATAATCTTGGGGCAGTCCCCCGATGAGAAGCAGTCCTTCTCTTTATTATCTCGGGGCAGTCCCCCGGTGAGAGGCAGTCCCTCTTTGTTGTCACGGGGCAGTCCCCCGGTGAGAGGCAGTCCCTCTTTTTTTTTTTTAACACAAATTAAAACATATAAGTAATCAGAATTTGTGAAAAAGAAAATTTCATTAACACATTGTGAATTACAAGAGAATATTGAACGATAATCTTCATACAACTTAAAGCATGAAAAAATTTACACAAAATACTTCTTCAGGTTAACCACATTCCATGTACGTGGTACCTCCTTTCCATATAATTTTTGCAGATGGTATGTTCCTTTCCCCAGGATCTCAATCACTTGATACGACCCGGTCCATTTGGCGTCTAGCTTCCCAATGTTTCCTGTAGCATCAGCCCTCCGTAAGACGAGGTCGCCTACTTGGAAATCTCGATGTCTGACTTTTCCGTTGTAGGCTCTTGCCATCGTCTTGTACGCTTCAGTTCTGACATTCGCGCTACTCCTTAGCTCTTCCAAAAAGTCGAGGTCGACTCTCCTTTCATCTTCATTGCTAGTCGGCTCGTAATACTTCACTCGGAGTCTCTTCCCCAATCTCCACTGGGATAACGGCTTCCGACCCATAGACTAGACTGAAGGGAGTTTCTCCCGTGCTCCGGCCCGGGGAGGTTCGGTATGCCCAAAGTACTCCCGGAAGCTCTTCGACCCAATTGCCTTTGGCATCTTCTAATCTTGCCTTTAAAATTCTGAAGGATTATCCGGTTGGTCACTTCAGCCTGGGCATTGGATTGCGCGCGTTGCCACCGACGTGTAGTACTGCTTTATCTTCAATTCTTGGCACCATTGGCGAAACTTAGATCCCTGAAACTGCGTGCCATTGTCCATCACGAAGGCTCTGGGGATGCCGAAGCGACATATGATATTTTTCCAGACGAATCTGATGACTTCCTTCTCTGTAATCCTGCTCAGTGCTTCTGCTTCCACCCACTTCGAAAAATAATCCACTGCTACTAGCAAGTACTCTCGCTGGCCTGTCGCCCGGGAAGCTTCCCTACTATATCTATCCCCCACTAGTCGAAAGGGCAATGACTCTGCAGGGGCTGCATGTCCGTAGCTGGGACGTGAGCAATATTAGCATGTTCTTGACACTTTCGGCACCTCCTCACTAAATCCCTGGCGTCTGCTTGCATGGTTGGCCAAAAATACCTTGCCTCAGGGCCTTCTGCGCTAGGGCTCTACCACCTGAGTGGTTGCCACAACTTCCCTCGTGGATCTCTCTCAGAACGTACTCCACCTTGTCTTCGCTTATGCACTTGAGGTATGGCTGCGAGAATCCTCTCTTATACAACTCCCCTTCGATCAGGGTCAACCGGGCTGCTCTCGTGCGAAGTGTCCTAGCGTGCTTGGGATCCTGAGGTAGTTCTCCATCCTTTAGATACGCTTCTATCTCCTCCATCCACTTCGATGAATTTCCTTTTTCCATCAGGACTTTATTTTCCTCTTCGCTAGTATCCGGGTATTCGTGGTTCAACAGTGTCACCTTCCTGCTCTTTAGGGGAGCCAGTGAACTGGCCATCTTAGCCAGGTGATCCGCTTCTTCGTTCTCGCTCCTCGGAATTTGTTCCAAAGTGAATGTGTCAAACTTCTTCCGCATCTCCTGTATTTTTGCCAGATATTTGGCCATCTGCTCTCCCTTGGCCTCAAATTCCCCATTAACCTGTTTAACCACCAGTTAGGGATCATTGTATACCTTCACATGCTTCGCCCCTGCTGCAAAGGCCAACTTCCCTCCTGTGATGAGTGCTTCGTACTCTGCTTCATTATTTGAGGCGGCGACCCAAGCCGGATCGCATAACGCATTATTGTCTTGATATGGGCTCTCGAGTAATATTCCTGCTCCGCCACCCTGGGATGTGGAAGAGCCATCCACAAACATCTTCCAACATCTCTCCTCTTGGATGCCCTTTTCCTCTGTCAGTTCGGAGATGAAGTCTGCCAATGCTTGTGCCTTTATTCCGGGTCTAGGCTGATATGTGATTCCGTGCTCACTCAACTCTACAGACCATTTCAACCATTCTCCCCGGATGTGTTGGGATCTGCCAATACCCGCTTCAAGGGTTGATTCGTCAATACTGCTATAGGATGTGACTGAAAATAAGGACGCAGCTTCCTCGCCGCAGTTACCAAGGCCAAAGCCACCTTCTCAATCTGTGCATATCTCTGTTCTGGTCCTTGCAATGCCTTGCTGGCATAATATATGGGACGGTGTTCACGCCCTTCTTCCCTCACGAGGACCAAGCTGACCGCACCATCCGAGACGGACAGGTATACAAACAAGGTCTCCCGGCTCGGGCTTCGTCAGCAGGGGCGGCGAAGTAAGATACTTCTTTAACTCCTCAAAGGCAACCTAACATTGCTCCGTCCAAGTGAAGCCATCCATCTTCCTTAACACCTTGAAGAATAGGAGTCCTCGTTCTGAGGATCTCGAAATGAAACGATTAAGCACTGCCATACGTCCCGTCAATTTCTGAACTTCTTTTACTGTTCAGGGTGGTTGCATAGTCATAATGGCCTCAATTTTCTCTGGATTAGCTTCTATCCCCCTCTGAGAAACCATGTATCCGAGGAACTTCCCTCCCTGAACTCCGAAGGTGCACTTTGTGGGTTCAGCTTCATCCCATAGCTTCCCAATGTGCAAAAGCATTCATCGAGATCTGCTACGTGATCTTCCTTCTTCCGGCTTTTGACTAGCATGTCATCTATATATACCTCCATATTCCGTCCTATTTGCTCTTTGAACATGCCATTTACTAACCTTTGATATGTGGCTCCCGCATTTTTCAGCCCGAAGGGCATCACTCTGTAGCAGAATGTGCCGTGCTCTGTCACAAAGCTTGTCTTTTCTTGGTCCTCGGGTGCTAGTCGAATCTGATTGTAGCCCTGAAACGCATCCAGGAAGCTCATCAACTCACATCCCGAAGTCGAATCAATTAGTGCATCAATCCTCGCAAGGGATATGAGTCTTTGGGGCAAGCTCGATTTAAATAAGTGAAGTCTATGCACATCCTCCACTTCCCGTTGCTTGACCTCCTCGAATCAGTGAAGTCTATACACACTGGTCGAATGTAATCTACTTGGAGCAGTTTCTTGACCTCCTCGCCTATGATCTTGTTCCTCTCTACCCCAAATGCTCTCCTTTTCTGCTTCACAGGTTTTGCTTTTGGATCCACGTTGAGTTTGTGGACCATAACTTCGGGATCTATCCCTTTCATATCAGACAACTCCCATGCAAACGTGTCCACGGATCTTTGCAAAAAATCAACAATGACGTGCTCTATCTGCTCACTTAGCAGCGACCCTACTTTCAACGCCTTCTTAGGGTCACCTAGGAGCTCAACCATTTTGATTTCCTCAAAAGCCTCTATTCTTTCTTCCTCCACCTTCCTCTTTTTGGCTTCTTTCCTGGTTTCTTCTGTTTGCTCCTCCATGGAGCTCCTATTTCCCGGCTCCCTCTCACGGATTTCCTTTTCGGACAATGCTGCACTGCTTCCTTCGCCTATCCTCTCTCGGCCCTCTACTGACGATTTCAGCGTGCTGGCATAACATTCCCCGGCTTGCTTTCTATCTCCCACCATCTCTCCTACTCCTTCCGGTGTGGGGAATTTCACTTTCATGTGATCAGTAGATATCACGGCTTGGAAGAGATTCAAGCTTGGTCTCCCCAAGATAGAATTGTAGGCCGAAGGTGCATCTACCACCAAAAACATTACAAACTTAGTCACACGCCTGGGATACGACCCAATCGAAATTGGCAAAGTGGCTTCCCCCAATGGCACGACCACATCCCCGTTGAAGCTGGTCAAGGGGGTATTGACGGGCGTGAGCTGTATATTGTCGATCCTCATCTGGGAAAAAGCCTTGTAAAACAGGATGTCAGCTGAACTCCCGTTGTCAATCAGAATTTTCCTCACCCAGAAATTCGACACTGATGCTGCTACCACAATTGCCTCATTGCAGGAGGGAAGATTCCCCTCCAAGTCCTGATCATTAAATGTTATTTCCCCCTCGGGACGTGCTCGAGGCACTCCCTTGAGCTCGCTGCAGGCCACCTGGCTAGAAACATTTCCTGCTGCTCTGGCGGCCGCCTTCCTAGCTCGTCCTGAATCTCCTCCAGCCGGGCCTCCCGAAATGACTCCAATGACTCCAGCTGTTGGAAGGTTATCTTTTTTCTTATGATCCTCTTCCTCCTTATCTCTTATCTCAAGGCGGGGCGTCGGCCGCTTATTTTCTCGAGTGACCTCTCGAGGTCCTTGTTTCATTTTGGCCACGAAGTCCTTCAGGTATCCGCGCCTGATGAGTTTCTCAATCTCTATTTTCAGATGGCGACATTCCTCCGTGTTGTGGCCTCGATCCTTGTGGAAGTGACAGTACTCATCAGACTTCATTCTATGGGGATTATCCTTCATCGGATAAGGCCATCTCACAAGCCCTTGTTGTTTAGCTATTGCGAGAATCTGGACTCGCGGAGCGTTCAATGGGTATACTTCACTAACTCCCCTGATATTGGTGGCTTCCTTTCTCGCCGGATTCCCTCCGACTTGGGAGGACATCTCCTTTCTTCTTCATCAGCTTTCCTTTTAAGGGGATTTGCCAGACGCAATCCCACTGTTTCCTCAATTCGGATGTACTTCTCTGCACGAAGCAATAGCTCCTCCTGAGTTGAAGGGGGCTTTCCTGCTATCGATTCCTTGAATCGCCCTCTTCTCAGATTCTACTGCATGATGCTGGCCAAGAGCTCAGGATTCACGTGTGGGACTTCTAACACTGCTTCCAAGAAGCGTTGCACATATTCTCTCAAACTTTCATGCTCCCGTTGGACTATGGTAAACAAGTATGAAGCGGTCTTGGGGTACCGCCTGTTAATTGAGAAGTGGTGCAGGAAGCACTGCGAAAGTTGTTCAAATGACTCGATAGTCCGGGTGGCAGCTGGTTAAACCATACCATGGCTTTCCCCGAAAGGGTAGTGCGAAATAACTTGCAATATGCCGCGTCGCTGATGTCCAGCAGGTCGGCTCTGGCCATAAAGCGGTCAAGGTGATCCTGGGGTCCCCTACTCCGCTATACTCGCTCAAACTCGGAATCTTTACTCCCGGATGAATAGCTTCTGCCAATATGTGGGGGGCGAATGGGCTCCTTCGGGGAGGCGCCACGGCCAAAGGTCGCGCCAGATATCCCATAGGCCCCAGCAAGTTAGGGAAGGCGTGCAGGGGAGGGGCTTCTCTCTCGTAATACCTCCCTCCTTGTGCTAGCGGCCTCCCCCCTTGAGGGGGGATAAAATTGTCTTCCTGCCCTCCATGTGACGGATGAAGGAAATAATCCTCATCTCCTCCTGTTCTCCGTGGGGGTGAGGGATACAAGACGTCTTCGGGCTGCGTGGCCCTGCTATTGACCTCTTCCTCGAAGTCCATGCCTTCAAAAGCTTCCTCGGGCCTCTGCCCTCTTGCGTGTGCCTCCTGTCCCCTCCCAAAATGACGAAGGGGTTGTGGTGGTGCTTCTTGTCCAGCAATATACTGAGCCACGGCCCTCGCGGTAGCCTGAGCTGATGCCTCTTTTTATCATCTGTTGAAGGGCCTCTTGAGTAATCTGGATGACTGGTTGAGGTGGTGGGACCTCAACCTCCTCGTGCCCTTCTCCCTCTTGGCTTTGTGCTGGAGGACTCTCCAGGGCGCGGCCCTGCTCCTCCCCTTGATTCTCCACCCTCTGAACTGGTGCTGGTGGGTTCGCCAGGGCCTAGCCCTGCTCCACCTCCTCTCGTCTCCCAGGGTCCTCCTGCCCCAGTTCACGCTTCTTGCTTTTGATCTGGTGTTCATCTTCGATGCTTAGACTCCATTCCCACAGACGGCGCCAAGCTGATGGTGTATAATTCGGAAAGAATGTAGCCTAGGCACGTTTACACCAATCCAACACAAGAAGCTAGAAAAGTAAAGAAACTTATAAAGTATAAATTTCATATATTAACAAGGTAAGTTTACAAATGAATTCACCCCGTATTTATAGTAAATTTTTGGGGGTGAAGTTACAATTTAACCCTTTGATCCTATGGCCTAGAATTGATCTGCCGAAGGTATGACGGTAATTTCACGTGCCCACTCCTTTCTTAACTCCCATCCCTTAACTCCCTCCAACTTCCCCTTTAACTTCCCTTTGGGGGCATTTGCGTAGTTTACCATAAGTTGGAAAGCCTTTTTGTGAATGATATTTTTCTCCTCATCAGAAATAATTAGTGTTAAGTGTTTAGAAAGTTATTAAAAAAAAAGTAGTTATTATTAAAAAAAAAGTAGTTAAAAAGTGGGAATAGAGTGTTTCGTAAAAAAATAACTTTGTTGGGGACTATTTTCTATATCTATATCTATATCTATATAAAAAGTATAAATAGGGATTTTTGATTTCTTTCTTTTTTTTTATTGGAATAAATTGGTCTTGTAATATTTATTTTTTTAGAATAAAAATATAAAATAATATACTTATTGATTCCTATTAATTACTTTTCACATTATATATATTTACTCTTATTAATTACTTTCACATTATCCATAGTTATTCACTACAAAAAAAAAAAAAGCGGTGATTGGGACGGTACTAGGAACGGTTTTTTTTATTATTTGGAATGGTAAATAATTAATTTGAACTTTTTGGACTGCAATTAGGAACGGTTCAGGAACGGGAGGCTATCCGTGGCAATAAGAGTCGATCCTAATTATTAGGAACGGTGACGAGATTACCGTTCCTATTTGGGAACGGTGTTTGGCACTATGAAGTTGTACCGTTCCTAATTACCTTTGTACGTATAATTTTGATTTTTTTCCATTTGGAACACTTATAAACAGTAGGAATGGTACAAAGCAAAATAAATTGCGCAATTAGGAACGGTGTTTAGAACTTAGTTTGGAACAGTCTGGTTTATGTTGTAGATAGAATTTAGCATGGTTTCTGAAATACATATAGGAACGGTACATTGTAGAGATTAGGACCGGTATCTGGAATATATTTTGTCGTGACCATTAGGAATGATTTTTGCACTCAAACGTTGGAATGAAGTTTTGGACCGGTTTTTGGTATTGTCTTTAGAACGAAAGCCTAACCACGAAAGGATTCATTTTTGAATATAATTAGGCACGATAGATTCCGTCTTTTAGGAACGGTTCACGTGTAGCGTTTGAATAGTTTTTGTCATCGGCCTTTGGCACGGTAATTCTCTTGAAAAAGTCAAAGATAGGAACGGTACGGTGCGAATACGGACCGTCAAAAGTACCCAAAAATACATATATCAGAAATTACAATTATAGCCCAAAAATATTACTATTTACAGAAAATTTACAGAAATACCAGAAAATTACAGAAAATTCCCTAACTAAACAGAAATTACAGAAAATCCCCTAAGTATTCAAAAGTTACAGAAAATCCCCTAAGTATTCAAAAATTACAGAAATTATATCATGAAATTAGAAATATTACAACATAATATTACATGCATTTTCAGAAAAAAAATAAAAAAAAATAGAAATTAAAGTAGGGTTTTTGGAAACCCTACTTGTTACTCCGACGGTGGAGGGATGGCGACGGCTTGCAGCGGCGACTGACGACGGGTCTGTGAGGGGCGGCCTAAGGGGGAAGCACGGAGGCGTTGGTGGTGGCGGCCGGAGGAGAGACGCTCGTGGTTGCGGCCGTCGGTAGGTGGTGGTGGTGTCGTTGGTAGGTGGTTGGTGTTGGCGTCGGTAGGTGGTGATGGTGGAGAGGCAGATATTGGGTAGAGGGGGAAGAGGGAGAGGGAGAAATGGGGAAGAGGGAGAGGCAGAAATGGGTAAAAATCGGCCAAGGGGTGTATTTATATCAGGATTTAGGAACGGTACTATTGTATATTTACCGTTCCTAAGACCAGTCCTAAATCGAAAAACGACGTCGTTTTGTTTTTAAAACGATGACGGTTTACTACATATTACTTATAATAAACTTACTAGGAGCGGTCATGTAATATTCAAGTGTTACAAGTACCGTTCCTAAGCAGGAAAAACGACGTCGTTTCTTTACCTGTACATAGTTACCGTTCCTATTTCGACACCTTACCGTTCCTATATGTATTACAATGTTTTTGCTATTTTCTTAGATAATAAATATAAAATACAGAAAAATACGTTTTGAACACTTAGTTTATTAAATAAACGTACAGAATTGGATGTTTAAAGATTTAAAAAAATCTGTAATAATTTCCAAAAAATAGACACACGTTCACAATATGAACTATTTTTGTATATTTATGTTTGTTAGTCTTTCACAGATGTAACTAGCATCCTATATTGTTGTACTGCACGGCATAATCAGACCGTTAGATATCATATAACACACAAAAGAATACATTATATGTCGTTTTGAAATATTTCGGTGTGCGGATCTCGAGTTATCGTATCCGGTCAGTATTCATCGTACAAAAAACAGATGCATCCTTAGATTCAGGTTACTGATTGGAAATCCGACCGTTAGACGTCAATTCATATCCATAACCTCGTACGTGTTAAAAAATGGTGTCGATCCGGCTGACGGATGTTGAGATATCGGACAAATTGGTTGGAGGTGTACAATTAGGAACGGTTACCTACTAAACAAAGTATTCCCAATACCGTTCCTATTATAAAAAACGATGTCGTTTCAGTGAACTAACACATGTACCATTCCTATTAAAATCTGGAATGATTATTTGTAGACTTACCGTTCCATTAGTTGAATTTCCCACCAATTTTTCATTGGGCGCCAAAACGAAATATTGGGCTACACTTAGGAATGGTCGTAGGTTTTCACCTACCGTTCCTAATTCAAATTTCCCTCATTTTTTTAATTAGCCGCCATATTTGAAATATTGTACCTCAATTAGGAACAGTAGGTATAAATTTTGGACCGTTCCTAATTCAAATTTCCCTCATTTTTTTTAATTAGCCGCCATATTTGAAATATTGTACCTCAAATAGGAACGGTAGTTATATCTTTGTACCGTTCCTAATTCAAATTTTCCTCATTTTTTTTAATTAGCCGCCATATTTTGAAATATTGTACCTCAAATAGGAACGGTAGTTATATATTTGAAATATTGTACCTCAAATAGGAACGGTCCTGATAAATTTGACCGTTGAGTCGATTCAAAAAATATTCATCAAATACAATTTTAATAATAACTGTGATAGAAAATTATAGAAAATTTTGAATTGGAAAATTCAAAAAGTCTCTTCATCGGACTCAGCCTCGTCAAAGCATCTTCATCTTCATCTTCGAATTCACTGTCTGGCGAGCGCGATGGCCCTGCTCCATGATCAACGACCAATTGTAACCCGTTGGGTCATGCAGTTCAAATGTTTGGTTATCTATTACAACATCTAGATTAGGTACGACTTCTTCCATCTGATAGGCGACCTCGATCCATCGCGAGTCATCGATAACTCTTCGAGCCTTTATTTTGCAAACAGCTTTCCAGTCGACTTTGTCCTTCTTCATGCTCGGGTAATCCGCGTAGTATACTTGTACTGCTTGTTGTGCCAGTATGAATGGTTCATTCTTTTGGTAGAACTTTTTGAAGTTGACATCAACGACGTGATAACGAGGGTGTATCTTCATGCCTCTGACCGGATCGACCCAACGGCAATTAAACAGTACAATGTGCATGTTTGGAATTAGTGGGTAATCTAGCTGAATTATCTCTTCCAAAATTCCATAGAAGTCAGAATCCGTGTCTGTATATGATGAGCTTTTTACAGAAACACCACAATTCATTGTTGACTTCCCGACATTGTGACGTTCAGTGTGGAAATTGAAGCCATTGACGAAGTAAGATGGGTATACCGTCACTTCTGCTCTTGGCCCCCAATAATGCAACTTCAACAATTCCTCGTTTGTGTGATTCAATTCGGGTTTCACCTGTAATTAATGATATATATAGTAATTGAACCAATCCTGAATTGTGCATATCGCATTTACAAGAAATCGATAATACTTACACGAGCCTTGAACCAATCCTTGAATTATGTCACCACTAGTTGATCAATTATCTAGTCCTCCGAATTGTGTTGCTCGAACAGTTCATTCAGGAATAACCTGTCATAGTAAAACTGATAGTTATAACTATACATGTAATTGAAATTGAAATGATTCGTACGAGATAATTACGTTTGTATAAGACACTTATTCGTAGTACGGTGCAACTACTTCACAATTACACAAGACGTATGTCTCGATAGCATGAAGTTCCTCCCCACTCAGCCATCTCTTCTTCGAGGCTCCACTTCCTCGGCCTGGGTAATTGAAAATGGACCGAACAATTCGATCGTCGTTGCTCGTGAGATCATCATTCCGACCGGGTCTGTTTCGCTTGCACAGAATGTGCGGTTCAAAGTAGTGCGAGGAGAAAAAGTCCAATTTCTTCGACAATATAAGCCTCTACAATTGACGCCTCGACGTGTGCTTTGTTTTTCACCTTTTTCTTCAAATCGCGTAGGAATCTATTCATATGACAATTTATTAAAATGCAAATAATAAGTATATAATTAATAGTATTAATTATTTAATTACCTTTCAAATGGGTACATGTACCTGTATTGCACGGGGCCCCCAACGCGCGCCTCATATGGAAGGTGAACAATTAGATGCTCCATTGAGTCGAAAAAAGAAGGAGGAAAAATTTCTTGAGGTTGCACATGATGACGGCTACACTATCTTCCAATTCTTTTACCTTGGCCACATTTAGTGTTGTTGAGCATAGGATCTGGAATAGAAGGCTGACTTCCGTCAAGGCCCCCCACACGTGCTCTGGAAGCATTTCACGGAAAGCAACCGGAATTAATTTCTGTATGAAAACATGACAATCATGGCTCTTCATGTCGTGCATCCTCAACTCCTTCAGGTCGATGGAAGCGGGCCAAGTTAGAGGCATACCCATCAGGAAACCTAAGACAACGAATCCACTCATATATCTTCTTCTTCTGCTCTTTCGTCAGTGTATATACTGCCTTGGGCATCACGTTCGGTCTCCTTTCGTCCACCTCAAGCTCCGGCCTATTACATATGATCTTCAGATCCGTCCGTGCATTTAGATTGTCCTTCGTTTTTCCGTTGATGTCCATCACAGTATTGAATATATTATCGAACACATTCTTCTCAATATGCATGACATCAAGATTGTGTCGTATCAGATGCGCCCCCCAGTATTCAAGCTCCCAAAATATGCTTTTTTTTCGTCCACTTATGGTCAACGCCGTAGCCTTTTGGTTCACTCAAAGGTTGTTCGACAGCAACACTAAATGCATCGACACGGGTTCGGATCTGTTCTCCAGTCAGCCTCGAACGTGTAACCTTCCTCTCCATTCGATTTTTAGTGAAGGCTTTCTTGTTCCTGCGATAAGGATGACCCGGTGGTAGGAATTGCCTGTGGCAGTGAAAATAGCATGCCTTCCGACCGTGCTGCAAATAGAATGCCCGTGTGTCCTCCATACAAATTGGACATCCCATGACACCAGCGGTACTCCATCCATACGCCATACCATAAGCAGGAAGGTCGTTCACTGTCCACATCAATGCGGCGTGCATCATGAATGCCTGGTTTGTCATAGTATCGTGCGTACGTACACCCACATGCCATAAATTCTGCAACTCCTCGATCAACGGCTCCAAGTAGACATCGATAAGACGTTTGGGATCCGATGGGCCAGGGATCACCATCGTTAGGAACATATACTCAGACTTCATGCACATTCCCGGTGGAAGATTGTACGGTGTAAGTATCATGGACCAACAGGAGTAAGTTTTACCATACTGACCGTGCGGTGCAAACCCATCCGTGCAAAACCCAAGTCTAATATTCCTCGGTTCAGCTGCAAAATCAGGATAACTCCGGTCAAAATGCTTCCAAGCCTCTGCATCCGACGGATGACACATGGATCCTTCCTCCATCTGATGGCTTGCATGCCAAGTCATATGCTCTGCTGTGACCTCCGGCGCATACAACCTCTGCAGCCGAGGGGTAATCGGTAAATACCTAAGAATGGCATACGGGGACTTCTTGCGTTTAGGATTTCTGTCCCTGGTGGGCTTGTACCTAGCGTCTCCACAGAACTTGCAATATTCCAAATCGATATCGTCCTTCCAGTACAACATGTAACCGTTTTTGCAAGCATCAATCTTCTGAACTGGTAAACTCAATTCTCTTATCAATTTCTTCGTATTGTAATAATCGGCGGGGAAAGTGTGATCGCGGGGCATTACAGTATCAGTCCACTGGCATAACTGATCATATGTATGCTCGGAAAAACTCCCTTCGGCCTTGATATTCACCAAAGAGGCAATTGACGCCAACTGAGAGGTGGTGCAACCATTCCACAAAGGTTGGTCCGCAACATGAACTACATCAAAAAAACGGTCTGACAAGCCAGACACATAATCATAGGGCCCCGAATCGTAATATGAACTAGGACCCCCATCAGATGGACAATACCGAGTACCATCATCAGCCGGTCCCTCCTGGTTGTACGAAGACCAGAATGACGGCCCGGCGGCATCGAATACCATCCTCTGCGCCCAATCCATCTGAGCTGCATCACCCCAATGTGAACTACCCTCCTCCTGAACGGGTGGCGTTTGCTGCTGCTGCACAGGGGGCGCTGTCAATGCTTCAAAGTATTCCTGCACCCTCTCCTCACCATGCGAAGTCCAATTGTAATACTCTGGCATAAACCCTTTCATACACAAATCAAAATTTACCTCGTCTGGTGTTTTGAACCGTTCGTTTTTGCACTTCCGGCAGGGACACATAATCTTGTCCCCGTCCATATATGCACGCTGAGACTGGGCCCATTCTAAAAATGTTGTAACACCATCCTCAAACTCCAGCGTCACACCTAGGACGTCTCGATCATACATCCATTTCCTCAACTGTCTTAACATGATTGGTACCTACATATAATTCACAACAACAATTAAATGACGAGAGTAAATTATATATATATGTATGCAAAAATAACAGAATTTTGCATACTTACCTAAGCAAAACACTTATCGATATCAATGCAAAATTCGCGCTCGGTAAATGATATGTTCGATTTTTCGTATAAAGAATCAGGGGGGGGGGGAGTTACAAATACAAAATGAGTTGGAGAGTAAGTGTAAGAACAATGACAAAGAAGGGGGACATATATATAGAAAATATTGGAACGGTCATTGATGTACAATTTGGAACATAAAACTAGCCGTTAAAATATAGCCGTTGTTTCAGCTTAAGGAACGGTCTCAGGAGAGGTAGCAGGAACGGTAAAGTTACCGTTGTAATATATCCGTTAGAGCATATTAGGAATGGTATCAGGCACAAGAAAATGGTACCGTTCCTACTTGGATTACATTTTGGACCGGTCCTTGTAACACAGGTTCACTTATTATATACCCGTAATTTGGAACGGTAATTGCATCACATTTTTCCCCTTGGCGTAAAAGGGCCTCCTTTAGGACTACATGTTGGAACGGTAGCCCAGCCGATCCAAAATTGACATGGTCTTTGGACCACAGTCAGTAACGGTAAGCTTTCCCGGTCCGCCTGCCGTTCCAAATTTCACACATGTGTTCCAAATTGAGGTCCAAAATATATAAGGTCCCCTTTAGGATCGATCGTAGGTGTACAAATTGGCACCCTATGTTTGACACTCTAATAGGAACGGTCCTGCCGTTCCTATTAATTTGTGTTTCTATTACACCGACTCTTACGTCATCAACGGTTTACCGTTCCACAACAGTTTCTATAACCGTTCCGACGTGGAACGATAACAGGAACGGTCGAGCCTTACCGTTCCTGTTACCGCATTTTTTTGTAGTGATTCCTATTAATTACTTTTCACATTATGCTTATTTACCCATATTATTTTTGTGTATATTATATTCATGATATAATACATTTACTAGGTCAAAAATAGCCCAATGATATAACATGAAATAACTAGAAAAAATCATGAAAATTGAAAGGATTTAATGTTGAGAATTTTTCTAGCTTAGATATAAATGATGAAAATTAGTTAGATCACTAGATATATAAAATATAGAGGTTAATGGCAAATGATATTAATTAAATGAATTGTCATGTAAAACAAACATTTTGAAGAGTAAAATAGGTTAAAAGAAATATGAGAATCAATTAAATTACTTATCATGTACGGTGAATATATTTTGTTGTAAGATAGACTAAAATATAATTTGAGAATTTGAGATGTCATTAATAGGTACCTTATACGATTCTTTAATCACCTCTAATATAATACAACAAAATGATAGTGTACATATTTTATCTTTTCAACAATATGCGATAAAAATCGCTCCTTGTGAAAAAAATATCAAAATGTGTAAATGTTACTCCTAAACCATTACCACGCATATCTTTTTTCTGAAAAAGAAAAAGAAAAAAAAAAGAAGAAAAAATGGGCATACAACCATAGATAGGTATTGTCTATATCTATGTATATTATAAAAGTGTGAACGAGTTTCCATGTTTTATGTTTCTTTCTTTTTTGTAATGTCAAGCTTATCATTTTCATAGAATATTGGATTATAAATTTATGTGTACAAATATGTTTACTTAGATAGTTGAATTGAGATAGAATTATAATAAACGTAAATTATAATAAAGAGTTCCATTCATATTACAGAGTTTTATTTATAACTAATTCAATAAAATTAGTTAAAAATCTTAATACTAACTAGGAAAAATATATAAGTTATATGTTTAATTAGAAACTTGAAGAAGCATCTATTTGAAAGCAAGGAAAGCAATCCATGGGATAATTTGCCATTAAAATGTAAGTTATTTTATAATAAGATATTATAAAAATACTAGCAACTTGAGATGTTTTATTTTTTTTTTGTTGATTAAAAATATTAAAATTGCATAGAAATTATAATTTTATATGTCCATAAAAAATATTCCGAGGTATCTAATTAATAGTATAATACCGCAAGTTCAACAAAAATAAACTTCAATGAGAAACAAGCAAATTATCTAAGTTTATCTTAAAATCAATTATTGATGAAAAATAAACTTTGAATATGATAATTATTTCATATGTGGTTTTATAACTAATTTTCTTTATAATATTAATTCTAAAATCATAATAGTATTATTCAAAACTTATTTTATGAATTAAATGACACTACTACATAGCTTTCCTACATGAAATTACATAGCTTTCCTACAAAAATTCATAAAATTACATGAAATTACATAGTATTCGTAAAATTACAAAAAATTCTAAAATTACATGAAATTACAAGATTTCCTAAAATTACAAAATTTCTAAAATTACAGAAAATTACATAAACAAACCCAATAATTTCAGAAAATTACAAAACCAACCCAATATAATTAGAAATTACAGAAATTGTAGAAAATTCCAGAAATTACCCAATAATTTTAGAAATTACAGAAAATACCCAATAATTTCAGAAATTGCAGAAAATACAAAATAACTTTAAAAACTACCAAAAAAATCACAATAATTTCATAAAAAATGTAATATTTCCAGAAATTACATAAAGAACCCAATATTTTTAATAATTTCAAAAACTCTACAATAATTACAGAATTGCACAAAAGTTTCAGAAATTACATAATATATCCAATAATTTTAAAAATTATAGAAAAGCCCACATGTAATTCAGAAAATTACGCAAAATGCACAATTACAGAAATTACAACAATTTCAGAAATTATAATAATTAATTACAGAAATTACACCAATTTAATAAATTTACAGAAACTACAACAATTTACAACAATTTAAGAAATTTTCAGAAATTACAACAATTTCAGAAATTACACCAATTTCAGAAATTTACACATAATTACAGAAATTACAAGAATTTACAATAATTTCAGAAATTTACAACAATTTCAGAAATTACAACAATTTCAATTATTACAAAAACAGAAAACTTACATAAACAATTTCAGGGAAAAAAAAAAAAAGAAGACGTACCTGGGTCCTGAGAGAGATAGAGAGTGAGAGAGGAGAGAGGAGAGTGAGAGAGGAAAGTGGTGACAGTGGTGGGCAGCGGCGACGTTCAGCTGGCGGTGGGTGTGGCGGCGAGTGGTGGTGGCAGCGAGTTAGAGAGGAGAGTGGCGGTGGGCAGCGGTGGTGGTGGGGCAAGAGAGGAGAATGGGGTGAGTGGGGGGCGAGTGGGGTTGAGTACGTGGTGAGCGGCGGGGAGTGGTGAGTGGCAGTGGAAGGCAGTGGTGGGTGGTGGGCAGCGGTGGTAGGTCTTCTGAGGGAGGGAGAGAAATCGTCTTAGGGGGGGGGGGGTGTAAACATTCAGGTGGAATACAAAAATGGCTAAGTGTCCCTTTTTATACTAAGATTTTTGGGAGCGGCTTTTGTAATACACTACAAATGCATAGCCGTTACAAATTATATTTAGGAACGGTCAAAACATCCGTTATATAGCCGTTACTACATGAGATACAAAAGTTTGCAGTGTAAAAAACGATGTCGTTTTGAACAGGGCCGTTACAAAAGCCGCTACAAAATAAAATTATTTTGCAAAACTAATTCGCCATAAAGAAATATGGTCACAGTACATTTTGAATGCAGATTGATATATGGTCACATAATGAAATAAATTTGTATATGCGTAATTGTTAGTAATTCGCTGATGTAACTTTGATTATATATTGGTGTATTGCATCGCATAATCAGACCGTCAAATTAGAGATCCAACCATTAGATATAATCAAACTAGTATAAGAACACACTTGCTGAAGTGTTGTTCTAATTTGATTTACGAATGTCGAGATATGGTATTTAGTACATAATATAATCGAGTGAATCCAGTGCATCATTCAAACGAGCCGTCTGATTTGAAATCGGACCGTCAGATGTGATGAAAAGACCAAATTTTTAAATATAATCAAGTTTGATATGAATCGAGTCCACGGATTTAAAGATATCATACCAGGAATGATATTTTTTGACATACACACACTATTTGTAACGGCACTAGGAATACACCATTATTTCTATACTTTGTAATGGCCTTCGTAATGTATATAATAATACTAGTGAAAATTTTCAAAATCTCTCCAAATTTTTGGCTTTTCCGCCAACACGTTCATTTTGAAACGATTTTAGTAACGGCTTATATGAAGGCCGTTACAAAGTTAATTATTTCCCTCTTAAATTTTCATTTCGCGGGAAATTGAGGCGCCATTTTTTGGGACTATTAGGAACGGCTTTTGTTGCACCTCTATTATTAAAAAGGCCGTTTCAAACTTTAAATTTTTTTTACAAAATATTAAATATTCACTAAATACAACAATATTAACTAGTTCATTACAAAACACTAGAAACCAAATGACTCGTCTTCATCAGTCTCATAATCCTCGAAACTATCTTCATCATCCTCGTCTTCTTCATCATTATCTTGGGCCATCCGGAAAGTTTCTGCTCCTTGTTGACGTGCTACTGGAAGATCAACAAAAAGTTGTATACCATCAGGATCATGTAGGTTGTACGTTTGATTGTCCGAAGCAATTTCAGGGACGGGTATGTCTTCATCTGGTTGATACGCGATATTGGTCCATTGAGACTCGTCAATTACTCTCCGAGTCGTGGTTTTGCAAACGGCCATCCAATCCGTTTTATCTCTCTTTATGCTTGGAAACTCTGTGTAGTAAACTTGTACTGCTAGTTTTGCCAGTATGAATGGTTCATCTTTCTGGTACAACTTTATGAAATTAGCATCAACAAGGTGATACTGAGGGTGTACCTTCATGCCTATAATCAGATCGGCCCAACGACACTTGAACAACACGACATGCAAGTTCGGAATAAGTGGGTATGTCAACTGAATTATCTCTTCGAGTATTCCATAGAAGTCATTTTTCGTATCTATGTACGATGAGCTCTTCACACACACCTAATAGTTCATTGTTGACTTGTCCACATTGTGTTGCTCCATTTGGAAGTTGAAACCATTCACAAAATAACACGGGAATATTGTCACCTCACCGCATGGACCCCATTAGTGACACTTAAGGAGCTCCTGATCTGTGTCGTTCAATTCGGGATAAACCTGCAAATTCGTATTAATACAAATTAATAACAGGACATTGGAACCACGTCATCAAGCCATACGAAAAAAATACATCAACTTACACGACGTTTGAACCAATCCTTGAAATCAGTTGCTACTAGTTGATCAATAATTGGATCTTAATGATGGTCGTGCCCATATAGCTCGTTCAAGAATTCCCTGGTTGCAAATACATATTAATGGAAATGCAGTCTCACAATCAAGATTTACCTATATATATATGTGTAAATACTTACTCGTAATATGGCGTGACTACTTCACAATTGCACAACACATACGTCTCATTTATACGCCATTCTGCACTAGTTAGCCATCTCTTCTTTGAGGCACCACTAGTTCGGCCAGGGTAGTTGAAAATAGACCATTGGATGCTGTCATCGTTGGCCGTCATATCGTCGTTTCGAGCGGGTCTGGTGCGCTTGCAAAGAACATGCGGCTCAAAGTAGTGGGAAGTGAATAGCCCGATTTCCTCAACAATGTATACCTCCACAATTGACGCCTCGACGTGTGCTTTGTTCTTCACCTTCTTTTTCAAACCGTGAAGGAATCTATTCAGAAAACATATTTAATTATTAACATATAAAATTTGGGAGTGCAACAAATTAAATACGTGAGCCTTAATTATCTCTCAAATGGGTAAATCCATCTATACTGCACTGGCTCTTCCACACGAGCCTTATATGGAAAGTGAACAATGAGGTGCTCCATTGAGTCGAAGAAAGCTAGCGGAAAGATTTTCTCAAGGTTACACATGACCACGACTACACTGTTTTCCAACTCCTATAGTTTGGTGACGTCAAACGTAGTCGACCATATGTGCTGGAATAGCAAACTCACCTCCGTTAATGCATTCCACACGTGCTCCGGAAGTATCTCACAGAAGGAAATTGGGATCAACTTCTGTATAAATACGTGACAGTCGTGGCTCTTCATGCCGTGCATCCTTAACTCTGTGAAATCAACGCAACGGGCAATGTTAGATGCATAACCATCAGGAAACCTCAGACAACGAATCCAATCATATATCCTCCTCTTCTGCTCCTTCGTCAAGGTATACATTGCTTTTGGTATCGCGTTCGGTCTTCGTTCGTCCAACTCAAGCTCTGGCCGATTGCATATAGTTTTCAAGTCTTTGCGTGCATTCAGATTGTCTTTGATTTTTCCCTTTATATCCATCACGGTGTTGAATATGTTGTCAAACACGTTTTTCTCAATGTGCATGATATCAAGGTTGTGTCGTATCAGAATCGCTGACCAGTATGGAAGATCCCAAAATATGCTTTTCTTCATCCAATTGTGGATGGTACCATATCCTGGTGGGAGTGTCATAGGTTGTTCGACAACAGGACTGAACTCTTCTACCCAATCGCGAATCTGCTCTCCAGTCAGCCGTGGGCGTGCAACCTTCCTTTCCACTCGATTTCTAGTGAAGGCTTTCTTATCCCTGCGGTAAGGATGGTCCAGTGGTAAAAACTGTCTGTGGTAGTCAAAGTAGCACGCCTTCCTACTGTGCTGCAGACGGAATGCCTGTGTGTCATCCATACAAACTGGACACCCCATAATACCAGCGGTACTCTATCCAGACGTCATCCCATAAGCAGGTAAGTCGTTCACGGTCCACATCACTGCCGCGTGCATCATGAATGCTTGGTTCGTAGCACTGTCATGCGTCCGTACGCCCACATGCCACAATTGCAAAAGGTCATCGATCAACGACTCCAAATAAACCTCGATCAGATGCTTCGGATTTCACTTGCCAGGGATCACCATCGTGAGGAACATGTACTCAGATTTCATGCACATTCCCGGCAAGAGATTGTACGGTGTGAGTATAACGGGCCAGCATGAGTAAGTTTTACCATACTGCCCATGCGGTGCCAACCTGTCTATGCACAACCCTAGCCTAACATTACAGGGCTCCAATTCAAAGTCGGGATGTCTGGTTGAAATGCCTCCAAGCCTCTGCATCGGACGGATGGCACATGGAGCCCTCTTAGGTCTGATGTGTGGCATTCCACGTCATGTGCTCAGCAGTCGCTGTCGAAGCATACAACCTTTGCAGTCGGGGAGTAAGCGGCAGGTACCTAAGAACGACATACAGGGACTTTTTTTCGGCGGGAGTCTCGCTGTCTGGTCGGCTTGTACCTAGCCTCTCCACAAAACATGCAGTACTCTAGATCAATGTCGTCCTTCTAGTACAGCATGCAACCATTTTTACACGCATCAATCTTCTCAACAGGTAAACCCAAGTCTCTAATCAATTTCTTCGTACTGTAGTAATCAGTAGGGAAAGTGTGATCACGGGGAAATATATGATCAGCCCACTGGCACATTCAATCATATGTGCGCTCGGATAAATTGCCCTCAGCTTTGATATTCACCAAACTAGCAACCGCCCTCAACTGAGATTGGGTACAACCACTCCACAATGGTTGGTCGGCAGCGCACACTATATCGAAAAAATGGTCTGACAACCCTGACACATAATCATATCGCCATATCGCCCACTCCTGTACCACGTAGGACATGACCTTGTACCATCGTCAAGCACACCCTCATCGTAAGAAGAAAAATAACCTAGCTTGGTTGCATCATAAACTATCCTCTGCGCCCAGTCCATCTGTTGTTGATCACCCTAATGTGAACTACTCTCCTCCTGAGTAGATGGGGTTCACTCCTCTTACGCTGGAGGGGCGGTTATAGCATCAAAGTACTCCTGCACCCTCTCATCGCCGTGACAAGTCCAATTATAATATTTCGGAACAAACCCGCGCCTATATAAGTCAAAATTTACCTTGTCAAGTGTTTTGAACCTTCTGTTTTTGCACTTCGCACACGGGCACCTAATTTTATCTCCGTCCATATATTGGCGCTGGGACTGAGCCCACTCTATGAAAGTTTTAACACCATCCTCAAACTGCGGTGTAAGACCCGCCCTATTCGGGAGTTTCTTCTCATACATCCATCTTCTCAATTGCCTTAACATGATGAGAACTACATATACACAAACATACATTTAGAATAAAAAATATAATTAAACAGCGTTTACTTTAAAAAGAAAAAGGGTTGAAGTTGTTACCAGGTCAGAGCAACTCAATAAATTAACGATAACCGAACAAGTGTATGTGCACTAATTGTGGCCGAGAGAGATTGAGAGTGTATGTGGTTATTCAAGACTAGAACAAATGAAATAAATTGAAAACATCATGCAACATAATATATAGAAGCATATGTACCGGCTTTTGTAATGGCTTTAGTGGCAAAAAACTAACCGTTTATATATTACCGTTGGAATATAGCCGTTAGATACAATAATTTTTTGGTACGGTCTTTCGAACGGTTTGGTTTTAAAAAAAAAGCCGTCGGAATTGTAACTGTCTTTGCATCATCCCTGCTACTTATATTTTGTAGCGGTTTTATGCTACAGTTGTTGTAACGGAAAATCACATTTAAACAAAACCGCTACAAATTTGTAAGACCATTTAAAGAGTCGTTACAATATTGTAACGGCTATGGTTTTGTTATGGCTATTGTAACAATGGTTTTTAAAATGGCGGTTGGCCGTTACAAGTTTACGAGGCAATTTCAAAGGCCGTTACAAAATGTAACGGCCTTATTTTTGTAACGGCTATACATATAACACGATTTTATAACGGCTTTTTCACCGATTTTTCATACGCTCGCTACACAATTTTCTCTTATCCAAGATTAAGGTGCCATATTATTTCCTCAGTTCCAAAATTGTTACAATGACCGTTTATATTGTAATGGCTTCATGGCCGTTACAAAATTTTCGTTCCAAAATCCGGATTTTTTTGTAGTGTGAGTCTATGTTTTTTTATTATTATTATTTAATGCATAGATTACTTGATCTATAAGATTTCCATTACATCATTTTCAATAATAAGTAGTTTAATTTATGTACATTTATATTTTTAATTCGACCCTAATTTATAAAATTAGTCAATGCTTTTTATGCTTATTCCATTCAATTCATTCCATAAGATACTATTCGTCAATTTAGACTATTTTCCACCAATATGAGGAATAAATAAAACATAAAGAGATTATTACAAGAAAATTACATTAATAAACAACTTTATTGATAATTAGTATAAGAGTTCAAAAATAAAAATCAAAATCAAAATGTAATTTTTATTTATTTCTTGCTTTGCACAACTACCAAAAAACAAATTAAAATCTTATTTCATTTTTGAAGTAAATTTAGAAAATGGATTAATTTAAATGATAACTTTTTATTACAAATATAGGCAGGTAAAAAGTAAAGTAATATTTATATGTAAAACTAATATAAAAATGAAAAAAATAATATTATAAAGAGAAATAATTATAAGATCTAAAATTTCAATAGAATGCAAAAGAACAAAGCGATCAATTATCGATGTTTTCACATACATAATTAAATATAAAGATGAAAGATAAGTATCATGGAGAGAATTAATTTTAAAATCTAAAAATTTATAAGAGGGAAATATCTAAAATATAAAAATACCTACCTTCTTCAGTAAAATTGAAAATCATAAGTACAATGAAACATAAGAGAAGATTCAAAAGAGTTATTAATTAATTGATTTTTTTAAAATAAAATTAATCATTTGATTTTTTCATGATTATCAACTAGTTTTAAATTAAAAGTCCTAATCTTAATCATTATTTGATCATAGACAATTTTCTTTTTTGAGGTTTAAGTACAGATTTGTACATTCATCATATTTATTTTATATATATAAGATTATATTGATATCTATACCACAAGATTTATGAAATATTCAAAAAGTTCCTTAAAATAGATTTTTCTAATATCCAATAATATAATAACTATCATGTACTAAATAATAGAAAAGGAGGGATACTTGGGCTTTCTTTTAATGATAACATAGTTTATATATAATACCAAGGGTACTTTCTATATTCTAAATTCCTCTATTAAAATTAGCAATGTGGTTTCATTCTTAACATTTGATCACAGAGATTTTCAAATAAAATCAACTGGTATGAAACTAGACTTCAAGAGCATTTTAGTCATAGGTGATAGTCATATAATAAAGTACCTCCTATGAGATAATTGTACTTATTTAAATTAATAATTTTTATAATTCGAGAGATAGTATATTACTTTTCTAATTTTTTACACTAATTAAATATTGTCCATTTACTATAATTCAAAAGTACAACATAAGATGAATTTATAGAAAAAAAGAAAGAAAAAATATAAAATTTTAATTCTTTAATACTTTGCTACTAAATAAAAAAGAACTACTGATTAAATAAGTAAATAAATATATATTAAATTATAATATTATTTGGATATACACCTTTTCAATCCTATTATCCAATTGATTATTCATGATATAATTATTTACTTTAATAATACTATAATTATTATAATATAAACATAAATTTGTAAAAGTACATATTCATAGTAATGAGCATAATAGAGTAAATAATTTTGAATTTTTTTTATTTTAGTTTTTAAGTATTCAGATTTAGAAAAATATATAAAAATAAGAAAGGTAACTTTTTTATACTATTATATTTTCTTTTCATATTTTTTCTTGATTAGACTAATCAATCACATATGGTCTTCTAGAAAATATAAAAAAGGACAAATGATAAAAGAAAAAGACAGACTTCAAATAATTAATAATTTATTTTTGCTTTTTTCTAATATACTTTTTTTTTGGTGTATTTGTAATTGAATTTTATCATGTTTCTTTATGAAAATATCAGAGAAAAAGACAGATAATATTTTTCTAAATTGTTACATGATAGCTACAATTTTATATAGCAATAAAAGAATATTATGGATGTCTAATTAAAAGTGTAACTATACCAATAATTAGACTCTTAAATATTTAATAAATTGAAGCGTTGATCATTAAAAATTTAAAATTGAAGTAATTATTTTTGTATCATCTAAGTTAAAAATTTTAATACTTATTATTCCAATTTAAATCATTTCGTAGATGGTTTAATCAATTTAGGACTTTATTCTAGAATCTATTTGGACAAGATGATGGATAAAATAATTTTCTTATAATGAAGCTATTAGTAGAAAATTATATTAAAAAGAACCTTAGATATAGTTAACATAAGTAGTAAAAACATAAAAGAAAAAAAGAAATGACTAATTAATATAGTTTTTCTTTTCAAATGTTGCACAACCCCAAAAGACTACAATATTATTTCAAAAGTGAAACAAGTTTTGAATAACCACAAGCTTAATGAAAATAAAGTTCAATCAAAAACAAGGATTTTTATACTTATTCCATAATAAAATTATTAATTATATTTTCTTTTTCTGTTTTATTTTAATTAGAGCTAATTAATAAGATGAAAGATCTAAAAGTTTATTTTCATTGTTTTTTCCTGTAATGTGATCATCAATGTAATGCAATATTTATTGAGAATATAGGAGCCTTACTAAACAAATATTTGATAACCAACATTGAACTACAATTAAAAAGCACCAAGTCAAAAATAAATAATATCGTAAATGATGCATATAATTAAATTTTTATATGCATTACTTCTTTGTTTAAACTAATCGATCACTATAATTTTTTTATTTATATATTTTAATCATTGTATATCCTACACACACATACATATAGTGTGTTTGAATCATTTTGTACGTAGATAATTATCTTGACCCAAATTTACTTATACGAATGTGATTTACTTATACTAAAAAACATGCATATATTGCAAGTAGAACATATATTATTATATACAATATTAAATAATAATTAAAGTGGAGAAAAAATTATTTACTTTTTAACTATATTCTTTTACTTTGTAACAATAATAATATTTATTTATAAAGTGTCTACTAAATTTAGTTAATATATTCTTATTATAAATTTATTTTATTGTTATAATATAATAAATTATTGAGACTTCTGACTAGTGAGAAATAAATTACTAAAAGTCCCCCTGAAATATATTTCCTTCCTTTCTTTTGAGATGGCTTTGTATATTGTTGAAGGATTCAGAGTCCAAAGATTTAATAGTTCTTTTGAGGAAATGCTGGAATTTGTGAAATTAAAAGAAAATAACAAAACACTCAACTAATGTGCTATATATATCATATTAATTTAAAGATTCATTGTCACTAAAATACCCTCAACTATGTTAAGAAGCTCGAGTGGTGCATATTCCAGAACCGACATGGAGTGCTCGTTGCGGCCTCCAATAAGTTTTAGGGTAAATTACATTTAGTTGTTTTTAAGATTTGATATAATTATAAATATTTTTTATTATTTAAAAAATTAAAAATATCTTCTTGAGATTTATAATTTTTAACTAAAGGCCTGAAATTGATTATTTTGTCCTTAAATTTTTATTAAAATTATAGAAAAATCAATTGAGGCAAATCGCATTATTCCTAAAAACTAAGAAACCTCTCCTTACGCATTATAGTCCAAAAAAAATTTAAGAATTAAATAAAAAATAATTCAGTGCATAAGGGCATTTTGGTCAATTTACCCATAAAATGGAATGAAATGGGTTATTTGTTAGACGGTTACAAAACTCAGAAAGGTATTTATAATTTCACAAACAACGAAGAGATATTTATAATTATGACAAATCTCATGGAAGCTAGCTATAATTTACCCTAAGTTTTAAGATGTTCGGATGATGGAAACGCATGTTAATTTATTCTCATTTTACGGAAAAGAGCAATATTATAGTCTAGGTTTAGCATATTTCCTAGATATAACCATAAATATGCTTAAAAGCTTTTACTTTGATCATTCAGTAGGAAAATATTTTTCAATAGGCACCAGTTTGTCCTCCCAAATACCCTTATAAACAGTAGCACGTTTTTCTCTTTTGATCAAATTCTCGAAATTTGGTGTTATTTCCTTAACTTCATCTGTGGAGAGTATCTTTGGTGCCAACACCATTTTGCCCTGTCGTTCCTTTTGGAATGTTTTATGTTTTTTCTTTTTTATTTTTGTAAAGCCTATTATAATCTTATGATAAAATATAAAAATTTAGTTGTATGTATTAATAAGTAATTTTAAACTAGCTTTCTATTAGATGTTAGTAGTACAAAGTTAAATGGGGGTAGGATTTCTCTCAAGATTAGAAAAAAGTTAATATATAGGCTAAATTACATTGACATCCCCTGAGGTTTGGTCCAATTACACAAACACCTCTTATCTTTTGCAATATTACAGCTACACTCCTTGATGGTGTTAGTGTAATGTTTTTCGGGGGTATTAGTGTAAGTTTTGCCTTGAATAGGGGGTGTAGTTGTAATACACCTATAACCTCAAGGGGTGTAGCTGTAATTTTAACAAAAACAAGGGGCATTTGTGTATTTTGTTCTAACCTTAAGGGTTGTCATTGTAATTTACCCTAATATATATTGAAATAAATATACCAAAAGTGATATGCAACATAATGTGTTGATATTTTCTGCTTTGATCAGTAAGTTGTCATTATAAATATGTTACTAATTATTTATTGTGGCAAGTTTATACACAATTTTATAATTTTGGGGCTACGGTGGAATCAGGATAACATAATCCGATGTCCTGTAGTGATGCTTGTTTGGCATAAAGAAATCAATATTTGTGGACTAGAAGGATGAAAAAAAAAAAAAAAGAAAAAGGTAATGGTAGCATGCCAGAGCAAATTAGGATGTGAATTTCTTGTTTAGATCGCATGATGGGAATAAGGTTGCCTTCAAATTTGAATAGGTCGCCCAGAGCACATCAGAACAATGAACATCACTTTTTTCTATCCGGCCAAACGTTTCTACCAAAAGATGGAGTTACAAGGTAAGTTGCAAAATTCGCATAAATCGTATGGTAAATTGAACAAAATAAAATAAAACAAATAAATGAAAATTGTAATTGTTGGAAAATGGTGAATGATAAATTAAAGGATAAATCGTGACAAGTGATTGGTTACAATGTGTGACACATAACGAGCTCGTGATAGCTTGTGACAGCTCGTGACACGTAGATGATGGTTGATGGGTCTCAATCATCATCCGATCGTGTCTGATCAACCTAATGGGTGTATCCTTTGGTTGAAATGATATGTCCATTGGGTGAAACCCTTTGGATGAAATGATGTGTCCATTTGTGTGAAATGGTATATCCTTTGGATGAAAGGATGCATCCATTTGAGTTAAATGGTATATCCTTTGGATGAAAGGATGCATCCATTTGAGTTAAATGGTATGTCCTTTGAGTAAAATGATGCATCCATTCGGTTGAGAGGTCATAACCTTTCAAAGGCATCTTTTCTGATTGGAAATATCCATTCGAAACACCTTTCCAACTCCTATAAATAGATCTCCCATTTTCATTTCATGGCATTCAAGCATTCAACTATTCATAGCATTCTTAAGCATACAAATCATTTTAGAGTTTAGCAAGAGAGTTTCGAGATATCGTTTGGTTCGCCGTTTCTCAAAGTTTGTAGTGCTGCTACTTTGAGATATAAAGTCGTTGTATCTTGGGAGACAAATTGCCAATTCCGTGAGCACCAGAGCGGGGCAATAATTGTCTTAAAGATAAAGAGTCTAACTCTTGCCTCGACTTTGTAATACACAATTTCCCACACTATCCATCTCATCCATTCCTACAAGTTTAAGACAATTATCTGTCATTGTGTATTATGGCGAGTGAGTCTGCTGCTACCAATCCAGCTATGGCAATAGGATCTGCTGCTGCTAATCCGGCTACTATGGTTGTCCAACCACATGTGCCACAACCGATTACTGCCCAAGGAGAAAGACCAGAGAAATTCTCAGGTAATAACTTTAAGAGATGGCATCAAAAGATGTTGTTCTATCTCACTACGTTGAACCTAGCTAGGTTCTTAAGTGAGGAAGCCCCCGTTGTTTCTGAGGAGGAGACTGTTCCCAACAAAGGGTTGCTTTTGATGTATGGGGTCATGGGGATTTTCTATGCAGGAATTACATCCTCAATGGCTTGAGTGATACTTTATACAACGTGTATGGCTCAGCCAAGACTGCAAAAACCGTTTGGGAATCCTTGGAAAAGAAATACAAAACGGAGGATGCCGGCTTGAAGAAATTCATAGTCGAGAATTTCTTGAAATTCAAAATGGTGTATTCCAAAACGGTAATGAGCCAAGTCTAAGAATGATATGGATGAGTTGAGGCTTACCCCAAAACCTGTGGGGGGAAGCGATTCTTTCAGCAAATCACATTCTTAATAAATTAACACACAGAGATAGAAATGAAACTCCTTATGAACTTTGGAAAGGTCATAAACCTTCCTACAAATATCTTAAAGTGTGGGGGTGCTTGGCTAAGGTAGAAGTACCAAAGCCTAAACAAGTAAAAATAGGCCCAAAGACCGTTGATTGCATATTAATTGGATATGCAAATAACAGTAGTGCATATCGCTTTTTAGTGCACAAATCAACAATCCTTGATGTACATGAAAATACAATCATTGAATCAAGGAATGCTGTATTTTTTGAAAATATCTTTCCTTGCAATGAGAGGAAAGAAGAAGAGAGTTCTAGAAAAAGAACCTATGAAGATGCAAATGGTGATCTTCAAAAGGATGAAGAACCTAGACGTTGCAAGAGGACCAAAATAGCCAAATCATTTGGTCCCAATTTTTGTTAGAAAATGAACCAAAGACAATCAATGAAGCATTGTCAAGTCCAGAAGCACCATTCTGGAAAGAGGCTATCAACAATGAAATTGAATCCATTATGCAAAACCATACTTGGGAGTTGGTGGATCTCCCTCCTGGTTGCAAACCGTTAGGATGTAAATGGATTCTAAAAAAGAAGTACAAGGCTGATGGATCTATAGATAAATACAAAGCAAGGTTGGTAGCTAAAGGATTCAAACAAAAAGAAGGCCTTAACTTCTTTGATACATATTCACCAGTTACTAGAATGACGTCAATTCGAGTGCTTATGGCTATTGCTGCACTGTATGATTTGGAAATACATCAAATGGATGTTAAAACAGCGTTCTTGAATGACGAATTAGATGAAAGAGATCTACATGGAACAACCTGAAGGGTTTGTCGTTCCTAGCCAAGAAAAGAAGGTCTGTAGACTCGTCAAATCGTTGTATGGGCTTAAACAAGCTCCTAAGGATTGGCATGAAAAATTTGCCCAAACAATGTTGTCAAGTGACTTCAAGGTCAACGAGTGTGATAGAAGTGTCTATGTTAAAGGCACTTCTAGCTCCTTTGTCATAGTCGATCTATATGTAGATGCTATGTTGACAAAGGGAAGCAATCTCTACCAAGAAAGCATTGGCAAAATATTGTGATATGAAAGACATAAGGTTTAGCTGACGTAATGGTAGAGACTAAGATCTCTAAAACGTCTGTAGACTTGTCTTATCATAGTCTCATCATGTTGAGATTGTACTAGAAAGTTCAATGTTCATAACCATTCATCTGCTAAGACTTATGTAGATAGAAATCTACACTTAGCAAAGAACCAAGGTGAACACGAGGTCAATTGAATTTTCAAGAGTGATTGGTAGATTAAAGTGTATAGAGAAAGCACTCGTTCTGTTATGTAATCTGGGTTTATAGATCAGATAAAGCTGGAAAAGAAAATGTATGACTTCATAATTTTTTTTGGAGTACGTCCCTTGTTGGACAAAAGCAAGTGCCTGTTATTATGATACATTGTGGTAGTCGTTCGACTATTGGAAAGGCACGAAGCAATATGTATAATGGTAAGTCGAGACATATACGTCGAAGACATAATACCATAAGACAGTTGATCTCTAATGAAATCATATCTATTGACTATATAAAGTCAAAGGATAACTGAGTGGATCCATTAATGAAAGGCCTTTCTAGAGATCAAGTATACTGTTCGTCGAGGGGAATGGGATTAAAACCCGACAATTAAATCTTTATAGAGGTAACCCAACCTTGTTGACTGGAGATCCCAAGATCTTGGTTCAATGGGACAACTAAGTTATAAAGATTGTGGAAAGCACTTGGAGTTTTACTCCTTCCCATTCCTATGACAAAAGTGCTGTCAGTAAAGGGTAGAGGTTAACCTATAAGCTTTTAATGATTCCTATTCTAAGTTAAGAACATTATAGGAGATCACCTATATAAGTGTGAAGACGGGCCGCTTCAAATGTAAAACACTTATGAATCCAAGATGGAGTCCAGGGTCAAAACGGACTCAACCGTGAGAACCAAAGATATTAGAGAAGGCATTGTGGGGGTACTATTGTCTTGGTTTACACCAACGGCTGAACAGTTCAAGACATCATGTTCACTGATTAGCCAAGTAAATCCGATGGTTTTCTCCTAAGGAAGGTTCAAAGCCACCAACTACCTATCCTGATGCAATGACTTCTCGGTTGAAAATCTCTTGAGTGACTGCATGCTCATATGCATTAATTTTCATTCATGTGGGGGAATGTTGGAAAATGGTGAATGATAAATTAAAGGATAAATCGTGACAAGTGATTGGTTACGATGTGTGACACATAACGAGCTCGTGATAGCTTGTGACAGCTCGTGACACGTAGATGATCGTTGATGGGCCCCAATCATCATCCGGTCTTATCTGATCAACCTAATGGGTGTATCCTTTGGTTGAAATGATATGTCCATTGGGTGAAACCCTTTGGATGAAATGATGTGTCCATTTGTGTGAAATGGTATGTCCTTTGGATGAAAGGATGCATCCATTTGAGTTAAATGGTATATCCTTTGGATGAAAGGATGTATCCATTTGAGTTAAATGGTATGTCCTTTAGGTAAAATGATGCATCCATTCGGTTGAAAGGTCATAACCTTTCAAAGGCATCTTTTCTGATTGGACATATCCATTCGAAACACCTTTCCAACTCCTATAAATAGATCTCCCATTTTCATTTCATGGCATTCAAGCATTCAACTATTCATAGCATTCTTAAGCATACAAAGCATTTTAGATTTTAGCAAGAGAGTTTCAAGATATCGTTCGGTTCGCCGTTTCTCAAAGTTTGCAGTGCTGCTACTTTGAGATATAAAGTCGTTGTATCTTGGGAGACAAATTGCCAATTCCGTGAGCACCAGAGCGGGGCAATAATTGTCTTAAAGATAAAGAGTCTAACTCTTGCCTCGACTTTGTAATACACAATTTCCCGCACTATCCATCTCATCCATTCCTACAGTGAAACATCACAGTCCGGGGGTAGAATGTGTTTTACCTAATTATATAAATTATTGACAAAGTATTAATAATAAGCATTCTTGTAGTTAGCACATTCACGACTAATAGCATTTTGTTTATTTACTTAAGATTTAATAAGAAGGAAAAACATACGGTTGTCGTCCTTGGCATGCATACCATTCGTGCAATCTCTGTTGTTTTTTTTTCTTTTTTTATTTAAGATTTTACATTGCTGAAATAAATAAAAACTCTGGTTCTTGTGGTTGGCAGGCGTGCTGCTGGTGCAATTGTTCTTATGCATTAGTCTGTGAATTGATATGCTCTCAACTTCTATAATGTGGATGCATGTTACTACAGCTCAACGATATGCAACCAATCTTTGCTTGTTGAAAATTTTCTTCACCCATTCCATGAATCCCAGTTATTAACAATAAATATTATTATTTTTATTATTATATTTGCAACACTTACCAATACCGGATATTGTCTGGATGAGAGCAAATCTATGGTCGATTACCTGTATTAAATGTCGTAGGGTGCAACAAGAGATTTTCTTTACCTCTGATCAATTCAATAGACTCTCTTTAAGAATGAGATTTAGTCATCGTGGCCATAGCGCGGATGATTGGATCACTGTTGATGGCGGAGAGTCGTCGTAGTTGTTAATGTCCAGTGTTGGTTAGTGTTCGGTGTACTAATGTTCGTCTATGCAATGTTTTATTTTTAAGGAGTTTGTGCAATGTAATATGAGAATATCTGATTTTTATAGACCTTTCTAATATAATATATATATATATATATTTATTTATTCACTATTCGAAATAAATATGCCTTCCCAATAAAGACTTCAAACCCCATCTTTTGCGTGTCCCACCGCCCCATATCGTGTCTTGTTTTGGAGAATATGATTGCTCTTTCAAACTATTTGTGCATCGCACCTATTTGAACTTGTTTGATTTATTAATAATCATAGATGAATAAAAATTCTTATGGTTGTCACGCGGACTGCTAATTCAATTTATGTTGTTTTTTTCGATGATTTTGATAAAAGAAGTTTGGGGTTGTCATGACATGCATTTGCCTGTGCATGCAATCCCTACTGTTTTGGTTTTATCTTTATTTTTAAACTTTAGTTTAATTTAAATGTTTCTAAGCTAATAAAAACTTAATTTGTTTCTCGTCATTGGCATTCATGCAATTGTTCTAATGCATTTGTTTGTCAATCAAAAAACTATGAATTTTTATGAATTGTAGACTAGGATAAGTTTTTATGAATTAGTTTGTCAATCCAATGTTATGCAGTGTTTAGATTGCATCTTCGAAATTGGTTTACAATGAATTTGAATATGTTCGTCCAATGCATACACTCTGATCGTGGAAGGACTTAGGAAGGTGTTAGTTGGGCCGGGGTTTCTTTCCTTGTCAAAGTTTTATTTATTGTCTAATGTCCATGCCATGATTTCTTGAGTGTTATTTTATTTCATTTAGTTAGTTGTGGATCCACAGTTTGTTCAATTTATATATATGTATTGAATTGTTGTTTTCTATATTTTCTGTTTGTATATCTTTGTGTATAGTTATTGTGTTAAGTAATTAAGTCTACTATGTTTAGACTATGGTGTAGCGAATTTGTGTAATGTTAATTCATGGCAGAAGGTGGTGGAGCAACTATTGTACAGGAACATTGTATGCTGGACAACCGGAGCATGTCCATGTTCAGTGGCCTATGAAAAGTCACAACGAACTATTTTGCCCTTGGATATCAGTAAATAGAGAGTGATCTTGTGTTACTCACTAAAAAAAACGTGGAAGAATGGTGTAATGATCGTTCATGACACAAAGACTTGGATATGAAGAATCATAGGATGACTATATATTGATTAGTCTGATTTGTGTCCCTCAAGTTGTGTTAAATGTGGTATTTGGATTGGTGAAGATGTGCCGATATATCAGTATGCTTTATTTTGATTTGGTATTTTTGGTGCTTTATTTTTTGAATTTCTTTTGTTTTTTTTCCTTGGTCAGAGGTTGCATTGTTTTGTTATGTGTCAGATAAGGTTATTGGGTGCTAGCATTTTCCAACTTTGTTTCCCGCCTAATCATGTTGTTGACACAACTAATTGAGTATGAGTATGAATTGCCGCTGTACTCCACCAACAATATCATAACATAAGCAATTTATAAATAAAGTGATTAAAAAAATATAAGAACCTATAATTATATGAATATTTTTCTAAATAATTAATGATAACTCATCCAATTCAAGAAAACTTATACTCTATATAATTTTTATTAGGACTAATATACAGAGGTAGATAATTTTTGTTCAACTTTATAAGTATATATTTTTGAATATTTATTATTATAGCACGATTTAAATTGAAAATATTTCCTGTACCTTGGCACGAATTTTGTACTAGTTGAGTATGAGTTTATAACATGGTCTTTTCGCTTGTGTTTGCATCAGAAATTTGGTCTGCCCCCAACACAAAACAATTTATGTGTTTATAACAGCCCCATCACTTATACAATATTAGTAAGTTCATCCACCTTGACACTCAAAGTATTTTATGAGTCGCACAATGCAGATGGTTGTTTAGGACTCTTCGTGCGGGTACCATACGAAATGGTCTTGTGTTAATAATGAAAGGAAAAGTGTGATAGAGATGTAAAAGGATGAGCTACATAATAATGGAACATTAGTTGTTAGAATAGGTGACCAGAAAATTAAGTGGATTGACAATTTTGGGTACTATTTAACAATCTCTATTAGAATAATATTGACTTGATGAATATAGTAAGTATTCATCCGTGACACTATATATTTGTTGTACTTACTGATTACGTTAAACGGCGTTTTAACATCACAATAAATGTCCACAGGCCAATTGGATAACCCATGTAGTTGTGTTGCTCATTGGATGACAACTATGAAATCAACTTCTGAAGATTGATCTGAAATGTTCCAAGTCGAGGATCTCAAGACAGGGCATCGACGGTCCTATAGAGACTTACACTAAGGATTGCATTCATTAGATGCGTGTCGTGTTTCATCGGTGACAGACGTTGGACGTCTATGCAATATTATTGGGTTAGTTGACAAGGGTGTCAGCTGAGTGAACTGACTCGCGGGAATCGTCATATGGAAGTCTTGGAGGCTTGGTCGGTATGACTGGAATTTTCGGCTCTAATAGTATGAGATTAGTCCTCGGACTTGAGGAATCATGGTAGTCGCATGTATATGATGATTGTATCTAGGATTTGGCAAAAGATGTCTATCTGAGATACGTTCATCATAAGCCTTATTCTGTGCAGTCCGAATATGTATTAAGGACGGTGGGTTCCAAGATAGGATCCGTCACCTGTCAGTATACGACAGTCAAGTCTCCTATGCGCTCTGAGACAGTTAAAGCTCTTTAAGTCTGTGGCCACAGTGATTGGTCGAGTAGGGAATAGTTACCTAGGTCGATCAATAGAGCAAACGTGTCTCGAGTTATTGAGCATAGTTGTCTAGTCAAGGATGGGAACCGACGACCAATTCCATACCCTAGACTTAGACCGGGAGACGGATGATGGAGGGACCGTACTCGTAATGAACTCGGGAGCCTAAATTTTCACGCTAACATTCACCTAGTCTCTACTGCCATGGACCGTTGCTAGACAGCCACCCATAGTGACGGGCGTTTTCCGATTAATGGTTAATTGGAAAATATTTAATTAAATTGGATTTAATTAACCAATTGTGCTGGACACAAACCCAAGTCTAGCTGAGGATAAAGTTAAAGAGTCACACACAAATCACTATAGAATTGGTAGAATTAATTTGGAATTAATTCTAGAATAAACGAATTGATTTAATTGGATTAAATTAATTTAAGAAGAGAATAAATGATTGGATATTTTATTGAGAAATCCATTTGATGGATGGTCCAAGAATTAATTAATTGAATTAGTTAATTTTTGGACTTAGAATCTTTTAATTAATTGGATTAATTTATCAGGTTTGGATTAATTAATTGATTGGATCAATTAATTAGAGTTTGGACTTATGTTTATTTAATTGGACTAAATAAAATTATGGACTTCAATTGGATTGAGATTAATTGGATTAATTAATGCCAAATTAATTTTGTTTGGACTTAATTTAATTAGATTAAATAAAAGTCCAAGACTAATAGTCCTAGTCCATGAAAAATGCAATTTATAGCAAGTGAAGGAGGAATTAAAATCTTCCATATATGAGCACATTGTGACCAGCCATTATGTGGTTTGGTAGGTGGTTTATTTGCTATAATAGTGTATCGTTATGTAGATAGTGTGGGTGTGTATATAGGTTGCTTCGAAAGTTAACAAGAGAAGTTGAATTTTAATTCAATAATTATACATACACAAAACTATTCACATAACTTCACACATGGTCTTCACGGAATTTCCATCAAATAACTCTCCAAAATCTCTTAACAAACTCTCCATTTTGTGTTCATACATTTTGAAAAGGTTTGAACTAAAAAGATTTCAAAAGCACTAATCAATAGTGTTCATTTGGAGTTGTTTGTTTCTCCTTTTCTCTACTTCTATCTAGCAATATAATAGAGGATACACTCTTTCATAGTGTGGTGTGGAGAAATTATAGGGATTTTAATTTGGATCCTCAAGTGAACAGAAGGAGAAACGAAAACGAAAAGGGAACAATGCTAGTACTGGTTCTACGTGTAGTGAACAAAGGTTGGTTTCCATTTACATTGCATGTATCTTTTGTTTCTAATCCTTTAGGCACATGGCCAGCATGTTTATTTTTATGTAATTACACTCTACTCTTGACAAACACCAAACGCCCGGGAACTTCAAAGGAACACCCCTTTGAACCCGTTTAGAATTATGCCTTTAATTACGCATTTTATGCTTCCGTTGCATTCCCGAGCCGTACCCGATTCTTTCAATGGTATCAAAGCCCGGTGTTGTGGCTATAGGATTAACATGTTATTATGTGTTTAAGCATGAATAACGTGTTTAAGTTGCTTTTGGAAAACATGATTTATAGCTTTAAAGCATGATAATATGTGTAGAAAATATGTGTTAATTTTGCTTTAACATTATGGATATTTATACATTTGTGAATTTCAATAAATGCATGTTTATATTTCAATTTTGTAGAAGAAATATTTTTAATGTTTTTTTTTTGAAAAATTGCACAACAGCCGTCTGCCTGCTGCACTTGCCCGCCGATCACTCGTGCCTGCGAGAGCATGCGGGCATGCGCTGCGCCCTGGGCGCGCAGTGCTGTGCGCGCGCTTGTGGCCGGCCGTCTGCCGGCCTGAACAGCTAGTCCTTTTTGATTTATTTTTCGTAGAGATTTGATTTTCTGTATTTCTGCTAATTTTCTGAAATGATTAATTTTGACTTATTTTAATTTTAGTTAAATTGATTTTTTCTAAAATTATTTCATGCCTTAGATTATTTTGGAAATGGTTTCCAAACAAAAAAAAAATATGTACATCGGATGTATGGTTGATATCATCTTTCTTAATTTCATTGTTAATATGGTATTTTTTGCATTGTATTATGTTTATAGTTTTAGATATTGGATATCTATTAAAAATTCATGGGATGTATTTATGTGGTGAGTATGTTTATATATTTGATATAAATGTGTAATTATTGTTTATTGGATAAACAATATGGATGATCACAAAGCCCATTGACCTATGTATGGTTTAATTTATGTTGGGTGAGGCTTGCGTGCCTCTTTGTTTTTATTCCTTCTACCATTTTTAGCCTTGAAATAATGAGGCTTGTTTTCTCTCTTTAAATGTACTCCCCCCAAATTCTTATTGGGGATTCTTTTCAAGTTGTAATGAGAGTAGTTGTGAGGTTTTACTTTATACAATGTAAGCTTCCATGGAGATGAAGGTCCAAAACAGGCTCGTTGAATGGAGCCCACAACGGAAGTCCCAAGAAAAACAAAGAAGGATTTACAAGGCCCCATTAGTATGATAATGGGATGTAAAAATTGTAATAGTGTAGGCCTACTCAAAATTGGCCATAGATCCACTGCGGGCTCAATGGATCACTTAGGAATGAGCTTGTGATCATGCTAACAGGGCGTGCTAGGTTTGTTTTGCTTGTGCTTGTGTTTTAATACTTTGATGTATGGTGTGTTTGGAATGCATTGATTTACATTAAATGTTTAAAACATGAGCATGCAAAATACTAATAATTATGAGGTTTCGGTCTTAATATAACAATAAATTCTCACTTGGATGGTCCAAGTAAATATTAGGCCCAAAATGGAATTTAAAATCAAATGGTTTGATTATTTCAAGCCTCCCATCCATGGCAATGTAGTGAGGAAGCTACTTTCACCCATCGTGGTCTATTGAGTCGTGGCACATTTGGAATGGAAGAAAGCTGCACTGTTGTTCTGAACGAATGGAATATGCTCCTATTTTCCGGTCTCACGAGTCGTGCAGGGCGATAGTTGAGATATTCGTTTGGTTGATGGGTCGGGCCTAACGCTAAGTAACATGATTCGCTTGTAGTCCTTGGGATCATGTAAAGAGGCAAGACAAAATATCTTGTGGATCTCATTGGATGAGAATGGTATAGGTTACCTCCCACAAATCATCTTTCCATGTGAATTGTAAAAGCGGCGCATGGAGAATTGTGTTTGTGGACTCCAAGCCCACTAGGAAATGGTTTCCCGAAAACCCCACTTGAGAGTGGTGGGCTTTTTGAAGAAATAGTGGGAGGGGTTGATGACTAAAGATCAAGTCTTAACTTGAATTAAATATTATCATAATCTACTAAATTTCTGCTTTACATTTTGAATGTCGATATCTAAGAATTCACTAACTGTAATTCTTGAGACTAACAAATCTGATGGAACAAACTATAATAATTGGCTGCGAAATCTAAGGAATGTCCTTGATTTCGAAGACCAGGCTTACATTCTCGATAATCCTCTTCCTCGGGTCTTGCCGAAAGGGTCCTCGTCAGAAGTGCATTAAACATTCAATGACTGGCAAGAGGACAACCGCGAGGTCCGCAACATCATACTGTCATCCATGACTAATGAGACCCGTAAACAGTATGATCGGCTTGATGATGTCAGCTCATAAGGCTTCGCATGAATGCTGTTTATGCAGTACCGGACCGGCATATTATATATGTTGCAACGAAGGCATTTCTGGAGCTAAGATAACAGAAGGGTCTTCTGTACACCAACATGGAGAAATAATGCTATCCCTAGTGGAGAAGCTCAAAGACCTCCGAGTTGATCTTGGAAAAGAGATGTACATCGATGTGATCCTTCAGTCTCTTCCTCCCTCCTTTGAACCCTTTTATCATTAACTATAACATGAATGTGCTTTAAAAGACCTTCATGAGTTGATAAACATATTGGTCCAATACGAGGAAACAATTGAAAAGTCTGCACCATCTATATTTTGGTGGGGAGGCTTCGACCTCAAAAGCGAAAGGCAAAGGGGCCGGACGCTGGAGGAGGAAGAAGGGTCAGACAAAATCAGCTGCTGCAAGCGCTCAGACCACTCCTGTTACCATGCAAGGCATGGGCAAAGAAAAGAGGAAGGCAGTTCGGCAGTCAAGGAAAGATGTTTCCATTTATTGCTGTGGAAAAGGGCATTGGAAGAGGGACTGTCCTAAACTCCTCTCCAATCAAGGTATATTTGATTTGAGCTTTAACATGACTGCAATTCTACTTCTTGGTATTGGATACCAGCTGTAGAGCTCATATCTGTGAATGTTTTGCAGGAAAGAATTGTTATTCTTGTCTGCTAGGTTGTCTGCATAATTTTTTCAATACAATCCCAAAATTAGATTATGAATGCTCAAAACAATTGATAAAATAGATAGTCAGGATAAACTCACAGATTTGACATGCAAAGCTAGATCACATTCCTGTAGGTAGAATAAGGAGGCTAGTAGATTCAAAGAGTTTAGAAAGAGACAATTTGAGCCTGCTAGCTTGCAAGTCCTTCCTGAGCAGGAAGATGACCAAGAAACTCTTTGTAGGACAAAGTATGCTTGCTAGTGGTATGTTTGGTTGGATCCAATCAGACATCTGTGTATCACTGAAGACACAAGACCAGAAGAGGGTTCAGAAGTCTAAGGGCCTTTGGAAGGCTCAGGGAATTAGATTTGAAGTGGGAATCAAACTAGTTGCAAAATTAAATCTTCGATTGGATCGAGTGGTGTATATTTAGTGGGAGGTTCTTGGGTATCTAAATGAGAATCAAATTCTCAGTCGGTCGAATTCTTTCTGGAGCTCCACAATGGAACGACATATCTGATAAGGGAGGAATCGAACCTTGTTGGACATGGTTCGGTCAGTGTTTCACTAAACTACCTTGGCCCATCTGGCTGTGTTCTTAAGACAGTAACCAAGTTGTAAAATATGGCACTTTCTAAAGATCGTGGCCCAAACACCATATTGGATATGGCATGCCAAACCTATGTTCTACAAAGTACTTTAGTGTGTAGGATGGTCTTGCACATGTCAAGGGACTAGTGGGAGACAAACTAGGTTTGCACAGGTTCATGTGTTGTCCTAAGGGAAATTAGATTTAAGAGGATAACCGGTGTGAGGAGTAGCTCCTTGAGGAATCAAGTAAAGCGACACTCAGCAAGATATAGCAAACATCATTTGTAATCGAGTTTGCCCACTAACTATTTTAAGTTCTCCTAAGGACGAACAAAATATCCTACATACCTGAGATGTACAGGTTTCTGGGTCAGTCCGGTTAATTTGAATATAATCCAAAAGACATAAGGAGAAGGAATGTTGGACATTGGATTGAATTAATGGCTTGGAGCTGTGTAATTGGACATGGAATTCAAAGTAGGTTCAAAACTCCATTGAACTGGAATATTTGTTTTGATGAGTTCATATGGGGTATGACTCGATCAATAATGAGCTTGAGGGTCAGTGATAGATTGGTTGTGTTCCTAGTGTTTAAAGTGTGTAGCGTCTTATTCATTTGGAATATTAGGAAACACTAAAACACAAACGCTGTTCACGCAATTCTCCATTAAATGAATTGGATTCCTATATATAGGGTAAAGCTATCCAAGACCTAGTCATGGTTAACTGATGAGGAAGCTTAGATGTTTGACATCCCCTACGTCTTTGTTGTAGGAAGCTTGAGTATGTTGTTTGGTGTATTGACCTGATGTTGTATATGCTTTGGGCATGACGACGGAAATCGGGTGTGTACCGAGGAGGCGGTAGACTGCTGTTGAGAATAGTCTTTAATACTTTAACAAGGATTAAAGAATTGTTCTTGATGCACGTTCTATGGAGAGTTGATTCTGGAAGGCTATAACGATACTAGCTTCCAGTATCATGTGAATAATATCTAGTCTCAGTATGAACATGTATTCAGGCTTAATGGTAAGGTGGTGGCTTGGAAAGGTTTTAAGCAGGATACCATGACGGACCATGAAAGTTGAATGTATGGCAACTTTAGAAGTTGCTCCGAAAAATGGTTTGGATGAAAAACCACATCCAATGGTTGTGGTGCCTAGCACGGCCAAGCCAGTAGTTTACGTTGGAGGATAAAAACATGGCTATAGCACAAGCTAAAGGACCGAGATCTCATCACGGATCCAAAAAAATTCTTAGATGGTACCATCTGGCTTGAGCAATGGTATGAAGAGGTGAAGTGCGGTTGGACTGCATCATCATGGCAGAAATAAGGTAGACTCGTGAGACTGAGCCGGATATCACAGATTACTCATGTTCAAATAAGTCTGAGCGACATGGGTGATTGGCTTTAGGTAAAGTGAAAAATTGTTAGAATAGGTGACCAGAAAGCCAATTGGATTGACGATTTTGGGTACTATTTAGCAATCTTTATTAGAGTAATATGGACTTGTTAAATAAAGTAAGTATTCATCCATGACACTATTGAAAGCTAATAGTAGCGTGTGGATTGTCCCGGGAGGAACGCGATTGCGGAGGCACGATATAAAATTAAAACATGAATTTAAACATGCTTGTACAGAAACGTAAATGACACGTTCAAGGGGTGTTTCCTTGAACCTCCCGAGTGTTTGGTGTATCTCATGATTAAAGCATACATATCATGGTGGCCATAGGGTTTAAAATCAAGGAACATGATAAAGGAACCACCTGATTGTAGTTTTGTCTTCAAACCACTACACGCGTTGTTCCCCATTTTGCCACCAAGACTCCAATAATAGGAATCCTCTAAATAGTCCACGCAATCCATCCGGTTCTTGATCCCTGTGCTAGCGAAAGACCAAGTGTATATATTTAGGAAGGACGAATCGATCAAGGGTTATTAATTAACGTGATCAATCCGCCTAAAGTTCACTTGTATGAAACAAGGAAATAGAAATTTGCTTGGAGGAAAAAGGGGAGGGGACGAGAGAGAGAGAGGGAGGGCCGAGGCTAGTATATGTTTGTGTGTGTGTGCTCACTAGTTGATCATCCTTCTCAAGTTTCATTCTATGAGTATTTATAGAAGTGGAACCCCATCCCTCTTCAAACTCCAACTCTAAGAAGCATAGTTTGACTAGGATTTTGACCTAGTCAAAGTCCTAGTCAAATTAGACTTTAGATTGGTCAAACTAATATAGGCCTTTGATCTCTCTTTCTTGATCTCGTCCATCCATCACTTTAATGGAATATTTATGGAATATTTAAGTCCTATTTAAATAAACCATAGGGCTTTAAATAATTAATATTTATTTTAAGCCCATTTCATTATTTTTAATAAATCTAATTTATTAGTTAATTCCATTTAATCCAATTAAAGGAATCAACAATCCAAGAAAAAAAAGGGAACCAATTTAATCCAATTAAATTGTTCATCCTCTTTAAATTTATTCTATATTAAATACCTTGTCACTGGCGGATTGTGTGTGACTCTTTAGGTTCACCCTCAGCTAGACTTGGCCGAATCTCCAATCATCTCATGAAGGGAATTCTTCCGTCGCCAAGAGTGGCCGTCTAGCAACGGTCCATGGCACTAGAGACTAGGTGAATTTTTATGGCCTGAATATTTAGGCTCTTCAATACGTTTATCCTTCCATCTACCATCTCACAGCTTAGAGCCTAGGGCATGGATCTGTAGGTACCCATTCTTGACTTTAGCCTTGACTCTTCAACACCACACGTCATAGGGATCCTACTCATTGTTCAGTCACTGTGGCCACAAATTCATTACGAACGAGTCTAAGAGTAAAGTGAGACATTACTGTCAACCTTTTGATAGGAGATGGATCCTCTCTTAGGACCTATTGTCACACTACACATCTTGACTGCACTAGATAGGACTTATGACAACCGAGTCACTGGACTTGGTAGCCTCTTGCCACATCTAAGATACAGGCACGGTGTGCAGGTGATCGCAGCAGTCCCTCAAATCTGAGGTTCAAATTTATACTGTTGGAACCGGGAATACAAGTCATATCGATTGACCCTACTCAAGGTCTTCCATATGACGGTTCCCACGAGTCACCTCAGTCAGCTGGCACCTAGCTAGCTGACCCACTAACATTGCATGACGAGCCTCGTCACTTGTCGATGAAACACGACTGCAATTGCTTAGTGCAAGTCTCACACGGATTCTCGATACTCTATCTAAAGATTTCTTGACTTGGAGCGTTTCAGATCGATCTATAGAAAATAATTTCATGAACTGCCATCTAATGCGTAGTTCCTATTTCTCGGAATGTCGTTTCGGTCTGTGGGCTATGTTTGTGCAGTGAACAGTTAATATAAAGCAGTAAGTGAACACAAACGAAGTATTGGGCCAAATGAATATCACTTTCTTATTCATGATAATTATTACGAAACTGTTTAGACATAGGTTACATTAGACCAATTGGATTGGCTTCATGGTCACCTATTCTAACAATCTCCCACTTAACCTAAAGCCAATCACCCATATGCCTAATCCCCATTTTTTCAAGATGTTGCGTATGAGCAATTTGTGACATAGGTTTTGTCAACCGATCTGATGTGTTGTCTGCTGAGCTGACTCGGTCCATCCGAACGTCACCTCTGCCTACCATTTCCCCCAAAAGGTGGTAGCGTCTAAGAATGTGCTTGGATCGATGATGGGATCTCGGTTCCTTTGCTTGCGATATTGCTCCGTTGTTATCACAGAAGATAACCACGGGCTCGGCAATGCTAGGCACCACACCCAACTCTTGGATGTAGTTTCACATCCAAACTGCTTCTTTGGCAGCTTCTGAAGCTGCTGTATATTTGGCTTCAGTGGTGGAATCGGTTGTGGTTTCTTGCTTGGAACTTTTCCATGCCACCACACCACCATTGAGTTTGAATACATAGCCCGACTGAGACTTGGCATCGTCGTCATCCGTTTGGAAGCTAGCGTCGCTAAAACCTTCCAGAATCAATTCTCCATTGCCATAGACCAAGAACATGTCCTTAGTCCTCCTTAGGTACTTAAGGATGCTCTTGACCGCATTCTAATGCGTCTCGCCTGCACAGGACTGATATCTACTAGTTACACATAAGGCGTAAGCGATGTTAGGCCTCGTGCAATGGACGGCGTATTGGATGCTGCCCACGACAGAAGCATAGGGGACACCCTTCATCCTTTCAAGCTCCTCATCAGTCATGGGAGACTGTTTCTTGAATAACTTGATCCCATGCCCCATGTGAAGGAAATTATCCATGTAAAATCTTTTCAAGATTTTCTCCACATATGAGTTTTGAATTAATCCTAACAGTCTCTTAGATCTGTCCCTGCGACCTGGATGCCTAGAATGTAGGAAGCTTCACCCAAATCCTTCATGGAAAATTGCGTGGATAACCATGCTTTTGTGTCACTTAATATTCTAACATCATTCCCAATGAGCAGAATGTTGTCCACATAAAGCACTAGGAACACTATAGAGCTCCCACTGACCTTCTTATATACACAAGGGTCATATTCATTTTTCATAAAATCATATCCTCGTATGACTTCATCAAAGCGGATGTTCCAAGTACGAGATGCTTGTTTGAGGCCATAGATGGACTTTTGGAAATGACAAACTTTCTTCTCTTCTCTAACAACCGTGAATCCCTCCGGCTGATCCATATATATCTCTTCCTCAATGAAAGCGTTGAGATATACCATTTTCACGTCCATCTGCCATATTTCATTGTCATAGCATGTAGCTATGGCAAGCAGGATCCGAATGGACTTAGCCATGGCTACTGGCAAGTAGGTATCCTCAAAGTCGACCTCGAGTTATTAAGTGTATCCTTTCGCCACTAGCCTAGCCTTGAAGGTGGTAACTTCTCCATCAACGCCAAGTTTACGATATAAACCTATTTACACCCGACTGGTTTAACACCTTTGGATGGGTCTACAAGTGTCCACACTTGGTTTGTGCTCATGGAGTCCATTTCGACTTTCATGGCATCAAACCACTTTCCCGAGTCGATGTATGAAATTGCGTCCCTGTATATCTTAGGATCCTTATCCAATTGACCGGTCATGCCTAATAACCCATACCTCATGGGAGGGCGAGGCACTTTAGCTGACCTACGGAGGACTGGAACATCAGTGGTGACTGTGGGCGCAGTCATGACAGGAGCTGGCAGTTCAGGTATTGTTGTTGGCTCCTCGTGAGGTTGTACAACATGCCTGGCATGCTGATCCTCCCGAGGTGACTCGACCCGTTGGGTACTTATCCTAAAACCTCTAAGTGAGGCATCCACAGCTTCTGGTGCTGATGACTAATTCGTCTCACTTGATTTCTCAAGGAGCAGTTCATCACGTTGGACAACCGTTGGAAAACCTTTTTCCAAGAAACACTGCATTCCTTTAAACAAAGACCTTTTGTTCCGAGGGGTCATAGAAATAATAATCTGCAGTTTCTTTAGGGTATCCTATGAACCTGCACAAGCTAGACCTTGATTCTAACTTGTTTCCCACTAACCTCTTGACATATGCATGGTTACCCCACACTCTCAAGTATTTGTAAGAAGTAGGCTTGTCGTGCCATATCTCATATGGTGTTTGGTAAGTTTAACAACTTGGTTACTGTTTCCAGTGTGTAGCCCCAAAAAGACAAGGGCAGTTCGGTAAAACTCATCATGGACTAGACCATGTCTAACAGGGTTCGATTCCTCATTCTAGAGATGTCGTTTAACTGCGGTGTCCTGGGAGGTGTCCATTCAGAGACTACACCATTTTCTTTTAGATAATCGAGGAATTCATTACTAAGGTACTCGTCGCCTCGATCTGACCGCAAGACTTTAATTTTGCACTCGGTTTGGTTCTCAACTTCAAGTCTAAAGTTTTTAAACCTCTCAAGAGCTTCAGACTTGTACCTCATTACGTAAACATAACCGTACCGTGAGTGATCATCGGTGAAAGTTATGAAGTAGGAGAACCCACCTCTGGCTTGTGTCCTTAGTGGTCATCACACGTTTGTATGGACCATGTCCAATAGACCTGTAGCAAGCCTGCTTTGTCCTACAAAGGGCCTCTTGGTCATTTTCCTCTAAGGCAGGATTTACAAGTTGACAGATCGCTTAAGTCCCCAACGTCTAGGTTCTTTGAGTCTACCAACTTCTTCATCCTATCTTGAGAGATTTGGCCTAGCCTTGCATGCCACAGTTGTGCGTCCTCGTGATTATCTATTTTGCGTTTGTGTTGAGCATTCATAATGAAATTCAATTGTTGCAAGATATAGAGTCCGTTATCAAGTGTACCAATTAGATGAGAAAATCCACCCTTCATCAAATAAAAGCAATTTTTACTGATCGAAAACTGATAACCATCATTATCTAACAATAGAATGGAAGTGATATTTTTTATCATGTACAATAAACTTGCTCTAAATCTGTACTAATACGATCACTAAGGTGGCAGATCCTACGCCTTCTGCAACAACGGCCTTGCCATTGCCAAGTTTTAGGGCTATATTGCCGCTACTCAGTTTTCTGCTTCTTTTCAACACCTGCAAGTCGTTGCAAATGTGAGCTCCACAAATGGTATCTAATACCCAAGAGGCAGATTTAGTGACCATATTAACCTCAATCACAAACGTACCTTGCTTGGAAAGGAGTTTGGGGCAATCTCTTTTCCAATGCCCTTTCTCACGGCAATGAATACATATGTCATTTGCCCTTGACTGTTGCTTTGAGTCAACCTTCCTTTTCCCTTTCCCTTTCCCCACTTTGGCAACAGGAATGCTCCTAGCGTTATCGGTGGGTTTGACGGCCTTGCCCTTTCCCTTCTTCCTTTTCCAACGTCTGGCACCCTTGCCTTTTGTCTTGAAAGTCGAAGCCTCTCCAAACAATACCGACGGTGCAGACTTTTTGGTCGTTTCCTCGTATTGCACCAAGATATTCATCAACTCATGGATACCGTTCTCAAGAGCATTCATGTTGTAGTTAACAATGAATTGGTCGAAGGAGGGTGGGAATGACTGAAGGATCACATCAATGTACGTCTCGTTTTGAGGTCTTCGAGCTTTTCCACTAAGATAAGCATTTTGACCCCATGCTCATGTATAGAGGACCCTTCAGTCATTTTAGTCCCAAAGAGCGCCTTCGTTGCGAAATACCTAGTATGTCGGTCCGGGACTCCATAGCAATCCTTCAGGCAAGCCATTATGGAAGGAATGTCGTCTAGCCTCTCATACTACTTCTGTATCTCATTAGTCATAGATGCAAGTATGATGCTACAGACTTTCCGGTTATCCTGATGCCAAGTCTCAAATGTCTCACGTTCTTCAGGCGTGGATCCTTCCGGCAAAGTCCGAGGAAATGATTTTTCCATGATATAGCCTTGGTTCTCATAATCGAGGACTATCCTCAAATTGTGCAACCAGTCATTGTAATTGGTTCCGTTAAATTTATTTGTCTCAAGTACGGTTGATAACGGGTTCTTAGACATGGTTTTAAATCTAGATTTAAAAACAGAATATAATCAGCAGAATTAAAATGGTTTTTAATAATAATTAAAGACTTGGAATTCAATCATTTAATTCTCCCACTATTTCTATGAAAACATGATACTTTCAAACGTTGTTTTTCGGGAAACCCTTTCCTAGTGGGCTTGTGATCCACAATGATGTTTTCCATGCCCTGCTTTTACGACTCACATGAAAAACAACTTGTGGGAGGTATTCCATACCATTCTCGTCTAACGAGATTCCCAAGATGTCTTACCTCACCCTTTTACGTGATCCTGAGGACTCCAAGCGAATCATGTTATTCATGCGTTAGACCTAACCAATCAACCAAATTATAGCACTCACTACTACCCCCACGAATCGTGAGACAGGCAACAGGAGTGTATTCACTTCATTCACAACAAAGTGCAACTTATTTACAAGACAAGAGACGTGCCATGACTCGTGGGACCACGCAATTGACTGAAACTAGCTTCCTCACTTTGTCATGGATGGAAGGCTTGGATGAACTCCTAGAGTCATTTATTAAGGGTTTAATATTCAACTTGGTCCAACCAAGTGAGAGTTTGATGAGTGAGATCTCATTACAGAACATACATACATCATGCATAAAATGATTTGCATGACACAGCAGTAATACGATAAATAAACCATTCATCCATCATATGATCCACATGCAAAATAAAAGCCTAGCACGCCCCTGTTGGATGATCACAAGCCTGAATCCTATGCGACCCACTGAGCCTGCAGTGGATCTATGGTCAATCTAAGGTTGGTCCTATAATATTACATTCAATAATAGTAACCCATCAACACACTGATGGGTCTTGCCTCTTTTCCACCAAGCCTCCATGGAACTCCTTGGATCTTCCTTTCTGGGCCATCATTCATCTTCTTCATCAAAATAAAATACATCCTCACCACTATACTACTCTCATTATAATTTAAAAAGAAACCCCGGTGAACACCCGGGGGGAGTACATTTGTTGAGAGATAGAAAACCTTATTCCTCCAAGACAACTAGAAAAAGAGAGAAGGAAAAATAAACGAGGCACACAGGCCCAACATAAAATTAAAACCATACATTCGGTCTAGGGCTTGTGATCATACATTCTCATTCAACGCACATAATTCATGATATCCAATCATCAATATTGCACATAATCCATGATATCCAACATCATCAACTCATAAACAGAATAAAATAATTTTTACATTCAAAATTGGTGTAACAATGGCAATCCTTTTCTTGTTAGGAAAACCTCTCCTCATTATTCAAACAATATTAAATTTGTGGTTCCAAACCAAACAAAAACTAAAAATATTTTCAGAATAGTTCCAAAAATAAAACAAGAAAACCAGCCGGAAATGGCTAAGGGACGCTGCTGCCGGCGGCGCCCTGCTAGAATACACAGGCTGGCAGGCCCAGCCTGCTGTCTACGCACGCTGAGCGCGCCGGCAGCGCATAAGCGCCCTTGCCTGTACGCGCTGCCCTGCTGCGCGGCCTATTGTCAACGCGTGCGCGCTCGCCCTGGGCACGCTCGCAGAGGCGTGTGTCTGGCAGCGCAGCCCCTGCGCGCGCGTGACCTGATTGGTCGCGCGTATGCCCTTTGGCGCGCACCAGACGCCTCCGCCTGTATGTGCGCGCGCGGCAGTCCATCTAGAGCATGTGGTCGGCAGCGCCGCCTGCTGCGCGCGCGCTATGAGCGCTTGGCCGGGAGGAGCCTGCGCGCGTGCCTGGCTGTACATACTGCACGAGTGGTCAGCCGACGGTTGCCGTGTGCACTGTTTTTTGTTTCATTTTTATTTTTCTGCTGGGTTTTTCAAGAAATCTAGAAAACCAAGAACTCCAAGATTCCATGTAAAAATAATACGATAAATCCCATGAAAATACGACATGCTTTAAACGTAAATTAAAAGCAACGTAAATCATGCTTTATACGTATAGCACATAAAACCCTACGCCTATAGAACGAACCGGGCTCTGATACCACCGGGCTCTGGTACCACTAACAACTAATGAGTAGCGTGTAGATTGTCCTGGGACGAGCGCTACTGGGGAAGCGTGATATAAAGTTAAATCATGAATTTAAACATGCTTGTACAGAAACGTAAATCACACGTTCAAGGGGTGTTCCCTTGAACCTCTCGGGTGTTCGGTGTATCTCATGATTAAAAAAAGCATAAATATCATGCTGACAATAGGGTTAAAATCGAAGAACACAATAAAAGAACCAACCCGGTTGTAGTTTTGTCTTCAAACTGCTACATGCGTTGTTCCCCGTTTTGCCACCAAGACTCCAATAATAGGAATCCTCTAAATCGTCCACACAATCCGTCCGGTTCATGATTCCCGTGCTAGCGAAAGACCAAGTGTATATATTTAGGGAGGACGAATCGACCAAGCGTTATTGATTAACATAATCAATTCGCCTAAAGTTCACTTGTATGAAACAAGGAACTAGAAACTTTCTTGGAGGAAAAAGGGGAGGGGACGAGAGAGAGAGAGGGCCGAGGCTAGTGTGTGTGTGCGTGTGTGTGTGCTCACTAGTTGATCATCCTTCTCAAGTTTCATTCTAGGAGTATTTATAGAAGTGGAATCCCATTCCTCTTCAAGCTCCAACTTTAAGAAGCATAGTTTGACTAGAATTTTGGCCTAGTCAAAGTCCTAGTCAAATTAGACTTTAGATTAGTCAAACTAATCTAGGCCTTTGATATCTCTTCCTTTTATCTCGTCTGTCTGTCACTTTGATGGATTATTTATGGAATATTTAAGTCCTATTTAAATAAACCATAGGAATTTAAATAATTAATATTTATTTTAAGCCCATTTTATTATTTTCAATAAATCTAATTTATTAGTTAATTTCATTTAATCCAATTACAGGAATCAACGATCCAAGAAAAAAAAGAAAGCTAATTTATTGCAATTAAATTGTTCACCCTCCCTAAATTAATTCTAAATTAAATACCTTGTCACGAGAGGATTGTGTAACGTCCGTAGAGTTTTATTCATAATTGAGAGGCTAATTAGTAATTATTAAAAAAATTAAATTTAATTATAAGTTATAGTTGAAATCATAAATCTATTAAAACTTGAAAGGACTAAATTGAAACTTTATAAAATATTTGGGGTTAAATTATATAATTTTAAAAGTTCAAGGACTAATTTGAAAATTCTTTATAGTTAAAACAAAAAAAAAAAAGAGAAAAGAGAGAATAAAGGAAAAGGGGATAGGTTGACTGAGGATGGTGCACGTGTCCCTCTTCATTTCCAAAGCTAAAATACACACCTCATTACTTTAATATATATATACATATATAGCTAATCATGGAAGAAAAAAATGTTTACATTGTATTAGGGTCTTCCTTCGGTAATTGGCAACAAGGTTAGTATATTTTTATTTTAAATTATTATATTAATATTGTTTAATTATTGTATTTATTAAATATGATTTGTACTATCTGATTTACTATTTAATAATAAATTCGAGTAGTTATATAAATTAGTGATCGGGTAAATAATTAATCGGACCGGTGACATTATAGTCAATAAATTAGAATTTATTTTATCTATTAGATCTAGGCGTTATTAAAATGGATTTACACAAATTAGCCGGTTATATTAACCACATACATAATTGTATATATTATTGTATAAATAACTATTATAATTCTAACGAATTGACAAAAATCAATAGGAATAGTAGAAAATTATGTTTGACAAATATTAGAAAATTATATTTGAGAAATATGGTATTTATTAGCAGGAATATGAGATTTTTGTAATAATTTTATTTCGGGATGTTATAGAGAATGATAGTTATAAAAATATGAGGGGTTTGATGAAATAAGCTCTTATGAGTTAATTAATAAATTAAATATATACCGGGGAAGCTTATAATGTCTAATTGGTTATACGAGGAGCGAAAGGATGTTCGAATTTCAATATAGATGAAACATTAAAATATTGGTAGAAAAAGTACGAATATTATTTAGTAATTTTATTTGGAATTTACGATATTTTCGATATATTGATTATACATATTATAACTTATTATATAGCATGAGGATAAAGTAGAGGGTTAATCAACTCTATTTACTAATGCAATCGTTTACAAATTTGAGGTAAGTATAGTTAATTGGTTTTTTATTTATATATATATATATGTATATCTTATATATGATATATATTCTTGTATTATATATGTGATTGTGATGACTATTTATCTGGTAATATTGTTATTCCGTGGAGTTGTCATTATATGTGTATATGTGGTTATGGTGTGAGAAAGACGAATGAATGATCATGCAATGTCATGCTATTCTATTGTGGATTGAAATTAAATGATGAGATTGTGGATGGAATGTTGTGAATTGAGATAAAGAGATGGACGGCATACTGCAATGATTTATGATAATATGATTAATGACGAGCTGTGTGCTGTCATTGATCAGTGGAGATGATGTGACATATCATACGAGTTGTGTGTTGTGTGATATGATGGACGATGGGATATCATACGAGTTGTGTGCTGTGTGGTATCAGTGATGATGGGGTATCATACGAGCTGTGTGTTGTGTGGTACCGAGAAAAAAAAAGAGAGACATTATGATTGAGGGGATGATAGTTGGCATAGACCATTGAGTGATGCACTCCAGCTTGGGTAAACAGGGCTCTAATAAAATAAATGATGATTCTGGATATATTGTACTGTAGATTGATATATGGTTGTGATATTGGTTATTTCATGATTTTGTGGGTATTGCATATTAAATAACTAGCAACCAGCGCGCGGTTCGTGCGCGCATAAATTTTAAAGTGTAAATAAAAAAACGTTGTATGATTCTAACTTAAGTGCATATTAGTTGCATTCTCGTAAATTCAAAAATTCTAATTCATTTTATTGAATTAATATTTATGACTTGTAATATCGCATAACCGTTGGTATATAAGATTAATATATTACTCGTAATATGAACATCGAAAACTCCATTTAGTTTCAATATATATAAGCACTAAAAAATTTCAAGAAAAAGAATAGAAGATAAACACATATACACATCGCTTCATTTGGTCTTGGTGCTTGAGCATCCTAATTATAAAAATCTACATAATCTGCATTTTAAAAACAGGAATTTAGTATACTTTTATACATAGATGAATGTTAAAAAAAGAAAAAGAGTAGAAAAAGAAAAACGATCTATATTAAAACCTGTGTAAAACGTGGATACTTGTCTGAAACTTCATCAAAGATTACTTCACTTGGCACTCAAATCACAAATTAACTCTAGAGAAAAAATTATGTTCTTTCAATTGAATTTAAAGCATCAAAACCAACAATACAAAGAAAAGTGACCAAAATCAGAAAAAAATAGATGAAAAAATTAGACTTCATAAATGTAGTTGTCAATAGTTGCGAAGCTAATTAAATGGAGAATTGATGAAGTCTTATACCTCTTAATACAAAAAATGGGAAAAAATAGCAATGCTTTCGTACCTGAACTTGATGAAACTTTATAAGAACTCGAACAAATCTAGCGTTAGCCCGTATTCTCAATCACCCACCCAAATTGCTGGAGAAAAAAATGACCAAATTGGAGGTTATCTCTAAGCATTGAATCATCTTTCTTTTTCATTGTTCACAAAATAAATTATAAAATTTTGGGGTATTCAATAAGATCAACTCAATGATATAACACAACAAATGAGCCACAATGAAAGCTTGAATGATATTTCTGATACAAATCTAAGCAACATAATTTTAATAATTAAAATAAAATAGTATGTGGGTTTCACAACACACAGTCAACACGCAGCAGTAGATGAGCAAAAAATTATTTTATAATCTTTTAGAACTCGTCTGGTGCAAATGAACACCAATTATTTCTCTTGATATCTGTACGAATTTTATCAAATTACTTGTTATTAATTATTAAAACGTGGAAAGGCTCTTCTAGTGTAGTAGAAAGGTAAAAAAAAAGTGGAAAACTTTGACAATAAGCCCCATCAAATAAATTTAGAAAAAAGGCTTTATTTCCATTTTGATTGAGATGGTGAGTAGAAAAGGGACCAAGAACGACAAAATTTAGTGAAGAAAGAAGCATACAATTTCTGCTAGATCATCTCCCTAGTGTTCAAATTTATTCTACTAATTATAAAATAATACGAATAAAAACATGAAGCAAATCAAGAATCATATCCCCTCAAATCAAAAAGAAAAAAAAAAAAAAAAAGACCATAAAAATCCATAAAAAGAAAGTGGAAACTTTGACAATAAGCCCCATCAAATAAATTTAGAAAAAAGGCTTTATTTTTTTTTTTTTTGATTGAGATGGTGAGTAGAAAAGGGACCAAAAACGACAAAATTTATTGAAGAAAGAAGCATAAAATCTCTACTAGATCATATCCCTAGTGTTCAAATTTAATCTACTAATTATAAAATAATACGAATAAAAAAAGAAGCAAACCAAGAATCATATCCCCTCAAATCAAAATTGAAAAAACAGAGAATCAAGTGTATAATTGATAATAGAAAAAGCCATATATATATACACCTAGCAGGATTTTTGAAGCTGAACCATTAAAGCAAGAAAGCATAATTCACAACCACCAAAAGAAAATCACTGACTCAAGGAACAGCACCAAGTCTGTTTTCAATAGGAAATAATCAAATAAGACTGTTGTTCAAGAGCACGGCAACAAACTATCAACACACACTTAAATTTAAAATAATCAACCCTTCTACATTTACAGAAATGAAGCAAAAAGTGCCCGAAAGGATGAAATACCAAAAATACAGTGCATGCCATTGATAATCAATACATAACTTCTCCTGGAAAGAAAAATACTGCTTTCATTTTCTCACATTTCAGAATGCAGTCCTGTTTGCTTAGGTTTCCAGTAGCCTTTCACGCCAAGACATAATTGCTCAACTCTACTATCTCTTTCACCAGAAACCTTGAGACAGGTATTATACACTTCTAGATTTAGGAATATATCACATGGTCGGACAATTGTCTGTTAGAATAGGTGACCATGTAAGCCAATTTTGGCGGGTATATGTAACCTATGTCTAGACAATTATAGGTGTTTTGATAAATCATTAATGAATAAAGAAGTGAATTTTCATTTGGCATTACTTTGTTTGTGTTCACTTGCACCTATTTTTCCATATCTGTTCACTACGCAAACAGAGCCCACGGACTGAGATTCGATTTCGGGGACTGGGACTACGCTTGGAGGTAGGTCCATGAAATCAGTCTTCCCGAATCAGTCCGGAAATCTCCAAGTCAAGGAATCCCGAAAATGGGTACCGGGATTCCATTTGAGACTTGCACTAAGCATCTGCTGTCGTGTTTCATCGACGGGTGACGAGGATCGTCTAAGCAGTGTTAGTGGGTTAGCCTGCTAGGACGCAGCTGACTGAGGTGACTCGCGGGAACCGTCTTACGGAGGACCTTGAGTATGGTCTGCTAGGTATGACGTGAATTCCCGGTTCCAACGGTACAGGTAAAGTCCTTTGACTTGAGGAATTACTGAGTTTACCTGTACATCAGGATTGTATCTTAGATATGGTGAGAGATTGCCAGAATTCCATTTGGTAGTCATAAGCCATGTCTAGTGCAGTTCTGATGTACAAAGTGACAGTAGTTTCCAAGAAAGGATCTGTCTCCTGTCAATAGGTTTTGACAGTTGAGTCTCATGTATGCTCTAGGTCTTGTCCCTAAAAACTGTGGCCACAGTGACTGAACAGAAGGGAAGGGTTCCCTCGCGGCGTTTAGTGTGGACAGACCGACACTTAGGTCCAAAATGGGTACCTGCATTTTCCGTGCCTTAGACTCTAAGTGTTGAGACCGTAGACAGAAGGACAAGCGTACTGTTAGAGCCTAAATGTTCATCCCTGAATATTTCACCTAGTCTCTAGTGCCATGGACCGTTGCTAGATGGCCACCCATGGTAACGGACGGATTCTAGGAATCCGACCAAGTCTAGCTGAATGGTGAACCTAAAGAGTCACACACTATCCACACACAATTAAATATTTAATTTGGAATTAAATATTGGAGTGAAGGAATGATTAAATTAGATTTAATCGGGACCTTTATTTTTCTTGGAGAAATAATTCTTTCTATTTGATAGAAGGAATTAAATTGATAAATTGGATTTATCAAAAGGATTTATTTAATGGGCTTAAATAATATTTATATTTATTTTAGCCTCTTGGAAATATTTAAATAGGTTTTAAATATTTCCATTAAATTAAATTAAATCAACGGTTGAGATTAATGGGAGAGATGGATGGCTAGGATCGTTTTGACTAAGTCAAAACACTAGTTTGACTAGGACTTTGACTAGGTCAAAATCCTAATCAAATTAGAGTTCTTGAAAGAGGAGTTTAAAGAGGATTAAACTCCTCTTCTATATAAACCCCTAGCATCCTACAATTTACATGATGATGAAACTCCAACACACACACACAACACACACACACGGTTTCTCTCTCTCTCCCATCTCTCTCGTCCGCCCCTCTCTCTCTCAAGAAAATAGTTTTTCTTGATTCTTTTGTTCTTGGAACATTAGAATCTTGATGAATCAATACCATTACTTGATAATGTGTTATTGATTTATCCACTCCAAAATTATACACTTGTTCGTTGCTAGCACGACGTGCAAGATACGTGGGTGGATCGTGTGTCACGAATTAGAGGGTCTCAAGGACGGGATCTTGGTGCAAAACGGGGAACAACGCGTGCAGCCGTTGAAGACGAAAACGACAACGGGTAGGTCTCGTTTTAAATTTTCGTCCCTCTTTAATTTTCAACCCTATGGCCTCCATGATTTATTTTATGTTATACGTTCATGAGATACACCGAATGCCCGGGAAAATTTCAAAGGCACACCCTTTGAAACGTGTTTTTAATTTAAAAGCATGTTTAAATTCCGTTTTAATTTTTAATTATACCGCACTTCCGCATTCGCGCTTTTCCCGGGACGATCCACATAATCTTTCAGTGGTATCAGAGCCCGGTTCGGTGTATAGGCCTAGGGTTTATGTGCGTTTTTAAGCATGAAACGTGAAATAGCATGTTGTAATTAAATCTTGATTTCTTGATTCTTGAAGCATGTTATTTTATTGCTTTTAATTCGTGTGAATTGCTGAATATTGGTATTTTTCTGTTTTTCTTGGGAATCGGGATGGGAATTAATCTAAAAAATGAGAAAACGTCACAGCCGGCCAGCCGGGAAGGCTGGCCGCGCGCAGCCGCGCGCTGCCGGCAGGGCAGACCCGCGCAGGCATGGGAAGCCTGCGCGCGCGCGCGCTGCCGGCCGCGCAGGGGCAGCGCGCAGCCGGGTTGGCTGCGCGCGGGCGTGCGCGCATGGAAACGCCTCCAGGCGCGCGCGTGGGCAGACAGAGGTGTCTGCGCGCGCGCGCAAGGCTGGCGGGCGGAGGAGCCCGCGCGCGGACGGGCACCAGGCGCGCCGCCAGGCGCGCGCGCACGCAGACGGAGGCGTCTGCGCGCGCGCGCCCGGTAGGCACGCCCAGTGCGTGTCTGCGCGCGCGCTCTGCGCACGACGCAGGGACGCGGCCGGTGGCCAGCAGGCCAGCGCGCGAGCACAGGCAAAGGAGCCTGCGCGCGCGTCGGCCTGCCGATGCGCCAGGCCGCGCAGACTGATGCCGGCCAGGCGCGCGCGCACACAGGCAGGGGCTTGCGCGCGCGCGCAAAGGCGGCAGGCAGGGCCTGCTGCCCTGCGCGCCCGGCGGCCGACTGCTGCAGGCGGCGGCGGCCGGTGGCTCCTTGGCTAGGGTTTTGAAACCCTAGTGTAATTTTATTTTTAAAATTTATTTTCAGTTATAATTTTAAATTAATTCTGAAAAATTCGTTTTTTGGGTTCAATTTTTCCTAAATTCCTAAAGACATTATTTTAGGAGTAAAATAAATGGATTTGGAATCCCGGGGTTATTTTACTTAGAATAATGAGGAAAGGTTTTCCTAAAACGAAAAATTTTACATTGCCAATATTTATATTTTATTTTCACACGTTACGCACATGTTCATTTATTTTCATCTTGGATTGATGTGATTGGAAATCATGTGTTGTTGGAATATTATGATTATGTGATTGGATCATGTAATTAAGTGTGTTGGATGGAAATGGATGTGTTAGAATAGGTGACCATGTAAGCCAATTTTGGCGGGTATATGTAACCTATGTCTAGACAATTATAGGTGTTTTGATAAATCATTAATGAATAAAGAAGTGAATTTTCATTTGGCATTACTTTGTTTGTGTTCACTTGCACCTATTTTTCCATATCTGTTCACTACGCAAACAGAGCCCACGGACTGAGATTCGATTTCGGGGACTGGGACTACGCTTGGAGGTAGGTCCATGAAATCAGTCTTCCCGAATCAGTCCGGAAATCTCCAAGTCAAGGAATCCCGAAAATGGGTACCGGGATTCCATTTGAGACTTGCACTAAGCATCTGCTGTCGTGTTTCATCGACGGGTGACGAGGATCGTCTAAGCAGTGTTAGTGGGTTAGCCTGCTAGGACGCAGCTGACTGAGGTGACTCGTGGGAACCGTCTTACGGAGGACCTTGAGTATGGTCTGCAAGGTATGACGAGTATTCCCGGTTCCAACGGTACAGGTCAAGTCCTTTGACTTGAGGAATTACTGAGTTTACCTGTACATCAGAACTGTATCTTAGATATGGTGAGAGATTGCCAGAATTCTCTTTGGTAGTCATAAGCCATGTCTAGTGCAGTCCTGGTGTGCAAAGTGACAGTAGTTTCCAAGAAAGGATCTGTCTCCTGTCAATAGGTTTTGACAGTTGAGTCTCATGTATGCTCTAGGTCTTGTCCCTAAAACTGTGGCCACAGTGACTGAACAGAAGGGAAGGTTTCCCTTGCGGCGTTTAGTGAGGACAGACCGACACTTAGGTCCAAGATGGGTACCTGCGTTATCCGTGCCCTAGACACTAAGTGATGAGACCGAAGACAGAAGGACAAGCGTACTGTTAGAGCCTAAATGTTCATCCCTGAATATTTCACCTAGTCTCTAGTGCCATGGACCGTTGCTAGATGGCCACCCATGTTAACGGACGGATTCTAGGAATCCGACCAAGTCTAGCTGAATGGTGAACCTAAAGAGTCACACACTATCCACACACAATTAAATATTTAATTTGGAATTAAATATTGGAGTGAAGGAATGATTAAATTAGATTTAATCGGGACCTTTATTTTTCTTGGAGAAATAATTCTTTCTATTTGATAGAAGGAATTAAATTGATAAATTGGATTTATCAAAGGGATTTATTTAATGGGCTTAAATAATATTTATATTTATTTTAGCCTCTTGGAAATATTTAAATAGGTTTTAAATATTTCCATTAAATTAAATTAAATCAACGGTTGAGATTAATGGGAGAGATGGATGGCTAGGATCGTTTTGACTAGGTCAAAACATTAGTTTGACTAGGACTTTGACTAGGTCAAAATCCTAATCAAATTAGAGTTCTTAAAAGAGGAGTTTAAAGAGGATTAAACTCCTCTTCTATATAAACCCCTAGCATCCTACAATTTACATGATGATGAAACTCCAACACACACACACAACACACACACACGGTTTCTCTCTCTCTCCCATCTCTCTCGTCCGCCCCTCTCTCTCTCAAGAAAATAGTTTTCTTGATTCTTTTGTTCTTGGAACATTAGAATCTTGATGAATCAATACCATTAATTGATAATGTGTTATTGATTCATCCACTCCAAAATTATACACTTGTTCGTTGCTAGCACGACGTGCAAGATACGTGGGTGGATCGTGTGTCACGAATTAGAGGGTCTCAAGGACGGGATCTTGGTGCAAAACGGGGAACAACGCGTGTAGCCGTTGAAGACGAAAACGACAACGGGTAGGTCTCGTTTTAAATTTTCGTCCCTCTTTAATTTTCAACCCTATGGCCTCCATGATTTATTTTATGTTATACGTTCATGAGATACACCGAATGCCCGGGAAAATTTCAAAGGCACACCCTTTGAAACGTGTTTTTTTAATTTAAAAGCATGTTTAAATTCCGTTTTAATTTTTAATTATACCGCACTTCCGCATTCGCGCTTTTCCCGGGACGATCCACATAATCTTTCAGTGGTATCAGAGCCCGGTTCGGTGTATAGGCCTAGGGTTTATGTGCGTTTTAAGCATGAAACGTGAAATAGCATGTTGTAATTAAATCTTGAATTTCTTGATTCTTGAAGCATGTTATTTTATTGCTTTTAATTCGTGTGAATTGCTGAATATTGGTATTTTCTGTTTTTCTTGGGAATCGGGATGGGAATTAATCTGAAAAACGAGAAAACGTCACAGCCGGCCAGCCGGGAAGGCTGGCCGCGCGCAGCCGAGCGCTGCCGGCAGGGCAGACGCGCGCAGGCATGGGAAGCCTGCGCGCGCGCGCGCTGCCGGCCGCGCAGGGGCAGCGCGCAGCCGGGTTGGCTGCGCGCGGGCGTGCGCGCATGGAAACGCCTCCAGGCGCGCGCGCGGGCAGACAGAGGTGTCTGCGCGCGCGCGCCCGGCAGGCGCGCCCATGCGCGCGCGCGCGCAAGGCTGGCGGGCGGAGGAGCCCGCGCGCCGACGGGCACCAGGCGCGCCGCCAGGCGCGCGCGCACGCAGACGGAGGCGTCTGCGCGCGCGCGCCCGGCAGGCACGCCCAGTGCGCGTCTGCGCGCGCGCTCTGCGCACGACGCAGGGACGCGGCCGGTGGCCAGCAGGCCAGCGCGCGCGCACAGGCAAAGGAACCTGCGCGCGCGTCGGCCTGCCGATGCGCCAGGCCGCGCAGACTGATGCCGGCCAGGCGCGCGCGCACACAGGCAGGGGCCTGCGCGCGCGCGCCCGGCAAGGCGGTGCCTGCGCGCGCGCAGAGGCGGCAGGCAGGCAGGGCCTGCTGCCCTGCGCGCCCGGCGGCCGACTGCTGTAGGCGGCGGCGGCCGGTGGCTCCTTGGCTAGGGTTTTGAAACCCTAGTGTAATTTTTATTTTTAAATTTATTTTCAGTTTTAATTTTGAATTAATTCTGAAAAAATTCGTTTTTTGGGTTCAATTTTTCCTAAATTCCTAAAGACATTATTTTAGGAGTAAAATAAACGGATTTGGAATCCCGGGGTTATTTTACTTAAAATAATGAGGAAAGGTTTTCCTAAAACGAAAAATTTTACATTGCCAATATCTATATTTTATTTTCACACGTTACGCACATGTTCATTTATTTTCATCTTGGATTGATGTGATTGGAAATCATGTGTTGTTTGGAATATTATGATTATGTGATTGGATCATGTAATTATGTGTGTTGGATGGAAATGGATGATCACGAGCCCTAGACCGAATGTATGGTTTAATTTTCTGTTGGGCCTGTGTGCCTCTTTAACTGCTTTCTCCTTCTCTCTTTCTAGTGCCTTGGAATAATAAGGCTTTCTACCTCCCTCCTTATGTACTCCCCCCGGGTTTTCGCTGGGGTTTCTAATTTTTTATATGTAATGAGAGTAGACTAGGAGTGAGGTTTCCATTTTTTGTAATTGGTGGAGAAGAAGGAAGGACCACATGGAGAGCCCAGACCGGAGGTCCCTTGGCGTTTTCCATGAAGTGAAGAAAGAGAAAAAGAGACCAAGGCCCATCAGAATGATGATTGGGTTACTATTATTGTAATAGTATAGGACCAACCCTAGATTGACCATAGATCCACTGCGGGCTCAGTGGATCGCATAGGATTCGGGCTTGTGATCATCCAACAGGGGCGTGCTAGGCTTTAATTTTGCATGTGGTTATTGTGATGGATGAATGGGTTTTATTTATCATGTATAACTGCTATGGATGAATTTCATTTATGCATTTTTGGATGAATGTATGGATGTAGTATGAGATCTCGGTCATTATTACTCTCACATTGGTTGGACCAATGTTAAAATATTAGACCCTAGATAAAGTGGACATGAACTCTAGGAGTTCGTCCATGCCTTCCAATCCGTGGCATAGTGAGGAAGCTGTTTTAGGTCAATAGCGTGGTCTCACGAGTCGTGGCACGTTATTGTACTTAAAAGAAGCTGCACTATGTCATGAACGAAAAATGGGCTGCTGCTACCTGTCTCACGAGTCGTGGGGGTACTAGTGGGTCCATGGCTCGGTCGATTGGGTCGGGTCTAACGCCTAATTAGCATGATTCGCTTGGAGTCCTCGGGATCATGCAAAAGGGTGAGGCAATAATCTTGGGAATCTCGTGGAACGAGAATGGTATGGAATACCTCCCACAGGATCTTTTCCATGCGAATCGTAAAAGCGGGGTATGGGAAAAATCGCTGTGGATCCCAAGCCCACTAGGAAAGGATTTCCCGAAAACTACGTTTGAGAGTACCGTGTTTTCGTATAAATAGTGGGAGGATTAAATGACTAAAGACCAAGCATTTAATTATTTTTATCAAACCACCGTCTTTACTTTCTGCTGATCGCGCGTTGTTTTTCAACATGTAGATTTTAAAAATGTCTAAGAACCCACTTTCAACCATTCTTGAGACAAACAAATTTAATGGAACCAACTACAACGACTGGTTGCGCAATCTCAGGATAGTCCTGGATTATGAGAACCAAGGCTACGTCATGGACGAGCCTCTCCCTAGGACCTTACCGGAAGGATCCACGCCAGAGGAACGTGAGACGTTCGAGACTTGGCATAAGGATAACCGGAAGGTTCGTAGCATCATACTTGCTTCGATGACCAATGAGATTCAGAAGCAATATGAAAGGCTAGACGATGTCCCTTCCATAATGGCTCGCCTTAAGGATTGCTATGCAGTCCCGGACCGGCATACTAGGTATGTCGCGACCAAGGCGTTCTTTGGAACTAAAATGACAGAAGGATCCTCTGTACAAGAACATGGGGTTAAAATGCTTACCCTAGTGGAAAAGCTCGAGGACCTAAAGGCAGGTCTCGATAACGAAACGTACATAGATGTGATCCTTCAGTCACTCCCACCCTCCTTTGATCAATTTATTGTCAACTACAACATGAATGCACTTGAGAAGGGTATTCATGAGTTGATCAATATGTTGGTGCAATACGAGGCAACGACTAAGAAGTCCACGCCTTCGGTATTGTTTGGAGGTGCTTCTACTTCCAAGACGAAAGGCAAGGGCGCCGGACGTTGGAAAAGGAAGAAAGGGAAGGGAAAGGCAGTCATAGCAGCTACGAACACTCAGAGTGTTCCCATTGCCAAAGAGGGGAAAGGCAAAGGAAAGGGAAAGGTTGTCTCCAAGCAACAGTCAAAGGCATATGACATATGTATCAACTGCCGTGAGAAAGGGCATTGGAAGAGAGAGTGCCCCAAACTCTTCTCAAACCAAGGTATATTTGTGATTAAGGTTAACATGGTCACTAATTCTGCCTCTTGGGTATTGGATACCGGCTGTGGAGCTCACATTTGCAATGATCTGCAGGTGTTGAAAAGAAGCAGAAAACTAAGTAGCGGGGACATGATCCTGAAGCTCGGAAATGGCAAGGCCATCTCGGCAGAAGCAGTAGGATCCGCCACTTTAGTTATTAGTGATACCATTAGCATAGAATTAGAGCAAGTTTATTTTGTACCCAGTATGATTAAAAACATCATTTCCATTCCATTGTTAGACAATAATGGTTATGAGTTTAAAATCAATAAAAATTGCTTTTATTTGATGAGGTGTGGAATTGCTCATCTACTTGGTACATTACATAATGGGCTCTATATCTTGCAACAAACGAATTTCGTTCTTAACGCTCAACACAAACGGAAATTAGATAATAACGGGAACGCACGTCTGTGGCACGCTAGGCTAGGTCACATATCCCAAGATAGGATGAAAAGGTTGGTAGACTCAAAGAACCTAGAGGTTGGGGACTTGAGTGATCTACCAACTTGTGAATCTTGTCTAAGAGGGAAAATGACCAAGAAGCCCTTTGTAGGACAAAGCAGGCTTGCCACAGGTCTGTTGGACTTGGTCCATACAGACGTGTGTGGACCACTAAGGACGCAGGCCCGAGGTGGGTTCTCCTACTTCATAACCTTCACCGATGATCATTCACGGTATGGTTATGTTTACCTGATGAGGTACAAGTCTGAAGCTCTTGAGAGGTTTAAAAGAATTCAGACTTGAAGTGGAGAATCAAACCAACTGCAAAATTAAAGTCCTACGGTCAGACCGAGGCGGTGAATACCTTAGTGCCGAATTCCTAGATTATCTAAAGGAACATGGTATAATATCAGAATGGACACCTCCCGGAACACCACAGTTAAATGGCGTCTCTGAAAGGAGGAACCGAACCCTGTTGGACATGGTTCGTTCCATGATGAGTTTTACCAAATTGCCCCTATCGTTTTGGGGTTATGCATTAGAAACGGCAGCCAAGTTATTGAATTTGGCGCCTACTAGTGTAGTGACCCAAACGCCATATGAGATATGGCACGGCAAGCCTGCATCCTACAACTACTTGAAAGTGTGGGGTAGCCCCGCATACGTCAAGAGGTTAGTGGGAGATAAGCTAGAATCCAGGTCTAGCCTATGCAGGTTCGTTGGATACCCTAAAGAAACTGCGGGTTATTACTTTTATGACCCTTTGGAACAAAAGGTATTTGTTTCAAGGAATGCAGTATTCTTGGAGCAAGGCTTCCCGGAGGATATCCAACCTGATGAGCTGATCCTTGAGGAATCAAGTGATGGAACTCAGCCATCAGAAACAGTCGCGGAAACCTCACCTAGAGGATTCAGGATAGACACTTAGGAGGACTGACCTACCTAGAGAAGTCCAACATGCTAGGCATGAAGGACAACCTCAAGGGAGGCCAGCCCCGGCCCCTGAACCGCCGGCTCCGATACAGTCAGCGCCCACAGTTACCACTAACGTTCCCGTTCTCCGAAGGTCCACTAGAGAATCCAGACCTCCAGTGAGATATGGATTTCTAGGTGCGACCGATCTTCTGGATAACGATCCTAAGACATACGGGGAAGCGATGTCAGACATCGACTCTGGGAAATGGCTTGAGGCCATGAAAACCGAAATGGACTCCATGAGCGAGAACCAAGTTTGGAGACTTGTAGATCCACCGAAAGGTGTTAAGCCAGTGGGCTGTAAGTGGGTCTACAAGCGCAAACTCGGCGTTGATGGAGAGGTCACTACCTTCAAGGCTAGGCTTGTAGCTAAGGGATACACTCAACGACCCGGGGTCGATTTTGAGGATACCTACTCGCCAGTAGCCATGGCTAAATCCATTCGGATCCTGCTTGCCATAGCAGCATGGTATGACTATGAAATATGGCAGATGGACGTGAAAACGGCCTTCCTCAACGGCTTCGTTTAAGAAGAGATCTATATGGATCAGCCGGAGGGTTTCACGGTCGCTGGAGAAGAACAGAAAGTCTGTCGTCTCCAGAAGTCCATCTATGGCCTCAAACAAGCTTCCCGGAGTTGGAACATTCGATTTGATGAGGTAATACGGGGTTATGACTTCATCAAAAACGAATCCGAGCCTTGTGTATACAAGAAGGTCAGTGGGAGCTCCATAGTGTTCCTAGTGCTTTACGTGGATGACATTCTGCTCATTGGAAATGACGTCAGAATGTTAGGAAACACGAAAGCATGGCTGTCAACCAAGTTTTCCATGAAGGACTTGGGTGAAGCATCCTACATCCTAGGCATCCAGATTGTCAGGGACAGATCTAAAAGGATGTTAGGGCTCACCCAAAACTCGTATATGGAGAAAGTCCTAAAGAGATATCGAATGGACAACTCCAAACGAGGGTTCCTTCCTATGAGGCATGGGATCAAGTTGTCCAAGAAACAGTCCCCGCAGACTGATGAGGAACTTGAAAAGATGAAAGTCATCCCCTATGCTTCTGCCGTAGGTAGCATCCAATATGCGGTCCACTGCACCAGGCCTGACATTGCATACGCTTTGAGCGTGACTAGCAGATATCAGTCCTGTGCAGGAGAGGCACATTGGAATGCAGTTAAGGGCATCCTTAAGTACCTAAGGAGGACTAAGGAAATGTTCTTAGTCTATGGCAATGGAAAACTAATTCTGGAAGGCTTTAGCGACGCCAGCCTCCAGTCTGATGACGATGATGCCAAGTCTCAATCTGGGTATGTATTCAAGCTCAACGGAGGAGTAGTGGCTTGGAAAAGTTCTAAGCAAGCAACCACTGCTGACTCCACCACTGAGGCTGAATACATAGCAGCTTCAGAAGCTGCCAAGGAAGCGGTTTGGATGAGAAACTACATCCAAGAGTTGGGTGTGGTGCCTAGCATCGCCGAGCCCGTTGTCATCTTCTGTGATAACAACGGTGCAATAGCGCAAGCGAAGGAACCGAGATCTCACCACCGTTCCAAACACATTCTTAGACGCTACCATCTTCTTAGAGAAATGGTAGGAAGAGGTGACGTTCGGATGGACCGAGTCAACTCAGCAGACAACACAGCAGACCCGCTGACAAAGCCTATGTCGCAAAGTGCTCATACGCAACATCTTGAGAAGATGGGGATTAGGCATATGGGTGATTGGCTTTAAAGGTCAAGTGGGAGATTGTTAGAATAGGTGACCATGTAAGCCAATTTTGGCGGGTATATGTAACCTATGTCTAGACAATTATAGGTGTTTTGATAAATCATTAATGAATAAAGAAGTGAATTTTCATTTGGCATTACTTTGTTTGTGTTCACTTGCACCTATTTTTCCATATCTGTTCACTACGCAAACAGAGCCCACGGACTGAGATTCGATTTCGGGGACTGGGACTACGCTTGGAGGTAGGTCCATGAAATCAGTCTTCCCGAATCAGTCCGGAAATCTCCAAGTCAAGGAATCCCGAAAATGGGTACCGGGATTCCATTTGAGACTTGCACTAAGCATCTGCTGTCGTGTTTCATCGACGGGTGACGAGGATCGTCTAAGCAGTGTTAGTGGGTTAGCCTGCTAGGACGCAGCTGACTGAGGTGACTCGTGGGAACCGTCTTACGGAGGACCTTGAGTATGGTCTGCAAGGTATGACGAGTATTCCCGGTTCCAACGGTACAGGTCAAGTCCTTTGACTTGAGGAATTTACTGAGTTTACCTGTACATCAGAACTGTATCTTAGATATGGTGAGAGATTGCCAGAATTCTCTTTGGTAGTCATAAGCCATGTCTAGTGCAGTCCTGGTGTGCAAAGTGACAGTAGTTTCCAAGAAAGGATCTGTCTCCTGTCAATAGGTTTTGACAGTTGAGTCTCATGTATGCTCTAGGTCTTGTCCCTAAAACTGTGGCCACAGTGACTGAACAGAAGGGAAGGTTTCCCTTGCGGCGTTTAGTGAGGACAGACCGACACTTAGGTCCAAGATGGGTACCTGCGTTATCCGTGCCCTAGACACTAAGTGATGAGACCGAAGACAGAAGGACAAGCGTACTGTTAGAGCCTAAATGTTCATCCCTGAATATTTCACCTAGTCTCTAGTGCCATGGACCGTTGCTAGATGGCCACCCATGTTAACGGACGGATTCTAGGAATCCGACAAGTCTAGCTGAATGGTGAACCTAAAGAGTCACACACTATCCACACACAATTACATATTTAATTTGGAATTAAATATTGGAGTGAAGGAATGATTAAATTAGATTTAATCGGGACCTTTATTTTTCTTGGAGAAATAATTCTTTCTATTTGATAGAAGGAATTAAATTGATAAATTGGATTTATCAAAGGGATTTATTTTAATGGGCTTAAATAATATTTATATTTATTTTAGCCTCTTGGAAATATTTAAATAGGTTTTAAATATTTCCATTAAATTAAATTAAATCAACGGTTGAGATTAATGGGAGAGATGGATGGCTAGGATAGTTTTGACTAGGTCAAAACATTAGTTTGACTAGGACTTTGACTAGGTCAAAATCCTAATCAAATTAGAGTTCTTAAAAGAGGAGTTTAAAGAGGATTAAACTCCTCTTCTATATAAACCCCTAGCATCCTACAATTTACATGATGATGAAACTCCAACACACACACACAACACACACACACGGTTTCTCTCTCTCTCCCATCTCTCTCGTCCGCCCCTCTCTCTCTCAAGAAAATAGTTTTCTTGATTCTTTTGTTCTTGGAACATTAGAATCTTGATGAATCAATACCATTAATTGATAATGTGTTATTGATTCATCCACTCCAAAATTATACACTTGTTCGTTGCTAGCACGACGTGCAAGATACGTGGGTGGATCGTGTGTCACGAATTAGAGGGTCTCAAGGACGGGATCTTGGTGCAAAACGGGGAACAACGCGTGTAGCCGTTGAAGACGAAAACGACAACGGGTAGGTCTCGTTTTAAATTTTCGTCCCTCTTTAATTTTCAACCCTATGGCCTCCATGATTTATTTTATGTTATACGTTCATGAGATACACCGAATGCCCGGGAAAATTTCAAAGGCACACCCTTTGAAACGTGTTTTTTTAATTTAAAAGCATGTTTAAATTCCGTTTTAATTTTTAATTATACCGCACTTCCGCATTCGCGCTTTTCCCGGGACGATCCACATAATCTTTCAGGATGATCACGAGCCCTAGACCGAATGTATTGTTTAATTTACTGTTGGGCCTGTGTGCCTCTTTAAATTGCTTTCTCCTTCTCTCTTTCTAGTGCCTTGGAATAATAAGGCTTTCTACCTCCCTCCTTATGTACTCCCCCGGGTTTTCGCTGGGGTTTCTAATTTTTATATGTAATGAGAGTAGACTAGGAGTGAGGTTTCCATTTTTGTAATTGGTGGAGAAGAAGGAAGGACCACATGGAGAGCACAGACCGGAGGTCCCTTGGCGTTTTCCATGAAGTGAAGAAAGAGAAAAAGAGACCAAGGCCCATCAGAATGATGATTGGGTTACTATTATTGTAACAGTATAGGACCAACCCTAGATTGACCATAGATCCACTGTGGGCTCAGTGGATCGCATAGGATTCGGGCTTGTGATCATCCAACAGGGGCGTGCTAGGCTTTAATTTTGCATGTGGTTATTGTGATGGATGAATGGGTTTTATTTATCATGTATAACTGCTATGGATGAATTTCATTTATGCATTTTTGGATGAATGTATGGATATAGTATGAGATCTCGGTCATTATTACTCTCACATTGGTTGGACCAATGTTAAAATATTAGACCCTAGATAAAGTGGACATGAACTCTAGGAGTTCGTCCATGCCTTCCAATCCGTGGCATAGTGAGGAAGCTGTCTTAGGTCAATAGCGTGGTCTCACGAGTCGTGGCACGTTATTGTACTTAAAAGAAGCTGCACTATGTCATGAACGAAAAATGGGCTGCTGCTACCTGTCTCACGAGTCGTGGGGGTACTAGTGGGTCCATGGCTCGGTCGATTGGGTCGGGTCTAACGCCTAATTAGCATGATTCGCTTGGAGTCCTCGGGATCATGCAAAAGGGTGAGGCAATAATCTTGGGAATCTCGTGGAACGAGAATGGTATGGAATACCTCCCACAGGATCTTTTCCATGCGAATCGTAAAAGCGGGGTATGGGAAAAATCACTGTGGATCCCAAGCCCACTAGGAAAGGATTTCCCGAAAACTACGTTTGAGAGTACCGTGTTTTCGTATAAATAGTGGGAGGATTAAATGACTAAAGACCAAGCATTTAATTATTTTTATCAAACCACCGTCTTTACTTTCTGCTGATCGCGCGTTGTTTTTCTACATGTAGATTTTAAAATGTCTAAGAACCCACTTTCAACCATTCTTGAGATAAACAAATTTAATGGAACCAACTACAACGACTGGTTGCGCAATCTCAGGATAGTCCTGGATTATGAGAACCAAGGCTACGTCATGGACGAGCCTCTCCCTAGGACCTTACCGGAAGGATCCACGCCAGAGGAACGTGAGACGTTCGAGACTTGGCATAAGGATAACCGGAAGGTTCGTAGCATCATACTTGCTTCGATGACCAATGAGATTCAGAAGCAATATGAAAGGCTAGACGATGTCTCTTCCATAATGGCTCGCCTTAAGGATTGCTATGCAGTCCCGGACCGGCATACTAGGTATGTCGCGACCAAGGCGTTTTTTGGAACTAAAATGACAAAAGGATCCTCTGTACAAGAGCATGGGGTTAAAATGCTTACCCTAGTGGAAAAGCTCGAGGACCTAAAGGCAGGTCTCGATAACGAAACGTACATAGATGTGATCCTTCAGTCACTCCCACCCTCCTTTGATCAATTTATTGTCAACTACAACATGAATGCACTTGAGAAGGGTATTCATGAGTTGATCAATATGTTGGTGCAATACGAGGCAACGACTAAGAAGTCCACGCCTTCGGTATTGTTTGGAGGTGCTTCTACTTCCAAGACGAAAGGCAAGGGTGCCGGACGTTGGAAAAGGAAGAAAGGGAAGGGACAGGTAGTCATAGCAGCTACGAACACTCAGAGGGTTCCCATTGCCAAAGAGGGGAAAGGCAAAGGTAAGGGAAAGGTTGTCTCCAAGCAACAGTCAAAGGCATATGACATATGTATCAACTGCCGTGAGAAAGGGCATTGGAAGAGAGAGTGCCCCAAACTCTTCTCAAACCAAGGTATATTTGTGATTGAGGTTAACATGGTCACTAATTCTGCCTCTTGGGTATTGGATACCGGCTGTGGAGCTCACATTTGCAATGATCTGCAGGTGTTGAAAAGAAGCAGAAAACTAAGTAGCGGGACATGATCCTGAAGCTCGGAAATGGCAAGGCCATCTCGGCAGAAGCAGTAGGATCCGCCACTTTAGTTATTAGTGATACCATTAGCATAGAATTAGACCAAGTTTATTTTGTACCCAGTATGATTAAAAACATCATTTCCATTCAATTGTTAGACAATAATGGTTATGAGTTTAAAATCAATAAAAAAATTGCTTTTATTTGATGAGGTGTGGAATTGCTCATCTACTTGGTACATTACATAATGGGCTCTATATCTTGCAACAAACGAATTTCGTTCTTAACGCTCAACACAAACGGAAATTAGATAATAACGGGAACGCACGTCTGTGGCACGCTAGGCTAGGTCACATATCCCAAGATAGGATGAAAAGGTTGGTAGACTCAAAGAACCTAGAGGTTGGGAACTTGAGTGATCTACCAACTTGTGAATCTTGTCTAAGAGGGAAAATGACCAAGAAGCCCTTTGTAGGACAAAGCAGGCTTGCCACAGGTCTGTTGGACTTGGTCCATACAGACGTGTGTGGACCACTAAGGACGCAGGCCCGAGGTGGGTTCTCCTACTTCATAACCTTCACCGATGATCATTCACGGTATGGTTATGTTTACCTGATGAGGTACAAGTCTGAAGCTCTTGAGAGGTTTAAAGAATTCAGACTTGAAGTGGAGAATCAAACCAACTGCAAAATTAAAGTCCTACGGTCAGACCGAGGCGGTGAATACCTTAGTGCCGAATTCCTAGATTATCTAAAGGAACATGGTATAATATCAGAATGGACACCTCCCGGAACACCACAGTTAAATGGCGTCTCTGAAAGGAGGAACCGAACCCTGTTGGACATGGTTCGTTCCATGATGAGTTTTACCAAATTGCCCCTATCGTTTTGGGGTTATGCATTAGAAAACGGCAGCCAAGTTATTGAATTTGGCGCCTACTAGTGTAGTGACCCAAACGCCATATGAGATATGGCACGGCAAGCCTGCATCCTACAACTACTTGAAAGTGTGGGGTAGCCCCGCATACGTCAAGAGGTTAGTGGGAGATAAGCTAGAATCCAGGTCTAGCCTATGCAGGTTCGTTGGATACCCTAAAGAAACTGCGGGTTATTACTTTTATGACCCTTTGGAACAAAAGGTATTTGTTTCAAGGAATGCAGTATTCTTGGAGCAAGGCTTCCCGGAGGATATCCAACCTGATGAGCTGATCCTTGAGGAATCAAGTGATGGAACTCAGCCATCAGAAACAGTCGCGGAAACCTCACCTAGAGGATTCAGGATAGACACTAGGAGGACTGACCTACCTAGAGAAGTCCAACATGCTAGGCATGAAGGACAACCTCAAGGGAGGCCAGCCCCGGCCCCTGAACCGCCGGCTCCGATACAGTCAGCGCCCACAGTTACCACTAACGTTCCCGTTCTCCGAAGGTCCACTAGAGAATCCAGACCTCCAGTGAGATATGGATTTCTAGGTGCGACCGATCTTCTGGATAACGATCCTAAGACATACGGGGAAGCGATGTCAGACATCGACTCTGGGAAATGGCTTGAGGCCATGAAAACCGAAATGGACTCCATGAGCGAGAACCAAGTTTGGAGACTTGTAGATCCACCGAAAGGTGTTAAGCCAGTGGGCTGTAAGTGGGTCTACAAGCGCAAACTCGGCGTTGATGGAGAGGTTTACTACCTTCAAGGCTAGGCTTGTAGCTAAGGGATACACTCAACGACCCGGGGTCGATTTTGAGGATACCTACTCGCCAGTAGCCATGGCTAAATCCATTCGGATCCTGCTTGCCATAGCAGCATGGTATGACTATGAAATATGGCAGATGGACGTGAAAACGGCCTTCCTCAACGGTTTCGTTGAAGAAGAGATCTATATGGATCAGCCGGAGGGTTTCACGGTCGCTGGAGAAGAACAGAAGGTCTGTCGTCTCCAGAAGTCCATCTATGGCCTCAAACAAGCTTCCCGGAGTTGGAACATTCGATTTGATGAAGTAATACGGGGTTATGACTTCATCAAAACGAATTCGAGCCTTGTGTATACAAGAAGGTCAGTGGGAGCTCCATAGTGTTCCTAGTGCTTTACGTGGATGACATTCTGCTCATTGGAAATGACGTCAGAATGTTAGGAAACACGAAAGCATGGCTGTCAACCAAGTTTTCCATGAAGGACTTGGGTGAAGCATCCTACATCCTAGGCATCCAGATTGTCAGGGACAGATCTAAAAGGATGTTAGGGCTCACCCAAAACTCGTATATGGAGAAAGTCCTAAAGAGATATCGAATGGACAACTCCAAACGAGGGTTCCTTCCTATGAGGCATGGGATCAAGTTGTCCAAGAAACAGTCCCCGCAGACTGATGAGGAACTTGAAAAGATGAAAGTCATCCCCTATGCTTCTGCCGTAGGTAGCATCCAATATGCGGTCCACTGCACCAGGCCTGACATTGCATACGCTTTGAGCGTGACTAGCAGATATCAGTCCTGTGCAGGAGAGGCACATTGGAATGCAGTTAAGGGCATCCTTAAGTACCTAAGGAGGACTAAGGAAATGTTCTTAGTCTATGGCAATGGAAAACTAATTCTGGAAGGCTTTAGCGACGCCAGCCTCCAGTCTGATGACGATGATGCCAAGTCTCAATCTGGGTATGTATTCAAGCTCAACGGAGGAGTAGTGGCTTGGAAAAGTTCTAAGCAAGCAACCACTGCTGACTCCACCACTGAGGCTGAATACATAGCAGCTTCAGAAGCTGCCAAGGAAGCGGTTTGGATGAGAAACTACATCCAAGAGTTGGGTGTGGTGCCTAGCATCGCCGAGCCCGTTGTCATCTTCTGTGATAACAACGGTGCAATAGCGCAAGCGAAGGAACCGAGATCTCACCACCGTTCCAAACACATTCTTAGACGCTACCATCTTCTTAGAGAAATGGTAGGAAGAGGTGACGTTCGGATGGACCGAGTCAACTCAGCAGACAACACAGCAGACCCGCTGACAAAGCCTATGTCGCAAAGTGCTCATACGCAACATCTTGAGAAGATGGGGATTAGGCATATGGGTGATTGGCTTTAAAGGTCAAGTGGGAGATTGTTAGAATAGGTGACCATGTAAGCCAATTTTGGCGGGTATATGTAACCTATGTCTAGACAATTATAGGTGTTTTGATAAATCATTAATGAATAAAGAAGTGAATTTTCATTTGGCATTACTTTGTTTGTGTTCACTTGCACCTATTTTTCCATATCTGTTCACTACGCAAACAGAGCCCACGGACTGAGATTCGATTTCGGGGACTGGGACTACGCTTGGAGGTAGGTCCATGAAATCAGTCTTCCCGAATCAGTCCGGAAATCTCCAAGTCAAGGAATCCCGAAAATGGGTACCGGGATTCCATTTGAGACTTGCACTAAGCATCTGCTGTCGTGTTTCATCGACGGGTGACGAGGATCGTCTAAGCAGTGTTAGTGGGTTAGCCTGCTAGGACGCAGCTGACTGAGGTGACTCGCGGGAACCGTCTTACGGAGGACCTTGAGTATGGTCTGCTAGGTATGACGTGAATTCCCGGTTCCAACGGTACAGGTAAAGTCCTTTGACTTGAGGAATTACTGAGTTTACCTGTACATCAGGATTGTATCTTAGATATGGTGAGAGATTGCCAGAATTCCATTTGGTAGTCATAAGCCATGTCTAGTGCAGTTCTGATGTACAAAGTGACAGTAGTTTCCAAGAAAGGATCTGTCTCCTGTCAATAGGTTTTGACAGTTGAGTCTCATGTATGCTCTAGGTCTTGTCCCTAAAAACTGTGGCCACAGTGACTGAACAGAAGGGAAGGGTTCCCTCGCGGCGTTTAGTGTGGACAGACCGACACTTAGGTCCAAAATGGGTACCTGCATTTTCCGTGCCTTAGACTCTAAGTGTTGAGACCGTAGACAGAAGGACAAGCGTACTGTTAGAGCCTAAATGTTCATCCCTGAATATTTCACCTAGTCTCTAGTGCCATGGACCGTTGCTAGATGGCCACCCATGGTAACGGACGGATTCTAGGAATCCGACCAAGTCTAGCTGAATGGTGAACCTAAAGAGTCACACACTATCCACACACAATTAAATATTTAATTTGGAATTAAATATTGGAGTGAAGGAATGATTAAATTAGATTTAATCGGGACCTTTATTTTTCTTGGAGAAATAATTCTTTCTATTTGATAGAAGGAATTAAATTGATAAATTGGATTTATCAAAAGGATTTATTTAATGGGCTTAAATAATATTTATATTTATTTTAGCCTCTTGGAAATATTTAAATAGGTTTTAAATATTTCCATTAAATTAAATTAAATCAACGGTTGAGATTAATGGGAGAGATGGATGGCTAGGATCGTTTTGACTAAGTCAAAACACTAGTTTGACTAGGACTTTGACTAGGTCAAAATCCTAATCAAATTAGAGTTCTTGAAAGAGGAGTTTAAAGAGGATTAAACTCCTCTTCTATATAAACCCCTAGCATCCTACAATTTACATGATGATGAAACTCCAACACACACACACAACACACACACACGGTTTCTCTCTCTCTCCCATCTCTCTCGTCCGCCCCTCTCTCTCTCAAGAAAATAGTTTTTCTTGATTCTTTTGTTCTTGGAACATTAGAATCTTGATGAATCAATACCATTACTTGATAATGTGTTATTGATTTATCCACTCCAAAATTATACACTTGTTCGTTGCTAGCACGACGTGCAAGATACGTGGTGGGATCGTGTGTCACGAATTAGAGGGTCTCAAGGACGGGATCTTGGTGCAAAACGGGGAACAACGCGTGCAGCCGTTGAAGACGAAAACGACAACGGGTAGGTCTCGTTTTAAATTTTCGTCCCTCTTTAATTTTCAACCCTATGGCCTCCATGATTTATTTTATGTTATACGTTCATGAGATACACCGAATGCCCGGGAAAATTTCAAAGGCACACCCTTTGAAACGTGTTTTTAATTTAAAAGCATGTTTAAATTCCGTTTTAATTTTTAATTATACCGCGCTTCCGCATTCGCGCTTTTCCCGGGACGATCCACATAATCTTTCATTGTCAACTCATGTCGCCAGATTTTCGGATAGTATCATAGTGAACAAATCACCAATGTTTGGTCCATCTATTGGCCTAATTATTGTTAAATATATCTTTAAATGCAAAGAAAGAAAAATAAAAACAGGGGAAAAAAAAAGTAGAATGAAATTCGACATGGAATCTTGTGACTTTTAGCAGAACCAAAAAATTGCCACTCTGAGATCAAACACAATAGGTCGGCTTCCAGACTTGAGTAGATGAGGACTATTGATAGGGTTAGATGGAGGTGATAAAGGAAGAAGTTCTTGAGAGATTTGGGTTGGATGTCTACTACAGAGAACGAGGAAGAAGAGGGGTTTACGAAGGGGGTTTGAGAGAGAGAGAGAGAGAGAGAGAGAGAGAGAGAGAGAGGAGAGAAGAAAAACCAGCGGTTGTGATGGTGGAAGGAGAGAGACGTGTGATAGTGGGAAAAAAATATCTTGACGTGGAAGTCCTGTTTTTAGATAGCTTGACTAAGGGTATTTTTGGTAATCTAATAATTTGGTATGAGAACTGTCATATATAGTGTAAATTGTCACTTTTGTCCTTTATAAATTCATTAATCCAATTTGTAAAAATAAGTGTATGAAGAATCTAAAAAGTAGAGGGTAAAATATGTAAAAATCACCAAAATACTGCCACTTTAGATACAAAACAGCCTTTGTTTTTATAATTAGTATAGATATTTGTGGGTTGATATAATTGTATGAGACTTGTCTTACTGCATATGTGTATGTATATATAGATGTAAGTCGATTAGTTATAGTTATTGAGTAGACAGCTCAATCCTCGCCGCATATTTTTCAAGACATAAGTAACAATAGCTAGCTGATCATAAGCCGATCACTAGTATTACTAGGTAGGTCAACAATGATACCCTAAGTTGGAAGCCCCTAGCTACACAATTACATAGATATGAGATTTTCAATGGATTTGTATTTTCTTTAAGTTTTGTGATAACGAGAAACTTCACTTTTCTCCTTTCTGTATAATGATAATGGCTAAGGTCGATGATTAATTACAAAGTTTTAATGACGTATGTCCCTTTTGTAATGTCTACATAATATATGGATTAAAATATGGGTTGTCTTATTGGATTAAATGTGAATTCTTTGTAAGATGGGATGGAATTACAGAAGGGGTGTTACATTGAGTGGTATCAGAGCAGGGATTAGATTCTATGTGGATAATTTGTGAAGAATAGTATTATTGAATACTTCAAATATATATTATGCACTTAAGAGTAAATGAAAGTTTCATATAGGTAAGAATAGTTGAATACAAGGTATATAGACCCATACGAAATTACGGATAGAAATTTTAGTCAAAAATGTAAGAAAATTGAGAAATACAGAGATACAAAAGGTAAAAGTGAGGTGGAGTCATCATTCTCCAAGAGAGGTCACTGGGAGGTTGAGGAGCATATGAGAGAGAAGTACTCCTATTTATTCCACTAAACGAGTGAGTTAGTTAAATTTCGAGGACGAAATTTTAATTAGGAGGGGAGAAATGTAACGTCCGTAGAGTTTTATTCATAATTGAGAGGCTAATTAGTAATTATTAAGAAAATTAAATTTAATAATACGTTATAAGTTGAAATTATAAATCTATTAAAACTTGAAAGGACTAAATAAAAGCTTTATAAAATATCTGGGGTTAAATTATACAATTTTAAAAGTTCAAGGACTAATTTGAAATTTCATTATAGTTAAAATAAAAAAAAAGGAGAAAATAGAGAATATTGGAAAAGGGGTTAGGTTGATTGAGGATGGTGCACGTGGCCCTCTTCATTTCCAAAGCTAAAATACACACCTCATTACTTTAATATATATATATATATATATAGCTAATCGTGGAAGAAAAAATGTTTAGGTTGTATTAGGGTCTTCCTTCGGTAATTGGCAACAAGGTTAGTATATTTTTATTTTAAATTAAAAATTAATTATTATATTAATATTGTTTAATTATTGCATTTATTAAATATGATTTGTACTATTCGATTTACTATTTAATCAGAGAATTTAATGAATTCGAGTGGTTATATAAATTAGTGATCGGGTAAATAATTAATCGGACCGGTGACATTATAGTCAATAAATAAGAATTTATTTTATCTATTAGATCTAGCCGTTATTAAAAGGGATTTACTCAAATTAGCCAGGTATACTAACCAAATACATAATTGTATATAATATTGTATAAATAACTATTATAATTGTAAAGAATTGGCAAAAATCAATAGAAATAGTAGAAAATTATGTTTGAGAAATATTAGGAAATTATATTTGAGAAATATATTATTTATTAGCAAGAATATGAGATTTTTGTAATAATTTCTTTCGGGATGTTATAGAAAACGATAGTTATAAAAATATGAGGGGTTTGATGAAATAAGCTCTTATGAATTAATTGATAAATTAAATATATACCGGGAAAGCTTATAATGTCTAATTGGTTATACGAGGAGCGAAAGGATGTTTGAATTTCAATATAGATGAAATATTAAAATATTGGTGGAAAAAGTACGAATATTATTTAGTAATTTTATTCAAAATTTACGATATTTTCGATATATTGATTATACATATTATAGCTTATTATATAGCACGAGGATAAAGTAGAGGGTTAATCAACTCTATTTACTAATGTAATCGTTTAAGAATTTGAGGTAAGTATAGTTAATTGGTTTTTTATTTATATATATATGTATATCTTATATATGATATATATTCTTGTATTATATATGTGATTGTGATGACTATTTATCTTGTAATATTGTTATTCTGTGGAGTTTTCATTATATGCGTATATGTGGTTATGGTGTGAGAGAACGAATGAATGATCATGCGATGTCATGCTATTCGATTGTGGACTGAAATTAAATGATGAGATTATGGATGGAATGTTGTGAATTGAGATAAAGAGATAGTTTACCTGACTGGGGGGCATACTGTAATGGTTTATAATAATATGATTAATGACGAGCTATGTGCTGTCATTGATCAGTGGAGATGATGTAACATATCATACGAGTTGTGTGCTGTGTGATATGATGGACGATGGGATATCATACGAGCTGTGTGCTGTGTGGTATCAGTGATGATGGGGGTATCATACGAGCTGTGTGTTGTGTGGTACCGAGAAAAAAAAAGAGAGATATTATGATTAAGGGGATGATAGCCGTCATAGACCATTGAGTGATGCACTCCAGCTTCGGTAAGTAGGGCCCTAATAAAATAAACGATGATTCTGGATATATTGTACTATAGATTGATATATGGTTGTGATATTGGTTATTTTATGATTTTGTGGGGATTGCATATTAAATAATATTTGTGGGTTGATATAATTGTATGAGACTTGTCTTATTACACATTATATATATATATATAAGTCTATTAGTTATAGTTATTGAGTAGGTAGCTCAATCCTTGCCGCATATTTTTCAGGACATAAGTCACAATAGCTAGCTGATCATAAGCCGATCACCAGTATTACTAGGTAGGTCAACAGTGATACCCTAAGTTGGAAGCCCTAGCTACACAATTACATAGATATGAGATTTTCAGTGGATTTATCAACAGTGATACCCTAAGTTGGAAGCTCTAGCTACACAATTACATAGATATGAGATTTTCAGTGGATTTGTATTCTCTTTAAGTTTTGTGATAACGAGAAACTTCACTTTTCTCCTTTCTGTATAATGATAATGGCTAAGGTCGATGATTAATTACAAAGTTTTAAAGACGTATGTCCCTTTTGTAATGTCTACATAATATATGAATTAAAACATGGGTTGTCTTATTGGATTAAATGTGAATTCTTTGTAAGATGGGATGTGATTACGGAGGGGGTGTTATAGATTGTGTGTGACTCTTTAGGTTCACCCTCAGTTAGACTTGGCCGAATCTCCAATCATCTCATGAAGGGAATTCGTCCGTCACAATAGGTGGCCGTCTAACAACGGTCCATAGCACTAGAGACTAGGTAAATATTTATGGCCTGAACATTTAGGCTCTTTAATACGTTTATTCTTCCATCTACCATCTCACAGCTTAGAGTTTAGGTGGATCTGTAGGTACCCATTCGTAACTTAAGTCTTGGCTCGTCCACACTAAACTTCATAGGGGTCCTACCTATTGTTCAGTCATTGTGGCCATAGATTCATTAGGTACGAGTCTAAGAGTAAAGTGAGACATTACTGTTAACCGTTTGATAGGAGATGGATCCTCTCCTAGGACCTACTGTCACACTACACATCTTAACTGTACTAGATAGAGCCTATGACAACCGAGTCGTTGGACTTGGAAGCTTTTTTGCCACATCTAAGATACAGGCACGGTGTGTAGGTGATCTCAGCAGTCCCTCAAGTCTGAGGTTCAAATTCGTACTGTTGGAACCAGGAATACAAGTCATACCGACTGACCCTACTCAAGGTCTTCCATATGACGGTTCCCACAAGTCACCTCAATCAGCTGGCACCTAGCTAGCTGACCTACTAACATTGCATGGACGAGCCTCGTCACTTGTCGATGAAACGCGACTGCAATTGCATAGTGCAAGTGTCACACGGATTCTCGATACCCTATCTCGGGATTCCTTGACTTGGAGCGTTTCAGACCGACCTACAAAAAATAATTTCATGAACTGCCATCTAATGCGCAGTTCCAGTTTCTCGGAATGTTGTTTAGGTCTTTGGGCTTTGTTTGTGCAGTGACCAGTTAATATAAAGTAGTAAGTGAACACAAACTAAGTATTAAGCCAAATGAATATCACTTTCTTATTCATGACAATTATTAAAACACTGAAACTATTCAGACATAGGTTATATTAGCCTAATCAGATTGGCTTCATGGTCACCTATCCTAACAACTATGTGTTTGTTGTGCTTACTGATTACGTTAAAAGGCATTTTAACATCACAACAAATGTCTATAGACCAATTGCATAACCCATATCATTGTGCTGCGCATTGGATGATAACTATGAAACCAACTTCTGAGGGTTGGTTTGAAATATTCCAAGTCGAGCACCTTGAGACAAGCATCAAAGGTCCTATGGAGACTTGCACTAAGGATTGCATTCATTGGATGAGTGTCGTGTTTCATCGGTGACAGACGTTGGACGTCTATCCAATAGTAGCGGGTTAGTTGACAAGGGTGCCAACTAGCCGAACTGACTTGCGGAAATCGTCATATGGAAGCCTTGGAGGCTTGGTCGGTATGATCGGAATTCCGAGCTCTGATAGTACGAGATTAGTCCTTGGACTTGAGGAGTCATGGCAGTCGCATGCATATGATGGTTGTTTCTAGGATCTGGCAAAAGATGTCCGTATCTAAGATTCGTTCATCATAAACCTTATCCAGTATAGTCGGAATATGTATTGAGGACGGTGGGTTCCAAGATAGGATCGGTCACTTTTCAGTATATGAAAGTTGAGTATCCTATGCGCTCTGAGATAGTTTAAGCTCTTTAAGTCTGTGGCCACAACGATTGGTCGAGTAGAGAATGGTTTCCTACGTCGATTAATAGAGCAAACGTGTCTCGAGTTATTGAGCATAGTTGTCTCGTCCAGGATGGGAACCGACGCCTAATTCCATACCCTAGAACTAGACAGGGAGACGGGTGATGGAAGGACTATACTCGTATGGAACTTGGGAGCCTAAATTTTCACGCCAACATACCCCTAGTCTCTACTGCCATAGAACATTGCTAGACAGCCACCCGTGATGACGGGCATTTACCGATTAATGGTTAATTGGAAAAGAGTTAATTAAATTGAATTTAATTGACCAATTGTGTTGGACACAAATCCAAGTCTAGCTGAGGGTGAACCTAAAGAGTCACACACAAATTACTATAGAATTGGTAGAATTAATTTGGAATTAATTCTAGAAGAAACGAATTGATTTAATTGGATTAAATTAATTCAAGGAGAGAATAAATGATTGGATCATTTATTGGGTAATCCATTTAATGGATGGTCAAGAAATTAATTAATTGTATTAGTTAATTTTTGGACTTAGAACCTTTAAATTATTTGGATTAATTTATCGGGTTTGGATTAATTAATTGATCGGTTCAATTAATTAGAATTTTGACTTATGTATATTTAATTGGATTAAATAAACTTATGAGATTCAATTTGATTGAAATTTATTGGATTAGTAATGCCCAATGAATTTTGTGTGGACTTAATTTAATTAGATTAAATGAAAGTCCAAGACTAATTGTCCTAGTCCATGCAAAAATGCAATTTATAGCAAGTGAAGGAGGAATTAAAATCCTCCCCATGTGAGGCACATGTGACCAACCATTATGTGGTTTGGTGGGTGGTTTATTTGCTATAATTGTGTATGGTTATGTAGATAGTGTGGGTGTGTATATAGGTTGCTTTTGGAAGTTAACAACAGAAGTTTAATTTTAATTCAACAATTCCACATGCACAAAACTATTTACAGAACATGCACACATGGTCTTGCACGAAATTTTCATCAAATAACTCTCCAAAATCTCTGAAAAAAACTCTCCATTTTGTGTTCATACCTTTTGAAAAGGTTTGAACTAAAAACATTCCAAAAGCACTAATCAATAGTGTTCATTTGGAGTTGTTTGTTTCTTCGTTTCTCTACTTCTATCTAGCAATAGATTAGAGGACACACTCCTTCATAGTGTGGTGTGGACAAGTTAGAGGGATTCTAATTTGGATCCTCAAGTGAACGGAAGGAGAAACAAAAACGAAAAGGGAACAACGCTAGTACCGGTTCTACGTGTAGTGAACAAAGGTTGGTTTCTATTTACGTTACATGTATCTTTTTTTTCTAATTCCTTTAGCCACATGTCCAGTATTTTTATTTTTATGTAATTATGCTCTTGATAAACACCAAACGCCCGAAAAAATCAAATGGAACACCCCTTTGAACCCGTTTAAAATTACGCCTTTAATTACGCATTTTACGCTTCCGTTGCGTTCCCGGGCCATAGCGGATTCTTTCATTAGTGTAGTGCAACAGTGAACAATAGAGAAGTTAACATCAAGCTAGTGTAGTAGTGAATAACATAGGGCTTAATATCAGTGCAGAAAGTGAAACAGGTTTTCAGTAGAAATATCAGAGGCTGAAACATTGAAATTGGAATTTATCCGTGGCCTGTGCTTGTATTGCCTCTGCTTTTCAAAACATAATATATACACGCAAGTACATATAAGTATATATATGTAGGTTTTCTTATGAGATTTTTTGTTACAAATGATGGGTTAGAAGTAGAAATTTCCCGCCATACCTTTTTAACAGTATTTATAATTTAAATTACTTAAGAAGTCAACAATTACCATAGCTATAAGAATTTAGTGATTAGGGAAAATGTGAAGGAGGTAATGTACGATCCATGGTGGAGTCTGCTTCTCAGTGATTGGGTGGCGGTTTCACTCATCGGCGCGTGCGCATCATTCATTCACATACCACCATTTTCATAAAGGTGTCAATTTTTAGCTGGTAAGCTGAGATGTTGTTGCTCTGGTGGCAATTTCGTGTTTATCAGTCATTCTTATTTATTTTCCATATGTTATATATTTTTTGTATAATTTTGACTTTTGAGGCATTGTGATTACGATTATGTGCTTATTGATAGGATTTCATTAACAGATCATCACCCAGGTGGAAGATTTAGGGATGCAATGATTCATATGTGAGTCGGTTTTTGATGTGATTCATTTATTTTACCGTGCTAATTTCATCATATAGTCATTGATGGTGGAGCCAATGTTATGCTGCAGGGCACTTACGGTAAGATGTTTAAATGATACAACCTCTAATGTGCGAGAGATTGCATCGGCTGATGCTTGGATTGATGAAACAGATAAATGAAAATGAGTTTCGATTGATGTCAAGCTGTATTCTCGAATATGGTTCGGGTTTTGTATACTCGTAATGTAATTAGTAATTTTTCAGTTTTACTATAGGATTCCATAACTATTACAGGCTAATACCACACGGAAAAAGAATTGCCTGCAAAAATATATTTGCATCTAATATTCTATTAGGATTTGTGTCGTGATGCTTTTGCGCATATCATTTGAGATGCATCCCTTCCAATTCTTGGTAATGGACAATATGGCCATTTCAGATTACTTAGCCAAATGAAGCATTACCATTCTCCTCCAAGCCCTCCGTTTACCATCATTCAAACATTTTGCTGCCGAATATTGATCCAGACTCCATCACCCTGTAGAAGAGTTTTTTTCCGATGAGCAATGGACAAGGGAGATAGACCTTGCGCCATATCTTCTTTTGTCTCTCAAATAGAGCATGGCAATACTTAGGCTCCAAAGAGGGTCAATGGCCACCCACTCCTTTATGTCATGCGTATCACCAATGATTGGTTTGACAAGGAATTTAAATCTAAGATATGCCGGCGCAAGATTGATCCTCCGTAGGACAAATATCAAACCTCCATACATCTTTTCGTCCAGTATGTTTGAATGGTTCCCTAACACAAATAAGGTGTGTGCGACCCCATTGTTCTGGCATAATATAATGAAGGTATTTCTGAAATTAATCTTTCAAGTTCGTATCTGACATTGGATTTAAGTTTCAAGTGTCATACTTTGTTATGTTGTCTGATTTTTTGGTATGTATTAGTTTCATAGAAACGCCCGTTGGTAATTGGTGGAAGGGGGAGAATATCAACAATGTCTACATATTCAAGCCTTAAATGGCGGAAAATATGACTATCACTGTTGAAAGAATCAACATGTCAACTATTCAGGAAGATGAGAGGGCGGAGTTTGAGAACGAAGATGATTTTGGGAAAATGATTGAACCCGATGAAGAGGAGTTTGAGGAGGTGGATGAAGGTGAAGGGGCTCCTAAGACCTTAACAAATGATATTCATCAGAAGGCTTCCATAAAAAGGAGGTGGATGAACCAAATTCCTACACCTCATCTAGAGCATCAGAGCAGTCCTTGATTCAACAGGATACCACATTCAGATGGAAAGAAATAGACGCAGATTTCAGGACAAAAGGAGCTCTCTATAAGATAGTGTCAGGATGATTGTAGAACCGGTTGGATTGATGGTTATGAGTTATGAGCAATAGGTGCACTTATAGACATCTGTATTGTGTAGAATTTGGAGGATTGCCTGGCGTTGATGTAATAGTCTGGTAGGCAAGTGATACTGTACTTTATTTTAATTTAATGATATTTATATTTTCCCAAAAAATTCCTACACCTCCGAGCTAGAATCAATGTACTCTAGCAGCATGGATGAAGACACCAAACTGGTCCATTTCATCACTTGAGATATACAACGTGTTTTTTTTTTTAAAGAACCACTTGAGATATACAACGTTGTTATATACATTTTATGCCATTTCTGAGATTAGAAAGAACAAGCTTTGATGTTTAATTTCTGGTGATGCTTGTGTTAGTAGTGTGACATAATGATGGTATTATTAACTTTGCCTATGTTGTGTGCATATCTTGTTCATGTTATTTTCATAAATTTTAGAAAGGATTTGGTTATTTTTTAATTACTACTTATGGTGATGAATGTGTGTTCAAAAGTACAACGCGTTGATGTAGTTTTACTTGGTTTTAAGATAGTGCCCAAATATCAAATTAAAATGAGGGGTGGACATGTCATTTCATCTCTAAAATTAGGTACGAAAAAGGTGAATCAGAGGAGAAACAAAAAATGGGCTTTGCTAGATAACCTTATCGGACCTCCAAGGTCTGATAAGTTAAGCGGGCTTGTCTACCGGCCGTACGAGGTACCCTTCATTGGGTGTGGATCATGGTCCATTCATGTAAAAGGCTGTTAGGAGTGGATTTGGGCAGCGATCCACCCTTAAAAAGTAATAAATAATAATATAAAGGGCCCTTTATTATGTTTCATGATTAGAGATGATATAAAATCTATAATATTATAATATAATAATATAATAGGGTATAAATAGGATTTAATGATAAAATAAATTATTATTCTTATTTGTTTTATGATGCATAATATAATGTGGTGTCGGTGTTGAGCAACAGATTGCTACAATTATAAGAAAAAAAAAGGTGAAATAGAGGATAGCGGTTGATGAAAAAACTATTAATGACGTAGTAGTTGCGCCTGGTATTGGTATGTTTTGTTATTGTCATTCTATATATATGTCTGGCCTGCAGATCTTGTTTGTTGTCCTGCGTAATGATCTATAGTCAAATGGATATTATGTGATTATTCATTTATAGTGTGATTGGTTTGTGGGAATTATGTAGGAATGGAACGGGTTCGTAAATTTATTTTAAAACATGTGCTTGGTATGTCATAACATTAGGAATATCCATTGCTATAGGATTTGGGGATGGCGATTGTCATATATACGAGATTAGGCATTCCTCTTGTTAGATTAATTCTATTCCCAGAATCCCAACCCAATTCATTCATCCATAGATGTTTTCTTGTGAAGAATTAAATTCTCTTTTTAAAAAAATATTTAGTGTTTTCTATGTGCAAGGGTGTAATTCGAGTTGAAACATAAACGTGAGAGACCCAAATCATCGATATCAATAAGGTAAAAATTTTGGAAGGGTAACTTAGAAAAATCACATAAATTGACAAGAAATTACTACTGAAAATTCATTAGAGGGACTAATTTCAAATCAATTGAAAAGATGGGGATGATTCTGAAATTGAGTTGAAATGTGAGGGGACAAGATGAATTTTACCCTAATTTGAGACACCAGGTGTGTGGTTGATTTAAAGTCTCTGTCATAGTGTGATGATATCGGTATGCCGGTGATTATTAGGGTTGAGGAATCGCGTTTCACAGCGATGTTGCCTGCTTTGGATGGTGATGAAGTTCGTATTGTGGATGTCACATAATTCTATCTAAATGGGTGAGTTCATTGTGGCACTATTATGCCTGACATCTATGGTTCTACAGTTGTTGTTTCTATAGAAATGTTGTCGAATATCTTAGGGCTTCCGACCACTGTTATCAACAATTTGGATTTGATTATGGTTAATGAGAGAGAACGAGCCTGGGTATTGATAAAGGAGGTCAATTCTTCATTAAAAGATTCGTTCCCCAAAAGCTTTCTTATGTTGAATTATAGAATATTATGGAATATAGTGGGTAAAGTTGTGGAGGGACGAGGGGGGATCATATGATAGGGTGACGACTTTGCATTTTTTGATCACGAGTCCAATAATTTTGGGAGTAAAGGTCAATTTGGCTGAATGGATTTTCAATAGAATATCTGCAGAAGTGAGTTTTTCGGCTAAGGATTCCACGGAATCAAGGAGTTACGTTATTTTGTTATCGTATGTTTTTTCAAGATAAATGTGGCGAAAAATTTAGCAATTATGCACTACACAAATCACTTTAATAAGATCAATGTGGGAGTAAAAAATAGGTAGGTTGCATCCGCGGTGCAGGCCGTCGGAGAAATAGCTAGAGAAATGTTGTGTAGTGTTGAGAGGGCTTCCAGTGGAGGAAAAAAAAAGAGTCATTTCATTGATGATTCCCTCTTAGATCTCTAGGACTTTAGACTGACGATCCGGTTGTCAAAATTTCAGTACAGGTAGTTAGTGATTTGTCATGCAATGATATTGTGTCAAATAACGTGAGTGAGGATATCGCGCAAAGGTGGAGTAAAGCGATGGAAACATTGTGTGGTGTTGGTGGAGACGTAGGGAAAACGTGCGTGGAGACTGTCGAGTGTGGTATTGATTCAGGGTTGATGAAGATGGTAGAATTTCCATTGATTGCTTGCGACGTTGCATTATTTGAAGAGGAAATTGTGGAAGTCAGTGTGTGGAAATGCATGGACTATTGTTGGGTCGGGTGCGAATGAACAAGTGTGTCAAAATGATTGCATTGGTGGTGGAGAGTCAGAGGATGTGGGATACTAATTCGCAGAAATTGTTCATGTAATTGATGATATAGATGGTAAAATTGAAAATCTTAGTTGTCTATCGAACACAAGGAAAATGCCCAAGGCCTTGGTGGTTATTAATGAGGGGTATGCAAAAAACGAGGAATATGTGTATGTTGGTAAAGGTAAGTCGCCTCTGGATCGATGTATCTTTCTCGAAAATCCTTAAGTGGGAGGGCATTTGTTAATTCCAAAGTAAGGTTGATATTAAATGTTGTCGACGACATGCAGTTTAATGATGAAGTTGTTAGGTATTTAACATGGCGAGAGAAGAGGAGTGCGCCTTTTGCTAATCTGAAGAAATGGGCGTAAGAGTCTAATATAGGGCTTCTTGAGCAATGGGTGCTTTAGTGGTCTGGTTTTCAAAATATAGCGAAAGCAATGGACTCGAGTGCACTCCAATTAGGGTCTTTGAACAGTAAGAAGGAACACATAAGTATTATTATTAAAATAAAAAAATAAATCATGTTTATTTTTAGTCTTAGATCATTGATAGAGGAGAAATCATGTTTATTTTTTAGTGTTAGATCATTGATAGAGGAAGAATCAGTTATTGCTCAACTTGAATTGTATCTTCTTAGACGGTGGGACAAAGGACAAGTGGTTCGCCCGAAGATGAACCATGGTTCTTTAATGGACTTTCTACTTGAACAAGTTTGCACGACAGGCATCGTAGTTCTTGGATGTATTTAGGGACGAATTATTCGATGAGAGGGTAAGTGGTTTGATTAGTGTAAGGAGCATTGCATCTAACACATTATTGGTGATGTTTGCTTGGCTAGTAAGTTTGGTATTGAGGATATGGAGATGGGGATGAAGTGAGGGTCGATGACAATGGAGACCAGAGCTTTAGAAGATTTGGCCACAGAAATGCATCATTGTCTATGTTTCCTGTCGATATGGGTGATGCGTCGGTTGAATTGTATGGAAAAGATGTTGGATCAGATTTCGTTGCGTGTAGTGGTTTTTGGCGGTCACTCTAAGATGGGAGGAAGTCTGAGGATGCTCGTGGACGAGGATTCGACAGTAGTGGATAGTATGGTTCCCGTAAAGTCTGCAAGGGATGTCTTTGATAGTACATCGTTTGCCATCATTCCATTTTGCTCACTTGAAACAAACCCTACAGATCTCGGGTTTGAAGGATAAGCAGATCTACCCGGGAGCGCGAGCGGAAGCGAGTAATGCGTTATTTAAAACTATTATAAAAAAGATCCCAAGGGGTGTACCCTTGGGTGCTCAATCGGGTGTTCGATATAGAATACGATAGTAAAGAACAACATATCATATAGAGCACATCAATTCCAAACAAAAGAAGCTACAAGAACATTAAGCTAGATGTTACCTTTGTAGTTTTCTAGTGCACGACTACGAGCGTTGTTCCACAACCAAAAACGTTCACCAAAGTTCAAAACTATGAACTCTCTAACATAGTTCACACCACACCGGGAGAGACCTCGTTTTTCTTGCTAGAGAAAAAGGATCTAGAGGATGAGATCGAAGAAGGGATCACACTATCTAATTAGTGTTCTTTCTTTATCTTACTTTCTTTTTCAATTGATCCTAGATCAATGAAGTAACAAAGAGGATTTAGAGAGTAGAGAGAGAGGGGCGGAAAATGGCTTGAGAGAGTGTAAAGAGTGTTCTTCTTTTTCCTAGAAAAAAATGAATAATGAATCTCTTCTCTTTGATGATATTATACACATATATATACTTACAAGAATATCTAGATACATTCCAATCTATCCCCATTAATCTTCAATCAAGCCTACCATTTCATATGGAATGATTTAATCATACCAAGTGAAAGAGGCTTGATTGGAATTGATTTGTCTCTTTCTAAAAGAGACAAGTCAAATAGTCATCAAAGGCTTTCATGGCCAAGTTTAGCTTCAAATAAAGCTAGAAAAATCGGCCACCTTGATTTAGAAGAAGCCCAACTTTTTCTAATTCCAAAAGTGGAATTAAAACTTTTCTTAGACCAAGATTTAATGGGCTAAATTTTATTGTAATCCAATTACAATAAGCCCAAGAATTAAATACTATTTAATTCAAGGTCCAATTAAATAATTCACATTAATCTTTTAATTCAATTAAAAGATCCAAGCTTCGATTCTCTACTTAATCGATAAATCTCATTTACGGATAAAACAAGGGCCTGATACAATATCGGCCCGTCCATCCAATGTACAATCCCATAAACATTCCAATTACTTATCATCCTCTGAAATTAACTCCAAGTCAATTCGTTCACCTCCTCGGTGATTTGTGTGTGACCCTTTAGGTTCACCCTCAACTAGACTTGGGCTCGTATCCAACAGGAGCTCGTCACCATGGGTAGCCGTCTAGCAACGGTCCATGGCACTAGAGACTATGTGAATGTTGGCATGAACATTTAGGCATCGATTCATACGGGTACAATCCTTCCGTCTACGGTCTACCGACCTTAGTCTAGTGTATGAAATTGGGCGTCGGTTCCCATCCTTGAGTAGGCGTCTATGCTTAATACTCGAAACTATGCATGCCTCATTCCATCGACACAGGAAACCATTTCTTGGTCTATCAACTGGCCACAGGTTTTAAGTAGTATGAACGTATCTCCGAGTGCATAGGAGATACCTCTGTCATATACTGATAGGGGACGGATCCTCTTCTTGAAACCCAACATCCTGGCTACACATTTTGACTACATTGGACAAGGCTTATAATGAACATGCCTGATACATGATTACCTCTCGCTAGATTTAAGATACAGCCATTGTGTGTACGTGACTATCGTGGTTCCTCAAGTCTGAGGACTACTCCCGTACTATCAGAACTGGAAAAATCTAATCATACCGACCAAGCCTCCAAGCTTCCATACGATGATCCCTACGAGTTAGCTCAGTCGGCTCAACCCCAGTCGGCCAACCGGCCAAAATCGTATAGGCGTCCTATGCCTGTCGGTGATGAAACACGGCACTCATCCAATGAATAAGACTCTTGGTGCAAGTCCTTATAGGACTCTCGATGCCTGTCTCAAGGTCCTTAACTTGGAACGTTTCAAACCTAACCCTTTATCAGTTGGTTTCATAACCACCATCCAATGCGTGGCCTAACTGCATGGTTGTTAACATGGTCTGTGGGTTTTGTTGTGATATATGTAAAGAGACATTTAACATATGGAAATTAGCACAACAAAGACAATACCAAGCAACCACATGACCATTTAGTCTGAACACGAAAACTACACTAAGACTTGGCATCATCGTCATCCGACTGGATGCTAGCATGGTTGTAGCCTTCCAGTATCAATTGTCCACTACCGTAGATCAAGAACATGTCCTTAGTCCTTTTCAGGTACTTAAGGATGGTCTTGACTGCACTCCAGCGTGCCTCTCCATTACACGCCTGATATCAACTTGTCACGCTCAAAGAGAAAGCCACATTAGGTCTAGTGTACTGGACAACGTACTGAATGCTGCCTACGGCTGAGGCATAGGGGATGTACGACATCTGCTTAAGATCCTCATCAGTCTTAAGAGACTGCTTCTTGGACAGCTTAATTCCATGCCTCATAGGAAGGAATCCTCGTTTTTTGAGTTCTCCATCTTGAATCTCTTCAAGACCTTCTCAATATACGAGGACTGGGCCATTCCTAACATCCTTTTAGATCTATCCCGGTAGATCTTGATGCCAAGGATGTAGGATGCTTCCCCCATATCCTTCGCGGAAAAATGAGTTGACAACCAAACTTTAGTGGTACCCAACATCTTAGCATCATTCCCAATGAGCAAGATGTCATCCACGTAAAGCACTAGGAACGCAACTGAGCTCCCAATGATCTTTTTGTATACACAAGGTATAGACTCGTTTTTTATGAAATCATATCCCGGTATGACTTCATCAAAACGTATATGTAAGTTGGATTGGCCCGAGAGAGATGTGGAGAAAGCACGGGATTGCGTAATATAAAAGCGTAAAGTAAAAGAAAATAAAATTAAAGCATACATCAAACATGCATAAGAAATCAAAGGGTGTGCCCTTGATTCTCCCGGGCGTTCGGTGTATTCCATGTTCGAGAAAAGTACAAAACATGGAGGCCATAGAATTTTTGAGGAACAAGAAACGTAAAGAGGAAACTTACCCTCGTAGTTTTCTTCGTTCAGCTACACGCATTGTTCCCGTTTTTGCCACCAAGATCTCAATGTAGAGACCCTCTAAAATGTCCACACGCTTCACTTGTTTCCAACGAATACTCGTGCTAGCAAGAAATCATTTAGGGGAGAAAACACATCGATACAATGCTATTGATTAATGATACCAATGTCTCTAAAGTTGTAGCTTGAATGAACCAAAAAGAACAAAGGAAAAATCTTGGAGAGAGTAGTAGAAGGTGGATGAGAGAGAGATGGCAAAGCGTAGAGATTAGTGTGTGAGGTGTGTGTGTTTTGAGTATTTATATGAACTAGTATTCCTAATCCTACTCAACCTCTTCCAAAGAGACACATCCTAATCAACTAGGAATTTGACCTAGTCAAATCCTAGTTGACTTAGAATTTGACCTAGTCAAGCCTCATCCTAGGATGAATCCTAGCCCTCCATCTCACAACCTCTAGAAATCTTGTCCGTCCATTCTTGATGGGATTTATGGAATAGGCCTATTGAAATCTAATTTAAGTAGTCCAAAGGTCCAACGGACTCTATATTAAATCCTATTTAATATTTCAAGCCCACAAATTAATTTATCCTTTTAATCTAATTAAAAGGAAAGCTCATGCTCATTAAATCTCATAAATCTAATTTATGGACTCAAGTGATTAATCCAATTAATCATGATAGTTTAAATCTCCAAGAAGTATAATTTAATCCACTAAATTAAATCTTCTCCCGGAATTAATTTCAAATTAGTTCCTTTCACATTCAGTGTATCGTGTTTGACTCTTTAGGTTCACCCTAAGCCAGACTTGGACCTACTTCTTGTTATCTCATAACCAAAGTAGTCCACCACCATGGGTGGCCGTCTGGCAATGGTCCATGACTCTAGAGACTAGGTGAATATGTGGCGTGAACATTTTGGCTCCGAGTTACATACAAGTGCTGTCTTACTGTTGCCTGTCTCTCGGCCAAAGTCTAGGCCATGGAATAGGACATCTGTTCCCATCCTTGACTAGGCATCTATGCTTCAAACTTGAGATCGGTTTAAATCTTTGATCATCATACGAAATTCTTTCTCACTTGATCAACTGCTATGGGCATAAACTTCGAGAGTCTAAACCATCTCATAACGTATAGGAGATCTCGCTGTCATAATCTTTGACAGGAGACAAATTCTATCTTGGAGTCCACCGTCCTCACTACGTACTTCGAATGCTTTGGACAAGGCTTATGATGACCGTGTCTTATGAAACAATCACCGCTCGTCAGACCAAGATTCAACCTTCTTAAGCAAGCGACTGCAGCGATTCCCCAAGTTCGAGGACTAACTCCGCAATATCAGAACCGGGAACACCAGTCACACCAACCAAGCCTGCATGGCTTCCATATGACGATTCACGCGAGTCACCTTAGTCAGTTGACACCCTTGTCAGCTAACCCACTAATATGGCATAGACGTCCAACATCACGCGAGGTCCTCGACTTGGAGTTTTCAGACCGATCCTACAGAAGTAGGTTCCATGACTGCCAACCTATGCGCAATCCAATTTCTCGGATTCATATATCCAGTCTATGGGTGTTTGCTGTGGAATCGAAACTACGTTCAATGCTAGTCGAAAGCACAACAAACTCATCGTTGCCAATGATGAATCCTTACTACATTCATCAACATAATATTACTATTGTTCAAAGATTGGTGAATGGTTCTCAGAACAACCAACCACATTGACTTTCTGGTTACCTATTCCAACAATCTCCCTTTTGACCACTAAGTCAATTACCCTATTTGTTCAGAACCTTTTGAGCATGAGTAATCTACGATACCGATTGAGGTTGTTAGAATAGGTGACCATGAAGCCAATCTTGGCGGGCAAAATGTAACCTATGTCTAGACAATTTCAGTGTTTTGATAAAACTATGAATAAAGAAGTGAAATTCATTCTGGCATTACTTTGTTTGCGTTCACTTTACTGCTTTATCTATCTATTCACTACGCAAACAAAGCCCACGGACTGAAGCCCATTTCGGGGACTGGGACTACGCTTGGAGGTAGGTCCATGAAATCAATCCAGCCGAATCAGCCCGGAAAAACTCCAAGTCAAGGAATCTCGAAAATGGGTACCGAGATTCCCCTTGAGACTTGCACTAAGCATCTGCTGTCGTATTTCATCGACGGGTGATGAAGTTCGTCTAAGCAGTGTTAGTGGGTTAGCATGCTAGGGAGCAGCTGACTGAGGTGACTCGCGGGAACCGTCTTACGGAGGACCTTGAGTAGGGTCGGCAAGGTATGACGTATATTCCCGGTTCCAACGGTACAAGCCAAGTCCTTTGACTTGAGGAACTGCTGAGTTTACCTGTATATCTGGTCTGTATCTTAGATATGGTGAGAGATTGCCAAAAAGCACTTGAGTAGTCATAAGCCATGTCTAGTGCAGCTCTGGTGTACAAAGTGACAGTAGTTTCCAAGAAAGGATCTGTCTCCTGTCAAAAGGCATTGACAGTTGAGTCTCACGTATGCTCTGTGTCTTGTCCCTAAAATCTGTGGCCACAGTAATTGAACAGAAGGGAAGGTTTCCCTTGCGGCGTTTAGTAAGGACAGACCGACACTTAGGTCCAAAATGGGTACCTGCATTTTCTGTGCCCTAGACCCTAAGTGGTGAGACCGTAGACAAAAAGGACAAGTGTACTGTTAGAGCCTAAAAGTTCATCCCCGAATATTTCACCTAGTCTTTAGTGCCATGGACCGTTGCTAGATGGCCACCCATGGTAACGGACGGGTTCTAGGAATCCGACCAAGTCTAGCTGAAAGGTGAACCTAAAGAGTCACACACTGTCCACACACAAATTTAGTAATTAATTTAGAATTAAATATTGGAGAAAAGGAATGATTAAATTTGATTTAATTGGGTCCTCTATTTTCTTGGAGTATTAATTCCTTCTATTTGATAAAGAAATTAAATTAATAAATTAGATTTATTAAGGGAATTAATTTAATGGGCTTAGAATAAATATTTATATTTATTTTGCCTTTTGGAATATTTAAATAGGTTTTAAATATTCCATTAAATTAAATTAACGGTTGAGATTGAAAGGGAGGGATGGATGGCTAGGATTAATTTGACTAGGTCAAATACTATTTTAAACTAGGACTTTGACTAGGTCAAAGTCCTAGTCAAAATAGACCTCTTAGAGTTGAGTTTAAAGAGGATTAAACTCCTCTTAGTCAAAGTCCTAGTCAAAATAGACCTCTTAGAGTTGAGTTTAAAGAGGATTAAACTCCTCCTCTATATATACCCCTAGCCTCCTACAATTCAAAGGATGATGAATTTCCAACACACACACACAACACACACTTGAATTCGGCTCCCTCTCTCCCTATTCTCGTCCGCCCCTCTCTCTCTCACACAAGAAAAATACTCTTGTTCTTTTGTTCTTGAAACAATTGAACTTAGGAAGATTGATCCCGTTAATTCATAATGCGTGGTTGATCTATCCTCTCCAAAAATAATACTTGTTCGTTGCTAGCACGACGTGCAAGATACGTGGGTGGATCGTGTGTCACTATTTGGAGGATCTCAAGAACGAGGTCTTGGTGCAAAACGGGGAACAACGCGAGTAGCCGTTGAAGACGGAAACGACAATGGGTAGGTCTCGGTTTACGTTTTCGCCCCTTTTAATTTTAATCCCTATGGCCTCCATGATTGTTTGTTTATATTTAATTCATGAGATACACCGAACACCCGGGAAAGTTCAAGGGCACACCCCTTGAACGTGTTCTTTATTCTCGTTAAAGCATGTTTAAATTCCGTATTTTAATTTTATACCGCGCTTCCGCAATCGCGCTATTTTCCTGGGACGATCCACACTCATTCAAAGGTCTCGTGGGTCTGCTATATTTTCCTTGGCGAAGCAATACGTCCTACTGTGTTACCACTTCCTACCATCGCCACCTGGAGATGGTGATTGTCTAAGAATTTTTCGTGGATCTTGTGATGAGATCTCGGGCCATAAATTTTGCCATAGCCTGGTTGTCCGCAACCTAGGCGACCACCGGCTCAACCGTGCTAGGCACCACGATCAACCAATGGATGCGGATTTCATCCATAACCACTATCCAATGCAATCGACTTTTTGATGAAGCCCTTATAGTATCCCGCTTGAAAAACCCTTTCAAGCTACCATAATAATCATTAAACCTTACTATGCATAGTTTTGAGACTAACCATTTTTCACTACACTCTGGAAGCTAGTATCTCTTTAGCCTTCCAAAACAACTCTCTACAGACAGTGCATCGAGAACACATTTTTAGTCCTTGTCCACGTACTAGGAATTGTTCTTGACTGTTGTCTTCAACCCCTCAGTGCATTTACAAATTTTTGTTGTGTCATGCACAAAGCATACTCGATATCGGATCCAATGACTGATTAAACATATTTCATGTTTATCTAGGGTCAACACGCAGGGGATGCTAAACATCTAAGCCTTTTCATTAGTCTATCGTGACTAAGTCTTAAATGGCTTAATGCTTTAGCCATAATATCTAAGCATTCTCATTAGTCTTACCACCACTAAGTCTTGAATAGCTTATCCCTCTACGTATGTAAGCTTTCTTCTCAGTCTATCATTAATAAGTCTTGGACAGCTCAATCCATGATATGTATGTGGGAACCCTAAAATGTCATGGAGAATTTTCATGAGCTATGATTGTGTTTTAGTGATTCCTAACGTCTTAAATTTATCCATGATGAACAAGACATTACACACTTAAATACTTGGAACACAATTTCTACTCCCACAGATCACCTACGTCATTCATGATCGAGTCATACACCGTGTGAGCTCGTCAAAATGACTATTTCAGTTATGCGGAGTTTCTAACCGTGTTTGAGTTTCCTAGCGGATTCTATGGCTCCTCTCCACAAATCCGACTTTGATTTCCAACATCACATTCCGCAGGTCGTTTGGATCACTATCCAAATTTGACCGAACTTATCCCCGATCACTCGTACCTCTACGACATTTGGGTTTGTTCTCAAGGGGACAGGAATATGATCAGTTAAGTAAGAAATGCGATTATAAGCAGCGGTAGCATTATATTGCGGTAAACCTAGACAAATCAAATATCAAGTCTAATTTGTCCCCACTAGTCCCTTGACGTATGTAGGATTCTCCTACATGCTCAAAGACTTTGTCGGGACACAGGCTTGCCAAAACATGGCAAACTAGTGCGTGACTACGAGAAGAATGCCACGTTCCTTACATTGACAATTTTTGAGTCCATGTCTACACAGGCTAAGGTAATTTGGTGAAACTTCGATCGTCCTCCATCCAATGAGGCTCGATCGATCTCTTTATCAGAGACCATCATACTTGGTCTCTACAGGAAGCATTTCATTGAGAATTCCATTATCAACTGTTAGAATGGGCGACCAAAGAGTCAATGTGGTTGGCTGTTCTGAGAATCATTCATCAATCTTTGAACTAGTAATATTATGTTGATGAATGTAGTAAGGATTCATCATTGGCAATGGTCAGTTTGTTGTGCTTACTGCTTGCATTGAACGCTGTTTCGATGTCACAACAAACGCCCACAGACCGGATGTATGAATTCAAGAAGTTGGACAGCGCATAGGATGGCCGTAATGGTACCAACTTCTGTAGATAGGTTTGGAACACTCCAAGTTGAGGACCTCGAGATTGGGCATCAAAGGTCCTATAGAGGCATGCACTAAGGATTGCATTCATTATATGAGTACCGTGTTTCATCGGTGACAGACGTCGGACGTCTATGCAATATTAGTGGGTTAGTTGACAAGGATAGTGTCGACTGACTGAGGTGACTCACGGGAATCTTCATATGGAAGCCACACGGGCTTGGTCGGTAGGGCTTGTATTTCCGGTTCCGATAGTACGGGATTAGTCCTCGGACTTGAGGAATCACGGCAGAAGCTCACATACGAAGGCTGTATCTTGGATCTGGCGAGAGGTGGTCGTGTCATATGACATGGCCATCATAAGCCTTGTTCAGTGCAGTCGGAGTATGTGGAGAGGATAGTGGATTCCTAGATAGGATCTGTCCCTTGTCAAAGAATATGACAGCGAGATCACCTATACGCTCTAAGATGGTTTAGCATCTCAAAGTCTATGGCCAAAACACTTGATTGAGTAGGAAAGGATTTCCTACGTCAATAATACAGTTAAACCCTATCTCGAGTATTAAGAATAGACGCTTAGACTAAGGAAGGGAGACAGGCGACAATGGGACTGTACTTGTATGTAGCTTGGAGCCTAAACGTTCACACCACATATTCTCCTAGTCTCTAGTGTCATGGACAGTTGCTAGACGGCTACCCATGGTGACAGACTACTTTTGTTATGAGGTAACAAGAAGTAGGTCCAAGTCTAGCTGAAGGTAAACCTAAAGAGTCACACCCGCTACACCGGATGTGAAAGGAATTAATTTGAAATCAATTTTCGGAGAAGGTTTAATTTAATAGGATTAAATTATACTTCTTGGAGAATTTAAGCCTTCACGGATTAATAGGATTAATCAGGCTTAAGTTCATAAATTGGATTTGTGGATTTAATGAAGCATGGGCTTCCCTTTTAATTAGATTAAAAGGTGAATTAATTAGTGGGCTTGGTATAATAAATATGATTTAATATAAAAGTCCATTGGACCTTGGGACTATTTAATTTAGAATTAAATAGGCCCATTCCATAAAGCCCATAAAAAAATGGATGGACGAGATTTGATCTAGGATTGATGAGATGAAGGGCCATGATTAATTTGACTTAATCAAAGCCTAGTTTGACTAGGATTTGACTAGGTCAAAATCTAAGTCAAAGTGTGCCTCTTTAGAAGAGGTTGAGTAGGAATAGGAAAATATGTTTCCTATAAATAGTCAAAAACATACACACACACACACACACACACACACCTAATAATCTCTGCACTTTTCATCTCACATCTCTCTCTTACAAAATCGTCCACTCTCTCTAATTTTTTTGAAGATTTTACTTTTGTTAGAATAGGTGACCATGAAGCCAATCTTGTTAGGCGAATTGTAACCTATGTCTGAACAATTTCAAATGTTTAATAAACCTTGATGAATAAGAAAGTGAAATTCATCTGGCTTATACTTTATCTGTGTTCACTTCTACTGCTTTATAACTGTTCACTACACAAACAAAGCCCACAGACTGAGATCACATTTCAGGGACTGGGACTACCCTTGGAGGTAAGTTCATGAAATCAGTTCCGCCGAAAGGAATCTCGGGAAATGGGTATCGAGAATCCACTTGATACTTGCTCTAAGCATCTGCTATCGTGTTTCATCGACGGGTGACGAGGGTCGTCTATGCAATGTTAGTGGGTCAGCTTGCTGGGGAGCAACTGACTAAGGTGACTCGCGGGAACCGTCTTACGGAGGACCTTGAGTAGGGTCGGATAGGTATGACGTATGTTCCCGGTTCCAACAGTACAGGTCAATCCTTTGACTTGAGGAATTGCTGAGTTTACCTGTACATCGTGTCTGTATCTTTAGGTATGGTGAGAGATTGCCAAAACATAGTTGCTAAGTAGTCATAAGCCATATCTAGTGAAGGACAAGCGGATCCGCCCGGGAGTGCAGGCGGATCCGCCCGGGAGTGGAAGCGGAAGCGAGAAAGCGAGAAAGGGTGCGTAAATTTAAATCTAATTTAAATAAACGAATCACAAGGGGTGTACCCTTGGGTGCTCAACCAGGCGTTCGATGTAGGATGTGTAAATATTAGAAACATATATTTAAACACATAGGGCATAGATGTATATTAAATCAATCAAAGAGTAGTAAAACCGTTATCTTTGATTGTTTAGCGTATGCTCCCGGCTACTAGCGTTGTTCCTTCTCCGGAATGCTCACGAAATCCAAACGTATGGATTCTCCAATGGTGATCCACACCACACCGGAAGAAACACACGTTCTTCTTGCTAGAAAAGAACGGGTTTAAGAAGGAATCGGTTTAAGAGAAGAACACTATGAATTAGTGCTCTCTTAAACTTACTTTGTTCTTCTTCTTGATTCAAAATCAAGTGAAGAACAAAAGTGTGAGAGAGGGAGAGAGGCTGGGAGTTGAGAGAGAGGAGAGGGATTTTTGTCTTCTCTCTTTCCTAGACAAAGATGAATAATGAATCACTTATACTTGGTGTTGTATATTCTAATATATATACATAATTAATGTGATTATTGGAATGTGTCTAGGTTCATCCAAGGATGTCTAGATTCATTCCAATCAATCTCCATCAATTCTTCAATCAAGCCTACCAAAATTTATGGTATGATCAAATCATACCAAAAGGGAAGAGCTTGATAGGAGTTGATTTGTCTCTTTCCAAAAGAGACAAGTCAACATACCACCTAGTATGAAACATGACTGATTTTGCTTCCTCCAATGGAGCATGTCGGCCATGTTTAATTAAGGGAAGAAGTCCAACTTCTTCCTATTCCAAAATAGGAATTATTTCTCCTCTCGGGTATAATTTAATGGACTGGGTTTTATCGTAATCCAATTATGACGAACCCAACATTAAATCCAATTTAATGCCCATTTAAATTATTCTTGTTGATCTTTTAATCCAATTAAAAGATCCAACTTCTCAACATCTCAACTTTCCATATTTAGTCGAAAATCCAGTTTACCGATTAAATGAAAGCCCGATACAATATCGGCCCGTCCATCCAATGGACTTTCCCTTAAGTAATCCAATTACTTATTTATCCTTCGACATTGACTCCAAGTTGATCTCTGAACCTCCTCGGTGATTTGTGCGTGACGCTTTAAGTTCACCCTCAACTAGACTTGGGCCTGTGTCCCACAAGAGCCCGTTACCATGGGTGGCCGTCTAGCAACGGTCCATGGCACTAGAGACTAGGTGAATTGGCGTGAACATTTAGGCGCCGATTCTGTACGGGTACGATCCTTCCGTCTACCGTCTCCCGGCCTTAGTCTAGGGTATGGAATTGGGCGTCGGTTCCCGTCCTTGACTAGGCATCTATACTTAATACTCAAGACCACGTATGCTTCATTGCGTCGACATAGGAAACCATTCCCTGTTCGATCAACCACTGTGGCCACAGCTTCAAACAGCATGAACGTGTCTCCGAGCGCATAGGAGATACCTCTGTCACATACTGACAGGGGACGGATCCTCTTCTTGGAATCCACCGTCCTCGCTACACATTCCTACTGCATTGGACAAGGCTTATGATGATCATCTTACAGAATGATCACCACTCGCTAGATCCAAGATACAGCCGTCATGTGCATGCGACTGCCATGATCCCTCAAGTCTGAGGATTACTCCCGTACTATCGGAACCGTGGAAAACCAATCATACCGACCAAGCCTCCAAGGCTTCCATATGATGATCCCCGCGAGTCAGTCCAGTCGGCTCGACCCCAGTCGACCAACCCATCAAGATCGTGTAGGCGTCCCACGCCTGTCGCCGATGAAACACGATACTCATCCAATGAACACGACTCTTGACGCAAGTCTCAATAGGACTCTCGATGCCCTGTCTCGAGGTCCTCGACTTGGAATGTTTCGGACCCAACTCTTAATCAGTTGGTTTCATGACCACCATCCAATGCGTGGCCCAGCTGCACGAGTTGTTATCCATGGTCTGTGGGCTTTGTTGCGATATAAGTTAAACACCATTGTAACAAATGTGGAATGAGCGCAACAAAGTAAGCACCAGAAGTGACGAATACTCATTTTACTCATCACATAAGAATATTATATTTACATGCGAGTTATACAATAGGTTACAAATCGCCAAACCTATTGATTTTCTGGTCACCTATTCTAACATCTAGTGCAGCCATGGTGTGCAATGTGACAGTAGTTTCCAAGAAAGGATCTGTCTCCTGTCAAGAGCGTTGACAGTAGCGTCTCACTATACTCTATGTCTTGTCCCTAAAATTTGTGGCCGCAGTAACTGAACAGAAGGGAAGGATTCCCTGCGGCGTTTGGTATAGGATAGACCGACACTTAGGTCCAAGATGGGTACCTACGTATCCGTGCCCTAGACCCTAAGTGGTGAGACCGTAGATGGAAGGATAGATGTACTATAGAGCCTAAATGTTCATCCCCACGCATATTCACCTAGTCTCTAGTCCCATGGACCGTTTCCAGAAGACCACCCATGGTGACGGATGAATTCTAGGAATCCAACCAAGTTTAGCTGAAGGTGAACCTAAAGAGTCACACACCATCCGCACACACAACGTATTTAATTTGGAATTAAGTATTTGGAGAGAAATGGAACGATTAAATTAGATTTAATCGGGTCTTTCTTATCTTGGAAAAATTAATTCCTTTCATCTATTTTATATTTTATATTTATTGGAAATTAATTTAATGGGATTAAAATAATTATTAATATTTATTATATTTATTTATTGCCCTTTGAATTATTTAATTTGATTTAAATACTCTATTAAATTAATGAATGGTTGAGTTTGGAGAGGGAAATCAATGGCTAGGATTGGTTTGACCAAGAAGCTAGAAATAGGATTCCTCCTCTATATATATTCTTGACTCTTCACTTTGGAAGAGATGATGAAATTCAAAACACACACACACACACCATCACCGCCGTCCTCTCCCTCTCTCTTGGCCACTCCCTCCCCTATTTTCCAAGATACTCTCTTGTTCTTTTGTGCTACACAATTGAACTTCAAGGAGGGTTGAACTCGTTAATTAATAGCGTTTGATCAATCTGTCCTCTCCAAATAAATATACACTTGTTCTTTTGCTAGCACGAGGATCAAGATACGTGGGCGGATTGCGTGTACGAATTAGACGGTCTCGTCTTGAGATCTTGGAGCAAAATGGGGAACAACGCGAGTAGCGATTTGAAGGAAAACGACAGCCGGGTAGGTTTTCGGTTTTGACATTCTCGTCCCTTTTCAACCCTATGGCCTCCATGAATTCTTTGTCTTGTTTTTATTCATGAGATACACCGAATGCCCGGGAGATTCAAGGGAACACCTCCTGAACGTCTTTATTTCATTCTTATTTATGGCATGTTTAAAATTATTGTAATTTTATTATACCGCGTTTCCCCAATCGCGTTAATCCCGGGCCGATCCACACGCCTTCGCTAGGCTTTCAGTGGTATCAGAGCCCGATTTGGTGTATAGGCCTAGGGTTTTACGTGTTTAAAGCATGAAACGTGTATGGCATGATTTATATATTTCTTGATCTTTTAATTATCAAGCATGTCGTTTTCTTGTCCTTAATCACGTGTGAGTTCTTGGTGTTGTTGCTATTCATGGAAAACGGGGGACAAAAATCCTCTCCTCTCTCTCAAAATTTCGTGCTCCCTCCCTCTCTTATACTTGTGTTCTTCACTTGATTTTGAATCAAGAAGAAGAACATAGTAAGTTTAAGAGAACACTAATTCATAGTGTTCTTCTCTTAAACTGATTCCTTCCTAAACCCGTTCTTTTCTAGCAAGAAGAATGTGTGTTTCTTCCGGTGTGGTGTGGATCACCTTTGGAGAATCCATACGTTTGGATTTCGTGAGCATTCCGGAGAAGGAACAACGCTAGTAGCCGGGAGCATACGCTAAACAATCAAAGGTAACGGTTTATTACGCTTTGATTGATTTCATTTGTATATCTATGCCCTATGTGTTTAAATATATGTTTTAATATTTACACATCCTATATCGAACGCCCGGTTGAGCACCCAAGGGTACACCCCTTGGGATTCGCGTATTTTGAATTTGATTTAAATTTACGCAATGTCTCGCTTCTCTCGCTTCCGCTCGCGCTCCCGGGCGGATCCGCTTGTCCTTCAACGCCCAGGCGCATGCGTGAGCAGGCAGGGGCCTGCCCGTGTGCGCCCGGCCAGGCATGCCCTGCTCGTGCGCGGAGAGTAGGCCAGGCCTGCTGGCTCATTGGTTTATGTTTTCCTTGTTCTTTAATTTTTTGGATAATTTCTGAAAAATTGGATTTATGTATATTGCATGTTTTCTTAAGAACATTATTTGGAAAGTTGTTGTATTGGATTTAGAATCCCGACATTTTGTTCACTTTCAAATAATGAGGAAAGGTTTTCCTAAACAAGAAAGGAAATGATGTGATTGGATATCATGGATTATGTACATGTGTTTATGTGATTGGATATCATGTAATTATGTGCGTTAATTGAGAACGGATGATCACATTCCCTAGACCAAATGTATGGTTAAAATTTATGTTGGGCCTGTGTGCCTATTTTATTTTCTCCTCCTCTTTCTCTAGTTGCCTTGGAATAATAAGGCATTCTATCTCCCTCCTATTGTACTCCTCCCGGGTTTTCGCTGGGGTTTCTTTTTAAATATGTAATGAGAGTAGTATAGGAGTGAGGAATTTTTATATTTTTGGTGGAGATGAAGGATAGCCCAAATGGAGAGCCCAGAATGGAGAATCCAAGGCATTCCATGGAGATTTGAAGGAGAAAGAGACCAAGGCCCATCAGCATGTTGATTGGGTTGCTATTAAATGTAATAGTGTAGGACCAATGCTAGATTGACCATAAATCCACTGCGGGCTAAGTGTGTCGCATAGGATTCGGGCTTGTGATCATCTAGCAGAGGCGTGCTAGGCTTTAATTTTGCATGTGGTTCTTATGGTGAATGAATGATTTATTTATCATATTATTGCTATGGGATGCAAACTTTTAATCATGCGTTATGTATGTATGTATGTATGAGATCTCGGTCATTTTCAACTCTCACTTGGTTGGACCAAAGTTCAAAATATTAGACCCTTCAAAAATGGACTTGGACTCTAGGAGTTCGTCCATGCCTTCCATCCATGGCAAAGTGAGGAAGCTGATTTAGGTCGATAGCGTGGTCTCACGAGTTGTGGCACGACTATCGTGCTTAAAAGAAGCTGCACTTTGTCATGAACGAGGAGTAGACTGCTGTTACCTGTCTCACGAGTCGTGGAGGTAGCAGCAGGTCTATGAATCGGTTGATTGGGTCGAGTCTAACGCCCAAATAACGTGATTTGCTTGTAGTTCTCGGGATCACGTAAAAGGGTGAGGCAATTATCTTGGGATTCTCATGGAACGAGAATGGTATGGCATACCTCCCACAGGATTCTTCCCATGCGAATCGTAAAAGCGGGATATGGGGAAAATCGCTGTGGATCCCAAGCCCACTAGGAAAGAATTTTCCCAAAAACAATGTTTGAGAGTGTCGTATTTTCGTATAAATAGTGGGAGCATTAAATGACTAAAGTCCAAGCATTTAATTTTATTGAAACTTTCATTTTTTTAAATTTTGCTGATCGTAGTTCTGTTCTTTAAATTAGATTTAAAATGTCTAAGAACCCATTATCAACCATACTTGAGACCAACAAGTTTAATGGAATCAATTACAACGACTGGTTGCGCAATCTGAGGATAGTCCTTGATTACGAGAACCAAGGCTATGTCATGGACGAGCCGTTTCCTAGGACCTTGCCGGAAGGATCCACGCCAGAAGAACATGAGACGTACGAGACTTGGCATAAGGATAACCAGAGAGTCCGTCGCATCATACTTGCCTCTATGACGAATGAGATTCAAAAGCAGTATGAAAGGCTAGACGATGTCCCTTCCATTATGGCTCGCTTGAAGGATTGCTATGCAGTCCCGGACCGGCATACTAGGTATGTCGCAACGAAGGCGTTCTTTGGAACTAAAATGACGGAAGGGTCCTCTGTACAAGAGCATGGGGTCAAGATGCTTACCTTGGTGGAAAAGCTCGAAGACCTCAAAGCAGGGTTCGATAACAAGATGTACATTGATGTGATCCTTCAGTCTCTCCACCCTCCTTCGACCAATTCACTGTTAACTACAACATGAATACTCCTGAGAAGGGCATTCATGAGTTGATCAATATGTTGGTACAATACGAGACAACAACCAAAAATTCTGTGCCGTCGGTGTTGTTTGGAGATGCTTCAACTTCCAAAACGAAAGGCAAGGGCGCCGGTGAAAGCCTAGCAAAGGTGTGTGGATCGTCCGGGGAGTAGCGCGAATGCGGAAGCGCGGTACAATTAAAATTTGCAACAATTTAAACATGCATAAACGAGATAAAATAAACATGTTCAAGGGGTGTTCCCTTGAATCTCCCGGGCGTTCGGTGTATCTCATGAATAATAAAACATACAAGAGTTTTCATGGAGGCCATAGGGTTTAAAAGAAAAGGGACGAAAATCTTAAACTGAAAACCTACCGATTGTTGTTTTCTTCTTTAAGCCGGTACTCGCGTTGTTCCCCTTGTTGCTCCAAGATCTCGAATGGGAGACCCTCTAATTCGTACACGCAATTCACCCACGTATCTTGACCTGTACCGTTGGAACCGGGAACTCATGTCATACCTAGCCGACCCTACTCAAGGTCCTCCGTAAGACGGTTCCTGTGAGTCACCTCAGTCAGCCGCTCCACAGCAAGCCGACCCACTAACACTGCTTAGACGACCCTCGTCACCCATCGATGAAACACGACAGCAGATGCTTAGTGCAAGTCTCAAGTGGAATCTCGGTACCTATTTTTGAGATTCCTTGACTTGGAGATTTCTAGACTGATTCGGCGGAACTCATTTCATGGACCTACCTCAAAGCGTAGTCCCAGTTCCCAAAATGTGATTTGAGTCTGTGGGCTTTGTTTGTGTAGTGAACAGTTATAAAGCAGATAAAGTGAACATAGACAAAGTATGCACCAAATGAATTTTCACTTTCTTATTTCATCAAGGTTTTTATTAAAACTGCGAAATTGTTCAGACATAGGTCACAATTCGCCTAACAAGATTGGCTACATGGTCACCTATTCTAACAATCTCCCACTTGACCTTTAAAGCCAATCGCCCATATGCCTAATCCCCACCTTCTCAAGATGTTGCGTATGAGCGCTCTGCGACATAGGCTTTGTCAGCGGATCTGCTGGGTTGTTTGCTGAGTTGACTCGGTCCATCCGAACGTCACCTCTTCCTACCATTTCTCTTAAAAGGTGGTAGCGTCTAAGAATATGATTGCATCGGTGATGAGATCTTGGTTCCTTTGCTTGCGCTATGGCTCCGTTGTTATCACAAAAGATGACAAGGGGCCCGACGATGCTAGGCACCACACCCAACTCTTGGATGTAGTTTCTCATCCAAACCGCTTTTTTGGCAGCTTCTGAAGCTGCTATGTATTCGGCCTCAGTGGTGGAATCAGCAGTGGTTGCTTGCTTGGAACTTTTCCATGCTACCACTCCTCCATTGAGCCTAAATACATAACCTGATTGAGACTTGGTATCATCGTCATCTGCCTGGAAGCGAACATCGCTAAAGCTTTCCAGGATCAGTTCTCCATTGCGATAGACTAGGAACATTTTCTTAGTCCTCCTTAGGTACTTATGGATGCCCTTGACCGCATTCCAATGTGCCTCTCCTGCACAGGACTGATATCTGCTTGTTAAACTTAAGGCGTAAGCGATGTCAGGTCTAGTGCAGTAGACCGCATATTGGATGCTTTCTACGGCAGAAGCATAGGGAACGATTTTCATCTTTTCAAGTTCCTCATCAGTCTGCGGAGACTGTTTCTTGGACAACTTGATCCCATGCCTAATGGAAGGAATCCTCGTTTGGAGTTGTCCATCCGAAACCTTTTCTGGACTTTCTCCATATACGAGTTTTAGGTTAGTCCTAACTTTCTTTTAGATCTGTCCCTGACAATCTGGATGCCAAGAATGTAGGAAGCTTCACCCAAATCCTTCATGGAATACTGAGTTGATAACCATGCTTTTGTGTCACCCAACATTCTAACGTCATTTTCTATGAGTAGAATGTCATCCACATAAAGCACTAGGAACACTATAGAGCTCCCACTGACCTTCTTGTATACACAAGGGTCGGATTCGTTTTTGATGAAATCATAACCCCGTGTGACTTCTTCAAAGCGAATGTTCCAACTTCGGGATGCTTGTTTGAGGCCATAGATGGACTTTTGGAGACAACAGACCTTCTGTTCTTCTCCGGCAACTATGAAACCCTCCGGTTGATCCATGTAGATCTCTTCCTCAATGAAACCGTTGAGGAAGGTCGTTTTCACGTCCATCTGCCATATCTCATAGTCATACCGTGCTGCTATGGCAAGCAGGATCCGAATGGACTTAGCCATGGCTACTGGCAAGTAGGTGTCCTCAAAATCGACCCCGGGTCGTTGATTGTACCCTTTTGCTACTAGCCTAGCCTTGAAGGTTGTGACCTCTCCATCAATGCCAAGTTTGTGCTTATAGACCCATTTACAGCCAACTAGCTTAACCCCTTTGGGAGGGTCTACAAGTGTCCAGACTTGGTTCTCATTCATTGAGTCCATTTCGGTTTTCATGGCCTCAAGCCATCTCCCGGAATCGATGTCAGACATCTTCCCGTATGTCTTAGGATCCTTATCCAATAGACTGGTCGTGTTTAGAAAGTCGTATCTTACGTGAGGTCATGACTCTCTAGCTGACTTACGGAGAATGGGAACGTCAGTGGTGACTGTGGGCGCTGACTGTATTGGAGCCAGTGGTTCAGGTACCGAGGCTGGCCCTTCCTGAGGTCGTCCTTCATGCCTAGCATGCTAGACTTCTTGAGGTTGGTCAGCCCTCTGGGTATCTGCCCTGAATCCTCTAAGTGAGGTGTTAGAATATTTAAATTTGTTCTTATCTTTTCCTATTTTACTTCAAGTAGGTCTCTTCTATAGGTGTAGTTTTACTTCAAGTAGGTCTCTTCTATAGGTGTAGTTATCCTTAAATTCCATCACTATAAATAGAGGTGGAATCATCATTAATCAATAATATAGATTCATCTCTTCTTTTATCACTTCGTACATGGTATAAGAGCAGGTTCAGAAAAAGTGAGAAAGAAGTTGTATATATATATATATTTATATATATTTCTGAAAAAAAAAAAAAAAAAAAAAAAAACAAGAGAGAAAAACCTAACCCTAGTTTTTTGCAACCCACCGCCACCCCCTTCCGCCGCCGCAGGTCACTCGGCCGCCGCGGCCGTCGGCCCCTCACCTTGCGTTCACACCCGTCGGTCGCCGCCGTCGCCGCTTTCTCTCGCGCCTCCGGCGCCTCTGTTCGCGGCGCCGCGCCTTCTTCTTGCGCCGCCGCCCTTCCGCCACTTCTGCTCGCGACGCCCGCCTCCGGCGTTGCACCTTGCGCCGCGCCCGATCTGAGATGCTCACCTGAATCAGCTTTTCGTTGCTGACTGCTCTCCCTGCTGCTGCTGTCCTATCTATCTGTCTGTCTATCCCCCCTTGATCATGGCTACCGTTGAACATAAAGGTGCTCTTGGCACCACTGTCAAGTTGAATGGCCAGAATTATATCCTCTGGTCCCAAGCCTTTCGGTTGTTTCTTGGGTCTCAAAATAAGCTTAATCATATTTTGGCTCCTCCACCACCTCTACTGATGCTAATTTTTCGACTTGGCAACAAGCTGATTACTCGGTTATGACTTGGCTTCTGAATAGTATGGAGGAAATTGTCGGTTCCAATGTTATGTTTCTCACTTCTGCTAAAACAATGTGGGATACTTTACATGACATGTATTCTCAGGAAAAGAACGTTTCTCGGGTATTTGAACTGTAATGAGAGACTTTTTTCCTCAAACAGGATGGCCGTACAGTAGCCGACTATTTTGCCTCCTTGAAGGGCACATCTGATGAAATTTTGCTATATCACCCCTTGAGTTGTGATGCTCAGACTCGCAAGACTCAGTGGGAAGATTTTTTGGTGGCGAAGTTCCTGTCCGGCCTCGACAACAATTTGAAATCGGTTCGTGATCACCTCCTAGCCAGTGACTCTGTGCCTACGTTATCCAATGCTCTGTCTCGTGTCCTCCGCGTGGCTACTATATCCTCTGACTCTTCATCTGGTCCAACCACCGAGTCCTCAGCCATGGCAGTTCGTGGTCGCGGTCGAAACTCTCCCGAGGCCGTGGTGGTCGTGGTCGAGGCTCCAATGCTTCTACTAACTCCCGTTTACTGCACCCATTGTGGTCGAACTAATCATGTTGTGGAAAAATGTTGGCTCAAATATGGCAAACCGGAGTGGGCCAATACAGTTAAAGGTGATGGTGAACCTACAACATCGGAACCTTCTGCTAATGAATCTGATTTGGTTACCCTTAGCCGTGAAGAATATGAACAGCTCCTCCATCGCCCTGTGGCTAATTCCACTGCCCCTGCCACAGCTTCCACTCCGGGTGCCTTTGCTGCAACTCCTGGTGAGTCTTGGATGCTAGATTCAGGTGCTACTACACACCTCACTGGTAATCGCTCTCTTTTTTACTCCCTCTCTCCTTCTCATACCTCTCCCTTCGTTCGCCTCGCTGATGGATCCTACTCTCCCATATATGGCTCTGGTACTGTTCATCCCACACACCAACTTACCCTTAATAATGTCTTGTATGCACCAAAGTTTCCTGTTAGTCTCCTCTCTATTAGTCAACTTACAAAAGTCCACAACTGCTCGGTAACTTTTTTTCCTTCTTACTGTGTGTTCCAGGATCTGCAAACACAGAGGACGATTGTGGCGGTCATGAGCGTGGTGGTCTCTACTTTCTAGATCATACTACACCTGTAGATGCTCGTGCTCTTTCTGCCTCTGTCTCCCCTCTTCAGTGGCATTGTCGTCTTGGTCATCCATCCTTACCTAATCTAAAGAAGGTTTTACCTATTCAGTCTACACGCTTGGATTGTGAGTCTTGTCAGTTGGGAAAGCACCATCGTGCTAGCTTTCCACCTCGTCTTGACAACCGTAGTTCCTCTCCTTTTAGTTTAGTTCATTCTGATATTTGGGGTCCGTGTCGTATTGAGTCTATTGGTGGGTTTAGGTACTTTCTTACCTTTGTTGATGATTACTCAAGAATGACTTGGGTCTATTTACTCAAGGATAGGTCTCAAGTACCTAGTATAATCACTTCCTTTTATAATGAAATAAAAACTCAATTCTCTGTTAATATTCGTATTTTCCGTACTGATAATGCTCTTGAATATGTCCAAAAAGCAGTTTCTAACTTCTGTGATTCTCATGGCATTTTACATCAATCTTCTTGCTCGTATACCTCTCAACAAAATGGTGTCGCCGAACGCAAACATCGCCACCTTCTCGATGTTGCTCGCACTATTTTGGCTCATACGCATGTTCCAAAATCCTATTGGGGGATGCTATTCTCACAGCTTGTTTATCTCATTAACCGTATGCCTTCTAGTGTTTCTCAGTGGGGATATTCCGTATTCTTTGTCTTTTCCCTGGTAAGCCTCTCTTTGGGTTAACTCCTCGAGTCTTTGGGTGTGTGTGCTTTGTTCATCTCCATTCTCCTAACCTCGATAAACTGTCACCTCGTTCTGTTAAATGTATATTTTTGGGGTATTCACGAGCACAAAAAGGGTATCGGTGTTATGATCCTATATCTCACCGGTCATTTACCTCTGCCGATGTTACTTTCTTTGAGTCCACTGCTTATTACTCTAAGACCCCTTCCCCTTATGTTCCTCTTCCATCTCTTCCCTTACCGGTCCCGGCACTCTCACATCCTCCCCATACCGAACCACCTACACGACCTTTACAGGTGTATTGCAGGCGTACTCATTCTACGACTACCATGCCTGTTGATCCGCCAAGTCTTCCTCTTGCTGCAGCTCCTGGCACCCCGACCCCTATGTCTGCGGAGGATCTTCCCATTGCCCTTCGCAAAGGTAAAAGGTCTTGCACCGCTCATCCATTGGCTCATTCCCTTTCCTATAAATGTCTTAGTCCTGTTTATCGTGCTTTCTCTGTCTCTCTATCATCTGTTTCTATCCCTAATTCTTATTATGAGGCACTTTCGCATTCGGAGTGGAAGGCGGCGATGGATGAGGAGATGTCGGCTCTCCTTTCCCGGGGAACCTGGGAGCTTGTCCATCCACCTCCTAACGTCGACGTCGTCGCTTGTCGATGGGTGTTCGCCCTCAAGTTTCATGCTGACGGGTCCCTAGACCGATATAAAGCTCGCCTGGTTGCCAAGGGCTTTACTCAGACATATGGGGTAGATTATTTTGAAACATTCTCCCTGTTGCTCGTCTTAACTCTATTAGAGTTTTGTTTTCCTTGGCAGTTAATCTCAGTTGGCCAATGCATCAGATGGACATCAAAAATGCTTTCTTATATGGTGACTTGAAGGAAATTGTCTATATGGAGCAACCTCCAGGTTATGTTGCTCAGGGGGAGAAGCAACGAATGGTGTGCAGATTGAAGAAAGCGATCTACGGTCTTAAACAAAGTCCAAGGGCATGGTTTGATAAATTCAGTACTATTATTGGTGAGTTTGGATTTTCACGGTGCCAAGCAGATCATTCAGTCTTTGTTCGAATTAAGGAATCAGGTACGGTTATTCTAGCAGTCTATGTTGATGATATCTTAATCACCGGTAGTGATGTTTCCGGGATAGAAGAAGCCAAGACATACCTAAGGAAGCACTTCGTCACTAAAGATTTGGGGAGGCCGAAGTATTTTTTGGGGATTGAAATTGCTCATAGCAAGCATGGGATCTCTCTATCTCAGAGAAAATATGCCTGTGATCTCCTTCAGAAAGCAGGTTTACTCGGCACTAAACCGGTGGACACTCCTATGGAATTTAATCCTGATTTTTGGAATGATGATAGTAACTATTTGGAGGACAAGGCAAAGTATAGAAGACTTGTTGGCAAGCTAATCTACTTAACCGTAACTAGACCTGATATCTCCTTTGCAGTTGGCCTAGTTAGTCAGTTTATGGATAAGCCACGATCAGTTCATTGGGAAGCTGTTCTAAGGATCTTGAAATATATAAAGGCATCCCCGGGAAAAGGATTATTCTTCCAACAGCATGGACACACAAAGATAGAAGCCTATTCTGATGCAGACTATGCAGGGTCGAAGGATGATAGAAAATCTACTTCTGGATATTGCACCTATGTTGGTGGAACCTTGTGACTTGGCGTAGCAAAAAACAAACTACAGTTGCTAGGTCAAGCGCAGAAGCTGAATATCGGGCTATGGCTCACACCACTAGTGAAGTTTTGTGGTTAAAGAATCTTTTGAAAGAGTTAGGTTTTACGAACAATGATCCTGTACCTATGCACTGTGACAATCAAGCAGCTATTCATATTGCCAGTAATCCTATTTTCCATGAGAGGACAAAGCATATTGAGGTTGATTGTCACTTCATTCGTGAGGCTGTCATGAGTCAGAAAATTTGCACTCCCTTTACTCCTTCTTCAGAGCAAAGAGCAGATGTTTTTACCAAGGCTTTAGGAACAAAAACAATTTAATATTATGTGTAACAAGCTGGCATGATTGATATATTTGCTCCAGCTTTGAGGGGGAGTGTTAGAATATTTAAATTTGTTCTTATCTTTTCCTATTTTACTTCAAGTAGGTCTCTTCTATAGGTGTAGTTTTACTTCAAGTAGGTCTCTTCTATAGGTGTAGTTATCCTTAAATTCCATCACTATAAATAGAGGTGGAATCATCATTAATCAATAATATAGATTCATCTCTTCTTTTATCACTTCGTACATGAGGAATCTGCGGCTTCCACTGATGACTAGTTTCCATCACTTGACTCCTCAAAGATCAGCTCATCAGGTTGGATATCCTCTGGAAAGCCTTGTTTCAAGAACACTGCATTCCATGAAACAAATACCTTTTGTTCCAAGGGGTCATAGAAATAATAACCTGCAGTTTTCTTAATTATCCAACGAACCTGTCTAAACTAGATTTCGATTCTAGCTTGTCTCCCACTAGCTTCTTGAGGTCTGCGGGGCTACCCCACACTTTCAAGTAGTTGTAGGACGCAGGCTTGCCATGCCATATTTCATATGGCGTTTGGGTCAATACGCTAGTTGGCGCCAAATTGAACAACTTGGCCGCAGTCTCCATTGCGTAGTCCCAAAAGGACAAGGGCAATTTGGTAAAACTCATCATGGAACGAACCATGTCCAATAGGGTTCAATTCCTCCTTTCAGAGACCCCATTTAACTGTGATGTTCCGGGAGGTGTCCATTCAAAGATTATACCATTTTTTTTTTAAGATAATTAAGGAACTCAGTACTAAGGTACTCTCCGCCTCGGTCTGACTGTAGGACTTTAATTTTGCAGCTGGTTTGGTTCTCAACATCAAGTCTGAATTCTTTAAACCTCTCAAGAGCTTCAGAATTCTACCTCATTAGGTATACATAACCATATCATGAATGATCATCGGTGAAGGTTATGAAGTAGGAGAACCCACCTCGGGCTTGCGTCCTTAGTGGTCCACATACATCTGTATGGACCAAGTCCAACAGACCTGTGGCAAGCCTGTTTTTCCTACAAAGGGCTTCTTGGTCATTTTCCCTCATAGACAGGATCCGCAAGTTGGTAGCTCACTCAAGTCCCCTACCTCTAGGTTCTTTAAGTCTACAAATTTCTTCATCCTATCTTGGGAAATGTGACCTAGCCTAGCGTCCTACAGTTGTGCGTTCCCGTTATTATCTATTTTACGTTTGTGTTGAGCGTTTCGAACAAAGTTCGTTTGTTGTAAGATATAGAGACCGTTATTAAGCGTACCAAACAGATGAGCAATTCCACACCTCATCAAATAAAAGCAATTTTTATTGATCATAAACTCATATCCACTATTGTCTAACAACGAAATGGAAATGATGTTTCTAATCATGCTAGGTACATAATAAACTTGCTCTAATTCTATGCTAATGCGATCACTAACTCTTAGAGTGGCGGATCCTACTGCTTCTGCCGAGATGGCCTTGCCATTCCCAAGCTTTAGGACCATGTCCCACTACTCAGTTTTCTGCTTCTTTTCAGAACCTGCAAATCATTGCAAATGTGAGCTCCACAGCCGGTATCTAATACCCAAGAAGCAGTGTTAGTAACCATATTAACCTCAATCACAAAGATACCTTGTTTGGAGAGGAGTTTGGGGCAATCCCTCTTCGAATGCCCTTTCTCACGGCAATTGATACATATGTCATATGCCCTCGACTGTTTCTTTGTGTCAACCTTCCCCTTTCCTTTGCCTTTCCCCACTTTGGCAATGGGAAACACTCTTAGTGTTGGTAGCTGCTTTGACGGCTTTTCCCTTTCCCTTCTTCTTTTTCCAACGTCCGGCACCCTTACCTTTCGTCTTGGAAGTTGAAGCATCTCCAAACAATACTGACGGTGTAGACTTTTTGGTCGTTGCCTCGTATTGCACCAACATATTGATTAACTCATGAATACCCTTCTCAAGTGTGTTCATGTTGTAGTTAACAATGATTTGGTCGAAGGAGGGTGGGAGAGACTGAAGGATCACATCTATGTACATCTCGTTATCGATCCCTGCCTTGAGGTCCTCGAGTTTTTTCCACCAAGGTAAGCATCTTGACCCCATGCTCTTGTACAGAGGACCCTTCGGTCATTTTAGTTCCAAAGAACGCCTTCGTCGCGACATACCTAGTATGTCTGTCCAGGACTGCATAGCAATCCTCCAGGCGAGCCATAATGGAAGGGACATCGTCTAGCCTTTCATACTGCTTCTGAATCTCATTCGTCATAGAGGCAAGTATGATGCTACGGACTTTACGATTATCCTTATGCCAAGTCTCGAACGTCTCACGATCTTCTGGCGTGGATCCTTCTGGCAAGGTCTTAGGGAACGGCTCGTCTATGACGTGCCCTTGGTTCTCGTAGTCTAGGACTATCCTCAGATTGCGCAACTAGTCGTTGTAATTGGTTCCATTAAACTTGTTGGTCTCAAGTATGGTTGATAATGGGTTCTTAGACATTTTTAAATCTACATTTAAAAAGAAGATTAGTAGAATTTTAAAAGACGGAAGTTTTAATAAATGATTAAACGCTTAGACTTTAGTCATTTAATGCTCCCACTATTTATACGAAAACACGATACTCTCAAACGTTGTTTTCGGAAAACACCCTTTCCTAGTGGGCTTGGGATCCACAACGATTTTCCCCATACCCCGCTTTTACGATTCGTATGGGAAGAATCCTGTGGGAGGTACCATACCATTCTCGTTCCAAAGAGATTCCCAAGACTATTGCCTCACCCTTTCACGTGATCCCGAGGACTCCAAGCGAATCACGTTATTTGAGCGTTAGACCCGACCCAAATCAATCGAATCATAGACCCACTGGTACCTCCACAACTCGTGAGACAGGTAACAGTAGTCTACTTTTCGTTCATGACATAGTGCAACTTCTTTTAAGCACGATCGTCGTGCCACGACTCGTGAGACCACGCTATCGACCTAAATTAGCTCCCTCACTATGCCATGGATTGGAAGGCATGGACGAACTCCTAGAGTCCTTGTCCATTTATCAAGGGTGTAATATTTTGAACTTTGGTCCAACCAAGTGAGAGTTGTAAATGACCGAGATCCCATACATATACACATTCATCCATAATGCTTAATTTAAAGTTTGCATCCTAAAGCAGTAATATGATAATAAACCATTCATTCACCGTAAAAGCCACATGCAAAATTAAAGCCTAGCACGCCCCTATTGGATGATCACGAGCCCGAATCCTATGCAATCCACTAAGCCCGCAGTGGATCTATGGTCAATCTAGGGTTGGTCCTACACTATTACATTTAATAGCAACCCGATCAACATGCTGATGGGCCTTGGTCTCTTTTCTCTTTGAAATCTCCATGGAAACACCTTGGATCCTCCATTCTGGGCTCTCTATGTGGACCATCGTTCATCTCCACCAAATACATAAAATAAAAACCTCACTCCTATACTACTCTGATTACATATGTAAAATGAAACCCTAGCGAAACCCCGGGGGAGTACAATAGGAGGGAGATAGAATGCCTTATTATTCCAAGGCAACTAGAGGAGGAGAAGGAGAAAGCAAAAGAGCACACAGGCCCAAGACAAATTAAATCATACATTCGGTCTAGGGCTCGTGATCATCCATTCTCAATAAACGCACATAATTACATGATTTCCAATCACATAAACATATGCATATAATCCATGATATCCGAACAAATCATCCCATGATAAAATAACGAGTTATGTATGAAAAACATGGTACAACATCGGCAATAACCTTTCTCGTTTAGGAAGACCCTTCATCATTATTTCAAGGAGAGTAATACCCCGGGATCCCAAATCTAATACAACAACCTTCCAAATGATGTTCTTTATGAAAACATACAAAATTAAATAAAACTAATTTTTCAGAATTTGCTAAAATATTAAATAACAAGAAAACGTAAAAAGTTAACCGGCCGCCGCTACCTGCAGCGTTCTGCAGGTGCACACAAGCCAGCAGGCCCAGCCTGCTGTCCGTGCGCGCGCAGGGCATGCCTGACCGGGCGCGCACGCGCAGGCCCCTGTCTGCTCGCGCGCGCGCCTGGTCGGCTGTGCTGCGCACAGTGGCGCGCACTGTCGGGCTGCCCCGCGCGACATCCTGCGTGCGCATCCTGCGCGCAGGCCGTGCGCGCGCATGCTCATCGGGCGCGCCTGCCGGGGGTGCGCGCGCAGACTCCGTTGTCTGCGTGCGCGTGCATCTGGCACCGTTGTCTCATGAGCGCGTGCGAGCACGGCCTTGGTGGCCGCGCAGGGCCCCGACGCGCGCGCGCCGGCCATGCATCCGCGTCTGGCGTCCGGCTGCGCGCCTGGCGTGGCTGCCATGTGCAGGCTCCCCTGCCTACGCACGCGCCTAGCCTGAGCGCACTACGTGTGCGGTCAGCCGCCGGCTGGCCGCGTTTGCTGTTTTCCACCGTTTTATTTTTCTGCCCCCCGTTTCACAAGAAAAAACAAGAAAGCAACAACACCAAAATTCATACATGATTGAAAGTAAGAAAACGACTTGCTCGATAATTAAACATCAAGAATTGAATAAATCATGCCATACACGTATTCATGCCTTAAATGCACACAAAACCCTAGGCCTATACAGCGAACCGGGCTCTGATACCACTAAAAGCCTAGCAAAGCGTGTGGATCATCCCGGGAGTAGCGTGAATGCGGAAGCGCAGTATAATTAAAATTTGCAAGAATTTAAACATGCATAAACAAGATAAAATAAACACATTCAAGGGATGTTCCCTTGAATCTCCCGGGCGTTTGGTGTATCTCATGAATAATAAAACATACAAAAGTTTTCATGGAGGCCATAGGGTTTAAAAGAAAAGGGACGAAAATCTTAAAGCGGAAACCTACTGATTGTTGTTTTCGTCCTCAAGCCGGTACTCGCGTTGTTCCCCTTTTTGCTCCAAGATCTCGAATGGGAGACCCTCTAATTCGTACACGCAATCCGCCCACGTATATTGACCTTCATGCTAGCGAAAGAACAAGTGTATATGATATTTGGAGAGGACGGATTGATCAAACGCTATTTAATTAACGGGATCAAACCTCCTATTTTTCAATTGTATAACACAAAAGAACATAGAGGGAAAGAAGAGAGGTAGTGGCAAGAGAGAGGGAGAGAGCCAGTGGTGGGTGTGTGTATGTGTGTGTTTTGAGTTTCATCATCTCTTCCAAAGAGGACACTTAGGAGTATTTATAGAGGAGGAATCCTATTCCTCTTCTAATTCCTACTCTTTGAAGACTCCTCCTTGAATAGGATTTGACCTAGTCAAACCCTAGTCAACTACTAGCTTTCTTGGTCAAACCAATCCTAGCCATTGATTCCTCTCTTTAATCTCGAACATTGATTAATTTAATGGAATATTTAAATCTCATTTAAATACTCCAAAGGCAATAAATAAATATATCAAATATAAATACTTATTCCAAGCCTATTAAATTAATTTTCAATAAATCTAATTTATTAGATAAATTCCTTTCATCTAATAAAAGGAATTAATTTCTTCCCAAGAAAAGAAGGACCGGATTAAATCCAATTTAAGCGTTCCATTTCTCCAAATATTTAATTACAAATTAAATATGTCATGTGTGCGGATTGTGTGTGACTCTTTAGGTTCACCTTCAGCTAGACTTGTTTGGTTCCTAGAATCCACCCGTCACCATGGGTGGCCGTCTAGCAACGGTCCATGGCACTAGAGACTAGGTGAATATGCGTGGGGATGAACATTTAGGCTCTACAGTACATATATCCTTCCATCTACGGTCTCACCACTTAAGGTCTAGGGCACGGATATGTAGGTACCCATTTTGGACCTAAGTGTCGGTCTGTCCTTTACCAAACGCCGCAGGGAATCCTTCCCTTATGTTCAGTTACTGTGGCCACAGATTTTAGGGACGAGAGACAGAGTATTGTGAGACACAACTGTCAACACCCTTGACAGGAAATAAATCCTTTCTTGAAAACTACTGTCACGTTGTACACCGTGGCTGCACTAGATATGGCTTATGACTACTCAAGTGCATTTGACAATCTCTCACCATACCTAAGATACAGTCTCGATGTACAGGTAAACTCAGCAATTCCTCAAGTCAAAGGATTTGACCTGTACCGTTGCAACCGGGAACTCACGTCATACCTAGCCGACCCTACTCAAGGTCCTCCGTAAGACAGTTCCCGCGAGTCACCTCAGTCAGCCGCTCCCCAGCAGGCCGACCCACTAACACTGCTTAGACGACCCTCATCACTCGTCGATGAAACACGACAGCAGATGCTTAGTGCAAGTCTCAAGTGGAATCTCGATACCCATTTTCGAGATTCCTTGACTTGGAGATTTCCAAACTGATTCGGTGGAACTGATTCATGGACCTACTTAGATTTATTGGAAATTAATTTAATGGACTTAAAATAAATATTAATATTTATTATATTTATTTATTGCCCTTTGGATTATTTAATTTGATTTAAATATTCCATTAAATTAATGAATGGTTTAGATTGGAGAGGGAAATCAATGGCTAGGATTGGTTTGACCAAGAAGCTAGAAATTGATTATGATTTGACTAGGTCAAATCCTATTCCAAGAGGAGTCTTCCAAAGAGAGGGAATTAGAAGAGGAATACGATTCCTCCTCTCTATATATTCTTGACTCTTCACTTTGGAAGAGATGATGAAATTCAAAACACACACACACACCATCACCGTTGTCCTCTCCCTCTCTTTCGGCCACCCCCTCCCCTATTTTCCAAGATACTCTCTTGTTCTTTTGTGCTACACAATTGAACTTGAAGGATGGTCGATCTCGTTAATTAATAGCGTTTGATCAATCCATCCTCTCCAAATAAATATACACTTGTTCTTTCACTAGCACGAGGATCAAGATACGTGGGCAGATTCCGTGTACGAATTAGAGGGCCTCGTCTCGAGATCTTGGAGCAAAATGGGGAACAATGCGAGTAGCGGTTTGAAGGAAAACGACAACCGGGTAGATTTTCGGTTTTGATATTCTCGTCCCTTTTCAACCCTATTGCCTCCATGAATTCTTTGTCTTGTTTTTATTCATGAGATACACCGAATGCCTGGGAGATTCAAGGGAACATCCCTTGAACGTCTTTATTTCATTCTTGTTTATGGCATGTTTAAAATTATTGTAATTTTATTATACCGCGCTTCCGCATTCGCGTTACTCCCCGGCCGATCCACACGCCTTTTCTAGGCTTTCACTTTTCATCTCACATCTCTCTCTCACAATCTCGTCCACTCTCTCTAATTTTTTTTGAAGATTTTGCTTTTGTTCGTCTTGATTTATTAAAGGTAGAACATAAGAGACGTCGCTAGCGTTAATCAATAGCGTGTATTGATGTCTCTTCTCCCCTACACGATTTATCGTGTGGTTCAGAAAATTGCATGAAAAAGTCAAAAAAAGGTGAAAAACGGCGAGCAGGTAGCAACAGCATGTTGGCCGCGCGCACAGGGGCACGGCCGCGGGCACAAGGCCTGCACACCCATTGTGCGCGCGAGCCTGGCTAGGCCGGCGATGGCGTTTTCCGTCCTCTCCCATTTTTTGGCTCAGTTTTCAAAACTATTTTTTCTGAATTATTTTTATGATATTTTTCGTGTTTTCCTGAACACGTTGACTTCAGTTATTTATTTTTGGTTGAGATTTGGAACTTCCTAAAATAAATATTGCTTTATTAATGAGGAAAGGGTTTTCTATCAAGATTTAATTTTTGCAATGGTTGCATCAATGATCAAAATTCAAATGTAAAATTTCGCATTCATTTATGCGTTTTATGATGTTGGACATCATGGTTATTTTATAGAATTAGAATGTGTAGATTTTGGCATGTATTATTATTTCACAAGTATTGGATTTCGGTATTCTTGAATATGGGGTTATATTCTTGAATTGATGATTTTTGTGTTCAAGGAAAAGAAGTTGCAAAGAAAATGTTAAAGCATGAAAAATGGTGGTGGCCGGTAGGGATGCCGCGCAGTAGGCGGCAGTCGCATGCCTACTCGCGCGGGCGAGGGCCCGTGCACGCAGACATGGGCACTGCGCCTTCATGCGCGCACTACAGTGCAGCAGCCGCACAAGGAGCACACCTGCGAGCGCGTGGCCGACAGTGCTGGAGAATTTTTCTGAACTAATTAACTTGGGTCATTTTAATTTTAGTTCAGAGTTTATATTTTCTAAAATTACTATTGCCTTATTAATGATGGAAAAGGATTTTCCAACAAAAATCTTTGTGCATAGGTTGCACCATTATCCAATGTTTGGTGTGAATATTTTACATGTAATATCTGTACTTATTTATTGTTTGGGATATCATATATGTTTGAATAGCATGTTTTACGTGATATATGTATTTATGCTATTTGTGTTAATTGGGTTGACCAAGGGTGATCACAAAGCCCCTAGACCGCATGTATGGTTTATTTAAATTTATTTGTTGGGTTGTGGCCTGTGTGCCTCTTTGCATCTTCTTACCTCTCTCGTTTTTGCCTTGGAATAATAAGGCTTTCTTTCTCCCTCCTAATGTACTCCCTCCAACCGCTGATTGGGGTTTCTTATTTTTGTGATGTAATGAGAGTAGAATTAGAGGTGAGGTTTTATTTTTATAAATAAAAGCTATAAGAGAAGACAAGCTTAAGGCGTTGGAGGCCCATGGAGGATGACTTCGGTTGGCCAACGGAGAATTCATAGAGAAGAGGCCCGGTGTAGGCCCACGATGGAGAGTCTAAGAAGATGAAGAGGACTTACAAGTCCCATTGCATGTAATGGATTATTAAAATCTTGTAATAGCATAGGGCCTACCCTTAGATTGATCATAGATCCAGTGCGGGCTCACTGGGTCGCTCATCCTACAGGGGCGTGCTAGGTTTTATTGTGCTTGCGATGCGTTTTATATGCTTTGAGTATTCAATATGCTTTATGTATGTTTACATTCATGCTTAGAATATTTCTGCTATTACTCATGCAAAACACTTATAATGTGAACAGGTCTCGTTTCATTAAAACTCTCACTTGGTTGGACCAAGTTAAAATATTAGACCCCTAATAAATGGACTAGAACCTAAGTGGTTCATCCAAGCCTTCCATCCATGACAAAGTGGGAAGGTAGCTTCAGTCAATTGCGTGGTCGCACGAGTCGTGGCACGTCTCTTGTCCTGAAACTAAGCTGCACGTTTGTTGTGAACGAAGTGAATACACTCCTGTTACCTGTCTCATGGGTCGGGACTAACGCCTGAATAACGTGATTCGCTTGGAGTCCTCGGGATCACGTAAAAGGGTGAGGCAAAATATCTTGGGGATCTTGTTGGATGAGAATGGTATGGAATACCTCCCACAAGGCTATTTTCCATGCGAATCGTAAAAGCGGGGTATGGAGAATTTCATTTCTGGATCTCAAGCCACTAGGAATCCGATTCCCGAAACCCCGTTTGAGAGTGATGGGTTTTCATAGAAATAGTGGGAGAGGATAAGGACTAAAGACCGCGTGTTAACTTAAATTTAATATTACTTCATTATGCTTATTATTTTTTGCTTCATATATTGTGAATGTCTAAGTATCCACCAAATGCATTACTAAGAGGTTTATTAAAATGGAACCAACTACACAAATTGACTGTGAAATCTTAAGATGGTGTTAGATTTTCAGAACCTTAACTCACATGTCGAATGAGGACGTTCCTCAATCCTTGCCGGACAGGTCAGCAATTAAAGCACCGCTTGGCATTCAAGAAGTTGAAGGACGACCAATCGACAAGTAGGATATAATGATGTTGGCTCAACTATGCTTCATTTGCATCATGTCTATGTGGTCCCGGACCAGCATGTAGGATATAATGCAACGAAGGGATTTATGGAGCTAAAATGACGGAAGGCATGTCTATACAAAGAACATAGACTAATGATGCAGTCACTAGTGGAGAAGCTCAAAAGACCTCCACGTCGGTCTTGAAATAGAGACGTACATTGACGTGATCCTTCAGTCTCTTCCTTCCTCCTACAAACAATTTATTATCAAATGAGCTTGAAAAAGATCTTCATAGGTTGGTAATTACGCTGGTCCAGTACGAGGAAATGATTAAAATCTACGCCGTCGGTACTAGTAGGAGAGGCTTCAACCTTTATAGCGAAAGGCAAGGGTTCCATACGCCAAAAGAGGAAGAGGGCTAAGGTGACATCAACTGTTAAACACTTCGAGTGCAGTTCCTTTTACACCACAAGGTGGAGGTAAAGGAAAGAGCAAAAAGGTTCAGCAATCAAGCTCATAGATTCCTAAGAATGCATGCATTCATTGCCGTAAAGAGGGCCACTGGAAGAGGGAGTGTCCTAGTGAAGGTAAAATTCGGTATTGAGTATTGACATGATCACTTTATTCTATTTGTAGAATGTAGAGACCGTTATTAAGTGTACCAAGTAGATGAGTAATTCCACCTTTCATCAACTAAAAGCAATTTTTATTGATTGAAAATTCATAACCACTTGTCTAACAACGAAATGGAAATGATATTTCTTTTATCATGCTATGTACATAATAACAATCCTCTAATTCTATCCTAACATGATCACTAACTACTAAGTTGGCGTTTCCTACTACTTTTGCAGCGACGGCCTTGCTATCGTCAAGCTTCAGGACTATTTCGCCTTTACTTATCTTTCTGCTTCTTTTCAACACTTGCAAGTCATTTCAAATGTGTGAGCTCCACAGCCGATATCCAATACCCAAGAGGCAGAGTTAGTGACCATATTAACCTCAACCACAAACGTTCCTTACTCGGAAAGGAATTTGGGGCATTCCCTTTTCCAAAGCCCTTTCTCACGGCAATGAACGCATATGTCAGTTGCCCTTGACTGTTGCTTTGGGTCAACCTTGCTCTTCCGTTTGCCTTTCCCCACTTTGGCAGTGGGAACACTCTTAGCATTTGCAGTGGCTGTGACAGCCTTTCCTTTTCCCTTCTTCCATTTCCAACGTCTGGCACCCTTGCCTTTCGTTTTGGAAGTTGAAGCCTCTCCAATCAACACATATGGCAAAGACTTCTTGGTCGTTTCCTCTTATTGGACCAACATATTAATTAACTCATGTATGCTCTTCTGAAGTGCATTCATGTTGTAGTTAATAATAAATTGGTCGAAGGAGGGTGGGAGTGATTGAAGGATCACATTAATGTACGTTTCATTATCGAGCACTGCTTTGAGGTCTTCGAGCTTTCCCACCAAGGTAAGCATCTTGACACCATGCTCATGTACAGAGGATCCCTCGGTCATCTTAGTTCCAAAGAACGCCTTCGTAGCGACATACCTAGTATGCCGGTCCGGGACTGCATAGCAGTCCTTCAGGCGAGCCATTATGAAAGGAACGTCGTCTAGCCTCTCATACTGATTCTGCATCTCATTAGTCATAGATGCTAGTATGACGCTACGCACTTTCCAGTTATCGTGGTGCCAAAGTTCGAACGTCTCACGTTCTTCTGGCATGGATTCCTCCAACAAAGTGCGTGGGAACGGCTTGTCCATGATATAGCCTTGGTTCTCATAATCGAGGACAATCCTCAGATTGCACAACCAGTCGTTGTAGTTTGTTCCATTGAATTTGCTTGTCTCAATTATGGAGGATAATAGATTTTTAGACGTTGTTTTAAATCTAATTTAAAATAAATCATACAATCAATAGAAATAAAGTGGTGTTAAATAATAATTAAAGACTTGAACTTCAGGCATTTAATGCTCCCACTATTTTATGAAACACGCCACTCTCAAACGTTGTTTTCGGGAAACCTTTTCCTGATGGGCTTGGGATCCACAACAAAATTTTCCATACCACGCTTTTACAATTCACATGGAAAAGAACTTTGTGGGAGGTATTCCATACCATTCTCGTCCAACGAGATTCCCAAGATATTTTGCCTCACCCTTTCACGTGATCCCGAGGACTCCAAGCGAATCACATTATTCAGGTGTTAGACCCGAGCCAATCAACCGAATCATAGCACTCACTGCTACCCCCACGACTCGTGAGATAGGTAATAGGAGTGTATTCACTTCGTTCACAACAAACGTGCAGCTTATTTTTAGAAAAAGAGACGTGTTATGACTCGTGAGACCACGCAATTGACTGAAAGTAGCTTCCTCACTTTGTCATGGATAGAAGGATTGGACAAACAACAAGCGGTTCTCCATTTATTAAGGGTATAATATTTTAGCTTGGTCCAACCAAGTGAGAGTTTAAAGACCGAGACCTCATCACGCTGTTAGAATAGGTGACCATGTAGCCAATCTTGGCGGGCAAAATGTAACCTATGTCTAGACAATTTCAGTGTTTTGATAAATTTATTAATGAATAATGAAGTGAAATTCATTTGGCATTACTTTGTTTGTGTTCACCTTATCTGCTTTATGCATATCCGTACACTACGCAAACACAGCCCACGGACTGAAAACGTATTAAGGGGACTGCGACTACGCTTGGAGGTAGGTCCATGAAATCAGTCTCGCCGAATCAGTCTGGAAATCTCCAAGTCAAGGAATCTCGAAAATGGGTACCGAGATTCCCCTTTAGACTTGCACTAAGCATCTACTGTCGTATTTCATCGATGGGGATGAGGGTCGTCTAAGCAGTGTTAGTGGTTAGCCTGCTAGGAAGCAGCTGACTGAGGTGACTCGCGGGAACCGTCTTACGGAGGACCTTGAGTAGGGTTGGCTAGGTATGACGTGTGTTCCCGGTTCCAACGGTACAGGTCAAGTCTTTTGACTTGAGGAACTGTTGAGTTTACCTGTATATCATGTCTGTATCTTAGATATGGTGAGAGATTGCCAAGAAGCACTTGAGTAGTCATAAGCCATGTCTAGTGCAGCTCTGGTGTACAGAGTGACAGTAGTTTCCAAGAAAGGATCTGTCTCCTGTCAAAGGCATTAACAGTTGAGTATCATCATTAAAGCATGTCGTTTTCTTGCGTTTGATTCGTATGAATTTTGGTACTGTTGGATTTTCTGTTTTTCTTGGGAAACGGGGGTGAAAAATCGAACGAAAATGGAGAAACGCCGGAGCACACGGACCAGCCGGAGGCTGGCCGCGCGCAGCCGTGCGCACAGGCAGGGCAGACGCGTGCAGGCAGGGGAGCCTGCGCGCGGCCGCCAGTGCCAGGCGCGCAAGGCTGCGCGCAGCCAATCTGCTGGTGGCGCTGCCGGGCCTCAATCAGGCCGCTGGCCGGGCGCGCGCGCAAACGGGTAGGGAAGCCCGCGCACGCGTTAGGCTTGCGTGCCGGGATGCCTGCGCGGCCAGAGTGGCCGCGCGCAAGCGCGCGCGCGCACGCAGACAAGGGTCTCTACGCGCCCAGTGCGCATGCGCGCGCGGACTGCGTAGGGCAGACGCGCGGCTGGCGCGAAGCCTGCTGCCGACCAGGCGCGCACGCACACAGGCAGGGGCCTGCCCACGCGCGCCCGGTCAGGCAGCGCCTGCGCGCGCAGAGGTGACAGGCTGAGCCTGCTGCCCTGCGCGCACGCCGGCTGGCTGCTGCCGGTGGCGGCGGCCAGCTGCCGGTAAGCTAGGGTTTCTCCCTTTTTTTTTATTTTGCTTATTTTTCAGTTTGTATTTTTTAATTAATTCTGAAAATTCAGTTTTGTTCATTTTTTGCCTAATTTTCTAAGACATTATTTTAGGAGGTAAAATATATTGGATTTGGAATCCCGGGGATATTTCACCTAGAAATACTGAGGAAAGATTTTCATACGTTACGCATTTATTTTATCTTGGATAATTGTGATTGGTAATCATGTATTATTGGTATGTTGTTATTATATGATTGGATCATATGATTATGTGTGTTGGATGGAAACGGATGATCACGAGCCATAGACCGAATGTATGGTTTAATTTTATGTTTGGCCTGTGTGCCTCTTTTACTGCTTTCTCCTTCACTCTTTCTAGTTGCCTTGGAATAATAAGGCATTCTACCTCCCTCCTTATGTACTCCCCCCGGGTTTTCGCTGGGGTTTCTATTTTTAATATGTAATGAGAGTAGAATAGGAGTGAGGTTTCAATTTGATGTAATTGATGGAGAAGAAGGAAGGTCCACATAGAGAGCCCAGACTGGAGGTTCCAAGGCGTTTCCATGAAGAGAAGAAAGAGAAAAGAGACCAAGGCCCATCAGAATGATGATTGGGTTACTATTAATGTAATAGTATAGGACCAACCCTAGATTGGCCATAGATCCACTGCGGGCTCAGTGGATCGCATAGGATTCGGGCTCGTGATCATCCAACAGGGGCGTGCTAGGCTTTAATTTTGCATGTGGTTATTGTGATGGATGAATGGCTCTTTATTTATCATATAACTGTTGTGGATGCAATTTATTTATTACGCATTGTCGATGGATGTGTAGATATTTTATATTATGAGATCTCGGTCTTTTATTACTCTCACATTGGTTGGACCAATGTCCAAATATTAGACCCTAGACAAAATGGACATGGACTCTAGGAGTTTGTCCATGCCTTCCAATCCATGGCACAGTGAGGAAGCTGATTTCGGTCAATAGCGTGGTCTCACGAGTCGTGGCACGTTATTGTACTTAAAAGAAGATGCACTGTGTCATGAACGAAAGATAGACCGCTATTGCCTGTCTCACGAGTCGTGGCGGTAGCAGTGGGTCTGTGGCTCGGTAGATTGGGTCGGGTCTAACGCCCGATTAACATGATTCACTTGGAGTCCTCGGGATCATGTGAAAGGGTGAGGCAATAATCTTGGGAATCTCATGGAACGAGAATGGTATGGTATACCTCCCACAGGTTTTTTTCCATGCGAATCGTAATAGCGGAGTATGGGAAAAATCGTTGTGGATCCCAGGCCCACTAGGAAAGGATTTTCCGAAAACAACGTTTGAGAGTACCGTGTTTTCGTATAAATAGTGGGAGCATTAAATGACTAAAGACCAAGCATTTAATTATTTTTATCAAACCACCGTCTTTTATATTCTGTTGATCATGCACTCTGTTTTAAATGTAGATTTAAAAAAATGTCTAAGAACCTACTTTCCACCATACTTGAGACAAACAAATTCAATGGAACCAATTACAACGACTGGTTGCGCAATCTCAGGATAGTCGTGGATTACAAGAACCAAGGCTACGTCATGGACGAGCCTCTCCCAAGGACCTTGCCGGAAGGATCCACGCCAGAAGAACGTGAGACGTTCGAGACTTGGCATAAGGATAACCGGAAGGTCCGTAGCGTCATACTTGCTTCAATGAAGAATGAGATTCAGAAGCAGTATGAAAGGCTAGACGATGTCCCTTCCATTATGGCTCGCCTTAAGGATTGCTATGCAGTCCCCGACCGGCATACTAGGTATGTCGCGACCAAGGCGTTCTTTGGAACCAAAATGACAGAAGGATCCTCTGTACAAGAGCACGGGGTTAAAATGCTTACCCTGGTGGAAAAGCTCGAGGGCCTAAAGGCAGGCCCCGACAATGAAAGATACATAGATGTGATCCTTCAGTCACTCCCACCCTCCTTCGACTAATTTATCATCAACTACAACATGAATGCACTTGAGAAGGGCATTCATGAGTTGATTAATATGTTGCTGCAATACGAGGCAACGACCAAAAAGTCCACGCCTTCGGTATTGTTTGGAGGTGCTTCGATTTCCAAAACAACTGGCAAGGGTGCCGGACGTTGGAAAAAGAAGAAAGGGAAGGGACAAACCGTCAAAGTAGCTACGAACACTAAGAGTGTTCCCATTGCCAAAGAGGGGAAAGGCAAAGGAAAGGGAAAGGTTGTCTCCAAGCAACAGTCGAGGGCATATGGCATATGTATCAATTGCCGTGAGAAAGGGCATTGGAAGAGGGAGTGCCCCAAACTCTTCTCAAACCAAGGTATATTTGTGATTGAGGTCAATATGGTCACTATTTCTGCCTCTTGGGTATTAAATGCCGGCTGTAGAGCTCACATTTGCAATGATTTACAGGTGCTGAAAAGAAGCAGAAAACTGGGTAGCGGGGATATGATCCTGAAGCTTGGGAATGGCAAGGCCATCTCGGCAGAAGCAGTAGGATCCGCCACTCTAGTAGTTAGTGATCGTATTAGCATAAAATTAGAGCAAGTTTATTATGTACCCAGTATGATTAAAAACATCATTTCCATTCCATTGTTGACAATAGTGGTTATGAGTTTATGATCAATAGAAATTGCTTTTATTTGATGAGGTGTGGAATTGCTCATCTACTTGGTACACTTAACAATTGGCTATATATCTTGCAACAAGCGAACTTTGTTCTAAACGCTCAACACAAATGTAAAATAGATATAACGCGAACGCACGACTGTGGCACGCTAGGCTAGGTCACATATCCCAAGATAGGATGAAAAGATTGGTAAACTCAAGGAACCTAGAGGTAGGGGACTTGAGTGAACTACCAACCTGTGAATCCTGTCTAAGAGGGAAAATGACCAAGAAGCCCTTTGTAGGACAAAGCAGGCTTGCCACAGGTCTGTTGGACTTGGTCCATACAGACGTATGTGGACCACAAAGGACGCAGGCCCGAGGTGGGTTCTCCTACTTCATAACCTTTACCGATGATCATTCACGGTATGGTTATGTTTACCTAATGAGGTACAAGTCTGAAGCTCTTGAGAGGTTTAAAGAATTCAGACTTGAAGTAGAGAACCAGACCAACTGCAAAATTAAAGTCCTACGGTCAGACCGAGGCGGTGAATACCTTAGTACCGAGTTCCTTAATTATCTAAAAAAAAATGGTATAATTTCAGAATGGACACCTCCAGGGACACCACAATTAAATGGTGTCTCTGAAAGGAGGAATCGAACCCTGTTGGACATGGTTCTATCCATGATGAGTTTAACCAAATTGCCCTTGTCCTTTTGGGGCTACGCATTGAAAACAACGGCCAAGTTGCTAAATTTGGCGCCAACCAATGTATTGACCCAAACGCCATACGAGATATGACACGTCAAGCCTGCATCCTACAACTACTTGAAAGTGTGGGGTAGTCCCGCATACGTCAAGAGGTTAGTGGGAGATAAGCTAGAATCCAGGTCTAGCTTATGCAGGTTCGTTGGATACCCTGAAGAAACTTCGGGTTATTACTTTTATGACATCTTGGAACAAAAGGTGTTTGTTTCAAGAAATGCACTGTTCTTGGAGCAAGGCTTCCCAGAGGATATCCAATCTGATGAACTGATCCTTGAGGAATCAAGTGATGGAATCCAGTCATCAGAGGTAGCCGCAGAATCCTCACTTAGAGGATTCAGGATTGACACCCGAAGGGCTGACGGACCTCGAGAAGTCCAACGTGCTAGGCATGAAGGACAGCCTCAGGAACAGCCAGCCCCGGTACCTGAACCGCCAGCTCTGATACAGTCAGCGCCCACAGTCACCACTGATGTTCCCGTTCTCCGTAGGTCAACTAGAGAGTCCAGACCTCCCATGAGATATGGCTTTCTAAATACGACCGGTCTTTTGGATAACGATCCTAAGACATACGGAGAAGCGATGTCTGACATCGACTCCGGGAAATGGCTTGAGGCCATGAAAACCAAAATGGACTCCATGAGCGAGAACCAAGTCTGGAGACTTGTAGATCCACCGAAAGGTGTTAAGCCAGTTGGCTGTAAGTGGGTCTACAAGCGCAAACTTGGCGTTGATGGAGAAGTCACAACCTTTAAGGATAGGCTTGTAGCAAAGGGATACACTCAACGACCCGAGGTCGTTTTTGAGGATACCTACTCGCCGGTAGCCATTGCTAAATCCATTCGGATCCTGCTCGCCATAGCAGCATGGTATGACTATGAGATATGGCAGATGGACTTGAAAACGGCCTTCCTCAATGGTTTCGTTGAGGAAGAGATCTATATGGATCAGCCGGAGGGTTTCACAGTCACTGGAGAAGAACAGAAGGTCTGTCGTCTCCAGAAGTCCATCTATGGCCTCAAACAAGCATCCCGGAGATGGAACATTCGCTTTGATGAAGTAATACGGGGCTATGACTTCATCAAAAACGAATCCGACCCTTGTGTATACAAGAAGGTCAGTGGGAGCTCTATATTGTTCCTAGTGCTTTATATGGATGACATTCTGGTCATTGGTAATGATATCAGAATGTTGGGTGACACAAAAGCATGGTTATTAACCTAGTTTTCCATGAAGGATTTGGGTGAAGCCTTCTACATCCTAGGCATCCAGATCATCAGGGACAGATCTAAAAGGATGTTAGGGCTCACTCAAAACTCGTATATGGAGAACGTCCTAAAGAGATATCGGATGGACAACTCCAAACGAGGATTCATTCCTATGAGGCATGGGATCAAGTTATCCAAGAAACAGTCCCCGCAGACTGATGAGGAACTTGAAAGGATGAAAGTCATCCCCTATGCTTCTACCGTAGGTAGCATCCAATATGCGGTCCACTACACTAGGCCTGACATTGCTTACGCTTTGAGTGTAACAAGCAGATATCAGTCTTGTGCAGGAGAGGCGCATTGGAATGTTGTTAAGGGTATCCTTAAGTACCTAAGGAGGACTAAGAAAATGTTCTTAGTCTATGGCAATGGAGAACTGATCCTGGAAGGCTTTAGCGATGCTAGCTTCTAGTCTGATGACGATGATGCCAAGTCTCAATCGGGTTATGTATTCAGGCTCAATGGAGGAGCAGTGGCTTGGAAGTGTTCCAAGCAAGCAACCACTGCTGACTCCACCACAGAGGCTGAATACATAGCGGCTTCAGAAGCTGCCAAGGAAGCGGTTTGGATGAGAAACTGCATCCAAGAGTTGGGTGTGGTGCCTAGCATCGCCGAGCCCGTTGTCATCTTTTGTGATAACAACGGTGCAATAGCGCAAGCAAAGGAACCAAGATATCATCACCGTTCCAAACACATTCTTAGCGCTACCATCTTCTAAGAGAAATGATAGGAAGAGGTGACGTTTGGATGGACCGAGTCAACTCAGCAGACAACACAGCCGATCCGCTGAAAAAAGCCTATGTCGCAGAGCTCTCATACGCAACATCTTGAGAAGATGGGGATTAGACATATGGGCGATTGGCTTTAAGGTCAACTGGGAGATTGTTAGAATAGGTGACCATGTAGCCAATCTTGGCGGGCAAAATGTAACCTATGTCTAGACAATTTCAGTGTTTTGATAAATTTATTAATGAATAAAGAAGTGAAATTCATTTGGCATTACTTTGTTTGTGTTCACCTTATCTGCTTTATACATATCTGTTCACTACGCAAACAAAGCCGACGGATTGAAAATGTATTTCGGGGACTGGGACTACGCTTGGAGGTAGGTCCATGAAATCAGTCTCGCCGAATCAGTTCGAAAATCTCCAAGTCAAGGAATCTCAAAAATGGGTACCGAGATTCCCCTTGAGACTTACACTAAGCATCTACTGTCGTATTTCATCGATGGGGGACGAGGGTCGTCTAAGTAGTGTTAGTGGGTTAGCCTGCTAGGAAGCAGCTGACTAAGGTGACTCGCGGGAACCGTCTTACGGAGGACCTTGAGTAGGGTCGGCTAGGTATGACGTGTGTTCCGGGTTCCAACGGTACAGGTCAAGTCCTTTGACTTGAGGAAATGCTGAGTTTACCTGTATATCAGGTCTGTATCTTAGATATGGTGAGAGATTGCCAAGAAGCACTTGAGTAGTCATAAGCCATGTCTAGTGCAGCTCTGGTGTACAGAGTGACAGTAGTTTCCAAGAAATGATCTGTCTCCTGTCAAAGGCATTGACAGTTGAGTCTCACGGATGCTCTGTGTCTTGTCCCTAAAATCTGTGGCCACAGTAATTGAACAGAAGGGAAGGTTTCCCTTGCGGCGTTTAGTAAGGACAGACCGACACTTAGGTCCAAAATGGGTACCTGCATTTTCCGTGCCCTAGACCCTAAGTGGTGAGACCGTAGACAGAAGGACGAGTGTACTGTTAGAGCCTAAATGTTCATCCCTGAAAATTCACCTAGTCTCTAGTGCCATGGACCGTTGCTAGATGGCCACCCATGGTAACGGGCGGATTCTAGCAATCCGACCAAGTCTAGCTGAAAGGTGAACCTAAAGAGTCACACACAATCCACACACATTAAGTATTTAATTTAGAATTAAATATTAGAGAAATGGAATGATTAAATTGGATTTAATCGGGTCCTTTATTTTCTTCCAGAGAATTAATTCCTTTTATTTGGTAATAGGGATTGATCTAATAAATTGGATTTATTAGAAAATTAATTTAATAGGCCTAGAATAAATATTTATATTTATTATATTTTATTTATTTGGCCTTTGGAATATTTAAATAGGTTTTAAATATTCCATTAAATTAAATCAGTAGTTGAGATGGGAAGGGAGAGATGGATGGCTAGGATTAATTTGACTAGGATAAATACTACTTTGACTAGGACTTTGACTAGGTCAAAATCCTAGTCAAAATAGTCTTCTTTAGAGTTGGAGTTTGAAGAGGATTAAACTCCTCCTCTATAAATAGTCCTAGCCCCTCACTATTAGAAAAGTGATGATATTCCAACACACACACACACATACACATTCGGCTCTCTCCTCTCTCACTACTCGTCCGCCCTCTCTCTCTCACAACAAGAAAATAATTTCTTGTTCTTTTGTTCTTGGAACAATTGAACATAGGAGAATTAATATTGTTAATTAATAACGTGTGATTAATTCATCATCTCCAAAAATAATTGTTCTTTCGCTAGCACGACGTGCAAGATACGTGGGTGGATTGCGTGTTACTGTTTGGAGTTCTCACATACGAGACTTGGAGGAAATCGGGGAACAATACGAGTACCGGTTAGAAGACGAAAACGACAATCGGTAGGTTCCTGTTTAAATTTTCGTATGCATAATATATACCGGTATGCATAATATATACATTTCGTATGCCATAGCAATATCACGATAAATAAACCATTTATCTATCAGATATGCCACATGCAAAATAAAGCCTAGCACACCCCTGTCAGATGATCACAATCCCAAAATCCTATGCGACCCATTGAGCCCGCAGTGGATCTATCGTCAATCTAGGGTTGGTCGTACACTATTACATTTAAAGTAGTAACCTATCAACACATTGATGGGCCTTGGCTCTTTGTCTACTGGGCCTCCATGGTTATGGACCTCCATGGAACTCCTTGGAATCCTCCTTCTGGTCCATCCTTCATCTTATTCATTTAATTAAAAAATAGGGTAAATTACATCTACCTCCCCCGAGGTTTGGCATAATTACAAATACCCCCTCGTTGTTTGAGAAATTACAAATACCCCCTTATGTTTGTAACTATCTAACAAATAACCCATTACCATCCATTTTTATGGGTAAATTGACGGAAATGCCCTTATACGTTGATTTTTTTTATTTAATTCTTAAAATTTTTTGGACTACAATGCGTAGAGAGATGTTTCTTAAGTTTTTTACACAGAGGAGGAATAATGCGATTTGCCTCGAATAATTTTTCTACAATTTTAATAAAAAATTTAAGGGCGAAATGGTCAATTTCAACCTTTGGTTAAAAATTACAAACCTCAGGGGGGTATTTATAATTTTTCAAACAACGAGAGGGGTATTTGTAATTGTGCCAAAACTCAGGGGAGGTAGATGTAATCTACCCTAAAAAATAAATGAAACCTCACAACTATTCTACTCTCATTACAACTTAAATAGAAAAAGAAACCCCGACGATCTCCAGGGGGGAATATATTTGGAGGAGATACAAGGCCTTATTATTCCAAGGGAACCAGAAAAGAGAGAGGAAAATAATAAAACGAGGCACACATGCCCAACATAAAATAAACCATACATGCGGTCTTATGGCTTTGTGATCATCCGTTCTCATCAACGCAAATAGCATTTCACATAATCAAGTAAACATGCCCATTCACATAAACTCATGATAACCAAAATCATAAAACTCATAAAATTAACTCATAATTTCTTCACCAAAAATTTTGACCATCGATGCAATCATTGCAATTTTCTCGCCAGGAAATCCGTTCCTCATTATTTAAACAATATTAAACTTTAGGTGGTTCCAAACCAAACCAAAAATAAAATACTTTTATATAATGTCTTTTAAGAAAAAGATGCAAAAATAATGCAAGAAATAAACCCAGAAAAATAATTTCGAAAAACAACCACGAGAACGAAAAACGGGCAACAGTCGCAGCAGCTTGGCCAGATTTGTGCGCTGCGCGTTAAGGCTCCCCTGCCGGCGTGCGAGCGCGCCTGGCCGCGCCTTTTGCACATGCAGGCAGGCTAGATCTGCCAGCAGGGCGGCTGCGCACAACCCGAGCGTGCGCGCGCAGTCACCCTTTTCTGCGTGCGCGCGCGGCCGACAGGTCGCGCGTCCGCTTGTCACGCACGCTAGACGTGCTTGCCGAGGGCGCGCGCCCGCGGATGCACCTCTTCCTACATGCCCGCGGGGCCGACAGCGTTCACCTGCTGTCGTGCGCGCGCTGTGTGCACCTGGCCGGGCGCGCACAGGCGTCTCTACCTGCGTGCGCGCACGCCTGGTCGTGCGCACTGCGCGTGCGGTCAGCCGGTGATTGCCGCGGTTGCCATTTTCTGTTTTCGTTGGTACTTCTACCCCATTTTTCTTCAAGAAACAAATGAAATATTTCAAGAAAAAGAAGAAATTCATGATCCAAAATTAATGCATTAAACCCTAGCATATACGACATGGCATAAAACGTAAATAACGCCACGTAAAACATGCTTTTACAGGTATAGCACAAAAAACCCTAGGCTAATATACCAAACCGGGCTCTGATACCACTGAAGCATGCGTGGATCTTCCCGGGAGGGAGCGCGAATACGGAAGGGCGATAAATTAAAAACATGAAAATTTAAACATGCTATAAATGAAAAATAAATACACATTTAAGGGGTGTTCGCTTGAATCTTCCGAGCCTTAGGTGTATCTCATGAACAAGAAACAATGCTAAGATGATGGCGGCCATAGGGTTACAACGAAAGATACATGCGACCTACCCGTTGTAGTTTTCTTCGTACCGTTACGTGCGTTGTTTCATGTTTTACCACCAAGATTCCAAATTAGGAATTCTCTAAATTTTCCACGCAATCCACCGGATCTTGATCCCCCCTGCTAGCAAGAAATCGAGAGGAATATAGGAGGACAATTCGACCTTGCGTTATGAATTAACATGATCGATTTTCCTAGAGTTCTCTTGTATCAAAGACAGGAACTAACAATTCTTGGAGAGTGTGAGGAGAAATGGACGAGAGAGAGAGCGAGGAGAGGCCCAGTGTGTGTGTGTGTGTGTGTGTGCTAGAGATCATCACCTTGTGTGTGTGTCTCTATGAGAATTTATAGGAAGGGACTTCTCCTAGTCCTCTTGAAACTCTCATAAAGAGGCATAGGTTGACTAGGATTTTGACCTAGTCAAATCCTAGTCAACTTAGGCTAGAGACTAAGTCAAACTTAATTTTGGCCATTGATCTCTCAACTCGATCTCGTCCGTCCATCACTAGATGGATTTTATGGAATATTTTAAATCTAATTTAAAATAATCAATTAGGCCTTAAATAATTAAATAATTATTTTGAGCCCATTTCCTCAATTTAATAAATCCAATTTATTAGTTAATTCTATTTAATTAAAATAAAAGGAGTAACAATTCAATAAAAGGGAACCAATTTAGTCTAATTAAATTGTTCTATCTCCTGGAATTAATCCGAAATTAATTCCTCCGTTACCGGTGGATTGTGTGTGACTCTTTAGGTTAACCCTCAGCTAGATTTGGCCGAATTTTCAATCATCATATGATGGGAATTCGTCCGTCACCATGGGTGGCCGTCTAGCAACGGTTCATAGCACTAGAGACAAGGTGAATATTATGGCGTGAACGTTTAGGCTCTTTAGTACGTTTGTCCTTCCATCTACCATTTCAGACTTGTAGTCTAGGGTGTGGACAATAGGTGTCGGTACCCATTCTACTAACTAAAGTTTTGGCGCGTCCACACCAAACATCACAGGAATCTCATCCCACTGTTCAGTCACTGTGGCCATAGATTTATTGAAGGGCGAGTCTCAGAATGTAAGTGAGACATTACTGTCAATCCTTTTGACAGGAGATGGATCCTCTGTTAGGACCTATTGTTCACACTACACACCTTGACTGCACTAGATAGGGCTTATGACAACCGAGTCTGTCGACTTGGTAGCCTCTTGCGAAATCTAAGATACAGACATGGTGTGTATGTGATCATAATAGTCCCTCAAGTCCAAGGACCAAACCCGCACTGTCGGAACCGGGAATCCAAGCCATACTGATCAACCCACTCAAAGTTTCCCATATGATGATTCCCACGAGTCCCCTCAGTTTGCCGGCACCAAGCTGGCTAGCCCACTAACATTACGTGGACGACCCACGTCACTTGTCGATGAAACGCGACCGCAATCGCTTACTGCACATCTCAAAGGGACTCTCGATACCCTATCTTGAGGTCCTTCGGCTAGGAGTATATCAGACAGATCCACAGAAACTGATTTCATGACTTGCCATCCTATGCCCAGTCCAGTTTCTTGGATTAACCTTTTGGTTTGTGGGTTTGTTTGTGTATTGAACAGTTCGTAATATAAACCAATTAAGTGAACACAAATAAAGTATTAATGCCAAATATGAATATCACTTTTATTTATAAACTTTATTTAAACACCATATCGTCACAAATAGGTTACATAGGCTTAACAAGATTGGTTTTACGGTCACCTATTCTAACAGGTTAAAGGATTCTTAGACATATCTAAGCCTAACAAGATTGGTTTCACGGTCACCTATTCTAACAGGTTAAAGGATTCTTAGACATATCTACATTTATAGAAATATAAAGCAGAAATTAGCAAATGATGGTAATATTATAGTTCAAGTTGAAGACATGGTATTTTAGTCTTTAACCCTCCCACTATCTACGAAAGTCCACCACTCTTAAGTAAAGTTTCGGGAAACCATTTCCTAGTGGGCTCTAGATCCATAAGAATGATCTCCATGCCCTGGTTTTATGATTCACATGAAGAAACCTCGTAGGAGAAATCCAATATCATTCTCATCCAATAAGATTCCCAAGATATTTTACCTCACCTCTTCGCATGATCCCGAGGACTCCAAGCGAACCAGGTTACTTAGTATTGGGCCCGACCCATCAACCAAATCATGCCTCAACTGTCCCCTCCTCACCCCCCCCCCCCTCACGATTCGTGAGATAGGGAAACAGTGAGCGCAATCTCTTTATTCACAATAATGGTGCAGCTTTCCTTTAGTCCAAGTGTGTCATGACTCCTGAGACCACACTTGGGTAGTGGTAGCTTCCTCACCATATTGCTGTGGATGGAAGGCTTGGACGGATCAAAACCATTTTGATCCAAGTCCATTATGTGCCTAATATTTTATTTGGTTCAACAAAATGAGAGTTTGTTTTTTATAATGACCGAGACCTCATCACATTAAATGTCTTTACTTGCATAAATATCCAATATTCATAAAATGATAAATAAATACGCCGCATGCAATAAATATAGCATAACGCTGTTAGGATGATCATAAGCCCAACCTATGCGACCCACGGAGCCCACAATGAGTCTATGAGCTGTATAGGGTGGTCCTACACTATTAAAAAAATAATTAACCTATTGTCATTCCAATGGGCCTTGTGGCTCTTCTTGTTTTTTTTTTTTTTTTGCGGTTTGATGTATCACTTTAGGCCTCCGTCCAACATGGGACTCCAACTCCGTGGGCTTGTTATTATTACAAAAATTAAAACCTCGCCACAATCCTAACTACTCTCATTACATAGGAATAGTAATAGGAATACATGGAATAAGCAAGCTTTAACATCATGAGGCGAAAAACCGGGAGATGATAGTTCCGAAACAAGAGGTACGCACATCCCACGCGACAGAAATATAAATGCCATACATTCATACACAAAGTCTAGGGCTCTTGTGATCATCCCATGTTGATCCCATCAATACAAAATTATACCATATAATCACGCCAACATATATATTAAAAATATCCAAATGATGTCCAACATCACAAGTCATAAACATATAGACAATGTACAAGCTTCAAATTTTAAATCTAATAGACATCACACACAATGCATGTTGAAAACCCCAAATTAATTAAGCAATTTTGATCATAAGAAAAATTCAATCATTTCAAAATCAAATATGCAAAATTAATTTGTTTTCAAAAGATATACAGAAATTACCCAAAAATCAAATTTTTAGGAAAAATAAAAAACGGGCACAGAACGGCCCAGCTATCGTGCCAACTTGGCTGCCTGCGCGTCGAGCGTGCGCGTGCCCATGCCTCGTGCTGGCTCGACCAGCAGACCTTGTTGGCCCTCGGCCAGCAGCACGCGCGCCTGCGCACAGCATGGTGTGCGCGGCCACCCCTTCCAACATGCACGCCGGCCAGGCTGTGCGCAGGCGTCTGCCCGCAAGCCAGTGGACGGCCAGCAGGGGCGGCAGCCAACCACTGCCAGTATTGTTCTGTTTTCGTTCGTATCGTGGTTTTTTCGTTTCTCATTTCAGCACATATATATAAAATAACTGAAAATAAATATGCAATTTTTAAAGATCCAATCAATAAAATATCACATACATGATGTCTATTAAATTTAAACACTTAAACAAGTTCATCAATTCATATGTTTACACATACATAACATGCTTATAAAACCATAAATGCAAATAGAACATACGAAGCACATAGATCTATGGCTCCTCACATCGAACCGGGCTCTAATACTACTTGAAGGACAAACAGATCCATCTGGGAGCTCGAGGGGAAGCGAGTATTGCGTTATTTAAAAAATATGATCAAAAAGATCCCAAGAGGTGTACCCTTGGGTGCTTGACCGAGCGTTCGGAGTAGAATACGATAGTAAATAACAACATATCATATAGAGCACATACATTCCAAACGAAAGAAACTACAAGAACATTAAACCGAATGTTAGCTTTGTAGTTTTCTAGTGCACGGCAATGAGCATTGTTCCAGGCCGGTAACATTCACCAAAGTTCAAAACCATGAACTTTCTAACGTAGCGGGAGAGATGTCATTTTTTCTTGCTAGAGAAGAACGGATCTACAGGATGAGATCGGAGAAGAGATCACACTATGAAATTAGTGTTCCATCTTCATCTTACTTTGTTGTTGAACTGATCCTAGGTCCATGAAGCAACAAAGAGGATTTAGAGAGTAGAGAGAGGGGCCGAAAATGGCTTGAGAGAGTGTTCTTCTTTTTCCTAGAAAAAGATGGGTAATGAATCTCTTGTTTTTGATGATAGTATATACACATATATATACTTTATTAATGTGATTATTGGAATGTGTATAGGTTCATCCAAGGATGTTTAGATATATTCCAATCAATCCCCATTAATCTTCAATCAAGCCTACCATTTCATAAGGTATGATTTAATTATATCAAGTGAAAGAGACTTGATTGGAATTAATTTATCTCTTTCCAAAAGAGACAAGTCAACTAGTCATCAAAGGCCTTCATGGCTGATTTTAGCTTCAAATAAAGCTAGAAAAATCGGCCACCTTCATTTAGAATAATCCCAACTTCTTCTAATACCAAAAGTGGAATTAACACCTCTCTTGAGCGAAGATTTAATCGACTGAATTTTATTATAATCTAATTACAATAAGCCCAAGAACTAAATAAGCACAACAAAGACAATACTAATGGTAACGAATACTCATTTTATTCATTACATATTATTAAATTACATCAAGTTGTCAAATAGATTACAAAATGCCAAACCAATTGGCTTTCTAGTCACCAATTCTAACAGGGTCAACAACTATACTGGAAATGGTTGAAGAAATGTCTGTTGGTGGTGGAGTACTAGCTGGTATTGGGAGTCTTATGGATTCCCTAGTGTTAAGCCACTTTTGTGTTACGTATGGTGGCGATCGTTAGGTTGTTTATGGTATTATCATATTTGGCAATGGTGGACAAGGGCACAAGGAGTTGATTATCCAAAGGCATGGGAAAAGCGTTTGTTGTTTGGACATGCCAGTGAGGTCCATTCTTCTGGCGATCTGGGTAGATTTGTTAGGCTTCATTATTTAGATCAAGATATTGTTAGAGTAGATGACGAGAAAGCCAATTAGTTGACTAATTGCAATCTATTTTGTACAATGTTTCTCGAATGTAATGTTGTATATTATGAACAAAAGATTATTTTTGCCCATATATTTCGTGAATGTATCTACATTATTATCGTATGTCAAGGACAAAGCCCACATGCCACATAAACCAATAATGTTGGGTCATGCATTTGATGGTGGCTATGAAGCCATCTTCTGGGGGTTGGTTTGAGACGTTCCAAGTCGATAACCCTCTAGAAAAGGGTTATCGAGGGTTCTATAAATACTTGTACTAAGTGATGTATTCATATGATGAGTGTCGTACTTCATTGACGACAAACATCTTATGTCTATGCAATTTAGTGGGTGTTTGCCTGACTCGCAGAGTTGCCGTATGTAAGACCATGTGGCATGATCTGTATGACTAGAACTCCTTGGCTACAATAGTACATGAATTCGTCCTTTGACTTGAGGAGCCACAATATCCTTGTGTATCAGGCAGTTGTATTTTGATCTTGACTGACGTGGCTGCAAACATACATGGTTATCAAAGGCCCTATTCCAGTGTAGTGAGAACATACATGGAAGTTGGTGTCTTCCAAGAAAGGATTCATCACCCATCATGAAATGATAGCGTTCTCCACTTTGTATAGATCTCTAGAAGTTTGTGACGACAACTGTCAATCAAATAAGAATGTGTTTCCTATGCTGATTAAGGAGAAGCACAAGTAGTTTAAATACATAGACATTGAAGTCCGGGATAAGAACCGATTGAGAATTCCATGCCCTAGAGCTTGATTGGGAGATAGCTTGATGGAAGGACCGTATCTATCGCACAGCTTACAGGTTCACGCTATTTTCACTTATTCTCTAGTATCATGGACCATTGCTATACGACCACCCATGGTAATGAGTAGTTTTCGATTAATGAGTTAATAAATAGTAATTAATTAACTATGATTTAATTAGTGTAGAGCAAATAAGTTGTCAAATTAAATTGTGTAATTGACACAAGCCCAAGTCTAGCTGAAGTGAAGGAAAGCGGATCGGCCTGGGAACGCGGCGGAAGCGCGGTGGAAATAAAAACTTGCGGAATATAAGAATTTAAATCGCATTCAAGGGGTGTTCCCTTGAACGTTCCCGCTGTATCTGTCTATAAACGCATAATATAAACATATAAAATAAACATGCGTTCGTGGCTATGGAATAAAAAAGAAATCAAGAGCATAAAGATAAATCGGAATACCTTTCTCGATATTTTATTTCGATCGGCTACACGCGTTGACTCCTCCCAACGTTCATTCACGCGAGATTCCAACGTAGAGACCCTCTAACATAGTCCACACCACACTGGGAGAGATCTCATTTTTGTTGCTAGCAAAAAATGGATCTAGAGGATGAAATCAAAGAAGGGATTACACTATCAAATTCGTGTTCCTTCTTGATCTTACTTTCTTCTTCAATTGATCCTATATCAATGAAGCAACAAAGAGGATTTTGATAGTATAGAGAGAGAGCGTGTGTATAAAGAGTGTTCATCTTTTTTCCTAGAAAAAGATGAATAATGAAATTCATCATACATAGGTGTTAGTAAATACTCATATATATACATAATTAATGTGATTATTGGAATGTGTCTAACTTCATCCAAGGATGTCTAGATACATCCCAATCAATAACCATCAATTCTTCAATCAAGCCTACCAACTTTTAAGGTATGATCAAATCATACCAAAAGAGAAGGGCTTGATTGGAGTTGATTTGTCTCTTACCAAAATAGACAAGTCAACTAATACCTAGCATCCAACATGGCCAATTTTTGCTCCCTCCAAAGTGGCAATTTTGAGCCATGCTTATTTAGGAAAGAAGTCCAACTTCTTCCTATTCCATAAATGGAATTAACACACCTCTCGTCAAAATTTAACGGACCGGGTTCTACCATAATCCAATTACGACGAACCCAAAAATTATATTCAATTTAATTTAATGTCCACTTAAATAATTCCTATTGATCTTTTAATCCAATTAGAAGATCCAACATCTCAACTTTCCATATTAATCGATAAATCCTATTTACCGATTAAACGAGGGCCCGATATAATATCGGCCCGTCCATCCAATGGACAATCCCTTATGTAATCCAAGTACTTATCATCCTCTGAAATTGACTCCAAGTCAATTCCTTCACCTCCTCGGTGATTTGTGTGTGACCCTTTAGGTTCACCCTCAGCTAGACTTGGGCTCGTGTCCAACAGGAGCCCGTCACCATGGGTGGCCGTCTAGCAATGGTCCATGACACTAGAGACTAGGTGAATATTCGCGTGAACATTTAGCCGCCGATTCCGTACGAGTACGGTCCTACTGTCGACCGTCTCCTGGCCTTAGTCTAGGGTATGGAATTAGGCATCGGTTCCTATCCTTGACTAGGCAACTATGCTTCATTCCCGAGATACGTTTACTCTATCGATCGACGTAGGAAACCCTTTCCTACTCAATCAGTTGCTATCACCATAGACTTTCAGAGTCTAAACCATCTCAGAGCGCATAGGAGACATCACCGTCGTGTACAAACAGGGGACAGATCCTATCTTGGAATCCACCATCCTCACTACATACTCCAACTGTACTTGACAAGGCTTATAATGACCATCTTACAGAGTGATCACCTCTCGCTAGATCCAAGATACAATCTTCATATGCACGTGACTTCCATCATTCCTCAAGTCCGAGGACTAATTCCGTACTATCAGAACCGGGAATTTTAGTCATACCGACCTGAAAGCCTGGGATAGGCATGTGGATTGTCTTGGGAAATAGCGCGAATGCGGAAGCACGGTATAAATTTAAATTACAGAATATAAACATGCTTTATACGTAAAATAAAAACACGTTCAAGGGGTGTGCCCTTGAAGTTCCCGGGTGTTCGGTGTATCTCATGAATTAAAGACATGGAGGCCATAGGATTTGAAAAGAAAAAGGAGACGAAAACATAAAAGAGACCTACTGATTTGTCATTTTCGTCTTCTAACCGGTACTCACGTTGTTCCCCGATTTGCTCCAAAATCTCGTATGTGAGATCCTCCAAATTGTGACACACAATCCGCTCACGTATCTTGTACGTCGTGCTAGCCAACGAAGAAGTGTATATTATTTGGAGAGGACGGATCAATCACACGTTATTACTTAACGGGATTAATCCTCCTTTTTGTTCAATTGTTAACACAAAAGAACAATACTTGGAAAGAGAGAGAGAGAGAGTGTGGCGGACGAGACGAGAGGGAGAGGACACGAGAGAGAGTGTGTGTTGTGTGTGTGTTGGAGTTTCATCATCTCTCTTATGGTGAGGGGCTAGGACTATATATAGAGGAGGAGTTTAATCCTCTTCAAACTCCAACTCTAGAAGACTAATTTGACTAGGACTTTGACCTAGTCAAAGTAGTAATTTGACCTAGTCAAATTAATCCTAGCCATCCATCTCTCCTTTTAATCTCAACCATCAATTTAATTTAATGGAATATTTAAAATCTATTTAAATATTCCACGGGCAATAAATAAATCTAATAAATATGAATATTTATTCTAAGCCCATTAAATTAATTTTCTAATAAATTTAATTTATTAGATAAATCCCTTTTATCTAATAAAAGGAATTAATTCTTTCCAAGAAAATTAAGGACCCGATTAAATCCAATTTAATCATTTCATTTCTCCAAATATTTAATTCTAAATTAAATACTTAATGTGTGCGGATTGTGTGTGACTCTTTAGGTTCACGTTTCAGCTAGACTTGGTCGGATTCCTAGAATCCACCCGTTACCATGGGTGGCCATCTAGCAACGGTCCATGGCACTAGAGACTAGGTGAAATTACGGGGATGAACATTTAGGCTCTAATAGTATACTTGTCCTTCCGTATACGGTCTCACTACTTGGGGTCTAGGGCATGGAAAATGCATGTACCCATTTTGGACCTAAGTGTCGGTCTGTCCTTTACTAAACGCCGCAAGGGAAACCATCCCTTCTGTTTAGTTACTGTGGCCACAGATTTTAGGGACAAGACACAGAGTATATGTGAGACTCAACTGTCAATGCCTTTTGATAGGAGACAGATCATTTCTTGGAAACTACTGTCACTCTATACACCGGAGTTGCACTAAACATGGCTTATGACTTCTCAAGTATTTCTTGGCAATCTCTCACCATATCTAAGATACAGCCCTGATGTACAGGTAAACTCAGCAGTTTCTCAAGTTAGAGGACTTGACCTATACTATTGGAACCGAGAACACACGTCATACCTAGCCGACCCTACTCAAGGTCCTCCGTAAGACGGTTCCCGCGAGTCACCTCAGTCAGCTGCTCCCCAGCAGGCTAACCCACTAACATTGCTTAGACAACCTTCGTCACCCCTCGATGAAATACGACAACAGATGCTTAGTGCAAGTCTCAAGGGGAATCTCGGTACCCATTTTCGAGATTCCTTGACTTGGAGATTTCTGGACTGATTCGGCAGGACTGATTTCATGGACCTACCTCCAAGCGTAGTCCCAGTCCCCGAAATACGTTTTTCAGTCCGTGGGCTTTGTTTGCGTAGTGAACAGATAAGTATAAAGCAGATAAAGTGAACACAAACAAAGTAATGCCAAAATGAATATCAATTCTTATTCATTAATAATTTATCAAATCCCTGAAATTGTCTAGACATAGGTTACATTTTACCTGCCAAGATTGGCTACATGGTCACCTATTCTAACACGACCAAGCCTCAAGGCTTCCATATGATGATTCCCGCGAGTCACTTCAGTTAGTCGACCACCTTGTCAACTAACCCACTAAAATTGCATAGACGACCTTCATCTGTCGCGGATGAAACTCGACACTCACCCAGTGAATGCAATATTTAGTGCAAGTCTCAATAGGACACTCCATGCCCAGTCTCGAGGTCCTCGACTTGGAATGTTTCAGACCAACCCTCAGAAGTTGGTTTCATAGCCGTCATCCAATGCACAGGCCAACTACATGGGTTATCCAATTGGTCTGTGGGCATTTGTTGTGACGTTGAAATGCCGCTCAACGTTAGTAGTAAGTACAAAAAACACAGTGCCAGTGATGAATACTTACTCTATTCATCAGGAAAATATTGTATTAATAAAGATTGACGAATAGTTCCCAAAATCGCTTATCCAATTGGCTTTCTGGTCACCGATTCTAACAATCTCCCACTTGACCTCAAAGCGAATTACCCATGTCTCTCAGAACCTTTTGAGAGTGAGTAGTCTATGATACTGGCTCAGTCTCGCAGGTCTACTATATTTTTCTGCCGAGGTAATACGGTCTAACCGTATCTCGCCTCTTTCTACCATCACTACCTGTCGATGGTGGTTGTCTAAGAATTTTTCATGGATCTTGTGATGAGATCTCGGGCCCAAAAGGCTTTAGCCATAGCCTAGTTTTCAATCTCCAAGGCAACTACTGGCTTAGCCGTGCTAGGCACTACATCCATCCAATGGATTCTATTTTCATCCAAACCACTTTCCAGAAACAACTTCCAAAGTTGGCATATATTCGACTTTCGTGATGAAACGTTGTGGTATCTTGCTTGGAACCTTTCCAAGCTACCACACTCACCATTATGTCCGAACATAAATAGGTATTTAGACTAAATATTATTCACATGATTCTAGAAGCTAGTATCGCTATAGCCTTCTAGAATCAACTGTCCATAAACCGTGCATCGAGAACAGTTCTCTAATCCTTATTCAGGTCTTAAAGACTACTCTCAACTGCTGTCTATTGCCTCATCGGTACACACCCGATATCCGTTGTTATGTATGATGCATAAACAACATCAGGCCCTGTGCACCGAAGAACATACCCATACTGCGTACGACAAAGACGTAGGGGATGTAAAACATCTAAGCTTCCTCATTAGTCAATCGTGACTAAGTTTTGGACAGCTTGACCCTATTCATGGAGAATTGCGTGAACAATGCTCGTGTTTCCAGTATTTTCTAACGTCTTAATTTCATTCCAAATTAATAAGACGTTACACACTTAACACTCGGAACACTACTACACTACCACTGACCCTAATGCTCGTTACTGACTGAGTCATACATCGTATGAATTCGTCAAAATGAATATTCCAATTACATGAAATCTCAAACTCAGTTTGAATTTCAAGATAGATCCCGCGGCTCCAAGCCATTGATTCAATCCCGATGTCCAACATCGCTTCTCCATATGCCCTTTGGATCATGTTCCAATTGATCGATCGGACCCGGAAACCTGTACCTATTAGGTATCTAAGGTATTCTCGTCGTCCCTAGGAGGACTGGAATATAGTTAGTGGGAAATAACTTGATGTTTGCATTATTTTGCACTAGACCTGCACAAACCAGACACCGAGTTAGTCTGTCTTCCTACTAGTCCCTTGACCCATGTAGGACCATCCCACATACTCAAGAACTTTGTAGGATACGGGATTTCCAAACCATATCCAATATGATAACTAGAATCATGACTTTAAGAAAGTGCATGTTTCTCAACTTAGCAACTTTCAAGTCCATGTCCAGATGGGCTAAGGTAACTTCAGTGAAATACCCGACGAACCAAGTCCAACAGGGTTCGTTTTCTCCCTTATCAGAGACCACTCAACCATAGTCATTTCGAGAAGAATTTCACTAATTGAGAATTCCATTCTCATTCGGATATTCGAGAACTTCTACTGAATACACATCCTTTTGATCTAATCAAAAGGTAACCAATTTGATTCACCACTCCAAGTCTAACACACCGAGCCTATCAAAGGTTCTTAGACTTGTAAATCCTCTTTTAGTCTTGTGTATTCAGCAACCTCACAGATATCCTTTTTGGATCCAATCCAGTAGGCTATTGGCACTCCCACTAAATACACACCTTCTCGATCTAATCGAAAGGTGACCAGTTTGGTTCACCACTCCAAGTCTAATTCTTCGAACCTACCAAAGGTTCTTAAACTTGTGAACCCTCTTCTGGTCCTGTGTATTTAGTAATCCATAGAAGTCATTTTGGATCCAACCCAATAGACTATCGGCAAGCCCACTTTGTCTAAGAAAATGGCTCTTTAGTCTTTGCCTCCTCAGAGAAGATTTGCAAGCAAGCATATCCAAATCATCTATTGCTATACTCTTTGGATCTTACAACTTCCTCATCCTTAACTAAAGGAAACTGACCTAGCCATGGATGCCAAATCCGTAAGTTCATCTTGATTGTATCCATTTTTAGTCATTTATTTTGAGTACTCATAATCCAATTATGGGACAGTGTCAAGTGTTTATGTACCAAACCTAGCAGACAAGAATCTCCATTCTTTGTCAAATAAAAGTAATTTTATTGATCAAATTATTGTATCCAAAATTGTCCAACAATAAACGGAACATATTTTGATCATGCTAGGTTACATAATTCCCGCAGACACAATCTTAACATGTGTGGTATTACGTTCCATAGACTTATTAGTCTTAGACATCAACAGTTAACAAAAAAACATTCAGTAGATTATAACAATATTATATTTAAGTTAATACTTGGTCCTTTAGTCATTAATCCCTCCCACTATTTCTACGAAAGCCCATCACTCTCAAATGGGGTTTCGGAAAATCATTTTCTAGTGGGCTTGGGATCCACAAGCGCAATTCTCCATGCCCTGCTTTTACAATTCACATGAAAAAAGCCTCATGGGAGGTATCTAACACTATTCTCAACCGATGAGATTCCCAAGATACTCTGCCTCACATCTTCACATGATCCCGAAGACTCCAAGTGAATCATGCTACTCGATGTTAGGCCCGGCCCATCAACCAAATCATACCTCAACTGTCGCCCCCCACGACTCGTGAGACAGGAAAATAGTGACCGTACTCTTTGTTCACAACAACGGTGCAACTTTCCTCTATTCCAAATGTGCCACGACTCGTGAGACCACACTTGGGTAGCGGTAGCTTCCTCACGACATTGCTATGGATGGAAGGCTTGGACAGATCAAAACCATTTTGATCCAAGTCCATCATGGGCCTCATATTTCAACTTGGTCCAACCAAGTGAGAGTTCGAATTTATTGACCGAGACCTCATCACATTAATATTTTGCATGCATAAATATCTAATATTATAAAGCATTTAAATAAATGCATTGCATGCAAGTAAATCTAGCATACCGCTCTTGGATGATCACGAGCCCAACCTATGCAACCCACTGAGCCCACAGTGAGTCTATGGTCTGTCTAGGGTGGTTCTACACTATTACAATAAATTAACCCAATGTCATGCCAATGGGCCTTGTACTCTATTTGTTTCGCCTTGATGTCTCCCCTTGGGCCTCCGTCTAACGTAGGCCTCCATTTTCTCCGTGGGCTTGCCTTATTATACGTTAAATGTAAAACCTCACAAAAATATTTCTAACTACTCTCATTACAAGAGAAATGGAATACATGGGAAATAAAAGGAAAAAGACAAGCCTTAACATCATGAGGCAAAAGTGGGAGATAATAGTCCCAAAACAAGAGGCACGCAGGCCCCATCCAAAAGAAATTTAAAACCATACACATGTCAATGGGCTTCGTGATCATCCCTTGTTAATCCAATTAACAAAACACAACATAATTACATATCCAATATAATCATGCTCCAAATAATACAAGCCATGTATAAAATAAATGATATCCAATATCATCCCATAACATAATTAAATGCAGAAAAATACATGTCAAAAATGGATATTAGAAACCTAGTACAACCTATGTATATATATATATATATATTTTGTTTGGAAACCATTTCCAAAATAATCTTAGGCAATTTAATTTTAGGAAAAATCATTCTCAACTAAAATTAAATCAACCATAAATTAAATATTTTAGAATAAAATATGCAGAATACCAGAAAAATAAATTTTCTAGAAAAATGGCGAAAAAACGGCCCAGCCGTTCGGCCGGCTGCACAGCCGGCCGCGCGCGCGTGCGCGCAGGCGTCACTGCCTGTGCTGGGAAAATAAAACAAACAATAACAATTAGACAGGGAAAATAATGTTAATCGGCCATTAACAATTTCAAGCCATAAATGTACTTTACATCCCAAAAAACACCCAAACCAAGGGCCAAAAACTGCAGTATTCTAACAACCAGATTATCTTAATATTGACAGGCAATATATGTATTAGCAATGAAAGACAACATACGGATTGACCCGGGAGGAGCACGAATGAGGAAGCACGATATAAATAAAAAAATATGAAATAAAACATACTTGTACAGAAACGTAAATACACGTTCAAGGGGTGTTCCCTTGAACCTCCCGAGTGTTTGGTGTATCTCATGATTAAAATAAACATGCAATTATCATGGTGGCCATAGGGTGGAAATGAAGAACGTAAATAAAGACCTACTCGGTTGCAGTTTTGTCTTCGTACTGCTACACGCATTGTTCCATATTTTGCCACCAAGATTCCAATGATAGGAACCATCTAAATCGTCCACGCAATGCTACCGGTTCTTGATCCCTGTGCTAGCAAGAAATCAAGAGTGTATATAGGGAGGACGAATCGACCAAGCGTTATTAATTAATGTGATCAATTCGTCTAAAATCCACTTGTATTACACAAGGAACTTAGAATTTTTCTTGGAGGAAAAGGGGAAGGGGACGAGAGAGAGAGAGAGAGGTTGGCCGGTGATGTTGTGTGTGTGTGTGCTCACAAGATGATCAATCCTCTATGTGTATGCTTCTATGAGTATTTATAGAAGTAGAACAATCCTATTCCACTTTAAACTCTAATGAAGAAGCACACTTTGACTAGGATTTTGACCTAGTCAAATCCTAGTCAAACTAGACTTAAGATTTAGTCAAACTAATCTTGGCCCTTGATCTCTCTACTTTAATCTCGTACGTCCATCAGCTTGATGGATTATTTATAGAATATTTAAATCTTATTTAAATAAACCATAGGGCTTTAAGTAATTAATATTTATTTATTTTAAGCCCATTTCCTCATTTCTAATAAATCTAATTTATCAGTTAATTCCATTTAATCTAATTAAAGGAATCAACAATCCAAGAAAAATGGAACCAAGTTAATCCAATTAAATTGTTCAACCCCCCGGGATTAATTCTAAATTAATTCCTTTGTTATCAGCGGATAGTGTGTGACTCTTTAGGTTCACCCTCAGCTAGACTTGGCCGAATCTCCAATCATGTCATGAAGAAGATTCATCTGTCACCATGGGTGGCCGTCTAGCAACGGTCCATGACACTAGAGATTAGGTGAATGTTATGGCGTGAACATTTAGGCTCTCCAATACGTTTATCCTTCCATCTACTATCTCACATCTATAGTCTAGGGTATGGACCTTCAGGATGTTGGTACCCATTCTTGACTTAAGCATTGGCTCGTCCACAGTAAACGTCACAGGGATCCCATCCCAGTGTTTAGTCACTGTGGCCACAGATTTATGGAGGATGAGTCTCAGAGTAAAGTGAGACATTACTGTAAACTCTTTTTACCGGAGATGGATCATCTCTTATGACCTACTGTCCACACTACACATCTTGATTGCACTAGATAGGGCTTCTGACAACCGAGTCTCTTGACTTGGTAGCCTTTTGCCAAACCTAAGACAAAGGCATGGCGTGTATGTGATCTCAGTAGTCCCTCAAGTCTGAGGGCTTCCATATGACGATTCCCACGAGTCACCTCAGTCAGCTGGCAGCTAGCTGACTAACCTACTAATATTACATGGACGACCCTCGTCACTTGTCGTTAAAATGCGACCGCAATTGCTTAGTGCAAGTCTCAAATGGACTCTCGATATCGTATCTCGAGATCCCTTGACTTGAAGTGTTTCAGACCGTTCCACATAAACTGATTTCATGAACTGCCATCCAATGCGCAGTTCCAGTTTCTTGGATTGACGTTTCGGTCTGTGGGCTTTTCTTGTGCCACATGAATAGTAGTAAGTTAATATAAAGTAGTAAGTGAACACAAACAAAGTATTAAGCCACATGAATATCACTTTCTTATTCATGATAATCATTAAATCACCGAAATTGTTCAAACATAGGTTACATAAGCCCAATCAGATTGGCTTCATGGTCACCTATTCTAACAATCACCCACTTGACCTAAAGTCAATCGCCCATATGCTTAATCCCCATCTTCTCAAGATGCTGCCCATGAGCAATTTGTCACATAAGCTTTGTTAACGGATCTGCTGTGTTGTCTGCTGAGCTGACTCGGTCCATCCGAACGTCACCTCTTCTACCATTTCCCTCAAAAGATGGTAGCGTCTAAGTATGTGCTTGGATTGGTCATGGGATCTCGGTTCCTTCGCTTGCGATATTGCTCCGTTGTTATCACAGAAAATAACGACGGGCTCGGCAAGGCTAGACACCACACCCAACTCTTGGATGTATTTTCTCATCCAAACCGCTTCTTTGGCAGCTTCTGAAGCTGCTATATATTTGGCTTCAGTGGTGGAATCAGCTGTGGTTTCTTGCTTGGAACTTTTCCAAGCTACCACACCACCATTGAGTTTGAATACATAGCCCGACTGAGACTTGGCATTGTCGTCGTCTGTCTGGAAGCTAGCGTCGCTAAAGCCTTCCAAAATCAATTCCCTATTGCCACAGACCAAGAACATATCCTTAGTCCTTCTTAGGTGCTTAACGATGCTCTTGAATGCACTCTAATGTGCCTCGCCTGCATAGGACTGATATCTACTAATTACACTCAAGGCGTAAGCGATGTCAGGCCTCGTGCAGTAGATGGCGTATTGGATGCTGCCCATGGCAGAAGCATAAGGGATGCCTTTCATCCTTTCAAGCTCCTCATCAGTTTTCGGAGACTATTTCTTGGATAAATAGATCCCATGCCTCATGAGAAGGAAACCTCGTTCGGAGTTATCCATGTTAAATCTTTTCAGGGTTTTCTCCACATGAGTTCTGGGTTAGTCCTAACATTCCCTTAGATCTGTCCCTGATAATTTGGCTGCCTAGGATGTAGGAAGCTTCACCCAAATTCTTTCACGGAAAATTGTGTGGATAACCATACTTTTGTGTCACATAACATTCTAACGTCATTCTCAATGAGCAGAATGTCGTCCACATAAAGCACTGGGAACACTTTAAAGATCCCACTGACCTTCTTTTATACACAAGGGTCATATTTGTTTTTGATAAAATCATATCCTTGTATGACTTCATCATAACGAATGTTCCAACTACAGGATGCTTGTTTAAGGCCATAGATGGACTTTTGGAGACCACAGACTTTCTGCTTTTTCTCCAACAACAGTGAATCCCTCCGGCTGATCCCTATAGATCTTTTCCTCAACGAAACCGTTTAGAAACGCCGTTTTCACGTCCATCTGCCATATTTCATAGTCATACCATGCGACTATGGCAAGCATGATCTGAATGGACTTAGCTATGGCTACTAGCGAGTAGGTATCCTCAAAGTCGACCCCAGGTTGTTTGGTGTAACCTTTCGCCACTAGCCTAGCTTTGAAAGTGGTAAATTCTCCTTGAACGCTAAGTTTATGCTTATAAACCCATTTACACCCAACTGGTTTAACGCCTTTGGGTGGGTCTACAAGTGTCCACACTTGATTTGTGCTCATTGAGTTCATTTCAGCTTTCATGCCCTCAAGCCACTTTCCCGAGTCGATGTCAGACATTGCGTCCCCGTATGTCTTAGGATCCTTATCCAGTTGACCAGTCATGCCTAGGAAGCCATACCTCAGTGGAGGGCAAGGCACTTTAGCTGACCTACGATGGACTGGAACGTTAGTGGTGACTGCGGTGCAGACATGACAAGAGCTGGCGGTTCAGGTACCATGGTCGGCTCCTCGTGAGGTTGTTCTGAAAGAATCGGTATGGCCCAGAAATGCGGCGGAAGCGTAAATAAAAAGAAATTTAAAACGATTTCAAATGGGTGTTCCCTTTGAATTCCCAGGCATTCAGTGTATTCAAAAGCATCATAACATAAAGAAAAATATGCTTGAACATGTGGCTAGAGGAGGAAACGAAAATGTATAATAATTTAAATAGGAACATTACCTTTTCGTTTCACATGTAGAACGACAACAAGCATTGATTCCCTTTTCGTTCACCTTAGGATTCAAATTAGAACCCCTCTAATTTATCCACACCACACTTGTGGAAGTAAATCTAGATCTACTGCTAGGTAGAAGATAGATCAATGAAGAAACGAAAAAACATATTACACTATTGATTAGTGTTATACATATTTCTCATGTTCTATCTTGAATTTAATTCAAAGACAACTCAAAAAATGGAGAAAAGATGGAAGAATTTCCATGGCTTAGTGAGAGTGCAAGTTAGGGAGTTGAAAAGTGTATACATATCTTGTGTGTAGTGTAATCAAATTACATACAAAAACAAGTTATTTCCAAAATAACTTCCACATACTATGCACAACATGTGCACCACTACCCATCATGGCAAGCCACATCATTGCTTACATGGATGATATTCAACTTCTCTTCAACTTGCATCAAACCTTTGAACTTGAATTTCAAGTCATGGACCGGTTTTGACCAGTCTTGATTTAATCAAGTTAAATCAACTCCAATCAAGAATCATTGGGTCCATATTAATCAAATTAATATTAAACCTTATTGAAATCCAAAAGTTTGTTCAACCCAATTAAATAAACATAAGATCAAGCACTAATTAATTTATCCAATCACCAAATCCAGTAAATTAATCCAATTAATTTAAAGGTGTTAAGCCCAAAATTAATTAATTCTTGGGCCATCCATCCAATGGATTTTCCAATAAATGATCCAATCATTTATATTCTCCTTAATTAATTTAATCTAATTAAATTAATTCGCTTCTTTCAGAATTAATTCCAAATTAATTCCACTACTTTCATAGTGATTTGTTTGTGACTCTTTAGGTCCACCCTCAGCTAGACTTGGGCTTGTCTCCAACAAATTGATTAATTAAATCCAATTCAATTAATTATTTTTGATTAACCATTCGTTAGAAACGCCCGTCACCATGGGTGGCCGCCTTGCAACGGTCCATGGCACTAGAGACTAGGTGAATGTTGGCGTGAATATTTAGGTTTCGAATTCCATACAGATACAGTCCTTCCATCGACCATCTCCCAGCCTTAGTCTAGGGCATGGAATTAGGCCTCAGTTCCCATCCTGGATCAGGCAACTATGCTTCAAACTCGAGACGCGTTTACTCTATTGATCGACCTAGGCAACCATTCCCTACTCGACCAATTGCTACGGCCGTAGACTTGAAGAGTCTAAACCATCTCAGAGCACATAGGATATATAGTTGTCAAATACTGACAGGGGACAGATTCTCTCTTGAAATCTACCATCCTCACTACATATTCCAACTGCACTGGACAAGGCTTATAATGACCATATCAAAGACACGGTCACCTCTCGCCAGATCCAACATACGGCCTTCATATGCATGCGACTGCCATGATTCCTCAAGTCTAGGGGACTAATGTCGTACTATGGAACCGAGAATTCCAGTCATACCAACCAAGCCTACAAGGCTTCCATATGACGATTCCCGCTAAAATTGCATAGACGACCCACGTTTGGCACCGATGAAATTTGGCACTCACCCAGTAAATGCAATACTTAGTGCAAGTCTCTATACGGCACTCGAGGCCCAGTCTCGAGGTCCTCAACTTGGTAAGTTTCAGATCGAACCTCAAGGAGTTGGTTTCATAGCCGCCAACCTATGCGCAGCTCAACTCAATGGGTTTAACCAATTGGTCTGTGGGCATTTGTTGTGAAATTAAAACACCATTCAATGTGAGTTGTAAGCACAACAAACACATTTTGCCAATGATGAATACATACTTTGTCCATCAATATAATATTACTTTGATAAAGATCGACGAATAGTTCCCTGAACAACCAATCCAATTGACTTTCTGGTCACCTATTCTAACATGTTCGACATGTCGGGCATGTTGATCCTCGCGAGGTGGTTCGACCCATTCGGTACTTATCTAAAACCTCTATGTGAGGTATCCGCAGCTTCTGGCGCTGATGAATGATTCGTCTCACTTAATTCCTGAAGGAACCATTCATCACGTTGGACACCCGTTGGAAAATTTTTCTCCAAGAACACTGCATTCCTTGAAAAAGAGACTTTCTGTTCCGAGGGGTCATAGAAGTAATAACTTGCAGTTTCTTTAGGATATCCAATGAACCTGCACAAGCTTGACCTTGATTCTAACTTGTCTCCCACTAATCTTTTGACGTATGCAGGGCTACCCACACTCTCAAGTATTTGTAGGAAGCAGGCTTGCCATCCCATATCTCATATGGTGTTTGGGTCACAACACTAGTCGGTGCTAAGTTTAGTAACTTGGTTGTTGTTTCCAGTGCGCAGCCCCAAAAAACACAAGGGCAGTTCGGTAAAACTCATCATGGATCGGACCATGTCTAACAGGGTTTGATTTCTGCTTTCAAAGACCCCGTTCAACTGCGGTGTCCCAGGAGGTGTCCATTCAGAGACTATACCGTATTCTTTTAAATAATCGAGAAACTCACCACTAAGGTACTCGCCGCCTCGGTCTGACCGTAGGACTTTAATTTTGCACTCAGTTTGGTTCTCAACCTTAAAACTAAAATCTTTAAACTCTTAAGAGCTTCTGACTTGTACCTCATTAGGTAAACATAACCGTACCGTGAGTGATCATCGGTGAAGGTTATGAAGTAGGAGAACCCACCTCTGGTTTGTGTCCTTAGTGGTCCACACATGTCTGTATGGACTAAGTCCAACAGACCTGTGGCAAGCCTACTCTGTCCTACAAAGGGCCTCTTGGTCATTTTCCCTTAAAGGCAGGATTCACAAGTTCGTAGATCGCTCAAGTCCCCAACGTCTAAGTTCGTTGAGTCTACCAACTTCTTCATCCTTTCTTGACAGATGTGACCTAGCCTTTCATGCCACAATTGTGCATTCCCGTGACTATCTATTTTGTGTTTGTGTTGAGCATTCATAATGAAATTAGACTTTTGCAGGATATAGAGTCCGTTATTAAGTGTACCAAGCAGATGAGCAAATCCACCCTTCATCAAATAAAAATAATTTTTTATTGATCAAAAATTCATAACCACTATTGTCCAACAATGGAATGAAAATGATATTTTTGATCATGCTAGGTACATAATAAACTTCCTCCAAATCTATCCTAACACGATCACTAACTACTAATCTGGCGGTTCCTACTGCTTCTGCAGCAACATCCTTCCCTTTGCCAAGCTTTAGGACTATATCGTCACTACTCAGTTTTCTGGTTCTTTTTAGCACCTGCAAGTTGTTGCAAATGTGAGCTCCACAGCCAGTATCTAATACCCAAGAGGCAGAGTTAGTGACCATATTAACTTCAATCACAAACGTACCTTGCTTGGAAAGGAGTTTGGGGCAATCTCTCTTCCAATGCCCTTTCTCACGGCAATGAATACATATGTCATTTGTCCTCGACTGTTGCTTCGAGTCAACCTTCCTTTTACCTTTTCCTTTTCCCACTTTGGCAATAGGAACGCTCCTAGCATTAGTAGCGGTTGTGATGGCTTTTCCCTTTGCCTTCTTCTTTTTCCAACGTCCGGCACCCTTGCCTTTCGTCTTGGAAGTCGAAGCCTCTCCAAACAATACCAATGGCGCAGATTTTTTGGTTGTTGCCTCGTATTGCACCAAAATATTGATCAACTCATGGATGCCCTCTCAAGAGCATTCATGTTATAGTTAACAATAAATTGATCGAAGGAGGGTGGGAGCGATTGAAGGATCACATCAATGTACGTCTCGTTCTCGAGCCCTGCTTTCAGGTCGTCGAGCTTTTCCACTAAGGTAATTATCTTGACCCCCATGCTCATGCACAGAGGATCCCTCAGTCATCTTAGTTTCAAAGAACGCCTTGGTTGCGACATACCTTGTATGCCGGTCCGGGACTGCATAGCAATCCTTCAGCCATTATGGAAGGAACGTCATCTAGCCTCTCATACTATTTTTGTATCTCATTAGTCATAGACGCCAGTATGATGCTTCGGACCTTCCGGTTATCCTGATGCCAAGCCTCGAACGTCTCACTTTCTTCGGGCGTGGACCCTTCCGGCAAAGCCCGAGAAAACAACTTGTCCATGACATAGCCTTGGTTCTCATAATCGAGGATTATCTTCAGATTGTGCAACCAGTCGTTGTAATTTGTTCCATTAAATTTATTTTTCTCAAGTACGGTTGATAACGGGTTCTTAGACATGGTTTTAAATCTACATTTAAAAACGGAATATAATCAGCATAATTAAAATATTTTTTAATAATAATGAAAGACTTGGACTTCAGTCATTTAATGCTCCCACTATTTCTACAAAAAACATGGCACTCTCTAACGTTGTTTTCGGGAAACCCTATCCTAGTGGGGAAACCCCGCTTTTACGATTCGCATGAAAAGCAACTTGTGGGAGGTATTCCATACCATTCTCGTCTAACGAGATTTCCAAGATGTCTTGACTCACCCTACCTTTTACGTGATTCCGAGGACTCCAAGTGAATCACGTCATTCAGGCGTTAGACCCGACCTAATCAACCGAATCATAGCACTCACTGCTACCCCCATGACTCATGAGACAGGCAACAGGAGTGTATTCACTTTGTTCACAACAAAGTGGAATTTATTTTCAAGACAAAAGACATGCCACGACTCGTGAGACCACACAAGTGACTAAACCAGCTTCCTCACTTTGTCATGGATGGACGGCTTGGACGAACTACTAAAGTTCTAGTCCATTTATTAAGGGTCTAATATTTAACTTGGTCCAACCAAGTAAGAGATTAATGACCGAGATCTCATTATATCACATACATACATTATGCATAGATCGTTTTGCATGATATAGTATTAATATGATAAATAAACCATTCATCCATCACATAAGCCACATGCAAAAATAAAAGCCTAGCACGCCCGGTTGGATGATCACAAGCCCGAATCCTATACGACCCACTGAGCCCGCAGTGGATCTATGGTCAATCTAAGGTTGATCCTACACTATTGCATGTAATAATAGAAACCCATCAACACACTGATGGGTCTCTTTTCCACCAGGTCTCCATGGAACTCCTTGGATCCTCCTTTCTGGGCCATCCTTCATCTCCTTCATAAAAAATAAAATAAAAACTCACAACTATACTACTCTCATTACAACTTAAAAAGAAACCATGGCAAACACCCGGGGGGAGTATATCTGGAGGGAGATAGAAAGCCTTATTAGTCCAAGGCAACCAGAAGAGGGAGAGAGAGAGAGAGCGAGGAAAATAAACAAGATATCCAACACCGTCAATCTATAAAACAATAAAATAATTTCTACCCTCAAAATTGGGGGCAACAATGGCAATACTTTTCTTGTTAGGAAAACTTTTCATCATATTCAAACAATATTAAATTTTTGTGGTTCCAAACCAAGCAAAAATATAATATTTTTAAATAATGTCTTTAAGAAAAACATGCAAAAAGAATAAAATAAATCCAGAAAATTAATTCAGAAAATAGAATAAGAAATCGGCGCCCTGGCCGAAAAACACAGGCCAGCAGGCCTAGCCTGCCGCCTGCGTGCGCCAGTTGGGCACACGCGCAGGCTCCCCTGCCAGCGTGCGCGCGCGCGGCCGCAAGCAGGCAGGATCTACTTGCCTACGCGCGTTGGTTGGGCGGCCATGCACAGGCGCCCTTGCCTGTGCGCGATGCCCTGCAGCGCAACCTGCAGTAAGCACGCGCATGCTGGTCGGGCACGCGCGCGCATGCTCAATTGTCTGCGTGCACGCACGGCCTGACTGGTTGTGCGTCTGCTTGTCGCGCGCGCCAGACACGCTGGCCGGGCGCGTGAGCAAGCACCTCAGCTTGCGTGCGCGCGCCTGGTAGCGCCTCCTGCGCGCACGCCTGGCCGTGCACACTACGCGCGCGGTCAGCCGGCGGCTGCCGTGTTTGCCAAGTTTCTGTTTCGTTATTATTTTTTCTGCCCCATTTTTCAAGAAACCAAGAACACCAAGATTTCATGCAAATTTAATATGATGAACCCATGAAAATACGACATGCTTCAAACGTAAATGAAAAGCAACGTAAATCACGTTTTGCACGTATAGCACACAAAATCCTAGGCCTATACACCGAATCAGGCTCTGATACCACTGAAAGAAAACGTGGATCGACCCGGGAGGAGCACAAATGCGAAAGCGCGATATAAATAAAAAACATGAAATAAAACATGCTTGTACAGAAACGTAAATACACGTTCAAGGGGTGTTCCCTTGAACCTCCTGAGTATTTAGTGTATCTCATGATAAAAATAAACATGCAATCATCATGGTGGCCATAGGGTGGAAACAAAAAACGTAATTAATGACCTACACGGTTGTAGTTTTGTCTTTGTACCGCTACACGCGTTGTTCCACGTTTTGCCACCAAGATCCCAGTGATAGGAACCCTCTAAATCATCTACGGAATTCTACTGGTTCTTGATCCCCGTGCTAGCAAGAAATCAAGAGTGTATATAGGGAGGACGAATCGACCAAGCGTTATTAATTAATGTGATCAATCCGTCTAAAGTCCACTTGTATTAAACAAGGAACTTAGGATTTTTCTTGGAGGAAAAGGGAAAGGGGACGAGAGGGAGAGAGAGAGAGAGAGAGAGAGAGAGAGAGAGAGAGGTCAGCCGGTGGTGTGTGTGTGTGTGTATGCTCACAAGATGATCAATCCTCTATGTGTATGCTTCTATGAGTATTTATAGAAGTAGAACAATCCTATTCCATTTCAAACTCTAATTAAGAAGCACACTTTGACTAGGATTTTGACCTAGTCAAACTAGACTTCAGAATTAGTCAAACTAACCATGGCCCTTGATCTCTCTACTTCAATCTCATCCGTCCATCACCTTTATGGATTATTTATGGAATATTTAAATCTTATTTAAATAAACCATACAGCTTTAAATAATTAATATTTATTTATTTTAAGCCCATTTCCTCATTTATAATAAATCTAATTTATTAGTTTATTCCATTTAATCTAATTAAAGGAATCAACAATCGAAGAAAATGAAAATCAATTTAATCCAATTAAATTGTTCAACCTCCCGGGATTAATTCTAAATTAATTTCTTTGTTACCGGCGGATTGTGGGTGCCTCTTTAGGTTCACCCTCAGCTTATTTTGGCGAATCTCCAATTATCTCATGAAGGGAATTCGTCTGTTACTATGGGTGACTGTCTAGCAATGATCCATGGCAATAGAGACTAGGTGAATATTATGGCGTGAACATTTAGGCTCTCAAATTCGTTTATCCTTCCATGTACTATCTCACAGCTATAGTCTAGGGAATGGACCTTTAGGATGTTGGTACCCATTCTTGACTTAAGACTTGACTCGTCCACACTAAACGTCACAGGATACCATCCCAGTGTTCAGTTACTGTGGCCACAGATTATGGAGGACGAGTCTCAGAGTAAAGTGAGGCATTACTATCAACCATTTTGACAGGAGATGGATCCTCTCTTAGGACCTACTGTCCACACTACACATCTTGACTGCACTAGATAGGGCTTATGACAACCGAGTCTCTTGACTTGATAGCCTTTTGCCAAACCTAAGATACAGGCATAGCGTGTATGTGATCTCAGTAGTCCCTCAAGTCTGAGGATCAAATCCGTACTTTTGGAACTGGGAATATAAGTCATACCGACTGACCCTACTCAAAGTCTTCCATATGACGATTTCCACGAGTCACCTAAGTCAGCTGGCACCTAGCTGGCTGACCCACTAACATTGCATGGACGACCATCGTCACTTGTCGATGAAACACGACCGCAATTGCTTAGTGCAAGTCTCAAACAGACTCTCGATACACTATCTCGAGATCCCTTGACTTGGAGTGTTTCAAACCGATCCACAGAATCTGATTTCATAAACTGCCATATGAATATCACTTTCTTATTCATGATAATTATTAAAACACCGAAGCTGTTCAGACATAGGTTACATAAGCCCAATCAGATTGGCTTCACGGTCACCTATTTCTAAAAGGCAAGCAAAAAAAATTTTACTTACACCAAAATACTGTTTGTGCCAAGGCAAAATATTTACACCCAAAAAATTTTGGGTCAGCCAAACCAAACCTCACTTTTTCTTCACTACTTTGTTCTTCTATTATTGCATGAACGAGTGCACTTGGTGCCTGAGATTCATCTCGAGTCAACACCTCATCTCTCCAGGTCAATGCCTTTCTTACTAATCTTCATAAAATTGAATAGAAAAAAGGGTTGTATTGTTTCATTTAGGGTTTCAAGTGTTAGAATAGGTGACCAGAAAGTTAATTAGATTACTTGTTCTGGAAACTATTCGTCGATCTTTATCAAAGTAATATTATACTGATGGATAAAATAAGTATTCATCAATGGCAAAATGTGTTTGTTGTGCTTACTACTTACATTGAATGCCGTTTTAATGTCACAACAAATGCCTACAGACTGATTGGTTAAACCCATTGAGTTGAGTTGCGCATAGGTTGGCGGCTATGAGACCAACTCCTTGAGGGTTGGTCCCAAAACGTTCCAAGTCGAGGACCTCGAGACTGGGCCTCGAGTGCCCTATAGAGACTTGAACTAAGTATTGCATTGACTAGGTGAGTGCCGAGTTTCATCGGTGTCAGACGTAGGTCGTCTATGCAATTTTAGTGGGTTAGTTGGGAAGGTAGTCCACTGACTGAACTGACTCGCGGGAATCGTCACATAGAAGCCTTGGAGGCTTGGTCGGTATGAGTGGAATTCCCGATTCCGATAGTTTGGGATTAGTCCTCGGACTTGAGGAATCATGGCAGTCGCATGCATATGAAGGTTGTATCTTGGATCTGGGGAGAGGTGACCTGTCTTTGATATGGTCATTATAAGCCTTGTCCAGTGCAGTCGGAGTATGTGGTGAGGACAGTGGTTTCCAATAGAGAATCTGTCCCCTGTGAGTATTTCACAGCTATGTCTCCTATGCGCTTTGAGATGGTTTCAACTCTTTAAATCTACGGCCGTAGCGATTGGTCGAGTAGGGAATGGTTCCCTAGGTAGATCAATAGAGTAAACACGTCTCGAGTTTGTAGCATAGTTGCCTAGTTCAGGATGAGAACCGACACCCAGTTCCATGCCCTAGACAAAAGCTGGGAGATGGTCGACGGAAGGATTGTACCTGTATGGAATTTTGAGCCTAAATGTTCACGCCAATATTCACCTAGTCTCTAGAGTACCATGGACCGTTGCTAGACGGCCACCCATGGTAACGGGCATTTTCTGATTAATGGTTAATTAGAAGTAATCAATTAAATTAGATTTAATTAATCAATTGTGTTGGACACAAGCCCAAGTCTAGCTGAGGGTGAACCTAAAGAGTCACACACAAATCACTATGGAAGTAGTGGAATTAATTTGGAATTAATTTTGGTAGAAGTGAATTAATTTAATTGGATTAAATTAATTCAAGGAGAATATAAATGATTGGATCATTTATTGGGAAAATCCATTGGATGGATGGCCCAAGAATTAATTAATTGAATTAATTAATTTTGGGCTTAATACCTTTAAATTAATTGAATTAATCTATTGGGTTTCGTTTAATTAATTGATTGGATCAATTAATTAGTGTTTGAGCTTATATTTATTTAATTGGATTGAATAAACTTTTGGATTTCAAGGTTTAAAATTAATTGGATTAATTTGAAACCCATGGATCACTTGATTTAATTGGATTAAATCAAGACCGGTCAAAACCGGTCCATGACTTGAAATCAAAATTCAAAAGTTTGATGCAAGTTTAAGAGGCGTTGAAATTCCTCCATGTAAGCAATGATGTGGCTTGCCATGATGGCTAGGTGGTCCACATATTTTGCTAACATGGTTGGAGGTTTAGCACAAGTTGTGCATTAGTGTGTAAGTGGTTTTGGAAACTACCTACAACTACACAATACATGTATACACTTTTCAACTCCCTAACTTGTACTCTCCTCACACAAGCCACGAAATTTTCTACATTTTTTCTCCATTTTTGAGTTCTCTTTGAATTTGATTCAAGATGAGAACATGAGAAATACGTATACACTAATCAATAGTGTAATACGTATTTTGTTTCTTCATTGATCTAGCTTCTACCAGCAGTAGATCTAGATTTACTTTCCTAGTGTGGTGTGGACAAATTAGAGGGGTTCTAATTTGAATCCTAAGGTCAACGGAAAAGGAACGAAAAGAGAATAAAAGCTTGTTGTCGTTGTACATGTGAAACGAAAAAGGTATGTTTCTATTTAAATTATTGTACCTTTTTGTTTTCTCCTCTAGCCACATGTTCAAGCATTTTTTTTCTGTATGTTATAACGCTTTTGAATACACCAAACGCCCGGGAATTCAAAGGGAACACCCATTTGAAATCGTTTTTAATTTCTTTTATTTTACGTTTCCGCCGCGTTCTCGGACCGTACCGATTCTTTCATCAAGTTGGGAAAAACGTGGAGAAAAGGAGTTAGGTTTTTGTGGGGGAGAGAAATGCATTTGAGAAGTCAGCAACTGAACCCTGCTTTTACACTTTGATTAAGGCACGTGACTGTTCACGTGTCGTTGCTGTTAAAAACCAACGATGTGGGGCCAAATGTGTCCAAAAATGAAGGGGCTCATTCGGTGGGAGCAAAAGTGCAATTATTCGTGTTATATCATAGTCCTGATGCTTATAGAAGTTCACAGTGTATTGGTTCGCAAACTAATGCATAAGAACAATCACACGAAACACACGTGCCACCCACGACAAGCTTAGTTTTTATTTATTTGAGAAACCTAAAATCATGAACAATAATTAAAACATGAAAATACAATTTATAGGACCATAAAGAATCCGATTATGTTATCCTAGTTATATCGTAATACCAGAATTTATAGAAGTTCGCAGGATACTGGTCAACAGGCTAATGCATGAGAAGAATAACCTAAACAGCATGTGTGGCAAGCAGGAGAAACAAAGTTTTATTTGGTTGGACAATCTTAAATTAACTATTATTAAATCTTAAATAAATAAAGAACAAAAAAAACCAAAACAATGGAGAGTACATGAACAGTGCACGTGCGGGCGACGACAACCAGATTTTTTTTCTTTTATCACAATCTTCAAATTAATAGAAATGGAATTAGTAGTGTGAGTGTTAACCACATGAGCATTTATTAATTTATAATTAATAATGCAAATGAATTCAAGCAGTGGGTAAAATACAATTTACCCCCTGTATTATTGGAAAAGTTCAATTTACCCCCTATAAAAAAACAAAGTGCAAAAAATCCCCCTATACTTTTAGAAATGGTGCAATTTACCCCCTCGACGCGACTGATTTAGGGGGGTTAATTGCACCATTTCTAAAAGTATAGGGGGGTTTTTTGCACTTTGTTTTTTCACAGGGGGTAAATTGAACTTTTCTAATAACACAGGGGGGTAAATTGTCTTTAACCCTCAAGCAGTGCGAGATACAACTACTGTAAACGAAAAATTCTAGTCTCGGGAAAGAAAGCGTGTGAGGGGTGGTAGACACAAAATTACAACGAAAAGACATACCATTAACAGTCTTTTATTGATAGGAGTAGATGATTTATTGGCACTACAAGAAAATTAACAATTATAAGTGACATGGTTAAAAATAAATAGTCATAGTAAATAGTTATTGACCACGGTCACATAAGGATTGTTGGTCGTGGTTTTTATGAGTGTGGCTAAAGCATTTGTCATGTCTAAAAGCATAAGAAAAATATTTACTATAGCTCATATATAGTCATGCCAAAAATAGTTTCCATAGTGGATAACATACGTTTTTGTATCAATTTTGCTTAACCATAGTTAATAATAATTATTTACCATAATTTTAATTCATAGCTAATAAAATTATAACCAATAGTTAATTCTCATTACTATTCATTAAAAGGAGGAGAGAGAGAGGAAAATATTTTCCACAAATTAAACCTTATATCAAAAATGAAAAGAAAAAGAATTGTGAGGGCCAATTTTGATTTCTTTCTAAAAGCTGTTTTTTTTTTTAAATCAAAGGAAAAAATAAAGGAATTGTATTTACAATTTCGAATTGAGCACTTACCATGTTTATGTTACCATTTCTTATAAAATTTATAGTTTGAATAAAAGATTTAAACAAAAGAAGAAGGACGAAGATCACACAAATGTGCTTTTTTTTTTAAACAAAAAAAGAAAAGTAAAAAGAAAGAGATAAAGATCTGTCATGCATGTTGTGCTCTTGGAGGTACTTGTTCTGATGATGGTGGTGGTAGCAGTGAAAGTAGTACCGGCACATTAAAATCAAGGAGCTTCGAAAACATCATACCATTAACCCTATAACATCTGTAGAAATAGCCTTTTCTAGTATCGATTCCATCTACAAGGTGAAAATTAAGATATATTAGAGCTCATACAAAATTATAAAACACAATTAAAGATTGAATGCAGTTAAAATTAGCCCTGTCAATGAATAGTACCTTGCCCTACCCAAATCTATTCCTAAAAAAAAAAAAAAGGTTCAAACCTAGGCCCACAAAAACTTTATCAGACCCAGGCCCATTAAAAAGTATAAATTGGGCCTAGGTCTGGGTCTCTACTCACTAATACCCAATCTTTCTCAAAATTATAACGGTTGGATCAAATAAAGATCCAATAGTTTTAATAAATTACCCTCATCCTTCCCTTTCTATTAGAATTTAAAAATCAGGATTCCAATATACCACCGTCGCCTACGACATTTTCTCAACACTTCCCCACTGAAACGCCTCGGCTGCATACACTACAACACCACCCACTTCGAATTGTCATCAACCTCCTCATCTCCGGCCAGCTCCAAGACTGCATCGGCGGTGACTACCCCCTCTCAGCCACCATTATGTTGGAGTTCGCCAAAGGCATCTTTATAGCGGTGTTGGTCTCGATTAGTGGTTTGGGATTCTGGTGAGCTCCACCGTGACGATGGTGGTGTACCCCATCAAAGCCACGAAGTGTTCGACCTTTTTCCTTACTTCTGTGGATCTATTTTTTAAATGTTCGAGTTTAATTTTGATTTGGGTTTGGGCTAAGGTGATCAATCTACCTCTGTTAACCGCATGAGCTTTGTTTCTTAAATATTTTAGTTTAGTTTTGATTTGTATTCGGACTAAGGTGAGCAATCAACATTTATTAATTGTAAGGGCTCTGTTTCATAAATATTTGAGTTTGATTTTGATTTGTACTTGGGCTAAGGTGAGCAATCTACCTTTGAGACACGAATGTTTCGGCGAGTGATGAGACACCAGAGGTGGTGGACTAAATAGTTAATACTGATGGCAAAAAATTAAAATAAAAATATCGGGTCGGCTCAGACTTGACCCAGATGATTGCGTCTAGTGCAATGTCTTTGGGTGTAGGGATCCATTGGGTCTTGCCTTGATTTGGTAGAGCCAAGGTAATATTAAATTCATTTAGGCCTCCTTTGGGTCTAGACTTGGGTAGGGCCTTACCCTATCTATTGACAAGTGTAAGTTGAATCGCTGAATAAAGAACTGGGCTTATTTAAGAGAATAATGTAAAATTAACAAATATAATATTAAAATAAAACTAACAACAGATGTAGTGCAAGTCAAACTCATGGATTTCAACTTGTCAATTTTAATTTTTTTAATTTTAATAAGAAGTCGAACCTTCGGAGTTCGACTTTTTTATTCAATTAAAATAATTTAGTTTTTATCATTAATAATTTAATAATTAATTATAAATTTAATTAATAATTATATTCCATAATAAATTTAAATTTTTCAGTTGCATTAATTTCCTAACTAAAATTTCTTCATCTTAGTTCTATTTTCATGAGAAGGTCAACAAAACCATCCGATCTATGAACAACATTTCAACGTTAGTTATGTACCGTGTGATTTACTAGACTCCAGTGAACACTTACTCTAATGCATCCTTTCCAAAAATTTTATCTAAAGTATACATCTTATATCGCTAAAAATTTGAGGAGCAGGTCTGTGGGTGTATACAGGTTCGATCTGTAGGACATTACTTTTGTCCAAAAATAAGAAATGTTGGTGGTGGATTTTTTTTTTTTTTTTCTAAAAATACATTTCTATAACATAGATTATGTTATTCAAATTGTTGCAACACTAGAAATATGTTGAATTTGAACACAATTTCCTGTGTCATAATTACACTCATATCACCTATTAAAGTTGTGTTTATCTCTTCTTCTTGTTGATTTAGAAATATTTTGAATTTGGACACAATCTCTTGTGTCATAATTATACTCGCACTACAATAAAATCGTTAAATACCAATGAAAATATATTTACATTCTCGTTGCTAATTTACACTCACACTACAATAAAATTCTTGTTGTTAATTTACATATTTAATACAAGAAATTTATTTTGTTATACATTTAGCAAGGAAATTTGCTTGCTAATAAATTTAGCAATGGATTGTATAATATATATATATATTGAATAATGTAGATTAGCAACGAAAATTTTGCTTACTAATTAGTTCAACGCTAATATTAGCGTCAAACGTTTCCTTAGCTATTAATCTTTTTTCTTGTAGTGTCGTATCCCCTATTAAATTCATGTTTATCTTTTCTTCTTGTTGATTTAAAAATATTTTGAATTTGGACATAATTTCTTGTGTCATTAATACACTCATATCCCCTATTAAAGTTGTGTTTATGTCTAGTTCTTGTTGATCGTTTTGCTTTTTCGCTTTAGTTTTTTTTTTCAAATTAATTAGAAATTGCATTATAGCCATCCATCCAGACATTTAAAGAAATATTGTTTAAAATTATTGTCTACACTTGGTGACCTTGTGTTCTATAACAAACGGTGAGGATCATGCCACATCGATACAACTGTTGACGTGGCATCATCCTTACATCTTGTTATGAAAACCTTTCATATAAGTGAGTGTGAATATCATCAGAGAGATTTTTCTCCATTATATTCACTCTTTATATATTTATATACGCACTCGTATAAATAATTACTTGTCGATTCTTTGCTCACACTCTCGATAGAACTAATACTGTGAAAGACTACTTCTACGGGTGTGGAGGGTTAATGGTGTGCTCTTTTTAAAGCTACTTAATTTTAATTTGCTGACACCAACTCCACAATCACAACAAGTACCTCCAATGGTGCAACAGGCATGGTAGATCTGTTTTTATCTCTCTCTCTCTCTCTCTCTCTCTCTCTCTCTCTCTCTCTCTTCCTCTTTTAAATATATATATATATATATGCATGTGAGCGATATTTGCTCTTTTTCTTTTGTTTGGATCTTTAATTTGTTTTAAATATACATTTTATGAGAAGTACTATCTTAAAATTGGGAATAGCTAAATCTTGAAACTATAAATATGATTCTTTTGTGTTTCCTTGAGGCTTTTAGAAAAAAATAAAATTGGTGGTCTCAATTGTTTTTTTTTGTTTTTTTTTTATTGATATAGGGCTTGATCTGTGGGACTGATTCTTTCTTCTCCATCTTAAAACTCTCTCTCTCTCTCTCTCTCTCTCTCTCTCTCTCATGGTATTGGTCAGCACTATGCTTCATGGATTTGAATTACATGCCCATCCAAAAAATAAAGTCTAAATACTCGAAAGCATCAAGTTAAGATTATTAGAGAAGTACCTCTAAGAACGCAACACAGACATTAATGAATTTTGTATATCCGTATACAATGAAATCGTTATTGATGGTGGTGGTGACGACGAAAGTGGTGTTAGCATATTAAAATTTAGTGGGCCCAGAAACAGCATACCATTTACTCTCCAACACCCATAGAAGCAGTCTTTCTCCAACATTGGTTTCATCCCGAAGGTGAAAATTATCATATGCTAGAGTTCATACAAAATAATCAAATAGAATTGAAGGTTGAATGTAGTTGAATCATCGAATAAAGATCTACTTTGTTTCCATAATTTGAGTTGTGTCATCGTTTGTGTGCGCACAAAGTGTTTTGTATTGAGTATTTATGACACATAATATTGTGTCCAAAGTAGAAATATTACTGGTGTTACAATAATCTGACATATATAACAAACTATATTAAGGAAACATGTTCCTAAATATAAAAGTCCACCAAATAATTTTACAGACGAAAGCTACTAACAGACCATGAATATTTAATTTACCACATGAATATTGGATATAGTAAATCTTATATATAATAAACATTGCAATTATATACATCATAAAATGACTTTTCAATAATACTCTACGATTGAGCTGTATCATCCTTGGTAATTTAAGAAATATTAGAAACAACAGGCCAATTGTGCAAATTGATGATATATAACTGAATTTGAATTGTATATACATAGATCGCATTGCGTATCCTAAGTTTAATTTAGTTGGATCATCAATTTCACGTGAACACTCAGCCTTCAACAAATTCTCAAAATTGAGACTTTATTATTTGGATGGGCATGTAACTCCCACTACAATAGAAGAAAATTAACAATTATAAGTGACATGGTTAAAAATAAATAGTTGTAGTAAATAGTCATTGACCACGGACACACAAGGATTGTTAGACGTGGTTTTCCGAGTGTGACTAAAGCGTTTGTCATGGCTAAAAGCATGGAAAAAACATTTACTATCTCTCATATATAGCCATGCCAAAAATAGTTTCCATGGTGGATAACATATGTTTCTGCATCAATTTTGCTTAACCATAGTTAATAATAATTATTTACCACAATTTTAATTCATATCTAATAAAATTATAGCCAATAGTTAATTCTCGTTACTATTCGTTAAATGGTTGTTGGTATACCTTGACCGTTGGTTGCAAGTGCTTCAGCCATGACATTTATGTCAACCTCATTCTCAGGATCCTCGGGTGGTATTGGAAATTTAACTTGATCTGGTTCAGAATTATGACCTGAAAAATTTGCAAAACTGTTAGCTTCAGGATCTTCTTCTATCACGGGCTCGTCACAGCTCCATGATGGGGTGGTCCCTGTGTATTGAATTTCCACGTTTTCAAGGCTTTGTGTAACAATGACTAATTCAGGCGTCGAATCATCTATGCAATAATTAGAAATATTTGCAAAAAAATCACCACCAGAAGGGCCCATACAAAAATCACCAAAGGGCCTGCACAAAAAATCATGATTGGAAGAAGGAAGACGTGGCGAAAAGTGACATTTATTCACCCTGATGTCGGCACAACATCTGTAAATATTGTGAATAGTAAATATGTTCCTTCCTTTCCATAAAAAAATTCTGCAAGTCACTTATAAAAAACTACTAATTGGATATGGATAGAAAAGGAGTGTACGGTCCACGTGAAGAAAGAATCTTGTCATCACAAGCACAAGACAGATCTAATGATGTTCCTGATGGCGATCTTGATGAACCACTAAAGAAATGATGTGCGGATGGTGCATTTTGGGCACACTTCCAAAATAATGCCCCACGTCAGATGTGCTTGATGTACTACATCATATGGGGTTTAATGGTGTTTACAGATGTGGAAGGATCCTCTACGATGCTTATCTAGTCACAACACTCATTGAGAGTTGGCGCCTCAAAACACACACATTCACTTCAGTGTAGGTGAAGTGACAATTACGCTACAAGATGTCCAAGAAATTTTGGGACTCTCAATAGAGGGTCTTGCTGTGATTGGAATGGATCGAGACAGATCTACTTCTGATTAGCAGGAATATTGCCAAGTTTTCTTAGGTTTCCAACAAAATGATGATTAATTTAAGAGTTCACATTTGTCGACAAATGCAATTTCGCTACATATTATGCCGGCCGTGATTGATGATGCAACACCGTTCGCATCTGTTTTATAATATGCTACTTGTATGGCATTGCTACTATTGGATGGGTTGATGTGTCCTGATTCATCCGGGCATTTGGCACTGTTACTATATGCACAAAAATTAAAGGATACCGGCGCCACCTGGTACTATAGTTGGGGCAGTATTGTGCTTGCATTCTTATACCGCGAATTTTGCAATGCCACCACCAAGGGCAAAGCCCATATTAGTGACGCGTTGCAATTGCTGCAGGTAACATTAACTATTTATATTTGTTGTTAGCTATCTTATTGAAATATATTATTAAGATCAGAAGTTTATATTGTTTTACAGATTTGGTTTTGATCACGTATCACTCCAATAACACCCGGTCTTGGTGAGGAACGTGTACCGATGGAGTATATACAAACTTATAATAATTAATTCCTCCCAATACCACCGTATGGTACAATGTGGAACAAAAAGCACAGCTTCACCCGCACTATACGTTGGACTGTCCAAGTCTTTAGAGATACGCTAGATAGCATGAAGACTGGTCAGGTATACAACACTCCGAATAACACACATTTATTTTTGAATTTTAATTACGCAATTGTTTGAATCAAATCATTAGAAATATGCCAAATATTTTGTACGGGGAAATCACAGTCTTTGTCCCATAAATTAGACCCTTTTCGACACTCGTTAAGGGAATGGCACTTTTGGTCCCGTAACTTACAAAAATTAATATTTTTGGTCCTCCAGTTTTTTTTTTAAAGTATTTTTGGCTAGAGAAAAAATTCAATTTTTTGTTAGAGAAGATAGAGATCCCCTTTCCTTGCCCTAATTTCCTTCCAAAAAAAAAAAAATTTCCTCAAAATAGTTATATTCTCCCTCCCCGCCAAAGTTTTACCAAGTTGGAAAATGCACCAATTTTTCCTCCAACCGAAAAATACTTTGCTGCCACGTATTGGGCATGTGGCCAATGCCATTAAAAAACGAACAAAAAAGTGGATGAGGACCAAAAATACAAATTTTTGTAAGTTACGGGACCAAAAAAACCAATCCCGTAACGAATGGGACCAAAAGTGAAACTGACCTGATTTATGGGACCAAAAATATTATTTCCCGTATTTGCTTTGTACAGAAGTTGCTCTTTGAGATAATTGATTTTATTTTATGAGTAGGAAAGGTGGTGAAGGAAGGGACATTCTTGAGCACTAAGAATTCTCGGACATGGTATAGTATATACAATATTGACGAACTTCATGTGATAGGCAGGGTAAATTGCATAACATCCTATCTTTCGGTTAAATAGTTCGAAATATATGGAAAAAAATTGCATATCAGTCCCGTGAAACACAAAAATTGCTAAAAGCTTCCCTGTGTTAAAGAAATAGTCAAAAAAATCCTATGAAAATTAATACCCTCCAAAAAACCCCCTCCCTTTACAAATTAATGAGAGTGAGAGTTACTCGCCCAAAGTGAGAGTGAATTTATTTCCTCGTCAACTTATTTGTTGTAAAGACTATTTTAACCCTCAAATTTGAATTTCAATAAAATTATTTAAAGTAATCATTGATTATTTTTTTTCCTTTTCCTTTTTCTTTATTCTTCTTCAACCTTTGCACCTCATCTTCAACACCAAGCACCCCCACGCCGTTTCCGCCGCCACACCGCGCTCTCAGCCCCATGCTACCTTGGCATCGCTCCTTACCCCATTTGTCCCCGTTCGCCGCCTTACATCTAGCCGGTGACCGCCCTCGCCTGCGGAAAGGAGGCCAACACCATTGCCCCCACCCTCAACTTGGAGATGGGGGCTGACGGCCGTCACCCCCAAAATTTTCTAGGAGGATGCATGTCTTCTCTTAACAGGGAAATCCTACGAGAAACAAGTCGGAGTCTGTTTCTTTCTTTCACCGCCTCGGTATGGATCTTATAGCTTCACAGTTACAAGTTATTTTCTCATTACATTGGGTCTCTCAGTTTCTCTTTTTATGGGCTTCATTTTTTAATCTAAATATAATTTAATAAATTATATTTATTTATGAAACTTATTGATTAAATATCAAAGTACCTAAAAATTATATAAAAATTTTCAAAGTTAAAGTTTTAAATTAGAAAATCACAATAAAAAAAATAATATACTAAAATTTACTTTTTAAATTTAAATATTTATTTAAATAAAAATAAAAATAAATTATATAACTATTTTTATGTCCAAAAAATAAGGGCCCAAGTACGAAGCCCAATGACAGAAGAAGGTCCATTTATGTTCCGGGCCCACTCGAGGGCCCAATAGAAGCTCTGATCCAACCCAAGGGAAGGGCCAGATCAAGACCCCTTAGAAGAGCCCCAGGCTGTGTCCAGTACCAGGAGAAGGGGCCCAACCAGGCCCCATGACAGAAGGCCCATTGGTGGAGGCCCAATCCCACCAAGAAGTCCGAATATGGGTCAGCCAACCCTATCCTTATCCAGGGAGGATTTTCCTAACTACCTTCTTCATTTCAAGAGGCCTCGCCCTGTAGGACTCTGGGGAGGTCGGTAATTGACCCTTTGAGAGTTCTAGACATTCAAGAGTCCCTCCAGCCCGTTGAGTCCTCCAGATAAATACCAGCCCCCTTGGTTGGATTGGTAATATCGATTCTATACTTTAAACTCTCGAATTGCTCTATCAATCCACATTCAACATATTTTATGCTCACTTCACACGAATTCCCATGATTCTCTCGTTACTTTCAAGCTTATATTGTCCATAACTACTTACTGACTTGAGCGTAGAATGTTAATGCTTATTTTGTAGGTTCTCTTTCCTAAACTTGCAGAAATCAGAGCCACTCTACTGAAGTCTAAGTAATCAACCGGACTGTCCTCTTTTAGCTTATATCAATTGGTGCCGACTTTGGGAACACAGAACTAAGACGTGAGGACAATGGAAACCCCAATAGCAGGCTAGACAAGTAGAACACGGTGGATGCCGCTGCTGACCCTCAACTATTACAGGTGGTAGCGGGAGCAACCATGGCCCCCTCTGGAAGGGGTGAGGCAGTACCTTCTGGTCCCTCCGAACCACTATTAGACCCTCCTCTTGACAACACTTCCTCGGACACCTCATCGTATAGGTTTTCCAATGATTAATGACAGCCATCAAGCAGATGATTACCTCGGCCATACGGATGCAACTAGCAGCAATAGCCTCCTCCCCGTTGGCGGCGGTAGCTCAGACACCACTGGTGGCCCATCTGGTGGCTGAGGCCCCTAGGCGTAGCAACGAAATGCCCTCAGTTTGGGTTCTCCCTGAACCCCCTGTGGCGGACTTAGCCCCGCCTCCTCAGGTGCGGAATGAGCCCCCCCCCCCCCCCCACTCGTTGGAAGGCCTAATTGGAGCATCTATAGAAGAGCATACAAGATGTCAGCATCGGATGATGGGAGTCCCTTTTGGAATAGCAAGGAGATATTCTCTTCATCGAGGAGGTCATGGCGGACGAAAACATTGAATTAAATAACACTTCCACTAACTAATAGGCCTATTGATTGAGGCACAATAAGTAAGTTTACATGTTTATAGTAAAAAAATAGTTTTTCATTAATTTACACAACTTATATTTTCTATGGTATAGAAATAATATCAAATAATGTAGCAAATAAAATAAAGAAATTCTAAAATACTAACATTATGAAAAATGTGATGTTTAATTATGTCAAACAATCTTGAAGAGCTCAATATGAACTTTACATATGCAAATCTAAAGAGTCATAGTAAATGGTAAATTTTAATTGAAAGTACTATAAAAAGGTGCAGTTATCCAAAATGAAATTTAGCATTTGTTTGGTTCGGGTAAAAAGTGGGCGTATAAGAGAAGTGGAAGTAAAATGAATGTATAAGAGTATGTTTGCTAATTAGTTATGGAGAATAGATGGAAGGGAAGTAAAACTCGATGTATATGAAACTCCTCCTGGGTTCAATTTTATTTTCGTCCGAGATTGGGCAGAAAAGTGAACGTATAAGCCAAAAAGACAAAAAAATAAAATATTTTATTTTTGTTTACTCTATTACCCATATACATAAGTTTCCTCCATTGATAATACCGGTACATAATTTTTGAAAACAGATAACCAAATCACCAATAAAAGCGATGAAGTCAATTTCTTTATTTGAGGGCATTGGTAGTATTTTTTATTTATTTTAAATTGAATAGTTTAGAATATATGAACAATACTCATTTTGATGAATATTTTTATTCATAAAAAATATTCTTGTTCTTATTTGATGAATAGTTTTTATTAATAAAAAATATTCTTCTTCTTGTTTGATAAATATTTTTATTAATATGATTTTTAAACTATTGATAAACTAAAAATTGTTTTAGTATAAGATTAATTTATTTTTTCCTAATAAAAAATAAAAAGAATGGGTTAATCAGTAAAATTATAAAGATTAATCTTTTATTTTCAATCTATTTTCCTCGTACCAAACAAGGAGAAGTATTTGAGATTTACTCCCCTTTCACTCATACCAAACAACTTGAAGGAAAATTATTATTCTTTGCCTCCCCCTCCCCTTTCACTTCTCCTCCCCCTTTCGCTTCCCCTTTTCTCTCACATGAATCAAACGAGTCCTAATAAATATTTGTAAATTGTCTCTCTCTCAATGCTCTCACAAACACTTTATAACAACTTTTTTAGAACCAAAATGCTAATCAATATTTTTTTTGGATCGTGTAAACACTCTCTACCTCTCTCTCTCTCATTTTAGTTCTTGTATAGAGCACTTATTTCTCTCTAATTCATTTTTTTCATCACCCTAGTAATTGTTGTACCTCACAAAGTCACATTAATTGGTTGACCAACAGTATCTCGACCTTTAACTATCAGAGAATTATAAATATTAGGCACCTTGCCCGACGAAAAGGCTACATCTAGTACTGGACCGATAATTTGGATGATACGCCCCGGCTTGTTTTTTTTTCAATCGTGGAAACCTTAGAACCAGAAGTAGTAGGATTAATTCTCATAAGTAATGTTTTTTAGAAATCGAATGGATTCAACTTTTTTCTTTTTATATCTCTTTATTTTTATTTTGATAAATTTTCAATCATATTATACACACATTTAACTGTGTCACACACACTACTATTTTACAACTATATTCTGAAGTTGTACAAATATTGTAAAGACAAGAAAATAAAAATATTCCAAAATTTTAATAGAAAAAACCCATCATTTATTAACTCTTCGTAATTTCATTATTTTGTAAAATTAGACTGTAAAATTAACGTAGAAAATTGTTAAGGAAATGTGAAAAAGAAAAACAAATTACAACTTTCTGATTATTTCATTTAAGATTATATGTTACAAATGTCTCACGTTTATAAAAAAATATAAATTCCATTTCCCCCCTTGTGTTATCACAAACTAGCCTCCCCCTGTTTTTGAATATGCACAAAAAAACTCCATGTTTTGAAAAAAAAAGAAAAAAAAGGCGTGAAACCCACCTTCTGTTACTCCGACGCGCTCTCTGTGCAAAGATGCCTATTTTTTGACGTTTTTCCACACATTTTGGACTTGGTAAAGACTTAAATACTCCTCTTTGCCCTATGAAAACACTCTCATTGGAAGCATTATTTTTGGAGCTTCTGTTTTGTGTTCTTTTAGCTTTGAACTGTAGGTAAGAACGATCTTTTTCTCTCTATTTTTTTTTTCTGTTTTAACTTTATGTTTTACAATTTAGTTTCATTTTAATTGTATGTAGAATGGCATCATATTCTAAAAAATCCAATTCCAAAAGAGATGAGTTTATGAATTTGAGGTTCAAGAACCCTAAGTGCTATTATAAAAAAAAAATGTGGTCATCTGTGGGTTCGACGAACAAAATTATTTTGCAATTGCAGATCCGGATAGTGCAATTATTTCAGTAGGTTTAGCCTATTAATTTTTCTGGAAAAATTCATAGAATACAAGTTCAAGCACATTCTAGAGACTAGAAATAGAAGAAGAGGTTGAATCCAATGCATGAAGACTAGAAGAAAGGTTTATCGAACAATTATCCATACGCGAAGACATAATTGCAAAAGTAAAACATTTGGAGGCAATGACGGAATGCTAAAGGCACAAATTTGTGGCTATTTTTGTTGTAATACTGAAGTGAATCTCAAATTTAATATAGGTCTATCTCATGTTTATGCCACTTGAACTTGAACTCTGAACAGCCAACAAGAAAACATGTTCTCTATATAAAATATAGCCTAAAATAAGATAAGTTCTAAATCATAAAGAAAAGGCATCAAACTTCCATTAAACCTTAATTAAAAGAAGCATTATCCAAAAACCTAAATGAGTCAAATCATGACAAAAAGAAGCATATATCCAACAATCAAAAACCACCAAAGTTTTGGCAATTCAACAACGTTGCGACCAACAAAATAAAAAAGGCTCGAACACTAGCATCTGTATGACTTACACCACGATTTTCTTTTGCCGATGAACTTTGGGAGGATGGTTTTGGCCTATATGAGTTGGACAGATTTGTTATCATTGAAGACATGAATGTGCTTCTCTGTGCAAAATATTTTCTCTTGAAACCCCTGCTTCTGGTTCTGGAAGTATTTGTTGTTTGCTTTTATCCAATTTCCTAGATAAGGAAATTGGATTCTTTTGACTCCTTTGAGCTTTAGGTAGCTGCAATGCTTCAATACTATGACCTTAGAAGTTCCCTCAACCAGGTCTGAGATGTTGGCTAGTGCCTTCGTGCGAGGACTCCAAAAGGGACTTCTTCAAGTCCCTTTTGAAAGAAGTCCACCCAGATTCTGATAGCCTTCTAGCTAGAGCAAAGACGTATATCAACATGTAGGAAGCTCGAGCTTCTAAGAATGAGGGATAGGGGTAAAAATTGAAGGAACGAAAGGAGAAATGATCATCCAAGAAGCCCAAAGTAGAATTCTGAGATAAGAAGGCCCTCTTTCAAAGGGTTTATGTGTCTTATACCCCTCCCAACGCCTCTAATACGCAGGCGTGGATAGTGGTGGGAGGCATAAGAGGGGTTTCATAACCCCAAGAGGCCAAGAAAGAACCTACCAGACCCTTAACTTAGGGAGTGTGCAACTTTTGGTCCTACATAAATGGATTTGCAGGATTGAAATTGTAAATTAATTAGGTCATGTGCAAGTCTCATGCATTTATTAGGCCAAATTGCTCGGAAAATTGTAAAAATTTCAAAGTTATAAGACTAAAATACAAAATAAATTTGTGCAGAACAAAAATTGCCACCCCCTAAGTTCCAGGACTAAAATTGCATTTTTCCCTAGAAGCAACACATAAGTGTCACAGTTAGTTTATGTGGATACTTAATTGAGATAGACCTCAACTAAGACCGCACGCTCGCCCCTATGCTAGCTCGGCGCTCCTTTCCCCATTGACTCTCGTTCGCACCTTACCTCTAGTCGGTGGCCATCGACCTTGTGTCAGCCCAAAACTTTTCAAGGTGATGGGATCGCTCTCACCCGTCGAAAGAAGGCTGCCACCATTTCCCCCGCCCTCACACTAGACAAGGGGCAACGGCCGTGGCCCTAGAATTTTTAGGGGCGACATCACCGTCACTCTGGAAATGGAGGGCGACGGTCGTTGCCCCCAAAATTTTCAGGGTTGATGTTGTTGCCCTCACCAGCGGAAAGGAGGGCGATGTCATCATGCCTAGCCTCGGAAAGGGGGGTGACACGACGCTCGAGCTGTTGCCCCCAAAAAATTGTATAAATATATTGTTTACCTACTTTTTAAGATAAAAATTATGGTATATTTATAAATTAATTTATGTAAGATTTAAAAGTATTTAACATTAATTTCTATGATATTTAACATTTAGAAGAATAAGATCTAATGGTTGTGAATAAGTGATTAAATCCATCGGCTATTATATGATCAAAAGGTCAGATTCAATGGTTGTAAAAAATGATAATATATTATAAGTATATAATCTGTCATGATTTGATGTCTGTAAATCCCTTATTGTAAGGATTAATTACTCCTAATCATGTGGATTTAGTATATTTTCAGAAAATACACCTTGTAAGGAGTAAAGGTTGGTGAATTGAAGCCAAGAATGGCATTTGGAGGCATTCAAGGGAACAAGTAGAAAAGAGAGACAGATTCAAAGTTTCCACTAAGCGTGCCCACGCTTAACGCTGCAGTCAATTTAGGAGAAAAAGGAAAGCTGCGGATTTTGTTGAAGGAAGAAGGAATGAATGCTGAACACACTCTTGAAGACCCGAAATTCAACCTTTAGATTGCTAGGAATTAGATTGTTAACATGTTTATTAGCAATCATGTATCTATCCATTTTCCCATGTAGGTTCGTGAGGTGCTAATAGTTTAAATAGGAGGCACCTCACAACCTAAAAACCATCTCTTGTTTTACATTGAATCCTAGAGTTTAATCCAATATTCTACTTCTTCTATCTTCTCTTATTTTTATTACGTTGCCCAATTGCTAAAGGAATTCCACTTTTTAGTGTGTTCTTCTATTAGCATGTTAGGCTGAGTTCTTAATTTTCCGGTTAAATTACGGTGAATGCTTGATCCCTACAACGTTGTGAGATCTAATAGTGCTTAATTCTTTTATTAAAATCCGTATTCATGTTATTCTCTGCGCTCTTTTTACAAACGTCTGATTTTTGAATAATGTGATCGGTTGTTCATTATCAAGAAAGTTTGTTTAGCTATTTGAACTTACAAATCCGTAATTGTTTGTTTAGTTCAATAATTAGTAGCAACATAGCATGATTAACCGTGTCAAAGTGGTTAGTTTTGTTATGATGAATGTATGATCTGATCTAAATGAATCCTCGTAGGAATTTATTGGTTAGGATCAGGCCCTTCTAATTCTTAATGCTGTTAATAAATTAAATCTCGTGGACGTTCCCGAGGTTGTTTATTGATTAGAGATCTAGCCAACAGACGTTCCTTGGCAGACGAAAAGGTAAGGAAGGGTGAGGTTGTTAGGTCGTACCAACGACCATAACTGATCTACGTGTTTTAATAATTGTTATATTTGCATAGATGATCAATGGAAAGAATCAAGCATGAACCCACTTTAACCGGAAAGCTTTCTTATCTATTAATCTTCCCCTTTAATTTATACTTTGTTATTTTCTTTTAAAAGCTAAAAATCTGAATCTCCCCTCTTTTTTTTTATTTCTTTTAAGAAATCAACTTATCGTCGATCCCTGCGGATTCGACCCTACTTACCGCTTTCGCAAGAAAGTAATTATAGGAATTATTTTTGGTCGTTTTGACACCCATCAAATTTTGGTGCCGTTGTCGGGGATTGGTATCCTTAAGTTAATGTCTTTTTGATTACATGAGGTAAATATGGATTTCTTAGTTAATCGTTTGGACGAACTTACATCCCTTGTTCAAAGAATTGTTGCAGAAAGGTTCCAAGGAGTGAAGGCTTGTGGAGTCTGCAATTCCACCAATCACCCTTTCGATTTGTGCCCTGCTTTCCAAGAAGCACCCACTGAACACGCTGGTGCCGTAGGAGGATTCTTCGGACCACGCAAAGGAGATATGGCCCCTATTTCGACATGTACAATCCAGGATGGGGGGATCATCTCGACCTTAGTTATGATTCTCAACCTCAAAGTTGGCCACCATCTCCTCCACCTAATCCCAAACAAGGCACGTCTCTCGAAGATATGATGAAGTCATTCATCACTGATGCTCAGCAAATTCAGCAGAACACTCAGCAACAAATCCAGCAACTTCAGCAGAACACTCAACAATACCAACAGAACACCCAAGCGAGCATCCAGAACTTGGAGTCTCAAATCAGTCAATTGGCTTCAGCTGTCAATAGATTGAAATCTCAAGGTAAGCTACCGTCTCAAACTGTGATTAATCCTAAACAAAATGCTAGTGCTACTGTCTTATGCAGTGAGAAAGAGCTGCAATCAAACAAAGACAAAAAATAGCACTAAGCGTGGGCATGTCCAGCACGGTGAATCAGAGTAGGAAATTGAGATTCCACAAAAACAAGCCGACGAGCCCGATTCAACAAAAGCAAGCAATGGGGAGGATCACATAACGTCAGCACTAAAAGAAAGCCCCACGTCAGTACAAGTGCGAACTTTAGAGGAGAACACGACACCAACACCGGAATTGAAGCAATTACCTGGACACCACAAATATGCCTTCTTAGGGGAGGACGGCACATTAGTGGTAATTACCTTCAGCAAGCTCATTACCTTGGAAGAAGAAAAGGTAGCTCGTACAGTTCAAAAGTTTCGAGAGGCCATTGGATGGATTATCGTTGACATCAAAGGATTGAGTCCAAGAACTTACAAAAATAAAGCTTTTCACGACAAGATAAGTTCAAGAAAGAATTCTCTCATGGACCTCAAAGTTTTCCTAGGTCCACATCATCGTCAGGTGTATTTCAATGAAGAAGAGGACTTAGAGTGCCCAACTTATTCAAGTTGAGGCACAACGTCTAGCCAAAGACGTTAAAAGAAAGGCGCTACGTGGGAGGCAACCCACCTTTCTCCACCCTTCTTTGCTATATTTTTTTTTTTAATTTTGTGAAAAATGAAGTCTATAAGTCAGTTCATTAGACGCGCCCACACCTAGCAGATCAACCAAATATGTCCAGATCTTTGGATTCGTTGGTTCTGTTAAGCGTGCCCACGTCTTATGACCCTTCACAATTACAGAATTGTTTAACTTGCTAGACATGCCCACGCCTAGTGAGTCGAACAAATCTGTAAATACCACATTCGTAAGGCTCGTTCCCTTTCACATTTTCTGCTTTCTTTTGTTATTTATTTATTAAAAAAAATTCAAAAATCAGAAAATCCAAAAAGGAAGGTTTCATTTAAGGAAACTAGGGCAAGATTTAATCGATCCCTTTCATCTCTTTCAGCCCTTAAAAGAAGTAGAGCTCATTCCTCCTTACAAGCTACTACCACCACCGCCGGTACACTCCGCCACCGCGGGTATCCGCCGCCACTGCACCTGTCACTCTGCTTCACCTACACCTTGATCTATCACTGCGCATGCACTCAGGGACGTTCTCTTCCTTTTTTTTTTTTTCCATTCTTGAGTTGCATGCATGTATCCACATTGAGAACAATGTGGATTTTGAAATGTGGGGGTATGATTTTGCTTGTTGTATTTATGCTTGTTGTGAGATTGGCGAAAAAAAATTTGGTGCATTGGTGAAAAGTCTTTTGTGGAGAACTTTTTGTTGGTTGTAAAATGGTTTTGTGAAGATCCTGAAAAAAATTTGGCTTGATGAATTCCTCATCAATTTTGGACTACTCTTGATTGGAAGCATTATGCGAAAAAGGATATATGTCTCGTGCTTTAGGTAATTCATGGCTTGACAACTTGTTTTTGTCTCAATAACTTGAATTGAAAATTCTCTTATGTGGAATTAGTGGACTAGACAAAACCTTGTGAGCTTTTGAGCCTAAACACATTGATGAAAAATTTCATCCTTTCTTGAGTGAAAAATGCTTCTATGACTTTGTATTTCTAGAACTTGCTTTGAACCACGTCGAGGCTACATAAATGTGCAAGCATTTGGATATGACAAAGACGTTAGGATTGAAACCACTTTGGCCTAAATTGACTATCACATTATATGTTGACCCTAGTATGCCCACTTGAGCCTTTTTAGCCTTGTTTTGTTGATATGAACCGTTAACTATGAGCCTAACCCGTCATTTTTTAACCTTGATTTAGACCCTTCCAAGAATCATTAGAGTATCAAGAAAAATGAGTGTCTTTCTTAAAGAATGGTTCTCAAAACAAAATGAGGAAATTGAAACGTTGTTATTTCATGTTCTAAGGGTGTATTTCAAAATAAGTGTGGGGGTTTCAAATTGTGGTCTCATATTTTGTGGGAGCTTATTGTTACCTTGATCTATGCCTATTAAAAAAAATAGAGAGAGAGAGAGAGAAACAAAAGAAAAGAAGAAAAAGTTGGCAAAAGAAAGAAAATCCTTGCCATAAAAAAAGAGAAAAAAAAAGAAAGAGAAAAAGAAAGAAAGAAAAAAATCTCTCTCAAAAGAAACGAGAAGGCATAGTTCGGGAAGTTGTCAAAAATTGGTTGGGGGATTGAATTGAGAGCTATAAATTATTGTTCACTTAAATTTTTTTGGTGTTCTAATCTCTTGGAACTTAACTTCATTATCCATAAATTTCTACCCCCAAACCAAAGCCCCATTACAACCAAAATTGAAGACCTTTTGATCCTTGTGTATGCATGTTTTTAAAGTGGTGGAGATGTGGTGTATAAGCAAGCTTATGGTGAAACATTGTTGTAGCAATGCATCGAGGGATACACTTAAGCCATATACACTTGAGGGTTTGGAAAGCGGTGAGCAAAAGTCCACTAGTTTTGTGTGATTGATTTTTTATGATGGGCATTGAGTGAGAACTTGTTTGAAGGCATGTTGAATTATCTTTTCATGTGATATGTCATTCTCATTGCACATGTTGCAACCTAACTTGAGTATGTTCAATTATGAAAAGGTTTCTAATTGCCAATATTTTGCTCGAGGACTAGCAAAAAGACAAGTGTGGGGGTATTTGATAAGTATATAATCTGTCATGATTTGATGCCTGTAAATTCCTTATTGTAAGGATTAATTACTCCTAATCATGTGGACTTAGTATATTTTCAGAAAATACACCTTGTAAGGAGTAAAGGTTGGTGAATTGAAGCCAAGAATGGCATTTGGAGGCATTCAAGGGAACAAGTAGAAAAGAGAGACAGATTCAAAGTTTTCACTAAGCGTGCCCACACTTAACGCTGCAGTCAATTTAGGAGAAAAATGAAAGTTGCGGATTTTGTTGAAGGAAGAAGGAATGAATGCTGAACACACTCTTGAAGACCCGAAATTCATCCTTTAGATTGCTAGGAATTAGATTGTTAACATGTTTATTAGCAATCATGTATCTATCCCTTTTTCCTTTGTTGGTTCGTGAGGTGCTAATAGTATAAATAGGAGGCATCTCACAACCTAAAAACCATCTCTTGTTTTACATTGAATCCTAGAGTTTAATCCAATATTCTACTTCTTCTATCTTCTCTTATTTTTATTACGTTTCCCAATTGCTAATGGAATTCCACTTTTTAGTGTGTTCTTCCATTAGCATGTTAGGCTAAGTTCTTAATTTTCCGATTAAAGTACGGTGAATGCTTGATTCCTACAACGTTGTGAGATCTAATAGTGCTTAATTCTTTTATTAAAATCCGTATTCATGTTATTCTCTGCGCTCTTTTTACAAACGTCTGATTTTTGAATAATGTGATCGGTTGTTCATTATCAAGAAAGTTTGTTTAGCTATTTGAACTTACAAATCCATAATTGTTTGTTTAGTTCAATAATTAGTAGTAACATAGCATGATTAATCGTGTCAAAGTGGTTAGTTTTGTTATGGTGAATGCATGATCTGATCTAAATGAATCCTCGTAGGAATTTATTGGTTAGGATCAGGCCCTTCTAATTCTTAATGCTGTTAATAAATTAAATCTCTTGGACGTTCCCGAGGTGCTTTATTGATTAGAGATCTAGCCAACAGACGTTCCTTGGCAGACGAAAAGGTAAGGAAGGGTGAGGTTGTTAGGTCATACCAATGGCCATAACTTATCTACGTGTTTTAATAATTGTTATATTTGCATCGATGATCAATGGTAAGAATCAAGCATGAACCCACTTTAACCGGAAAGCTTTCTTATCTATTAATCTTCCCCTTTAATTTATACTTTGCTATTTTCTTTTAAAAGCTAAAAATCTAAATCTCCCCCCTTTTTTTATTTCTTTTAAGAAATCAACTTATCGCCGATCCCTGCAGATTCGACCCTACTTGCCGCTTTCGCAAGAAAGTAATCGTAGGAATTATTTTTGGTGGTTTCGACACCCTCCCCCCCTGTAATTTATTATACAACAAAAAAGCCTCTCTTCATTATAGACTAAATGGGATTCTTTTTTTTTTTTTTTTTTTTTTTCCTTTTCTAGTGTTATTTTATTTGTGCAAATGTCCATTTTGCGCCTTTTTTTGGACATTTAAATATGACTGGTTTAATAAATTATATATTATTAATTCATTTTAATTATGACTTAATCTAAATATGTTTTAATAAACTATATTTGTTTATCAAATATATTAATTAAATATCATAAAATATACTAATTACATAATAATTTAAATTAAAATGAGAAAATATGTATTTTAATACAAATTTGTTATTTTTATGTTTTGAAAAATTTACATAAGTTTTACTTAATTTAAAAAGAATTAAAATGATATTTTTTTCTCCTTTAGATTTTTTTCACCGCCTCATCTCTCCCTCACCGCTGGCCATCTCATGGTGGTCGCCCATTACCCTTGATCTGGGCGATGACGATCGACCAGCAAAATGGGCGGTCGTCGTCGCCCAAATTGGGAGGCGACATATTTGAACCCTTTCGTGGGGACAACATTGTGTCGCCCCTTTTGCTTGCAATCACCTAGAATCTGGGCGGCAACATAGAGGCGGCGGCCGTCGTCGCCTCTGCCTATAAAATATATATTATATATGTATGTATTTAAATGAAAACATAATTTCAAGTTACTTGAATCTAGACCATTCATTTTTTAACTATTAAAGATCAAGGGCTATTGTAACAAGGGTATAAAGGAAAATTCCGTAAGAAATTTAATGCCTTTAACTCCAACTAACGGAAGGGGAGAGTGTGCATCATTTTGTAAAATATAGGGTTTTTTTAACTTTTAAAATATACAAGGGGTTTCAGATAAATTTTAAGACACGGGAGTTTTTTTTATGCAATTTATCCTATAATTTGATGGTTTGGATCTCATCAATAATAATGTTTGGTTTAGATTTGGTCATTCAGATCTACGTTTAAATCACATCTCTTTTAATATGTGGTCTAGATTCATTTAAAGATATTTTGATACATAGTATAAATCAAGAAACAATATAAAATTTAATAAAAAAAATTATAATTTAACCCCAAAAACTATTTTTCCAACCCCATCTTCCCCGCCCCTACCTGCTGCTGGTGTTCTTCCCCTCACCCCTTAACGCCACAACCAACCCTCCTTAAACCGTGCCAGCTTTTCCCCTGTCGTGATCAGCCGTCACCCCCTAGCTCTCCGATCAGACCTTCCCACCACCCACCTATTTCGCCCTCCCTCCATGTTCATCCTCTTTCGTCCACCCTCCCTATCCCGCCCTCTCTTCCTTCCCTTTCTTCATAGTCGTTGATCTATTGAATCTACCCCCTTTCGCCTCCACTGTTGTCGGCCGCCTCTCTCTCTCTCTCTCTCTCTCTCTCTCTAAATATATATTATATTTATACAAAATAATATTTTTATTTTTAATTCATATATTTATATATAATATAGTAAATGTATACTAAATAATAAAAATATGTATACAGTATATAAAAATATCAAATCTAGCTATCGATTTAAATATATTTAAATCATTGATTTATGCAAAAAAAAAAAGAAAAATAAAGTGAGAAAATCTCTTGAACAATGTTTGTGCCACACTTGCGCTTGGTGATGTGGTCCACTATCTAATTTAAGTAACTTCCGGTAACCGCCTAATAAGAATACATGAGATATTTTTTATGAAAAAAATGTATAAAAAATATTGGGTTTTTTGCTAGAGTTTTCCTTTGAGAACTTGATTTAAGGCTTGAGTCCCCTAAAATCCTGCGATCGTAAGGAGAAACACCATCGGGTTGACACCACCAAATTTCAGAAGAATCCAATATCAATATTTCTGCAGTCTTCTGGTTTTCGTTATAGTTGTATTTGAATTAATAGCTAGAGATAAGTATCCTAAAGTATTTGCTTCCGCACTCAATGATCTAAACACATATATGATGTGATTAATATATATATATGTTAGATATAAATTTTCTCTAACAATTTTATTGGATTATGTTAATTAGATAGATTCATGTTTCGGCCATCTTTTTTTCGTATAGCCTATTTATTATGCTTACATGTCATTCATCACAATAACAGGCCTTATATTTTTAAAATATCTTAAATTTTCAGGGATAATACAACACATTTATAGGGTATTATGGAAAAGTCATTTTAAAATGTATATTGTTGCATTTATATGATTTCCTATATCTACTATTCCCGTGGTAAATTAATTATACATGGTTAGTGAGTAACTTTGGTCGATAAAACTTTATGGTGGATTTTTCTGTTTTATTAAAAGTAACATTTTCCATAATTAGTTAGATTATGTTATTTGAATTGTTGCAACACTATAAATGTTTTGAATTTGGACACAATCTCATGTGTCATAAATACACTCATATTCCTTATTAAAGTTGTGTTTATCTGTTGTTGTTGTTGTTGATTTATTTTCGTATTTTTTTTTTTGCTTTAATTCTTTTGTAAATTAGCAATTTTTAGCCATCTATTCAAGGACCAGTAGGAATTTATGTTTTAGAAAACATTTGCTACCAAAAGTTTGTTATAAAAAAATGGAGCATCTTGGTGTTTTATAACAAACAGTGAGGATTGTGCCACGTCCATATGATCTATTGATGTCGCATCATCCTTACTATTTGTTATAAAAAAAAATTATGCAAGTTAGTATAGATATCACTAAACAAAATTTTGAGAATTTTCTCCACTACATTTAGTTTTTAAATGCACGCGCGCACACACACAAACATCTCTCACATACATAATTACTTGCTTGGCTACCCTATTATCTTTGTCTTCTCCATTCTCTATTATCTCTATCTCCTCCATTTTCTATTATCTATGTCTTTCTCTTTCTCTCATACACATATACTCCACACAACTTTTTGTGCGCACAAGAAAAGATGGAGCACAACTTCAATGATGGAAGCAATGTAGATCTTTAATCAGTGATTCAAATTTTTATAGCTTTGTGTGAACTAACATGTATTAATTTTCAGCTTGTAGATGGAACCAATGTTGGAGAGAGACAATTTCAATAGGTGTTAGAGAGTTCATGGTGTGTTCTTTCCAGAGCCACTTAATTTAAATTTTTCAGTGCCTCCTCATCCTTACAACAAGTACCTCCAAGAGTTCAACAGGCATGGCAGATCTTTCTTTCTTTCTTTCTTTTTGTTTCTCTCTCTCTCTCTCTCTCTCTCTCTCTCTTTCTCTCTCTTTCTTTTTTTTCTCTTCTGAAAGAACATATAAATATGTGTGATCTTCACTCTTCTTCTTTTGTTCAGATGTCTTATTTTAAATATAAGTTTTATAATAAGTACTAACTACTCAATCTTGAAAGTTGAAAGATAAATTCCTTTGTTTTTCCATCAAATTTTACAGAAAATTAAAATTGGCTTTCTCAAATTTTTTCCTTTTCTTTTTTTGTTCTGGGGTATGGGGTTCGATTTGTGGAAAAGATTCTTTCTTCTCCATCTTAAGATTTGCTCTCTCTCTCTCTCTCTCTCTCTCTCTCTCTCTCTCTCTCTCTCTCTCTCTCTCCTCTCTCTTACCTTTTCTTTTGTTTTTTTGGAGGAAGGATACACAGTTCAATCTTCGAAAATATTCTTTCTTATCCGTGTAAAGATTCTCTCTCCCCCTCTCTCTTTCTCTGTGTTTTTTTTTTTTTAAATACGTAGGTGGACACTAATGACTTGTGGATGGGAGTTACATGCCCGTCCAAAAAATAAAGTCTCAATTGTAGGAATTTATTTAAGGTTGAGTGTTGATGTGAAATTATGTTAAAAAGCAAAGCGTGAAGTTAAATATGTCCGAGAAGTTGTTAAAAGTTCAACCGAAATAATAAATTTAATGATGTCATAAATCACTATAAAAAAATTTATTTTATAACCAGAACTGATTAGGTATAATATGTATTGCAACTTGTATATCTACAATTGAGAATTTAACAAACCAAAATAACTACTCTATAGTTAACACACATATGCATATACTAAAATAGAACTAAGAGGAAATGAATTGCCTATCAAACCAAATTAAGGGAAATGAACACTTCATACATATGAATATAGTTGTATTGTTATGTTGTCAAAATTCAAAACCAGAATGTGGAGTACAAATTATTCTCACCCTTCTTATTTATGTTTATTGGTGCACTTCGTCAACTAATAGTTAAGATTCATTTCTTGCAGGAGCAAGCACGATCCTGCAATGAAGGATATTCATAAAGGAAAAAATGGGATCTAATTGCATCTAGGATTGTTGAATTCAGAGCAGTTTTGCTGAAACTTTTAAGATGCGCAGAACAGTCTGAATATATTTTGGAACCACTATAAGAAAATCCTGAAAGAAACAATTTTAACATTTGAATTTGAATGTGGAAAAGCAAATATTTCATCTTCTAACACTTTTGCTACTCAAAAAATGAACTAAACAAGACAATCAAACTTGAGATATATAAAATACCTCTTGTGTATATTCTTTTGTCTTGCAACAAAGAAGACAACATATTGTCTTTTATTACCATATGAAAAGTTGAATAGAAGAAACATAGAAGCGAAAGAAATCCTGCGAAGAGAAAGAAATCCTACTCGGGCAGAGGGTTGTGTTCCGCTGGCTGAAGAAGTCTATCCCGATAGAGAAGTATCCATTGTCAATGAAAGAGCGACTGGACGAAAAATGGACTATTGAGGTTAGCAAAGGTACGAGAACCACCAAGACCAAAAAGGTGCATTAGTTAATATAACTGCACATATCTGTTAGTTAAGTAGATACACAAGATATGTTAGTTAATATAACTACACATGTCTCTTAGTTAATATGTTAATATACTGCATGCTTGTCTTACATAAGTAGATACAGAAGATACGTTATATAATATAATCATCGGTGTCTCTTAACTATGTGTCTCTTAGTCAAATAGATACAGGAGATAAGTTAGTTAATACAAGTGTGCATATCTCTTAGTTAAGTAGATATAGAACATACATTAGTTAATATAATTGCACATATTCTCACCTACGCGTCTCTTAGTTAAGTAGATACAAAAGATACGTTAGTTAATATAACTTCACATGTCTCTTTATCATGTGTTTCTTAGTTAAATAGATACAGAGGAAACATAAGATACGTTAGTTAATATAACTGCGCATGTCTCTTAGTTAAGTAGATACATAAAATACATTAACTAATATAACTACTCGTGTCCCCTGTGTAAGTAGACACATATTATAAAAGATACATTGAATCAACATGACACTATTTCATAGACTTGTGTAGGGTTATAAAAAGTACATAAATTCTTGTATGCTGGATTTCTTTGTTTTTATCTTATTATGGTTCATAATAGAGTAGCCAATGTTTGCTTTCATGAAACAAGTTATATATTTCGACCTAAAGTTATCATCATGTATGATCTTGTCTTAGCGACACAATCATATAATACATCATTCATGATATGAAAATTTAAAGAGAAAATTTATTTATTTTCAAAAAGTAGTTCACGGAGCTATGAAATATCTATACGACATCCAAGAATTGGATGTTGCAAATAGTATGTTACTAAAATTGTAAGCATAATGAATAGGCTATAAAACATAAGATGGTCAAAACATAAATCCATCTAAATATTAACATAATCCAACAAAATTATTGGCAAATTTATATGTCTAACATATATATTAATCACGCCATATACATGTTAGATCATAGAGTGCGGAAGTGAATATTTTAGGATACTTACCTCCAACCATTGTTTCAAATGCAAAACTATAAAGAAAACCCGGAATATTGCAAAAATATTGATGTTGGATTCTTCTAAAATCTGATGTAATCAACCTGATGGCGTACCTCTTTATGATCACGGCACTTCGGGGGACCCATGCCTTTAAATGAAGTTTATAAAGAATACTCTAGCAAAAAACCAATGTTTTTTCATACATTTTTTCATAAAAAAATATTTTGTGTCCTTATTTGCAGTTACTAGAAGTTACTTAAGTTAGATAGTGGACCACGTCTGAAAAACCGTAATGCAAAGATAAGCTGTGGGCACGACTTAAGCCATACTTGTTTTTGTAGTGAGCAACAGAAACGTATTTCAAATAAGTCGTGGCCACGGATTATCAGAAATGCGCTGGACAGAAACGGTCATGTGATAAGCCATGGCCACAACTTATCTCATATCCGCTCTGACTACAAAACAACATGTCAGTACCATTTGTCGAACAATCTCCCACTTGGTCCACCTATCCAATGATCAAACTTTCATCTTAAAGGGGTCCAAAAAAAAATATAAAATACATGAATCATGGCCACATGTCCTCTATTATTGAGTAGTATCTTCCATGTATCGTAATGCACCATATTTCTCACCCACAGTAACACAACTTAATTAAATAAGCCTTATGCTTATTTACGATCCCAAAACTATATTATTTTCTCAAATTGAAATGTGCACAACTGAAGTGAGAAAACACAACAACTAAATAAGAATTTCATTAAACATAACAATTCTATCACAATACAATCACATCATGGGACTTATTCTATTCTAGCTACATGATCCTTAAAGTTCTTTGGTGGCATGCCTTTAGTTAATTGATTAGCTAGCATCAATTCAGTGATAATGTGTTCAATGATCACTTTTCTTTCCTTAACACGCTCTCTTATGGCTACATACTTAATGTCAATGTTTTTATTTCAACTTCCACTCTTGTTATTTTTAGCCATAAAGACAACAACTGAACGATCACAATATATTCTTAATGGCTTAGATATTGAATCCATCATTCTAAGCCCGGATATGAAACTCTTCAATCACATACCATGTGTTTGTTGCCTCAAAACAAGATACAAACTCAGCTTCCATAGTGGAAGTAGCAATTGAAGTCTGTTTTGTAATCCATGATACAACTCCACTGGCAAACATAAAGATATAACCAGATGTTGATTTTCTTGAATCAACGCAACCAGCAAAGTATGAATCAAAGTTCCCAATAACATGTAGATTCTCAGTTCGCCTATACATAAGCATGTAGTCCTTCGTCCCTTGAAGATACCTCATGACTTTCTTTGCAACCCCTCAGTGTCTAAACCAGGATTACTCTGATATCTTCCCAATATCCCCCCAGCAAATGCAATGTCAGGTCTTGTACAAAATTGAGCATACATAAAGCTTCCAATAGCAGAACCATATGGGATATTCTTCATTTGTTCCCCTTCAAGATCATTCCTTGGGCACTAGTTCAAATGTTGCTTATCACCCTTCACAGTGTGAGCTACACTAGGTTAACAATCTTTCATCCAAAATCTTTCTAAGACCTTATTGATATAGGTTTCCTGAGACAACCAAAAATGCATTGAGATCTTTCCCTATGAATCTTGATTCCAATAACCTATGATGCCTCACCCATCTTTCATTTTGAAATTCTTAGAAAGAAATTGTTTCAACCCCATATAGCATACCCTTGTCATCTGTAGCAAGTAAAATATCATCCACATAAAGTACAAGGAAACATGTTTTACTCCCACTAACCTTTTGGTATATACTTTGATCATATTCTCGACAAATCCAAATGAAGAGATAACATCATGAAATTTTAAGTACCACTGACGGGAGGCTTGTTTCAGACCATATATGGCTTTCTTAAGTTTATATACCAAGTGCTCACCATTACTAGAGGAGAATCCTTAAGGTTATTTCATGTAAACCTCTTCCTCTAGTTCACCATTCAAAGATGTCGTTTTCACGACCATTTGATGCAAATCCATGTCAAAATGGGCAACTAGCGCTATGATGAGTTAATCTTTCATAGATACAGGGGAAAAAGTCTCTGTGTAATCAATTCCTGCCCTTAGAGTGAATCCTTTAGCTACAAGTCTTGCTTTATGTCTTTCGGTGTTACCTAGTGAGTCCTTCTTTGTTTTAAAGACCCACTTATACCCTATGGCTTTAAAACCATTAGGCAACTCGACAAGATCCCAGACTGCTTTTGATGCCATGGAATTCATATCCTCTTTCATAGTGTCACACCATAAATCGGACTCCCTACTTCGCATGGCTTGTGAAAATGTTTTAGGATCATTTTCGACTCCAATATTATACTCAGACTCTCGTAGATATACCATATAGTCACTAGAAATTGTTGATCTTTTCATCCAAGTAAACCTTCTTAATATAGCATCAACATTCTCTAGAGGAGCTTGTTGTTCAACTAGTTGTTCTATATTTTCTGGTATATGTGGAACAACCGGATCTACTGGTTCATGATCATCAAATTGTGGAACTTTTTTGATTGATTGTTCAACATGGATTTAAACAGTAGGAGTGTTGTGAACTACAACAACCAACCCATTACTTGAAATGGAAGGTTGAGATTCTAAATGATCGACATCAGATCTTACAGTCAATCCTTTATCACTACCACTAATCAAGTCATCCTCAAGAAACTTGGCATTCCTTGATTCCACAATCCTAGTGCTATTTGATGGACATAAAATCTGTATCCCTTAGACCTTTCGGCATATCCAATGGAATATCTACTAATGGTCTTTGGGTCCAGCTTCTTTTCTTGTGGACTGTAAACTCTCACTTCAGAAAGACATCCCCAAATGCGCACATGCCTCAAACTCAGTTTCCAACCTTTAAATAACTGAAATCACGTCTTAGAGACAACCTTGGTTGGAACTCGATTTAATATGTACACAACCGTTTTGAAAGCTTCAGTCAATAAGAACTTAGGAAGTTTGGAGCTAGCCATCATTCTCCGCAAGGGTAGATGATTTATTGGGAAGAAGCGAATCTAACCTAGTCGACCCTACAAAAAATACTCTCCCCAAATATGACATTTGCGCTTTGTATTACATAACTAAACTTCAGTACACCAAAGATACAAAAAATATTGAAAGTCGGTGTTGAAGAAAATGGAGAATTAGATATCATAGTATTGAGATTGTACTGAAGCAATAAACTTCAATGAAATATTTGCTTCTGCCCAAATAAAACACGACGATGATAAACACACAATAGTCGGTCGAAGAGCACAACAAAACATTTGTCTTCTTTCCCTGATGCATGCCGATTAAGTTCTTTGTTTACCATTGTTTGAATATTTTTGTTATCGAAACAACACCATGACACGTCCATTCCAACCACGAGAAATACGAAGAGCACACATTCGTGCGACAACAACCTTTTTTTTTAAATCTTGAAAAAGAAACCCAACAGAATTGCATCACTAGTAGCATGCCAACCACGATAACTTTCATTAATTTATAATTCATAAGCAAATGAATTCAGGCAGTGCAAGAAGAATTATTGTGACAGAAAAATTCTATTATCTAAAAAGAAAATCTGTGATGTGTTTGGACACACAAAAAGAGAATGAAAATACGTATGATTAATATTATTTTATTAATAGCAACAAAAAATTGATTGGGAAGAGCGGAAAATTGATTGGGAAGAACCAGAAAATGTGAGCTATTATCCACTTCAAAAGTAAAAATAAACTTAACACACCCAAACGTAATGGGTTTGCTAATCTTGACGGATTCACAACAATCATGCATATGTTTTCTTGTTGAAAATTAGTCTCACAACAGAGTCAATATTTAACAAAGTGCTCCATTAATTCGATCCATGTTACAAAATTTAACTGTCGTGCAACACAGCTGCGATAGCAAATGCGAGTCTTGCTACTTTTTTCTATAGTTGAGGGGCAAGCGTCATTGTAGTTTCTCATAGTTGTGTGTCCATCACATATCTTTGTCATCATGGAAACATATTCAAGCCCCAGTTTAGAAAATAGGTCAAACGAACCAAAAGCGTCTCTGCTCTAAAGTTAGTCCACACCACCAAACCCTCCTTCACTTGTATGCTAGTAGATGATGAAGGATTTTGAAGATCAAAACTTTGATTTTTCGCAAGAAGAGAGAGAGAGAGAGAGAGAGAGAGAGAGAGAGAGAGAGAGTAAATTCTTTTTCTCTCGTACAAGAGAGATGTTTTTAGAGAGCATCTTCCCAACACATGGGTTTTTATTCTCCTATTACATTAGTTTGCCTAGCCATGAAATGGTCAACTATAGCAAGCGCCTTGTTGAACGTCACTTATGCTCCACTTCTTGTGGCAGTTGCAAATACACAAAATTTCAGAGCACTCGAAAAATGTAGCATTGTACGATGATTGACGAACATACGGTGAATCAATACGTCCAACAACCCCTGATCATATTGGTCATCTTGCAATGCGGTGAATCAATACGTCCAAAGAATTTTCCTTCTAATAAATTCGGTAGAAGCATACAACACATGTATATTCTACCGATGTCCCCGACAACCAACCTCTCATGTTTTTGTTTTCTCTTCAACTATAAGCACAAAGCAACGGGAATTTACATATGGGGTTATAGGCTCTTGCAGTTGAATGCTACACTTAGCTATAATATTTTTTCCTTCCTGAGGAATATGAAAATAGCCAAGCAAACACGAAAATAGAATTTACATATCCACGAAGGACTCAATCTTTTCACCAAAACAAACCCAGGGCCCAAATTTATATAGTGGAGAATTGGTTCACCGAACTTTAAAAAGCAATAAATGTAGTGCAAACAGCGCGTGTGAAAAATAAGGGGGATATAATTCAAAAAGAGTAAATAAAAAAATATTGTGAAAATACTGCAGTCTAAAAATGTGACGTCCGTAGGATTTTATAAAATAATTGAGAGTTTAATTAGTAACTATTATGGAAATTTTTTTGTAATTATAAAAAAGATATATGTTGAAACTGAAATATGAGAAAACTTGAACGGAGTAAATTGTAACTCATTATAACATTTGGGAGCGAATTATATTAATTATAAAAATATATATAATAATAATATAATAATAATAATAATAATATATTATAATAATATTATATATATATATATGTAGAGAGAGAGTGGGGTGGGAGTCAACCCACCACCACCTCATCATGTATATAATAAATATGTATGTGTGTGTCAAACACACAAAGAAAAACATTTGCAAATACACAAACATAGTGTTTGGTTTTGTTCTTAGTTTGTTTTGTTTTGATTTGTGGAGATAGAGAGAGAAAAATAGAGATAAATAAGTGTGTGTTAGAGATATAATGTATGTTTGGATTTGTTTTTGGAGTTAATTTTAAATAGTGTAAAAATATATTGCATGTATTATGTTATATATTGGGAGACAAAAAACACTGTTCATTGTCAAATCATGTCTCTTTTATATATTTTTATATATGTATATAGTAATATTTATTTTTTTATATGTATTGTGTTGTATATTAGGAGACAAAAAATACTATTCATTGTCAAATCATATTTTTTTTATATATTTTTATAGATGTATATATATATAATAATAATTGTTTATTTGTAGGTGGATGTATGTATATATGGGAGAACGTGCCAAAACACCCAGTAAAAGTGTTTTGAGTAATATTATGTTTGGTTTTGTTTTCTCAGTGTCTCAAAAATATGTTGAAAATGAAACCAAACAAAGGGAAAATTTCTTCAACATTTCTCAATTTCAGTTTCTCTTCCAGGAAGACAAAAACAGGTATGAAAATTTTTAGTTTTTAATTTTTACTAATTTATATAATTATATTATGTAATTAACCCATTTACTAAATGTAGTTTATATTGACCGATTTACTATTCTATCGAAAAAATTTATGAATTTGATTATTTAAACTAGTGTTGTATTAAATATCACATTTGATTTAAGATTGCTATAATTGGGTAACTGAATTATTAGATTTGCTAGATTTAATCACTATTGTAGTTAATGTATTCAATTTCATCAGGTGTATTAACTAAATACTTAATTATATATATTGGTGTTTAATCATATTATATAATAGCGAGGAATTGATAGAAATTAATAGAAATATTATTGAAAAGTTATTTAAGTAAAATAAGAATTTTATAATAATTTAAGTTAGAAATATTATTAGCACCGATAGTTATAATGATATGAGGGTTTTATAAAAAGGGAATTTGTATGAGTTTGTGATAAGTCAAAAGTATACCTAAGAAGTGTAGAAAGTTAAGTTATTTAAAATAAAATGGAACGGGTTGTTGAATTCCTATATAAATAGAACTATGCAAATATTATACTATATCTTCATTAGAATTTACGATATTTATGAGTTATTGATTGTATAAATTATAATTTACTATAGGACGTGATGATAGAGTGGAAGGTTGAGTAGCCCTTCGTGTTAACAGACCAATTTTGAGATTTAAGGTAAATATAGCTAATTAGTTTATATATATATATATATATTTATATGAATAGAAATATTAATTGTTGGATTTATATATGTAAATACTTATATACTTATATGAGTGTTATATATTGAATGTTGGATATATATATATATAGATATATTTATATGGACGTAAAATATGGATTGTTTATATACTTGATGATGGATGTCGATTGTGATTAAGATTATCTTTGTCTGTGGAATTGCTATTATGTGCTAAATTGTGATTGTGCTACACGGATGTTGGCTGAATGATTGTGGGGTTGTATAATTGATTGTGATATGAAATCAAACAGGAAAGGTATTGACGAGTGAATGATTATTAAATGAAACGATGGCTTACCTAACTGGGGAGCATACTCAATAGCTTAGAATGATATGATTGATGACGAGTTGTGTGCTGTGTGATATCAGTGAGGATGGGATACACACGAGTTGTGTGCTGTATGGTATCAGTGAGGATGAGATACACACGAGTTGTATGCTGTGTGATATCAGAAAAGAAAAGAGAGTGGAAAAAGGAGTATTGTCATTGAGATGATGATGATGGTGATAGCCGGCTAAGCTCATTGAGTGATGCACTCCATGTTGGTTAAGCAGGGCCCTAAGGAAACAACTAAAATGCCTCTATTATGTTTGAGTTAATATCTTATTGTAGCTATGTGATTTCTTATATATTGTAATGTATGTAGCATGTTAGATTGTGTTGGTATACTAGCTTTATACATGACTGGTTGCTTATATACTTATATATAGACCGAAAGGCTATACTTATTGAGTCGGCAGCTTATTCCTTGCCACACACGTTTCAGGAGATAGGTCGCACGGACTAATACCATTGGACATTGAGCCGTGCCATGACACTAAATAGGTGGGTCAACTGTGACATCGGAGGTGAAAGTTTTTGGGTTATGTAACTTAAACATCCTAGGGTTGTAGAGTTTGTTTCAAAATTCTGGACAGTTGGACGTTGGATAACTTTTTTTCAAGTTATGTACATCAATGGGAAGTAAATATAAGGTTTTGGCGATGTTTATTATCTCATGTCATATATATATTTGTTATATTGATAGAATATAATTTATATTACGTTATAAAATGAGTTGAAAGGAGAAGATTAATTAGTGGTAACTAGGTGTAGTACTGTAGGGGGTGTTACATTAGGTGGTATCAGAGCAGGTCTACGTTTCTAGGGTGACTGGTTGGCTGTGAGATGTGTCTAATGACTGAATTGTCTAATGTAGGATGGCTTCTCATGGTGCACGTGCTGACCCAATAGCTGGTAGGAAAGTGTCAGGGGAGTCCGAAGAGGGCTCGATTGCACCTGCGAGTGCAGGTGGGGTGGGGATAGGTCGAGAGGGTGTTGGTGTTGATGCTCCTATTCCTCCCGGTGGTGCTCCGGCGGTAGGTTACCTCCAGAATTTGCACAGATTCTTCAGATGGCTCTCCATGCCCAAGCACAAGCCCAAGCACAATTTCTCGCACAGACACATGCACCCGCTCCAGCGCCAGCACTAGCAGTTGCTACAATTGATCGTAATTATGAAAGAATCAGAAAGATGGGAGCTGTTGAATTTGAGGGTACCTTAGATCCTGAGATTGCTGAGAGATGGTGGGAAAAGGTCGAAGACGTGCTGAACTTAGTGAACTGTACTTCGGCGAATCGACTTAAGTATGTTGTTTCTTTGTTCGTAGGGAATGCCTTGATTTGGTGGATTTCTGTAAAGATGACATATGAGCCAAGAGAGATAACTTGGGCTGAGTTTCAGAGCGAGTTCGATGATAAATACAGACCTATGATGTACCGAGATAAGAAGAGGATGAAATTTCTAAACTTAGTGCAAGGGGATGATCAGACAGTGGCAGAATATGAACTCCGTTTTGCTGCATTAGCCAAGTATGCACCAGAAGCAATAGTGACACAGGAGGATCATTGTTACCGGTTTGAGCAGGGGCTATGATCGGAGATAAGAAAGGGTTTGGCAGTTAGAATTATGAATTTCAAAACTCTCGTTGAGTCAGCGGTTCGAATGGAAGAGGCGGTAACCGAAGAGAAGAAAAATAGGGAAGAAAAGAGAAAATCAACATATGTAGTGGGGGAGTCAAGTAGGTTGACCAAGAGGGGAACCGGTCGTTCATTTTCTGCAGGAGGAGGGAACTTTTTGCGTGGTCGTCCTGCTTTCTGAGGAAGTAGTGGACCGAGGTTCAGTGGACCAATGGGCTTCAATAGAGGTTCGATCGAGCGCAGTTCGTCTACTATGCCTTCTATTGGATCGGGTAGGAGAGCTGGACAGAGTTACAGCAGGGGGTCAGCTTTCATTTCGAGTTGTTCTACTTATAGGAGGTGACATTCAGGACAATGTTGGGGACCAGATGATATACCTAGGATTTGTCACATATCTAGGGATTGTCCCAGTCAGACCACGAGTTTGGGTTGAAGTGTGTCCAGAGGGACCCAAAGTCAAAGCAGTATTGGGAGCAGTGGCGGAAGAGTTGAGAGAAGCAGAGGCAGAGGTAGGGGTAGAGGTACTGGTAACAGAGATGGTGACCACACTGTTGATGGGGCTGCGAGGGGGTCCAGAGCACAAGTCACTCAGAGACAAACCCAAGCAAGAATATACAACATGACCAGAGAGGGAGCTCTAGCTTCGAATGACATGATATCAGGTACGATCTTGTTATTTGACGTTGAGGCTTATGTTTTGATTGATCCTAGCTCTACGCATTCATATATATCATCAAAATTTGCATCAAAAATACCAGGTGAGAATAGTCCTTTAGGATATAATTTGATGGTTTATTTACCTGTGGATGGGGGTGTAGTAGTGAATAGTGTTAAGAAGGGGAGTTTAGTGAGTATTGGAGATGTAAATTTGCCTGTGGATGTCGCAGTGATGAATTTGAAGGAGTTTGATGTAATTTTGGGGATGGATTGGCTATCACAACATAAAGCAGTGGTTGATTGTTATAAAAAGGAAGTGACGATTGAATCTTCCGGCCAGCCAAAAGTAGTATTCGTGGGGGAGCGACAGGTAGTGCCAGTTTGTGTAATATCAGCCATGGAGGCAAGACGATTAATGGCAGAAGGAGGTGAGGCATATCTAGCTCATGTGATAGATACAGAGAAGGTTAATCTCACGTTGGAGGAAATTCCTGTAGTGAGAGATTTTCCTGAAGTGTTCCTTGATGACTTACCAGGTTTGCCACCACATAGGGAAGTGGACTTTACGATAGAAACTCTTCCAGGAATTGCCCCAATTTCTATTGCACCATACAGAATGGCCATTGTGAAATTGCAAGAACTTAAGAAACAAATAGAAGAATTGTTGGAGAAATGATTTTTCAGACTGAGTACTTCACCGTGGGGGGCACCAGTGCTATTTGTGAAAAGGAAGGATGGTAGTATGAGATTGTGTGTCGACTATCGCCAATTGAATAGGGTAACAGTGAAGAATAAATATCCTTTGCCGGGGATTGATGACTTACTGGATCAATTGAAGGGGCTACAACATTTTCAAAGATCAACTTGAGGTCTGGGAATTGGCAGTTGATGATAGCAGAAAATGACATACCAAAAACAACTTTCCGCACTCGTTATCGCACTCGTTATGGTCACTATGAGTTTTTGGTAATGCCATATGGGTTAACAAATGCACCGGCAGCGTTTATGGCATTGATGAATCGTACATTTCATGAGTACCTAGATCAGTTTGTTATTATTTTTATAGCTGATATTTTGGTGTACTCAAGGAGCCGGGAAGAGCATGAACAACATCTGAGGATAGTGTTACAGATCTTGAAGGAGAAAGAGTTGTATGCTAAACTAAGAAAATGTGAATTCTAGATAAATCAGGTGGTTTTCCTCGGGCATGTGATATCGGGTGATAGGGTTATGCCCGACCCTTCAAAAGTGAAAGCTATTATGGAATGGAGAATACCGAAGAATGCGACTCAAGTTCGAAGTTTCTTGGGGTTAGCAGGGTATTATAGGAGATTCGTCGAGGACTTCTCCATAATTGTTGGTCCTTTGACAAAGTTACCGAGGAAGGGTGTACTATTTCAGTGGACTGAACAGTGCCAACGAAGCTTTGATGAGTTGAAGAAAAGACTGACCTCAACTCTGATTTTGGTTTTGCCATTTGGTAGTGGTGGATATGTAGTGTACACGGATGCTTCAAAGCAGGGTTTGGGTTGTGTATTAATGCAGAACGGAAAGGTAATTGCCTATGCATCTCGTCAGCTGAGGACTCATGAGTTAAATTATCCCACACATGATTTGGAGTTGGCCGCGATTGTGCATGAATTAAAAATATGGAGACATTATTTTTATGGAGAAAAATTTCAAATTTTCACTGATCACAAGAGTTTGAAGTATATTTTGACGCAAAAGGAACTGAATTTGAGACAAAGGAGATAGATAGAACTGCTGAAAGATTATGACTGCACTATCGAGTATCATCTAGGGAAGGCAAATGTGATAGCAAATGCTTTGAGTAGAAAGAGATCAAGTACATTAGCTATTTTGGGGAGTCATGATCTGACATTGTTGCTGGAAATGAGATCTATGAATGCGAAATTGGAAGCTGATCAGATTGCGGGATTGTTGGCAGCCTTGCAACTTAAGCCAGACTTTGTGGATCAAATCAAAGAAGCACAGACTCGGGATCTTTACTTATTACGGATGCTGGATAAAATGAAACACGGTAAGAAGTCAAATTTTTCGATAAGAGCTGATGGAGTGATAGTGAATGGGGAGCGAATTTATGTACCTGATGTAGATGGGTTACGATGGGAGATCTTGAGAGAAGCTCATAATGCACCATATTCCATGCATCCTGGTACTACAAAGATATATTGGAATTTAAGACCGTACTACTGGTGGCAGACAATGAAGAAGGATGTGGCAGAGTTTGTGGCCAAATTTATGACATGTCAGCAGGTAAAAGCAGGACATTAGGCGCCAGCAGGTAAACTTCAACCTTTATCCATACCAGAATGGAAGTGGAAAAATATTACTATGGATTTTGTCGTAAGGTTGCCACGTACACTCAGGAAGCATGATGCTATTTGGGTAATTGTAGATAGACTAACGAAATCAACACATTTCTTGTCGATACGACTAGGAGATTCTCTGGATAAGTTAGCCGAGTTGTATGCTTCCGAAATCGTGAGATTACATGGTGTGCTTGTATCTATTGTGTTAGACAGAGATCCTCAATTCACCTCACATTTTTGGAAAAATTTACAAAGGGCAATGGGCACAAATTTACATTTCAGTACCGTATTTCATCCTCAGACAGATGGGCAGTCAGAAAGAACAATTCAGATCCTGAAAGATATGATGAGGGCTTGTACAACAGAGTTTAAAGGCAACTGGGATGATCACCTACTTTTGATGGAGTTTGCGTATAACAATAGTTTTCATTCTAGTATCGGTATGGTCCCGTACGAAGCATAATATGGAAGGAGATGTCGCAGTCCAGTATGTTGGGATATGGAGGGATCACAACAACTGGAAGGTCCGGAATTGGTGCAAGAAACTGTGAAAAAGATACAAATAATAAAAAAGTGTCTGAAAGCAGCTCAAGATCGACAGAAAAGTTATGTTGATAAACACTGAGCGGAGATGGAAAATGAAATAGGTGATAAGGTTTTTCTGAAGGTAGCTCCATGGAAGGGGATCTTGCGATTTGACAAGCAAGGGAAGTTGACTCCGAGATATATTGGGCCGTATGAAATTATTGAAAGAATTGGGTCATTAGCGTATCGACTAGCATTGCCACCAGAGTTGTCACGGATACATGATGTTTTCCATGTTTCGATGCTACGATGATATCGATCTGATCCTAGCCACGTCATCCGTGAACCAGAGATAGAGATTTCTGAGGAGTTGATATATGTGGAAGAGCCAACGGAGATTTTAGATAGAAGTGTAAGAAAATTGAAAAATAAGAAGATACCAATAGTAAAAGTGAAGTTGAATCATCATTCTCCGAGAGATGCGACTTAGGAAGTAGAGGAGCATATGAGACACAAATATCCCTATTTATTCAATTCGACCGGTACGTTAGTTAAATTTCGGGGACGAAATTTTTATTAGGAGGGAAGAATTGTGACGTTCGTAGGATTTTATAAAATAATTGAGAGTTTAATTAGTAATTATTAAGAAAATTTTGTTTTAATTATAAATAAAGTATAGGTTAAAATTGGAATGTGATAAAACTTAAACGGAGTAAATTGAAACTCATTATATTAATTATAAAAAATATATTTAATAATAATAATAATTAAATATATATTATAATAATATAATATATATATATATATATATATGTAGAGAGAAAGTGGGGTGGGAGTCACCCCACCACCACCTCATCATGTATATAACAAATATGTATGTGTGTGTCCAACACACAAAGAAAAACATTTGCAAATACACAAAAAAATTTCAACATTTCTCAATTTCAGTTTTCTTCCAGGAAGACAAAAACAGGTATGAAAATTTTTAGTATTTAATTTTTATTAATTTATATAATTATATTATGTAATTAACCCATTTACTAAATGTAGTTATATTGACCCATTTACTATTTAATCAAAAATTATGAGTTTGACTAGTTAAACTAGTGTTGTATTAAATATCACATTTGATTTAAGATTGCTATAATTGGGTAACTAAATTACTAGATTTGCTAGATTTAATCACTACTGTGTTAATTTATTCAATTTCATCGGGTGTATTGACTAAATACTTAATTATATATATATATTAGTGAGGATGGGATACACACGAGTTGTGTGTTGTGTGGTATCAGTGAGGATGAGATACACACGAACTGTGTGCTGTGTGATATCAGAAAAGAAAAGAGAGTGGAAAAAGGAGTATTGTGATTGAGATAATGATGATGGTGATAGCTGGTTAAGCTCATTGAGTGATGCACTCCAGGGTGGTTAAGTAGGGCCCTAAGGAAACAATTAAAATGCCTCTATTATGTTTTGAGTTAATATCTTATTGTAGCTATGTGATTTCTTATCTGCTGTAATGTATGTCGCATGTTAGATTATATTGGTATACTTGTTTTATACTTGACTGGTTGCTTGTATACTTATATATACACCGAAAGGCTATACTTATTGAGTCGGCAGCTCATTCCTTGCCACACACGTTTCAGGAGATAGGTCGCACGGACTAATACCATTGGATCTTGAGTCGTATCGTGACACTAAATAGGTGGGTCAGCCGTGACATCGGAGGTGGAAATTTTAGGGTTATGTAACTTCAACATCCTAGGGTTTTAGAGTTTGTTTTAAAATTCTGGACAGTTAGATGTTGGATAACTTTTTGTCAAGTTATGTACATCAATGGGAAGTAAATATAAGGTTTTGGCGATGTTTATTATCTCCTGTCGTATATATTTGTTATATTGATAGAATATAATTTATATTACGTTATAGAATGAGTTCAAAGGAGAAGATTAATTAGTGGTAATTAGGTATAGTACTCTAGAGGGTGTTATAAAAAAAAGTATTTTTTTATACAAAACTACTTAAACAAAATGCCTTTTATGAATTAAAAAAATGTAGGAGAATAGCTAGCTCTTGTGTCGATTCACCTTGGAATATAATATTCATTGAACCGTTTCTTCAAGCAACGATTCTATGAATATTTAATAAAAGAAAAAGATATTAATTGTGAACTTATTTCAATATTTCATTTTATTATTTTAATATGTATATTTAAATTTGAAGGTTGCAAAGTGTATTTAATGCTTTTATTATTAAAAAAATTATATACGTGAGAAATTGCAACTGGATTTGGAAAGAAAATTCCAATTCACGATTTTTTCGTAATAAAAATTTTGATAAAATTCTTGTTGTGTTTCCTTTTCTATGTTTTCGCATCATAAAAATATTTGGTTAATTATTTTCTTGGGTTAATTACGACAGGTTTCGTGGGAAAGTTGGATATAGTTATATCTATACTATATATTAAAGGAGAGCGCCTCTTTAGTGTGTCCTCCATTTTTGTCTGTGTTTATAACATTTAATTTATTTATTTTTTCATCTAACTTCCCACTCCCACTATCTTTTGATAGTTATTTCTTTTTTTTTATTTTCATGCATCTTTTTATCACTATTTTTTTATAAGTTTAACATTAACTTATTATTTTGGGGTTAATTACACTTAGACCCCCTCTGAAAATGCATAATTACACTTTCCCCCAAAAAAGTTTTGAAGTTACACTTACACCCCCTCCAAAAATTCTCCATTTACACCTGACCTCCATATGTTAAAGTATGAACGAAAAATGTTCACGTCAACAAAAATAATTACATAACTAAACGCATGCGGGCGCTAAATAGTACGAGCTAATAAGCTAATAGGACCTTTCGGATATTACTGAGCTAAACGACCAGCGCTATTCTGACTGCAAGGAAGAATAGAGTAAGCTGGTCTACTGCTCTTAGAGCGAGCTGCTGAAGACCCGGCTGTAAGCCTGGTGGAAAAATATGGGTCCGTATATTTCCAGACAAACCAATTACAGTAAGACCTGCTAATTTTTAATTTTACTTTTTATTTTATATTTTCGTGTAATAATTTTGTACTTATAAGGAAAAAATATAATAATCTTGGCATCACTGCATATATATACATTACATTTATCGTCTTATAAGTACAAAAATATACATGAGAATGTTAAATGATGGGAAAATTTGAAAATTTATGTAATTATTTTTGTTGACGTGAACAATTTTCATTCAAACTCTAACAGATGGGGTTCAGGTGTAAACAGAGAATTTTCGGAGGGGGTGTAAGTGTAATTTCAAAACTTCTTCGGGGGAAAGTGTAATTATGTATTTTCAGAGGGGGTCTAAGTGTAATTAACCCTATTATTTTGTATATACTTTATTAAATAACAAATATTTTATAAATACTTTATTGTAAATAGTATTATAGAAGTTGCACACATATAGAATGTGCTACAAATTACTAGTTTTATTATTAAAGGAGACCACCCTATTGGTGTCTCACATATTTTATCTAATATTATTTTAATTTTTAAATTTAAAATTTTTAATACTATTTCATCAAATATTTTACTCTTCTTTCTCTTTGCTTAACTTCCAATTTTCTCACCTTTCAACTTCTGCTATTTAACTTCTTAACCTCAAACTTCTTCTCTCCCTCTTTTTTTTTAATATTTTAATTTATGCAATCAAAATATATTTTTTTAAAATAATAATTCATTTTTATTTTTTTTAATTTATTATATAGACTAATTTGAGTGTGCCACAAATTTTGTAGAAGTTTACAGTATACAAGTTGAGCGGTAACAAACTAATACATAAAAAACAATCGCAAGAATAATGCACATGCCACCCACGGAAAACAAAATCCCAATTCTCTTCAAAGATGTTATATTAAATTAAATCTTATAAAATAACAAAAGAATTCCAAAGAATACACAAACGGTGCGATGTACGGTACACGACGAGCAATTTTTTATTGGGACTTTTAGAAACAACAAAAAGCGAATTAGCGTTGCGCGTGTTGGGTGTATGAATTAGCAACCACGAGAAGTTTTATAAATTAATAATAATTAGTAATAAATCAAACGAATTCATGTGGCGCGAGTGTGTGGGTGTATGTGTAAAGAAAATACCGTCAAAGAGAAATCTTATTGTCTAGAAAGAAAATGTGTGGGGGCAGTGGGACACAAAAAAAGCGGACAACTTTAATCCAATGCACCATTTCATGGAAAACAACAGGTAAGTAGTTGTTCTTCTTCTTGCTTTCTTCTTCTCTAGAATTCAACACAAAAAGCTGCCCAAAGTTTGAGTACTAAACCGCAACGTTGTTGAGTAGTGCCCGACGTGCCAACTGAGCTTTTAGAAGCTATCTAGAAAGCAGGTTTTAATACTTCATCTTATTTGTATCACATCAATATTATATGACATTCTTCATTCACATTTTTAACGTTCATAAATTTTTATACATAACTATGGGAGTAATAGGTAATTATTAAGAAAATTTAAATTTAATAAAAAATAAATTATAAATTAAAATTTGAATGTATTAAAACTTAAAAAAACTAAATCGGAGCCTTACAAAATATTTGGATTAAATTATACAAATTTAAAGTTAATGGACTAAATTTTATTTCGGTAAAAGTTAATCGAAAACATAAAAAGAAAGTGACATTTTTAAGTAAAAGTTGTAGATGTGGGCCATGAGCAATTTCGAGGCACATATGCCTTATGAATTCACCCAAGGCCCAAGGTGTATCTACACTTAGCGCTGAAGATTTCCATTTCCTCCAGAGCCGCGGCTAGGTAAGAAAATTTAGTTATTAAATAATAATTAATTAACGTATTAATATTATGGATTAGTGGATTTATTAAACTTAATTTCTACTATCCAGTTTAATATTTAATCGAGAAATTTAATGGATTTGATCATTTATAAATTAGAAATTGGTTAAATATTTAATATAAGTGAGGGTAGTATCCAATTAATTAACTTATTTAATTTATTAGGTTAGTCGTTTTTATAATTGACCTTTTTGACGATTCAATGCATATCTAAAGTCCCATGGTGGCGCAAGTCTAGGTAAGTGGGACTAGCCCGGCATTCCTCCTGCCATGACTGCTACTAGTTTCTATAGTCATATATGGAAATAGATAACCTTCCCAGAAGCCCTCTTTTTAGCGTTTAATCAAGTTGTTTTAGCCTTTAAAGGTAGTTGTCATTAAGCTCTACCTTAAATCCCGTTTAATTTTTTTTCTCGATCGATCTTGGTGAGAGAAAGGGATCTCTTGGTTAGGGGTCTGCCGATGCAGATGCGAGGGAATTGGCTCCGTAAAAGGATCTAACTAATGCTAGAATAAAAAGCTTATTAATCAATATGTCTCCGCCGTGGGCATAGTTTAGTTGTACTTCTTTGGTTTCCCTTTGCCTCTTATCTCACACTCTGAGTAAGGCATCTATTCAACTTGAAATAGACTCTACGAAAGACCCATCTTAATTCAATCTAGCGATTCACATGGCATCATCAAATGATACAAGTCTTGGATAAGAATCTACAACGCACTAGAATGCCCTTGTTGAAGGGGGAAAAGCTCAGAGAACCAGGCTTGCTTAGCTTACAAAGCTAGCTTACTAAGGCGAAGGAGAAGTTTTGAGAATTCAAGAGAAGGTCACGACGATTGGAGCATTCCAGTCTTTCTCCTTACCAGTCTATCCTCCCAGCCCTTCTGTCTTGCTTTTTTAATGATGATTCTACATGTCTTTCGTGTGTGTCTCATTGGTTCAGCACGCACCTTGTTCTTTCTTTCGGAGCCGTTTTGGCGGGGCGTACTAAGCCCACTACGTACCACACCACCGAGCAGATTGCCTGAATGCATGACCACTTGATGAAATTGGAGGGAATACCCTAAAAAAAGGAACCTTTCCTCTCCCCAGCCATTTTGGGATAAGATGTGAAAGCCCATCAATCGAATCACTTTTTTGAGAAATACAACAGGATTATACACGAAACATCCTTTTTTGGCTCTCTTATCCCTAGGAGGTCATCCTCCACTAGCAAGTTTTTCTCAAAATATGGACAAATGGGAGTTTAACTCCGAAAAAAGCACTTCATGAAGCCTCCCGAAATTTGATTGGTTATTCAAATTAATCAGATTTATGAATCAAATGCCTAATTAATGTGTATTGGTGTTTGATTAATTACTATAATAGTGAGAATTTGACAAAAATCAATAGGAATATTAGAAAATTATATTTAAGAAATATTAGAAAATTATATTTGAGAAATATTATGTTTATTGCAAAGGAATATGAGATTTTAGAGGTAATTTAATTCACCGATGTTATCAAGAACGATAGCTTTAAAAATATGAGGGTTTGATAAAATAAGTTCTTATGAGTTAATTGATACATTAGATATATATACCTGAAAACCCTAGAATGTCTAGATATTTAGAAGAAAATGAAACGGAGATTTGAATTTCAATATAAGTGAATATTAAGTGAAAAATGTATGAATATTATTTAATATTTTATTCAAAATTTATGATTCTCAATAGATTGATTATACTTATTATAACCTATTATAAACATGATAAATAAAGTTGAGGGTTGAGTAGTTCCTTCTACTAATATAATTGTTATGAGCTTGAGGTAAGTATAGCTAATTGGATTAATCTTTATTGATATATATATATATATATATATATGTATACATACTTGTTATGGGTATGCTTCATTGTTAATTATCGGTTATTTATCTGGATTACATTATTGTTCTGTGAAGTTATCATTATGTGCCTATATGTGGTTATAATGTAGCAAGATGGATGAATGATTGTGCATCTCTCATTGTGGATTGGAATTGAATGATGAAGTTATTGACGAGATATTGTAAATTTAGATAAAGGGGTGGGTTACCTAACTGGGGGAGGCATACTGCAATGACTTATAACGATAAGATTGATGATGAGCTATCTGTTGGCAATCGTTCAACGGAGATGATGACGAGTTGTACGTTGTGTCATATCATCGATGATGGAATATTATACAAGATGTGTGTTGTATGATATCATTGATGATGGGATATCGTCAAGCTGTGTGTTATGCGATATCCAAAGAAACGAGAGAAGATATTGCGATTAATATGATGATCATCGGCAAAGACAATTGAGTGCCTCCAACTTGGATAAGCAGGGCCCTATTGAAAATAAACAATGATTTCCAATATATTGTTATACGGATTGATGTATGATTGTGGTATGCATTACTTCGTGATATTGTTGTAATTGCATAACAAATATTTGTTGCCTTGTGTCATTGCATGAAATTTGTATATATGTATATATAAGCTGATTAGTTATACTTATTGAGTAGGCAACTCATTCCTTGCCACATATTTTTTTAAGAAAGCGACTAGCTGAATTCGATCATAAGCCGTCTCACCAATCTTTTTAGGTGGGTCAGCAGTGACATCCTTGGTTGGGAGTTCTAGCTATATAATTATAGAGATACTAGTCATTCACTAAATTTTTACTTCAAGTTATTTAACGACGTCTATCATTGGTAAGACACATATTATTTTAATTTAAAAGTAGAAGTTCTGTGATTCATTTTTAAACGAAAATTTCTTATAATACGGGTTATAAATAATAAAAGTGTCTAATAATTAGCAATAACAAAATAATATCATAGGAGGTGCTATATTGGGTGGTATCGTAGCAAGGATTAGATGCTATAAGGATATTCGATGAAAGGTTGTATCATTGAATACGTAAAACAATGTTATGAATTTAAGTGCATATTTGGGTTCCATATAGGATAAAGTATCAAGTGAACACGTTGTTGGCTAAAAAGAATCATTAGAGTTTGTACCCAGTAATAGAGAATCATTATGATATGATGCATGTGTATTTATGCCTACTGGTTGGGTTGTACGAGTTAATACAGTAGTAAGTTCTTGTCTAGTGGTGGTGGATAGTGTTGTACTATATGCGGATTTGGTAGTGATAAACTTTAGAGAGTTTGACATTAACCTGGAAATCATTGGTTATCTCCTAATCACATTATTGTTGACTGTCAAGGTAAGAAAGTGGCGTAGAAGTCAATATGCAAATTAAAACAGTAATTGTGAGAGAAAGAAAAGTTCACACCCAACTATTTAATTTCTGTTGTGACTGCCTTTAATTTAACTAGTTAGTCCGGGTGTATTAGATGTGTCCGTAGTTAGAGACCTTGATGTTTTCCTATGAGATTACCTGGGTTACCACTTCATCGAGAAAGTAGATTTTGGAATAGAAACTATTCATGAGGAAACCATAATTTCTGTTGCGCAATATAGAATAGTTCAAGTAGAATTATAGGAGCTTAAAAGGTAAATAAAAAAAATATTCAAGATATAATGCATTAGATTGAGTACTTTGATGTGGGGAGCACCAATATTGTTTTGTGAAAAAGGATAGTAATATGAGGCTTTCTTATTGATTATTGCCAATTGAATAAGGGGACAGTGAAAAATAAATACCCATGACCAAGAACTGATAATTTGCTAGACTAGTTTAAGGGAGCTACAATTTTTTCTAAGATTGATTTGAAGTCTGGTTATTGGCAATTAAGGAAGCAGATAAGCATATACATAAAATTTTCACACTCGTTATGGTCATTATGAATTTTTAGTACTACTTCCAGGTTAAAAGATGCACTAATGATGTTCATGACATTGATGAATCGAACATAATTTCAAGAGTGTTTGGATCAATTTGTGATAGTTTTTATAGATGACATCTTAGTGTATTCGAGGAGTAGGGAGGACATGAAGTACGTTTGAAAATAGTATTGCAGATTTGAAATACAAAGAGTTGTATGTAAGTTAAGTAAGTGTCCATTTTGGGTAAATCATGTAGCTTTTCTAGGATTTGTGATATTTGGCAATGGATTATGCCTAACCCTGCAAAGGTTATTAGGAAAAGAGATAGCTTTTTACCGGACTGAGTAGTGTCGATAAAATTTTGATGAGTTAAAGAAAAGATTGACATCAATTTTGATTTTAGTTCTACCATCTGATAACGGTGGATACGTGGTATATACAAATGTTTCACAACAAGGTTTGGGGGTTTACTAATGAAAAATAGGACGATGATTTCATATGTATCTCGTCAACTATGGACCCTACTAGTTAAATTACCCCATGCATGATTTGGAATTAGCAACAATTGTACATGAATTGAAGATTTGGAGACAATATTTATATGGTAAAGATTTCAAATTTTCAAAGATCATAAGAGTTTGAAATATATTTTAACGTAGAAGGAGTTGAATTTAAGACAAATGAGGTGGATAGAATCGTTAAAGGATTATGATTGTACTATGGATTTTCATCCTAAAAAGGCAAATGCTATAGTAGATGCCTTTAGTAGGAAGACTTCAAGTGTCTTAGCTAATTTGGCGAGTCATAATTTAACAGAAGTGATGTTCAATTTGTAATGGGTGTCTGATTTTATCTAAGTAAGAGTGCTAGAATGTTTTAGGAGATGATTTGAACTCCGGTAGCATTATTCGCTAGATGAGATGACATTGTTGGTGCTCAACAGAATTTGTAATGCCAATGCATAAGAGAGATATTTGAGTTTAGGGATGATAATTTTTGTAAAATTATATTGATGAGATATAAAGGAAACAAATATTGAGTTTAAAGCTAACTAATAGAGTTCTTATTCATAGACAAGTCTTAGTGAATAAGAAAGGAAACAATGAAGTGGGATTGATTCAATACAACATTATTATCAAACATTGTATCTAGATTAGCACACTTGGATAATGTGTCGTACTTCTTGCTTTTATGTATTGGGAAGAATATCTCGAATCTTGATAATCGGTAGAAATAATTAGGGAAGGAACTATTAGGTCCAGTTGGATCCTTTCTTATTACGGATGTTAGAGAAATGGACCAGGGTAAGAAGCCAATGTTTTTATAAGGACGAATGGAGTGATAGCGGGTGTGAGGCGAAGTTATGTATATTATGGAGGGGTTACACAAGAAAATCATACAGCAAGTCTACAATACACCATATGCAATATCTTGGAACTTTAAAAATGTATCGCAATAAGACCTTATTGCTAGTGGCAGACGAGGAAAAAACATGTGGTAGAATTTGTCAATAAACGCTTGACTTGTCATCGAGTAAAGGCATATTGGATTAGAGGAGAGGTTTGAAAGCTTAAGTTATATCAGGATTTGTGGGTTTGTTTAGTGAAAAAATTGTTATAGATCAATGTTGGGCGGTCGACTAGCATGAGATTTACTATAAATAAAGTACTGACTCTAGTAATTATGTCCTTGCTTATGTTGGTATAGGTCCCTTTGGAGTTATGACAATGTTAAAAGTTTGGATTAATTACTGGTTGTGTCAATCTGATAAAAAGTCTTTCGAGACATGGTTTGTTTGATATATGGAAATGCGCTTATGCGACAAGTTTAGTATGACGGTTATGATAAAAATTAGATATTGATAACCAAAACATTAAGAACTAGCAAGTAAATTTCAACCTTATCTATACCTAAATGGAAATAGAAAAAGATTATTGTGAATTTTGTCATTGGGTTGCCATATGCGTTCAAAAAATATGATGCTATTTTGGGAAATTATGGATAGACTCACTAAATTTGTTCACTTCAACCTATACGACAAGGTGATTCTTTCAGTATTAATTGAATTGTGCATTTCAAAAATTGTAAGATTACATGGTATGCTTACTTCTATAGTATCTCATAGTGATCCTCGATTTACTTCACATTTTGGGAAGACTTATAAAGAAATTGGGTACAAAATTATATTTCAGTGTAGCATTTCATCCTCAACAGATGAACTATCGGAAAGAACAACTTAAATATTGGAAGATATGATAAGATCTTTTACAATTGAGATTAGGAGAAATTGGGATGATCGTCTACCACTAATAGAATTAGCATATAACAATAGTTTTCATTATAACATCGGTATGAGCGCATAGGAAGCTTTACATGGAAGAAGATATCAGGGTCCAATCTATTGGGATGTGAGGGATTTCAAACATTGAAGGTTCTGAATTAGTGCAAGAAATGATAGAAAAGATACAAATAGTTAAGGAGTGTTTGAAAATAGCACAAGATAAGCATAAAAGCTACTTTGATGAACACTGAAGATAGATGGAATATGCGATAGGTGAAAAGCTTTTCCTGTAGGTATCTCCGTGAAAAGGAATATTGAGATTTAGTAAGTCAGAAAAGTTGAGTCCGAGGTATATTGACCATATGAGATTATAGAGAGAATTGGACCGCTAGTGTATCCACTACAAAAAAAAAATGGATTTTCGAATGGATATTTTGTAATGGCCACGAAGCCGTTACAATATATAAACTGTCATTGTAACAATTTTGGAACAGAGGATGTAATATGGTGTCTTAATCTTGGATAAGAGGAAATTGCGTAGTGAGCATATGAAAAACCGGTAAAAAAGTCATTACAAAATCGTGGTATATGTATAGCCGTTACAAAAATAAGGCCGTTACATTTTGTATCGGCCTTTGAAATTACCTCATAAACTTGTAACGGCCAACCGCCATTTTAAAAAAACCTTTGTTACAATAGCCGTAACAAAACCAAAGCCGTTACAATATTGTAACGACTCTTTAAACGGTCTTACCATTTTGTAGCGGTTTCGATTAAATGTGATGCTCCATTGCCACAACTATAGCATAAAACTGCTACAAAACGTAAGTAGCAGGGACTGATGCAAAGACAGTTACAATTCCAACGGCTTTTTTTTAAAAACTAAACCGTTTCAAAGAACGTACCAAAAATTATTGTATCTAACGGCCATATTCCAATGGTAATATATCAACGGTTAGTTTGTTGCCACAAAAGCCGGTACATATGCTTCTATATATTATGTTGCATGATATTTTTAATTTATTTTATTTGTTCTAGTCTTGATTGACCACATACACTCTCAATCTCTCTCGACCACAATCAGTGCACATACACTTGTTCGGTTATCGTTAATTTATTGAGTTGCTCTGACCAGGTAAAAACTTCAACCCTTTTTTCTTTTAAAGTAAATGTCGTTTAATTATTTCTATTCTAAATGTATGTTTGCTTATATGTAGTTCCCATTATGTTAAGGCAATTGAGGAGATGGGTGTATGAGAAGAACCTCCCGAATAGGGCGGGTCTTGCACCGCAGTTTGAGGATGGTGTTAAAAACTTTCATTGAGTGGGCTCAGTCCCAGTGTCAATATATGGAGGGGGATAAGATTAGATGCCCATGTGTGAAGTGCAAAAATCGAAGGTTCAAAACACCTGACGAGGTCAATTTTGACTTATATAGGTGCGGGTTTGTTCCGAAATATTATAATTAGACTTGTCGCGGCGAGGAGAGGGTCATGAGTACTTTGATGCTGTGACCGCCCCTCTAGCGCAGGAAGAGCAAACCCCATCTACTCAGAAGGAGGGTAGTTCGCATTGGGGTGATCAACAACAGATGGATTGGGCGCAGAGGATGGTTCATGATGCAGTTGGGCCGGGTTATTTTACTTCTTATGACGAGGGTGCGCCTGACGATGGTACGAGGTCATGTCCTACATGGTACGAGGGTGGGCGATATGATTATGTGTCAGGATTGTCAGACCATCTTTTCGATATAGTGCGCGCTGAAAGATTGTGGATTGTCCCGGGAAAATAGCGCGAATGCGGAAGCGCGGTATAAAATAAAATACGGAATTTAAACATGCTTTAATGAAAATTAAAGAACACGTTCAAGGGGTGTGCCCTTAAACTTTTCCAGGTGTTCGGTGTATCTCATGAATTAAATACATACAAACAATCATGGAGGCCATAGGGATTAAAATTAAAAGGGGCGAAAACATAAACCGAGACCTACCCGTTGTCGTTTCCATCTTCAACGGCTACTCGCGTTGTTCCCCGTTTTGCACCAAGACCTCGTTTTTGAGATCCTCCAAATCGTGACACACGATCCACCCACGTATCTTGCACGTCGTGCTAGCAACGAACAAGTATTATATTTGGAGAGGAAAGATCAACCACGCGTTATGAATTAACGGGATCGATCTTCCTAAGTTCTAATGTTCCAAGAACAAGAGAACAAGAATAATATTTTCTTGCTAGAGAGAGAGAGAAGAGGGCGGACGAGAGGGAGAGGAGAGAGCTCGAGTTGTGTGTGTGTGTGTGTGTGTTGGAATTTCATCATCATTGAATTGTAGGAGGCTAGGGGTTTATATAGAGGAGGAGTTTAATCCTCTTTAAACGCCAACTCTAAGAGGTCTATTTTGACTAGGATTTTGACCTAGTCAAAGTCCTAGTTAAAATAGTATTTGACCTAGTCAAATTAATCCTAGCCATCCATCTCTCCCTTTCAATCTCAACCGTTAATTTAATTTAATGGAATATTTAAAATCTATTTAAATATTCCAAAAGGCAAAATAAATATAAATATTTATTCTAAGCCCATTAAATTAATTTCCTTAATAAATCTAATTTATTAATTTAATTCCTTTTATCAAATAGAAGGAATTAATACTCCAAGAAAATAAAGGGCCCGATTAAATCAAATTTAATCATTCCTTTTCTCCAATATTTAATTCTTAATTAAATACTAAATTTGTGTGTGGATAGTGTGTGACTCTTTAGGTTCACCTTTCAGCTAGACTTGGTCGGATTCCTAGAATCCGTCCGTTACCATGGGTGGCCATCTAGCAACGGTCCATGGCACTAGAGACTAGGTGAATTATTCGGGGATGAACTTTTAGGCTGTAACAGTACACTTGTCCTTCTGTCTACGGTCTCACCACTTAGGGTCTAGGGCACGGAAAATGCAGGTACCCATTTTGGACCTAAGTGTCTGTCTGTCCTTACTAAACGTTGCAAGGGAAACCTTCCCTTCTGTTCAGTTACTGTGGCCACAGCTTTTAGGGACAAGACATAGAGCATACATGAGACTCAACTGTCAATGCCTTTTGACAGGAGACAGATCCTTTCTTGGAAACTATTATCACTTTGTACACCAGAGCTGCACTAGACATGGCTTATGACTACTCAAGTTCTTCTTGGCAATCCCTCACCATATCTAAGATACAGACCTGATATACAGGTAAACTCAGCAATTCCTCAAGTCAAAGGACTTGGCCTGTACCGTTGGAACCGGGAATACACGTCATACCTTGCTGACCCTACTCAAGGTCCTCCGTAAGACGGTTCCCGCGAGTCACCTCAGTCAGCTGCTCCCTAGCATGCTAACCCACTAACACTGCTTAGATGACCTTCGTCACCCGTCGATGAAACACGACAGCAGATGCTTAGTGCAAGTCTCAAGGGGAATCTCGGTACCCATTTTCGAGATTCCTTGACTTGAAGTTTTTCCGGACTGATTCGGCGGGACTGATTTCATGGACCTACCTCCAAGCGTAGTCCCAGTCCCCGAAATGGGCTTTCAGTCCATGGGCTTTGTTTGCGTAGTGAACAGATAGATAAAGCAGTAAAGTGAACGCTAACAAAGTAATGCAAGAATGAATCTCACTTCTTTATTAATAGTTTTATCAAAACACTGAAATTGTCTAGACATAGGTTACATTTTGCCTGCCAAGATGGGCTTCATGGTCACCTATTCTAACAATCTCCCACTTGACCTTTAAAGCCAATCGCCCATATGTCTAATCCCCATCTTCTCAAGATGTTGCGTATGAGCGCTCTGCGACATAGGCTTTGTCAGTGGATCTGCTGTGTTGTCTGCTGAGTTGACTCGGTCCATCCGAACGTCACCTCTTCCTACCATTTCTCTTAGAAGATGGTAGCGTCTAAGAATGTGTTTGGAACGGTGATGAGATCTCGGTTCCTTTGCTTTCGCTATTGCACCGTTGTTATCACAGAAGATGACAACGGGCTCGGCGATGCTAGGCACCACACCCAACTCTTGGATGTAGTTTCTCATCCAAACCGCTTCCTTGGCAGCTTCTGAAGCTGCTATGTATTCAACCTCTGTGGTGGAATCAGCAGTGGTTACTTGCTTGGAACTTTTCCAAGCCACTACTCCTCCATTGAGTTTGAATACATAACCCGATTGAGACTTGGCATCATCGTCATCATACTGGAAGCTAGCGTCGCTAAACCCTTCCAGAATTAGTTCTCCATTGCCATAGACTAAGAACATTTCCTTAGTCTTCCTTAGGTACTTAAGGATGCCCTTAACAGCATTCCAATGTGCCTCTCCTGCACACGACTGATATCTGCTTGTTACGCTCAAAGCGTAAGCAATGTCAGGCTTGGTGCAGTGGACCGCATATTGGATGCTTCCTACGGCAGAAGCATAGGGGATGACTTTCATCTTTCCAAGTTCCTCATCAGTCTGCGGGGACTGTTTCTTGGACAACTTGATCCCATGCCTCATGGGAAGGAATCCTCGTTTGGAGTTGTCCATTCAATATCTTTTTAGGACTTTCTCTATATACGAGTTTTGGGTGAGCCTAACATCCTTTTGGATCTGTCCATGACGATCTGGATGCCTAAGATGTAGGAGGCTTCACCCAAATCCTTCATGGAAAACTGGGTTGACAACCATGCTTTTGTGTCTCCCAATATTCTAACGTCATTCCCAATGAGTAGAATGTCATCCACATAAAGCACTAGGAACACTATAGAGCTCCCACTGACCTTCTTGTATACACAAGGGTCGGATTCGTTCTTGATGAAGTCATATCCCCGTATTACTTCATCAAAGCGAATGTTCCAACTCCGGGATGCTTGTTTGAGGCCATAGATGGACATCTGGAGACAACAGACCTTCTGTTCTTCTCCAGTGACTGTGAAGCCCACCGGCTGATCCATATAGATCTCTTCCTCAACGAAACCGTTAAGGAAGGCCGTTTTCACGTCCATCTGCCATATCTCATAGTTATACCATACTGCTATGGCGAGCAGGATCCAAATGGACTTAGCCATGGCTACAAGCGAGCAGGTATCCTCGAAATCGACCTCGGGTCGTTGAGTGTATCCCTTAGCTACAAGCCTAGCCTTGAAGGTTGTGACTTCTCCATCAACGCCAAGTTTGCGCTTCTAGACCCACTTACAGCCCACTGGCTTAACACCTTTCAGTGGATTTACAAGTCTCCAGACTTGGTTCTCGTTCATGGAGTCCATTTCGGTTTTCATGGTCTCAAGCCATTTCCCGAAGTCGATGTCAGACATCGCTTCTCCATATGTCTTAGGATCGTTATCCAAAAGACCGGTCGCATTCAGAAAGCCATATCTCACTGGAGGTCTGGACTCTATAGCAGACCTACGGAGGACGGGAACGTCAGTGGTGACTGTGGGCGCTGACTGTATCGGAGCCGGTGGTTCAGGAACCGGGGCTGGCTGTTCCTGAGGCTGTCCTTCATGCCTGGCATGTTGGACTTCTCGAGGTTGGTCAGCCCTTCGGGTGTCAATCCTGAATCCGCGGCTACCTCTGATGGCTGAACTCCATCCCTTGATTCCTCAAGGATCAGCTCATCAGGTTGGACATCCTCTGGGAAGCCTTGCTCCAAGAATACTGCATTCCTTGAAACAAACACCTTTCGTTCCAAGGGGTCATAAAAGTAATAACCCCCAGTTTCTTTAGGGTATCCAACGAACCTGCATAAGCTAGACCTGGATTCTAGCTTATCTCCCACAAACCTCTTGACGTATGCGGGGCTGCCCCACACTTTCAAGTAGTTGTAGGATGCAGGCTTGTCGTACCATATCTCATATGGCGTTTGGGTCAATGCACTAGTAGGCGCCAAATTCAGCAACTTGGCCGACGTTTCTAGTTCATAGCCCCAAAAGGATAAGGGCAATTTGGTAAAACTCATCATGGACCGAACCATGTCCAACAGGGTCCGATTCCTCCTCTCAGAAACACCATTTAATTGTGGTGTTCTGGGAGGTGTCCATTCTGATATTATACCATGTTCTTTTAGATAATCTAGGAACTCGGTACTAAGGTATTCACCGCCTCGGTCTGACTATAGGACTTTAATTTTGCAGTTGTTCTTGTTCTCCACTTCAAGTCTGAATTCTTTAAACCTCTCAAGAGCTTCAGACTTGTACCTCATTAGGTAAACATAACCATACCGTGAATGATCATCGGTAAAGGTTATGAAGTAGAAGAAACCACCGCGGGCCTGCGTCCTTAGTGGTCCACATACATTTGTATGGACCAAGTCCAACAGACCTGTGGCAAGCCTGCTCTGTCCTACAAAGGGCTTCTTGGTCATTTTCCCTCTTAGACAAGATTCACAAGTTGGTAGCTCACTCAAGTCCCCTACCTCTAAGTTCTTTGAGTCTACCAACCTTTTCATCCTATCTTGGGATATGTGACCTAGCCTAGCGTGCCATAGTCGTGCGTTCCCGTTATTATCTAATTTACGTTTGTGTTTAGTGTTAAGAACAAAGTTCGTTTGTTGCAAGATATAGAGCCCGTTATTTAATGTACCAAGTAGATGAGCAATTCCACCCCTCATCAAATAAAAGCAATTTTTATTGATTTTAAACTCATAACCACTATTGTCCAACAATGGAATGGAAATGATGTTTTTTAATCATACTAGGTACAAAATAAACTTGCTCTAATTCTATGCTAATACTATCACTAATCACTAGAGTGGCGGATCCTACTGCTTCTGCCGAGATGGCCTTGCCATTCCCAAGCTTCAAAATCATGTCCCCGCTACCCAGTTTTCTGCTTCTTTTCAGCACCAGCAAGTCATTGCAGATGTGAGCTCCACAGCCGGTATCTAATACCCAAGAGGCAGAATTAGTGACCATGTTAACCTCAATCACAAAAATACCTTGGTTCGAGAAGAGTTCGGGGCACTCTCTCTTCCAATGCCCTTTCTCACGGCAATTGATACATATGTCATATGCCTTCGACTGTTGCTTGGAGACAACCTTTCCCTTTCCTTTGCCTTTCCCCTCTTTGGCAATGGGAACACTCTTAGTATTCGTAGCTGCTTTGACGGCCTTTCCCTTCCCTTTCTTCCTTTTCCAACGTCCGGCACCTTTGCCTTTTGTCTTGGAAGTTGAAGCACCTCCAAACAATACCGAAGGCGTGGACTTCTTAGTCGTTGCCTCGTATTGCACCAACATATTGATCAACTCATGAATGCCCTTCTCAAGTGCGTTCATGTTATAGTTGACGATAAATTGGTCGAAGGAGGGTGGGAGTGACTGAAGGATCACATCTATGTACGTTTCATTACCGAGACCTGCCTTTAGGTCCTCGAGCTTTTCCACCAGGGTAAGCATTTTAACCCTGTGCTCTTGTACATAGGGTCCTTCTGTCATTTTGGTTCCAAAGAACGCCTTGGTCGCGGCATACCTAGTATGCCGGTCCGGGACTGCATAGCAATCTTTAAGGCGAGCCATAATGGAAGGGACATCGTCCAGCCTTTCATATTACTTCTGAATCTCATTCGTCATCGAAGCAAGTATGACGCTACGGACCTTCCGGTTATCCTTATGCCAAGTCTCGAACGTCTCACGTTCTTCCAGCGTGGATCCTTCCGGTAAGGTCCTAGGGAGAGGCTCGTCCATGACGTAGCCTTGCTTCTCATAATCCAGGACTATCCTGAGATTACGCAACCAGTAGTTGTAATTGGTTCCATTGAATTTGTTTGTCTCAAGAATGGTTGAAAGTGGGTTTTTAAATCAACATTTAAAACAGAGTTCACGATCAGTAGAATATAAAAGATGGTGGTTTGATAAAAATTAAATGCATGGTGTTTAGTCATTTAATGCTCCCACTATTTATTACGAAAACACGATACTCTCAAACGTGATTTTCGGGAAACCCTTTCCTAGTGGGCTTGGGATCCACAGCGATCCTTTCCATACCCCGCTTTTACGATTCGCATGGAAAAAATCCTGTGGGAGGTATACCATACCATTCTCGTTCCACGAGATTCCCAAGATCGTTGCCTCACCCTTTCACATGATCCCGAGGACTCCAGCGAATCATGTTAATCGGGCGTTAAACCCAACCCAATCGACCGAGCCACAGACCCACTGCTACCCCCACGACTCGTGAGACAGGTAACAGCGGTCTGTTTTTCGTTCATGACATAGTGCAGCTTCTTTTAAGTACAATAACATGCCACGACTCGTGAGACCACGCTATTGACCTAAATCAGCTTCCTCACTATGCCATGGATTGGAAGGCATCGACAAACTCCTAGAGTTCATGTCCATTTTGACAGGGTCTAATATTTAAAAATTGGTCCAACCAATGTGAGAGTAGGAAATGACCGAGATCTCAAAATATAAAAACATCTACACATTCATCCATAATGCGTAAAATAAATGCATCCACAGCAGTTATATGATAAACAAAAACACCATTCATCCATCATAATAACCACATGCAAAATTAAAGCCTAGCACGCCCCTGTTGGATGATCACGAGCCCGAATCCTATGCGATCCACTGAGCCCGCAGTGAATCTATGGTCAATCTAGGGTTGGTCCTATACTATTACATTAATAGTAACTCAATCATCATTCTGATGGGCCTTGGTCTCTTTTCTCTTTCTTCTCTTCATGGAAATGCCTTGGAACCTCCAGTCTCGGCTCTCCATGTGGACCTTCCTTCTTCTCCAACAATTACATAAAAATTAAAACCTCACTCCTATTCTACTCTCATTACATATTAAAAATAGAAACCACAGCGAAAACCCGGGGGGAGTACATAAGGAGGGAGATAGAATGCCTTATTATTCCAAGGCAACTAGAAAGAGAGAAGGAGAAAGCAGTAAAAGAGGCACAAAGGCCCAACAGGAAAAGTAAACCATACATACGGTCTAGGGCTCGTGATCATCCGTATGAATCCAACACACGTAATCATATGATCCAATCACATAAAAAGAACAATATACCAATAATACATGATAACCAATCACAATTATTCAAGATGAATAAATAAATGCGTAGCATGTGAAAATATTACATACTCGTTGGTAATAATATTTTCTCGTTTTAGGAAAACCTTTCCTCACTATTTTGAAGTAAAAAATATCCCTGAGATTCCAAATCCAATGTATTTTACTTCCCAAAATAATGTCTCAGAAAATTAGGCAAAATTGAACAAAAAAAATGAATTTTCAGAATTAATTAAAAAAAATTAAAACTGAAAACAAATAATAAAAATTAGGGTAAAACCCTAAGTGCACCGGCAACCAGCCGCCGCCTCCGGCAGCAACCTGCCGGCGTGCGCGCAGGCATTGCCTGACCGGGCGCGCGCGTACAGGCCCCTGCCTGCTTGCGTGCGCGCCTGGTCGGCAGCAGGCTGCGGCCTGGCGTTCCAGCAACCTGTCGCGCGCGCTGGCCTGCTGGTCGCCAGCCGCGCGTCCACCCCCTGCGCAATGCGCGCGCGCGCAGACACCACCGTCTGCGTGCGCGCGCGCCTGGCGGCACCCCCCGGTGCGCGCGCGGGGACTCTGCAACGCGTGTATGCATGCGCGCGCGGCCACTCTGGCCGCGCGCCTGCCTGCTGCCCGCAGTCTGGCGCATCCGGCCAGGCGGCCGCGCGCAGGCTTCCCCTGCCTGCGCGCGCGGCTGCCCACCCTGTGCGCATGACTGCGCGCGGCCAGCCTCCGGCTGGTCGGCGCTTCATTGTTTTTCGTTCAATTTTCCACCCCCGTTTCCCATGAAAAACAGAAAAATACCAACAACGTAATGATCACATGAATTAAAGCAAGAAACGACATGCTTTAATATTCAAGAAAATCAAGAATTAATAAAAAAACATGCCAAGAACACGTTTCATGCTTAAACGCACATTAAAACCCTAGGCCTATACACCGAACCGAGCTTTGATACCACTGAAAGATTGTGGATCATCCCGGAAAAATAGCGCGAATGCGGAAGCACGGTATAAAATAAAATACGGAATTTAAACATGCTTTAATGAAAATTAAAGAACACGTTCAAGGGGTGTGCCCTTGAACTTTTCCGGGTGTTCGGTGTATCTCATGAATTAAATACATACAAACAATCATGGAGGCCATAGGGATTAAAATTAAAAGGGGCGAAAACGTAAACCGAAACCTACCCGTTGTTGTTTCCATCTTCAACGGCTACTCGCGTTGTTCCCCGTTTTGCACCAAGACCTCGTTCTTGACATCCTCCAAATCATGACACACGATCCACCCACGTATCTTGCACGTCTTGCTAGCAACGAACAAGTATTATTTTTGGAGAGGAAAGATCAACCACGCGTTATGAATTAACGGGATCGATCTTCCTAAGTTCTAATGTTCCAAGAACAAGAGAACAAGAATAACATTTTCTTGCTAGAGAGAGAGAAGAGGGCGGACGAGAGGGAGAGGAGAGAGCTCGAGTTGTGTGTGTGTGTGTGTGTGTGTGTGTGTGTGTTGGAATTTCATCATCATTGAATTGTGGGAGGATAGGGGTTTATATAAAGGAGGATTTTAATCCTCTTTAAACTCCAACTCTAAGAGGTCTATTTTGACTAGGATTTTGACCTAGTCAAAGTCCTAGTTAAAATAGTATTTGACCTAGTCAAATTAATCCTAGCCATCCATCTCTCCATTTCAATCTCAACCGTTAATCTAATTTAATGGAATATTTAAAACCTATTTAAATATTCCAAAAGGCAAAATAAATATAAATATTTATTCTAAGCCCATTAAATTAATTCCCTTAATAAATCTAATTTATTAATTTAATTTAATTCTTTTTATCAAATAGAAGGAATTAATACTCCAAGAAAATAAAGGACCCAATTAAATCAAATTTAATCATTCCTTTTCTCCAATATTTAATTCTAAATTAAATACTAAATTTGTGTGTGGATAGTGTGTGAGTCTTTAGGTTCACCTTTCAGCTAGACTTGGTCGGATTCCTAGAATCCGTCCGTTACCATGGGTGGCCATCTAGCAACGGTCCATGGCACTCGAGACTAGGTGAAATATTCGGGTATGAACTTTTAGGCTCTAACAGTACACTTGTCCTTCTGTATACGGTCTCACCACTTAGGGTGTAGGGCACGGAAAATGCAGGTACCCATTTTGGACCTAAGTGTCGGTCTGTCCTTACTAAAGTCGCAAGGGAAACCTTCCTTCTGTTCAGTTACTGTGGCCACAGCTTTTAGGGACAAGACATAGAGCATACGTGAGACTCAACTGTCAATGCCTTTTGACAGGAGACAGATCCTTTCTTGGAAACTACTGTCACTTTGTACACCAGAACTGCACTAGACATGGCTTATGACTACTCAAGTGCTTCTTGGCAATCTCTCACCATATCTAAGATACAGACCTGATATACAGGTAAACTCAGCAGTTCCTCAAGTCAAAGGACTTGGCCTGTACCGTTGGAACCGGGAATACACGTCATACCATGCTGACCCTACTCAAGGTCCTCCGTAAGACGGTTCCCGCGAGTCACCTCAGTCAGCTGCTCCCTAGTATGCTAACCCACTAACACTGCTTAGACGACCTTCGTCACCCGTCGATGAAACACGACAGCAGATGCTTAGTGCAAGTCTCAAGGGGAATCTCGGTACCCATTTTCGAGATTCCTTGACTTGGTGTTTTTCCGGACTGATTCGGCGGGACTGATTTCATGGACCTACCTCCAAGCGTAGTCCCAGTCCCCGAAATGGGCTTTCAGTCCGTGGGCTTTGTTTGCGTAGTGAACAGACAGATAAAGCAGTAAAGTGAACTCAAACAAAGTAATGCCAGAATGAATCTCACTTCTTTATTCATAGTTTTATCAAAACACTGAAATTGTCTAGACATAGGTTACATTTTACCTGCCAAGATTGGCTTCATGGTCACCTATTCTAACACGCGCCGCCGACCAGTCGTTGTGGAGCGGTTGTACCCAATCTCAGTTGGGGGCGGTTGTTAGTTTGGTGAATATCAAGGCTAAGGGCAATTTATCCAAGGGCACATATGATCGAATGTGCCAGTGGGCTGATCATATATTGCCCCGTGATCACACTTTCCCTACTGATTACTGTAGTACAAAGAAATTGATTAGAAACTTGGGTTTACCTGTTGAGAAGATTGATGCGTGTAAAAATAGTTGCATGCTGTACTGGAAGGACGACATTGATCTGGAGAACTGCCAGTTTTGTGGAGAGGATAGGTACAAGCCGACCAGACAGCGAGACCCCCACCCACAAAACTCCCCGTATGCCGTTCTTAGGTACCTGTCGCTTACTCCCCGACTGCAAAGGTTGTATGCTTCGACAGTGACTGTTGAGCACATGACATGGCATCCCACACATCAGATGTAGGAGGGATCCATGTGTCATCCGTCCGATGTAAAGGCTTGGAGGCATTTCAACAAGACATATCCGACTTTGCATTAGAGCCCCATACTGTTAGGCTAGGGCTGTGCACAGACGGGTTTGCGCCGCATGGACAGTATGGTAAAACTTACTCATGTTGGCCCGTTATACTCACATCGTACAATCTCCCACCAGGAATGTGCATGAAGTCTGAGTACATGTTCCTCACGATGGTGATCCCTGGCCCGTCAAATCCGAAGCGTCTGATTGATGTTTATCTGGAGCCGTTGATCGAGGAGCTTTTGCAATTGTGGCATGTGGGCGTACGGACGCACTACAGTGCTACGATCCAAGCATTCATGATGTGTGCGGCATTGATGTGGACCGTGAACGACCTACCTGCTTATGGGATGGCGTCTGCATGGAGTACCGCTGGTATTATGGGGTGTCCAGTTTGTATGGATCACACACAGGCATTCCATCTACAGCACAGTAGGAAGGCATGCTACTTTGACTGCCACAGACAGTTTTTACCACTGGACCATCCTTACCTCAGGAATAAGAAAGCCTTCACTAGAAATTGAGTGAAAAGGAAGGTTGCACGCCCGCGGCTAACTAGAGAGCATATTTGCGGTTGGGTAGAAGACCTCAGTCCTACTGTTGAAGAACCTATGACACTCCCACCAGGATATGGTACCATCCACAAGTGGACGAAGAAAAGCATATTTTGGGATCTTCCATACTGGTCAACGCTTCTGATACGGCACAACCTTGATGTCATGCACATTGAGAACAACGTGTTTGGCAACATATTCAACATCGTGATGGATATAAAGGAAAAACCAAAGACAATCTGAATGCACGCAAAGACTTGAAAACTATATGCAATCGGCCAGAGCTTGAGTTGGACGAACGAAGATCGAACGCGATGCCAAAAGCGGTATATACCTTGACGAAGGAGCAGAAGATGAGGATATATGGTTGGATTCGTTGTCTGAGGTTTCCTGATGGTTATGGATCTAACATTGCCTATTGTGTCAATTTCGCGGAGTTAAGGATGCACGGGATGAAGAGCCACGACTGTCACGTATTTATGCAGAAGTTGATCCCAATTGTCTTCCGTGAGATGCTTCCGGAGCACGTGTGGAATGCATTAACGGAGGTGAGTTTGCTATTCCAGCACATATGCTCGACTACGCTTGACGTCACCAAACTACAGGAGTTGGAAAACAACGTAGCCGTGATCATGTGTAACCTTGAGAAAATCTTTCCGCCAGCTTTCTTCGACTCAATGGAACACCTCATTGTTCACTTGCCATATGAGGCTCGTGTGGGAGGGCCAGTGCAGTATAGGTGGATGTACCTATTTGAGAGGTAATTAAGGCTCACGTATTTAATTTGTTGCACTCTTAATTGTCATCCGTATGTTAATAATTAAATATTTTTCCTAAATAGATTTCTTCACGGTTTGAAGAAGAAGGTGAAGAACAAAGCACATGTCGAGGCGTCAATTTCGGAGACATACATTATGGAGGAAATCGGGCTATTCACTTCCCACTACTTTGAGCCGCACGTTCTTTGCAAGCGCAGCAGACCCGCTCGAAATGACGATATGACGGCCAACGATGACAGCATCCAACGGTCTATTTTCAACTACCCTGGCCGAACTAGTGGTGCCTCAAAGCAGAGATGGCTAAGTGGTGCAGAACGGCATATAATTGAGACGTATGTGTTGTGCAATTGTGAAGTAGTCACGCCATATTACAAGTAAGTATTTGCAGATACATATAGGAAAATCTTGGTTGTGAGACTTGAAAGATTATGTGGATCGTCCCGGGAAAAGCGCGAATGCGGAAGCGCGGTATAATTAAAAATTAAAACGGAATTTAAACATGCTTTTAAATTAAAAACACGTTTCAAAGGGTGTGCCTTTGAAATTTTCCCGGGCATTCGGTGTATCTCATGAACGTATAACATAAAATAAATCATGGAGGCCATAAGGTTGAAAATTAAAGAGGGACGAAAATTTAAAACGAGACCTACCCGTTGTCGTTTTCGTCTTCAACGGCTACACGCGTTGTTCCCCGTTTTACACCAAGATCCCGTCCTTGAGACCCTCTAATTCGTGACACACGATCCACCCACGTATCTTGCACGTCGTGCTAGCAACGAACAAGTGTATAATTTTGGAGTGGATAAAATCAATAACACATTATCAATTAATGGTATTGATTCATCAAGATTCTAATGTTCCAAGAACAAAAGAATCAAGAAAAACTATTTTCTTGAGAGAGAGAGAGGCGGACGAGAGAGATGGGAGAGAGAGAGAAACCGTGTGTGTGTGTTGTGTGTGTGTGTTGGAGTTTCATCATCATCTAAATTGTAGGATGCTAGGGGTTTATATAGAAGAGGAGTTTAATCCTCTTTAAACTCCTCTTTCAAGAACTCTAATTTGATTAGGATTTTGACCTAGTCAAAGTCCTAGTCAAACTAGTGTTTTGACTTAGTCAAAACGATCCTAGCCATCCATCTCTCCCATTAATCTCAACCATTGATTTAATTTAATTTAATGGAAATATTTAAAACCTATTTAAATATTTCCAAGAGGCTAAAATAAATATAAATATTATTTAAGCCCATTAAATAAATCCTTTTGATAAATCCAATTTATCAATTTAATTCCTTCTATCAAATAGAAAGAATTATTTCTCCAAGAAAAATAAAGGTCCCGATTAAATCTAATTTAATCATTCCTTCACTCCAATATTTAATTCCAAATTAAATATTTAATTGTGTGTGGATAGTGTGTGACTCTTTAGGTTCACCATTCAGCTAGACTTGGTCGGATTCCTAGAATCCGTCCGTTACCATGGGTGGCCATCTAGCAACGGTCCATGGCACTAGAGACTAGGTGAAATATTCAGGGATGAACATTTAGGCTCTAACAGTACGCTTGTCCTTCTGTCTACGGTCTCAACACTTAGAGTCTAAGGCACGGAAAATGCAGGTACCCATTTTGGACCTAAGTGTCGGTCTGTCCACACTAAACGCCGCGAGGGAACCCTTCCCTTCTGTTCAGTCACTGTGGCCACAGTTTTTAGGGACAAGACCTAGAGCATACATGAGACTCAACTGTCAAAACCTATTGACAGGAGACAGATCCTTTCTTGGAAACTACTGTCACTTTGTACATCAGAACTGCACTAGACATGGCTTATGACTACCAAATGGAATTCTGGCAATCTCTCACCATATCTAAGATACAATCCTGATGTACAGGTAAACTCAGTAATTCCTCAAGTCAAAGGACTTTACCTGTACCGTTGGAACCGGGAATACACGTCATACCTAGCAGACCATACTCAAGGTCCTCCGTAAGACGGTTCCCGCGAGTCACCTCAGTCAGCTGCGTCCTAGCAGGCTAACCCACTAACACTGCTTAGACGATCCTCGTCACCCGTCGATGAAACACGACAGCAGATGCTTAGTGCAAGTCTCAAATGGAATCCCGGTACCCATTTTCGGGATTCCTTGACTTGGAGATTTCCGGACTGATTCGGGAAGACTGATTTCATGGACCTACCTCCAAGCGTATTCCCAGTCCCCGAAATCGAATCTCAGTCCGTGGGCTCTGTTTGCGTAGTGAACAGATATGGAAAAATAGGTGCAAGTGAACACAAACAAAGTAATGCCAAATGAAAATTCACTTCTTTATTCATTAATGATTTATCAAAACACCTATAATTGTCTAGACATAGGTTACATATACCCGCCAAAATTGGCTTACATGGTCACCTATTCTAACAAGACTGCATTTCCATTAATATGTATTTGCAACCAGGGAATTCTTGAACGAGCTATATGGGCGCGGCCATCATTCAGAAGATCCAATTATTGATCAACTAGTAGCAACTAATTTCAACAATTGGTTCAAACGTCATGTAAGTTGATGTATTTTTATCGTATGGCCTAATGATGTGGTTCCAATGTCTTGTTATTGGCCGTTTGCAAAACCACGGCTTGGAGAGTAATTGACGAGTCTCGGTGCACCAATATCGTGTATCAACCAGATGAAGATATACCTGCCCCTGAAGTTACTTCGGATAATCCAACGTACGACCTACATGATCCTGATGGTATACAACTTTTTGTTGATCTTCCAATAGCACGCCAACAAGGAGCAGGAACTTCTCGGATGGCCAAGATGATGACGAAGAAGATGAGGATGATGAAGATAGTTTCGAGGATTATGAGACTGATGAAGACGAGTCATTTGGTTTCTAGTGTTTTGTAACAAACTAGTTAATATTGTTGTATTTAGTGAATATTTAATTATTTTTTAAAATAATTTAAATTTTGGAACGGCCATTTAATAATAGAGATGGAATAAAAGTCGTTCCTAATAGTCTAAAGAAAAAAGACGCCTCAATTTCCCGCGAAATGAAAAAGGTAGGGGGAAATATTTAATTTTGTAACGGCCTTTACGTATGTCGTTACTAAAACTGTTGCAAAATGAATTTGTTTGCGGAAAAGCCAAAAATTTGGAGGGATATTGAAAATTTTCACTAGTATTATTATATATATTACAAAGGCCATTACAAGGTTAAGAAAAAAGGTGTATTCCTAGGGTCGTTACAAATAGTGTGTATGTCAAAAAAATATCGTTCCCGATACGATATCTTTCAATCCGTGTGCTCGATTCATACCAAACTTGATTATATTTAAGAACTTGATCTTTTCATCACATCTGACGGTCCGATTTCAAATCAAACGGCTCGTTTGAATGATGCACCGAATTCACTTGATTATATTATGTATTGGATACCATATCTCGACATTCGTAAATGATATTAGTACAAAACTTCATCAAGTGTATTCTTATACCAATTTGATCACATCTAACGGTTGGATCTTTAATCAGATGGTCTGATTATTGGGTACAGTACAACAATATATAATCAAAGTTGCATCAGTGAATTACTAACAATTATGCATATACAAATTTATTTCATTAGATGATCAATATATCAATCCGCATTCAAAATGTGTTGTGATTTATAATGTGTTATTTACACATAATATAACGTTATCTAACATTAATAATTTTGAAAATGATTTATTATGAATTTTTAATGATTTTTTTTTAAATTTATGTTTTTATGTTGAACCGGCTTTTGTAACGGCCGGTTCCAAATCGACATTGTATTCTTGGACTATAAAATTTTGTATTATATCTTGTAGCGGCTTTATAAACGGTTACCCATGACCGTTCCTAAATTAGTTTTGTAACGGCCCTTTATTACAAGTCTATTACAAAGACCGCTCCAAAAAAGTCTTACTATAAATAGGAACACTAGGTCATTTTCTTCTCCCACTTGTACCTAAAAGTTTTCTTCTCCCCCACCCCCTTTCTGAAAATCCCCCCTCATCGCCACTGACCACCACTGTCCACCACCGCCGCTAACCACCACTGTCCTCCACCACCGCCGCGCACCACCACTGTCCTCCACCACCGCTGACCACCACTCGTCGCCGCTGACCACCCCTGTCTACCACCATCGCCGCGCAGCACCACTGTCCTCCACCACTCGCGACCACCACTATCCTCCACCACCACAGCTGACCATCACTGTCTTCCACCACTCTTTCACTTTCTATCTCTCAAAGGTACGTTTTCCCTTCTTTTTTTTCTCTGAAATTATTTATGTAATGTTTGAAATTTATATTGGGTAATTTCTGAAATTGGTGATATTTATGTAATTTTTAAAAAAAAAAATTGTATTTTGAAATTATTTATTGGTATTTCTAAAATTATGTATTTATTGGTATTTCTGAAATTGGTGATATTTATGTGTATTTATTTGTATTTTTGAAATAATTGTAATTTCTGAAAATTTTACAGAAAATTTATGTGTAAATTTTTGAAAATTTTCAGAAATTTCATTGATTTAACTTTCTGTAAGTTTTACAAATTATTGTTCATTTTGTGTAATTTGTGTGCATTTTTGTGTAATTATTGTGCTCTTTGTGTAATTATTGTGTAATTTTTTAAGTTATTGCAATTTCTAAAATTATTGTGAATTTTTGGTAATCTTCTGAAATTATTTAAAATATTGGGTAGTTTATGAAATTTCTAGAAAGATTGCATTATTTCTATAATTATTGTGAATTTTTGGTAATTTTTAAAGTTATTTTGAATTTTCTGCAATTCCTGAAATTATTTGGGTATTTTTGCAATTTTTTGAAATTATTAGATAGGTATTTTCTGCAATTTCTGAAATTATTGTGTGTTTTTTGTAATTTTATGCAATTTCTATAATTTTTAATTATATTGAGTTAGTTTTCAAATTATCTGAAATTATTGGGATTGTTTATGTAATTTTCTGTAATTTTAGGAATTTTTGTAATTTTAGAAAATCTATGTAATTTTCTGTAATTTTAGAAATTTTATAGTTTTAGGAAATCTATGTAATTTCATGCAATTTTAGAAATATTGTTAATTTTAGGAAATCTATTTAATTTCATGTAATTTTATGAATTTTTGTAGGAAATCTATGTAATTTCATATAATTTTACGAATTTTAGGAAATTTTATAATTTTAAGAAATATTGTGTGTTTTATCTAATTCTTTTAAAATGTATGTAATTAATTTTCTTTAATTACATTGTAAATTCACTAATTTTTTGTAATTTTAGGCCATATATGTAATTTTAGGGAATTTATGTTAATTTCGTAAAATTTTGCTAAAATATAATCAAACATTTACAACTTTATATAAAATATAATCCATATTTTTAAATGTCTAGATATCATGACAAACGGTGCTTCGGCCCCTCCCGGACGTGGTCGTGGCCGCGGCCGTGGCCAAATGATTCCGGTTCCACCAGCACAGCCTCCAATGCCACAAGCCCCGGCCGTTGACCCGGCCACTCCGGTGTCATCGACTGCAGAGGTCGGCAGTGGATAGGCCCAGGGGGCCTCCAGTTCTCAGGACCCCGGGGACTCCGGTTCTCAGGCCCCGGGGGGCCTCGGCCATGGGATTTACCACCACCACCACCAGCGCCTGAATTGCCTCCTCCGTCTGCACATCACTACATCAGCCTCCGCGATGCGAGGTAATCTAACACAAATATATTTAATTATTTTCAATTGATTTGGTTTGAATTTTAATTTGGAATTATTTTTTCAGGTCTGACCAAGATTTTCATAGTTTCATAAATACGACGGTGAAAAACCACTACCCTCGGGGATGCATCAAAAAGATTCCACAGGAGCACATCCTGTTTTGGCAAGATTATGTTAAGGTAATTAATATTTTATTATGTTTTAATTGAGTTTTTAATATTTTACTAATTCTTTCTTTTTAATATGTCAATATGTAGCTTAAATACTGGTGGGACTGCGACGACGAGTCGATGTACAAGGTCGTCCGGTGGCAGGCCTAACGGTTCCTGCGGAATCTGTTCTCTGACGCTCGGGCCCAGCTATCCCGACCGCTTTGGCTAGCCGAGGAGATTTGGCGACAGCTGCTGGAGTATTGGGACAGCCAGGACTTCAAGGAAATGTGGGCCAAGAATAAGGCCAATCAAGCAACTAACCCCGTCGCCGCAGCGACCGTCTACAGAGGGGGCTCCTCGTCTGTTGGCCACCACAAGAAGAAGATGGTAAGTATAAAATTTATTTCAAGTGATTTCATTAGTTTAGATGCTTTAATTAATTTTTTAAATTCATCTTCGACTAGAGGCACAACTCGGTCACCCGACCAAGCAGATGGAGTTGTTTTCCAAAGTCTACAAGAGAAATGAGGAGGGCCAATGCAGCGGCCCGAGGGCGGCGCAAGTGGCGGTAAGTTTATTTTCAATTTCCTTTCCAATTAATATTATAATTTCATTTTTTCATACTAAGTCCAGTATTCCAATTACAGGAGAATCAAATGTAGATTGCGGGAGCAGGCGGCCGGAAGAGGGGTCGGGTATTCGGGCTCGGCTCTGAGGCCCACCACACGATCGCTAGACCCTCGCAGTCGAGCTCGTCATCTGCTCCACCGTCTCGGCCACCAGAAGAGTAACACTCGGACTACAATGATCGGCTTGCCAGGCTCGAGGAGATTGTCCACCGTCTGGCGAACGAGAGGTCCCAGCCTCCACCGGCGCCACCGTCCCAAGATCTAGTCGATCCCCCGCAGCACGATGATGAGGCAAAAGATGAGGAGCTCGAGGATGATCAGGCAGAAGACGGGGATCTAGATTAGGGTCGGGTTTCATGTTTCCAAAATATGTATTTATATTTTAAAAATAATTTTGTAAAAATAATTTTAATTTCGTTATTAATATTATTATTTCTTCTTGCTACCCGATACATTTTTATATTCAACAGATTAAACAATAAATTATAAAAAACATAATATATAAAATAAACAAAATTAAAATTAATATTTTATACCAAAAAAAAACTAAAAAAAAAACTTTTGTAACGGCCTTAGCAATGGCTATATGAATATACCCATGCTAAAAAGACTACCATTACAACAACCGGTACAACATGTACAAGCAAAACCGTTACAAAAACTGGATGTAAAACAATTACGAGAAATGAAACCAAATTACATAAATCACCGTTCCAAGGCGAGGTACAAAAACCACCTAAAAAACCGCTACAAATCATGAACAACACGTGCAGGGGAGTGTAACAATAATCGTTACAATATATGTTATATGCGCATTACCGTTCGAATTACAAAAATCGTTACAAATTACAAAGCGACTGCTACAAAAATAGATGAAAAAATCAGTCCAATAGTAATACACATTTATCATCTTTGTAACAAACACCGTACCAATATTAATTAATTTTTTTTGTAGTGATCGATTGTTGTTACTAGTAGACACTACAAAAAGACAGACCTGTAGAAATGGATTTTTGCAACGAATTTCATGAAAATTCGTTGCAAAACATGTTTGCCACGGACTTTTGCAACAGAAAATTTTCCGTTGCTATAGGTACCACTGCTATATAGCAACGGATTTTTTGGTCGTTGCAAAATATTGCCACGGATTTTTATTCGTTGCAAAATTCGTTATTTAAAAAGTTGACTTTTTGTATTTTGCAACGACTTTGAAATGGTATATTCATGGCAAAGTTGATGGCAATTCGTTGCAAAATCGGGTTTTATTTACAACTACATTTGCAACAAAAATATCGTTGCAATATTGCAACGGAATATTTGCAACGTCATTCAGTTGCAAATTTTGCAACAAAATACTTAGCTATTATTCGTTGAAAAATCATTTTATTTGCAACAACATTTGTAATGGAAGTCGTTGCTATATTGCAATAATTTTTTGCAACGATATTTCGTTGCAAAATTTGCAATGAAATAATTTACTACAATTCGTTGCAAAATAATTTTCGTTTACATCGACAATCTGTTGCAAATTTTACCACAATAACTGCAACGACAATATATTGCAAAATTATTTTCAATTACAACGACAATTTCATAATTTATATTCAATAATAAAAATATATTTAATTTAACTCTAACAAGAAAATTCAAATATGACAATATATTTAAGGCAAAATACTTATAATAAAGATTGTTCAACATTCCAATCCACAAAATAAAAGTATTCAGTTTTAAAGCATACAAATTTAAAGAGGGGGATCAAATTCATTTTCACAATCTTGTGAAGGTGGGTGGTCGGGGGATATCACCGGGACTATCTTCAGACACGCTCATATCGTATTCAACTTTCGAATCCCTACAAAGTATCAAACAAATAATTATAAAAATAATTATAATATAAGTTTTAAAAATATTTTTAAAACAATCAAACATTTTAAATTTTCTTACATGATATCCGCCGAAGTAATGACATTCATTGGAGTTGCATCAAAAGGGACATTATTAGATGATGGTCTAGTCTTATGACCCCTACCTCCTCTAAATCCTCCCCATAGTTGAAGTTTTAACTTGTGATATAACTAAGTTACTTAGTTTAGTTGAATTTTTAACTTGTGATATAACTAAGTTAAATTAGTTTCATTAAAGATTTTAAATTGAGTGTTAATAAAATTACATTAATTTAGTTGAGTTTTTAACTTGTGAGTTAACTAAGTTAAATTGATTTAGTTAAAGAATTTAAGTTGAAAGTTAACAAAATTACATTAGTGGAGTTAGGTTTTTAACTTGTGAGTTAACTAAGTTAAATTAGTTTAATTGAAGATTTTAACTTGAAAGTTTACTAAGTTACATTAGTTTAGTTGAATTTTTAACTTGTGATATAGATAAGTTAAATTAGTTTAGTTAAAGTTTTTAAGTTGAAAGTTAATTAAATTAAATTAGTTAACTAAGTTAAATTAGTTTAGTTGAATTTTTAACTTGTGATATAACTAAATTACATTAGTTTAGATGAGTTTATGTTAATATAAATCCTAATCTACATTCGTAACCAACACTCATCCAACCTCATCAATACAATGCCACCTCATGTGCTTAGTTGTTGTACTGGAAGCATACAACCTCTGCAATGGAGGAGTTAACGGCAAATACCCGAGTGTAGCATATGCAGTTCTTTTACGACGAGGATTTTGACCCCTTGCAGGTTTACACCTATCTTGCTCACAAAACTTGCAGAATTTCAAATGTTTGTCTTTTTTCCAGAATAACATACAACCAGTCTTACATGCGTCGATTTCCTCAACAGGTAAACTCAACTCTCTTATCAACCTTTTCATACTATAATAATCATTGGGTAACGTGTGATCTTGTGGCAACATCTCCCCTATTACTTGTAAATACTGATCATGACAACTTTGTGATACATTGTGTTCAGATTTGTTGTTTACTAACCTCGCTACCGCAGATAACTGGGAGTGAGTTTCGCTCCCAGCATATAATGGCTGATCTGCAGCATGCACGTCATCAAAAAAACTTTTCAGACAGTGCTCTTAAATTGTCAGCCTCATCATAATTAGAACTCAGACCAGCCTCGTTTGCATATGGTTGATCGCTAGGATGTGTCAAATTATTGAATACATCCCCTTGTGGACGAGATACAGGACCAGCTGCATCAAACACCATCCTCTGATCCCAATTTAATTGCTCATAGTTATTCCAATTTATCGTTTGATCTACAGAGTTGTCAGCTGAAATTGGATGCTCATAATCCATCTGTATAGGCTCACCATGAGATGTCCAATTGTAATAATCTATTCTAAAACCTTACTTATAAAGATCGCATGTCACCTCCTCCGTGGATTTGTACTTACGATTTTTACATACACTACATGGACAACGAATTTTCTCCCCATCCATAAAATCATGTTGTGTTTTTGCCCAATCTATAAACTCAATGACCCCATCAATAAATTCTTTTGTAAGATGACGATTACCGGGTACATTCTTCTCATACATCCATTTCCTCAATTCTCTCAACATCTTATTCTAAAATCAGCAAATATTATACATATTCATTAACATACATACATACATACATAAAAAAAACTAAAATTTCAAGAATAAAATGAATATACATAAATAAACTAGTAAAAATTTTGTGCTAACCTTAATGTAAGTCAGCTAAATGTCCAAATGTGTGTGACTCATTGCACTAGCATGATCATTAACGATCTAATGTAAAGATATATTAAAAAATTGATTGTGTGGATGGAAGGAGAGAAGAGGAAGAAGTTGTTGGATGATTATAAAAATAAGTGTGAACTAGAACGAGGGATTTCTTATATTACGGATTTTGCAACGGATTTGCAACGGACTTTGCAATGAAATGATTTTTCCGTTGCACAATCCGTTGCAAAACATATAGAATTTTAACATAGTGGATTACAGCTATTACAAACATATTGCAACGGACGAATCCGTTGCAAATTCAACGGCTCAATAATTAATTCTTACAGCTGTATGTACATATCGCAACGACTTCATAGGTCGTTGCAATACCGTTGGAAAATTATCGGCAAGTTTCGCAACGGACAATTTTCCGTCGCTAAATCTGTTGCAAATCACAATATTCACATTGCAACGATACGTTTTCATTGCAAATTCTGTTGCACATTTTTTGCAATGGATTAAACTAGAATCTTAGTTGCAAAGTATGCAACGAAAGATGTCCATTGCGAAAATCGTTGGAAGTTTGCAACGGAATTTGTCGTTGCAACAGTTTGCCACGACTTTTGCAACGACTTATGTTGAATGTGGGCATCTTAAAGTTGACCAAATTTTGCAATTGAATATTGCAACGGATAGACTGTTGCAAAATCGTAGCAAAAGTCGTTGCAAATTTGCAACGAATTGGTCGGTTGTAAAATGTCCGTTGCTATAGCCCTGTTTTTTTGTAGTGAGAATTATCACACCACTAGAAAAAAATTAATATTAGCTACATTTTTAATGACTATGGCTAAAAACCATTGTAAATAACTATTATTAACTACGGTTAAATAAAAATCGATACAAAAACTAGTTTTTCCACCATGAAAAACTTATTTGCCACAACTAAAAGCCTTGGTAAAAATATCCGCTATGGCTTTTAGCCATGGAAAATATTTTAGCCACCCTCGCAAAAACCATGACCGACAACCATTGCGTGGTTGTGGTTAATGACTATTCGCTACGACTATTTAGTATTAACCATGGAAATTAGCCATGGTTAAATATCATATTTTTCGTAGTGCACATACATGACGTATTCCATGTCTTATGCTACGACCAGACCAATCTGATCCTAGCCATTTTTTGCATGAACCAGATATACAAATTTAAGAGATATTAACGTACATAGAAGAACCAATAGAGATTTTGGATGGAGATGTAAATAAATTGAGAAGAAACATATACAGATGGTGAAGGTAAAATAGAGTCATTACTCTCTAGAGGAAATCACTTGGGAGGTTGAGGAGAACATGAAATAGAAGTATCTATATTTGTTCCATGAGTAGTAAGGTTAACCAAATTTCAAGGACGAAATTTTTATTAGAAAGGGTTGAATTATAGCGTTCTTAAATTTTTATCCATAATTGTGGGATTAATTGATAATTATTAAAAATCTAAATTTAATAATAAATATATTATAAATTAAAATTTGAATATATTAAAACTTGAAGGGATTAACTCGGGCCTTATAAAATATTTGGGTTAAATTTATATAAATTTAGAAGTTCAGGGACTAAATTATAATTTTAGTAGAAGTTAGAAGTTCAGAGAAAGGGACTAAATTAGAAGTTCGGAAAAAGTGACATTTAATTATGGGTTGTAGATGTGGGCCAGCAGGAATTTCAAGACACACACGCCTTATAAATTTAGCCAAGGCCCAAGGTGTATCTCGTTTACATACTTAGTGCTGAAGACTTCCATTTCCTAAAGAGTCGCGGCTACGTAAGAAAATTAAGTTATAAAATATTAATTAGTAACGTGTTAATATTATTTGATTGGTAAATTTATTAGATATCATTTCTACTCTCCGGTTTAATATTTAATCAGAAAATTTAATGGATTTGATCATTTATTAATTGGAACTTGGTTAAATATTCAGCTTGATTTAAGGGTATAATAGCGAATTAATTAAATTACTTAATTTATTAGATTTAGTTGTTATAATTTATTTATTCAACTTAATCGAATTTATTAACCAAATACTTAATTATATGTATTGGTGTTTAATTAATTACTATAATAGTGAAAAATGACAGAACCAATAAAAATATTAAAAAAATTATATTTAAAAAATATTAAAAAATTATATTTGAAAACTATTATGTTTATTAAAAAAGAATATAAGTTTTTCAAGAGAATTTAATTTAGAGATGTTACCAAGAAGGGTAGCTATATAAATATAAGGGATTTGATAAAATAAATTCTTGTGAGTTAATTGATAAATTAGATATATACCTGGAAAACTTAGAATGTCTCGCTATTTAGAAGAAAACGAAAAGGAGATTTGAATTTCGATATAAATGAATATTAAAAGATTGGTGAAAAATATAAGAATATTATTTAATATTTTATTTAGAATTTACGATATTCACGTTATATTGATTATACATATCATAACCTTTTATAGGACACGAAAATAAAGTAGAGGCTTGAGCAGTTCCTTCTACTAACGTAACTGTTGTGAGATTACTGTAACTATAGTTAATTGGATTATATATATATATATATATATATACTTGTTAGTATACTTGATTGTTAATTATTGGTTATTTGTTTGGATTCCATTAATGTTTTGTTAAGTTGTCGATATGTGCCTATCTGTGGTTATGATGTATGCAAGATGGATGAATGATTGTGCATTGGTGTATATTATTTTGTAGTTTGGAATTGAATGGTGAAGTTATTGATGCGATATTGTAAATTGAGTTAAAGAGATGAGTTACCTAACTGGGGAGGCATATTGCAATGGCTTGTAATGATAAAATTGATGACGAGTTGTGTTCGGGTCAATCGATCAATGGAGATGATAGGATATCATACGAGTCGTGTGTAGTGTGGATGATGGGATATTATACGAGGTATGTGTTATGTGATATCATTAATGATGGGATACCATACAAGTTGTGTGATGTGTGATATCAAGACCTAGGTTTTGGCCTTAAACGTTCCAAGTCGAGGATCGATGAGATGGGGATATCATTGATCCCGTGGAGGCTTGTTCACACAACTCGCGCCCTTCGGGGAAGGGTCTCATTTCACGGACATTAGTGTGGAGACAATGTGTGTGTGCAGGTACTGTTAAGAATAAGTCCACTGCACGAAAATTCTTTATTGGAGTGACAATGTCGAATCAAGAATCCTGACGCGGTAGTGCATGATTAGTCCTTATGACTTGAGGCAACATAGTGATCTTATACTATGTCCTTGTGCTTTGATTTATTTTATAGTCATCAAGATAATCATAAAGAGGACATTTTAGGTACAAGTCAACCTAATATGAAGATGAATGAGTGTCACGTCAAGTAATCATCGACCTACATTGATGAGTAGGAGATCTCCTATGCTTTTTACTATTTCTTAATTAACAAATCATTGGCCAAGGTGTCATGGCAACTAGGCACAGGATTTCCTAGGTTGATCGTCTTAATCATGAAAAGGAAGGAAGTGATGCCCAGATATTGAGTCAACAAGGTTCAACTCACAAAATTCATGCCTTGGACTCAATTGGGAGATAATCGATGATAGGACCTTACTTGCATAGAACTCACATCTACACGTTCACGAAACTTCACCTATAATTAAATAGGTTTACTTCTTAGAAGACGTCAATTAATTTAATGAGTTAAATTAATTAATTGGACGCATTATGAAATCAATCCATAGAAAATTAAATAATTGGGTATCTGTATGATAGATATACCCAAGTGTTAATTAATTGAATTAATTAAGACTTGTGTCCAATTAATTAGAATAATTGTTTTAGGCTTGTAACTAATTCATTAGATTAATTAATTTTGAACTTTATATTTAATTAGAAAATTAAACATTTGGGTTAGTTCAATTTGGAATTGAGCTAAAGGCCTAGAGAATGTAGAGATATATATATATATATATATATATATATTTGATACATATATATCACTAAGAAAAAGATTGTTTCAGCGATGGAAGTTATGACCGCATTTCCGACAGCATGACTTTTTTTTTTTTTTTGTTTCCGGTGGAACTAGCGATGAGTTACCGACTGAAGGTTGTCCACCCCAAAAACTAAAGTTGGTAACAATTTCGACGCCAGAAGATGCCGTCTGTCGGAAAGTTTTAAGTGGAATTTCAATAGTGCAATCTAAGTCGTTGGAACGTCCGTCGAGGGGATGGAAAATTAAATGTTGATTTTCTGACGGATTTGAAGATGATATTTGGGCCGGGTTTTTGAAGTAATAACGACTCCCTTTTTAAAGATTTTCCGATGGGTTGTGTGATGGTTTTTTTCATTTTTTTAACATGGTTTTCTGACAGCAAAACCGTCAGAAAATGCGTCAAAAAATTTGGGATTGTTTTCAATTGGTAACTTCATCTACATTGTCAAAAGGTGATATAAGTTTGGGACATGCATCATAAAATCTGTCCATAAGATAGTTTATCAATTTTCGATGGTTTTCCATTGCAAAATCCTTCCCAAATAATTGATCCCTTATCTTGATTTTGGATGAATTTTTCCAACAAATCTAGTAGCTCGTTTTTCATATATGTTTTTAAAATATTTTTTGTTTGTTTTTATTTTTAATTTTTTTTCATAATTCTATTAAATTTAATATTGGAGACAATTATTTTCCAAAAAAATAAATTATAATTGATTAATAAACATAAAAGAATATATAGATTTTAAAAATCTGAATAATTTAAAAAAACGTACAATAAAAATCCTAATCTATAGTTGGGGGTCATGCTCATCGATGGGCGGCTGTATGTCAGGATCCTTGCTCAGTTGTTGCACTAGTCTGTCAGTTGAGGCATGGTCGGCCTTAGCTAGAGTCGTCGGCTGCACGTCTGGAAAGAAGTCCGGAAAACCCATGGGTGTGCGCATGAAGCTCAATAAATGCTTGATTTGCTCAAGCTGCGATGTGACATGAGGGTACGGAGGCAGGGCGACAATGGATGTGATGAGTCGTGCATCTATGGTCCACGGGCGAGGGGCGTCTGAGGAGTTAGTACACCTCAGGACCCATGCCAAAACCTCGGCCATGTTTCCTCTCCTTGCAACCTCGGCCTATAACTGGTCCTCCTGCAGATGTGGGATAATGGAGGAATTGACACTGGCCGCCACGTCCTCAGCACATGGGCTAGTTCAGGCGCCATCCACCTTCTTTTTGTAGCATTTAGTGAACATCTCCATTTACTGAGGTGGTCGATCAAGTTGAGCTTCCTGCAGAGATATTTTAAAAATATTAAAAATATTAGAAATTTGTAAACAATTATTCTTAGAAAAATAATTAAACTTGTAATTAAGTTATGCACCAGCTTCCTCTTGTGCATGTCGATCGAGGAGGACAAACTCCGCGGTAGACAGTGTTGGTTGTTATAGCATTCACTACCCGACTGGCCGCCTTCTCCTGAAAGTCAGGTGAGGCCCAAACATCACTCAAGGAAGCCCAGATGTCGTCTGTTATCCATTTGGGTTGCGTGTTTTTTGCTCGAGCTAATGAGAATGCTTTGCACATCCAAGTTGCCGCGTAGCTATTGAAAAATTTCTTCATCGGTGGATCCAGGTCGTTCCACCAATATACGTACTACATGACAAGAAACAAAATAAAGGATTAGTATGCATGGTATAAATAAAATATAATTTTAAATTTAAGTATTAGATTTTATGAAATGTACTACCTGTAGCTCATCGAACCATAAGTTCTTCTGTGACTTCAGGACAGCAGGGTAGCAGAGCCACGCCTGCGTATAGTGACCCGACAACAACTGGCCGATGCAAGATTGGAAAGCCCGATCACACTGATTTTTTTTTTCAGTAATGTAATATATAATTTTCTATTTTTTTAGTAAAAAAGGATAAATCCTCTTATGTGGCATCCACCAAAGTGATGAACCTGTGAAGTGCTGGAAGTGGTGGTGGTGGCGGTGCAACTGAGGATGAGCTGGGGAAGGGGCGAAGGAGCCCCCGACCTGTGATGGCCCTGGCATCGTGTCAGAAGGGGTGAGCCACGTAGGCTCAACTGACGGGCTCTGTGATGACGATGCTCCTGAAGGAGAGGTCCAAGGTGCCGAAAGGAGACGTGTGGATGTTTCTAGAGCATCGAAAGGGCAGGTGGTGGAACCATGTGGTTGCGGCTAATATATAAATGGGCAATCTTCTATTCGAGCTATTTATTAATTGTGAGGTTGGATTCATTGAATATGATGTGGTTTAAAGTTTGTCAATACTTTTTATTTGCTGTTTTTCTAGAATAGATGGAGCCATGATGGAAGCTAACATCAAAACAACATCAAACTCTGTTGTTGAAGATTGAGTGCAGAATGTAATCAATTCATTTGAGCAAGTTGCTTGCATCCTACAAGCATTGCTTGCTAGTTGCTTCAAGATATGTGATCATGTGTAATTGACCTAGCTATGCATCTATCAAATACTACTTCGAATTTTGTACGATTACTGTTGAAGTTGGTGTACCTCCATCAAGCTCAAGCTCAGCAGCTTGCTGGTTTAACATGGACGGGGCTGAGCATCCAGGCCTGGAACACGTTGAGGAGGCCTTAGATGCTGGTTAGGTTATTCGGTTACAAAGGCGTGTTCACACTTTTCTTAGTTTGCCTTTTATTTGTTGTAACACTTTGTACAAATGGGTTCCTAGTCATTTATTCCCCAACCGATTGGGCCACCTGGCTTGCTAGACGGTTATGGTAGTTAGACGGTTGACGTGTTGAACTCATGTATATATAGGGTTTCTTCTTCAGCTCAATACACATACGAAATTCCTGAAACACTTCCATTATCATTTCTCACAAAATGTTCTCTATTATTGTTCTTATGCGCAACTACACTCTGAAATTCAACATGGTATTAGAGCCTTCGATCTGAACGTCTATGTATACCTGTGGGCTTCACAGCATGTTGATCATTCTTCGTTCATGGTTGCCCGCGTAATCACTGGTCAGGACGCGCAGTCATGGCAGAGGTTGCAGCGACTGAACATGAGGTTGGACGCAGTACTGAGGATGCGTCTCAGCCTGAGAAGGATGCTTTATTCATACATCCTTCTGAACACTCAGGGTTGACGTTGACTTCGTCTCCCTTAGACGGATCCAATTATCTATTATGGAGCCGTGGTGTTTATGTTTCTCTGGGAATGAAGATGAAGCTTGGCTTCATCGACGGAACTTTTCCAAGGCTTGCCTATGGATCGGCAAACTTTGAACAATGGCGCCGTGTTAATCTCATGGTAACTTCCTGGTTGTGGAATTCCATTTCAAAGGAGATAGTGGAGGCCTTTATGTATGCTTCCTCTTCTAGAGAACTATGGTTATCCATCAAAGCACGGTATAGTCGGAGCAATGGTCCGATGATTTACAGACTTCAGCGGGAAATATCATTGATTTCTCAAGGAGATCTAGATACTACTGCTTACTTGAGGAAGGTGGAGAAATTATGGAACGAGCTCTCATGTTTAGCCCCATTTCCCAAGTGCAAATGTGGTGGATGTAGGTGTGGAGTGAATCAGGCCATTACAGAACGCATGCTCTCCACACAGCTCATGCAGTTCCTTATGGGGCTAAACGAAGTGTTTGACAGTGAGAAGAGCCAAATACTGATGATGGATCCTCTCCCTGACATAGAGAAGGCCTATTTTATGATCTACGCAGTGGAGAAGCAAAGGTTAGTACAAGTAGAATTAGTAGACTCTTCCAACCATGCGGCTTTTCAGGCCTCAATAAAGGATCAGAAGAGAGAAGGCAATGACAGGTTTGGGGGGAAAAAGAAGCCATATGTGGACAAGAAGGGGATGATATGTGCAAAGTGCAATAAACCTGGTTATACGCAAGAGACTTGTTTCCACATACATGGAGTGCCGGACTGGTACAAGACCATGATTGCGAAAAAGAAAAAGGGGCAAAATGTCAAGTCTCTAGCAGCAAATGTTACTGAGAAAAATGAACTAAACGTGGACAATTCAGCAAATAACATGAGCACTCTGGTGACAGAATTTCTGAGATTGGTGAAGAATAGCAACACACCTTCTGATCCTGTTACTAATTTTGCACATTTCGCAAGTATGGATGAGTATTTTTCAAGTAATGCTTGCATTACATCTATTTCTGATTTATGTTACTGGATCATTGATAGCGGGGCCACTAACCATATATGTGCATCTATTGCTTTATTTGATTCCCAATCCAAAACCCCCAGTCCGCAATCCATACACTTGATGGTTCTAGCAGAACTGTTCTATACACTGGTTCTATTCGGTTAAATGACTGTGTCACACTTCACAATGTGCTTTATGTACCTGAGTTTTCAGTCAAAGTAATCTCAATCAGTCAGATTTGTAAAGGCAATTCATACTCTTTCATGTTCATTGATCAAAGCTGCATCTTGCAGGACCAAGTGAGTAAACAAATTCTGATTAAAAGGGATCTGAACAAGAAGCTCTATACATACTGTGATCAATCCATTCCTGTCAATAAACTGCCTTGTGTAATAGATAGGTACATACTCTGCTCTAGTTCCAGCAATTGTACACTGGATACATGGCATAAGAGACTTGGCCATGCATCTTTACAGTCAATAAAACATGCCCCTATTCCCAATGTTGTTGATTCTTCAGTTAATACACCATGTGATGTATTTCATCAATCTAAACAAACAAGAGTGCCTTTCCTTGACAGTACTTCTCACGCCTCACATCCATTTGATCTTATCCACCTCGACCTATGGGGTCCCTACAGCACTCCTTCCACTTTAGGATCCTCCTTTGTTCTACCAATTTTAAATGATTGTAGTCGATCACTTTGGACCTATCTCCTAAAGCATAAATCACAAGTTCATTCCATCCTCTCCTCCTTTTGTACCTTGGTTCATACTCAGTTCAATGCCATGATTAAGACTTTCAGAAGGATAATGGTTCTGAGTTCTTGAATAAAGAATGTAGGGCCTTATGCGAGGGTATGGGAATCCTTCATCAAACTTCCTGCACTTACACTCCACAGCAAAATGGGCGGGTAGAACGTAAACATAGGCACCTCCTTTCCATTACTAGAGCTCTTTTGCTTCAAGCCTCCTTACCTATTCGTTTCTGGGGATATGCCATTCTTACAGCCACTTTCCTCATAAATCGACTACCTACACAGATACTTGGGTGGAAGACTCCCTTTGAACTATTGCATGGTCGACCACCCTCCTATGCTCTCCTACGGACTTTTGGATGTCTATGCTATGCAACCAACTTGGATCCCCATAAGTCCAAATTCCACGCTCGTGCTCACAAGTGTATCATGATAGGCTATGCTATGAACCAAAAGGGGTACAAACTGTACAATCTTGACAATCACAGCACACTTGTGTCCAGAGATGTTTACTTCCATGAATCCACATTCCCTTACTCCACTCATATAACTAACACTAATCCACCTCCTATTCCACTGCCTGTGGTGCCTGATCATGCTCACACTCCTAGTCTGATCCAGCACCAACCTGCCCCCAACACACAGTCCTCTCCTGCATTCACTCATGTTCCTTCCCCTGAACCTTCTGCCACACCTGTTCCTGAACCACGCAGGTCTTCTAGAGCCATTCATAAGCCTGCCTGGCTAGATGACTTCATATGCCACCTTCCTGACTCCCTCTCCTTCAAATTTAGTAATAGTGCATATGTATCCTTTATGGCTTCTCTGTCTGTGTTGCAAGAGCCTAAATCTTTTGGAGATGCAGTGTATCATCCTGACTGGAGGGAGGCCATGGCAGTGGAACTTAAGGCTTTGGAAAGCAATCACACTTGGTCACTGACCACTCTTCCAGCCGGCAAAAAGGCTGTTAGAATAGGTGACCAGAAAGCCAATAGGTTTGGCGTTTTGTAACCTATTTGACAACTTGATGTAATGTAATATTATGTGATGAGTAAAATGAGTATTCGTCGCCAATGGTACATACTTTGTTGTGCTTATTTTACATATATTAAAACGGTATTTTACTTATATCGCAACAAAGCCCACATACCACGGTTAACAACTCATGCAGTTGGGCCACGCATTGGATGACAGTCATAAAATCAACTGATTAAGAGTTGGGTTTGGAACGCTCCAAGTCGAGGACCTCGAGACAGGGCATCGAGAGTCCTATTGGGACTTGCATCAAGAGTCGTGTTCATTGGATGAGTGTCGTGTTTCATCGGCGACAGGCGTGGGATGCTTATATGATCTTGATGGGTTGGTCGACTGGGGTCGAGCCGACTGGACTGACTCGTGGGGATCATCATATGGAAGCCTTGGAGGCTTGATCGGTATGATTGGATTTTTCCAGTTCCGATAGTACGGGAGTAGTCCTCAGACTTGAGGAATCATGGCAGTCACGTGCACAGGACGGCTGTATCTTGGATCTGGCGAGAGGTGATCATTCTGTAAGATGATCATTATAAGCCTTGTCTAATGCAGTCGGAACGTGTAGCGAGGATGATGGATTCCAAGAAGAGGATTCGTCCCCTGTCAGTATGTGACAGAGGTATCTCCTATGCACTCGGAGACACGTTCATGTTGTTTGAAGTTGTGGCCACAGTGGTTGATCGGACAGGGAATGGTTTCCTGTGTCGACGCAATGAAGTATACGTAGACTCGAGTATTAAGCATAGATGCCTAGTTAAGGATGGGAATCGACGCCCAATTCCATACCCTAGACTGAGGCCGGGAGACAATAGACGGAAGGACCGTACCCGTACGGAATCGGCACCTAAATGTTCACGCCAACATTCACCTAGTCTCTAGTACCATGGACCATTACTAGATGACCACCCATGGTAACGGGCCCTTGTGGGACACGGGCCCAAGTCTAGCTGAGGGTGAACCCAAAGGGTCACACACAAATCACCGAGAAGGTTGAGAGATTGACTTGGAGTCAATCTCGAAAGATAAATAAGTAATTAGATTACTTAAGGGATAGTCCATTGGATGGACGGGCCGATATTATATCGGGCCCTCGTTTAATCGGTAAATTGGATTTATCGATTAAATATGGAAAGTTGAGATGTTGGATCTTTTGATTGGATTAAATGATCAATGGGAATAATTTAAGTGGACATTTAAATTGGATTTAACTTTGGGTTCGTCGTAATTGGATTACGATAAAACCCGGTCCGTTAAATTTTGACCCGAGAGGAGAAATAATTCCTATTTTTGAATAGGAAGAAGTTGGACTTTCTTCCCGTATTGAGCATGGCCGAAATTCTCCCTTGGAAGAAGCTAAAATCAGTCATGCTTCATGCAAAGTGGTAGTTGACTTATCTCTTTTGGTAAGAGACAAATCAACTCCAATCAATCACTTCCCTTTTGGTATGATTTGATCATACCTTAAAAGTTGGTAGGCTTGATTGAAGAATTAATGATGATTGATTGGGATGTATCTAGACATCCTTGGATGAACCTAGACACATTCCAATAATCACATTAATTATGTATATATATAGGAGTATATACAACACCTTGTGCATTAGAATCATTATTCATCTTTTTCAAGGAAAAATAAGAAGAATTTTCGGCCTCTCCTCTCTCTCTCACTCTCGGCCATCTCTCTCCCTCTCCCACTTGTGTTCTTCATTTGATCTTGGATCAAAAGGAAGAACAAAGTAGGTTTAAGAGAACACTAATTCATAGTGTTTTTCTCTTGAACCGATTCCTTCCTAAACCCATTTTCTTCTAGCAAAGAAAATGTGTGTTTCTTCCGGTGTGGTGTGGATCACCTTTGGAGAATCTATACGTTTAGATTTCGTGAGCATTCCGGAGAAAGAACAACACAAGTAGCCGAGCATACGTAAAATCATCAAAGGTAACGGTTTTATTACACTTTGATAATTTTAACTTTTCATATATGCCCTATGTGTTATATGTATATCTTAAACATTAATACATCCTACATCAAACGCCTAGTTGAGCACCCAAGGGTACACCCCTTGGGATCATGTATATTTAAATTTAATTTAAATTTACGCCCTATTCTCGCTTTCTCGCTTCCGCTCGCGCTCCCGGGCGGATCCGTTTGTCCTTCAAAGGCGATAGGTTGTAAGTGGGTGTATAAAACTAAATTGAAGGTTGATGGCAGTATTGAACGTTACAAGGCGCGCCTTGTGGCCAAAGGCTTTAATCAAGTGGAGGGCGTGGATTATACGGATAGCTTTTCCCCTGTAGCCAAGGTTGTGACCGTCAGGGTCTTCCTCACCATAGCTGCAGCTCATGACTGGCCCCTACATCAACTTGATATAAACAATGCGTTTTTACACGGGTATCTTGATGAAGATTTATACATGCGGCCACCTGATGGGTATTCTGTGGGAGAGGGGTTGGTCTGCAAGTTCGAAAGGTCCATCTATGGTTTTAAAACAGGCATCAAGGTAATGGAATGTGGAATTAACTCATAAACTGCAGGATTTTGGCTTTAGACAGTCTGTACACGATCATTGTCTCTTCCTCAAGACATGTACCAGTGGTTTGATGGCCCTCCTAGTTTATGTGGATGATATCCTCATCACTGCACCTTGCATTCAGGACATTCAATCTGTCAAGTCCTATCTCCATAACTTGTTCACTATCAAGGATCTTGGTGATGTTCGGTACTTCCTTGGCTTGGAAATTGCTCGCAGTTTAGAGGGTTTGTATGCTGCACAGACCAAATATGTGCGTGACATCTTGCAAGACACTGGTTTGCAACAGGCTAAGGCTGTTTCAACTCCCTTACCACAGGGCCTGAAATTGGATGCTGAGGGTGGTGCTCCCATACAGAATCCAGATTCCTTCCGCAGACAGGTGGGTCGCCTTTTGTACTTAGGCTTCACTCGCCCAGATATCTCCTATGTCGTCCAGCAGCTGAGCCAATTCCTTACTCGACCTTGTGAGGAGCATTGGAAGGCTACTCTTCATGTTGTGCGCTATCTCAAGGGATGTCCATCCAGGGTTTGTTCCTCCCTTCTCACAACTCTCTTGTGCCCAGGGTCTACTGTGATGCGGATTGGGCCTCATGCACTGATACCCGTCGCTCTCTCACTGGTTTCTGCCTTTTCCTAGGTGATGCCTTGGTCTCTTGGAAAACTAAGAAGCAGACCACCGTTTCTCGTTCGACGACTGAGGCTGAATATAGGAGTATGGCAGCCAGTGTTTGTGAACTTCGTTGGGTTTCCTATCTGCTGGCTGATTTTGGTCTCACTCAAGTTCTTCCTGTAGCCCTTTATTGTGATAACAAGGCTGCCTTGCACATCCTTGCCAATCCTGTGTTTCATGAGCGGATGAAACACATAGAAATGGACTGGCACTTTGTGCGTGATGCTTACAAAGAAGGCTTCATCCTCCCTTCTCATGTCCGCAGTAATGAGCAGTTGGCTGATTTGTTCACAAGATCGCTTCCTCCACGGGCGTTTGGCTGGTTATCCTCCAAGCTAAGTCTGGTGTACTTGTCCTTCGCCCCCAGTCCCGCTTGTGGGGGGGCTGTTGAAGTTGGTGCAGCTCCATCAAGCTCAAGCTCAGCAACTTGCTGGTTTAACATGGAAGGGGCTGAGCATCCAGGCCTAGAACACGTTGAGGAGGCCTTAGATGTTGGTTAGGTTATTCGGTTACAAAGGCGTGTTCATGCTTTTCTTAGTTTGCCTTTTATTTGTTGTAACACTTTGTACAGATAGGTGCCTAATCATTTATTTCCCAACCGATTGGGCCACCTGGCTTGCTAGACGGTTATGATAGTTAGACGGTTGACGTGCTGAACTCATTATATATAGGGTTTCTTCTTCAGCTCAATACACATACGAAATTCCTGAAACACTTCCATTATCATTTCTCACAAAATGTTCTCCATTATTGTTCTTATGCGCAACTACACTCTGAAATTCAACAATTACAGACATGCAGAGTTATTGTTTCCACTGCATTGCTAGGAGTATAAAGATTTTCGCAGCCAATGAAGTTCCAGAAACTGAAATATGTCAAAGTGCCCGAACAGCCTTAACTAGCACAAATGGGAGAGTTACAAAAAGTGAACTTCAATCACTCTTATTCAGTCAAACAACAAAAGCATACAGAATATCATCAACACTCAGAGGCCTTTCTCAAGCATAGCACGTACCCTCATTGGCAATCCATACAGCCGGATAAAACCAGCAGCATCGGCTTGGTTGTAGATATCCCCACTCTCGAATGAGGAGATATCTTGCCTGTACAGACTGTTGGGACTTTCCCTGCCTGTTACACTGACAGATCCTTTATAGAGTTTCAGAGTCACTGATCCAGTACTAGTCTTTGTGATTTCCTTCATGAAAGCATCCATCGACTCACGAAGTGGATCGAACCAACGGCCAGCATATACTAACTCAGCATACTTCAGCGCGAGAAAATCCTTGATTTGGATGGTCTCGCGATCAAGTGTTAGAGACTCAAGTTCACTCACCGCAGTGAAGAGGATAGTGCCACCAGGAGTTTCATACACCCCACGACTTTTCATTCCAACGAGCCGATTTTCAACCATATCCACGCGACCAATTCCATGCTTCCCGCCAATCTTATTAAGTTCTGAGACTAGAGATGCAGGAGAGAGTTCCTTTCCATTTATTGAAACAGGGAGGCCTTCAACTATACCAATTTTCACATACCTACATGAACGTGCACGAAAGATGAGTATAATCCATCAAGTACTAATAATGCATAAGATGTAAACAGGATCAATTGCAAAAAGAAATGCTCAAGAAATAAGCGTTACAAAAGTAAAAGCAGCTTACTCAGGTTCATCAGGTGCCTCTTTAGGGTCAACAGTCATCATGTACATGTCCTCCTTTGGCTCACTTGCTGGATCCTCCAAGATATCCCCCTTTTTTATCACATTACAACAAGCCCGTCAAAACTACTTGGCATAAGGAACAAAATCACCGGCATAACAAACCTAAAAATCAAAATCAGGATCTCATACAACAAGATATCTAAACTTCCAACATAGGAGCTAATTACCTCATGACTGAGATGCCAAAGATTCCTATCTCTACTATAGATGGATTTCTTTGTCACTGGAACAGGCACATTATGTTTTATAGCATACTCAATTGCATCTTCTCTTCCCGTTATTTCCCATTCCCTCCAAGGAACAACAACAGTGAGCTGGGGATTCAGGGCAAAGAAAGTGAGCTCAAACCGGACCTGTGACAAAACAGAAGGCTCGTAACAGTGGCCACATGTAAAACCAAAAGTCCAGAAATGAATGAGAATCAGAACAAGAGAAATTCTAAAGCATGCCTGATCATTTCCTTTCCCTGTACATCCATGGGCAACTGCATCAGCTCCAACCTCTTTGGCGACATCAACCATGGCCTGCATGTTAAGTGCATTGACTACATTATAGACTAAGAGAAAAGCCAAAAGCTGAAAATAAAATCCACTAGGAAAGATACTTAGACCGGGAGAAATAAAGACATTGACATATAGATCCTTTTTGTCACAGTTTATCTTAGTTAAATATGTCACAAGCAGGAAAAAGAGCAATTTCAAACTCAAGGATAAAACTTAATCCGGTGCTGAACAAGAAAACTATTCTGGAATTCAAACAAATAAAATTAACTGATTCATAATATTGAGAAGTCAAAAGAAAATCCAATCTATTTTTCTTATTTAATCTTTACAGTGTACCTTTGCAATAACTGGACGAGCCATAGAAGTACCAAGCAAGTACTTCCTCTCATAGATAGCACCAGCCCGCAAGCACGGAAATACAAAATCTCTTACAAATTCCTCCTTTAGATCCTTCACCACTAGTTGACATGCTCCACTATCCTTAGCCTTTTGCTCCAGACCTTCCAACTCTTGTACCCCCTAAAGAGTATAGGTCTCGATCAAACACATAGTTCTAGACCACAATAAACTATGACTGCTTATCCTTTTCATTCTTCACATTTACTCAAGTCAACTAAATACTTGTCTGCATCATCAAATACATTCTATTTGACCAATAAATCAGTGCAGAAATCCACATTTTAATAATGAACTGATGCAGTTGTTAGATTAGATTACACGTACTTGACCAACATCTGCAGTGAAGCAAACAACCTCGCAGCCATAGTTCTCCCTGAAGTGAATAAAACAGTGAAAATAGATAAGATATTTAGAATAATTGTGTAATCCGAGCAAAGAAACAAATCCTATGACAGATTATGGCACTGAATTATGCAATGTCCACATTAGTACAGTTCCATGACATGAAAAGAATTTTCCCTTCTACTAGTTATTCTTATCTTTGATGCACCATCTTAGACTTCTTAACTGGAGGTACTTTAGATCATTAATAGTGGAAGACAACTTAAGTGTAGACCTGGAAGGCGTAGATATTGAAATAACTCAGTGTCACCTTGCCTGTAAGCTAAAAGATCTCAAATACTAATACTTGATCAGGTATTAGCATTCTTCATGTACGTTCAAATATTCCAATGCCTCACTACTCAAATGTGAGGACTGAAATAACAACTAATTAAGTTAAGAGTCCCATTACATATATACTTTTCATATATGAAGCAAGAGAATAACCAAATCTTAATAAACACAGGCTCTCAATGACCCTAAATTAAAGTCCATACTCCAACAAGCGGAACTAATAGAAGAAACACACCCAATAGAGCATTTTAAGGGAAACAAAGAAAGTATCACCAAGCTACTAATTGTTTTATTTGTTTCTTCTTCCTTTTTCTTTTCTTTCTGTCCTTTTTTTCTTTTTCTTTTTTTTTTTTTTTTTCTTTCTGAAGAAGAGACAAAACAGAGACTGAATCATCCATTAGAGTGTCAAAAGAAAGAGCAAATAGCTTACCTAAGCCAAGGAACAATAACAGAGGTATCTAAACCACCGCTGTAGGCCAGCACTACTTTGTTCAATTTTTTGCGCAGAACTTTTCCATCCACACCACTGGAAGTCATTTGCTTTCTTTTCACTAGCCAAATGGCTTAGATAGCTGCATTTAAATTGGTCGGGGGTTCAATAAAGTGGTTAGAATTAACTGCTGAAAAGCAACTGAATTCTTTTGAGTGATTTATATCCAGACACGCATTCATAGTTATGTATATAGATAAACCTTCGGAAAGAATTTACGCGTTAGAGAGAAAACGCTCTGGCCTCTTACCGCTCAACAAAAAAGTCATGAAAAGTTGCATAACAACAAATTAGAAAGAAAGACAAGTAGAACAAGGAATCTGTCTCTATGGAATAATGAGGCTGATTCAACAATTCTTATGCCCCATACCAAAGTTTATCTCTTTCGAACAGTTGCATGACCATGAAAATCACTCACTTTCGGGTGGATGAATTGAATAGTTGGTGTATAAAACCACTTAAAGGGACGGCATGAGTTTTTGTCCACTGTTCTCATGATACAACATACCTCCTTCACAAACATGGAAAAGTAGATTGGTACAACAAAAATGTCCGTAATTAAGCCATCCCTTTAGGTTTGACGCAGTGGGTGTGGGTTGAAAGTCTGGTTCTGGGTGCTTAATTGCGGCATCTCATCAAGCATTCATAAAGAGGCAAGCATGCACATTAAATATATAACCAGTTAAATAATAAACTAAAACCATCTCCATACTGAAGCAGAAAAACACAAGGCGCAAACAATCCAACAAAATCATTCAAGAAATCAAGAAAAACCAAAAGCTAGCACAAATACAATAAAGGTAAACAGAAAGAAGTAACGGCAATGAGATAAACTCCAAACAAGAGAAAAACTTAACAAACCATGACGGAGAGCATGAGCATTTTACCAGAAAATTATTTAAGCGAAAACGGAGACTGGGACTAAAAAGACGGCGGAGAAATTGGTGGAGCGAGCAGTAGTGGGTAGGTGGGGTGGCCACAGGGTTCTAGGAGTAGAACCATATAAATAAGTCAATCTCCGAGTCCGAGAAAAGAAGTAATAACACTACACCATTTTGTGCTGCGAGAGATGAGATAAAAGCCCGAAAACCCAGAGAAAAACGGGATTAATTTGGCTTGGGCTCAATCGTATTTCCTCTCTCTTTCATTTGGGCCATTTGACCATATTTTGATACAATACATACATCCTCCATTTTTGGCTACTATTTTATACCCATCTGATTGATACTGATGGCTTCGTCTTATTCACATCTCCATTCATTTGAATTTGGGCTGATTTCTATATTGCATTAGTAAAAGAACCAATTTTCTTGAATCCCTATTAATACAACCATGTTCAACCACACACAATACCCTCTGCTCCCCCAATTCTTCATAAACTTATAAATAAATATATACAGATCATGTTTCTTCAGCATCTGCAGAAGCAGCAACTATAGTTTTCAGCCAACGTGATAGATTGATCAAGAACGGTGTATAGACAAAGTAGCAAGTGATGGTCCAAGTTACCAGCCCCTGCATTCAAGAAAATTAAGCAGCTGAAGAATCTGCAAGGAGAAGGCCAATCAAAAGGCTTTATGGTTTACAGTACCTGGCCAAAAATTTCAACATTTGCTTGAGGATAGTACCAGAGATGGTATAATCTGAAAGAACATAAAATGGAAATGTTATTCTTCAAATTGCAATTTTTCTTCAAAAAAGAAAAAGAGACAAAATGAAGAAATATCTTCATACTTCATAATCGGAATTTCAGCCAGTGGGCAAGCAAGACCTACAAGACAAGCAAGTGCAAATCCCAGACTGGTCTTATCCAGCAGTAGCCATGCCACTTCTGCTCCTGCAAATAGTATGTAGGCTTCAATGTTGTCTGGCACTCCAGCTTTGTACATTTCAGCACTTAATTCAATGAACAGAAGCAGGGTTCTGCAAATGAACAATTCAATTCATCACATCACACTCACAAGTCATGGTTCAAAGTATCAGCCCATATGTATCCGGATCGGCCGGTGCCGGAGAAAATCATCCGATTCCCTATATTATCCGTACACGCACAACACACACTCACATTAATGAAGCAGCTGTTTTATCCGTGCTGCTGCCTTCACGGTCTGCCTCTCCAGCCAACTTTTCGTCAAGACTGAGTTGCAATAACCCCACAGTGCAGTAAAAAACTCCAAGTAAAGGAGGTACCTACAACCATCCATCAAGTATACTCTTCTGCATTTGAACTCAGTCATGTATAAATCTTGGAAAAAGGTTTCAAATTGGACTTTCTTACCCATATATCAGTGTGAAGAGGACCAATATCGATTGCCCCGTTTTGATAGGTTACAAGATTTACTCTTGAATGCAATCCATCAATGAGGGGACCAAGAAAGAAACCAGAGCCGAAAAGTGAGAGCGAGAGGAGCGGCCAAGTGCTTCTCAGGCTTGATTTGCTCTGCTTTTTCAGACTGGAAATTGGTTTACTCCCAATCGTCTTCAACCTGAAGCATGGATGGCGGGAAGATTGGTTAAGACGAGGGCAACCAAAAGTACAAACGCCAACCTGCACGCTCTGCATCTAATATCTGGCTAGCTAATAGCTATAGTGCTTTTGCTATATGATCATTGATTTCTTAAAAGGGAGAACAAATTAATTATAACCATACACCTCTTTCACTCTTCTCATCCACATCACCTTTTTCTTGGGAAAATGCAAGTGCCCCTATAATGTGAGGGCTGTACGTGCAAAACACTCGCTGTAAAAGAATAATTGGCAAAATAATTCCTTACTTTTGGTTTCGTTTTTAGAATATTTTATTTTATTTTATGGAGATAGGAAGAAAAAAATAAAAATAAATAAATGTGTTAGAGATATAATGTATGTTTGGATTTATATTTAGAGTTAATTTTAAATAGTATAAAAAATATATGCTTTGTTTGGTTTCATTTTCTAGCTGTCTCTGAGACTGTGAGAAAACAAAATCAAACATAATATTATCCAAAACACATTTACTGGGTGTTTTAGTTCATTATCCCATGTATACATACATTTACCTACAAATAAACAAATATTGTTATATATATACATTTATAAAAATATATAAAAGATACATCATTTGACAATAAACAGTATTTTTTTCTCCAAATATACAACACAATACATAAAAAAAATTAAATATTACTAGATACATATATACATATATAAAAATATATAAAAGATACATGATTTGACAATGAACAGTATTTTTGTCTCCAAGTATACAACACAATACATACTATATATTTTTTATACTATTTAAAATTAACTCCAAAAATAAATTCAAACATACACCATATCTCTAACACATACTTATTTATCTTTATTTTTATCTTTCTATCTCCACAGAACAAAACAAAACATTCCAAAAATGAAACCAAACATAAGGATATCGTATGTATTGTGTTGTATATTTGGAGACAAAAAATATTGTTCATTGTCAAATCATGTCTCTTTTATATATTTATATATATATATGTATATATGTATATATGTATATAGTAATTTTTTTTATGTATTGTGTTGTATATTGGGAGACAAAAAATACTGTTAATTGTCAGATCATGTCTCTTTTATATATTTTTATAAATGTATATATGTATATAATAATATTTGTTTATTTGTAGGTGGATGTTGGTATATATAGGAAAACAGGCCAAAACACCTAGTAAAGGTGTTTTTGGATAATATTATGCTTGATTTTGTTTTCTCACAATCTCAGAGACATGATAGAAAATGAAACCAAACATTGCCCTTCTGTTCTTTTTTTAAAAAAATTAATTGTCTTGGCACCCCCGTCGTTGTAAGTATATTATAAACAGTCTTTTATGTTGTAAAATATATTATATATAAGAATAAAATATATAAACTAACACATCATATTTAAAACAAAAAAAAAAACAAAAGGAACCAATTTAATGTATTATAGATAGAACAAAAAAATTGGTATAGTGGGGTTAAATAATGTGGAGTTACTCTTGTGAAAAAATAAAAAAGTAATAACAATTATTCTTTAAAATGATATACTTAGTGTGGCGTCCATAAAATTTTATTTATAATCGAGAGACCAATTAGTAATTATTAAGAAAATATAAATTTAATTACAAATTATAGGTTGATGGAGTTTTATAAAATATTTGTGGTTAAAATATATATATATATATATATTTAAAAATAGGGGATTTAATTTGAAATTTTGATAAAAATTAAAAAAAAAAGAAGAAGAAGAAAAGGTGAGGATTGAAAAATGGAGCAGCACGTGGCTCCTCCTCATTTTTACACTATATATATATATATAGTGCTTCCTCATTAAGGAAGCAATTAAAGAAGATATAAATGTGTTAATTAAACACATTTAAGCATTGAGTTCGGAAACAGAAAAATAGGTAAATTTTATATTTAATTTTGTATTAATTATTATATCAATATTATTTTATTAGTACATTTATTAAATATGCTTTATACTATTCGATTTACTATTTAATCAGAAATTTATTGAATTCGAGTATTTATATTAATTAGTGTTCGGGTATATTTTTAATTAGACTGGAATATTATAGCTAATAACTTAAAATTATATAACGTACTAGATTTACTAGTTGTTACAATGGACTATTCAAATTGATCAGGTTTATTAATCAAATAACGTACTAGATTTACTAGTTGTTACAATGGACTATTTGGTATAATTATAAATATTCTCTTGTTGTTTGAAAAATTACAAATACCTCTTGAAATTTGTAACCGTCTAACAAATAACTCATTTTCATCCAATTTTATGGGTAAATTAACCAAAATGCCCTTATGCATTTTATTTAATTTTTAAAATTCTTTGAATTGCTTTGGACTACAATTCGCAATGAGAGGTTCTTAAGGCTTTGTTTGGTTTCATTTCCCAGTTGTCTCTGAGACACTAAGAAAACAAAACCAAACATAACATTATCCAAAACACCTTTACAGGGTGTTTTGGCCCGTTCTCCAATATATACATACCTTTACCTATAAATAAACAAATATTATTATATACATATGCACATTTATAAAAATATATAAAAGAGACATGATTTGACATTGAACAGTATTTTTTGTCTCCCAATATACAACGCAATACATAAAAAAAAATTAAATATTACTATATACATATATAAAAATATATAAAAGAGACATAATTTGACAATGAACAGTGTTTTTTGTCATCAAATATACAACACAATAAATAAAATATATTTTTTACACTATTTAAAATTAACTCAAAAAATAAATCCAAACATACATCATATCTCTAACACACACTTATTTATCTTTATTTTTCTTTCTATCTCCACAAAACAAAAAAAAAAAAAAAAAAACATTCCAAAAACGAAACCAAACACAAGGTAAAGTTTTTTACACAGAAATGTTAATAATGCAATTTGCCTCGACTGATTTTTCTATAATTCAACAAAAAAAATCAAGGGCAAAATGGTCAATTTGGAGCCTTTGGTTGAAAATTACAAACTTCAAGAGATATTTGTAATTTTTCAAACAACAAGGGATATTTGTAATTATGCCAAATTTCAGGGGAAGCAGATGTAATTTATCCTATATAATTATATATGTATTAGTGTGTGTGGCACTTTCAAATGAGCATATATAATTAAATAAGAATTTTAATATTTTTATTTTTAAAAATATATTTTAATTGCAGAAGTTAAAAATGTTAAAATAAAAGAAAAAAACTTATAAAATGTTAAAATTTGTGAAAATTGAAAAGAGTGGGCAATTTGAGGATTTTGAAGAGTGGTTTAGGAGTGTAGAAGAGTGGGAGGTTGAGAAATTAAAAAATAAATAAATTTATTAAATTAAATATTAAAAAAGATATAACCTGACATACCAAAAAATAAAGTGGGACACCAAAAGAGTAATCTCACTTAATAATAAAGATATAAATATATATATATATATATGTATATAGAAGAAATAACAATGGAATTTGGATTATTATCGTGGAGGAGCTGTTTTAGGCTTATTTATTTAAATAATTCAAAACAAACTAACAAAAATAATGCATGTTTTTGAAGTATAACAAAAGTAGTGCAAGTCGTCGATGCCAACTTTTTTTTTTTTTAAAATTATATACGTTGAAGTTGTTGATGGTATCACGACTTCACTTTTTTTTTTCAATTATTTTGTTATTATTTTTTAGTTAAGTAATTAATAATTAAATATTTAAATATTATAATTATAATCAAATAATAAATTTAAAAAATTATTAATAATCAATACAATCATCTATTACAAATATTATTTATCGTCTATGACATCGTACTGACACATTAGGTTGGCTTGAAGTACCCTCATTTTGGTGGGATAATTTTCTTTTACACGTTTGTGGCCAATCTATCTTATTATGAATATGTGTTATTTGGCTTCGACCAGAGCGAGTAGAGACACAAACAGTAGTGTCGTGGGCCAACTCAAATTCCGTTACATCCCCATAATCTTCTACCAACAAAGGTATATATTCATATAAAAAAAATTATGATATATATTTATATATCCTATGTCCATATTATATATATTTAATTAATTTTATATTGTTGATTGAAATTAAGTAAAATCTAATACATTAATCTGCTAGTCAAATTTCGACCTTAAATTCAAATCAAAATTCAATGATTTTCTAATAAGCATATGAATGCTATTTATAATTAACTTTTTTAAAAAAATATTAAAAAACATATGAAATAACGAATTCCCGTGAGGGGTGTTTTTGCTTCGTCTATACTTCTATACTAATATAAAAAAAAAAATCTCATTCTTGCTCATAAATAACGGTTAATGACACTGCCGCACTAACGTTTTGTGATACCAAAAATACCCTTTGATGCCCCCTCAAAATCCACCCGGCCAGTCCAAGATCTAGGAGCAGACACCCAAGCTGAGCAGCCCAGCAGGTCGACACCACCAGGCCCAAAAGTAAGATTTTTTTCATATATAAGCTCAGTTTCGAATAACTAACCTGCCAGGCCCATGGAAAGGGCTCGTACAGAAGGCCTAGTCATCAAACAGCCCTGATCCATATCACACAGCTAGCCAACACCTCAAGCCACGTCATGTTAAAAGATCTCATCCAAATTCCCAATAGATTGGCCAGAATCCGGATGTTTATCAGCAAGTAACTGTTTTTCCGAAAATCTGGCAGATGTGGCAAGGTCCACTCAAACGGATATATCTCCACCAATTCAACTCTGATTCATGCACAGTTTGTTGAGTTAGGAAGCTGACTCTTCAGGATTTCCAACGGTATATGGAACTTAACAAATCTCCTCCAAAATTGAGTTCAACACTGGCTATAAAAGTAGCACACTGTGCAGTCAACTTGAACATCTCACAACTTACATCTTGCATTTTGGCAACTCTCAAGTAACATTTACTCTATCTTTTACTCACTTGACACACGAAATTCTTCTCTATTTTTTTGCATATCAACACAGATCACACCACTTTACCATTATTCTCACATTCTTTAAGTGTTCCTTTTATTTATTTCAAGTCGAACATTACTGACTTAAGCATTGAAGTGCTAACCCCTCTCTGCAGGTTAGTCTCCCCTACATTCTTGGGACTTTCAAGAAGATCCCTCGACCTTTTGTGGTGCTGCTGGACTCGGGTATGCATCATCCTTCAACCGATAAGATAACTGCTTTATTCAACCTTCCAAAATTTCATTAACTGATAAATTAGATTTCTTTTTTTTTTCTTTCTTTTTTAAGGTGTTGTATTGGTTTATATATTATTTTTATTTATAATATATTTTAAAATATGAAAGATTATTTATGGTATGGACTCAGAAACAGTACGGCACGACTAATTTGAAAAAAAATAGGAGGGTATTTTCCTATTTTTTTCACATGAAGGTTTTTCAAATATTTTCATACTACAAGAGGGGGTAAATTGCATTTAACCACTTTTCAAGAATATCCTATTCGTTGGAAAATTGATCCGCCCAGGCCCGGGCCCAGCATCATTAATTAGTAATTGCATGCATGCAAACCACTAGAGGAAACGCGTTTATCAGCATCCAATCCCTAACAGAATCATCATCCTTCTGTTTGAAATTGATGAAGCGCATGCAGCAGCATTCTGTACTTACCATCTCTAGCATTATTCGATTTGTGACACACTTAACTTGTGTGCAAATTTTATAATACTATTTAAAATAAATACTTTTAAAATATTTATTTATTTAATAATATATAATAATAATAAATTAATATTAAATTTATAAGAAGATTATGATAAAAAAATATGTATAAAAATTAAAAAAAAAAAAGAAAAAAATAATTATCAAAAGATCATTGGTCAGTAGGAAATTAGATGAATAAATAAAATAATTAAATAAAATATTAAGAAAATGGACCAAAGAATAGATACCATCTCTAGCATTATTCCAAATTAGTAATTTGTGGCATACTTTATGTATGTGCAAATTCTATAATACTATTTAAAATAAATATTTATTTATTTAATAATGTATATACATAATAATAAGTTAAAATTAAATTTATAAGAAAATTATGATAAAAAAAAGATGCATAAAAATTAAAAAAAAAAGGAAAAATAATTATCAAAAGATAATCGGGGAATGGGAAGTTATATGAATAAATAAAATAATTAAATTAAATATTCAAAAAACAGATCAAAAAATGGGAGATACAAAGAAAATATGCTCTCCCTTAATATATAGTATTAATATTTGAAATTGCAAACTGGATTTCTTGCTCTAAAAATTAATGGCATCATTAGTATTGCTCAGCTCCTTAAGGGTTGCTTTTTTTGCTTATAGGACTTTGTTTCCTTCCTTGGCCCATACCTTTTAGTATAAGCAAACTAGTCGTCGTGGCATGTTGTTCCTGTGTGTATATAATAAATAATTTTCACGCTTTAAAATATATTATAAATAAGAGTAAATATATAAACTAACACATCACATTAAAAGAAAGAAAAAAAAAACTAATCTATCAATTAATATAAAATTTGAAAAGTTGAATAAAATAGTTATCTTTATCAATTGAATGTTATTTTGGCATTACAAAAAATCGGTGCGGTGGTATCATTAACCGCTATTTGTGCGTAAAAACGATGTTTCTTTTTCATAATAGTATAAATAGTATAGATAGATAGATGCATAAGGATATTTTTAATAATTTTAAAATTTGATATTGTGCTGTAAGTAACCGCTATTTATCAGTACAAACAAATTTGCTTTACATAATAGTATAGATAAACACCTCGCTTTAAAACATACAATACAAGTGTACGTAGCTGTACACCAATTCTTGGCTCTTTCAGGCGTCATAGGCATTGTAATTACACATTTCTGACCCAATATTTTATGATAAAAGGCAAAGAAAAAGGAAAGGAAGCAAAGTCCTAAAATCCGAAAAATTAAATAACCCCAGACATAGAGAGCATATAAGTTTATTTGCAGGGTAATATTGTGATACGCTAAATTACAATCACCTCTCTTAAAATTTAATATAATTATAAACATTTTGCGGTTGTTTGAAAAATTACAAATATTTCTTTGACTTTAACGTCCATTTAAGAACGAGTCCATTCTGTTACGTTGCCATTCAATTTTTCTAATGAACTGCCCAAAATGCCCTTTGGAATTATAAATTATAAGTTTATATACTTTTTAGGATATTCTAAAATATTTTTATGATTAATATTCTCTATGGATTATTTATTTTACTCACCTTAAGATTTTTTTTATATTTTTTCAAATATTTTTTTTAAAACATAAAAAATTTAGTAAGGATAAAATAGTACTTTTCACGCCTCCGTCTAAGAACACTACAAGAAAATAGAAGATCAGCGACAAAAAAATCAAGTGACAATTTTAACGTTGTCACAATTATATATATTTTATGACAAGAATATTTATTTTGTCACAATAATGAATTTTATGATTTTAATAATTATTATTATTTTGTAAAAATTGTTATTAGTGACAAAAAGAGGTGCACAAAGTTGTCACTAAATACAGTTAGTGACTCATGTATAGTGACAAACTACAGTGACAATAAATAATTGTTATCACTATATATGTTGTCACTATAAATGTCTCACTAATTGTATTTAGTGATAATTTTATACATAATTTTTGTTACTAATAATTATATAGTGACAAGATGAAAAATATTATCACTTAATACATATTTTTAGTGACAACTATTAAATTATCATTTGATATTTTATCATTAATATTATATTTCCTTATAGTGGAACTACATAATTATTTTCAGTATGAGGGGTATTTATAATTTTTTAAATAATAAAAAAATATATATGATTATATCAATCTAGCTACTTGTAATTTATGCTATTGTGATACGATGAAATTGTGGTGGACAAAAAAGGAACTAAAAAATAAAGCTTAAATATTTAGGCGTACCGGTGGCTGCTGTTGCTTTTTGCCTTCATTTTAAACAATACATTTAACTAATACATAAGTCCTTTACTAGAAGAAAACTTATTATTGGTTTCAAATTTAATGGTCACGGACTAAAATCATGATAAATAATTATTATTACTTATGGTTAAACAAAAATCCTTATAAAAATTTAAATTATCTACTATGAAAACTTTTTTTGTGATAGTTATGAGCCATAGCAAATATTTTTGCCATGTTTTTTAGCCATGACAAATATTCTTACACTCGTAAATACCACGGCCAATAACCGTTGTATGACCTTGGTGAATAACTATTCACTACGATTATTTATTTTTAACCATTGCAATTAGCCATGATTAAATGTTAAATTTTTTCTAGTGCTTTGCAAAACCTTGTTGCTTTTAGAAAAATAGTAAATTGCAAAGAAAGTTTAAAATTCAAACAGGTTCGAAATTGAAACAGCACCCACAAGTTGGAGATAAAAAATTTTGTAAAAATAAAATTGTTGAAAAGATTGTTTGGAAAGAAAAAAAAAAAAAAAAAAAGGTTAAAACACACTTTGCCTCCTGAACTATTCTTAAGGTAGCATCTATCTATTAAACTAATAAAGACAACACTTACCCCCTACAACTAGACATTTGGGCAATATTTCTCTTATATTATATATTTCTACGTCAAAGGATTTCTTTTTTAACATGTTGCATTCTAAATTCAATTAATTTTTTTGGAATGGAAAAAATATATTTTAATTATAATAAATTAAAATGTGATTAATAAGTTAAATAATTCATTTTTTATTACACTTACATACTCAAAGTGGAGTAATAAATGAGTATAATAAATACACAAAAAAATTTGTGTAAGATTTTATTAATTCAGTAATAATATTAACTATATACATTTTTAGATAAAAAAGTTTTTTAAAATATATTTTCTTTGAAAAATACACAGTATATTTATTCATTTGTTCTAAAAATGTTTAGCTTTTGGTTAAGCATATATATTGTCAATTTCTTTTAAAAAATATATAAGAGTTATTGAGATATTGTATTTGTTGAGTATCTAGTATATATATTAACTTATTACCTTACTTTTCAAAAATTGTTTTACATGAACGTTTTATGTGTATTTATTTTACCCATGCATTACTTAACTTTGAGTATGTAATATAATAAAATTTGAACTATTTAATGTATTAATTATATTTTAATTTATAATAATTAAAATACATTTTTCCAATCCAGAAAAAATTAATTGAGTTTAAAATACAAAATGTTAAAATAAGTAATTCTTTGAACTATAAATATATATATACATATATATATAATATAAGGGCAATATCATCCAAATATTTAATTGTTGGGATAAATGTTATATTTCTTTTAGCTTAGGGGGATAAATACCACCGTAAGAATAGTTCAGGAAGGAAAAGTGTATTTAACAAAGAAAAATTATATTTTGAATAATTTTGAGACATATCAAAAGTATCACATATCAAATTTCTCTTCTTTTTTTTTTTTTCCCCCTCTTTCGGAAAAAGATTAAACTTGTCAAATATGCCACAAATTGAATTATAGTACCAATAAAAAGAAGGAATATTTACACTATCCTCCTATAAGTTTGATATAATCACAAAAGACCGCCACAAATTTGAAGAATTGCATTCACCTCCGAAAATGACTCTATTATATATCATTAAATCACTCAAAACTGAAACCTTCATTTGTGGAGGTTTATTCAAGATACCAACACCTTTTTGAAGTTTTTCTATTTTACAAATAGATCCGTATGTTTAATATTAATCCTAATAAAATAATTGAACTATCTTAAATGCTTAAAGTTACTTATAATTTTCCAAGTGAAATAAATCAGATTTAAGTCAATAGTATTATACTTAGATCTAAGTATCCATTTAGGTCATTACTTATTTTAATTCTAGATTTTTGTTGTCAAATTTAAGAAAATTCAAGTCAACCTTTGTGTTTGAGAATTACAAGAACCCTTGTTTTTTCTCCCAATTTGCTTAGCAATTAAAAGTCTTCCCTTCCACAAGCTCGCCATTATTGTTCTTGGTCTGGTTGCAGGTGGGTTGAATCCATTTTTTTTTTTCCTTTTTTCTAAAAGTGTTGTTTTCTTTCTTCTTTTATGTATTGGAATTGGGGGCGCCAATTGATGGAGACCATTTGAAACTTACAATTCAAAGTAAGGAAAATCCTTTGCGAATTCATGGGGGTCCGGTTACGAGGGCAAGAGTTAAGAAAATGAACAAAGCTTTGATGATTCTTATTGATGAAACCAACGGGCCAATACATGAGAGATCAATAGAAGGTCCAATGATGAATATTCTTCAAGTAAATGGGCTAGAATGCATCTAAATAGTTGGACTCAAGGTTTGAAGACTTCATTTGAAGAAAAGGAGGCCATAAATTCGTCAAACCCACCAAGCCCAAAAAGAGAGTCCATTACTTTTGTCTAAATTAGTTTATTTTCAGCATTAGAAGACCTAGAGTCATCATAGTAGTCAAAAGGCCATTCTAGTTTTCCTAAGTCATGTTAATGTGGTCAATAAGTGTCACTTTAATGCTTATAGAGTTCCAATGGTAGAATTAACTCTTAAGACCCTTGAGCATCCATTTGAAGCCTATAAAAGGCCATGGTTATCATTGTAAAAATCAGACTTGGAATTAATATAAACTTTCTTCTTGTGAGATTGAATTCGCTTTGTAGAGTTTCAATTGTTTAGAACTTATCAAGATACTTGAGCAATATCTTGTAGCGTTCACCATACCAAGGTTATTGGCTGCCGATATAGCCAACGGGTCAAGATTCTTTCAAGCTCAAGGTACGATCAAACTAGATCATCGATCTGGGATTTCCGCTGCCTATTTTTATACGTTTGGTTCTTGGATCACTATATCCAATGGGTCTCACGTCCCATTCTTATCATTTTAGTATCAGAGCAATGTGGTATTGATCTGATTTTGTTATCTTCTAACATATTTAGTTTTCAAAAAAAAAAAGAGAAAAGAAAAGCTAAAAAAAAACGAGCAGCAAAAAAAAAATCGTTCAAAAAAAAAGAAGGCAAAAAAAAAAAACAACATAAGTGAAAAAAAGGTGGCCATTTGGAAAATAAATAAATAAATATATATATATATATATATATATATATATTGAAGTATTCATCTCTTGTTATTGTTAAATACCGTCAACAAAAATTAGCCATCATCTAGTTGTTCAAAATTTTTCTTGTTCGGTTCTATTCTATTTGAGCCTACGAAGAGAATTTGAGTGGTAAAAGGCAATAGAGTGTGAGTTTATTAGAGGGGAGGTAAAAGCCTACGAGTGAAACACGAGTGTTGTGAGAAAATACTTTGAGTGATACACGAGTGAGTTGTGAGGGTTCTACAATGGAAGGGACTTCTACCAATATGGGAAACGAGTTTACCGTTCAATCTATGCAACAACAATTTGCAAGATTCGGAGCAATTCTTGAAGGCATAGCCGATCGTTTGGAGAGGTTGGAACAACCAACTCCTAGGAGACGCGACAATCACCAAATCCGTCAATTGGAGTCCGAAGAGGAGGAAGAAGTGGAGCCTCCACATCGTGGCCATAGGGGAGGAAGAAGACGACAAGGCGATGAAGTAGATCGAGAATTGGGAAGCATAAAATTGAACATTCCCACATTTCAAGGAAAGTGATCAGGAGGCATATTTAGAGTGGGAAAAAAAGACGGATCTTATCTTTGAGTGTCATAACTACTCCGAGGAGAAGAAGGTGAAACTTGCTGCAATTGAGTTCACCGACTATGCTATAGTTTGGTGGGATCAATTGATCACAAATCGAAGGAGGTATGGAGAGAGACCTATCTCTACTTGGGCTGAAATGAAATCCATCGTGCTTAAGAGATTCGTTCCTTCACATTATTTTCGTGATTTGTATCAAAAACTCCAAACTATGACACAAGGTGTGAAATCCGTGGATGAATATTACAAAGAGATGGAGATCGCTATAATTAGCGCGAGTGTTGAAGAAGACCGAGAGGCCACCATGGCAAGGTTCTTAAGTGGGCTGAACCGAGAGATAGCCAACATTGTGGAGCTACAACATTATGTCGAGCTTGAGGACATGGTGCACACAGCCATGAAGGTGGAAAGACAACTGAAGAGGAAGGGATCGAATCAAAGAAACTATATATCAAATTTTCAGCCACCAAGCAAGGCAAAAAAAAGGGGTTTCGAAGATAAGTTTTGGAGTCACCTCCAAAACCCTAAATGAGTCATCTAAAGCCAAAAATAATGAGGTAGAAAAGGAAAAATCTATCTCATCCCGAAGTCGAGATATCAAATGTTTTCGTTGTAAGGTTATGGCCATATCGCATCTGAATGCATCAACAAGAGAGTGATGATTTTAAGGGAAAATGGCGATGTAGAATCTAAAAGTGAGCATGAACCAGCGATGACGAGAAAGTTGAGGAGACTACACCCAAACATGGAGAGCCTTTGGTGGTAAGAAGAGCTCTAAACATGCAAATGAAGGTGGACGATGCCGAACAACAAAGGGAGAACATCTTTCATAAAAGATGTTTAGTTCAAGGGAAGGTATGCATGTTTATTATTGATGGAGGAAGTTGTGCTAATGTTGCTAGTTGTGAAATGGTGGAGAAATTGAACTTAGCAACCACGAAGCATCCCAATCCATATAAGTTGCAATGGCTTAACGATTGTGGAGAAATTTGGGTAAGTAAATAAGTTTTGGTGTCATTTTCCATTGGTAACTACAAGGATGACGTTCTATGTGACGTAGTGCCAATGCATGCTAGTCATATCCTCTTGGGCAGACTATGACAGTTCGATAGGAGGGTGACTTATGATGGTTTTCTAAACCTTTATACACTCAAGCATCGTGATCGAAACATTCAACTTGTTTCCTTGAACCCCAACAAGTTCAAGAAGATCAATTCAAAATGCTCAAGCAAGAAAGTTGAGAGAGCCGAAAAAAAAGAAAGGCAAGAATGACGTGAAAAATCTGAAAAAAAAAAGAGTTGGGAGAAAAATAAAGAAGAATTTAGTGAAATTGAGAAGGAAAAGAAAATGGATGAATGTAAGGGCAAAAAGAAGTCGACTTTCTATGCAAAAGCAAGTGAGATGAAAAGAGCATTACTTGAAAAAAAGCGTGTGTTAGTGATGGTGTTTAAGGAGGCACTGAACACTAACGAACTAACACTATCTTTGCCTAGTGCTTTTGTGTCTCTTTTGAAGGGATATGATGACGTCTTTCTGGAAGAAGAGCCAAGCGGGTTGTCACCAATAAGGGGAATTGAGCATCAAATTGACTTTATTCCAGGACCGTACTTCCAAACTAACAAATTGCATACTTCAGCGAGAAGTTGAAGGGAGCTCAATTGAACTATCCAACATACGATAAGGAGCTTTATACTTTGGTGGGAGCATTAGAAACATGACAGCACTACTTGTGGCCAAATGAGTTTGTGATTCATATGAAACACTAATTATACCCGGGGTTTGTAACCCCAATTCTAACAAAGTAGACAAAGTGTGTGCAAACCAAAATTTGTTAGTTAATGAGTTTTTTAATTATCAATTAATAATTAATTTAATATTATTAATATTGAGTAAAAAAATTAATATGGTGTATAATTGGACCCTTTTTAATTTGCAATACTCCTGTAATTTTTTTATTTAATTTTATAATTATAAATATACCAATGGGTTTTAATACAAAAAACCTGTTAATTATTAATTAATAATTTTATCATTAATTATTACTAAATATAATATATTTATTAATGTTGTGTATAAAGAATTGACAAAAATAATATTGCGTGTTTATTAATGTTGTATACAAAAAATTGACAACAATCATATTGCTTCACTTTACTCACAATTGTTTATCAATTTTAATATTAATATGATTGTTGTCAATTTTTTATATACAAAATTAATAAACACGCACTATTATTTTTTTCAACTCTAATATTAATAAAAATATTAAATTTATTATCATATTAAAACACATTTTTTTAATAATAGTTATTTTTTTAAAGAAATAGTCGGTGTCATTATTTCAAGTAAAATCACACAATTATTGTCAATTTTTTGTACCAAAATTAATAAACAAGAATATTATTTTTGTATATTCTTGTGCACAATATTAGTAAAAATATTAAATGTATTATTAAATTAAAATTAATATTTTTACTTAAAAATATATTTTAATAATAATTATTTAAAAAAATGATTGATGTCATTACCTTGATAAAATCACACAATATTATTATTGCCAATTTTTTTATACACAACATTAAGAAACATATTAAATTTATTAATAATTAATAAGTATGTTTAAAATTAAATAAAAAATTACAGAAATAATGCAAGTTTAAAAAATTTTAGTTGTATACTACATTATATTTTTTTGTATATAATATTAATAATATTAAATTAATTATTAATTAACAATTAACAAATTTTTATTAAAAAAAATTTGGTTTGCAAGAAGCCAAGAACACTTAATTTGTCTGTCCATCAGAAAGAAAAATAACATACTTTGACTGCGGAACCGTTGTGTCACGGTTCCCCAGACATTAATTATAATTGGGATTTGTAACCCCGGTTTCTGACCAATCTTTTTCTTAAATTTTTTTTTTTGTTAAAATCATTGATCGAAATCCGGACTTTGCCTACTTTTTGAAAAACTTTCAAATTGCACTATTTTCATAAATTTTTATACATTATTAAAATAATTTTCTCTAAAAATTCACTAGAAGAAAATTCGCTATTGGCTATAAATTTATTGACTACGGACTAAAATCATGGTAAATAATTATTAACCATGGTTAAACAAAAACCGTTGTAAAAACCTAGATTATCCACTAGGAAAACTCTTTTTGCCTTGGTTATGAGCTATAACAAATGTTTTTGCCATGACTATATTTTAGCGACACTCACAAATACCACGATCAATAATCATTGTGTGTATTCACTACGATAATTTATTTTTAATCATGATAATTAACCATAGTTAAATGTTAAATTTTTTCTAGTGATTGGGGTACAATCATGGTTCAAAGTCGCAGTATCGGTGATAATATCGGTGGGTATTGTTCCACATCGGTCCCGGCGTATTGGGATATTATCGGACGATACGAAGAAAATGTGTTATATAATGCTTAAAAAATTTCGTAAAAAATAATAAAATTACAAAAAAGATTAAGTATCACACATTAGCATATAATATTATAAATCAAAAGTTTATCATATCAAACATTGATAAAAAATAATCATAAAAATGCTTAAAGATAAACTTGCATCACGTAACTAAACTCTGATGACTCATTTGTTTAAGGAGAGCTATCAATACTTCACAGTTACAAGATTTAATTTGATCCAAAAAATTGCTGTACTTTTTATTAGTTGATCAACTTTTTTGTTCTTGAATTCTACTTTTTTACTGTCAAGAAATTACTACTTCAACCCCCAAGCTAGACGTATATATGTATGACTGACAGTAAAGCTTTTCTTCTCGCTTTTCTTCAGCAAGACCAACAACTTAGGCCACTTTGTCAGCATCTCGCTTTAAATGATAAAATATCATCATACAGTTTTCTTTATTTATTATTGCTTCAATGACAAAACAATAAAAGACTTGTAAATACAAGCTTTAAGAAGTTTTTCATAACCTCTGCTTGCAATATCTAAACTAATAGAATCAAGAACTTGCAAATCAGCATGATTCTCATCGATAGCTTTGTTTCCATCTTCCCTTTGTAACCACCATTAACAATGAAAGGGCCTCAAAAAGCATTGTAACCACCTTTAACAACGAAAGTGCATCGGACTCATAATATCGCCGATATCATCGGATGATATCGGCGATATTATGAGATACAAGCGATATTATCATTGTATCGCCGATAATATCGAATGCTATCGGATATTATCATCGATACCAAAGCATCTCGGATAATATAGGATATTGGGGGTTATTATCGGATCGGCACCTACCGATCCGGATACGTATTGGCCAATATCATCCGATATCGACCGATACTTTGATCCATGGGTACAATATAATTGATTGTGTGTGATGTCCTAAGCTACCTAAGTTTAATCATTTGCATTCCTTTCTTAGCTTGTTATGTTAAATGTTTCTTATTACTCGCAGGTAATTACTATCTATGTGATAGTGGATACACAAATGAGGATGGTTTTGTCCATCCATACAAAGGTGTTAAATATTACCTGAAAGAATGGGAATCTGGTCGAGCTACCTCTCAAAATTATGAAATTTTTTTCAACATGAAACATAAGTTGGCACAGAATGTAATCGAGTGGACATTTGGTTTACTTAAAACGTATTGGGTTGTTCCGCGAAGCCTTGTATTTTACTCAATCAAAGTCCAAATAAGATAAATATAGCTTGTTGTCTACTATACAATTTCATACATTCAGAGATGTCTATTGATCCTTTTGAGAAATTTCTACCTGAAATACCCACGTCAACTGAACAAGAGAACTAAAAATATTTGGGGACCTTGATACGAATCCAGTGTGGAATGCGTGGAGGGATGATTTGGCTTGGTCAATATATAATTAGTGGCTTGAACAAGTTTGATGGGTTATTATGAACTTATTTTATGCAACAATAACTTTATCAACCTTGTTTTCTTTCTTTCTTTCTTTCTTTCTTTTTTTTAAAAAAAATGAAAACTAAACCATGCTTGTTCTTTGTGCTTATATTTTGTATTATTATGCCTACTTTTGCCATGATCTTCTATTTCTGAGCACTATTAAGTTGCAATGGTATGGTTGTAGTCCGTTTAATAATCACTTTTCGTATATTGTTGTTCAGTTGTTATAGTTGACAATGGATGATGAAGGTAGCGGTGGACTAACTTCGAGGAGGACTCTCTTCTTGGTGCGCTGAAGGAGATTGTGTGATTTAGGTGGAAAAGTTGGTCCCCACATTAGTTCAAACATACACGTAAGGAAGAAATCATACGGATGTATTATGAGCATGTTATTCCGGAGTAGGTTTGGTTGGAACAGGACAACTAACATGATTGTCGTTGAGGATTCTATGTTGTTATATCTTATTTTAAGGCTTAAATATAATTTTGATCTTGTAATTATGGTACTTTGACATTTTTATCTTTTATCTTTTTAGGATTGCAAAATAGTCATGTAACTTTTTGACATTTCGCAGTTTTGGTCCTTTCGGTGCCGGATTTTATAAAAGTCGCCGGAATAAATCATGTGCGCTTCACGTGGTTCATTTAAATTGGGGATTTTGTTATGATTGATTCACTTTTGCCAACATTGATGAAAAATTAAAAAAAAAAAATTAACATGGCACATGATTTATTCCGATATCTTTTGCAAAATTCGGCACCGGAAGGACATAAATTGTGAAATTTCAAAAAGTTATAGGACTCTTTTGCAACCTCTGGAAAGATAAAGGATAAAAATACCAAAATCGCGAGGGACACATAATTTATTCCAGCAACTTTTGCACAATCCGACACCGGAAGGACCAAAATCACGAAATGTCAAAAAGTTACAGGATTATTTTGCAATTCCAGAAAGATAAAGGATAAAAATGTCAAAGTGTCAAAATTACAAGACTAAAAATACATTTAAGCCCTTTTTTTAATCTCATTTTCATATGCAATTTTATTGCAGATACGCCCGTATGTTGCCCTTCAAGTCCTTTTTTTTTTTTTTTTTTTTCTATCCATCTTGGTGCAAAATATTTGGGAAGGATAGAACCACGGGCGAACATGCGGAAGACATGTTTAATGACACACACGATGTGGATAACGATTTGGTTCCAACCACACCTGAAATATTATGTCCCGAGTCTAGATCCATCTTTGCTTGGTGACGACACTGAGAGTGCCTTTGCAACTAGAGCAGGGCAGTCAAATCCTAAGTCGAGTGTTCTTCAAGATGTCATCTCTAAGAAGCAGAAGACTACACATACTCCAACTGATGACAATATAGATGAAAAATTGACTTATTTGTCAACAAAGCATATACTCAACCGAGTGACATGGAAAAGCGTTTGAACCGAGAGTTGAGGAATCAAAGGCTCATAAATAACTGTGGAATGTTGTTCATGTTGTGCCAGGTTTTCCAATTAATAAACAATGTTGGGTAGCCAAAAAAAAAAAAAATGGTTCACAATCAAAAGGACTTAGATCTATTCTTGATAATGCATGAGTTTGCTAGGATGGCCTTTCTAAAGATGATATTGGATGGGCAAATTTAACCATATGATTGGCTCTAAGACTTGCTGTAAAACTTTTTAATCATGTCGCTAATGCCCCTCAAAATCCACTGCGTCAGCCCAAAAGCTAGGAGTAGGCCTCCAGGCCAAGCAATCCAGCATGCCAAGGCCATCAAGGCCAAAACAGTAAGGCCTTTTATGCATAAGCCCAGTTTTTGTGCATTAACCTGGCAGGCCCACGAAAAGGCTCGTACAGCAAGCCTAGTCATCAAACAGTTCGGAATTCATATCACACAACTGGCCAACACATGGAGCCACGTCATACTAAAAAATGTCATCCAAATTCCCAGTAAATTGGCCAGAATCTGGGTCTTTGTCAGCAGGTAACTGTTTTTCCGGAAAACATGATAGATGTGGCGAGATTGACTCAAATGACTATATCTTTCACCAATTCAACTCCAATTCTCACGCGGTTTGTTGGGTTGAGAAGCTTACTTCCCAAGGTTTCTAACGGTATATGGAAATCAACTTAATTCCTGCGAAATCGGGTTCAACACCAGCTATAAAAAGACACACTGTGCAGTCATTTGCAACGAGTTACAACTTACAACTTACATTCACTCAAGTCTCAAGTAATATCTATACTCCCTTGGCACTCACACTCGCACGGATTTTCCTCTATTCTTCAGTTAGTTTCAACACATTATCACTACCACACATCACTTTACCATTATTCTCACTTTCTTCAAGTTTTTCCTTTTTTTTCATTCAGTCAAACATTACTGACTTAAGCACCGGAGTGCTAACCCCTCTCTGCAGGTTAGTCTCTCCTACAATCTTTGGATTTTTGTGAAGGTCCCTCGACATTTTATGGTGCTGTTGGACTCCGGTACGCATCATTGGCGCCGTCTACGGGAACATTTGAGCTTTGATGTGAGAAATGGTTGATTTGGATAACATTGGATCTTTTTCGGGAGATGCCTCTCTCCTTGCTGCAGTAGGATCCACTATCCTACCTCCTAAACAGATGAGGAGCGTCGCCAGCTCCCCAACTCTAGCTAATGACCAGCTCCAGCTGGCGGACTCCCGGTTCCAATTGTCGATTGCCCAGCTCCAGCTGGGCCCTTCCCTACTCCGGCTGTTGCCTTCCCTGTCCAGCTGGTGCCGTTGCTGCTCCGAGTGGCGACCTTCCAGCCTTGGTGTCCAACCCAGTTGCTGCTCCTACTATTTTGGATCTGCTCCTATACGAGCACCTCCGCCAATTCATAATGGAGACCATTCACTCAACCTTCCGTGGCTCCTGAACTAGTGGTGTAGGACCCTTTTCCCAGCGGGAGCGTGGGGGAACGCCAGGAAGTCAACCGATGGACGAACAGGCCCCTGCTGGGCAATAACAGGATAGATCCCTGCCCACTGGCTCCACTAGCAAGGAGGCAGCCCCTTTCCAGCCTCCTGAAATTTGTCAAGCCCTCAGGAAGGAGGTGGTCCAGCTTCGCCAACAGGTAACCAAAGATACTTTGCCAACAGATCGTGGCATTCCTTTCAACGAGGACATCATGGCGGAAGAGCTCCCTGCTCACTTCCGAGCACCTTCCCATCTACTTGCCTACAATGGCACTACTGACCCGGTTGAACACATGCATAAGTTCAAAAATGCAGCTTTGCTGCACAGGTATATCGATGGTATTAAATGCCATGTTTTTCTTACTACACTAACCTATTATGCTCAACAATGGTTTGACCAGCTCCCAGCTGGACCAGTTAGATATTTTGCAGAATTTAGCTCCCTTTTCATACACCAGTTTGCTAGCAACAAGAAGTATCAGAAATCGACTATCAACCTTTTTGGAGTCAAGCAGGAGGAAAAAGAGACACTAAGAGCTTATGTGCAGTGTTTCAACAGTGCTGTCCTGGATGTCCCTACTGCCCCTCAGGAGGTGCTGGTCAGCGCGCTCACCCAGGGACTTCGAGTAGGACCACTCTTCAAATCCTTGGCAAAAAAACCTGCAGCTAATTTCCATGAAGTACTTGCTCGTGCAGGGAAGTACATGAACCTCGAGGATGCTTGACTGGTCAGGAAGGGGGACAACAAGGACCGGAAAAGTGAAGAAGAATCCTCCTCCATCCAGCGGAGCAGAAGGGAACCCCGAGGGCGGTTCAATCGCCTCGACCCAAGGAATGAGCACTATACCCTGTTGATCACCAGCCCAGCACGAACGCTGATGGCCATAGATCGCCATCCCGCCTTACAATGGCCCAAAGGCTCGAAGGAGGGCCCTCAGCAACCTAAATCTAAATACTTCTACAGGTTCCACAGGGAGTACAGACACAACACTAACAGGTGTCGACAGCTAAGACAGGAAATAGAACAGCTCATCCATGGCGGCTACCGAAAAGACTACATCGACAAGGACCAATGCCGCGAACAGAAGGAAGAGCGCTCCCGCCATCGCGATTCTCGCAGCAGCGAGGAGCAGGTCGCTGATCCTCTTAGAAGGGAGCACAGAAAGGAAAAATTCACGACTGAGGAGCAAAGCCCAGAAAACACTCCTGCTAAGGGGGTAATTCATATGATTGCAGGAGTACCTACTGATGGGGACTCCAGTAGAGCCAGGCGCGCCCATGCCTGCACTGCTAGAGCAGTGATGGAGCTTGATCACAAACTACTAGCAGGGGATCCTATGATCCATTTCAGACCTGCTGGCATACAAGGAGTTCATTTACCTCATAATGATGCACTTGTTATTTCTGCAACTCTTGCTAACTACACTGTTCAACGTACTTTTGAAGATTCTGGCAGTTCTGGAGATATCCTTTTTGATGAGGTTTACCGACAGATGCAGCTTGGTGATATCCCATTGAAGTTGGTAGACACTTCACTGTATGGCTTTGCAGGGGAGGTTGTACATCCCCTGGGATAGATCCTGCTGCTCCTATCCTTAGGGGTAGAGCCTAGTCGGAAGACCAAAATGATCCGCTTCCTTATAGTGGACATGCCCTCAGCTTACAACGTCATTCTAGGACGACCCACTCTAAATGCCTTTCAAGTTGTTGGCTCCACCTACCATATGAAGCTAAAATTTCCTACCAGAGCAGGAGTAGGAGAAGTCACCGATCACCAATAAACCGCTCGGGAATGCTACGTCGAATCCGTAAAAGGAGGCATTTGGAAAGACATGGAGATAGACCTTCCCCAGCCCAACAGGGAGAAGGGGAAAAGACCTACGCATCACGATGGGCAAGGAAACAAAATTCCTGCTCGAGTTTAGCCCGCCGAGGAGCTGTTGGGTATTCATCTAGTACCTGGAGAGCCGGACAAAACCACCAGGATCGGCTCCCAGTTGAACCCTAATTTAGCAGGGTGACTAACCACCTTTTTGCAAGAAAACATGGATTTCTTCGCATGGACAACTCGAGATCTAGTGGGTATTGACCCCGGCAATGCAGTACATAGCTTGAACTTGGATCCGACTTTTTCACCTGTGAAGCAGAAGAAAAGACATTTCGGTCCTCAGAGAGACAATGTCATCCAAGAGGAGGTAAGCAAGCTCCTTGATGCAGGGTATATCAAGGAGATCCAATTCCCTTAGTGGTTATCCAATGTGGTACTTGTCCCTAAGCCAGGTAATAAATGGCGCATGTGTGTCAACTTTCGATATGTGAATAAGGCATGTCGTAAGGATTTCTATCCCTTACCTCATATAGACCAGCTGGTAGATTCCACCTCTGTTCATGAATTGCTAAGTTCAATGGATGCATTGCAGGGTTACCACCAGATTATGCTTAACCCTAATGACTAGAAGCGAGTAAGCTTCATCACGTCAGGGGGAACATTGCTATATTGCCATGTCCTTTGGGCTAGAAAATGCAGGTACTACGTATCAATGCTTGGTGGACCGCATGTTTCGAGAACAACTCAGACGCAATATGGAAGTGTACGTAGATAACATGATGGTGAAACGCCGGTAGGCAGACCAACACATTACGGACTTTGTTGAAACCTTCAGCATTCTCAGAAAATACCACATGAACCTGAACTCGACCAAATATGCATTCGGTGTTCGAAGTGGCCGATTCCTTGGCTACATGGTGACAGAGAAGGGTATCGAGGTCAACCTAGACAAAATACAAGCAATCTAAGAGATGAGACCTCCTGCTATCCTCAATGAAGTGCAAAAGCTTGCTGGCCGCATAGCTGCCCTCAACAGGTTCATATCCCGCTCTGCTGAGCACAACCTTTCTTTCTTCAAAGCTTTGAGGAAGGCCAAAAACTTTGTATAGGATGAAACTTGTCAACAAGCTTTTTTGGACCTGAAGGCGTACCTGGCCGAGTTGTCTTTACTCGCAAAAACCTCACCAAGTGAGACATTAGATTTATGCCTTGCTGCAGGTCAGCACGCTGTGAGCTCCATGCTCATCAAAGAGGAGGATGGAATACGGAAACCTATATACTGCGTTAGCAAGGTATTACATGGCACTGAGCAACGCTATCATGAGGTCGAAAATTGGCATTTGCTTTGGTAACAACTGCTAGAAAATTACGTCCTTACTTCCCGTGCATTCTATTACTGTGCGCATTAACACTCCCTTGCGAACTGCACTGGGGAAAGCTGAGACTTCTGGCAGGATGATTTAAATGGGCTGTTGAGCTCAACGAGTATAACATTTCCTATCAGCCTAGAACGACTATCAAAGCCTAGGCCCTCGCTGATTTCATGACCGAAACTGCACCTGCCGAAGAGGATGATGGAACATGGTTACTCCATGTGGATGGCTCCTCCACTTATATAGGTAGTTCAGTAGGTATCGTGTTGACTAGCCCAGAAGGAGATGAGCTAGAATTCGCTTTAAGGTTTGGCTTCAAGGCCTCGAACAATGAAGCCGAATATGAAGCCCTCATACCAGGCATTAAGATGGCACTGGACGCAGGAGCAAGGAGCGTACCCACCTACTCCGGCTCCCAACTGGTAACCAACCAGGTGGGAGGCACCTATGATGTCAAGGAGGACCACATGAAGGGGTACCTTCAGGAAATAAGCGACCTTAAGAGCAGGTTGAAAAGCTTTTGGCTCCATTAGATTCCTCGCACTGAAAACACCAAGGCAAATTATCTTGCTCAGTTGGCTAGGTCCCTAGCCGACTGTAGCACTCACACCATTACAATAAGAACCTTTATTAAGGTTACCCTTGACACTAACAAGCATATCTTGCAGATTAGCGCAGATTGGAGGAAACCCCTCCTCAATTACCTGTAGGAAGGAATCCTTCCTCCTGATGAAAATGAAGCAGCCGCTTGAGAAGCCAGGCAGCTAGATTTACCTTGCTGGGAGAAATCTTCTACAAGCGTATCTTCTCCTAGCCCTACCTCCGATGCTTGTCAGCTCAGGAGGGCAGAAACGTGCTCCAAGAAATTCGTGAAGGATCCTGCGGATCGCATATAGGTGTCATGACCCTTGTAGGAAAAGCTTTAAGAGCTGGATATTTCTGGCCTACTCTCAAGAAAGACGCGATAAACTAGGTGAGGAGGTGTGAGCAGTGTCAGAAGCATGCCCCACTCATCCATATGCCAGCTGAGCCCTTCAAAGCTCTTTCAGCACTTTGCCCATTTTCCCAATGGGGGATGGACATAGTGGGTGCCTTCCCAATCGCACAAGGACAATGCAAATTTCTGCTGGTAGCAGGGACTATTTCAGCAAGTGGGTGGAAACAGAAGCCCTTGCCAAAATCACAGAGGATGAAGTGATTAAATTTATGGAAAAACATCATATGCAGGTATGGCTTACCTCCTATTCTTATTTCTGATAATGGTCGCCAGTTTTAGGGCTGGAAAATTCAAGACTGGTGTGTCGAATTGGGCATCCAACAACACTTTACTTCGGCAGCCTACCCCCAAGCTAACGGGCATGTAGAAGTCACAAATAGGATCCTGGGGCAAGGCATCAAGCCCAGGCTAGAACAAGAAGGAGCGCAGAGGGTAGACGGCTTGCCCAGCGCGCTATGGTCTCATTGGACCACTCCTAGATCAACCATAGGAGAAAATCCTTTCCATCTGGTGTACGGCTCAGAGGCTGTAATCGCTGTTGAAGCAGGGCTGGAGTCCTTCAGAATATAGCACTACGAGCAGGAGAGCAGTGATGCCCTGCTGCCTACCAATCTGGACCTCATTGACGAAATCTGAGAAGATGCTCGAACTCACATGGAAAGATACAAATAGAAAGTAGTCAATGCTTACAACAGAAGGGTGAAGATGAGAGAGTTCCAGGTGGGAGATCTCATGCTGAGACGAGTCAGTGCCTTAAAACCAGTAGGAAAACCGACTTCCAACTGGGAGGGCCCCTACAAAGTGAGCTGGATTGTTAAATTCGGAGCCTATGAACTACAAGATGTAGATGGAAGAAAGCTCTCCTGACCCTGGAATGCATACAACCTCAGGATGTTTTGCTCCTGAACACCATGCTTTTTATACGCATTACTTTAGTACCTGCTTAATCAACACTTACCCCTTGAATAAAAGAGCAATTCCTGCTCCTTTGCTATACTCTGTTTTATTAATAGGTTAATCACCTTGTTGGCTCCTAGCCCATATAAGTCGCCTTGCTGGCGCAAACAGTTAATGAACTGCCCTTGCTGGCACACACACCTCGTAAGCCGCCCTTGCTGGCATACGCTCATACGCCGCCCTGCTGGCGCACTCTTACTGGCTTCAAGCCCTAATAAGCCGCCCTGCTGGTGCACTTTTACTGGCTTTGAGCCTTGATAAGCCGCCCTGCTAGCCCACTCCTACTGGCTTCGAGCCCTAACAAGCCGCCCTGTTGGTGTTCTTTTACTGGCTTCGAACCCTGATAAGCCACCCTGCTGGGGCACCCCTACTGGTTTCGAGCCCTGATACGCCGCCGTGCTGGCACACTCTTACTGGCTTTGAGTCCTAATAAGCCATCCTGCTAGCGTACTCTTACTGGCTGCAAAAGCCCTAATAAGCTGCCACTGAAAGGGCACATCCTTGCTCATTTTATAGACTAAGAGTCTTAATAATTCGCCTTCAACAGGCATACTTATCTAGCTGTGATAGCTCTCGCATAATAGTATACACATGCTTACTCACTGCTCAGATTATTCCTCTACTTGTTGTTTTTAGAACTTGCTTACTGCTTATTGCAGCAGGTCTTGTTCTGCTCCTGCTGGATAAAGCTGCCAACATAAGGCCACCAAGCTAGACCAGCACGTACCCTGTTGACAGCAGAAGGCTGCTGACCAACCTGCTCCACCAGTAGGGGGATTATACATAAAAAGGCCATTGGCCAACATTTAGGCTTGCTACCTTGCTGCAACAAGTGTTTTTCTACTTAAACTTGAAACCTCCTAACAGGTTGTATCATTCTTGCACCCCAAAGTACATGTAAGACGTCTTTTTTTTGGTAACTTGGTTTGTGTCAAACCTTTACTTACAACAACCAATATGAAAGGAAACTTGCTCAAATTCCATGTTTACCATAATGCTCGAAAAGCCTCCTCCTTTCATTACTTACTTGCAGGAGAACACTTTATTCTGGGCACGCTAAGCAAATACGAAATGATAAGCTTGGACATTCCCCGCAAATTACTATACTAACATGTAGGAAATCAAAAGCATAGCAATGAGCACAGTCAAAATGAGCAAGCACCTTCTGCATAAAAGCAATAACATACATAAAAGCAAGGAGGAGGAGAAGCAGAATCCTTGGCATCAAAGCGCCAGCAACCAAAAGAAATCAAAATATCCAAAGCCCACACCCGGGCACTTGCAAAACCTCACACATGAAGTAACAAATATTCAACAGGAAAATTAAAAATGTTTTTCTTTCAGGGAGACATATTCATTTACCCGCAGGGGGAGGCGCACTTCCTTCTCCAGCTGCAGTAGGAGGCTCCGATCTCAAGGGGGCTGCATCCTCTGCCACTTGCCCAGTAAGTTCCAGGGACATAGGGTCATCCTCAGCAGGAACGACCTGTGGCACTGGAGCATTTCCATCATCGTCTGGGTCCGGGGTTGTGGCTAGGCCTCTATTCTGGTCCAGGAAGGAGGCATCAACACTGGCAGGAGGATAACTAGTTGCAGAAAATTGCTGGACGCAGGTCTAGAATCCGTGATAGTAGTACTTTAGAGCCTGATCCACCAGCAGGCTTTGAAACTTGGGAGTTTTGGTATACCCAGCCAGACGACTCCACCAATACCCTCCAGCATGTCTCGACCTTCCTTAGTTTCGGGGTACTAGTGGATCAGCTCCGTCCTTTCCTTTTCAGCCTGCAGGACCATATGCTCCAAACGGATATGCAAGGCAGTAACCTCCTCCCTCAAATGTCGCAGGCTGGAACCGTCCTCCTGATGTGTCTCATCCTCTTCTTGATGGCCTTCCTCAACCTGTGGTTAGGTTCGTCCAGCTCTTCCACCCTCTTAAGGGAGCCCTCGAACATGGGGCCTCCTTGCTCCAGCCAATTGAACAGGCTGCCCCCCCAGCACAGATGCCTGCATGGTAATACAAAACCAATCAAGTTATATCATCCTTTCAAATTACTACTATGCACTAACATGTTTGATACAGGAACGTACCCTGCTGAGGTGAGTAGCAAATCGGCCAAGGGCCCGAGCTCGAGGGTTGTCCGCATAAGTTTTGTCCTGGGTTGGCTTGATTCCCTTAGAAATTCACTAGCCCGGCTGGGCTCCCCCTCATCCAGCACAAGGGAGTAGTCCTCCTACAGGGTCTATTCGGGAGAGAGTTTCCTCCTTGCCACCCTATCTTCAGTACGGCGGGGAGTTCCCGCTCGTGTAGTAGGGAGGAACAGGAGGTGCCAGTGGACCAGGCTGACCCATTCGTTAGCCTTCTTGGTCGGAGTCGGAATGGGGTTAGCAGGGCGTTTGCCTTTGGGATCCCCAGTGGAAGCTGAGCTTGCAGGGGTGGAAGGAGGACTATTGACCAAGGTTCGTCGAGCAGAAGAACCGGCACCAGGGGTCACCTTCGCCTTGTCTTGCAGCAATTCCTGGAACATTCTTCCTGCACGTAGCAGGTAAACACAAGCAAATATGTCAATAAACATTTTTCTAATTATTCCCTTGCAGCAAGTATACAATACGGCAGGCTACAAGACCATATACCGACAGCAGGATCCATGCTCATCACCTAGGGCTCAGGCCAAATTGGTGAAGAATAGCAGGATTTAGTATTTTGTGGGGATCAAAAGAAGAAGCATTCAAGTGTTGTAGCAAGGCCTGGAAGGCAACAGGTAGGTTGCGAGTAGAATATTTTAATTGCTCAGGGGGATTCACAACCCACACCTAAGGGAACCGCTAGGGCTGGGGAGAAGAGATGAAGAAATAATCTCGTTTCCACTCCTTCACTGAGGACTCGGTGGACAGAAACCAATCTTCCCCTTGGGAGGTGAAGTAAGATAGGCCTGGACCCGCTCTCTTAAGCATGAAAAAGGAGTAGAATTGGGTAGCAGAAGGGGTCTCCCCTAGATTTTTCACTAGAATGTAAAAGCCAGACAAAAAGCTAAAGGATTTTGGAACCAACTAGTTCAGAGGGATGTTAAATAGAGTGGCCACCTCACAGAAAAAAGTGGGGGGGGGGGGGGATAGGAAATCAAAGCCCTACTTCTAACTGAGCAAGGTAAAAACACAGAAAACAAGTAGGAGGGAAATTGGGCGAGCAGCAGGAACAGGGACCTGGATCACATGATCACCAGGTATCCTGTACTTATTTTGGACCCCTACCAGATCCTCCTCCGTTAGCCTAGACCTATATATGCGGAAGGCATCAGCCCCGATCACAACCAGGAGATCCTCCGTTTGCTTCCTGTTCCCCTCCTCTTTACTATTTCCCTCCTTATTGCTCTCACCCCCATGGTGGGAGGCAGAGTCAGAGGTTGTGGGATTATCATCATCTTCATCCCCAGAAGGTTCTATCAAGTCAATCAACACATCCTCAATTACATCCTTATCTATGCTACCTGTAGACATGACTACTAGAAAATAGAGGGGAACAAGGAAGCGTACCTTGACACGAGCAAGAGAAAGCAGGGAGTTATGAAGAAAAGCCTTAAAAATCGTGAAACTTGCAAGGCAAAAATTTGTTTCAGAAATTTTGTTATGAAAGGAAGGTGGAGAAAATTTTCAAAAGGGGAAGAAAACTTAGAGAACTCGATGATGGTGAAAAAGTAACTTCCCAAATAAGGTCTTTATACCCTAGAAGCCGAAGAGTCCCATCAGCATTGGGCTCGACCTCTCTCTTCCTTTCCACTCTCGCTACTTTTTCGTAATAATTACACTGTCTTCTCCTCTGCAGATAAGTTCAAATCTTTCAAAAATTCGCGTGCTATTACGCGTGGCAACATAGCAGGGAGGAAGCAACACATCAGGACTTATCCTGCTTGCGCAACTAGGTATATAGCTCTTGTGCTAACCTTTGCTGGACTGCTTAATCTTCTACTCCACCATTCCGACGGTAAATCTCGCACTACTGGTGTAGGGGGAAGTGATGATGCTCCCTTAAAATCTACTGCACCAGCCCAAGAGCTAGGAGTAGGCCTCCAGGCCAGGCAGCCCAGCAGGCCAAGGCTATCAAGCCCAAAACAGTAAGGCCTTTTATGCATAAGCTCAGTTTTTGTGCACTAACCTGGCAGACCCACGAGAAAGGCTCGTACAACAACCTAGTCATCAAACAACTCGGTTTCCACATCAAAAAACTAGCAAACACATAGATCCATGTCATACTTAAAAATCTCATCCAAATTTCCAGTAGATTGTCCAGAATCTGGTGCTTTCTCAGCAGGTAACTATTTTTTCCGAAAAACTTGGCAGATGTGACAGGATTGACTTAAATGACTATATCTTCATCAATTCAACTATGATTCTCGCGCGGTTTATTGGGTTGAGAAGCTGACTCCCCAAAGTTTCCAATGGTATATGACACTCAACTTAGTTCCTCCGAAATCGGGGTTCAACACCAACTATAAAAGACACACTATGCAGTTATTTGCAACAAGTTACAACTTACAACTTACATTCACTCAAGTCTCAAGTAACATCTGTACTCTCTTGGCACTTACACTCACACGGAGTTTCCTCTATTCTTCAGTTATTTTCAACACATTATCACTACCACATATCACTTTACCATTATTCTCACTTTCTTCAAGTTTTCCCTTTATTTCATTCAGTCGAACTTTACTGACTTAAGCATCAGAGTGCTAACCCCTCTCTGCAAGTTAGTCTCGCCTGCAATCTTGGGATTTTCGTGAAGATCCCACGATATTTTATGGTGCTGCTGGACTCCGGTACGCATCAGTCACATTTTGAAATCCAATGAAACACTTGCTCTAATACTATGTAACAAGGTGTCCTTATGGGTGTTTTGTTATAATGCGTAGGATAATTGGCGATGAAATATACCTGTTGTATTCAGGTTATTGATGAGTGTTTTGCTAAACTGAACTTATTTTTTGTGGGCTAGTATTAATGTATATGCTAACAGTAATTATGTTTTGTTTTAAGTTTCAGGTTTTATTCTTATGCATTTTTTATGTTAGGTAGTATTGACATTATGTAGTATTAAGTGGTGATTTAAGTAATGCCGGTCAATGAGATAATTAGCTCAAAAATAAATGAATCGATAGTGAGTAACACGACCATGGGACACGATCGTGAGTCAAGTGTTTTCTAATGTTTGCAACCAAAATTAAAAAGAATGTGGATAGTTGCAACTAAAATACAAGTAGAAACTTATTCTTTATATTATAAACTGTGAAGTAATCAACCTGCTTGTATTCAAAAAGTCCACACACCAACATAAAAAATTGAGAATCGAACATACAAATACTAGACAAACAAACATGAGTTCGTACCATCTTCACCTTGCAAACACAACCATCCTTATCACAACTAACATCCATACCAAGAAAACACTTACTACGCATTCCACCACATCCTCCACGTCCATGACCATTTAATCTTAAGCAACATCTTTTAATTCCTGAATATCTATCACAAGAACACGAGGACCTATTTCAACACAACCATGAAAATGGGGTTCACACATCACATGAAGAGAATTCCAATGAGGATCCCCGAACAGTACATCTTAGCCATTGGAAAAATCTTGATTTATCAAATCATTATTTATCAATCATCATCTAATTAATTTTTTGGAAACCTATTGACCAAATGATTAACAATAAGAAAATAGTATTTCTCAACCACAACCTTTGAATTAATAAGAGTGTATATAATATTGTCACAATGATCCCAGTAAACCTGTAATCAAGGAGAAAGCATAAAGTTTCATACCGATTTCAAAGTTTTTCAACTCTATCGCGGCATTGAAAAGAGGTGAACGCTTCCTTGCCCACAAGGTTCACCATCTTAGTTGCATGTTGAAGAGCAAGTGCATTTATACGCTTCCCATTCGTAGTCTTCCCCTCCATTGCCGAATCCCACAAAGCATCAATTTTGAAGACTTGATCATGAAACTCCAAGTATAGAAGTACCGTTGTTGCCGCGGACGAATCAACGGTGGGTTAGGAACATAGTTCCATTGCGGTGCCATTGCACAGGATGGATTTGCCCGGGGTCATCTTCCTTGATCAAGTACGTTAAGTAGATGTTTTAAGTTGATGAGGAAAAGAATTGCAACACTATATCTTATATAGAGGAACAAGAGTCTTGGGAACACAAACCATTAGGAATATAAATGATCACACAATAAGAAATGAAAGATTGTACAAATCTAATCATCACTTTGTCTAGAGCAAAGGAATCTTTATTCATTCCAAATGTTTAGGTTTCCAAGAGACATTATGAGGGCTTTGAGTGTTAATTTCTCCAACCGTTAAGCATTATTTTGGAATTGGGAGAGCATTAATTTTAATTTGTGATTTTGTGTTTATTTATCCTACAGGTGAGCATTATAAACTAGGCCTATATTTCCAACAACATCCAATTTCAGTCATCTATGCATGAAAACAATATCAGTTGGCTGCCATCCATTAACATATTAGAAAATCATAAAATGATCACAATACAATAGGCTAAAATTAAATAACATAAAAAACCCTACCATCGTCCATTACTAAATATCATGATCAAAATGCTCATAAATTGATCATTAGGATGATGAAAAACATAATATATGGAATAACATACATACAAACAAACTTAGCCTAGTAAATGCAGTCTACCATAATCATCGTTGGCGTTGTTGTTGGCTGATGTGTTAATTACATTTGATTCATCATTAGTTGGTATGGAAGGATTAAAAAACTAATCTGCATCATCTAACTTGAGTCAGCTTGCCCAAGTATGAGACATAGCTCATCCCAAAATGATTTTGCTTTGTTTACATAAAATTTTTACACAACTCTTCTTCTATTACAATATGCATTCACAAACAAACAATTAGATATTATTAAGAATATTGGATCTTTTCTAACAATGCATAAGAAAAATATCAGACAATTGTCATACTTCGCATGCTGAATCCCAAACATACTTCTTAGCCATTAATTCTTTTGTAACTGTGCTATAGGTAAAACCGACAATATAAGATTCAAGAGAATAAAACGTATTGGCCATATAGTTTTTGTGTCTTTCTCTAGTAATGTTGTATACCATAAGATTTGTCATGAACTTAGTACACCTCAAGCATGCCCAATCCAATTGAATCAACACTTGGATATCCCACTTCAATGAAGCTTGTTTGGATGTTCTCAACCAAGACATCTATGAAAGTTTGAACCATCTCTTTGGACCAGTCTTTGTTATAGAACCATTGATCTTTCAAATGGTATACGTCTGGTACCATAAAATCAATGGAGATAATGTTGATACCAATTTTTGAGTAAGAGAAAGCTATCCTTTCAGTTTTAAATAGCCATTTGTCAGCTTCAAGACATCCAATTTCCTGATCCATCTACAAATATAGCCAAAATTCAAGGGAATATAACCTAAAGCCGAAGATTACAAGAATACAATGTCATATCATCAACAATGCAAAAGGGAATACTTTCCCCTTCTCATACATCAATGTGCAACCTATCAATAAAAGATAAAATAAAAATACATGCCTACAAATTTAACTGTCAAGAAAGTGAAAATTTTCAGTGTATATATGAATACTAATAATTTATTTAATTACATATTAATAATTAATCTAAATTTACAACAAAGTTTCTAAAATTCTGGTGAAAACCCCATTTTTTTCATTTCTAAAACTCTGGTAAAAAAAAGAACGTAGAGAACCAAATTTACACAAAATAATGCCTGAAATTTATAATTAATAAATATTCAAATTAGGAATGAAAAACATGACATTCATACATACCTAGGGTTTTTGAAATTTGCATTCACATTTATACAAATATAAACAAAGTTTATCAGTTAAAAAAACCCAATATGCACTAAACATAGTCCCTAATTTCGTCGACGTTAAAGATGCTTAGGAAAACCAACCAAGTGTTCTTCACCAAAACATCTTCAATGTCGACGAAGCAGGGACGTATGCAGATGGGAGAATTGCGACTCCAACAGACAAATACCACTTTCCATTGCTCAATGTGAATCCAGGGGTAAAATCATTAATTTACTACAATAACTAACTAATACCATAAAGTATACAAGGGATTGTTTATTTTTGACTACTTATATTTAGTCCAAGTAAACACTCCACTTTTAATCCCGAGTTTTTTTTTAATAATCTATTAATTTGCATTTATCCTATCACCCATTTAGTACATCTATGAAAGTAAATAGGGACTAAGCAGTTACTGTATGAGTATACCTGCACTCGTATTCACCTCATATTGTAATGAAAAACCCCTTAATAAAATTGATTATATTTTTAGGAATGCCTTTATTATCCCTTCCCATTGAGAAAAGGTTTATTACAATTATTCCCCTGCAAGATAATTTGAATTATTATAAATATTTATAAGTTTTAGAAGAAATATATTTAATAATTATGATTTTATAATAATTAGTATAGAAACGTGTAGAAACTCTATAAGCTTACAATCCTAATATATCTATTCCACCAACATTATGTGATACTGATTCTCTATTGGTTCTACCGACTCATTTCCACTAGTAGGTCCGCATGTGCATCATGAGAAATCATTCTATGTTAGGCAATTCAATCATTAACACCTATCACGGTCCACCTAAAAATGTAGACCCGCTCTAATACCACCAATGTGACACCCCCTCGATAATTACATTCAATCCCGTAAGTAATTAGACGTTGCACATTTATCCCAATAAAGCAACTCATATTTTGCCAATATATTACACAAACATAATGCAATTGCATACTTTGTCAAATTTTAGTAATTAATACACCACCATATTATTTATGGGTGAAAGGAGAAAGTAAAGTTCCAGTTAATATAGAACTTGAAAATAAAAATTTCAGTAAAAGTATGATGTCTACGTATTCTGTAATAGGTATTTAGAACTTCTAACTCAAGAAGACACTGTTGACCAACCTAATAAGGCTGACAACTGGTTTACGAGCTAGCTAGATAGGTCACCACAATCTATGTCCTAAAAAAACGTTGCAAAGAATGAGTTTTCAACTCTGTAAGTATAGCTAATTAATCTATATATACATATAAACACATACACGAAAGATCAATTTCATGCAATGACACCAATCAACCAATATTAAACTGTTCAAGTATAATAAACTAGACATCCTAGGGTTTCCAATGATGTATAACTTTTATATTAAATAAAAGGAATTAGTTTTATTAAAAACCCCTCTTACTCCTTTACATGTTTTTCTTTACATAATCTCTGTACCTAAACAATTTCTCCCCATACCAAAAGACAAATTGATATAGGTATCATTTTTACTCCAAATACTCCCTATGTCTATAGTTTCAATTCCAACAAGAATCATATGAATTGGATTCATATATGAATTATTCGGATTTTAGTAAACCTAGTCTGAACTATCACAGATGCGTGGACACTATTTTAAAATTCTCTCAAAACTCATATGCTCTTTCAAAAATCATAATTGGGTGAATTACAATGACCTCCCCTGAGGTTTGACATAATTACAGATAGCCCCTCGTTGTTTGAGAAATTACAAATACCCCCCCGAGATTTATAATTTTTAACCAAAGTCCTGAAATTGACCATTTTGCCCTTAATTTTTTTCTTTAAATTATAGAAAAATCAACCTAGGCAAATTACATTATTGCTTCTCTGTGTAAAAAATATAAAAAATCTCTCCATGCGTATTTTAGTCCAAAAAAATTCAAAAAATTCTAAAAAATAATTCAGTTTGCATAAGGTCATTTTGGTCAGTTTATCCATAAAATTGGATATAAATGGGTTAATTATTAGAATGTTGTAAACTTCAGGGAGGTATTTGTAATTTTTTGAAACAACGTGGGTTATCAGAAATTATGCCAAACCTCAGAGGAGGTTGTTGTAATCTACCCTATTTTCAAAATATAATTTTTTTGTGTATAGTTTCATTTTCCACAAGAACCATATAGATTCAACCATCATATCTCAGGTTATAAGGTTTTTAGTACACCTAGTCTGGATTACCTTAAAAATAGGACAACAAAATATTTTTCTATATTTACCAGTAACACAAAGGATTTTGGTTTCTGCTCAAAACGACAAAGTTTTAGCAGACATCCTAAGGCTCTCATTGACATAAGAATAATGATATTTGGATCGGTGCAACTCAAGATAATTAGGAAATATAGAGGCTGCAGAGCCTATCTTGTTACTATTTATCTAACTTAATTCATTCATTTATCCATGTTCTACATAAATCTAAGATCAAAATCAAAATAAATAAATTAGAGACAATATTTCTTACCAACATCAGTTGAGGAGGTGTAAACAAATTTTCATGTTCATCTGAATTTATCGAAACAAGAAAATATTATAAAAAATTCTTTGAATTGGATTGAATATTTGTGGGTGCAAAAATCTCTACTTGAAACCTCTGATTCTTCACTTCAAGAACTTGATCTTTGACTTCAACAATTTCGTAGGTGAAACTTGACGTTTGATCTCCTTCAAGGTTCAGTTTGACTTTGAATAACGTTAATTTAGGGGTTATTGACTTGTTCTCGGATTAAATGCTATAAGCTTGGAGATGTTCTTCTTGAACTTGAATATCTCTTGGTGGATTTGAGGCTTTAATCTTCCGCCAAGGTGGACTTGCTTCTTGATAACATTAGTTTGCGGGTCTTTTGACTTCTCGAATCGAATGTTGACTTTGGATGACTTCCGTGATGAACGCCTTGATTCTTTCCTTGAACGTCGTGGATCTTCTTTGATTTGTAGTCGAGAGGATTTGGGGACTTTCTTACTTGTGTCTTCACTTGTCTTCAATTGTATGTCCTGAATGAGCTCCAGGGACCCCTTTATATAGCTATCAAAGAGGTAGAGTCGTGGTTAACTTAAACACCTTTTATATTATCTCTTTATAATTTAATTTAAAGAGATAAATACGTTAAATATTTGGCAAGATATGATTGGTCAATTTTGACATTATCTCTTTAATATTTGTATTTTCTAAAGAGATAAATATCAAAATTAAGATCTTTGAAGAAGACAAGAAATAATATAAATGAGGAAGCCAAATCCGGTTATTTTGTCTTGTTCTCCCTCCACCGCCTCATTACCTCTTTTCTCTTCTTCTTCTTCGTCTTCTTTTTTTTTTTTTTTTTGGTTCTACTATTTTCTGTTAGGGTGTAGAGCTGATACAAGTGGGTGTATATACATATATATTATATATATTTGTAAAGATATTATATCTTCCCCTCATCTTTGTAAATTTTTATTTTTTCCAATATTCAAGTACCTCCAAGAATTTATCTTGTCAAATAATCTCTAATTAATCACAAAATATTATATAAAATCATCACACTATATATCCATGTCGTTATGCTAATAAATGGTAATTATGTATTAACATCTGAGGATGTTAAACACACACACACACTATTTTTTTTATTATTATTATTATTGATGATTATATATTTTACTCGTATTCATAATACATTTAAAATTATGAAAGATTATTTATTATATACACAAATAGATGGCGTGCTACAATAGCTAGTTAATACAAAGCCAATGAATGGAACCGATCGGAGACTCAGGAAGACACAACCATTGTAAAGGAAAAACTAAAAATTGTCTTAAAAGAAGATTCGTGGGGTAATGGGACTCCGGAAAAGACGGTGAAAATACATACATTAACATAACTTCATTGAAAGGAGCATTTGATTAAGTAGGAAACTACAACAAAAGATTTACTGTGAATAAGCGCAATATTTGACCCATCAGGTAATTTAAAAGTTAAAATTAAATATTATTATGATCAATCGATACAGGAAATATATTTTTTAAATTAGTAATAAATTTATATCCAAATTTTTGAATTTATCGTGCACACTAGGCACTGGACCACCCTACGCAACCTACTTGATATATGTTGTTCATTATAGAATTTTAAGCAGATGTCTTGTCTAAAGAATATCAATACAGATATGCACGATATTTTCCAAACTTCTATACACATGAGGTTGTGATTTTGGCATCAAAGGTTCACCTTGGAATACAATACTCAGAATCGTTGCCTAAATCGGTGCATTGCATGCCAGCGAAATATTGGCCATTAAACAATGGACCTTATGTCCAGGGCAAGAACAGTGTATAGGAGACAAGCTTCGTGTACATGTATTTTCTGAGTTTAAAATTATTGATATACTTGTCACTTTAGTGCCGAATTTTTGTTGTGTAGTATAAAGTCGTTTAAAATGTTGATTAATTGAACCAATAATTTTAAACTTGAAAACTACCGTAATGTTTCTTGGTTTAACTGCATAACCTCCTGGGCATTTCAAGCTGCGGATAATACAGTGTTGTTCCCTAGTAAAGAGATTAATGCGAAACAAGCTTCATAAATGTGCAAAGGGATTTATTCAAAGGCGTCATCCATGAGTTTCGTCAACTATAGATCAGACAAAAGCAGACGCCAAGGGTAACATCACCAAATAAAATCAAGAACGGGACGTTGGGTTGCATTTTCAATACCTATACACCCCTTTTATAGTTTATCTTACTCTTGAATTATTCTTTCAACTAGAGGCCATTTGATGGAAGGAGAACGCTGAGTACAATAATCTTACACTGGTGTTTGAACTCCCAATGGAAGAAATTGTCCCCAACCCAACTCAGCCTCCACGAACAGAAGCTATTAGTCCAACAAATGACGACGAAGCTGAAAAGAAGGATGATGAGATTGTGAAGGAAAAGGAAATGGAAGTTGATGTTGTGTACAGTGAGAAAGGGACAAAGACTAATCCAAGGAGAAAGAGTCTGGTGAAGAGGGTGAAAGATACGAATGGAGATGATGACGAGGACTCGATGGACCAGGGTTATTCAGACATCAAATACTTTGACTCGCATACAACTCTGATGAAGATACCGACACATCTCTAGCTTCGTACAATGACTCGCCAAGTTTTCATTTAGATTCGTTAGGACACGACGATGATTTGTATTCCGGATAAAACAACATATTCGTTAGATAGCCATGTTTGAAAACGATGCTAATGCATATGCCAAGTACATCACTAATTAGTAGTCGAGACATGTGTGGAAAGATGCCAACATTTAGACATAACACATCAATAATTAACTCAAGCCCACAAATAAAAAGCTGCAACAACTAATACAACCTATTCAAGTTAAATTAGTGTCTATTTCTCCATTTCTTCCATATTACCTCACAAGGTCATCTCCCAATTCGAACCATATGCATAATTTACAATATGGCGGCCATATTTAAGCCCTCATATCATTACTCAGTATGCAGTTTTTTTTTCGAGGGCGTGTAGTTAATTATCGTTGGTTATTTTATGGTGCATATTTTATCGACGAACAATGTCGTATTAGAATATATAGTAAAAATCGATCACAAGATATAAAAATTCAAATCAAAGGTGTGTACAAAGCGAATCATTTAACTGAGTTCACACACCGTATGCCACCAACCACAAACTACCATAATAAATTCATATGGATTCTATAACTCCGTCAAAGAAACCAACTTAAATGAATTTTAATATAAATAGCGCATCGATGGACGATGTGAACTGAAAGATCTTAAGAATGTCTTTAACAGGAGAAAAGTACAATCATCGTTCATGGTACGTGCGTTGCTGCTACAAGCACCGTGCCATACGTTGTCAATGGAATATTTAATTAAATGCTCATAATTATAATATTTTGAATTGAAAGATCACGGGCACTGTTTAACATAGAACAACCACATTGTTGTAGGCAACAAATGAACAACCGCATTTACCGGTACTAAAATTAAATTTGATTTCCCAACTTCAAAATCTCACTACAATTACAATATATTGATAAATAAACTATAATAAAATTTATGTTAATAAGTAAGGCAAATACTTATATATCTTATGGAAGGCTCAAATTTATACAATCCAACGTCGGTACATTAAGTCACAACAAGCACATATTAAATTGATAAGTGGTACTGGGTAGGCTAATCTGTTAACCACCCTGTAACATAAAATTCATGCACTTGACTATAGATTTACGATCTTCAAAACAAAATTTGGTATTGCTAATTATTGCAAATACATCAAAATAAAAAACAAAATAATATCATTGAAGATAGGATTCATGGAACCGATGCAAAAAGAATTTCAATAGGCAAAGGATTGACTTAATATTGTCGACTTGTAGACACAAACCCACACAGTTATATAGGCACCAGTAATAGCTATGCTTGCCAACCTTATCCAATGGCTCCAATAATTTTGAGAATTTTTATCTATAATCTAGTGCACCAGCGCATGGGAGAAAATGAAAGGACAAACCATCATTGGTTCTTTATATCGACTAAAAAAAAAAGCTACAATCAACTAAGATAAACAAAAACATCTATTGGCAAGAAGCGATAGATCAGATCTATCAGGCACCTCCAAAGTTAAAACTAATTGAAAATAATAATTTTATTATTCATATACAAAATACATATTGGAAGCAATCAAACATGAGATAAAAGCTAACAACATACACTAATATATCCTATAAAACTTAAAATAACAATCTCACTTGAACAACAATGCAACTATTGTCCGTCTAAACATGGTGAGCACGCCGCCTAGTTTCCACAAATAAATTATTTTAATTACAATATTATTCAAAATGAAAGTGACCACTAATAATATTTAATGGATACCAGAACAAGATAAATTCGGAGACCAAAAGACATATTGAGAACAAGCGAAGGATTTGATTAATCAGGCACGCCAAAACATCTATCTGACGGGTCCAAGATGCGTCTGTTTATGACAAGATTCCAACACAACATTGCCTAGATTTGAATAGCCCGTGCACTACAAGCTTGAATTTTTTTGCTTTTAGTTGGAGGTATTTGCCGACCCCATTGCAGCAATCCTCTCCATTTCCGAACTACATATATATTCGCATGCAACCCCTTAGATAAGCGTTTAATTATTTATATTGTATAATAATTTATATAATACTATAATTTCAAATACTATTCTTTTAAAAAAAATTAAAATCATCGAGCCTACAATTCAATTGAAGTACTCGAAATTGTGCATTTTCGAATCGCTACCAACGAGTTCTCTTGTAGTTCTGGCCTTCTAGAGGAGATCTTTTAACAAGACGTACTTCAAGACTTCAACCGCCTAAGGACGTAGGTGTTTAGTGTCGTAGATAAATATATTCATCCAACTCGTGATGTATAAAATGACAATAAGACAATTCCTTGTCACAAATCGAAACAACAAAACAACTACCAAAACCTAGAATTGGACGACCATCACGAATACAAGAGACGAAAAGTCCCAAATATTATCGCAAATTTAATCCAAATTACAGAGCACAAGCTGTATATAAGAATGCTTCATATGTCAAGTATTGAAGTGGTGGACCAGTAGCCATTAGTAATCCATGCTGGCTGACCACAATGATATTGGCTCCTACGTTTGGGAATTTGTCTCATCCACGTCCCCTTCTTCGAAGCCTTCTGATAAACATCGCCTGCAAAGGTCTAATTAGCTCCCTCCACCTGCAAAGGTCTCAATATCTCCCTCCACCTTTGTCCACCGACTCCCATTGCCTTTCATCAGGTTCAATCACTTCGTCCACATCGCCTTTTTCCTTTAAAATCGACCCTTCGTCCTATACATTAGAAGAGACATTCACTAGTTAAAGAATAACATTCATATTATGCCAATTAAAGACTCAAACAAAACAACTACAGATATTCGACCACCCCGTTCCACCGATACAAACGACCGCCCCTGTACATCTGATACAGACCCAAAATCAGATAACATAACAAAATATTACATACGAAACCTAAATCCAATGCTCGAGAGGAAGTTGAAACATTTAATTTCAAAACTACCCTTCATCATAATAAACCAAACCAAAGAGGTCCCACAATCCATCACGCGACGACATACATGTTGCATTGTCCGATTGTAGAGAAGCTAATGAGTCTATTTTTCGGTTTCATGACTGAGCACAAGCGTATAGTAATAACCTTAAAAGAACCTTAGTTTCTTTATGTATGTGGATGGAGCGCAACACAAGGCAACGATTATGGACTGCACTTCTTGAAAGCGTCTGTCCAGTGCATGTTGAGCATCCTAAAAGCTTCCATGAAAACAATGCAACATTGCCTCTAGATTACCCCCACGAAGATGTTGCTATTACACTTTCATGATTCTTGTGCCAAATTTTCTAGCATGACCATGCTAGTTTTAGTTGCGTTGCAAGTTTTCGAATTCCTCTACCTAAACCCACGCTCAAATCATTTGGGGACCAATGAATTCAGTTACAAATTTTTTTACTTCACCCAGAACATACAAGACTTTTGGTTTAACAAATATGAGGTCGACACAACAACGAAAACTAAGAAGACAATTTAACTTTAGGAATCACGACTTCTCATGTGAATAGTGCAAATCGAGACATCTAAACAGCTACAGTTTTCCTAACCTTGCTACGATGTTGAACATGCCCTGGATGAACGCTTTCAACAACAGTTGTGCATCATCGTCTTCCTATGCTGAATTGTATCTACATATTCAAGAAAGACAATTTTTCAAAGAAAGAAATGGACAGTACATGCGGTGGACGAGGGGCAATGGCCCATTTCTCTGCCCACTCAATCGGACCCAAACCACAATTTATAAACTCCAGAAAAATGAACGACATAGGATAACCCTCGCAACATTAACCAGTTCACCGATATTGCATCATCTTATCCTACAGATACCATACAACCAAAAAATATCCAAGTTTATAGTAAACGGGTTAACATAGTAACACACAAGAACAAACCCACGACCAGCGTGCCTGTCAAACATGAGAAGCATAACCTTATTTCGTTTGAGAAATCTAGAATCTTGAATAAAAATAATAAAATAACGAGGTTCACAAAGTCATAAACACCAAATTCTAACATCCGACTGACATAAAAAAATGAATGATGGAGGATAACCCTTGCAACATTGACCGGTACACTGACATCGGATCATCTTATCTTACTGTAACAATATTCCAAGTTTATAGTAAACTGGTTAATATAGTAACGCACAAGGACAATCGCACAACCAGTGCGCGTGCCAACCACGAGAAGCATAACCGTTTCGCTTGAGAAATCCAAAATCTCAAATAAAGAAAAAAATAATAAACTGCACAATGACATAAACACCAAACACTAACATCCGACTCACATAAAAAATGAACGATGGATGATAATCCTCGCAACATTGACGGGTTCAAAAAACATCGGATAATCTTATCCGACTAATATACTATTGCCAAAATATATCTAAATACACAGTAAATCGGTTCACATAGTAACGCACAAGAACAATCATAGGACCAGTGCCCGTGCCAACCACGAGAAGCATAACCTTAATTCGCTTGAGAAATCTAAAATCTCAAATAAATAAAAAAAATAAAATAACAAAGACTGAAAAAGATAAACACCAAACGCCAACATCCGAAACATCAAAGTAACAAAACCACCTCCTAAATCATACACCCGACAATGCACACCATCAATTTATGTGTTCCACTACAACACACTGATTCACAAAACTAATGCATAATAAAAAAACAATTGACTAACACTCCTCATACGCACAAAATCGACAAGCATACCAATTCACACAACAAAATACAAATTCGTCTGCTACATTGAAGCGTGCCCAAACTGGCATACCACGCACACACGAAAAAGAAAAGAAAAAATCAAACCAATCAAAAACCAAATTTTTAAAAATGAAAATTTCCACCCTATGATCACATTCTGACATTCAGATTGTGGTTCACATAGTAACACACAAGAACAGTCGCACGACCAGTGCGCATGCCAAACACAACAAGCATAACTTTAATTCACGTGAGAAATCTAATATCTCAAATAAAGAAAAAAATAATAGAGGTTGCACAAAGATACAAACTCTAAACAATAATATCCGACTCACATAAAGAAAATGAACGATGAAGAATAACCCTCACAACATTCATTTGTTCACACAAAATGAAAAACAAAAACCACCCCAATGAAAAACCAAATTCTAAAGAATAAAAATTCTACCTTATGATCACATTCTCACATTGCATAATAAAATTGAAGTCCAATTCACCAAATACATAAATCAAACAATTTGCCTAATTTTTGTAAGTAATCAATTAAATATTTACTTACTATATATCCTTATAAACTTAAATTTAATTTTATAAAACAACACTTGAATGGTTCTCACCAATTATTACACTCAGCTAATAATATGTTCAAATAGAAGTTATGATCCATTAATGAAGTTGCAAATTGAAATATTTCAAAAAGGTTTTTCATAAGTATCTCATTAACAATTAAAAGCTATTCACTATTTATTTAGACGAGTTAACAATTGATTATTTTTTTGATAACTTATGCAGTGCAATTTGATTTATCAATTAGATACTTAATTATATGTGTTTGTACCAATTAATTACTACAATAATTTAGAATTGATGACAAAATATTAGACACATAGGAGAGAATTTAGTGTAATATTATACCTATATTGTTTGTACTTAGTTTTAGGGAGAATTTCGACGTTGGTATAAAGGCACTGTCAAGTTTGCTTAGAAGAGGATAATTAACATAGTGACATGAGTATTTAAATTTTCTTCTTATTTATTGAAAAATATGAATTTTAAAATAAATCAACATTTAAATATTATTAGGAGTTGGAGCATGTGGGGAAGACTCCAACAACAAACTAAGACCACCGACGTGTTAGAGACTTTAGTAAGTAAATAGTTAGCATTACCTATATTTTTGTTCCCTTGGCTGTCCATATTATTTTTATGTAAGTCTATTATTTGTGTTGGAACTAATCTACTTTAAATTTTAAGATTGATTGATGATTTAATTTGAATGAATATGTCATGGAAGCAACATAATGAAGTGCATTGTCATATTTAATTTGTTGGATGATATTGTTGCTTGTGCTTGCAAATGAATATGTGACGACAGGTGATCTCTGCTAGTTGCTTACAAGAATGATGGTATATACAAATGAGAGACTGGTGGAAACTGAATATAATTATTTTGTGAATATCCTTTTGATTGGTCTCGATGGCTCTATGTGGATAAAACGGCCTTGATGGCTTGGTGTGGCTAAAATTGCAGTGATGGCTTTATGCGGATTAAAAGTCCTCGGCTCTATTTGGATTAAAAAACCTCGATGGCTTTGCGTGGATTAAACGGGCTCGATGGTGCGAATGTGGGTTACAAAAGGGAACTCAGTTAAACATTATGTGATGAACAATGAGGTTGAGTTGGTGGAGAACTACACTATATCTCCCTCTTGTAAGTAGACTAAGAAGGGAAGAGTTTGATTGTTGTCTCATTTGAACTGGATTAAGTTTTCATGCATTAGTAATGTTAGTTATTTACTTATTGAGTTGCAAGCTCATTCCTCTGCTACTGTTTGTTAGAATAGGTGACCACAAAGTCAATTTGATTGACTGTTTTGGGAATCATTCGCCAATCTTTATCAAAGCAATATTATATTTATGAATATAGTATTGGCTAAATGTGTTTGTTGTGCTTACTACTCACATTGAACGGCGTTTTAATGTCACAACAAATGCCACACATACCAAATAGTTAGACCCATGGAGTTGGGTTGTGCATAGGTTGGCGGCCATTATACCAACTCCTGAGGGTCGCTCTGAAATGTTCTAAGTTGAGGATCTCGAGATTGGTATCGAGTGTCCTATATAGACTAGCACAAACTATTGCATTCACTGGGTGAGTGCCGAGTTTCATCATGCCAGACGTAGGTTGTCTATGCAATTTTAGTAGGTTTGTTGGCAAGGTAGTCGACGAACTAAACTGACTAGCGGGAATCTTCATATAAAAGCCTCAAAGGCTTGATCAATATGATTGGATTTTCCAGTTCCGATGGTATGGAATTAGTCTTCGGAATTGAGGAATCATGGCAATCACGTTCATACAAAGACTTAGTATTGTGACAGCGAGATCTCCTATACGCTCTGAGATGGTTTAGAGTCTGAAAGTCTATGGCCATAGCGATTGATAAAATTGGAAGGGATTTCCTACGCCGATCAATAGAGTGAACTGGTCTCGAGTATAAAGCATAACTGCCTAGTCAAAGATGAGAACCGACACCCAATTCCATACCCCAGACTAAGGCGAGAGACGGTTGACAGTAGGACCGTACCCGTATGTAACTTGGAGCCAAAATATTCACGACACTATTCACCTAGTCTCTAGTGCCATGGACCGCTGCTAGATGACCATCCATGGTAACGGACTATTTCTGGTTATATGTTAATCGAAAATAATTGTGTTGGTCAAACAAGCCCAAATCTAGCTGAGGGTGAACCTAAAGAGTCACACGCAAATCACTAGAATGTGATGGAATTAATTTAAAATTAATTCCAGAAGAGGATAATTAATTTAATTGGATTAAATCAATTCTCTGGAAGCCCCTGCGGTTGTTCGGCTGCGTACTCCCCGTCTCGAAATGCATAAATGATTGGACATTTATGTGGAGTTATCCATTTGATGGATGATCCAAAATTTTAGTTAATTGAATTAATTGAACTTTTGATTTGGTCTTTAAATTAATTGGATTAATTTAAAAGAGGGTTGAGATAATTAATTAGTGGATTGAATTCATTAATTAATTAGGAGATGCTCTTATCTAATTAGTGGATTGGATTTATTAATTAGAAACGGGCTAGAAAAAATTAGTTGGACTAATTGTACTTGTTTGGGCTTAATTAATCAAGTGGGTTGGATTCATTTAATAATGTAAGTGCATTTTGAGCTTGTGAATTTAATTGAATTAAAATTCACTTGGATCTCTTTGTTGGGTAATTTATTTAATTATATTAAATCACAAGCCCAACAGAATTAGCAGGAATGCTTGCTTGAATCTAGCAACTCCCGTGAAACTAATTTTGCAGTCTACACGCTATGGCTACAAATCGAAGAATTCTTTTATTAACCGATTTATGTATTGGATTTCATTCAGATTTGGAACCAAAAGCTGTTAGCGGTGCCCATGGAATAAATTTCTAGAAATGAAAAGGTGAGTATGACGCAACGCTAAATGGTGATTCAACATAGATTCTACGAATGGTGATTATTCATGGCCTTCAAGGTTTCATTCTACTCTGCTGCAGACTTAGCTCGTCCTATCTCTATGGTAGGAGTTCTTTTTAGTTTAGTGCTGGAGGAGACAGTAATCAAGATCAATTAGGCTCAATTTAATTTGTTGGACAAATTGATCGAGTTCAGTCCAAATGCACTAAGCCTAACCACGTTGACCTTAGCTAGGTTAACTTACCTTATGTTTTGGAGGTTTAAAAATCAGTTATGGGCATCATAAAACACTGGAAAAAAAATCTCATTTAATGAGAAGTGGTGAAGATATGGGAAGTTATGTAGAGATGTGCAAGTTTCCTTGAAAACTAGGTCTTCCTTCCCTTATCCTAACTTGATTCCAACTTCTCCACAACTCTCCTATACACTTCAAGCTGATTTTCCTCTCCCAAAACTCTGAAAATTTCGTTCTCTTTCCTCTCCAAACCTCTCATGTTGTTATTGATTTATAACCAAGTCAAGAAATAGGTAGATCTGAAAATACACTAAGCAATAGTGTAGTTTTTTGATCCCACTCTTCCCAGATTCATTTCTTACTAGCACGAGAATGAATCTTACATTTTCAGTATGGTGTGGATGAGATTAGAGAGCTCCTACATTAGAGCCTTGTGTGGATGAACGTTGGATCTCGGAGAAAAAGGGAAGAATGCTTGTAGCCGTTATGGAATGCAAAAAGGATAAGATTTTTTTACATACTTGCTGTCTTCTTAATCCCATAGCCTTGATCCTAGATCTAGTATTTTATTTATGTCTCTACGATCTATACACTGGTAGCCCGGGAACCATTCAAGGGAACACCCATTGAATCCCGTTTTATTGCTTTTATTTTACACCTTTCCGCGCTTCCGCCGTGTTCCCGGACCGAGCCACTCGCTTTCACTATCTTTTAGCTGTAGTTCTTATTGTGTCCACTCATTGAAATATAGGTCCAAATTTTGTATTTCAAGTCAACTCAGGCCAGTATGAGGTGTTCCCCTCACAAGTCAATAATAATGGAACACTACAAGAAAATATGTGTTTTACCACAAATGTTTTTGCTACGTTGAAAATATTGTAGTAAAAGAAAACATTTTGCTATAATTTTCTTATTGTGATGAAAAGTGATAGATTTTATTATACAAATACTACACATAAATAATTTGTAGTATAAACCTATTTTATTGCTATGATTTTCTTGTGTAGTATAAAATAAAATACAATTACCACAATTTTTTAATGTTGTAGCAAAAATTGATATATTTACCACATACTTTTATCATATGAAGTAAAAAGAAGCTGAAACAAGAATTTTGGCAGGAAAATCTAATTGGAGTAAGACAAAGATGGATAGAAATTAGTTGAAATAAAAAAAATTAATGCCCTAATTAAACTTTTATAGAATTGAAATTTTAATAAAAGGATATATATGAGATTATTTAGAAAAAACGAATTGAAAACAATTAAATATACAAGAGGGGGTTCTTTCCTTATTTCAATCAATTTTAAGAAAATAAAATAATTAATTAAAAAGAAAAGATGAACAAAGAATAGAAAGAAAATAAGCACAAAACAAATGAAAGAAAATAAAGAAAATATATAAAAAAATAAGAACAAAAAAATAAAAGAAAATGAAAAGAAAAGAAAAAGAAGAGAAAAGACCAGAAAGAGGTAAAATGAAAGAAAGAAGAAGAAAACAGAGAAAGAGAAAAGAAAGAAAGAGACCACGATTCATGAACAATCGGCAAAGCACCACGGTTTCTCAACCCTAATCAGTTATCATCTTCTTTTTCTTGACAAAAAAAAGTGCGGTTTGTCCCCTTTTGTTTGAATTTTTTTTCAATTCTTCTGCTTACCTTCTTAGATTTTGCATTTACATGTAATTTTAGGTAATTTATAAGAAGTTGGAAGGATATTGAGCCCTCGCTCCTCGACTTAATCAGTTTTTTGATTTTAATTACCAAAATTCATTGTATGGATTTGTTAGAATAGGTGACCAGTAAACCAATTGGATTGACAATTTTGGGAACTATTCATCAATCTTTATTATAACAATATTATCCTGATGAATAGAGTAAGTATTCATCACTGGCACTATGTTTCTTGTGCTTACTACTAACGTTGAACGGCGTTTCAACGTCACAACAAATGCCCACAGACAAATTGGATAACCCATGTAGTTGGGCTGCGCATTGGATGGCGGCTATGAAACCAACTTCTGAGGGTTGGTCTGAAACATTCCAAGTCGAGGACCTCAAAACTGGGCATCGAGTGTCCTATTGAGACTTGCACTAAGTATTGCATTCACTAGGTGAGTGCCGAGTTTCATCGGCGACATACGGAGGTCGTCTATGCAATTTTAGTGGTTAGTTTACAAGGTGGTTGATTGATTGAACTGACTCGCGGGAATCGTCATATGGAAGCCTTGGAGGCTTGGTCGGTATGACTGGAATTCCTGGTTCCGATAGTACAGGATTAGTCCTCAAACTTGAGGAATCATGGCAGTCACGTGCATACGAAGGCTGTATTTTGGATCTGGCGGATGGTGATCATTCTGTAAGATGGTCATTATGAGCCTTGTCCAGTGAAGTTGGAGTATGTAGCTAGGACGGGTGGATTCCAAGATAGGATTTGTCCCCAGTTAGTATATGACGGTGAAGTCTCATATGCGCTCTAAGATGGTGTAAACTCTGAAAGTCTATGGCCATAGCAATTGATTGAGTAGGAAAGGGTTTCCTACATCGATTGATAGAGTAAATGCATCTCGAGTATTCAGCATAGACGCCTAGTCAAGGATGGGAACATATGCCCAATTTCATACCCTAGATTAAGGCTGGGAGACGGTCGACAGTAGGACGCACCTGTACGGAATCGGCGCCTAAATGTTCACGCCAACATTCACCTTGTCTCTAGTGTCATGAACCGTTGCTAGACGGCCAGCCATGGTGACGGGCTCCTGTTGGACAAGAGCCAAGTCTAGTTGAGGGTGAACCTAAAGGGTCACACACAAATCATCGAGGAGGTGAAGGAATTGACTTGGAGTTAATTTCAGAGGATGATAAGTAATTGGATTACTTATGCAATTGTCCATTGGATGGATGGGCCGATATTGTATCGGGCCCCCGTTTTATTAGTAAATGGGATGTATCGATTAAGTAGAGAACCAAAGCTTGGATTTTTTAATTGGATTAAAAGATCAATGTGAATTATTTTATTGGATCATGAATTAAATATGATTTAATTCTTGGGCTTATTGTAATTGGGTTACAATAAAATACGGTTCATTAAATCTTGGCCCAAGGGAGGTGTTAATTCCACTTTTGGAATTCGAAGAAGTTGGACTTTTTCTAATAGGGGATGGCTAAAAATTACTTCTTTTGGAAGCACTAAATCGGCCATGAAGGCCTTTGATGACAAGTTGACTTGTCTCTTTTGGAAAGAGAGAAATCAATTCCAACCAAGCCTCTTTCACTGGGTATGATTAAATCATACCTTATGAAATGGTAGGCTTGATTGATGATTAATAGGATTGATTAGAATGTATCTAGACATCCTTGGATGAACCTAGACACAATCCAATAATCACATTAATGAAGTATATATATGTGTACATACTATCATCAAAGACAAGAGTTTTATTATTCATCTTTTTCTAGGAAAAAGAAGAACACTCTCTACACACTCTCTCAAGCCATTTTCGCCCCTCTCTCTCTACTCTAACTCTCTTTGTTGCTTCATTGATCTAGGATCAATTGAAGAACAAAGTAAGATCAAGAAGGAACACTAATTTGATAGTGTAATCCCTTTTTCGATTTCATCCTCTTGATCCGTTTTTCTCTAGCAAGAAAAATGAGATCTCTCCCGGTGTGGTGTGGACTACATTAGAGGGTCTCTACGTTGAGGCCTCGCGTGGATGAACCTTAGGAGGAGATCAATGCGTGTAGCCGATCGGAGTACAAAATCGAGAAATGTATTCTAGGTTTATGTTCTTGTTTTTCCTTTTTTATTCCATAGTCATGACGCTTAATGGTTATATACATGTTTGTATTACACGGATACACCGGCAGCCCGGGAACCTTAAAGGGCACACCTCTTGAACGCGATTTAAATTCTTTTATTCCGGATATTTTTATCTCCATCGCATTTCCGCCGCGGTCTTGGGCCGATCTGCTGACCTTCAGGATTTTTCCTCTCTTTCCTTATGGTTGTTTATTATTCACAATTTTGTGAAATTGCTTATTTGTTTTCACATATCTTAGTTTGATTGCTTTCCGTCTCATTATTTGATTTTTGTTCTAGTGGGGGGAATGGGAACGAGTACTCTAACATAGGAATTTATATTTCACTATTTGATTTTTGTGTTAGTGTCTAGCAAGACTGTTGTCGTCTCTCTCCCTGAAATAAAAACGGCGTTTGATCATTTGTGCTTCATTCTTCAAAAGGGACTTATGATTTGAAGTTTTATAGTGTAAAAGTGAGGTACTTCACTCAAGACTTGTCTGCTCTGCTTTGTTCCGAGTGTTCTGCTTAAGGTTTTGAAATCTTTGTTTTTCAAGAAAAAGGCTTTTGTTTATGCTACTTTAGATGTAGAATTACAATGAATATACCAAGTATACCTAGATTGATACAAATATGTAGGAAAGCTACGGTCAATGAACAATAACATGGGAATTGCCGCTGCACCACACATGTACGAAAAAATTCCTGATATACATATATGTATATATTTCTAACTACTGAAAATGACATGTGACGATCACTTCTCAAATACTCAAATCAAGATACATACATCATTACAAGAAAATAGCCTAATAGAAGTTGTTGCTAAAATGAGTATCGAGCTAATTAGCAAGTAAAATTCTCATTGCTAATAATATATAATTTAAACAATTCATGGCTTCATGATTGCTATATTTTGTATATCTCCTTTGTACTAGATGATATTTGGTGAATGAGAGATGTACTCTTTAACTTGGGAGAAGCATATAGGTGATTTGCAAGTTGTAAAATAGGAATTGAAATGATTTATTTAGTGTGGGAAGATATTGATTCTGTAGAGGCAGGAACTCGAGGGATTAAGCTTCAAAAGACTTTGACAAGAATCTGCCAAGAAAAGAAATCGGTAGCTAGCCAGCTGTGTGGGGGAAATGTTATAGCAGAGCGAAACAAGGATATGTATTTGTATAGAACGGACAATAGACAGTTGCCTGCTTAGTAGTATTTGATCTGATCTGATGGATGATCAAATTTATTAAGGTGCAAACGATAGTTTCCTTGGTATGGGGTTGCAAAAGTAAATATATAGTGTTAATTAGGATTATATATACACTATAAAAAAATGCAGGAATTGTTAATGGGGTTAGAAACGATTTTTTTTTTTTACACTTTGGAACGATTAAAAACTCGCTGGATGAACTTGGACCGACATTTGAAATGTTAATGGAACGGAGACCTTCCGTCGTATTTTACGGTGTTCCTAATATTTAAGAACGGTAAAGCAATGACCGTTCCTATTGTGGCATAATTTTTAACGCACATGCTAAATATCGTTCCTAATTATGTTTGGGTGTGTGAATATGTAATTTGTATATTTGGATCACTCAATTATTATTTAGAACGGTTAGATGATATATTTTTTGACATAATTTGGAACGGTCTTTGCAAATCGATGTGCATCAATTTTAATGTATGAAAGATGCATTTTTCCACTCATTTTGGTATATATTGTGGAACGGTTTGTTTTTATCTGGTTGATAGATATTGGAACGGTATATGAAATTCTAGTTGAACCTAACTTTGTAATGTCCTTAGGAACGGTACTGATCTTTATTTGAAATACACTGTTGCACGGGTTTAGGATGTATATTTGCAGCGACAACAATGATATATAGTCATTAACTTTTGGGGTACACTTAGGCACGATTTGTCCCTTCTATAGAATGCTATTGTGGAATGGTTTTAGGAACGGTCATCGAGATTGTGGGATCTAGGTTTGGAACGGTTCACTCGATATTTTAGGCAATCCCCTAACCGCTCAAAAGACTGTTCCTAAATGATTTATTATTTATTTTTTTAATTTTCAATAATAATTATTATATAAATAAATAAATTGTTAATTATTTTTTTAATTTGGTTAAATAATTAAATATTGAATGATGTTATGGAATTCACACAAAAATATGCATAATTATGAAAAAAATATATATTAATCAAAATATTATCCATTTTAATTACAAGTATTAAAAAAATATCCTAAATCTACACCCCATCCTCCCATCCCCCTCATCATCGTCTATGTTGGCATCGTCTGGGAACGGGGGTCTGTCGGAGGCTGTGAACGGGCCGATAGTAGAGGTGTTGGCCTGCATGGACTTCATCATGGCCATCTTGTCGACCATCATCTTGTCGAGTCGACCATCCGATCCTCCATATCCGACGGTGGTGGGTGGCGATGGTGATGTGTAGGTCTGGCTAAGGTCCTGGGCCTCAGAACTAATGCTGAATACACGGGCCTTGTTCTTGCCCTCGACAGCTGCTAGCCACAGATCCTACTCGGTCATCACCACCGAGCCCCCTGATTCTGCCGAAATATCACGAGAATCGGCTATGGCCTGAGGCTGGTGATCCTCTAGCAGCTTCAGGAATGTCTCCTGCAAAACAAACCAAAATATTATTATTATTATTGCAAAAAATTAAAGGAAAGAAATATTAAACTACAATTACTTACCGGCACCTCCACTGCTCTCGGGCCGCTGTAGCCGCCATCAGTCTTCTTCTTGTAGCATCTGAAGAATAACTCAATCTGCTTCACTGGCCGACCAAGCTGTGATTCCTGTACAAGAAAAGAATAGTTAGTCAAAGATTTATTTAATATTGATAAAAGCTTTAAAAAAAAATAAAATTACTTACCATCTTCCTCTTGTGCATGCCGAATGAGGAAGAACCCCCGCGGTAGATAGTAGATGATGCCGCGGTGTTGGCCTACCGGTTGGCGTTGTTCTTGGCGGACTCGTTCTTGAACTCCTCGCTGGCCCAGTACAGCTAGAGCTAACACCAGACCTCGTTCAAAAGCTACACCGACTTCACCCGAGATTGTCTAGCGAAAGTGAAGCACTTCGGATGAACTTCCCCACGAACATATGGAATTCGCGGAACATGGACTCATTCACAGTCCCACCAGTACGTCATCTGCAATATCACAAAAAGAGAAAGAATTGTTAAAATATTTAACAAAGAAATTTAAATTTATGCCATTAAATAGAAATTAAAATAAAATACCTTCATACTCTCGAACCAGAAGTGCTGGTGCTCTGGCGGCACCTAGCGCAAACATCCCCAAGGGTGGGATAATATCCTCGCATCACCACATTGATGTGCTCGTGTATCTTGCGCTCAACCCTGAAATAACACATTAATTAGTTTTTATGAAAAAAAATCCAATAAATAACAAAAATTTTTAAAAAAAAAATGGTACCTCGCGTCGGCGAGGGTGATATGTTGGTGCGTTGATGGTGGGGGAACTGGTGGTGCAGCCCATGGACGGGCCGAATCTACCGCCGGTCCGGTAGTAGACAGTCCGGCCTCCCGTGTGGCCGGTACCAGAGTAGATGGGTCTACATCCAGATCTATCGCCGGTGTAACAACTGAGGGTTCAGCCAATGGTGGTGGTGGGGTGGTCCAAACGCTGCTTCCCCAACCTGGGAAGCAGCACCGCTGATGGTGGAACCGACGTGCCACGACCGCAACCTCGTCCACCTCCTCGAGGAGGCAAATCTCTACCAAACATGATCTACAAATTTTTTCAAAATATTAGTTTTATGGATTGTACAAAAAATGTAATTAACAATTCTTTTTAATAATGATAATTATTTCATAATTATTCTAATTATCTAAAATTTTTAATAATTATAAAAAAAAATCTAACAATTATTCAATTAATCTAATCCTTGAAATTTTTTCTAAAATGTATACTAAATTTCGAAATTGTTTCCTAAAATGTATACTAAATCCCAAAATTATTCTAATACATATATATATATATATATATATATATATACTAAATCACAACAATTATTCCAATTATCTAAAAATTTTCTAATAATAAGTACATAACAGAATTTTTTAAAAAATAACATAAACTTTTCAAAAATAATAGATTTTTTTTTATAAAAATGACGGAATTTTTTTAAAAATAACTGAAAGTTTGTAAAAAAAAAAAACGAAGTTTTTTCAATAATAACAGGAAAAAACAAAATTTATAGAAAATTAATAACATAATTATTAAAAATATCAAAAAGTATTTTAATAAAACAGAAAACATACCAAATTTACAAAAATTATTTTCAAAAAAATACAAAATTGTTTTAGAATAAATTCACCTAATTTCATAATTATTCTAGTTATCTAATTTTTTCTAAAAATTATTTTAAATTTCTAATTATTGAAAATATCCTATATTTTTCTAATTATTGACATTAATTTCTGAATTTAACATAAAAATTCACAGAAGTTACAGAAAATGCACAGAAATTGCAGAAAGTTCACAAAAATACTAGAAAATTACAGAAATCGCAGAAAATGAATAAAAGTTCCAAAAAAATCACAAAAGTACCAAAGAATTCAAAAAAAAAGAAAGGATTTGGTGGCCTACTTGCTATAAATCTCGGACGGTGGCGGTGGAGGCGCAGAAGGTGGTGGTGGCAACACAAATGGTGGCAATGGCAGCACAAACGGTGGCGGAAAACCCCAATAAGTGGCGGTGGAGGCCGTGGATGGTGGGCCGCAGACAAGGAGGGAGTAGCAGAGGGAGAGAGACTACCAGAGAGAGAGAGAGCAACGGGAGGGGCGATGGCCAACAGAACGGCGGCGGCCGACGACGGAAGAGGGGTTGGGAGGGGGGAGGGGGAATATCAGAGAGAATCAGAGAGAGAGAGAGAGAGAGAGGGAGAAAAGAGAGATTGGGGAGAGGACAAGAGTTAGGGAAAAATCTACTAAGTGCCTCTTATATATTAAAATCTTTGAATGGTCATCGTTCCAAAATGTACTACTGTGACCGTTCCAAATAGGAAATACGATGTCGTTCTGTCAATAAAATGACACTGTTTTGAAGAGAAAAACGACACCGTTTTAACTCCGCACCTTGTTTTCCTGTAGAAAATGCCAGTCCTCTGACTGTTCCTATGAGTAATGAACAACATCAGTTCCAATGATCATTCCTATATTTTAACAAATTGTTGCTAATAAAAGTCCAAATAATTAATATTTTTACAAGAAAATTAATAAAAATTATGAAAAATACGTTCCGGACACGTTAATGAGCGAAGAAAAGTGTACAATGTGCAGTTCAAGGGAATTGAAAACATAAACTATTTTCCGTGAGTTTGACACATGTTCACAATATGAAGTATATTTGTATATTTATTTGTTAGTATGTCACAAATGTAACTATCATCTTATATTGTTGTACTGTATCATCTAATCAGACCGTCAAAATTTTAATCAGACTATTAGATATGATTTAGGACACAAAAGAATACATTATATGAAATTTTGAATAATTTCGGTGTGCGGATATCGAGATATCGTATCTGGTCCGTAATTTCTATCATAAGAACGGTGCAACTTTCAATCAGGCCATGTGTTTGAAAATTAGAGTGTTAGATATGAAATTTCATTCATAATCTTGTATGTGTTTAAGTTTGGTGTTAAACTGACTCACGGATGTTGAGATATCGTCACTGAAACGTACCATAGACATATCGGGAACAGTCATTGGAACGGTTAGTTATTAACTTTGGCACAATTTCTGATAATATTAACATAGGAACGGTTATTGAATACAATTAGGAACGGTTTCTGCAAATGCAACGAATAGAATGGTTTAAAATAAGTTAACCGCTCCAACAACAACAAAAAAAAAAAAAAAAAAAAATATCCCACCTATTTTTCTAGAAGTTGCTAAACTGAAAATTTGGATCCGTGTTTGGAACGATCAAAATAAATTTCCACGTTCCAAGTTTCAAAATTCCCACATATTTTTCTAGAAGGCGAACAACTGAAAATTTGAAACTGTAATTGGAACGGTCAAAATATATTTCAACCGTTCCAAGTTTTAAATTTTTCTCCTATTTTTCTAGAACGCACCAAACTGAAATAATGTTGCAACTAATTTTGGAACGGTCCATTTGGAACAACCGTGTTCCTACCTTTGAATTTCCAGTCAGTATTTTACAGTTAGGAACGGTAATTGTAATACAGACTTCAAAGAACCATTCCAAATTTATATTATTTTTAAAAAAAAATATATAATTGAGACAATGTTTATGTGACGTCCATAGAATTTTATTCATAATTGAGAGACTAATTAATAATTATTAAGAAAATCTAATTTAATTATAAGTTATAGGTTGAACTTATAAATATATTAAAACTTTAAGGGACCAAATTGGAGCTTTATTAAATATTTGTGGTTAATACATAAATATAAAGAAGTTGGGGATCAAATTGCAATTTTAATAAAAGTATTTATAAAAAAGAAGAAGAAGATGATATATATAATTTCGGCCGCAGCACGCGGCTGACTTCTACTTCCACACATATGTCTAGTATAAATATATATAAATTCTAACTTGCTATTAAAGGAATCAAACCTACACATTTGAAGATTTAAACACACATTTACACATAGTTAAATGTGTTTACTTCTGATGCGGTATTGAGGTTAGTATATTTTTACTATAAATTATAAATAAATTATTATATTAATATTATTTAATTAGTGCATTTATTAGATATGATTTGTACTATTTGATTTACTATTTAACCAAAAAATTTAATGAATTCGAGTAGTTATACAAATTAGTGATCGGGTAAAAATTTAATTGGACCGATGACATTAGTGCCAATAAATTAGATTTACTTAATCTATTATATTTAACTGTTATTAAAATGGATTTATTCAAAATTAACCAGGTTTATTAACCAAATACATAATTGTATATATTATTGTGTAAATAATTATTATAATAGTGAAAAATTGACAGAATTTAACATGAATAATAGAAAATTATGTTTGAGAAATATTAGAAAATTATATTTGAGAAATATTGTATTTATTAGAAAGGAATATGAGATTTTTGTAATAATTTCATTTAGGGATGTTATAGAGAATGATAGTTATAAAAATATGAGGGGTTTGATAAAATAAATTCTTATGAGTTCATAGATAAATTAGACATATATCGAGAAAGCTTATAATGTCTAATTGTTTAGACGAGGGATGAACGGAGGTTTGAATTTCAATATAAATGAAATATTGAAAGATTGATATAAAATATACGCATATATTTAGTAATTTCATTTGTAATTTATGATATTTTCAATATATATTGATTATACATATTATAACCTATTATAGGACACGAGCGTAAAGTAAAGGATTGATCAGCTCCTTCTACTAGCATAATCGTTTTGGGATCGAGGTAAGTATAGTTAATTGGATCTATATATAGGTATATATGAGTGTACTTGTTTGTTGTAAACCTGGCTGGTATATCATAGATACTTATTTGGATTATGTGGTTATTCAGTGAAGTTGTCGTTACGTGTTTATTTGTGATTATTTATGTAATAAATATTAACAGATGATTGTCGTATATCATATTTTATTGTTGCAAGGAGTTGAATGAAGAAGTCAATTTTGAGTATATTGTTGAATTGTGATAAAGAGATGACTTACCTAGTTGGGGAACATAGTCAATGGTTTGCGATGATGATGTGATTGATGACCATGTGATATGAGAAAAATGAATATAAGCTTGGAACCATGGCAAGTAGGGTACCGGGGTATTCCGGTTAGCGGGGAATATCCTATGCTGATAGCTACACACTGGGGTGGTATGGGGATGGCATATTCGTTGTGATGTTCTGTGCTGATATTGCTACACACTCAGATAATGTGGGATATCATATTCGACGGGTATCCTGTGATGTATATGCTATGATATGGATTGAGATAATGAGAGCCGATAGAACAATTGATTGATGTACTCCATTTAGAGTAAGCAGGGCCCAAGAGTATAAACTGTTGATTATGAGATTGTACTGTAGATTGATGCATGATTGTGGTATTGATTACTTTGTAATTTTGTCGTGATTGTATCTCGAATACTTGTTGATTTGTTTTTATGACATGTATTTATGGGTGTGTATATAGGCTGGTTAGCTATGCTTATTGAGCAGGCAGCTCATCCCTTGCAAACATTTTTCAGGAGATAGATCATGGTGATTAGCTACATCAAATTTTAAGTCGTGCCATGGATCTTAATAGGTGGGTCAGCCGTGACATCTGAAGTTGAGGGTTCTGACTATATGATTATTAAACATTAGTCTTTTGTCGGGTTTGTGTTTTTAGATTTTGTAACAGTCTGAAACTTTCATCTTTTTGGAGTTTTGTACATAAGTATATCGGTGGCCTAGTGAATATAAACTTTTGATGATATCTATCGTTATTTAAGATATATTTATAGATTTATATTATATCGATAAAATTAGGACTTATATTATTAATTTCAAATGAAAAATATTATAAGACAACTTATAATTAAGAAGAGTATAATGATTAGTAGGGATAGAGTATAGTGCTGTAGGGGGTGTCACAGTTTAAGTTACGATTTTTTCTCTACACATTCGAAAGATAACTAAGCACTACACACTCAATAAGTCTCTTCATGCACATTCCTGGTAGGAGATTGTATGGTGTAAGTATCACGGGCCAACATGAGTAAGTTTTACCATACTGCCCGTGCAGTGTAAACCCATCCGTGCACAACACAACCTTAGTTTAACATTATGGGGCCAACCTGCAAAATCGGGATATGTCCAATCATGTCTCTAAGCCTCTGCATCAGACGGATGACCCATAGGTCCCTCCTCCATCTGATGGTTTGCATGCCACGTCATGTGCTCGGCATTCGCTTCCAAGTATACAACCTCTACAGTCGAGGGGTAAGCGGCAGGTACCTAAGAATGGCATACGGGGACTTCTTGCATCTAGGATTTTCTCTCCTTGGTCGGCTTGTACCTAACTTTCTCCACAAAACTTGTAGTCCTTTAGATCAATGTCGTCCTTCCAGTACAACATGCAACCTCTTTACGCGCATGAATCTTCTCAATAGGTAATCCCAAGCCTCTTATCAATTTATTTGTACTGTAGTAATTGAGGGGGAAGGTGTGATCGCGGGGCAGTATATGATCAACCCACTTGCGCAGTTGATCATATGTTCACTCGGAAAAACCCCTCTCAACCTTGATATTCACCAAACTAGCAATTGGCCCCAATTAGATTGGGTGCAGCCGTTCCACAAATGTTGGTCGGCAGCATGCACTACATCAAAAGGACGGTCTGACAACCCAGACACGTAATCATTAGGGCCCCTCATCGTAATATGAACTTGACCTGGCATCAGAAAGAAAATACATCGTACCATCATCAGGCACACCCTCCTTGTTATAAGAAGACCAGAAAGCCGGCCCGACGGCATCAAAAACCATCCTCTGCGCCCAATCCATCTGCAGCGTATCACCTCAATGCGTACTACCCTCCTCCTAAACTGCTGGCGTTTGCTGTTGCTGAACAGGGCCCGCTGTCAATGCATCAAAGTATTCCTGCACCCTCTACTCGCCATGTGAAGTCCAATCTCCGGCATAAACCCTTTCATACACAAGTCGAAGTTTACCTCATCTGATGTTTTAAATCTTTTCTTTTTTCACTTTCTTCATGGACACTTAATCTTCTCCCCATCCATATGTGCACGCTAAGACTTGGCCCATTCAAGAAATGTAGTAACACCATCCTCAAACTCCGGCGTCACACCCAGCAGGTCCCGATCATACATTTATCTCCTCAATTGTCTTAACATGATTACTCCTACACATGCAATTGACAAAAGTAATTAAATAAGCAGAACAAATTAATATATATACAACCATTAATTAACTGCATCCATTTTAATCGTCCAGAAAGGGTTTCAAGTTGTTACCTGTGAAAGAATCGGTACGGCCCAGGAACGCGGCGGAAGTGTAAAATAAAAGAAATTAAAAACAATTTCAAAGGGGTGTTCCCTTTGAATTCCTGGGCGTTTGGTGTATTCAAAAGCATCATAACATACAGGAAAATATGCTTGAACATGTGGCTAGAGAAGGAAATAAAAAGGTACAATAATTTAAATAGTAACATTACCTTTTCGTTTCACATGTAGAACGACAACAAGCTTTCAATACCTTTTCGTTCCTTTTCCGTTCACCTTAGGATTGAAGTTAGAACCCCTCTAAAGATGATCCACACCACACTAGGAAAGTAAATCTAGATCTACTGCTAGGTAGAAGCTAGATCAAGGAAGAAACGAAATACGTATTACACTATTGATTAGTGTATACGTATTTCTCATGTTCTCATCTTGAATCCAATTCAAAGAGAACTCAAAAATGGAGAAAAAATGCAGGAAATTTCGTGGCTTGTATGAGGAGAGTGCATGTTAGGGAGTTGAAAAAGTGTATACATGTGTTGTGCAGTTGTAGGTAGTTTCCAAAACCACTTAAGCACTAATGCACAACTTGTGCTCAACCTCCAACCATGTTAGCACAATATGTGGACCACTTAGCCATCATGGCAAGCCACATCATTTCTTACATGGAGCCACATCATTGCTTACATGGAGGACTTTCAACTCCTCTTAAACTTGCATCAAACCTTTGAGCTTTGATTTCAAGTCATGGACCGATTTTGACCGGTCTTGATTTAATCAAATTAAATCAAGTGACCCATGTATTTTAAATTAGTCCAATTAATTTTAAACCTTATTGAAATCCAAAATTTTATTAAATCCAATTAAATAAACATAAGCTCAAACAATAATTAATTGATCCAATCAATTACTTAAACGAAATCCAATAAATTAATTCAATTAATTTAAAGGTATTAATTAAGCCCAAAATTAATTAATCCAATTAATTAATTCTTGGGCCATCCATCCAATGGATTTTCCCAATAAATGATCCAATCATTTATGTTCTCCTTGAATTAATTTAATCCAATTAAATTAATTCACTTCTTCCAGAATTAATTCCAAATTAATTCCACTACTTCCATAGTGATTTGTGTGTGACTCTTTAGGTTCACCCTCAGCTAGACTTGGGCTTGTGTCCAACACAATTGATTAATTAAATTCAATTTAATTAATTCTTTCTGATTAACCATTAATCAGAAATGCCCATTACCATGGGTGGCCGTCTAGGACCGGTCCATGGCACTAGAGACTAGGTGAATGTTGGTGTCAACATTTAGGCTCTGAATTCCATACAGGTACAGTCCTTCTGTCGACCATCTCTCGGCCTTAGTCTAGGGCATGGAATTGGGTGTCGGTTCCCATCCTGGACTAAGCAACTATGCTACAAACTCGAGACGCGTTTACTCTATTGATCGACCTAGGGAACCATTCCCTACTCGACCAATCGCTACGGCCGTAGACTTAATGAGTCGAAACCATCTCAGATCGCATAGGAGACATAGCTGTCAAATACTGACAGGGGACAGATTCCCTATTGGAATCCACCGTCCTAACTACATTCTCCGACTGCACTGGACAAGTCTTATAATGACCATATCAAAGACACAGTCACCTCTCGTCAGATCTAAGATACAACCTTCATATGCATGCGACTGCCATAATTCCTCAAATCCGAGGACTAATCCCATACTATCGGAACCGGGAATTCCAGTCATACCGACCAAACCTCCAAGGCTTCCATATGACGATTCCCGTAAGTCAGTTCAGTGAGTCGACTACCTTGCCAACTAACCCACTAAAATTGCATAGACGACCTACGTCTGGCACCAATGAAACTCGGCACTCACCTAGTGAATGCAATACTTAGTGCAAGTCTCTATAGGGCACTCGAGGCCCAGTCTCGAGGTCCTCGACTTGGAACGTTTCAGACCGACCCTCAAGGAGTTGGTTTCATAGCCGCCAACCTATGCGCAGCTCAACTCAATGGGTTTAACCAATCAGTCTGTGGGCATTTCTTGTGACATTGAAACGACATTCAATGTAAGTAGTAAGCACAACAAACACATTTTGCCAGTGATGAATACTTTAACCATCATTATAATATTACTATGATAAAGATCGATGAATAATTCCCAGAACATCCAATCTAATTGACTTTTTGGTCACCTATTCTAACGATCTCCCACTTGACCACAAAGCCAATTATCCATGTTGCTCAGATCCTTCTGAGCATGAGCAATCTACGATACTGGCTCGGTCTCGTGGGTCTACTATATTTTCTCTACCGAAGTGATATGGTCCAACCGTGTCACCTATTCCTACCATTGCTGCCTGCAAATGGTGGTTGTCTATGAATTTTCCGTGGATCTGTGATGAATCTCGGGCCCAAAACGCTTTTACCAAAGCCTAGTTGTTCGCTTGCAAGGCAACTACTGGCTCGGCCGTGCTAGGCACCACATCCATCCTATGGATGCAGTTTTCAATCCAAACCACTTTCCAGAAACGACTTTCAAAGTCGCCATACATTCGACTTTCATAATGACATGTCGTGCTATCCTTCTTGAAATCTTTCCAAGCCACCACACTCACCATTAAGTCCAAATATACATATATATTGAGACGAAACATTATTCACATGATAGAGACTAAACATTATTCACATGATTCTGGAAGCTAGTATCGTTATAGCCTTCTAGAATCAACCCTCCACAAAACGTGCATTAAGAATGCTTCTTTAATCCTTATTCAGGTATTAAAGATATTCTCAACAGTTGTCTACTGCCTTCTCAGCACAAGCCCAATAACCGTTGTTATGCCCAAAGCATACACAACATCAGGCCCAATGCACGAACAATATTTTCATGCTGCCTAAGGCAAAGATGTAGGGGATGTCAAACATCTAAGCTTTCTCATCAGTGTAATGTGACTGAGTCTTGAACAGCTTAACCCTGTATAAAGGAATCCAATTTCTATCATGGAGAATTGCGTGAACAACGCTCGTGTTTCAGTGTTTCCTAACATCTTAAATTTATTCCAAATGAATAAGATATTACACACTAAACACGTGGAACAAAACTATCCTCCCACTGACCCTAAAGCCTGTTACTGATCGATTCATAGTCCATATGAACTCGTCAAAACGAATATTCCAGTTATACAAAATTTCAAACCCAGTTTGAATTTTCATGACGGATCCAATAGCTCTAAGCCATTGATCCAAACCTGATGTCCAACATCGCCTCTCCTTGTATCTTTTGGATGATAATTCAATTGATTGGATAGGCCCAGAAACCTATGCCTCTCAAGTAACTAAGGTATTTTGGTTATCCCTAGGAGGACTGGAATATAGTCAGTGGAATAATATAATTACAAATGATGTTTGCATTATTCTACATTAAACCTGCACAAATCAAACACCTAGTCTAATTTGTCTCCCACTAGTCCCTTGACGTATGTGGGACCATCCCATGTACTCAAGAACTTTGTAGGATGCAGGCTTGCCAAACCATATCCTATATGACAACTAGATCATGACTATTAGAAAATGCCATGTTTCTCAACTTGGCAACCTTTCAAGTCCATGTCTAGACGGTTTAAGGTAGTCAGTGAAACCCCGATCAAACCAAGTCTAACAAGGTTCGATTTCTCCCTTATCAGAGAACGTTCAACCATTGTCCTTACAGGAAGAATTCCACTGAGTGAGAATTCCATTCTCATCTAGATATTCAAGAACTCGTACTGAATACAGGCCTTTCGATCTAATTGAAAGGTTAATTTTGCAATCAGCTTGGTTCACCACTCCAAGTCTAATTCCCCGAACCTATAAAAGGTCCTTACACTTGTGAACCCTCTTCTGGTGCTGTGTACTCAGTAACCTACGAATATCTAAATGGATCCAATCCAATTGACTTTTGGCAAGCCCACATTGTCCAACAAAGAAGCCTTACAGTATTTCCATCTCAGAGAGGACTTGTAAGCTAGTGGACTCAAATTGTCTATTGCTAGACTCTTTGAATCTTCCAACTTCCTCGTCCTTAACTAAAGGAAAAACCATCCTAGCTTATGGATGCAAATTCGTAAGTTTATCTTGATTATCCATTTTAATCATTTGATTTGAGTACTCATAATTCAATTATGGGATAATGTTTAAGGATAATTATATATCCCACCTAGCAGACAAGAATAGTCATTCTTTGTCAAATAAACCAATTTTATTGATCAAACGTATGTAATTAAAACTGTCCAATAGTACATAAAAACATACTTCGATCATGCCAGGTTACATATTTCCTTTCAAACTCTATCCTAACATGATCACTGCTATGCTAAGCCTCACTAGTCCCTAGTCTTTGCAACAATGGCCCTGCCATCGCTAAGCCTTAGGACCTGTCTAGGCTTTCTACTCATAACCATCTGTAAACCATTCGTAAAACAGTGAGAAAAAATAAAATTAATTAAAGTAAAAACAACACAAGTGGAACAACCAACCTATTTTTTGACCCGACTGGGACCATATTCAGAGTGGCAGCTAAAACAACTCATATTCCAATTCCAAAATGAAAACAAAGTAGTACAGAAGACTATAGAGAGAAATAGAGGATCATAATATCACGCTATTGAATTTTCTTATTAATCTTTTCTGGTTTACATTATAGTATGATTCTAATTTTCGTTGAATTTATGAATGATTAGAGTTTGACAACATTATCTTCTTTTTATTTATTTAGAAAATAGATAAACTCCTTGGTGTTTATATTTACGAATTTCAAGGAGATAGTCATTCATCTACTCTAATTGCTACAGAAAATGTCTTCTTTTGTTACCAATTTTATGTGAAGAAATTAATATTGTCACATAAAAAAGGTTAATACGAGAAAATCTTTTTTCTTCATGATGTTGCAAGGAATTTATGAGATAAGTCAACAACAACGTAATAAAATGGTAAACGTAATAATCAAATTACTGTATTAAAATCGGGCACAATCGCCAATACGTACAAGTCGATCCAAGGATGTTGATTCTATCTTTTTCCTCTAGGGTTCTTACAAGAGTTCCAAAGTGGCCAAATGAAGGGGTTGAGCTCATATTTATACTACCATTATATTTACGGTAGGTATGGTGTATTGTCCTTATTGTCCTTCATTTCCATGTTCTTGAATATAAATGATAACGTCTCATGGGGACGTTAGGGTCTTTTCCTTGCTTCCTCATTAATGGAGGAGCTTCCATGGATCAAGCCTCCTTTGCTTGATCTCCTCCATGTCTTAAATGGCTTTGGTCAACTCTCCTTGATTCTCTCATACATGATGGAGGAAAATAAATACCTCTTGATTTGGACATCTTCTCCATGTCAACTGCCCCCTCAAGTTCCAAGCATTCAAGAAGGAATAATTGGAACTTTGGTAAGTAGGATCCATCTAATTTAGGCAACCATCTTGTTTCTCCTTCAAGAGATGGGGGAAGCGTATTTTTGGTAGGTAAAATCTTCTTTGTTTGGAAGTTTCTTTATCTCATTCATCTATATATATGTATCTTATTCATTCATTCTAGGGCTTTTTGAGCTTTTGTTCATCGTTCACTCCTTCTTGATCCCGTGCTCTTCCTTAGGCTTGAGGTGAACTAATCCTTTCGAATGTCGAATCGCAAAGGTACTCATTAATCATTCTCTTTTCTCGTAGTTTTCATTCGTATTTTGATTTCCTCATAATTGCTTGCATCTTTTCCTTTCGAATTTAGTCGTTATTTCTCGTTTAAGGAGTATGGATTCTTCTCAAAGGTCTAGCGGGGCTCGTTCCGGCCATGGGGGGGGGGGGTCAGAACGAGGTGAACGACGCTGGCCGTGGCCCTAGTGGGCTCGGCCAACGTCCTGGTCGAGGCACAGGCCTCGACCGTCCCGGTCGAGGCACAGACCTCGACCAGGGGTTTGGTCGGGGTTCCCCCTACCGTGGGGGCCGGGAAGGGCTCCCTCGGCTCGGCGGTCGGAGTCCCTCCTTCGCTCTCCTACTTTTCCTTCGGGCGAAGGGTCCTCGCGTCGTCGTATCCTTAATCCTCCTAACTCCTCCAATGTGATCGTCTTAGACGGTGATGATGATAGCTTTAATTTAGAGGTTATTGAGGCCATACGTAATCTTCCTGCTTGTCCGACCGATTCGTTAGATGTTTCCTTTGAGTCTAACTCCTCTTCTCCAAAAAGGGTAGGTTCCAAGGCTCCTGTGGCTACTTCCACTGAGTTTGGGGGGGAATGCTCTTCGGCTCCTAGATCTCGTTGTAGGGTCATGGACGTAGAGGTTTGTGATAGCGTCATAGGGCTAGAGGAGCTTCGTTTTTTGGAGGCTAACTATAATTCTTTTCCTCCAGTTGAGTTTCTTCTTCCTTCTTGTGGGGATCGTGTCAAGTCTCCTTCGTCAGGTTTTTTCACGGTTTATTCCGTGTATTTTTCTTGGGGGTTCATTCTTCCGCCTCACCCTCTTTTAGTGGAAATTATTCATAGCGTTAGCGTGAGTGTGAGTCAGCTTACTCCCAATGCCTTCATGTTCTTTTTGGGTTTTCTTCACCGCTTCAGTGAGTTAGACTTGTCTCCTTCTGTAGAAGCTTTTCACACTCTATTCTCAGTCAAGAAGGTAGTGAACGACTCTTTCTTCTATTTCTATCCTCGCAATGGTTGTAAGTTTTTGGAGGGTTGTACTTCCTCTCGTGGTCCTTGGAAGGAGAAATTCCTTTATGTTCGAGATTCTGATTGGGGTTTGTGTGCTTCCTTGGGTTGATTCTTCCCTTGATTTTCCCCCGAACCATGATCTCAAGATGTCTTATATTGGGGCTGGTTTGTTCGACCAAGTGTTTAATGTGACGGGCTTGTTCTCCGATGGTAACCTTTTCATTTTTTAACTTTTTCTAATTCTTTTCCCTTTTGATTCCTAGCCTGTGGCTTATATGTTTTCCCTTTTATTTTTCAGGGAAAAAGTTGTCTTTGGAGGATGTACGCCGCTTTAAAGCCTCACCGAATGGAGGTTCCTTCGGGGCTTCTGCTCAGGCTCGTCCTCCTCCTCCGCCTCCGCATGGCAAGGGCGACTGGTGTGGTTCTAGTCCTTCCCGGGTGAGGGATGCTTCTGGCAGTTGGCGTTCTCCTCCTCCGAGTTCTGGTGGGAGTGGTTCAAAACGTCCCCGAGATGCGTCCATTGATTCTCCTTCACATGGTCTAGGGAAGAGATACTTCACTTACGGGACCAATCGTCGTGGGGATGTCTTTTCTTATTGGGACACGACTGATGTGCATATAGCGAGGGAGAAACTCCGTCCTACTATCAGCGAGTTCGATGTGACTGAGTTTTCTTCCCTTTCGGATGATAGTTTTGTGAACATGCTTTGCGGAGAGTCTGCGCAGGTATGTGTTTTTGCATTGCCCTTGTTTCAGTTTATGGATTTTGGCAAAGTTTTTTATTTCTTTCCCCTCGTAGGTGAATACTTTGGCGGAGGTGGCTTCCAAGCGCTTTGAGAAGTACCAAAAGGAGATAGCTCATTTGTCTTCCACTCTTGCAGACTCTACTAAAGCTAAGGAGCGTTTGGAGGGGGAGCTTGCTGACGCTGTGGCGCTTGGGAAGGAGTTGAAGGATTCTCTCCATCAAGAGGTTAGCTCTGGTTCCCGATTCCTCAAGTCTGACGCAGGGAAGCTTTACTTAGAGTGCGTCAAGGCTGACTTCAGAGAGGAGTTTGAGAAGTCTGGGGATTTTGAGCTTGCGGCACTCGCTAAGGCTGAGGATGTTTATGATCAGACCATCAGGGAATGTCGTGCAACCTTGCGCTCCTGCGGTCGTTTTCCTGGGGAGGATTTTCTATTCCTTGATCCCTCGGTGGTGGAACTTGGAGGTCTTTGAGGTTGAGGGGGGAGCTACTGATAATGGGGAGGCTGTGATTGCTCCGGTTGATGTTTCTGTGGCGGATGCCTCCTAGAGTGATAGAATTGATTTTTCCTTGTTTTTAGCACTTTGATACTTAGTTGTTTATTCGGGGTGTTTCCCCTCACATTTTGTTTTCATGGTGATGTCATCGATTTATGCATACATTTTATATATATGTCATTATTTCTATTTTAAATATTTTTCCCTCAAAATTTTTTCTTAGGAGTTCCCATACTATGGAACTCTCTTTGTTTATAGGGGATTTTCGATAGGAGTTCCCATTCTATGGAACTCTCTTTGTTTATAGAGGATTTTCACGGCCTTTTTCACTCCGGGGGGTACCTCCCCTCAAGGTAGTTTTTTGCCTTATTCATCCGGACTGCCATGTTTTAAACAGCCTTTTGGAAATTTTATTATAAATATTACTGCATAATATTGGCGTGTACTATCATGCGTGGGTAATAGAAAATCGTCAGAACGAATTTATTCGAAGGAAATCACAATTTTTATTCAATAGGAAAGAAATGGTTACACATAGTACTTTTTCAGGCTCTTTTTGCACTCCAAGTTCGAGGGAGCTGGCTTCTATCTTCCATTTCTAATTTATTTTATTCTTCTCGGGGCCAAAGCTCCGCTTCTTCTGCTTCACAGTTTCTGCTCTTGTTCTGTCCCCATGGTCGTTTCAACTGATGAGAATTCTTTGGGCTCGTTTTTCCGCCACCTGAACGTTCTTTGTCTTCTCTGCCGCCATCAGTTTCTCATCTTCTGTCCTCCTCTTCTTTTGTTCTTGGTTATGTTTTTCTGACAAGAGATGTGTTGGGGAGGATCGAAGTATTGTTCTTTTTGCCCCCTCTCTGTTTCTGATGATTGGCTGCTTCTTCCTCTTCCCGAATTCATTCCTTTCCGGTGGACATTGGCGTGGCGTTCTCTCGCGAGGCGGCGATCTACAATCTCTTCTCCAACGAGTCCTCCCGTGATCACCCCTATTATTCCCGCTGTCGGGAAATTTTTAATTCCTTTGCCTTTGTGGTGGGATGCTTCTCCCTGTCCCATATTCTGATCGAATCTTTGATTGCTAACTGTTGATTCTTGACTGCGGCTTCGTCCTTCCACATATTCCTTCAAATATCCTCTTTGGATTAATTTCTCGATCTCGTTTTTTAGGTGATAGCAGTCTTCCGTGCTATGCCCTCGGTCTTTTTGGAATCGACAATATTTGTCCGAATTCGAACGTTTCGAATTATCCTTCATTTTCCTTGGCTATTGAACAATCCCTTGTTGCTCTGCTACAACGAGAATTTCTGCCCTCGCAGCTCTGAGAGGGGTATATCTTGCAAAGCTAGTTGGGGGCATGTGTTTTTGCTCTTCCCCTTCTCCGTCTCTTCTTGGGTCTTTCCTTTCCCCCTCTCGATCTTTTCTCTTGTTCGACTGTTCCGTCTTTGGCTTGCTAGCTTCTTCAATCCAGATGTATTTGGCGGCTCTTTTCATTAGTTCGTCCAACGTTGAGGGTGGTTTACCAGCAATAGATTCTCAAAATCGTCCCCTCCGCACTCCCTGTTGCAGTATGCTTGCTAGTAGCTCATGGTTGAGGTGAGGGACTTCGAGAACGGTGCCCGAGAATCTTTGTATGTAGTCCCTTAAGCTCTCTTGCTCTTGTTGGACTATAGTGAAGAGGTATGCCGCGGTTTTCGGATGGCTTTTGTTGATGGAAAAGTGGTGCAGAAATCGTTGCGAGAGTTGTTCGAAGCTTTCAATGGTGTACGCAGGGAGTTGGTTGAACCACGCCATAGCTTTTCCCGCCAGGGTTGTACGGAACACTATACAGTATCCAGCATCGCTCATATCTAGCAAGTCCGCCTTGGCTAAAAAATTGTCTAGATGGTCCTCGGGATTCGTGGTTCCGTCATATTCCGCCAAGTGTGGCAACCTTAGGCCTTGAGGTAAAGCCTCTGCCAGTATTTGCAAGGAGAATGGGCTCCTCCTTGCTGGGGCCATGGCCATCGGGACCAGGTCCTGCGGGGCGCTCCGGAGCCGAGAGGTTTGGAGATGCGAACTGTCGCCTCTCGTTTTGTTTGGTAAATCTTCGTCTCTCCTTCCCTGCTTCGCTCCAACATCCTTATTCCGCCAGGGGAGGCTAGCAGGTTGGGAGGCTTGTATGCTTCTTTCTTCTTCCTCCATGGATATGTCCTGGGGGCCATCCTCCCTTGACTCGTTATCCCCGGGGGCGGAGGGCGTGCCTCGGCCTCGGCAGGAGGAACGAGGGGGAGTAGGCTCTCGGGGACGATTCGCCATGAAATGCATGATCGCCCTCCCGGCCGCCTTCGTCGATGCATCTTCGATCATCTTTTGCAATGCTTCGGCTGTCATCTGAAGCATTGGCGGCTGTGCAGCGAGCGGCGGGGCTTCGCTGGCTCCTTCCCTCTTTTCCTCGTGCCTCCTTCTGTGGTCCTGCTGTGGACCCAGGCTCATGTGTTCCAAGGGAGGGAGCTCTCCTTCGTTATTCTGTGGAGCTTCTGTCCTCCGCTCCTCGTTCATTTCCAAGTCTCTGGCCATGGATCGAGTTTGCATTCTCAGTATTGCGATTGAAGTTTCCCACAGACGGCGCCAAGTTGATGTTGCAAGGAATTTATGAGATAAGTCAACAACAACGTAATAAAATGGTAAACGTAATAATCAAATTACTGTATTAAAATCGGGCACAATTGCCAATATGTACAAGTCGATCCAAGGATGTTGATTCTATCTTTTTCCTCTAGGGTTCTTACAAAAGTTCCAAAGTGGCCAAATGAAGGGGTTGAGCTCATATTTATACTACCATTATATTTACGGTAGGTATGGTGTATTGTCCTTCAATTTCATGTTCTTGGATATAAATGGTAACGTCTCATGGGGACGTTAGGGTCTTTTCCTTGCTTCCTCATTAATGGAGGAGCTTCCATGGATCAAGCCTCCTTTGCTTGATCTCCTCCATGTCTTAAATGGCTTTGGTCAACTCTCCTTGATTCTCTCATACATGATGGAGGAAAATAAATACCTCTTGATTTGGTCATCTTCTCCATGTCACTTCACATTAGGCATTTCATATTATGAGGAGTTCTAACTGCCTCACAAAAGCGTGGATCAACTGTGAGGAAATTATCTTTTTATCACAATATATATTTAATTCGTCACAAAAAAAAATTTGATGTAAATGTGATAAAAAAAAAATCGCCACAATACATAAACAAAGGAATAAAAATATTTTGTTCTCACTAGTACATATCATTATTGTGATGCAATTATATGTCATCACATTAAATATCATATATTGTGATGAAATTATTTATCCTCACATTAAGTATCACATAATGTGACGAATTTTTATTTTCCTGTAATTGCATCTATTTTTTTACTACGAATTAAAATTTTATCACAAAAGAAAAATTATTTCTTCATAATTAATTAGTATATTGTGACAAAAAAAAATCTCACAACAACTATGAGGGAAAGAAAATCATTCCCTCCTATAAATAAGTGCCTTTCCTCCAAAATTAATATTATCTTTTGTTTAGTATTTTCTCTTACTTTTTTAAACTATTTATATGAGAAACTTATTTTTTTTTAAGGTTAAATACACCTTGGCCCCCTAAACTATTCTAGATGTAACATTTACCCCCTTAAACTAACAAATGTAACGCTTACACCCCTAATTGGACAAAATTACCCCTCTTGTCTTGAATAATTATATTATTCTCAATATATTTTAGTGTTTTGCACATGAAGTTATCACCAAATTATTTTCTAACTAAAACTAATTTTTAATAAGTAAATAATTGAAATTAAAACTTGAATAGTATGTTAATATATAATAGATGCACAATAAATATAATATCCCAACAACTCATATGTACTTTTGAAAAGAAATTGATAATATATATGCTTAACCAAAGGTTAAACATTTTTACAAAAAAAACTGAATAAATATATTTTAATATAATTTTTAACAAAAATATATTAAAAAAATGGATTTGTAATTACTCTCTGTTATTCAAAAAATTAAATAGTTAATAACTTAATTTTCTTACTAAATTAATAAAAATTTATACATAAAAGTTTTTCATGTATTGTACTCATTCATCACTACACAAAAATCCGGGAACTATAGTGGGCTTAGGAACTTTTTTTTTTTTTTTTTTTTTAATTTGGAATGGAAATTTACTCAGTTGACAAGCTTGAATCGGACTTTGGAACGGGAGACCTTCCATCGTAATTGACGGTATTCCTAATATTTATGAATGATTGTGAAGTGACAGTTCCTAATTAGGCGTGGTTTTTGACTCACATGGTAAAAATCATTCCTAATTACGTTTGTTTATGTAAATATGTAATTTGTGTATTTGGAAAGGTTTGATTCTTTATTTTTTTCACATGATTTGGAATGGTCTTTGCAACTCTATTGACATAAATTTGAATATATCAAAGACGCATCGTGCAACTCTTTTAGGTATACATTTTGGAACGGTTGGTTTATGTCCGGTGATAGGTATTGGAATGGTATATGGAACTCTAGTTGAACCTTATGTTGGAATGCACTTAGGAATGGTGTTGTTCTTTATTTGGAATACATGGTTGGCACGATTTTAGAAATTAATTTTGGAGCGACAAAAATGATATTTAGTCAATAACTTTAATATAGTTAGGCACGATTTTATCTCTTATTAGGAATGCAATGTTGAAACGGTTCATAGGACCTTGTTTTGGAACAACATTTATTTTGATTCAATATGTTGGACAGGTATTTGGGACACAGGTTGAACCTCAGTTTGGACTACACATTGGAACAGTTCGTTTGTTTGTGGAATCCATGTTTGGAACAGTTTACTCGATCTTTAGGCAATCCCTAACTGTTCAAATAATCGTTCCTAAATTATTTATTATTTATCTTTTCTTAGTTATGAAATAATAATTTTCTACTTATAATTAATTAGTAAAATTTAGTATTTATTTTAATTTGATTAATTCATTAAATATTGAATGGCAGTTGGAACTCCAAAACTAGCCGTTAAAATCTAGCCGTAGCACCAGCATTAGGAACGACTTTAGGAGCGGCAATAGGAAAGCGACTATAGCCATTGAAATTTAGTTAGTGCAGCGTATTTGAAACGGGTATTGTAATACATCATCTCGTACCTACACACGCTATTCCAAATTATAACATCAATTGTAATCTACCCGTTGTGTTGTTGTTGGAATGGTTATTATAATACAAAACTTCCTATCTACGGTGGCCGTGGAAAATTGTTACTCACTTAGGAACAGTTCTTGCAACACAAAATAAATTCGACAAGTACCATAATTAGGAACATTGACTGTATTACAATGCTTCATTAGGACACAAACCGTCTCATTTTGTACTTCCTTTTGGATCGGTCTTTTCCACGTTCCTTTTTGTAGCGGTTGTTGGGCCGCAATTTTGAATTGTTTTCGTTTTACATCTGCAGGCCGTTCCAACAAACAAAGAATTGTTCCAAAATGTAATATAAATTATTTTCGTTCCCTTTTTGGAACGGTTATTGGATTACTAGTTCGAACACAACTGTTGGCATGGTAGTCGTAACGGTCGTGTCGTTTCAATATGTTCGGATTTATCACAACACGAATGTGACATCAATAATGGATTTTCGTTCCACAAGAGTTCCTGTGACCGTTCCAAATTGTCCCAAGATTTGGAATGGACACACTATCCGCGCCAATCCAGCAATTTTTTTTGTAGTACATTACTTAACTTTGAGTCTGTAAAATAATTCAAATTGTAAAATAAATACCACAATAAAAAACTTTAAGTTACTTATTAAAAGTTTTTTTTTCTAGTTAGAAAATAATTTCGAGATGATTTAATGTGTAAAACACTAAAATATATTGAGAATCATAAAATTATTCAAGGCATGAGGGGCAATTTTGTCCAATTAGGGGGATAAGTGTTACATTTGTTAGTTTAGGGGGTAAATATTACATCAACAATAGTTCAAGGGGGCAAAGTGTATTTAACCCTTTTTCTTATTTGATAATAAATTTTATATTTAATAAAATAATATTTTGTTGTCTCATTTTTTCTTTTTTAAGTATTTTTCAAAGTATGAAAAAAATTCTCTACATGTTAATTCCAAAACCTCGTCTTAGATTAAATAAATAAACTTTTTAATAAGAAAATATATAATTAATTTTATTAAAAAAAATAGAAAAAGATATAGTGAAAACCGCCAAAACTCCCTAGTCTTTCTTCTTTCTTTCTCAACTCAACAGTGCTTCTTTCTTTCTCAAATTCTCTTACTATCATATATTTTTACTTTCATCAACAATCAATCATTGTCATCACTCTTGCTAATCAACATGTATTTATTTCTTCTCCCATATTAATTTTTTAAAGAAAAATTTTGTTAAAAGTCCAAAAAATTTTCAGAACAATTTGGCCAATGTTACTGTAATTTGCCGGAAAGATTTCACATATGTTGTGTAGATGCGGGTTTTGCCTAATGATGTATGAATTTCACCTCTGTAATTTCATCGATACAGATGTTTCGCCTCCATACAGTGGTGGAATTTCGCCTCTGTACAGAGGCAAATATCCGTCCTTGTACCGGGGAATTTCTCCTCTATATAGAGGCAAAAATTCCCCCTTATAATTCGCATCTGATCGTCATTGTCCCATGTTGCAAAATCGGGGATAAAACTAAGACTCCCCTTTAATTTCTGCATCTAGTGAAAATAAGGTATCTTTCTAATTGACTAATTGGAGATTAAATAAACATAGTGTGTTCTTTTGATAGGATATTTCATCAGGTGTGCTAACTAGCACTTGCTTGTGATGGTATTGTAGTTGTTAAATTGCTAGGGAATTGTAAAATTCATAGTTTGAGCTTGGTTCCCTCCATCAATTAAAGGAGGAAGATAGAGATGATGCAAAATGGAAGTGCACAAGATTACTTTCTTTCTCATTGGCTTCAGAGAAATAAAAACAGTATACATAATACTCATGTATTCTTAGCAAAGACAAAGTTATTACCAGCATAATTCTGTGAGCCTGTCATTGCTGATCTGTGGCCGGAGGTTAAAGAAACTGAAATATCTGTGAATTGCTTCAACAGGGATCTTTCAACTCGACTGGGTTAATTCTCACATCTGTAATCTACCTCTGTTACAGGGGCGAATTTAGCAAAATTCGCCCTTGTAACAGAGACGAACTTCTCGTATGTCTTACCTCTGTACGGGGCCCAAAATATCAAATGTATATTTTCTGATGGAATTAACTAATGATACTCTGATATTCTTTATAGGAAAAAAGCAATTAGAAGTTAGGAGTACAATTCAAAAAGTGCAGCAATTTTTCTATTAACGTAAGTTGCATTTACCTTATCATAAACTTATATGATTCTCTCCTTTTTACATTGAGTTATTTATTTTTTACTATAACGTTTTTAGTCTGATTAATTTGTTTATTTGGTTAAGTATATTATTCAATCTATACTTGTGTTTGAACATGGATTGTCGGATGATGGTTATGTGTGCAAAAGTTTTATCTATCTTGGTTGTGGATTTTGTTTTGATGAACTTTGCCTTTGACTAAATATTTTACATATACATTATAGGATAACATGGTTGCTATGCAAAGTGAACTAATTGATGAAAATGAAGAGCAGCCTTCTGAGGATGCAATTATGAGGTTCGCATTAGGCCATAGGTCAGGATATGTAAAGGGAATGGGGCATGGAGTCGAGGTGGTTAAAAACAGACTGTCCTATCCAAGTGTAGTTGGTAATATTGAACTGAAAGGAAAATTATTAGAGTTGGACCGAGCTAATGATAAGATTCTCAACCTTACTGAAGCATATGAGGAGCAGAGAATGACACTAGAGGAACATAAGAAGGAGATGGATGCCTGTAAGGAGCAAAACATGACATATTTAGAAAAGATAGATATCTTACAAAATCAAATGGCGCAAATGCAACAATTTCTGCAAAAGCTTCCTGGCATTCCTCCAAATATATTCACTAGTAAGAATTTCGCCTATGAATAAAATATTTAATGTAGTTGGGTATGTTGCTGAAAAAGTTGATTTTTTGTGATTATTCTTGATTTAACATAATGGGAGACTTGTTTCAAATTGATATTGCTTGATTAATATCTCTAAGTATTGCTTAATGTAGTTGGGGCATATTGTTGAAGATGTTGACCTTTTTGTGATTGTTGTTAATTTAACATGATGGGAGAATTGTTTCAAATTGATGTTGCTCAATTTAATATTTCTAAGTATTGCTTAATGTAGTTGGGGCATGTTAAAAATGTTGATCTTTTTGTGATTGTTGTTGATTTAACATGTTGATCTCTGTCAGATTTGGCTTCTCATGTGATAGAGAAACAGTGGTAGAGAAACCATTGTTTCTCTATTACAGGAGCAATATTTTTCGGGAATTTTTTACTCTCCTGTAGCAGAGAAACAACCCTTGTTTCTCTGCTACAGGGTTGTTTCTCTACTTCGGGAGCAGCAATTCTGCTGCTCTCGTAGCAGAGATATAGGGGGCATTTTTCCTGCCCCTGAAATAGAGAAGTATGATAATTCAATATTTATTTTATTTCTAATTGTTGGAAACTTTTGGAGTCTAATTTATCATTCATATTTCTCTTGTACAAATATGCATTTTGTAAAATCTGTATATGTAAGCAATTTATTTAGGAGACATGAATATTAAATATTTCAATAGATTATTATTTTAGTTGTTGAGTATTCATATTAATTTTTCTCTGAATACTTCTTTAACAGATTGTAAGATGGAAGATGGTTCTACTTGGGATTCGAACGCCTCAAATGTTGATACATTGTGTAGATTAATTAGCATGTAAATTATGATATTAATAAAAGATATAACTAATCATGCATGTGAACCCAAGTAGCAATTATATATCTTACTAATGTCTTCAAAATGGCAATTGTCTTTTTCTTTTAGTTCAACATTATGTGGAAGTACATTAGAGTTTTGCTTAACAAAAATTTGCTCTTTTACTATCATAATTTTAAGTAGTTGATTTGGTTTTATTTTAAACACAATTTTAATTACAACAATAACATCATTTCGTATTGTAGTTCTTAGTATGGTTTTTCTTATAACTATATCTTATTTAACTTGTTAACAATTAAAAGAACTATAACTGAATTTAAAAAACACACACACATAAACCAACTCAAAGGAAAAAAGAATTTAATCAAAACTTTGAAAAATGATATAACAGTTTAAATGCTAATATTTGCTAATGACCTCCTTTTTATTCCTTATTAAAATTTTTTATTATCTTTATTGGGATCTCAACTTTTATTATTGTCAATTATTTTCTTCATCTTCAATTAATCCAATACTTTCCCATTCTCCATTTCTTTTCTTCTTCTTTTTTTGTGAAATTTTCTTTTCAACCCTTCATGGATTGTGCTATGTACAAGCTTAACTTAACTTTCCTACTAAATGTTGATTCGTCTCAAGTTCAAATGCTCGAGAATAGATCTCATTTTATCATCTCTCATTGTTTATCAATAATTATATCCTACCAAAAGGCCTATTAATTTAACTACACAAACTTTCATACTTTTGCATAACTAAATCATTATGTTTTGAATATGTATAAAGATTTTTTTTTTTATTTTGCATGATTGTATGGATAAGTCATAAGTTGATAACATAATAAACTTAATTTATTGAGTTTCTTCCCCTAAATATTAAAGAGCAAAAAACCAAATGTACGAAAGCATGGACATTGTTTGAAAAATAGAAGAGGAGAGGTGAACAACCATAATTTGTATTCTTTCGAACGTATTCATACTTATTTGACCCCTCTCCTATGAAAATTTATACTGCTTTTCACTCCTAAAATAAATAAATTTGACGTATGTTTGAAGATAATAATACTAGACTTTCAGTATATTCAAATATTATAATTATGTTTTATACAAAAGTAAATATTTTTTTTTTCGTTGTTCAAGAGAAAAGAAAGATAATTAATTTTAGTTCACACCATTATATATGATTCTTTGCCATGGCTAATTACTATGGTCAAAGTAAAAAATTAGAGTGAATACTCATTAGCCACAACTATACAACGACTATCAGTCGTTGTTTTAGCAGATGAGGCCACAATATTAAATATCGCTAAAGACCATGATTTTTTTTTTCTTTTTGTCTTGGCTAACAACTATCACAAATACTTGGTCATGACTTAGACCATTGCAAGAATTTATTTAAGAATTTATGTTTTATTTTTTATTTTAAGAAAAGGTACAAGTTCCCTTAGTAAATATATGTACAAGACAAACAAATTTTTAATATTTGAATTTAGATGCTTCATACATGTTATTTTTTCCAATTCAAAAAGAAAAAATACATCATAAACAAAGTTTGTGCTTAACTTACATAAATCTATTATATATCTTTCGCTTGTGTATGCTTAATTAATACTAATATATATTATCTACAAATAATTTTTGAAAATATTAGTATTAAGTTCAAAATTAAAAAATTTAGTTGATAAGCTATTGGATTTTGGTTATTTCTTTGGAACTTTTTTCAAATTTTATTTAAATTTTAAGTTAATATATATCTATGGAATGCTATTGATAGTAATTTAAAGTTTATTTGGACATATATTATTTATTTAAACATATAAAAGAAATCAAAACTTTTAGAAGCATATTTTATTTGTAATTACATAAACTGATCCAGAACTTGTATTTTTCTATTGTAGTTTGATATATTTTTAAGTAATTAATTGTCAAATTTTTTCTTAATTAACCTTTTAAACTATATACCAAACAACATACCTTATGTTTGGTTTTATTTTTAAAATATTTTGTTTTTTTTTGTGAAGATAGAGAGAGAAAATATAGATAAATATGTGTGTGTTAGAGATATGGTGTATGCTTGGGTTTATTTTTGGAGTTAATTTTAAATAATATAAAAAATATATTCTATGTATTGTGTTGTATATTATGAGACAAAAAACACTATTTATTGTCAAATAATGTCTCTTTTAATATTTTTATATATGTATGTAGTAATATTTATATTTTTTTGTATATATTGTGATGTATATTGGGAGGCAAAAAATACTGTTCATTGTCAAATCATGTCTCTTTTATATATTTTTATAAATGTATATATATAGTAATATTTGTTTATTTATAGGTGTATGAATGTATATATGGGAGAATATGCCAAAATACTCAGAACACCCAGTAAATGTATTTTGGGTAATGTTATGTTTAATTTTGTTTTCTCTCCATCTCGGAGATGAGGAGAAAATGAAACCAAATATGGTGATAAGTTTTTATTATCCTTATTTAAGTACTCTTTTTAATAAATGGAACAAATTAATTATAAAAAATAAAATTCTATATAAAAAAGAAAACCAATTAGCAATCTTCATAATTGTTCTGAACCACGTAGAGAATAATACATATCCAATAAATATGCAAATAATATTTCAACGCGGTTAAATTACTGAAAAAAATTAAATATTTTAGTAATTTTAATTCACTGTGGCCCAATAAAAATTTAAAATAAAGAACATTTGAGTAATATATAAAATTCTAATTTAAATTTAAATCTTTACTTAATACTTTTTTTAATAATAAATAAAAAATAGTTATAAAAAAATAAAATTCTATTAAAAAATTATTTAATAGTCCAAAATTCCTAATTGCTCTAAACTACTTAGAGAGTGAATAATATATCTAATTAAAAAAATATACAAATAAAATTTCAACGCAATTACTTTTGTAGAGGAAATCTTAATTATTTTTTAAAAAAAAATTTAATTTACTACGACACATTAAGATTTGAATTAAATAACACATGAATAATACCTAAAATACTAATCTAAATCTAGATAGATATATATATATACATAGAATAACAAATAAATATCAAAATTCAATTGCAAATAAAAATGATCATTCTTGTTAAATTAGAAGTGCTGTTGAAAAATTTGAAAATAATCATTTCTAACTAATTGATTTTATTTTAATATTAATTGGTCAAAAACACCATATCCCCCCTCCCCCCACCCAACACACACACACACAAAAGACATTAAATTTTGAAGAAAGTGTAAACGGTAATATAATAAATAATTAAATTTAAACCTTATGGAGTAGTCACAATTGTACGCCCTCATGAGACAAATAGAACTAATTTTATACTTTAAAAGGGTTTAGTCAATTTAAATTAATTTTTTATTAAAAATAACTAAGCATTAGTATAATATCATGAATCAATTAAAAAACTAAAATTAAAAGATGTTGAAAAAATATAACGTTCGGTCATATATTTGTTGACGTCAAAATTTTGGAATAAATTACCAATTAAAGCCCAAAATAAATTGGCTAATTATTGGGTTCCAAGCAAAGTTTATAATAAATTTGGGCTTGTCGTGAAAGAAATTAAATTCATAAGCCCATATTAAATTTGGGTCTTATGAATTTTTATTGGTCAATCCAAAATAAATATATATCCATTATTTTGGGTTGGCTGAATCGGGCCAGATACATGTTCAAAAATGCAGTCCATCAGAAGACTAGTCCATGTCAAAGCCCAGGGTGATAAAGCCCAATGGAAGAGTCCAAGCTACTAAAGCCCAACTCATGCCTATAAATAGGGGCCTCAACCTCACAGGAAGGGATTCTATAGAACATTGGAGCACAAGACAAGAAGCCACTCCATACAACACAAGAAATCCAAAGGGACCCAAGCCCAAAAGCTCTCTGCCACAACGAAGATCCACGACCACGAAGGTTTCACGTCTTCCTCGGCATCAAATTCATCAAGCCTTGATACCAAATTTCAAGGTGATACGTAGTTCACTCCACAAATCCGGAGGAGATTACACATCAACATCCAAGAATAAGCTTCAAGCCCTTGGATCAATATTTGGAAGGAAGAATCAGGGGATTACATCCAAATTAGAGATTGTATCCACTTTTTTTACTCAAATTAATAAATCATTTGTCCATATTTTTTTCTTGTCTCGCAATTATTTTTCCAGACACGAAAATTTGTGTGAACAAATTTCTGGCACGCCCAGTGGGACAATCTCTGCCCCTCATCTCTTCCTCCTACGTCAAAGTTCAAGTCCTCCATCACATTCAAACGCTCAATGGTGCCCAAGAAGGATCAAGTCGCCGTCGATGCTACTACCACCGGTCAATCCTCCACCGGGGGCAAGATTGTTGACGCGGCCCCTTCAGATGGTTCAAACTCGACAAGTCCTACCGAAATCAACTCCAAGTCCACGTATTTCGCTATCGTCCCCGCCAAGATGACCGACGCGACTGCAATGGAGGGACAACTAGCACAAGTGGTTGAAGCCATTGCTAATCTCTAGAAGATCATCGAGGAAAAAGACCTCCAAATCGCCCAATTGATGAGCGACCAAGAGCACACGAACGTTGAACAAACCAAGGACAGTCACAAGCATGCCTCCTTCTCGAACCATGTTGAAAGCGAGAAGCAAGTGGATAAAGCACCACCGACGTATGACTTCGTGCAAAAGTCTTCACATTCTGAAACATCTATTGCTACATGGTCTATGCAACAATTGCAGGAGATGATCGCCAACACCATCAAAGCCCAATACGGCGAAACGACCCAAAGCTTGGACGCGTATTCAAAACCTTATACCAAGCGCATCGACGCCCTAAGGATGCCAATGGGATACCTACCGCCGGAACTGCGACAATTCGATGGAAAAGGTATCCCAAACCAACACATCATTCACTTCATCGAGACATGCAATGACGCCGGCACCGACGGTGACCTCTTGGTGAAGCAGTTCGTCCGATCGCTTAAAGGGAACACTTTCGATTGGTATGTCGATCTACAGCCTGAGTCAATTGAAAGTTGGGACGAGATGGAAAGACAATTCTTAAATCGATTCTACAGCACCTGCCGGACGGTGAGCATGTATGAACTTACCAACGCAAGACAGTGGAAGGACGAGCCAGTCATCGACTATATCAACTGTTGGCGTGCTCTAAGTCTGAGTTGCAAAGACAAACTTTCAGAGGCCTCGACGATAGAAATATGCATCCAAGGTATGCATTGGGGTATTGTTTACATCTTGCAGGGGATCAAGCCAAGAAGCTTTGATGAGTTGGCTACCCGCGCGCATAACATGGAGATAAGCATCGCTAATCATAAACCTAAATTCCCAATTGACTACCAAAAGAAGGAGTCAAAAGAGGATGAATACTTCATCATACATGACGTCGAAGAGTCCATGGCTATCAAAACAACTCATGTGAAGTTTCCTCCAAGCGAGAGAATGAGCGAAAGGCCTCAAAACCAACAAATACCACGTTACAAGGTTTGGCTTACTTTGGGTGACGAAGACACGACGAGCACGAACTTCGCCAGCGTCATTCCAACAAATAACTGGCATATTTTGGAAAGCGAAGAAGAAGCTCTACCGGGAGAGCCACCAAAACTTCAATTTGGATAGTCTTGAGCCTATACTGAAGGACAAGCGGATCCGCCCGGGAGCGCGAGTGGAAGCGAGAAAGCGTGGAAAGTGCGTAAATTTAAATCAAATTCAAAATACGCGAATCCCAACGGGTGTACCCTTGGGTGCTCAACCGGGCGTTCGATGTAGGATGTGTAAATATTAAAAAATATATTTAAACACATAGGGCATAGATATACAAATGAAATCAATCAAAGCGTAATAAACCGTTACCTTTGATTGTTTAGTGTATGCTCCCGGCTACTAGCGTTGTTCCTTCTCCGGAATGCTCACGAAATCCAAACGTATGGATTCTCCAAAGGTGATCCACACCACACCGGAAGAAACACACGTTCTTCTTGCTAGAAAAGAACGGGTTTAGGAAGGAATCGGTTTAAGAGAAGAACACTATGAATTAGTGTTCTCTTAAACTTACTTTGTTCTTCTTCTTGATTCAAAATCAAGTGAAGAACACAAGTGTAAGAGAGGGAGGGAGCACGAAATTTTGAGAGAGAGGAGAGGATTTTTGTCTTCTCTTTTTCCTGGAAAAAGATGAATAATGAATCACTTATGCTTGGTGTTGTATATTCTAATATATATACATAATTAATGTGATTATTGGAATGTGTCTAGGTTCATCCAAGGATGTCTAGATTCATTCCAATCAATCACCATCAATTCTTCAATCAAGCCTACCAAAATTTATGGTATGATCAAATCATACCAAAAGGGAAGAGCTTGATTGGAGTTGATTTGTCTCTTTCCAAAAGAGATAAGTCAACATACCACCTAGCATGAAACATGGCTGATTTTGCTTCCTCCAAGGGAGCGTGTCGGCCATGTTTAATTAGGGAAAGAAGTCCAACTTCTTCCCATTCCTAATTAGGAATTATTTCTCCTCTCGAGTATAATTTAACGGGCCGGGTTCTATTGTAATCCAATTACGACGAACCCAATATTAAATCCAATTTAATGTCCACTTAAATTATTCCCGTTGATCTTTTAATCCAATTAAAAGATCCAACGTCTCAACATCTCAACTTTCCATATTTAATCGAAAATCCAATTTACCGATTAAATGAAAGCCCGATACAATATCGGCCCATCCATCCAATGGACTTTCCCTTAAGTAATCCAATTACTTATTTTATCCTTCGAGATTGACTCCAAGTCGATCTCTCAACCTCCTCGGTGATTTGTGTGTGACCCTTTAGGTTCACCCTCAGCTAGACTTGGGCCCGTGTCCCACAAGGGCCCGTTACCAGGCCGTCTAGCAACGGTCCATGGCACTAGAGACTAGGTGAATTGGCGTGAACATTTAGGCGCCGATTCCATACGGGTACGATCCTTCCGTCTACCGTCTACCGTCTCCCGGCCTTAGTCTAGGGTATGGAATTGGGCGTCGGTTCCCATCCTTGATTAGGCATCTATGCTTAATACTCGAGACCACGTATGCTTCATTGCGTCGACACAGGAAACCATTCCTTGTTCGACCAACCACTGTGGCCACAGCTTCAAACAGCATGAACGTGTCTCCGAGTGCATAGGAGATACCTCTGTCACATACTGACAGGGGACGGATCCTCTTCTTGGAATCCACCGTCCTTGCTACACATTCCGACTGCACTGGACAAGGCTTATGATAATCATCTTACCGAATGATTACCTCTCGCCAGATCCAAGATACAGCCGTCCTGTGCACGCGACTGCCATGATCCCTCAAGTCTGAGGATTACTCCCGTACTATCGGAACCGGGGAAAATCAATCATACCGACCAAGCCTCCAAGGCTTCCATATGATGATCCCGCGAGTCAGTCCAGTCGGCTCGACCCCAGTCGACCAACCCATAAGATCGTGTAGGCGTCCCACGCCTGTCACCAATGAAACACGACACTCATCCAATGAACACGACTCTTGACGCAAGTCTCAATAGGACTCTCGATGCCCTGTCTCGAGGTCATCGACTTGGAACGTTTCAGACCCAACTCTTAATCAGTTGGTTTCATGACCACCATCCAATGCGTGGCCTAACTGCACGAGTTGTTATCCATGGTCTGTGGGCTTTGTTGCGATATAAGTTAAACACCGTTTTAACAAATGTAAGATGGGCGCAACAAAGAAGGTACCATTGGTGACGAACACTCATCTTATTCATCACATAATAATATTACATTTACATCAAGTTGTCAGATAGGTTACAAATCGCCAAACCTATTGGCTTTCTGGTCACCTATTCTAACAATCTCCCACTTGACCTAAAGCCAATCACCAATTGGCCTCGAACCTCTTATTCAGATGGTGAGTATGGGCAACTTGTGACATGGGCTTAGCAAGTGGATCTGCTATGTTTTTCTACGGAGCTGACTCGGTCCAACCGAACGTTACTCCTTCTATCCATCTCTCTAAGAGATGGTAGCGTCTAAGAATATGCTTGGATCGTGATGAGATCTCGGTTCCTTTGCTAGCGCTATCGCCCCGTTGTTATCATAAAAGATAATTACAGGCTTAGATGTAGCTCATCAACCAAACCACTCCTTAGTAGCTTCCAAAGCCGCTATGTATTCAAAACTCTATGGTGGAGTCCGCCGTGGTAGCCTGCTTGGAACCCTTCCAAGTAACCACGCCACCATTCAGTCTAAATACAAAAAACCAAACTGAGACTCGGCATCATCTTCATCCGACTAGAAGCTAGCGTCGCTATAGCCTTCCAGTATCAACTCTCCACCGTCGTAGATCAAGAACATGTCCTTAGTCCTTTTCAGGTACTTTAGGATAGTCTTGACTGCACTACAGTGTGCCTCCTCGGCACACGACTGATATTGGCTAGTTACGCTCAAAGCAAAAGCCACATCAGGTCTAGTGCACTGAACAACATACTGTATGCTGCCTACGGCTGAAGCATAGGGGATGTCCAACATCCGTTTAAGCTCCTCATCAGTCTTAGGAGACTGCTTCTTGGATAACTTACGAGGACTGGGTCATTCCTAACATTCTTCTAGATCTATCCCTGTAGATCTTGATGCCAAGGATGTAGGATGCCTCGCCCATATCCTTCATGGAGAAGTGCGTTGACAACCAAGCTTTAGTGGTACCCAACATCTTAGCGTCATTCCCAATGAGCAAGATGTCATCCACGTAAAGCACCAGAAACGCAACTGAGCTCCCACTGATCTTCTTGTATACACAAGGATAGGACTCGTTCTTGATGAAATCATATCCCCGTATGACTTCATCAAAACGTATGTTCCAGCTTCGGGAAGCTTGTTTGAGGCCATAGATGGACCTTTGGAGACGGCAGACCTTCTGCTGTTCTCCAACAGTTGTGAAACCCTCCGGCTGATCCATATAGATATCTTCCTCTACGAAACCGTTGAGGAAAGCCGTTTTCACGTCCATCTGCCATATTTCATAGTCATACCATGCTGCTATGGCAAGCAGTATCCGAATGGACTTGGCCATTGCTACGGGCGAGTAGGTTTCCTCAAAATCGACCCCGGGTCGTTGAGTATAACCTTTCGCCACAAGCCTGGCTTTGAAGGTTGTAACCTCCCCGTCAGCTCCAAGCTTACGTTTGTAGACCCATTTACACCCTACGGGTTTAACCCCTTTGGGTGGATCTACTAGGGTCCAAACCTTGTTTGTACCCATCGAGTCCATCTCGGATTTCATGGCCTCAAGCCACTTGTCCGAATCAATGTCCAACATCGCTTCTCCGTACGTCTTCGGATCATTATCCAACTGACCGGTCAGGCCCAGAAATCCATACCTATCAGGTGCATGGGATACTCTGGCCCACCTACGGAGGACTGCAACAATATCAGTGGGAACCACTGGCTTAGATGTCACTGCCGCCTCATGGGGTACCTCACTTGATTCCTCAAGGAGTACCTCATCGCGTCGACTATCCGATGGAAAATCTTTTTCAAAGAACAGTACGTTTCGCGAGATAAAAACCTTTTGCTCGGGGGATCATAGAAATAATACCCCGCAGTTTCTTTCGGATAGCCGATGAACCTGCATAAACTAGACCTCGAGTCCAGTTTATCTCCCACTAATCTCTTGACATATGCGGGGCAACCCCACACTTTCAAGTATTTGTAGGAGGCAGGCTTGCCATGCCATATCTCATATGGCGTCTGGGATACCTTTTTAGATGGCGCCAAGTTCAAAACTTTGGCCACCGTCTCAAGAGCGTATCTCCAGAAGGAAAGGGGTAGTTCGGTAAAACTCATCATGGATCGGACCATGTCCAACAAGGTCCGATTCCTCCTTTCAGACACACCATTTAAGCTGCGGTGTTCCAGGAGGGGTCCACTGAGAGAGAATCCCATTCTCTTTTAGATAATCAGTAAACTCACCACTCAAATACTCTCCACCTCGGTCCGACCGAAGGGCTTTGATCTTTCGACCGGTTTGGTTCTCTACTTCAAGTCTGTATTCCTTAAACCTTCCAAAGGCTTCAGACTTGTACCTCATCAGGTAAACATAACCATACCGTGAGTGATCATCGGTAAAGGTTATGAAGTACGAGTACCCACCTCTAGCCTGAGTATTTAGTGGACCACAGACATCTGTATGGATCAAATCCAACAGACCACTGGCTAGCGTACTTTGTCCAACAAAGGGTTTCTTGGTCATCTTTCCCTTAGACAGGATTCGCAGGTCGGTAGGTTGTCCAAATCGTCTATTTCTAGACTCTTTGAGTCCACCAACCTTCTTATCCTATCTTTAGAGATATGACCTAACCTCGCATGCCATATCTGTGCGTTATTATGATCATCACATTTTCGTTTGTGTTCTGCAGTCATAATCCAATTAGACTGTTGAAGTATGTACAGACCGTTGACCAATGTACCAAGCAAATGAGAAATACCATCTTTGATAATGAAAAAACCGTTTTTATTGATGGTAAATTCATATCCCTCCTTATCAAGGACCGGGATGAAAACAATGTTTTTAATCATGCTAGGTACATAGAAACAGTCGTTCAGTACAATCCTAACATGACTACTAATGGCTAACTCTAGTGATCCTACAGCCTCCGCAGCAACGGCCTTGCCATCGCCTAGCCTCAGGATCATCTCATCCTTAGTTAGCCTTCTGCTTTTTTGCAGTGCCTGCAAATCATTGCAGATGTGAGCACCACACCCGGTATCCAATACCCATGAAGCAGAATTAGTAATCATATTAACTTCAACCACAAACACACCTGGGTTGGAGAGGAGTTGTGGGCACTCCCTCTTCCAATGCCCTTTCCCTTGGCAATGCATGCAGACATCATTTGCCTTGGACCGCTGAGAACCACGGGCCTTCCCTTTCCCTTTGCTCGGTCCAACCGGAGCAACAGGGACGCCCGGAGCGCGAGTAGGGGCCGCAACCGTCTTCCCTTTGCCCTTCTTCCTCTTCCAGCGTCTGGCCCTCTTGCCATTCGCCTTGGAGGTTGAAGCCTCTCCTACAATACCGCCGGCGCCGACTTGTGGGTCGTTGTCTCGTATTGGACCAGCATGTTGATCAACTCATGAATAGACTTCTCAAGTCCGTTCATGTTGTAGTTTACAACAAACGGGTCATAGGATGGAGGAAGCGACTGGAGGATCACGTCAATGTACGTGTCATTGTTAAGCCCAGCTTTAAGGTCCTCGAGTTTCTCCACTAGGGAGAGCATCTTGACCCCATGACTCTGTACAGACGCTCCTTCAGCGAGCTTGGTGCCAAAGAATGCTTTTGTGGCGGCATATCTAATATGCCTATCCGGAACCGCATAAACCTCGTTCATGCGGAGCATTATGGCGGAGACGTTGTCCAGCCTCTCATACTGCTTCTGGATGTCGTTAGACATCGAAGCCGGTATGATACTGCGTACTTTCCGGTTGTCCTCATGCCATTTCTCGAACGTCAAACGTTCTTCAGGCGTGGACCCCTCCGGTAAGTCGCTCGGTGGCGGCTCGTCCAAGATGTAGCCTTGGTTCTCGAAACCGAGGACAATCCTCAGGTTTCTCAGCCAGTCCGAGTAGTTCATTCCGTTGAATTTGTTAGTCTCAAGAATCATGGTTAACGGGTTCTTAGACATATCTACATTAATGAAAATGTAAAGCAGAAATTAGCAGATGATGGTAATATTATTGTTCAAGTTGAAGACTTGGTCTTTTAGTCTTAAACCCTCCCACTATTTATACGAAAGTCCGCCACTCTCAAGCGGAGTTTCGGGAAACCATTTCCTAGTGGGCTTGGGATCCACAAGCGTAATCTCCATGCCCCGCTTTTACGATTCACATGAAGAAGATCTCGTGGGAGATATCCAATATCATTCTCATCCAATGAGATTCCCAAGATATTTTGCCTCACCTATTCACATGGTCCCAAGGACTCCAAGCGAACCATGTTACTCAGTGTTGGGCCCGACCCATAAACCAAATCATGCCTCAAACTGTCGCCCCCCACGACTCGTGAGACAGGGAAACAGCGAGCGCAGTCTTTTTGTTCACAACAATAGTGCAGCTTTCCCCTATTCCAAGTGTGCCACGACTCGTGAGACCACACTTGGGTAGTGGTAGCTTCCTCACCACATTGTTGTGGATGGAAGGCTCGGACAGACCAAAATACCATTTTGATCCAAGTCCGTTCTGGGCCTAATATTTAATTTGGTCCAACCAAATGAGAGTTTAAGTGTGACCGAGACCTCATCACATTATGGGTGTTTTAGCATGCATAAATATCCAATATTTAAAGAGATAAATATAAAACGCCGCATGCATAAAACATAGCATACCCCTGTTTAGGATGATCACAATCCCAACCTATGCGACCCACTGAGCCCGCAGTGAGTCTATGGTCTGTCTAGGGTGGTCCTAAATTATTACAATAATAATAAACCCATTGTCATTTCAATGGGTCTTGAAGTGCTTCTTGTTTCACGCCTTGATGCTCCTCCTTGGGGTCTCCGACTCCAATTGCTTGTTAAAATTGAAACCTCACCAATCCTATTTACTCTCATTACAACTTAAGGTAATACATCGGTAATAAAAAAAACAAGCCTTAACATCATGAGGCTGAAAATACGAGAGATGATAGTCCGAAAAACAAGAGGCACGCAGGCCCCACCCAACAGAAAATAAATGATCATACATTCATCCATACATAAGGTCTAGGGCTCTTGTGATCATCCCATGTTGATTCCATCAACTCACATTGTGACACCCACAAATTTTTAATCATAATTATGGGGTTAATTGGTAATTATTTAAGAAAATTTAGTTAATTAGTAGATATATTATAGATTAAATTGTGATCATATTAAGACTTGAACGGAGTGAATTGGAGCTTTATATAATATTTGGGAGCAAATCATATTAATTAAGAAATTAGAAAGGACGTAATAGGTATTTTGAAAAAAGTTTATTAATAATAAAAAAAAAAGAAAGAAATGTGGATAAAGATGGGTGCTGACGCACCCATCTATTTAATTTGTTTAAACAAACATACACACAACACTTAACACACACACATACACTAAAACCCAATTGAGTTCGGCGAAACCGAAGGTAAGAAATAATTATATTTTAATTAGTTTTAATTAATATAATTATATTATTTAATAAGTGTATTTATTAAATGTGGTTTATACTATTCGATTTAGTGTTTAACCGGAGAATTTTATGAATTTGAGTATTTATAATTAGTGTCTGGTTAAATGTCTCAATTGAATTAGGGGTGTTATAATTAATGACTTAAACTGCTTAATTTACTAGATTTAATAATTTCTACAATTGATTGGCTTAGTTTAATCGGGTTTGACAATTTTATTTGAGAAATATTATAGAATATATTTGAAAATATTATATTTAGTAAAGATAAGTATATTTTGAGATAAATATAATCCAAGAATTGTTATTATGAGTGGTAGTTATAATAGGATGAGGGGTTTAATGAAATATTGAGATATTGGTGAAAAATATATATAATTACTATTTAATATTTTATTTAGAAATGACGATACTTTTGATGTGTTGATTATATGCATTATAACTTATTATAGGATAAGGGGGATAAGGTGAATGATTGAGCAACTCCCAACGTACAAGTAGATCGTTGTAAGTCGAGGTAAGTAAATAATTAGTGCTACTTATATATGTTCTTTATTTCTATTAGTGTGTATATAAATAATTAGTATTATCTATATATGTTTCACTTCTTGTGATATTACTTTTATGTGAATCGATGATTCGTGCTAGCACTAATATATTTTGAATTGTATGAGTGGTTGATGATTACTTTGAATGATTATGTCGTGAAAGTGAAATGAAGAAACCTATTGAGATATGTTATGTGTTTGTACATAAAATATGCTGCTATGTGGTTTTATGCGGGTAGTTGGCTTACAAGAACGGTGATATGTGGAATCGAGGGAGTGATGGAAATTAAATGTAATTATGATATGAATACCCCTTGATGTTGTTGAATAGCCCACGTGGCAAAATGAAATGAAAAGAGCTATGATGCGATGTGAAAAGAGCTATGATGCAAAATAAAAAGAGCTATGATGCGAGATGAAAGAGCTTTGATGCGAAATGAGATTGATGAATCTGTGTGGCATGCCAAGGGGATTCATGTATATGTGTATAATAAATGGTGAGGTTGAGTTGGTGGAGAAAAATACTATATCACCTTCTGGCAAGCCAACTAGGTTAATGCGAGTTTGATTAATTGTCTAATCATGAGATGATTACATGGAATAATGAAATAAAATGTGCTTGATCAAGTTGATTATATATTATACGTTGCTTATTTTGTCTTGTTGAAACTACATTTGAGGTGCGTATATAGTTGGTGCCGATTGTTTACTTATTGAGTTGCAGGCTCATCCCTCTGCTAATATTTTCAGGTGTAAACTTTGCTGTGCCTATTCACGACAGATAGGTCCACGTTTTGCATTCCAGTCAGGTCGGGCCAGTATGCAGTTTTCTCCTCATCTTAATTAGAAATAGACGTCTCATTTTGGATTAAACACGAGAATGACATGTAAACTAACTATAACGGTTCTATTTTTGACGTACTTGATATATATGTATATATGTGATTTTGTGGATGAGGTGATAGATATGCTTGTTGTAATTGTGAGGCTACGTGTTATTATACTCAGCAGGGGTTGAATTATGTGCATAATTACGTATATAACAGGATTTACATTAAGTGTGATAATTAGGGGAGATATAGTCGTAGTGCCGTTAGAGGGTGCTACACACATAACATAATTATTTCAAATAATCATGTATAAATAACCAATGGATATTCCAAATACCCAAGTGATGTCCAACATCACAAAAGCATAAATATACAAATAATAAGCAAAATTCAAATTTTAAATTTAATGGACATTTTAAACAATGCATCCAATGCATGTATTAATCCCAAATTAATTAAGCAAAATTAATCCAAGGAATAATCCAATTATTCCAAAATCAAAAATGCAAAATTAATATATTTTCAGAATATCGTGCAGAAAATACAGAAAATCGAATTTTCCGGAAAAAGTCTAAAAACGGCACAAAACGGCCCAGCCGTTGTGCTGGCCGGCCGCCCGCGTGCACAGGGCAGCGCGCGGGCGCAGGCAGCAAGCCTGCGCGCCCTGCGCGCGCGCGCTCTGTGCCGCGCGCTGGCAGCGGCCGGCTGCGCACAGCGCGCGCTGGCCGAAGCCCAGCGCGCAGCGACCGATCCTAAATTTTTTTTTTTTTTTCAAAACTGTTTCAGCACAATAACATTAATATTATTCTGAAAATAAGCATGCAATTTTAGATCCGATCTAACAAAATTAAGCATGCCAAAAGTCCATTAAATCCAAACAATTGAATCATCATATTATTCATATATTTATGTAATCTAACATGCCAATAAAGCCATTTAAAAGCAAGTAGATCATGCCAAACACATAGATCTATGCCCCTTACATCGAACCGGGCTCTGATACCACTTGAAGGACAAGCGGATCCGCCCGGGAGCGCGAGAGGAAGCGAGAAAGCGTGGAAAGTGCGTAAATTTAAATCAAATTCAAAATACGCGAATCGCAAGGGGTGTACCCTTGGGTGCTCAACCGGGCGTTCGATGTAGGATGTGTAAATATTAAAACATATATATTTAAACACATAGGGCATAGATATACAAATGAAATCAATCAAAGCGTAATAAACCGTTACCTTTGATTGTTTAGCGTATGCTCCCAGCTACTAGCGTTGTTCCTTCTCCGGAATGCTCACGAAATCCAAAGGTATGGATTCTCCAAAGGTGATCCACACCACACCGGAAGAAACACACGTTCTTCTTGCTAGAAAAGAACGGGTTTAGGAAGGAATCGGTTTAAGAGAAGAACACTATGAATTGGTGTTCTCTTAAACTTACTTTGTTCTTCTTCTTGATTCAAAATCAAGTGAAGAACACAAGTGTAAGAGAGGGAGGGAGCACGAAATTTTGAGAGAGAGGAGAGGATTTTTGTCTTCTCTTTTTCCTGGAAAAAGATGAATAATGAATCACTTATGCTTGGTGTTGTATATTCTAATATATATACATAATTAATGTGATTATTGGAATGTGTCTAGGTTCATCCAAGGATGTCTAGATTCATTCCAATCAATCACCATCAATTCTTCAATCAAGCCTACCAAAATTTATGGTATGATCAAATCATACCAAAAGGGAAGAGCTTGATTGGAGTTGATTTGTCTCTTTCCAAAAGAGATAAGTCAACATACCACCTAGCATGAAACATGGCTGATTTTGCTTCCTCCAAGGGAGCGTGTCGGCCATGTTTAATTAAGGAAAGAAGTCCAACTTCTTCCCATTCCAAATTAGGAATTATTTCTCCTCTCGGGTATAATTTAACGGACCGGGTTTTATCGTAATCCAATTACGACGAACCCAATATTAAATCCAATTTAATGTCCACTTAAATTATTCCCGTTGATCTTTTAATCCAATTAAAAGATCCAACGTCTCAACATCTCAACTTTCCATATTTAATCGAAAATCCAATTTACCGATTAAATGAAAGCCCGATACAATATCGGCTCGTCCATCCAATTGACTTTCCCTTAAGTAATCCAATTACTTATTTTATCCTTCGAGATTGACTCTAAGTCGATCTCTCAACCTCCTCGGTGATTTGTGTGTGACCCTTTAGGTTCACCCTCAGCTAGACTTGGGCCCGTGTCCCACAAAGGCCCGTTACCATGGGTGGCCGTCTAGCAACGGTCCATGGCACTAGAGACTAGGTGAATTGGCGTGAACATTTGGGCGCCGATTCCGTACGGGTCCGATCCTTCCGTCTACCGTCTCCCGGCCTTAGTCTAGGGTATGGAATTGGGCGTCGGTTCCCATCCTTGATTAGGCATCTATGCTTAATACTCGAGACCACGTATACTTCATTGCGTCGACACAGGAAACCATTCCCTGTTCGACTAACCACTGTGGCCACAGCTTCAAACAGCATGAACGTGTCTACGAGTGCATAGGAGATACGTCTGTCACATACTGACAGGGGACGGATCCTCTTCTTGGAATCCACCGCCCTCGCTACACATTCCGACTGCACTGGACAAGGCTTATGATAATCATCTTACCGAATGATTACCTCTCGCCAGATCCAAGATACAGCCGTCCTGTGCACGCGACTGCCATGATCCCTCAAGTCTGAGGATTACTCCCGTACTATCGGAACCGGGGAAAATCAAATATACCGACCAAGCCTCCAAGGCTTCCATATGATGATCCCCGCGAGTCAGTCCAGTCGGCTCGACCCCAGTCGACCAACCCATAAGATCGTGTAGGCGTCCCACGCCTGTCACCGATGAAACACGACACTCATCCAATGAACACGACTCTTGACGCAAGTCTCAATAGGACTCTCGATGCCCTGTCTCGAGGTCATCGACTTGGAACGTTTCAGACCCAACTCTTAATCAGTTGGTTTCATGACCACCATCCAATGCGTGGCCTAACTGCACGAGTTGTTATCCATGGTCTGTGGGCTTTGTTGCAATATAAGTTAAACACCGTTTTAACAAATGTAAGATGGGCGCAACAAAGAAGGTACCATTGGTGACGAACACTCATCTTATTCATCACATAATAATATTACATTTACATCAAGTTGTCAGATAGGTTACAAATCGCCAAACCTATTGGCTTTCTGGTCACCTATTCTAACAATCTCCCACTTGACCTAAAGCCAATCACCCATTGGGCCTCGAACCTGTTATTCAGATGGTGAGTATGGGCAACTTGCGACATGGGCTTAGCAAGTGGATCTGCTATGTTTTCTGCGGAGCTGACTCGGTCCAACCGAACGTTACTCCTTCTATCCATCTTTCTAAGAGATGGTAGCGTCTAAGAATATGCTTGGATCGTGATGAGATCTCGGTTCCTTTGCTAGCGCTATCGCCCCGTTGTTATCATAAAAGATAATTACAGGCTTAGCAATGCTAGGTACTACATCCAACCCTTGGATGTAGCTCATCAACCAAACCACTCCTTAGCAGCTTCCAAAGCCGCTATGTATTCAAAACTCTATGGTGGAGTCCGCCGTGGTAGCCTGCTTGGAACCCTTCCAAGTAACCACGCCACCATTTAGTCTAAATACAAAAAACTCTATGGTGGAGTCCGAATCAATGTCCAACATCGCTTCTCCGTACGTCTTCGGATCATTATCCAACTGACCGGTCAGGCCCAGAAATCCATACCTATCAGGTGCATGGGATACTCTGGCCGACCTACAGAGGACTGCAACAATATCAGTGGGAACCACTGGCTTAGATGTCACTGCCGCCTCATGGGGTACCTCACTTGATTCCTCAAGGAGTACCTCATCGCGTCGACTATCCGATGGAAAATCTTTTTCCAAGAACACTACGTTTCGCGAGATAAAAACCTTTTGCTCGGAGGGATCATAGAAATAATACCCCACAGTTTCTTTCGGATAGCCGATGAACCTGCATAAACTAGACCTCGAGTCCAGTTTATCTCCCACTAATCTCTTGACATATGCGGGGCAACCCCACACTTTCAAGTATTTGTAGGAGGCAGGCTTGCCATGCCATATCTCATATGGCGTCTGGGATACCTTTTTAGATGGCGCCAAGTTCAAAACTTTGGCCACCGTCTCAAGAGCGTATCTCCAGAAGGAAAGGGGTAGTTCGGTAAAACTCATCATGGATCGGACCATGTCCAACAAGGTCCGATTCCTCCTTTCAGACACACCATTAAGCTGCGGTGTTCCAGGAGGGGTCCACTGAGAGAGAATCCCATTCTCTTTTAGATAATCAGTAAACTCACCACTCAAATACTCTCCACCTCGGTCCGACCGAAGGGCTTTGATCTTTCGACCGGTTTGGTTCTCTACTTCAAGTCTGTATTCCTTAAACCTTCCAAAGGCTTCAGACTTGTACCTCATCAGGTAAACATAACCTTACCGTGAGTGATCATCGGTAAAGGTTATGAAGTACGAGTACCCACCTCTAGCCTGAGTATTTAGTGGACCACAGACATCTGTATGGATCAAATCCAACAGACCACTGGCTAGCGTACTTTGTCCAACAAAGGGTTTCTTGGTCATCTTTCCCTTTAGACAGGATTCGCAGGTCGGTAGGTTGTCCAAATCGTCTATTTCTAGACTCTTTGAGTCCACCAACCTTCTTATCCTATCTTTAGAGATATGACCTAACCTCGCATGCCATATCTGTGCGTTATTATGATCATCACATTTTCGTTTGTGTTCTGCAGTCATAATCCAATTAGACTGTTGAAGTATGTACAGACCGTTGACCAATATACCAAGCAAATGAGAAATACCATCTTTGATAATGAAAAAAACCGTTTTTATTGATGGTAAATTCATATCCCTCCTTATCAAGGACCGGGATGGAAACAATGTTTTTAATCATGCTAGGTACATAGAAACAGTCGTTCAGTACAATCCTAACATGACTACTAATGGCTAACTCTAGTGATCCTACAGCCTCCGCAGCAACGGCCTTGCCATCGCCTAGCCTCAGGATCATCTCATCCTTAGTTAGCCTTCTGCTTTTTTGCAGTGCCTGCAAATCATTGCAGATGTGAGCACCACACCCGGTATCCAATACCCATGAAGCAGAATTAGTAATCATATTAACTTCAACCACAAACACACCTGGGTTGGAGAGGAGTTGTGGGCACTCCCTCTTCCAATGCCCTTTCCCTTGGCAATGCATGCAGACATCATTTGCCTTGGACCGCTGAGAACCACGGGCCTTCCCTTTCCCTTTGCTCGGTCCAACCGGAGCAACAGGGACGCCCGGAGCGCGAGCAGGGGCCGCAACCGTCTTCCCTTTGCCCTTCTTCCTCTTCCAGCGTCTGGCCCTCTTGCCATTCGCCTTGGAGGTTGAAGCCTCTCCTACAATACCGCCGGCGCCGACTTGTGGGTCGTTGTCTCGTATTGGACCAGCATGTTGATCAACTCATGAATAGACTTCTCAAGTCCGTTCATGTTGTAGTTTACAACAAACGGGTCATAGGATGGAGGAAGCGACTGGAGGATCACGTCAATGTACGTGTCATTGTTAAGCCCAGCTTTAAGGTCCTCGAGTTTCTCCACTAGGGAGAGCATCTTGACCCCATGACTCTGTACAGACGCTCCTTCAGCGAGCTTGGTGCCAAAGAATGCTTTTGTGGCGGCATATCTAATATGCCTATCCGGAACCGCATAAACCTCGTTCATGCGGAGCATTATGGCGGAGACGTTGTCCAGCCTCTCATACTGCTTCTGGATGTCGTTAGACATCGAAGCCAGTATGATACTGCGTACTTTCCGGTTGTCCTCATGCCATTTCTCGAACGTCAAATGTTCTTCAGGCGTGGACCCCTCCGGTAAGTCGCTCGGTGGCGGCTCGTCCAAGACATAGCCTTGGTTCTCGAAACCGAGGACAATCCTCAGGTTTCTCAGCCAGTCCGAGTAGTTCATTCCGTTGAATTTGTTAGTCTCAAGAATCATGGTTAACGGGTTCTTAGACATATCTACATTAATGAAAATGTAAAGCAGAAATTAGCAGATGATGGTAATATTATTGTTCAAGTTGAAGACTTGGTCTTTTAGTCTTCAACCCTCCCACTATTTATACGAAAGTCCGCCACTCTCAAGCGGAGTTTCGGAAAACCATTTCCTAGTGGGCTTGGGATCCACAAGCGTAATCTCCATGGCCCGCTTTTACAATTCACATGAAGAAGACCTCGTGGGAGATATCCAATATCATTCTCATCCAATGAGATTCCCAAGATATTTTGCCTCACCTATTCACATGGTCCCGAGGACTCCAAGCGAACCATGTTACTCAGTGTTGGGCCCGACCCATAAACCAAATCATGCCTCAAACTGTCGCCCCCCACGACTCGTGAGACAGGGAAACAGCGAGCGCAGTCTTTTTGTTCACAACAATAGTGCAGCTTTCCCCTATTCCAAGTGTGCCACGACTCGTGAGACCACACTTGGGTAGTGGTAGCTTCCTCACCACATTGCTGTGGATGGAAGGCTCGGAAATACCAAAATACCATTTTGATCCAAGTCCGTTCTGGGCCTAATATTTAATTTGGTCCAACCAAATGAGAGTTTAAGTGTGACCGAGACCTCATCACATTATGGTGTTTTAGCATGCATAAATATCCAATATTTAAAGAGATAAATAAAAAACGCCGCATGCATAAAACATAGCATACCCCTGTTTAGGATGATCACAAGCCCAACCTATGCGACCCACTGAGCCCGCAGTGAGTCTATGGTCTGTCTAGGGTGGTCCTAAATTATTACAATAATAATAAACCCATTGTCATTTCAATGGGCCTTGAAGTGCTTCTTGTTTCACGCCTTGATGCTCCTCCTTGGGGTCTCCAACTCCAATTGCTTGTTAAAATTGAAACCTCACCAATCCTATCTACTCTCATTACAACTTAAAGTAATACATCGGTAATAAAAAAAACAAGCCTTAACATCATGAGGCTGAAAATACGGGAGATGATAGTCCCAAAAACAAGAGGCACGCAGGCCCCATCCAACAGAAAATAAATGATCATACATTCATCCATACATAAGGTCTAGGGCTCTTGTGATCATCCCATGTTGATTCCATCAACTCACATAACATAATTATTTCAAATAATCATGTATAAATAACCAATGGATATTCCAAATACCCAAGTGATGTCCAACATCACAAAAGCATAAATATACAAATAATAAGCAAAATTCAAATTTTAAATTTAATGGACATTTTAAACAATGCATTCAATGCATGTATTAATCCCAAATTAATTAAGCAAAATTAATCCAAGGAATAATCCAATTATTCCAAAATCAAAAAATGCAAAATTAATATATTTTCAGAATATCGTGCAGAAAATACAGAAAATCGAATTTTCCGGAAAAAGTCGAAAAACGGCACAAAACGGCCCAGCCGTTGTGCTGGCCGGCCGCCCGCGTGCACAGGGCATGCGCGCGCCCGCTCTGTGCCGCGCGCTGGCAGCGGCCGGCTGCGCACAGCACGCGCGCTGGCCGAAGCCCAGCGCGCAGCGACCGATCCTAAATTTTTTTTTTTTTTCAAAACTGTTTCAGCACAATAACATTAATATTATTCTGAAAATAAGCATGCAATTTTAGATCCGATCTAACAAAATTAAGCATGCCAAAAGTCCATTAAATCCAAACAATTGAATCATCATATTATTCATATATTTATGTAATCTAACATGCCAATAAAGCCATTTAAAAGCAAGTAGATCATGCCAAACACATAGATCTATGCCCCTTACATCGAACCGGGCTCTGATACCACTTGAAGGACAAGCGGATCCGCCCGGGAGCGCGAGAGGAAGCGAGAAAGCGTGGAAAGTGCGTAAATTTAAATCAAATTCAAAATACGCGAATCGCAAGGGGTGTACCCTTGGGTGCTCAACCGGGCGTTCGATGTAGGATGTGTAAATATTAAAACATATATTTAAACACATAGGGCATAGATATACAAATAAAATCAATCAAAGCGTAATAAACCGTTACCTTTGATTGTTTAGCGTATGCTCCCAGCTACTAGTGTTGTTCCTTCTCCGGAATGCTCACGAAATCCAAACGTATGGATTCTCCAAAGGTGATCCACACCACATTCCAAATAAGGAAATATTTCTCCTCTCGGGTATAATTTAACGGACCGGGTTTTATCGTAATCCAATTACGACGAACCCAATATAAAATCCAATTTAATGTCCACTTAAATTATTCCAGTTGATCTTTTAATCCAATTAAAAGATCCAACGTCTCAACATCTCAACTTTCCATATTTAATCGAAAATCCAATTTACCGATTAAATGAAAGCCCGATACAATATCGGCTCGTCCATCCAATGGACTTTCCCTTAAGTAATCCAATTACTTATTTTATCCTTCGAGATTGACTCCAAGTCGATCTCTTAACCTCCTCGGTGATTTGTGTGTGACCCTTTAGGTTCACCCTCAGCTAGACTTGGGCCCGTGTCCCACAAAGGCCCGTTACCATGGGTGGCCGTCTAGCAACGGTCAATGGCACTAGAGACTAGGTGAATTGGCGTGAACATTTGGGCGCCGATTCCGTACGGGTCCGATCCTTCCGTCTACCGTCTCCCGGCCTTAGTCTAGGGTATGGAATTGGGCGTCGGTTCCCATCCTTGATTAGGCATCTATGCTTAATACTCGAGACCACGTATGCTTCATTGCGTCGACACAGGAAACCATTCCCTGTTCGACCAACCACTGTGGCCACAGCTTCAAACAGCATGAACGTGTCTCCGAGTGCATAGGAGATACGTCTGTCACATACTGACAGGGGACGGATCCTCTTCTTGGAATCCACCGCCCTCGCTACACATTCCGACTGCACTGGACAAGGCTTATGATAATCATCTTACCGAATGATTACCTCTCGCCAGATCCAAGATACAGCCGTCCTGTGCACGCGACTGCCATGATCCCTCAAGTCTGAGGATTACTCCCGTACTATCGGAACCGGGGAAAATCAAATATACCGACCAAGCCTCCAAGGCTTCCATATGATGATCCCCGCGAGTCAGTCCAGTCGGCTCGACCCCAGTCGACTAACCCATAAGATCGTATAGGCGTCCCACGCCTGTCACCGATGAAACACGACACTCATCCAATGAACACGACTCTTGACGCAATTCTCAATAGGACTCTCGATGCCCTGTCTCGAGGTCCTCGACTTGGAACGTTTCAGACCCAACTCTTAATCAGTTGGTTTCATGACCACCATCTAATGCGTGGCCCAACTGCACGAGTTGTTATCCATGGTCTGTGGGCTTTGTTGCGATATAAGTTAAACACCGTTTTAACAAATGTAAGATGAGCGCAACAAAGAAGGTACCATTGGTGACGAACACTCATCTTATTCATCACATAATAATATTACATTTACATCAAGTTGTCAGATAGGTTACAAATCGCCAAACCTATTGGCTTTCTGGTCACCTATTCTAACATATACAAGTGTAGGCCTCTGATGCTGACATGAAGCCCTTCACCAAGGTGGAATACGCTGTTGACGCCAAGCCCTACCTCGAGAGAAATGAGATGCAAGAAGCAACACCTTTAATGATCCCAGTCTGTCAACCAAGCAAGGGGGCATACTCCAAACGCATTCCTTCAGAAAGCGATGATGAAAAGCTCGGCAAATTGACCATCGATGAAGTGCTGACAAGCAAAAGTCATAAGTCAAAGAAGCCACCTTACTCGCCAGTATTCCCCTATGTGGTTCGGTCTGACGACAAAGACAAACAAAGCTCGTCACAAGACCATGCTCCTCCACTATCCAAAGGAATCAAACAACAAAGTAAGGTGAAATCCAATGACCCTCAAGGTGCCAAGGTTGAACTAATCAAGCCCATCACCGGTATACACTCGTTGGACTCAAGTAAACTACTTCTGTTGAAAAATCAACCTGAAGAAATGCCGGGGGCATTCAGCTCAAAAGCTTACCACCTCTTGGCGAAAGCAGAATACAACTTCTCTGCCCATATCGACTCAGCAAGTTAAATCCGGAGTTGACTAGTGAAAAGATCCACGGATTGACTGAAGCGCAACACGAGTTGAGAAGACAAGGCTTCCGTGTTAACCAACCACGCACTGGCTTAGGCTTCACTCCCGACGGATTTGTGCGCGATCACCTCGAAGATGGTCTTGCACGACAGCTGAAGAAAAGAAGTCAACGTGACCCAACAAACAAGTCGATAGAAAAAGTTGAAAATCAAGCACTTCATCTTTCTCGGCCCCGGGGAAGTAAGACGTCATCCTTGCTCATCCATTCGAACAAGCTAATCAAGGTGAAACGACGCCTTGCCAGACGATTGCATGATCAAGAAAACACTTCAGATAAAGAGGATGAAGAAAGCATCAAGCTATGTCCATCCAACCACGTCAGTGTTGATGAAGACTTTGACTTGAAGATCTTCAAAAAAGAGATTCAAGACGCTCCCAAACACAACTTGAAGGTGGAGAACATGAAATCTCCATCATCTCAAATCAAAGATACGGCCTCGGCCTTACAAATGAAAAGTTCATGAAGAAGTCGCTCCTTGACGCACGAGCCTAAACTGCATGTTACTCCTGGCCCGCATGAGTATAAACTGTGCACGGTATACCTCCTGTAATTAAAAAAAAAGGGAAAAGAAAATTCAAATTTCTTTGAATTACATTTTGACTTGATCCCCTCGCAGGGTACGTAGGCAGCTTGGTATATTCGCTCAAGTTCAGTCATATCTTCAAAAAAAAATAAAAAGAAGGTTATGTCTCCTTTCCAAAGGCAAACGTCCATGTTAGCCAATTCTACCTCAGAATTAAAGTCTTGAAGTTTTAATTAATTGTATTGTGCTCGTCGCAATTGTTCGTGGCAAAGAATAGTACAAGCAAAAAAAAAAACAGGATGCTTTAAGAGGATAACGAGATTGCGTAAAAGAAATACTTTTATTGCATCAAGGAGTTTTGTGTACATTGAGGAGAATGAAAAGACAAAAAGATAAAGATAAACATCAAATTCTAAATATTCAAGCAAATAGGCTAAAGTTTGCTAAATCTTTTTTTGACTCCTCAAAAAGTGCTTCCATCTTTTCTAATACTTCAATCTCCTTTCCGGAAAGATAAGGGGTATTTTCGAGCATTAAAACCTTCTCCTTCTTAGTCTCCACCTCCCTCTGGAAGTCAGTCAAATTCTCTCTGGCATCACGAAGAAATGAGTTGATGGACTCCTCCTTGCGTTGCAGTTCCTCGAGTTGTCTCTTCAATACGCTTTGTTGGTAGACAACTTGGAGAATCTCGGCTTCAAGACTCCTCATCTTATCCTCATGCTCCTTCTCTTGTGCTTCGATAGTCAAAAGATCACCTTTGGCAAGTGAGAGAGACTTCTCATAAACCTCCCGCATGATCTTCTGAGTAAATTCCAACTTGGTCTTCGTGTAATTGAAAGCGTCGTCAAAGAAAACACTCAAGTGACTCTCTAAAAGGGATACATCCTTCATGTAGACGGCCATCTCCTTGATCAAAGCATCAACAACTTGTCTCACCTCCGAAAGTCGTTCAAGGGGGGTCATCACGATCTTTTGGCATATGCGTTCCCAATAGAACTTGAGCAACACCTGCTCTGCCTCCATTTTGATAACTTGAGGGCAGAAACCATGGGAAGAAGGTGGAGCCTCAAAAGTCTTCTTTGGCTTCTTCAAGACATCTTCATCAGGGGGTAACTTCTCCGTGATGGCCGATAGCACAATCTTCGGGACGTTTGCTAGAAGTTTCGACAGAAAGAGGCTCATCTCTTGGAATAGGTTGCAATTCACCATGCAAAGCTGCGTACACATCGGGCAAATTAGATGCACTAGTCCCATTCACCGAGCCTATGCTACCTTCGGGAGTTATGGGAACCCCTCCTTTAAGACCAGCAAGCTGAAACAATAACAAGAAAATGAGTATTACATAAACATAAGAGAAAAAGATCAAGAAAAGAGAGGGATGATAAAGGATAATATAGTGAAAGTTGTGTGGCGATATATTTACGCAGAGCGCCAACCCGTCTAAAGGCATGAAAGAACTTGGAACGTCCTCAAAGAACGAAATATTCACACTAATTGCATCTAAGTCAAAAACTTTCTCAAGTGGTTGAGGATTGCTAAGTTGCTCGTTCGAGATGGACAACAGGGAGATCAAATCATTTTCACCGGACAAAACACCAACGGGAGTGTCCACAAGTACGTTGTGTCTTCGCTTGGGAGCGGCAGTGGTGGTCCTCGTCCCATCGATATTGACAGCAGGGATGGCTCGATCGTCTTTGGTTCTCCAAACTAGGGGGATGATTGAGTTTAAGAACAACTCTTGTATTCTTCTCGGGGTGAATCCTATTGCACTTGGTCCACCACTCCATATATTCCTTCGTGACGAGGGGGGATGAAGAAATGCTGCCGGGAATAAAAATTTTGGATGAAGTACCGGATAAAGTGAAAGATTGCCAAAGTCGCTCAAGTTCCTTCAAGTTGCAAGTCAAGATCTCCTTTTTCAAACGCCCCCGAACGTCTTGGCAGAAACCAAATTGGCGGCTAAAGCGATGGGGACCGTGAACTTCAACAATGGAATTCGCCTCAATCCGAAGTGTCAAGTTACTAGAGCGCAAAGCGACGAAGAGGTCCTTGTAGGTGTTCGATAAGCTCGTATCATCTACCAACAAAGTGGGGCCTTGATGATGGAAGTGCACATACAAAAGCCTCGAAAGATTGATGCGATGAAATAAGTTGCGTGCCTCGGCAGGTTCAAAGTGTCTAGCCATGTTCTCCCCCGCGTACTTCACCATGGGCTCCAATGGGTTCAAGCTTGCGTGGGAAGTGAGTCTGAAGATAACGTCCAATCCAACTATACACATAGTGAATGGTAAAGACGGCGGAAGACTCGAACAAAGTCATGGAAGTGGACATGTCCCTAAAGCCTCGATAGATGCTCGCCAAGATGGGGATAGCCAAAGAAAAACATTCACCATGAGTCATTCTACTTGCAACTTTGAAAACGGAAGCACGTACCTTTACCAACTTTGCCGTGTGGAAGGACAAAGCTACATAGCCGACACGAGAGAAAAGCCGCCACATAGGTCTTGTCTCGTATGTCCTCCGGAATTTGCTAAAAGGCTCGTGATAATCCTTGCTCCGAGGTAGGTTCAAAGCGTCGACGTCACTACTAGGATTACGAGAAAGCTTGGGCTCGTTGACTCTCTTCCGAGAAGAACGTAGAGGCGGCACTGCGTAGCGAAAAGGTCCTTTAAACCAAAAGCTGACCCAATCAGAAACGAGTACTCCGTTCGTGTCTTTGGGAAGACGGTGGTATGCCAAAAGCAAGTACTTGCAGCTTCATGGAACAGAGGGCTTACACGCTTCATCGCCTAGCAAGTCCTTAGAAGAAGGGACGACCTCGTCGTAAAATTCTCCACACACGGGTAACCCACAAAGTCCACGGATGTCCCACAAGGAAATGGATATCTCTCTGACGTCGGCATGTAAAGTATTCATAGAAGGGCACCATAGCTCAAGGAAGGCTTGGAGAACATGCTTGTTGCAGACGTACGTGAAAAGAGATGCGTGCACGGCTGCGTGAATCTTGACAGCATGAAGAATGGTCGCGTGGTGGCCAAGCACGTCTTCAATCCACCCCCAATAACCGAGGTAAAAGGATACTTCACCATACTTTGATTGAGGAATCCTCCATGAAGTCCCGTTGGTGGCAAGGTGGCGGTTCGGAAGAACAAACTCAATATCGGCCTTGACGTCATGAAGAGAAGACTTGAGAAACAATACCTTGGCTTGAGAAAAAACGTTCGAACGAAGGTCAAGCGTGTCTTTCGTCACCTCTTCGGACCACTCATGAAGATGCATGGATTTGGACAAAGAACGAGACTTGGAGGGACGGGTGACATTAGCCGGCTCATGAACGCATAGGGTAGTGCCTTTCACCTTGAGATTGTTTTGCCGCTTTGGATGGCGATGCTTGGGAACGACTAAGTACAATCTTCGAAGTCCATGTCGGAAAATTAAAAATATATATATATATATATATATATGAATAAATTAGAAGCCAAGGAATATGTGTACGTGTGCATATGCATAAAACTGCGTTGCATGAGCAAGAATGCAAAGGGCACTCCTCATTGACAATTTCACAAACACGTGGCGGGCGGAGTCGGTCATGACGCTTGTGTTAGAAATTAGGATGATGTACTCACCAATTCAAGACAAAAACAACACAAACAACAAACAATTACGTCAATGGAAGCAATGGTATCGCGGAAAATTCGCCCAAGCTCATTCGGTTGGTGAAAATCAAAAGCCAAAGTCATCCTTTTATAGTGGTTTTTCATGAAAGATTGTTGGAAAATTTCCATACTTCTCAAATTCTGAAGAAGAAGAAAGAAGATCACGAGAACAGAAACTCAATCGTTGATTGCCGTAAATATGTGATACTAAGCTTCTGTCCCTAGTTTCTCAAAGAAATCCACCGACTGAGAGTTGGCAAAGGAAATATGGAAAGTATGATTATGTTTCTGTAACCGTGTACTAAAAAAAAGGAAAGAATGGTAAATATTGGACCTTAGGTGGTTACTTTGCAAAAGGAAAAAAGAATTATAGTCGTGGGTCTGTTGCTGCAAGTTTGTAAAAGGAAAAGAGAAACATGAATTTCGATTATGTTGCCAAAACAACAGATGTTCTCAAAAATCAACAAAAGTTTGTATGACTTGGCTTATGGTGGACTTTTGAAAGCTTAAAAAGAGATTAAAAAAAAAGAGTTAAGGAAAATAAGAAAAGACCTCGCGGAAGATCGATTCGGTGAAGAAATGTTGCTCTGTTTCTTTTTTTTTTTCTGAAGTAAGTGGACGCAGGCTGAGTAAAGAATTAAAGAGACAATGGTTTGGGCCTTTTGTGTGATCTGAGCTTTTGATAGGCCCATATGAAAAAAAATTGAAGAAGGGAAGAAGAAACAAAAAAAAAAAAAGAGAAATCAAACGACTTCAAGTCACGCCTTCGACAATAATTGGCATGTTCTTCGCCGAGCCTTGAAGTGGGGGCATCTGTTGACGTTAAAATTTTGGAATAAATTACCAATTAAAACTCAAAATAAATTGGCTAATAATTGGGTTCCAAGCAAAGTCCATAATAAATTTGGGCTTGTCGTGAAAGAAATTAAATTCATAAGCCCATATTAAATTTGGGTCTTATGAATTTTTATTGGTCAATCCAAAATAAATATAAAGTCGTTATTTTGGGTTGGCTGAATCGGGCCAGGTACTTGTTCAAGAATGCAGTCCATCAGAAGACTAGTCCATGTCAAAGCCCAGGGTGATAAAGCCCAATGGAAGAGTCCAAGCTACTAAAGCCCAACTCATGCCTATAAATAGGAGTCTCAACCTCACAAGAAGGGATTCCATAGAACATTGGAGCACAAGACAAGAAGCCACTCCATACAACACAAGAAATCCAAAGGGACCCAAGTCCAAAAGTAGCTCTCTGCCACAACGAAGATCCACGACCACAAAGGTTTCACGTCTTCCTCGGAATCAAATTCATCATGCCTTGATACCAAATTTTAAGGTAATATGTAGTTCACTCCACAAATCCGGAGGAGATTACACATCAACATCCTAGAATAAGCTTCAAGCCCTTGGATCAACATTTGGAAGGAAGAATCAGGGGATTACATCCAAATTAGAGATTGTATCCACTTTTTTTTACTCAAATTAATTAATCATTTGTCCATATTTTTTTCTTATCTCGTAATTATTTTTACAGACACAAAAATTTGTCTGAACAATATTATGAAAAAATACATTACATTGATAAAATTAGCAAATAAATAATAAAAATAATATTTTAAAAATAAAATATAAAAAATAATACATTAACATGTTAATTGCAAACAGGATTTCAATAGTATAATTATATGCTTCACAAATAAAGTTTTTCAATCAGTATAATGGATGGAAATTTTCATAGAACTCTATGACATATTTATAGATTGAATATTCATAGAATTTTTCTTATTCTTTTACTTCATAGTTATTTGTTTACATTTTTAATTTGATTTAAAATAAAATAAATAGCACCACAAAATTTTCTAAAATATTTTAGAATATATATATATATATATGATCTAATTATCAAGATCGAGTTCACATGAAACTAGTTTTGTTTTAATTTTGAATTGAACTAAAGGACAGAGCAAAAAAAAAAAGCAAATTACTTTATCAAAGATGAAAGTATAAATTAGTTTCTTTTTTACATCCCTTCATAACATCATAGAAGTAAAATAATGATAAAAACAACTGGAATGGGTCGAGATAGAAGAATACTGTAGTCATCATTAAAATAAAATAACTAAATTTAAAATCTAAATATATATAGTTGTTGCTATTGAAATATAATTAAAATAACTATTGGGCATCTATATATAAAATATAATTATTTCGATACTAAAGGTATATTAAACTTGAATATTTTTTTTTCTTAAATATGAATAACAATTGGTATATCAATCAATTTTAAAAACATTTAGAAACAAAAGAGAAAAATATGGCGTATTATTTATATTACAAAAATAAGGAAAGTCAAATGCTACATAAACATTAAAATGATAACAATTAAAATTAAGATTTTTAAATAATTTTATACTAACACATTACAGATAGTATAATTATATTTCCATATTAAAGTAAATTAACAAACTTTGAGGATCAACTTAGTAACAATAAAGATTGAAAATGAGTTAACTATGTTGAAACTAAAAATAAAAGATGATAAACAAATAAATCAAAGAGAAATATATATTTTTAGAAATAAATTTATAATTAACTTAAAAGTTTAAAAAGTGTGAGTACTAAGAAAAAAAGTTGATATATGAAACTAACAGTATTAGATAATCCTGAAAGCACATTATTAGTTTAACGTCTATTGATTTTTATATTAATAGCATAAAAGTATTACAACAAAAAATATGACATAAAAGATTAAATCGTAATACAATATATTATTGAATATGAAACATATTATTGTTAGAATAGGTGACCAGAAAGTCAAATTAGATTGGTTGTTCTGGGAACTATTCGTCGATCTTTATCAAAGTAATATTATACTGATGGATAAAGTAAGTATTCATCACTGGCAAAATGTGTTTGTTGTGCTTACTACTGACATTGAATGTCGTTTCAATGTCACAACAAATGCCCACAGACTGATTGGTTAAACCCATTGAGTTGAGCTGCGCATAGGTTGGCTGCTATGAAACCAACTCCTTGAGGGTCGGTCTGAAACGTTCCAAGTCGAGGACCTCGAGACTGGGCCTCAAGTACCCTATAGAGACTTGCACTAAGTATTGCATTCACTAGGTGAATGTCGAGTTTCACCGGTGCCAGACGTAGGTTGTCTCTGCAATTTTAGTGGGTTAGTTGGCAAGGTAGTCGACTGACTGAACTGACTCGCGGGAATCGTCCTATGGAAGCCTTGGAGTCTTGGTCAGTATGACTGAAATTCCCGATTCTGATAGTACAGGATTAGTCCTCGAACTTGAGGAATCATGGCAGTCACATGCATATGAAGGTTGTATCTTGGATCTGGCGAGAGGTGACCGTGTCTTTGATATGGTCATTATAAGTCTTGTCCAGTGCAGTCGGAGTATGTAGTGAGGACGGTGGATTCCAATAGAGAATCTGTCCCCTGTCAGTATTTGACAGCTATGTCTCCTATGCGCTCTAAGATGGTTTCGACTCATTAAGTCTACGGCCGTAGCGATTGATCGAGTAGGGAATGGTTCCCTAGGTCAATCAATAGAGTAAACGCGTCTCGAGTTTGTAGCATAGTTGCCTAGTCCAGGATGGGAACCGACACCCAATTCCATGCCCTAAACTAAGACCGGGAGATGGTCAACGGAAGGACTGTATCTGTATGGAATTCGGAGCCTAAATGTTCATGCCAACATTCACCTAGTCTCTAGTGCCATGGACCGTTGCTAGACGGCCACCCATAGTAACGGGCATTTCTGATTAATGGTTAATCAGAAATAATTAATTAAATTAGATTTAATTAATCAATTGTGTTGGACACAAGCCCAAGTCTAGCTGAGGGTGAACCTAAAGAGTCACACACAAATCACTATGGAAGTAGTGGAATTCATTTGAAATTAATTCTAGAAGAAGTGAATTAATTTAATTGGATTAAATTAATTCAAGGAGAATATAAATGATTGGATCATTTATTGAGAAAATCCATTGGATGGATGGCCCAAGAATTAATTAATTGGATTAATTAATTTTGGGCTTAATACCTTTAACTTAATTGGATTTTATTTAATTAATTGATTGGATCAATTAATTAGTGTTTGAGCTTATGTTTATTTAATTGGATTAAATAAACTTTTGGAGTTCAATAAGGTTTAAAATTAATTGGATTAATTTAAAACCCATGTTCAAGCATATTTTTCTGTATGTTATGATGCTTTTGAATACACCGAGTGCCTGGGAATTCAAAGGGAACACCCCTTTGAAATTGTTTTTAAATTTCCTTTATTTTACGCTTCCGCCGCGTTCCCGGATCGTGCCGATTCTTTCAATTATACCAAGCAGATGCATTTGAATAAGATCAAGAAGTCAAACTAAAAATATGAAATTAAAAAAATTGAAATATAAAGATGAAAATAAAATTTTATGCAATAATATTTTAAAATTTAGAAGTTAATAACACATGTAAATAATACTTTGGCAATATTAGATAATCCTAAATGCACACAAAATTAATTAGTCAAAGCTCTTAATTTTAGATTATTTTACAAGAAATTCTAATTTATAAAATTCATCGGTTTTTATTTGTAGTTTTCGTATACCTATTTCCTATTTTTCAAAATTTTATTTTATTGTTAATTTGTTTATTATCTTTATATATGTTTTTTTTCATATTTTATTAACTTTTGTTATTGTTTTTCTTTCTGCAAGAAGGAACAAAGTTTATTTAGTGCTAACAGCTACATATTTTATTTTATATTTATTTGCATGGTTCTACTTAATCTAAAATTTAATTTTTATTTACATTTAAATATTTATCATTTTGTATATTTTTATACACCAGTTCTTTTTTATATATATACATATTATATATAATTTCATCCACAAAATCTTGTTGTTCTTTTCTGATTTCATTTCTTTTATTTGTCTACTAATTATTCTTTTTAGTATTAACAATAAAGAAACACTTAATCCAAAGTTTTTAAAACCCTTAAGAAAATTGACAAATTGTAAGTATAGGAAACTGAAATATTTCCAATTAAATCAAGTACGAAAAAGGAGGGTTGCATTTTTGCAAGAAAAGCAAAACCTAGCAAAGAGAGAGCCAAATCTAACTGTCGCCACCCCCACCCCCACCCCCTCCCATTAATTTTAGCATAACCCCAATTAGATTTTCTTACCCTCAAATTTCAACTGTTTCTTCTTTTACTTTTTCCTCAAAATCTTACATAGATAAGGCCATCCGACCTCTCTTGACCCCATTTTTGTTCCCGCCAAAACCATTATAAATACCATTCCCATTTCAGGGGAAATTACTCCAATCGTTCTAAACCCCTCTATATGTAGATACATATACATACACCAAAGATACAAATAGAAGGTAAGGTCAAAAAATCTTATCTAACCAGCTTAATGGAGGTTGCGAGTGAAGCTAAAGACAATGTCGCGTCGTCCTTCCAGCTACAACAATCGCCACCGCAGGTGGAGCCCATGTGGAAGATCATCCTCGTGGCGGCGATAGCCGCAGGGGTGCAATTCGGGTGGGCTCTACAGCTCTCCCTCTTGACTCCATACGTACAGTTATTGGGCATACCCCATGCTTGGGCAGCCATCATTTGGCTGTGTGGCCCCATTTCTGGTTTGTTAGTCCAGCCCATAATTGGCTACTACAGCGACCATTGTACCTCCAGGTTTGGGCGGCGCCGCCCATTCATCGGCTCCGGTGCTGGCCTTGTTGCAGTGGCTGTCTTTCTTATTGGTTTTGCTGCTGATTTGGGACATGCGGCGGGTGATTCTCTTGGGAAGGGTCCAAAGCCAAGGGCTATTACTGTTTTCGTGGTTGGATTTTGGATTCTAGATGTTGCGAATAACATGTTGCAGGTAAATTATACATACAAAATTATGAAAAATATTTAGTAATTTTGAGTTGGTTAATTAACTTAATTGGATTATGATTTTTACTCCCCACCTCCCTTTGGTGTTTTCGTAGGGGCCATGTAGGGCATTTTTTGGCTGACTTATCGGGCGAAAATGCGAGAAAAATGAGCACCGCAAATGCCCTATTCTCCTTTTTCATGGCGATCGGCAATGTTCTAGGCTATGCCGCAGGTTCATACACCCACCTATACAAGGTCTTCCCATTCTCCAAAACCAAAGCCTGCGACTTGTATTGTGCAAACCTCAAGAGCTGCTTTTTTCATCTCCGTAGCTCTTTTGTTGACTGTGACCATACTCGCACTCACCCTTGTTCGTGAAACCGCAATCGTTGTTGCGCCGAAGCAGCCGACAACAGTTAAGAAGGGGAAGATTCCGGTCTTTGGAGAGTTATTCGGTGCGTTGAAGGACTTGCCCAGGACGATGTGGATTTTGATGTTGGTGACGTGTCTCAACTGGGTTGCTTGGTTCCCGTTCCTGTTATTCGACACCGATTGGATGGGGAAGGAGGTGTACGGAGGCAACGTGGGAACAAAGCTGTATGATCAAGGAGTACGTGCGGGTGCATTGGGGCTGATGATTAACTCTGTAGTGTTGGGCTTCGCTTCTCTTTGGGTGCAGTTCTTGGTGCGTAGGCCTCGCCAGGTTAAGAAATTGTGGGGTGCGGTCAACTTTTTGTTGGCAGTTTGCTTGGCCATGACTGTTTTGATCACCAAGTTGGCGGAGCACGGCCGACCGTCCACCGGTGCCACTAAATCGCCGTTGGTGGGTATAAAGGTTGGAGCTTTGGCCCTTTTCGCCGTCCTTGGCATTCCTCTAGCGGTGAGTTTTCATAATCCGATCATATTTTCAAATCATGAATTAGTAAGATACTCCACATGTTATATTTATTTTAAACAACTTAAATCCTAGAATTCAAACAATACATACAATTAAAATCGCATATATATTTTCTCACATGAAAAGACATATATAAAAATTTATCAATGCAAAAACTAAGTTGATTTAATTTTACGCGCCAGTTATTATAAAAATTCGAGTGTGAACACAACAAAAAAGGTTACTAATAGATTTGGCAAATAATTGGGTGTGGATTAGAACATAAATTTTGTATATAATGCTCAAATTTATCATATAGCTATATATCCCAACAAGAAAAGATTGTGTTCTTTTGGTTGTTGTACATATTGTCAAAGCATCCCATATGTAGTTTGGCTAAATAATGCTTGGCCAATTGAAAGTTCTATCCGTGTTGATTGGGTTCTTAATGGGCACTTATCAAATCCACTTATGACCCCCTTCTCTAAAACAACATTTATTTATCTTGTTTAGGTAACTTACATCATTCCATTTGCTTTGGCTTCCATATTTTCCAGTAATTCTGGTTCAGGACAAGGTAAAATTAAATCTTGTTTCTTTTTTTTTTTTAAATAAAGATTCTTTTCAGTTTATTGTTCTTAGCTAATTGTGATTAATCATAACAGGTCTGTCGCTGGGAGTTCTAAATCTTGCAATAGTCATACCACAGGTAATATTTTATTGGGATAATTACATTTCCAGTAACATGTCAAATAGTTGAGATCAAATTAGATTGATTTGTATGTATCTTCCCATTGTTTGTTTCTTGCAGATGGTGGTGTCTGTGGCTAGTGGACCGTGGAATCAATTATTTGGAGGCGGTAACTTACCAGCGTTCGTGTTGGGTGCGGCGGCAGCCGCTGTGAGTGGTATTTTATCCCTCGTCATGCTACCATCACCGCCTGATGATGTTGCAACTAAGGCGGCCGTCGGAGGATTTCACTGAAACGTTTATGTTGTATTTTTTGTAATGAACTGACAAAATGTCCTTGTGCACTATAAATTAAAATTTTATTTATTTTTAAATTTTTCTGAAAATTTTTTATGGACTAAGTGGATATTTTTTTTGGTAGTTTTTTAAAATTTTCATCCATCTCGTAATTTGTTAGTGATATTAATGTTTTTTTTTTTTGTATCATTTCAAATTCTTATTGTACATATGTACCTTAGATATAACTTATAAGTATATATAATATCTTTACTTTTATTACTTTCAAATATTGTCATATATTTATGTAGGAAAGAAAAAAGTGATACCGATGCTTTTTTTTTTTGGCGGAAATTTGATTACGAAATGGATAATTTATTATGAATTGTATTTTTTTAAGAGAAATCCTCTCATGTCACAAGGTAATATATGACAATATCATTTATATCAATTTATTTAAATATTATTATTTTTTATTTTACAAAAACACATTAATTAAATAAGAAAATATATAGAGTATTTAAAATTTATAAAATAATTTTCTCAATGTTCAAAAACATGATAATGTTTAATGGTTATTTGCAAGATATTATTTAATAAATAAACTTAGTAAATAATTCAATATTGAGTTTTATATAGAAAACATTACCCCTAGAATCGTTGGAGATAGACGTCCCGCTTAACACGCTCACAAAAGGAGCCAGAGTTGCCTGGCAACCCAAGGGCTGCCCCTAACACTTTCCCTAAGTAGCTCATTGAACATAATTAAGTTGCACAAATAAAGGCAGCAGGATCAGACATCACAATTTATAGAGAAACACTTACAAATAAAGCAAAAAAGTAGTTGTACCTAGGGGCTCATCCAGATGGAACTCCTTGGGGCTTATCCCGAAATGAAGCCTCTCATCCACCAATCGGTTACAATCGTAGGGGTTGGAGTTTAGCCTCTCCGGGAGGGTGGACAACTCCGCATTCCTTCCCCGGACAGAGAATGCCTTAATGGAAGGGACTTGTGAGAGAAATTCCAACGAGTAGGGGGAAGGACATAAAAGAAACCCCCCCTCTAACGCTTGGAGACGTTCGGAGCAGGAAGAAAATGAAACTCGTGGTGGGAAGGCGGGGAGGGAGAAGTGGAAAATGCAAAGCTCAGACTTCTTCGATTGAAAGTAGGAGAAAAAAATCATTGTTTGTGGGAGAGACACCATCGTAATTAAAGACCATCGAAAACTTGTAAGAAGACGAAAAGAGTTAGAAGCTAGTTGGTTTAAGGAACCCCAAAAATGCGAGAGGCGTCGGCGTAAAAGGAAGAAATGGGAAGGCAAAGACCTGCCCCGGAACTAGGCAGTAAAAAAACATAAATAATTTGGGGAAGGCATCTCAGGTTGACCTTGGGGTGGGGGAGGAGTATTGCAAACCATTCAGGGATCCCGTATTCCTCAATTAACCTATGTGCATTCGCATCTCTAAAAGACGAAGGGACCCTATCCACCAAAATAGGGTTGACGACCCTCGCTCCCTCTCAGACGACCACCATCTGTTCCTCTGACTCACTGAGCCCCTAGCCAGAGGCCACCAGCTCTTCTTTTTCCTCTCCCTCTCTCGAAGAGGCCTCTCCCTCATTCCCTCCAGATTCCCCCTCTTAACGGGTCGGAAGGCTCACCAACCAAGCGGCGCTGCACAACAACCGCCCCCTCAAGCTCCACCACCGGGGCCCTCCATAGGAAGACAAGCGTGGGCTTGTTCCCCTCGAGGTCGCCTCTGAAAGATCATCGAAAATCGGAGTCTCTCCGACAAATCAGCCGGACTCATCCGAGTACACTATTAAAATCAAGAAAAGGACACAGAAAAGTCCAAAAAGGAAGAAAGAAAAACATAAGTACAAAAGAATACAATGCAAAAGGAAAAAAAAAAACTTATGAGAATAATAGAACAAGAAATGAAAGTTCAAGAGCTCCAAAATTCTCTCTCCAAGATCGCGAGGGAGGGGAAGGAATGAAATAAGAGAGTGAAAAAGGCTACAATAAGGAAGGAGAAGGGAGTTAGGGCTATGATCACTGTGTAGGTAACCGCATCACATTGCGGTGGTTACACAACAACGGTCACCTACAAGAGCAGTTATCTTGAACTGATGTCCATTACGCCTGGAGACCGCGACCACATGCCTGTGCATCATTACAACTATAACTAGCTCAGTTTTCAAATTGCTCCTTTCAAAAAACGTGCTCATACCAAGAAAGGCGTATGACGTTCCCCTCGGGGCCTACTCGCACCTCCTTATAGTGAGCTCTTAAGCATGTTATCTTGGATCTCGCTGTTCTTTCTCCTGGAGAACGAATACTTAGTGACTAATTCTTTAAATTCTTTGAATAATTTTAAAGTCAAAGAATTTAAAATCGTTCAATTTTAAATTGTGAACTACTTTTTTGTTGAAAATTAATAAATTTTAAAATTTTCTAATATAGAGTCATTTGAAATTCTTCATGCCAATTCTTCCCTCAAATCTAAATTCATTAATCCAAATATAACACCAGACAAGAAGTTAAAAAAAAAAGTTAAACAGAAGGCATAACTTGAAAAATCCCTTCTTGAAAAAAAAAAAAATGGTTTCAACTGATAATATGTCCAACCCACTTTCAAGTTTCCACCTGTAGACTTGAGTTGACCAAGATCTGCCCACACAGACCACACACTATATATTTTTGAAAGAAAATTTTTAAATTGATTTGTCATATTTAATTAAAATAAACATACAATACTTAGGTAATCTTTTCATAACTATATAATAAAAATTAGAAAATAAATGTCACTTGAACTATGCAAAATATATCAAGTCAAACTTATGTGTACTCCTAATGAAAATATTATACTTTGTAAGGTTAATTAAAAAATTAAAAGGTGTGTTTATGATGGTTAATGTACTTTACTTTTTTTAATAAAATACAAATTTTGTTATTAATAATCTTTTAAGGCAATTCAATACGTCCTTTTGCAGAGGCTTTAGCTTAATAATTATTAATTAGTTAATTTCTTTATAAGAAAATTATTTTATTTGACTCTCAAAAGACCTTGAACAGATTTATGATACTACAAAATATTGCAAACCAAAATAAAATAAAGAAAGGGAATAAGTATTATTGATAAATTGTAGTTCATTTAATTTTTAACAGGTGCAAATAAATTATTATTCTTATATCTCTATTAATAACTTATTAACTAACCTAATTAATAGTTATCCTCATCATAGTTGTTACCATCTTATTAGTAATTGCACTAAGAAAACTTTAATGTGTAATACAAAAAAAATTTAAAAGACTTATGAACCATTCATATTTTTTAAATGCTAAAGACAATATTTATATATGGTTATGTGCCCATTTTTCTTTATTTTCTTTATTTTTTTAGGACATACGTATATGTGGCAATGGTTTAAGAGTAAGCTTTTACACATTCAGATAATTTTTTACAATGAGCAATGTCTATAGTAATATTGTTGAAAAGATTAAATTTTATACACTGATATTCTGTTCATGTTATATGATAGATGTATAAAAATCATATAACATGCAATAATCACACCTCAAATATTCAAATTACCTTTAAGCTCTTTCCACAAAAAAATCTTTACTTTACAGTATAAGTGATTTAATTTATTCTCATTTGTCTTTTAACTTATTTTACTCTTCAAAATGTTTGTTTTACATGATAATTCATTCAGTTAATTTCATTTGTCTTTAACTAATTTTAACATGACCAGTGATCTAACTAATTATCATTTATATTTGTGCGATGAATCCATGCTAGGAATTTCCAAATTCATTAAATTCTTTCAATTTTTATGAATTTTCATAGTCATTTTGTATTATACCATAAGGGTATATATATTTTTTATCTAATAAGTAATTATTGTTTTATGAATATCATATAAAAAAATAAATAAATCAGTATAATGTGAAAAGTAATTAATAAGACTAAATTACTATAAAAAAAAATGCAGTAATTGCAACGGTAATAGGAATGGTTTTTTTAATATTAGGAACGGTAAACAGATCACTGTACTCATTTGGACAGGTATTAGGAACGGTTTCAGAACGGGAGGGTATCCATTGCAATGAGAGACGGTCCTAATAAATAGGAATGGGAGGAGGACGACCGTTCCAAAATAGAAACGGTTGTTGGGATACAATCATTTTACCGTTCCTAACTACCTTTGTATGTATGAATTTGTAATTTTTTTATTTGGAACACCTTATAAATTATTGGAACGGTCATATCGAAAGAAATACGCGCAATTAGGAACGGTAGTTAGAACACATTTTGAAATTATCAGCATACGTTGAAGATACAATTTAGCACTGTATCTGGAATACATCTGGTGACGGTTGCTTGTGCACCTTAGGAACGGTTATTGGAATACATTTGGACCCAATTTTTAGGAACGGATTTTGCACTCCTAATTTGGAATACGATATTGGAACGGTGTTTGGTATTGTATTTAGAACGAAAACCTAACCACGAAAGTATTGAATTTGGAATACATGTAGGAACGGTCAGTCCATAATTTGGAATTTTAATTTTACCCGTGTATAGGAACGGTTATGTATAAAATTGGAACGGTCAGTCCATAATTTGAAATTTATTTTTACCCGGTAATAGGAACGGCCACTTCTTCTAAACAGTCACACATTGGAACGATTTGTGAGCGCCCCATCACCGTCGCAGGTACCGTTCCTAAATAAAGAATTATTATTATTTTTTTGTTATAATTATTATCATTAAAATATATATTAAATTATTAATAATATTTTTGAATTTGGTTTTATAATTATTATTTAAATATGAAAAAATGAATAACTTAGAAATAAAAATGATACTAAATGCTATTATCCAATTTAATTACAAAAAAAAAGTCGTAAATATAGTCCTCGTCCATCTCGTCAACGTCTGGGAGGGGGGTCTCTAGGAGGCCGTGACGGGCCGGCGTCGGAGTGACTAGTCTGTAGGGCCTTCATCATGCCCATCATGTCCACCATCACCTCCTCGAGGCGGACCATCCGACCCTTCAGGTTTGCCGAAGGCTCTGGCGCTGGCGCTGGCGATGGCAGTGGTGATGGCGAGGTAACGGTCTGGCTAAGATTGTGGGCCTCAGAACCAAGATCGAATACTCGGCCCTTGTTCTTGCCCCCGACGCAAGCCAGCCACATCTCCTGTTCAATCTGCGCCACCGAGCCCTCTGATTCGGCCGGAGCATCCCCAGAATTGGTCGTGGCCTGAGACTGGTGATCCTCCAGCATCTTCTGAAATATCTCCTGCAAAAATAGTTAGAATAAATTAGAATATTTTCAAACATTAAAAAAAATAAAAGAGAATATGAAATGTACAACTTACCGCCACCTCTGCTGCCCTCGGCCCGCTCCAGCCGCCGTCGGCCTTCTTCTTGTAGCATTTGGAGAATAACTCCATCTGCTTCACTGGCCGGCCGAGCTCCTCCTCCTGTAAAAAGAAATTGGAAACGGTTATTACAAATTTAATTTAATAATAATAAATAATTTAAATAATATTAAACATCTTACCATCTTCCGCTTGTGCATACCGACGGAGACAGAACCCCCGCGGTACACAGGAGCGGATGCGGCCGGGTTGGTGGACCGGTTCGCATTGTTCTTCGCGCACTCCTCCTTGAACTCCGAGGAGTCCCAGTACAGGAGGAGTTGTCGCCAGACCTCGTTCGCCAGCCATAGAGGCTTCTACAAGGACTGTCTAGCGAGGACGAACTTCTTTCGGAGGAACTTCCCGCCCAGACGTGAAAGATCTTGAACATCGCCTTCGTCGTCGCAGTCCACCAGTACGTCATCTGTATTAAATATATATATATATATATATGAGAAATGAAAATTTTAAAATATTTATAATAAAAATTTAATTAATAAATAAAATTAACCTTACCTTGAGGCTCTCAAACTAGAAATGCTGGTGCTCTGGCGGCACCTTACGCAAACATCCCCAAGAGTGGGGATAGTGTCCTCACACCACCGCGTTGATGCGCTTGTGTATCTTCCGATCCCTCCTAAAATTATATAATAATTAGTGTCAAATTAAAATAATAATTAAAATTACAAAAAAAATTAAAAAAATGTAAATATACCTCGCGTCGGCGAGGGTGATGGACTGGCGCGCGGATGGTGGCGGGAGTGGTGGGGCCGGTGGGGGTGGTGGTGGTGGGGCAGCCCGGTAATTGATATGTTCGATTTTCCATATAAAGAATCAAGGGGGGAGTTACAACAAAATGAACTGGAGAGTAATTATAAGAACAATGAGAAAAAAGGGGGACATATATATAGAAAATATTGGAACGGGCATTGGAGTATTATTTAGAACACAAAACTAGCCGTTTAAATATAGCTGTTGTTCCAGCTTTAGGAACGATCGCAGGTGGGGTGATATGAACGATAATATTACCGTTGTAATATAGCTGTTAGGACATATTAGGAATGGTATGAGGCACACGCAACAAGACCGTTCCTAATTGGAGCATAATTGGGAACAGTAATTGTAACAATATTGCACTTACTATATACCCACAATTTGATACGGTAATTGCATTATATTTTTACCCATGGCGTAAAAGGGTCTTATGTAGAACTACATGTTGGAACGGTCAGCTGACCGGTCCAAATAGACATGGCCCTAGGAACCCATATAGGAACGGTAAGTGTTCCCGGTCGACTAACTGTTCCCAATTTCACACATGTGTTCCAAATTGAAGTCCAAAATATATCAAGTCCTTTTTAGGAACGGTAATAGGTGTACAAATTGGCCCACATATGTTGGCACGCGAATAGGAACGGTCGTGCCGTTCCTATTAATTTGAATTATAATTACCACGACAGTGACGTCATCAACGGTTTCCCGTTCCACAATAGTTTCATTTACCATTTCTATTTGGAACGAGCGTCTATATCCGTTCCAATTTCCACTTTTTTTACTCAAATTTATAAATCATTTGTCCATATTTTTTTCTTGTCTCGCAATTATTTTTCCAGACACGAAAATTTGTGTGAACAAATTTCTGGCACGCCCAGTGGGACAATCTCTGCCCCTCATCTCTTCCTCCTACGTCAAAGTTCAAGTCCTCCATCACATCCAAACGCTCAATGGCGCCCAAGAAGGATCAAGTCACCATCGATGCTACTACCGCCGGTCAATCCTCCACGGGGGGCAAGATTGTTGACGCACCCCTTCAGATGGTTCAAACTCGACAAGTCCTACCGAAATCAACTCCAAGTCCACGCATTTCGCTATCGTCCCCGCCAAGATGGCCGACGCGACTGCAATGGAGGGACAACTAGCACAAATGGTTGAAGCCATTGCTAATCTCCAGAAGATCATCGAGGAAAAAGACCGCCAAATCGCCCAATTGATGAGCGACCAAGAGCACACGAACGTTGAACAAACCTAGGACAGTCACAAGCATGCCTCCTTCTCGAACCATGTTGAAAGCGAGAAGCAAGTGGATAAAGCACCACCGACGTATGACTTCATGCAAAAGTCTTCACATTCTGAAACATCTATTGCTACATGGTCTGTGCAACAATTGCAGGAGATGATCGCCAACACCATCAAAGCCCAATACGGCGAAACGACCCAAAGCTCGGACGCGTATTCAAAACCTTATACCAAGCACATCGACGCCCTGAGGATGCCAATGGGATACCTACCGCCGGAACTGCGACAATTCGATGGAAAAGGTAACCCAAAACAACACATCATTCACTTCATCGAGACATGCAATGACGCCGTCACCGACGGTGACCTCTTGGTGAAGCAGTTCGTCCGATTGCTTAAAGGGAACGCTTTCGATTGGTATGTCGATCTACAGCCTGAGTCAATTGAAAGTTGGGACGAGATGGAAAGACAATTCTTAAACCGATTCTACAGCACCTGCCGGACGGTGAGCATGTATGAACTTACCAACGCAAGACAATGGAAGGACGAGCCAGTCATCGACTATATCAACCGTTGGCGCGCTCTAAGTCTGAGTTGCAAAGACAAACTTTCAGAGGCCTCGACGATAGAAATATGCATCCAAGGTATGCATTGGGGTATTGTTTACATCTTGCAGGGGATCAAGCCAAGAAGCTTTGAGGAGTTGGCTACCCGCGCGCATAACATGGAGATAAGCATCGCTAATCATAAATCTAAATTCCCAATTGACTACCAAAAGAAGGAGTCAAAAGAGGATGAATACTTCGTCAAACATGACGTCGAAGAGTCCATGGCTATCAAAACAACTCATGTGAAGTTTCCTCCAAGCGAGAGAATGAGCGAAAGGCCTCAAAAAACAAAATACCACGTTACAAGGTTTGGCTCACTTTGGGTGACGAAGACACGACGAGCACGAACATCGCCAGCGTCATTCCAACAAATAACTTGCATATTTTGGAAAGCGAAGAAGAAGCTCTACGGGAGAGCACCAAAACTTCAATTTGGATAGTCTTGAGCCTATACAAGTGGAGGCCTCTGATGCTGACATGAAGCCCTTCACCAAGGTGGAATACGCTGTTGACGCCAAGCCCTACCTCGAGAGAAATGAGATGCAAGAACCAACACCTTTAATGATCTCAGTCTGTCAACCAAGTAAGGGGGCATACTCCAAACCCATTCCTTCAGAAAGCGATGATGAAAAGCTTGGCAAATTGACCATCGGTGAAGTGCTGACAAGCAAAATTCATAAGTCAAAGAAGCCACCTTACTCGCCAGTATTCCCCTATGTGGTTCGGTCCGACGACAAAGACAAACAAAGCTCGTCACAAGACCATGCTCCTCCACTATCCAAAGGAATCAAACAACAAAGTAAGGTGAAATCCAATGACCCTCAAGGTGCCAAGGTTGAACTAATCAAGCCCATCACCGGTATACACTCGTTGGACTCAAGTAAACTACTTCTGTTGAAAAATCAACCTGAAGAAATGTCGGGGGCATTCAGCTCAAAAGCTTACCACCTCTTGGCGAAAGCAGAATACAACTTCTCTGCCCATATCGACTCAGCAAGTTAAATCCCGAGTTGACTAGTGAAAAGATCCATGGATTGACTGAAGCACAACACGAGTTGAGAAGACAAGGCTTCCGTGTTAACCAACGACGCACTGGCTTGGGCTTCACTCCGACGGACTTGTGCGCGATCACCTCGAAGATGGTCTTGCACGACAGCTGAAGAAAAGAAGTCAACGTGACCCAAACAAGTCGATAGAAAAAGTTGAAAATCAAGCACTTCACTTTCTCGGCTAAATCATCCCTTCATTTGACTCCGACGCCTTGCAAATAAGAAAACACTTCCCATCCATCAGTTTCTATGAAGACTTTGACTTCTTCAAAAAGAGATTCAAGACGCTCCTTTCCGATACGAAAGAAAAGTTCATGAGGTCGCTATAAACTTGTCGATGAGTATAACGTGCACGGTAAAAAACAAATTTCTTCTTTTGACTTGATCTTCTTAGTCGCCACCTCCCTCTAAAGGAAAGTCAAAGTCAAGTTTTTCTCTGGCATCACGAAGAAATGAGTTGATGGACTCCTCCTTGCGTTGTAGTTCCTCGAGTTGTCTCTTCAATACGCTTTGTTGGTTGACAACTTGGAGAATCTCGGCTTCAAGACTCCTCACCTTATCCTCATGCTCCTTCTCTTGTGCTTCGATAGTCAAAAGATCACCTTTGGCAAGTGAGAGAGACTTCTCATAAACCTCCCGCGTGATCTTCTGAGTAAATTCCAACTTGGTCTTCGTGTAATTGGAAGCGTCGTCAAAGAAGACACTCAAGTGACTCTCTAAAAGGGATACATCCTTCATGTAGACGGCCATCTCCTTGATCAAAGCATCAACAACTTGTCTCACCTCCGAAAGTCGTTCAAGGGGGGTCATCACGATCTTTTGGCATATGTGTTCCCAATAGAACTTGAGCAACACCTGCTCCGCCTCCATTTTGATAACTTGAGGGCAGAAATCATGGGAAGAAGGTGGAGCCTCAAAAGTCTTCTTTGGCTTATTCAAGACATCTTCATCAGGGGGTAACTTCTCCGTGATGGCCGGTAGCACAATCTTCGGGACGTTTGCTAGAAGTTTCGACGGAAAGAGGCTCATCTCTTGGAATAGGTTGCAATTCACCATGCAAAGCTGCGTTCACGTTGGGCAAATTAGATGCACTAGTCCCGTTCACCGAGCCTATGCTACCTTCGGGAGTTATGGGAACCCCTCCTTTAAGACCAGCAAGCTGAAACAATAACAAAAAATTGAGTATTACATAAACATAAGAGAAAAATATCAAGAAAAGAGAGGGATAATAAAGGATAATATAGTGAAAGTGATGTGGCGATATATTTACGCAGAGCGCCAACCCGTCTAAGGCATGAAAGAACTTGGAACGTCCTCAAAGAACGAAATATTCACACTAATTGCATCTAAGTCAAAAACCTTCTCAAGTGGTTGAGGATTGCTAAGTTGATCGTTCGAGATGGACAACACGGAGATCACATCATTTTCACCGGACAAAACACCAACGGGAGTGTCCACAAGTACGTTGTGTCTTCGCTTGGGAGCGGCAGTGGTGGTCCTCGTCCCATCGATATTGACAGCAGGGATGGCTCGATCGTCTTTGGTTCTCCAAACTAGGGGGATGATTGAGTTTAAGAACAACTCTTGTATTCTTCTCGGGGTGAATCCTATTGCACTTGGTCCACCACTCCATATATTCCTTTGTGACGAGGGGGGATGAAGAAATGCTGCCGGGAATAAAAATTTTGGATGAAGTACTGGACAAAGTGAAAGATTGCCAAAGTCGCTCAAGTTCCTTCAAGTTGCAAGTCAAGATCTCCTTTTTCAAACGCCCCGGAACGTCTTGGCAGAAACCAAATTGGCGGCTAAAGCAATGGTGACCGTAAACTTCAACAATGGAATTCGCCTCAATCCGAAGTGTCAAGTTACTAGAGCGCAAAGCGACGAAGAGGTCCTTGTAGGTGTTCGATAAGCTCGTATCATCTACCAACAAAGTGGGACCTTGATGATGGAAGTGCACATACAAAAGCCTCGAAAGATTGATGCGATGAAATAAGTTGCGTGCCTCGGCAGGTTCAAAGTGTCTAGCCATGTTCTCCCCCGCGTACTTCACCATTTGGGCTCCAATGGGTTCAAGCTTGCGTGGGAAGTGAGTCTGAAGATAACGTCCAATCCAACTATACACATAGTGAATGGTAAAGACGGCGGAAGACTCGAACAAATTCATGGAAGTGGACATGTCCCTAAAGCCTCGATAGATGCTCGCCAAGACGGGGATAGCCAAAGAAAAACATTCACCATGAGTCATTCTACTTGCAACTTTGAAAACGGAAGCACGTACCTTACCAACTTTGCCGTGTGGAAGGACAAAGCTACATAGCCGACACGAGAGAAAAGCCGCCACATAGGTCTCGTCTCGTATGTCCTCCGGAATTTGCTAAAAGGCTCGTCATAATCCTTGCTCCGAGGTAGGTTCAAAGCGTCGACGTCACTACTAGGATTACGAGAAAGCTTGGGCTCGTTGACTCTCTTCCGAGAAGAACGTAGAGGGGGCACTGCGTAGCGAAGAGGTCCTTTAAACCAAAAGCTGACCCAATCAGAAACGAGTACTCCATTCGTGTCTTTGGGAAGACGGTGGTACGCCAAAAGCAAGTACTTGCAGCTTCGTGGAACGGAGGGCTTACACGCTTCATCGCCTAGCAAGTCCTTGGAAGAAGGGACGACCTCGTCGTAAAATTCTCCAGTCACGGGTAACCCACAAAGTCCACGGATGTCCCACAAGGAAATGGATATCTCTCTGACGTCGGCATGTAAAGTATTCATAGAAGGGCACCATAGCTCAAGGAAGGCTTGGAGAACATGCTTGTTGCAGACGTACGTGAAAAGAGATGCGTGCACGGCTGCGTGAATCTTGACGGCATGAAGAATGGTCGCGTGGTGGCCAAGCACGTCTTCAATCCACCCCCAATAACCGGGGTAAAAGGATACTTCACCATACTTTGATTGAGGAGTCCTCCATGAAGTCCCGTTGGTGGCAAGGTGGCGGTTCGGAAGAACAAACTCAATATCGGCCTTGACGTCATGAAGAGAAGACTTGAGAAACAATACCTTGGCTTGAGAAGAAACGTTCGAACGAGGGTCAAGCGTGTCTTTCGTCACCTCTTCGGACCACTCATGAAGATGCATGGATTTGGACAAAGAACGAGACTTGGAGGGACGGGTGACATTGGCCGGCTCATGAACGCATAGGGTAGTGCCTTTCACCTTGAGATTGTCCTTGCCGCTTTGGATGGCGATGCTTGGGAACGGCTAAGTACAATCTTCGAAGTCCATGTCTGAAAATTAAAAATATATATATATATATATATATGAATAAATTAGAAGCCAAGGAATATGTGTACGTGTGCATATGCATAAAACTGCGTTGCATGAGCAAGAATGCAAAGGGCACTCCTCATTGACAATTTCACAAACACGTGGCGGGCGGAGTCGGTCATGACGCTTGTGTTAGAAATTGGGATGATGTACTCACCAATTCAAGACAAAAACAACACAAACAACAAACAATTACGTCAATGGAAGCAATGGTATCGCGGAAAATTCACCCAAGCTCATTCGGTTGGTGAAAATCAAAAGCCAAAGTCATCCTTTTATAGTGGTTTTTCATGAAAGATTGTTGGAAAATTTCCATACTTCTCAAATTCTGAAGAAGAAGAAAGAAGATCACGAGAACAGAAACTCAATCGTTGATTGCCATAAATATGTGATACTAAGCTTCTGTCCCTAGTTTCTCAAAGAAATCCAGCGACTGAGAGTTGGCAAAGGAAATATGGAAAGTATGATTATGTTTCTGTAACCGTGTACTAAAAAAAAGGAAAGAATGGTAGATATTGGACCTTAGGTGGTCACTTTGCAAAAGGAAAAAAGAATTATAGTCGTGGGTCTGTTGCTGCAAGTTTGTAAAAGGAAAAGAGAAACATGAATTTTGATTATGTTGCCAAAAAACAAGATGTTCTCAAAAATCAACAAAAGCTTGTATGACTTGGCTTGTGGTGGACTTTTGCAAGCTTAAAAAGAGATTAAAAAAAAAAGAGTGAAGGAAAATAAGAAAAGACCTCGCGGAAGATCGATTCGGTGAAGAAATGTTGCTCTGTTTCTTTTTTTTTTTTTTCTGAAGTAAGTGGACGCAGGCTGAGTAAAGAATTAAAGAGACAATGGTTTGGGCCTTTTGTGTGATCTGAGCTTTTGATAGGCCCATATGAAAAAAAATTGAAGAAGGGAAGAAGAAACAAAAAAAAAAAAAAAGAGAAATCAAACAACTTCAAGTCACGCCTTCGACAACAATTGGCATGTTCTTCGCCGAGCCTTGAAGTGGGGGCATCTGTTGACGTTAAAATTTTGGAATAAATTACCAATTAAAACCCAAAATAAATTGGCTAATAATTGGGTTCCAAGCAAAGTCCATAATAAATTTGGGCTTGTCGTGAAAGAAATTAAATTCATAAGCCCATATTAAATTTGGGTCTTATGAATTTTTATTGGTCAATCCAAAATAAATATAAATTCATTATTTTGGGTTGGCTGAATCGGGCCAGGTACTTGTTCAAGAATGCAGTCCATCAGAAGACTAGTCCATGTCAAAGCCCAGGGTGATAAAGTCCAATGGAAGAGTCCAAGCTACTAAAGCCCAACTCATGCCTATAAATAGGAGCCTCAACCTCACAAGAAGGGGTTCCATAGAACATTGGAGCACAAGACAAGAAGCCACTCCATACAACACAAGAAATTCAAAGGGACCCAAGTCCAAAAGTTCTCTGCCACAACGAAGATCCACGACCACGAAGGTTTCACGTCTTCCTCGGAATCAAATTCATCATGCCTTGATACCAAATTTTAAGGTAATACGTAGTTCACTCCACAAATCCGGAGGAGATTACACATCAACATCCAAGAATAAGCTTCAAGCCCTTGGATCAACATTTGGAAGGAAGAATCAGGGGATTACATCCAAATTAGAGATTGTATCCAGTTTTTTTACTCAAATTAATAAATCATTTGTCCATATTTTTTTCTTATCTCGTAGTTATTTTTGCAGACACAAAAATTTGTGTGAACAATATTATGAAAAAATACAATACATTGATAAAGTTAGCAAATAAATAATGAAAAATAATATTTAAAAATAAAATATAAAAAATAATACATTAACATGTTAATTGCAAACAGGATTTCAATAGTATAATTATATGCTTCACAAATAAAGTTTTTCAATCAGTATAATGGATGGAAATTTTCATAGAACTCTATGACATATTTATAGATTGAATATTCATAGAATTTTTCTTATTCTTTTACTTCATAGTTATTTGTTTACATTTTTAATTTGATTTAAAATAAAATAAATAGCACCACAATCTATAAATTTTCTAAAATATTTTAGAATATATATATATATGATCTAATTATCAAGATCGAGTTCACATGAACTAGTTTTGTTTTAATTTTAAATTGAACTAGAGGACAGAGCAAAAAAAAAGCAAATTACTTTATCAAAGATGAAAGTATAAATTAGTTTCTTTTTTACATCCCTTCATAACATCATAGAAGTAAAAATAATATAAAAACAACTGGAATGGGTCGAGATAGAAGAATACTGTAGTCATCATTAAAATAAAATAACTAAATTTAAAATCTAAATATATATAGTTGTTGCTATTGAAATATAATTAAAATAAACTATTGGGCATCTATATATAAAATATAATTATTTCGATACTAAAGGTATATTAAACTTGAATATTTTTTTTCTTAAATATGAATAACAATTGGTATATCAATCAATTTTAAAAACATTTAGAAACAAAAAGAGAAAAATATGGCGTATTAGTTATATTACAAAAATAAGGAAAGTCAAATGCTACATAAATATTAAAATGATAACAATTAAAATTAAGATTTTTAAATAATTTTATACTAACACATTACAGATAGTATAATTATATTTCCATATTAAAGTAAATTAACAAACTTTGAGGATCAACTTAGTAACAATAAAGATTGAAAATGAGTTAACTATGTTGAAACTAGAAATAAAAGATGATAAACAAATAAATCAAATTAACTTAAAAGTTTAAAAAGTGTGAGTACTAAGAAAAAAAGTTGATATATGAAAATAACAGTATTAGATAATCCTAAAAGCACATTATTAGTTTAACGTCTATTGATTTTTATATTAATAGCATAAAAGTATTACAACAAAAAATATGACATAAAACATTAAATTGTAATATAATATATTATTGAATATGAAACATATTATTGTTAGAATAGGTGACCAGAAAGTCAAATTAGATTGGTTGTTCTGGGAACTATTCATCGATCTTTATCAAAGTAATATTATACTGATGGATAAAGTAAGTATTCATCACTGGCAAAATGTGTTTGTTGTGCTTACTACTTACATTGAATGTCGTTTCAATGTCACAACAAATGCCCACAGACTGATTGGTTAAACCCGTTTAAGTTGAGCTGCGCATAGGTTGGCTGCTATGAAACCAACTCCTTGAGGGTCGGTCTGAAACGTTCCAAGTCGAGGACCTCGAGACTGGGCCTCGAGTACCCTATAGATACTTGCACTAAGTATTGCATTCACTAGGTGAATGTCGAGTTTCATCGGTGCCAGACGTAGGTTGTCTATGCAATTTTAGTGGGTTAGTTGGCAAGGTAGTCGACTGACTGAACTGACTCGCGGGAATCGTCCTATGGAAGCCTTGGAGTCTTGGTCAGTATGACTGGAATTCCCGATTCTGATAGTACGGGATTAGTCCTCGAACTTGAGGAATCATGGCAGTCGCATGCATATGAAGGTTGTATCTTGGATCTGGCGAGAGGTGACCGTGTCTTTGATATGGTCATTATAAGTCTTGTCCAGTGCAGTCGGAGTATGTAGTGAGGACGGTGGATTCCAATAGAGAATCTGTCCCCTGTCAGTATTTGACAGCTATGTCTCCTATGCGCTCTGAGATGGTTTCGACTCATTAAGTCTACGGCCGTAGCGATTGATCGAGTAGGGAATGGTTCCCTAGGTCGATCAATTGAGTAAACGCGTCTCGAGTTTGTAGCATAGTTGCCTAGTCCAGGATGGGAACCGACACCCAATTCCATGCCCTAAACTAAGACCGGGAGATGGTCAACGGAAGGACTGTATCTGTATGGAATTCGGAGCCTAAATGTTCACGCCAACATTCACCTAGTCTCTAGTGCCATGGACCGTTGCTAGACGGCCACCCATAGTAACGGGCATTTCTGATTAATGGTTAATCAGAAATAATTAGTTAAATTAGATTTAATTAATCAATTGTGTTGGACACAAGCCCAAGTCTAGCTGAGGGTGAACCTAAAGAGTCACACACAAATCACTATGGAAGTAGTGGAATTCATTTGAAATTAATTCTGGAAGAAGTGAATTAATTAATTGGATTAAATTAATTCAAGGAGAATATAAATGATTGGATCATTTATTGAGAAAATCCATTGGATGGATGCCCAAGAATTAATTAATTGGATTAATTAATTTTGGGCTTAATACCTTTAACTTAATTGGATTTTGTTTAATTAATTGATTGGATCAATTAATTAGTGTTTGAGCTTATGTTTATTTAATTGGATTAAATAAACTTTTGGAGTTCAATAAGGTTTAAAATTAATTGGATTAATTTAAAACCCATGTTCAAGCATATGTTTCTGTATGTTATGATGCTTTTGAATACACCGAACGCCTGGGAATTCAAAGGGAACACCCCTTTGAAATCGTTTTTAAATTTCTTTTATTTTATGCTTCCGCCGCATTCCCGGACCGTGCCGATTCTTTCAATTATACCAAGCAGATGCATTTGAATAAGATCAAGAAGTCAAACTAAAAATATGAAATTAAAAAAATTGAAATATAAAGATGAAAATAAAATTTTATGCAATAATATTTTAAAATTTAGAAGTTAATAACACATGTAAATAATACTTTGGCAATATTAGATAATCCTAAATGCACACAAAATTAATTAGTCAAAGCTCTTAATTTTAGATTATTTTACAAGAAATTCTAATTTTATAAAATTGATCGGTTTTATTTGTAGTTTTCGTATACCTATTTCCTATTTTTCAAAATTTTATTTTATTGTTAATTTGTTTATTATCTTTGTATATGTTTTTTTGTCATATTTTATTAACTTTTTTTTATTGTTTTTCTTTCTGCAAGAAGGAACAAAAGTTTATTTAGTGCTAACAGCTACATATTTTATTTTATATTTATTTGCATGGTTCACATTAATCTAAAATTTAATTTTTATCGGAAAAATGAGCACCGCAAAATGCCCTATTCTTCCTTTTTCATGCGATATTTTTCGAACATGTTCTTGGGCAAAAAATTATCAACCAGCTTAATGAGGTCGAGTGCAGGTTCGTCCTTCATACACCCACCGCCAGTGGATGTGGAAATCAAGGCTTCCTTATTAGCATTCTTCCAAAACCAAAGCGCTGCGACTTGTATTGTGCAATCGACATGCTCCAAGACCTCCAGCTGCTTTACCGCCCATTCATCTCCGTAGCTCTTTTTGTTTTGATGTGCTGTGACATTCATTCTCTTGGGACTCGGCATATTTATTCTCACCCTTTGTTTCGTGACTCCCCAAAACCGCTGAATCCGTTGGCCGCCGAAGCAGCCGACAACAGTTAAGAAGGGGAAGATTCCGGTCTTTGGAGAGTTATTCGGTGCGTTGAAGACTTGCCCAGGACGATGTGGATTTTGATGTTGGTGACGTGTTCTCAACTGGGTTGCTTGGTTCCCGTTCCTGTTATTCGACACCGATTGGATGGGGAAGGAGGTGTACAGGAGGAAACGTGGGAACAAAGCTGTACGATCAAGGAGTAACGCGCGGGTGCATTGGGGCTGATGATTAACTCTATAGTGTTGGGGCTTCGCTTCTCTTGGGGTACAGTTCTTGGTGCGTAGGCCTCGCCAGGTTAAGAAATTGTGGGGTGCGGTCAAACTTTTTGTTGGCAGTTTGTTTGGCCATGACTGTTTTTGATCACCAAGTTGGCGGAGCACGGCCGACCGTCCACCTGGTGCCACTAAATCGCCGTTGGTGGGTATAAAGGTTGGAGCTTTGGCCCTTTTCGCCGTCCTTGGCATTCCTCTAGCGGTGAGTTTCATAATCCGATCATATTTTCAAATCATGAATTAGTAAGATACTCCACATGTTATATTTATTTTAAACAACTTAAATCCTAGAATTCAAACAATACATACAATTAAACTCGCATATATATTTTCTCACATGAAAAGACATCTATAAAAATTTATCAATGCAAAAAACTAAGTTGATTTAATTTTATGCGCCAGTTATTATAAAATTTTGAGTGTGAACACAACAAAAAAGGTTACTAATAGATTTGGCAAATAATTGGGTGTGGATTAGAACATAAATTTTGTATATAATGCTCAAATTTAGCATATAGCTATATATCCCAACAAGAAAAGATTGTGTTCTTTTGGTTGTTGTACATATTGTCAAAGCATCCCATATGTAGTTTGGCTAAATAATGCTTGGCCAATTGAAAGTTCTATCCGTGTTGATTGGGTTCTTAATGGGCACTTATCAAATCCACTTAAACCCCCTTCTCTAAAACAACATTTATTTATTCTTGTTTAGGTAACTTACATCATTCCATTTGCTTTGGCTTCCATATTTTCCAGTAATTCTGGTTCAGGACAAGGTAAAATTAAATCTTTGTTTCTTTTTTTTTTTTTGGTGTTTCAATAAAGATTCTTTTCAGTTTATTGTTCTTAGCTAAATTGTGATTAATCATAACAGGTCTTGTCGCTGGAGTTCTAAATCTTGCAATAGTCATACCACAGGTAATATTTTATTGGGATAATTACATTTCCAGTAACATGTCAAATAGTTGAGATCAAATTGGATAGATTTGTATGTATCTTCCCATTTGTTTGTTTCTTGCAGATGGTGGTGTCTGTGGCTAGTGGACCGTGGAATCAATTATTTGGAGGCGGTAACTTACCAGCGTTCGTGTTGGGTGCGGCGGCAGCCGCTGTGAGTGGTATTTTATCCCGTCATGCTACCATCACCGCCTGATGATGTTTGCAACTAAGGCAGCCGTCGGAGGATTTCACTGAAACGTTTATGTTTGTATTTTTTGTAATGAACTGACAAAATGTCCTTGTGCACTATAAATTAAAATTTTATTTATTTTTAAATTTTTCTAAAAATTTTTATGGACTAAGTGGATATTTTTTTTTGTAGTTTTTTAAAATTTTCATCCATCTCGTAATTTGTTAGTGATATTAATGTTTTTTTTGTTTTGTATCATTTCAAATTCTTATTGTACATATGTACCTTAGATATAACTTATAAGTATATATAATAATATTTATTTTATTACTTTCAATATTGTTCATATATTATGTAGGAAAGAAAAAAGTGATACCGATGCTTTTTTTTTTTGGCCGGAAATTTGATTACGAAATGGATTATTTATTATGAATTGTATTTTTTTAAGAGAAATCCTCTCATGTCACAAGGTAATATATGACAATATCATTTATATCAATTTTATTTAAATAATTATTATTTTCTATTTTACAAAAACACATTTAATTAAATAAGAAAATATATATAGTATTTAAAATTTATAAAATAATTTTTCTCAATGTTCAAAAAACATGATAATGTTTAATGGTTATTTGCAAGATATTATTTAATAAATAAACTTAGTGAGTAATTCAATATTGAGTTTTATATAAGAAAACATTACCCCTAGAATCGTTGGAGATAGACGTCCCGCTTAACACGCTCACAAAAGAGCCAGAGTTGCCTGGCAACCCCAAGGCTGCCCCTAACACTATCCCTAAGTAGCTCATTGAACATAATTAAGTTGCACAAATAAAGGCAGCAGGAATCAGACATCACAATTTATTAGAGAAACACTTACAAATAAAGCAAAAAAGTAGTTGTACCTAGGGGCTCATCCAGATGGAACTCCTTGGGGCTTTATCCCGAAATGAAGCCTCTCTATCCACCAATCGGTTACAATCGTAGGGGTTGGAGTTCAGCCTCTTCGGAGGGTGGACAACTCCGCATTCCTTCCCCGGACAAAGAATGCCTTAATGGAAGGGACTTGTGACAGAAATTCCAACGAGTAGGGGGAAGGACATAAAAGAAACTCCCCCTCTAACGCTTGGAGACGTTCGGAGCAGGGAAGAAAATGAAACTCGTTGGTGGGAAGGCGGGGGGAGAAGTGGAAAATGCAAAAAGCTCAGACTTCTTCGATTGAAAGTAGGAGAAAAAAATCATTGTTTGTGGGAGAGACACCATCGTAATTAAAGACCATCGAAAAACTTGTCAGAAGACGAAAAGAGTTAGAAGCTAGTTGGTTTAAGGAACCCCAAAAATGCGAGAGGCGTCGGCGTAAAAGGAAGAAATGGGAAGGCAAAGACCTGCCCGGAACTAGGCAGTAAAAAAACATAAATAATTTGGGGGAAGGCATCTCAGGTTGACCTTGGTTGGGGGAGGAGTATTGCAAAACATTCAGGGATCCCATATTCCTCAATTAACCTATGTGCATTCGCATCTCTAAAAGACGAAGGGACCCTATCCACCAAAATAGGATTGACGGCCCTCGCTCCTCTCAGACGACCACCATCTATTCCTCTGACTCACTGAGCCCCTAGCCAGAGGCCACCAGCTCTTCTTTTTCCTCTCCCTCCCTCGAAGAGGCCTCTCCTGAAAGAAATCCGGTGCATCGTCCCGGGAATTGCGCGAATGCGGAAGCGCGGTAAAAATAAATATATTAAAATAAAAGGCATGCTTTTAATTTAAAGAAACACGCTCAAGGTGTGCCCTTGAGGTTCCCGGGCGTTCAAGTGTATCTCATGATCATAAAACAAATAAAGAAATCATGGAGGCCATAGAGTTGAAAATTAAAGAGGGACGAAAATCTTAAAACGAGACCACCCGTTGTCGTTTTCGTCTTCAACTGCTACTCGCTGTTGTTCTCCGTTTTGCACCAAGACCTCATTCTTGAGATCCTCCAAACGTGACACACGATCCACCCACGTATTCTTGCACGTCGTGCTAGCAACGAACAAGTATTATTTTTGGAGAGGATAGATCAACCACGCGTTATGATTTAACGGGATCGATCTTCCTTAGTTTCAATTGTTCCAAGAACAAAAGAACAAGAAAAATACTTTCTTGGTGAGAGAGAGAGAGGGGGGCGGACGAGAGAGGAGAGGAGAGAGTGTGTGTTGTGTGTGTGTTTTTCAAGAATCATCAATCTCATAAATGTTGGAAGCTATAGGTTTATATAGAGGAAGAGTTTAATCCTCTTTAAACTCAAAGTCTAAGTAACCTAATTTGACTAGGATTTTGACCTAGTCAAAGTCCTAGTCAAACTAGTGTTTGACCTAGTCAAACGAATCCTAGCCTTCCATCTTCCCTTTCCATCTCAACCGTTGATTTTAATTTAATGGAATATTTAAATTCTATTAAATATTCCAAAAGGCTAAAAGAATAAATATAATATAATATCAAATAGAAGGAATTAATTTCTCCAAGAAAATATAGGACCCGATTAAATCTAATTTAATCATTCATTTACTCCAATATTTAATTCCAAATTAAATACTAAGTGTGTGTGTGGATAGTGTGTGACTCTTTAGGTTCACCATTCAGCTAGACTTGGTCGGATTCCTAGAATCCGTCCGTTACCATGGGTGGCCATCTAGCAACGGTCCATGGCACTAGAGACTAGGTGAAATATTCGGGGATGAACATTTAGGCTCTAACAGTACATTTGTCCTTCTGTCTTCGGTCTCATCACTTAGAGTCTAGGACACGGAAAAAGCAGGTACCCATTTTGGACCTAAGTGTCGGTCTGTCCTTACTAAACGCCGCAAGGGAAACCTTTCCCTTCTGTTCAGTTACTGTGGCCACAGATTTTAGGGACAAGACACAGAGCATACATGAGACTCAACTGTCAATACCTTTTGACAGGAGACAGGTCCTTTCTTGGAAACTACTGTCACTCTGTACACCCGAGCTGCACTAGACATGGCTTATGACTACTCAAGAGTATTTTGGCAATCTCTCACCATATCTAAGATACAGACCTGATGCACAGGTAAACTCAGCAGTTCCTCAAGTCAAAGGACTTGGCCTGTACCGTTGGAACGGGAATACACGTCATACCTTGCTGACCATACTCAAGGTCCTCCGTAAGACGGTTCCCGCGAGTCACCTCAGTCAGCTGCTTCCTAGCATGCTGTCCTACTAACACTGCTCAGACGACCTTCGTCACCCGTCGATGAAATACGACAGCAGATGCTTAGTGCAAGTCTCAAAGGGAATCCCGGTGCCATTTTCGGGATTCCTTGACTTGGAGATTTTCGGACTGATTCGGTGAGACTGATTTCATGGACCTACCTCCAAGCGTAGTCCCAGTCCCGAAAACGTTACTCTGTCCGTGGGCTTTGTTTTTGCGTAGTGAACAGAAATGTAAATGCAGATAAGAACGTAAACAAAGTATTGCCATATGAATTTTCACTTCTTTATTCATAAATATTTTTATCAAATACCAAAGAATTGTCTAGACATAGGTTACATATTCCTGCCAAAATTGGCTTACATGGTCACCTATTCTAACAATCTCCCACTTGACCTTTAAAGCCAATTGCCCATATGCTTAATCCCATCTTCTCAAGATGTTGCGTATGAGCGCTCTGCGACATAGGCTTTGTCAGCGGGTCTGCTGTGTTGTCTGCCGAGTTGACTCGGTCCATCCGGACGTCACCTCTTCCTACCATTTCTCTAAGAAGATGGTAGCGTCTAAGAATATGTTGGAACGGTGATGAGATTTCTCAGTTCCTTTGCTTGCGCTAATAGCGCCGTTGTTATCACAGAAGATGACAACGGGCTCGGCGATGCTAGGCACCACACCCAACTCTTGGATGTAGTTTTCTCATCCAAACCGCTTCCTTAGCAGCTTCTGAAGCTGCTATGTATTCAACCTCTGTGGTGGAGTCAGCAATGGTTGCTTGCTTGGAACTTTTCCAAGCTACTACTCCTCCATTGAGTTTGAATACATACCCCGATTGAGACTTGGCATCATCGTCATCAGACTGGAAGCTAGCGTCGCTAAAGCCTTCCAGAATTAGTTCTCCATTGCCATAGACTAGGAACATTTCCTTAGTCCTTCTTAGGTACTTAAGGATGCCCTTAACAGCATTCCAATGTGCCTCTCCTGCGCAGGACTGATATCTGCTTGTCACGCTCAAAGCGTACGCAATGTCAGGCCTAGTGCAGTGGACCGCATATTGTATGCTACCTACGGCGGAGGCATAGGGGATGACTTTCATCTTTTCAAGTTCCTCATCAGTCTGTGGGGACTGTTTCTTGGATAACTTGATCCCATGCCTCATTGGAAGGAATCCTCGTTTGGAGTTTTCCATTCGATATCTCTTTAGGACTTTCTCCATATACGAGTTTTGGGTGAGTCCTAACATCCTTTTAGATCTGTCCCTGACAATCTGGATGCCTAGGATGTAGGAGGCTTCACCCAAGTCCTTCATGGAAAACTGGGTTGACAACCATGCTTTTGTGTTTCCTAACATTCTAACGTCATTACCAATGAGCAGAATGTCATCCACATAAAAGCACTAGGAACACTATTGAGCTCCCACTGACCTTCTTGTATACACAAGGGTCGGATTCGTTTTTGATGAAGTCATAACCCCGTATTACTTCATCAAAGCGAATGTTCCAACTTCGGGAGGCTTGTTTGAGGCCATAGATGGACTTCTGGAGACGACAGACTTTCTGTTCTTCTCCAGTGACCGTGAAACCCTGCGGCTGATCCATATAGATCTCTTCTTCAACCAAAACCGTTGAGGAAGGCCGTTTTCACGTCCATCTGCCATATCTCATAGTCATACCATGCTGCTATGGCGAGCAGAATCCGAATGGATTTAGCCATGGCTACTGGCGAGTAGGTATCCTCAAAATCGACCCCGGGTCGTTGAGTGTATCCCTTAGCTACAAGCCTAGCCTTGAAGGTTGTGACTTCTCCATCAACGCCAAGTTTGCGCTTGTAGACCCACTTACAGCCCACTGGCTTAACACCTTTCGGTGGATCTACGAGACTCCAAACTTGGTTCTCGCTCATGGAGTCCATTTCGGCTTTCATGGCCTCAAGCCATTTCCCGGAGTCGATGTCAGACATCGCTTCTCCATAAGTCTTAGAATCGTTATCCAAAAGATCAGTCGCACCTAGAAAGCCATATCTCACTGGAGGCCTGGACTCTCTAGTGGACCTACGGAGAACGGGAACGTCAGTGGTGACTGTGGGCGTTGACTGTATCGGAGCCGGTGGTTCAGGAACCGGGGCTGGCTGTTCCTGAGGCTGTCCTTCATGCCTAGCATGTTGGACTTCTCGAGGCTGGTCAGCCCTTCGGCTATCTATCCTGAAATCCTCTAAGTGAGGGTTCCACGGCCTCCTCTGATGGCTGGATTCCATCACTTGATTCTTCAAGGATCAGCTCATCAGGTTGGATATCCTCCGGGAAGCCTTGCTCCAAGAATACTGCATTTCTTGAAACAAACACCTTTTGTTCCAAGTGGTCATAAAAGTAATAACCCGCAGTTTCTTTAGGGTATCCAACGAACCTGCATAAGCTAGATCTAGATTCTAACTTATCTCCCACTAACCTCTTGATGTATGCGGGGCTACCCCACACTTTCAAGTAGTTGTAGGATGCAGGCTTGCCGTGCCATATCTCATATGGCGTTTGGGTCAATGTACTAGTAGGCGCTAAATTCAATAATTTGGCCGCTGTCTCTAGTGCATAGCCCCAAAACCATAAGGGCAATTTGGTAAAACTCATCATGGACCGAACCATGTCCAACAGGGTTCGATTCCTCCTTTCAGAGACACCATTTAACTGTGGTGTTCCTGGAGGTGTCCATTCTGATATTATACCATGTTCTTTTTAGATAATCTAGGAACTCCGTACTAAGGTATTCACCGCCTCGGTCCGACCGTAGGATTTTAATTTTGCAGTTGGTTTGGTTCTCCACTTCAAGTCTGAATTCTTTAAACCTCTCAAGAGCTTCAGACTTGAACCTCATCAGGTAAACATAACCATACCGTGAATGATCATCGGTGAAGGTTATGAAGTAGGAGAACCCACCTCGGGCCTGCGTCCTTAGTGGTCCACATACGTCTGTATGGACCAAGTCCAACAGACCTGTGGCAAGTCTGCTTTGTCCTACAAAGGGCTTCTTGGTCATTTTCCCTCTTAGACAGGACTCACAAGTTGGTAGATCGCTCAAGTCCCCAACCTCTAGGTTCTTTGAGTCTACCAACCTTTTCATCCTATCTTGGGATATGTGACCTAGCCTAGCGTGTCACAGACGTGCGTTCCCGTTATTATCTAATTTTCGTTTGTGTTGTGTATTGAGGACGAAATTCATTTGTTGCAAGATATAGAGTCCGTTATGCAATCTACCAAGTAGATGAGCAATTCCACACCTCATCAAATAAAAGTAGTTTTTATTGATTCTAAACTCATAACCATTATTGTCCAACAATGGAATGGAAATGATGTTTTTAATCATACTGGGTACAAAATAAACTTGCTCTAAATCTATGCTAATACTATCACTAATCACTAGAGTGGCGGATCCTACTGCTTCTGCCGAGATGGCCTTGCCATTCCCAAGCTTCAGGATCATGTCCCCGCTACCCAGTTTTCTGCTTCTTTTCAACACCTGCAAGTCATTGCAAATGTGAGCTCCACAGCCGGTATCTAATACCCAAGAGGCAGAACTAGTGACCATATTAACCTCAATCACATATATACCTTGGTTCGAGAAGCGTTTGGGGCACTCTCTCTTCCAATGCCCTTTCTCACGGCAGTTGATACATATGTCATATGCCTTCGACTGTTGCTTGCAGACAACCTTTCCCTTTCCTTTGCCTTTCCCCTCCTTGGCAATGGGAACACTCTTAGTGTTCGTAGCTGCTTTGACGACTTTTCCCTTCCCTTTCTTCTTCTTCCAACGTCCGGCACCCTTGCCTTTCGTATTAGAAGTCGAAGCACCTCCAAACAATACCGAAGGCGTGGACTTCTTAGTCGTTGCCTCGTATTGCACCAACATATTAATCAACTCATGAATGCCCTTCTCAAGTGCGTTCAGGTTGTAGTTGACGATAAATTGGTCAAAGGAGGGTGGGAGTGACTGAAGGATCACATCTATGTACGTTTCATTATCGAGACCTGCCTTTAGGTCCTCGAGCTTTTCCACCAGGGTAAGCATTTTAACCCCGTGCTCTTGTACAGAGGATCCTTCTGTCATTTTCGTTCCACAGAACGCCTTGGTCGCGACATACCTAGTATGCCGGTCCGGGACTGCATAGCAATCTTTAAGGCGAGCCATGATGGAAGGGACATCGTCTAGCCTTTCATATTGCTTCTGAATCTCATTGGTCATCGAAGCAAGTATGATGCTACGGACCTTTCGGTTATCCTTATGCCAAGTCTCGAACGTCTCACGTTCTTCTGGCGTGGATCCTTCCGGTAAGGTCCTAGGGAGAGGCTCGTCCATGACGTAGCCTTGGTTCTCGTAATCAAGGACTATCCTGAGATTGCGCAACCAGTCGTTGTAGTTTGTTCCATTGAATTTGTTTGTCTCAAGAATGGTGGAAAGTGGGTTCTTAGACATTTTAAATATCTACATTTTAGAAAATAGCGCGCGATCAGCAGAAAATAAAAGACGTTGGTTTGATAAAAAAATAATTAAATGCATGGACTTTAGTCATTTAATCCTCCCACTATTTGTACGAAAACACGGTACTCTCAAACATGGTTTTCGGAAATCCTTTCCAAGTGGGCTTGGGATCCACAGCGATTTTTCTCATACCCCGCTTTTACGATTCGCATGGAAAAGATCCTGTGGGAGGTATTCCATACCATTCTCGTTCCACGAGATTCCCAAGATTATTGCCTCACCCTTTCACATGATCCCGAGGACTCCAAGCGAATCATGTTAATTGGGCGTTAGACCCAACCCAATCGACCGAGCCACGGACCCACTGGTACCCCACGACTCGTGAGACAGGTAGCAGCAGCCCGCTTTTCGTTCATGACATAATGCAGCTTCCTTTAAGTACAATGACGTGCCACGACTCGTGAGACCACGCTATTGACCTAAAGCAGCTTCCTCACTATGCCATGGATTGGAAGGCATGGACAAACTCCTAGAGTTCATGTCCACTTTGTCTAGGGTCTAATATTTTGACATTGGTCCAACCAATGTGAGAGTAAGTAATGACAGAGATCCCAAATAAATAAATATCTACACATACATCCATAATGCGTAAATAAACCATCCATAGCAGTTATACGATAAATAAACAACCCATTCATTCATCATCATAACCACATGCAAAATTAAAGCCTAGCACGCCCCTGTTGGATGATCACGAGCCCGAATCCTATGTGACCCACTGAGCCCGCAGTGGATCTATGGTCAATCTAGGGTTGGTCCTATACTATTACATTAATAGTAACCCAATCATCATGCTGATGGGCCTTGGTCTCTTTTTCTCTTTCCTTCACTTCATGGAAAACTCCAAGGGACCTCCCATATGGGCTCTCCATGTGGTCCTTCCTTCTTCTCCACCAATTACAAAAAGGAAACCTCATTCCTAGTCTACTCTCATTACATATTAAAAAATAGAAACCCCAGCAAAAACCCGGGGGGAGTACATAAGGAGGGAGGTAGAATGCCTTATTATTCCAAGGCAACTAGAAAGAGAGAAGGAGAAAGCAGTAAAAGAGGCACACAGGCCCAACAGAAAATAAACCATACATTCGGTCTAGGGCTCGCGATCATCCATCTCCATCCAACACACATAATCACAAGATCCAATCATATAATTACATAATACCAACAACATATGATTTCCAATCATAAATATCCAAAATAATAAATAAATATGTGCACAACGTGTGAAAAAATAAAACACAAATATTGTTAATAATATTTTCTCGTTTTAGGAAAACCTTTCCTCATTATTTTAAGTAAAATAACCCCGGGATTCCAAATCCAATTTATTTTACTCCTAAAATAATGTCTTTTAGAAAATAGACATAATTGAACCAAAAACCGATTTTTCAGAATTAATTCAAAATTAAAACTGAAAATAAATTAAAAAACTAAGAGAAAAATACTGCTAGGGTTTTGAAACCCTAGCAGCAGCAGCAGCAGCAGCAGCAGCCGCCGCCGCCGCCGCCGGCGGCCCGCCGGCACGCGCACAGGGCAGCAGGCTCAGCCTGCCGCCCTTGCGCGCGCAGAGGCGCTGCCTGGCCGGGCGCGCGCGCGCAGGCCCCTTGCCTGCGTGCGCGCGTGCCAGGCCAGCAGCGCACTGCGCGGCCTGGCAATCCGGCAGGCCGCCGCGCGTGCAGGCTCCCCTACCTTGCGCGCGCGCTGGCCTGCAGGCTGCCGGCCGTGCCGTGCGCAGTGCGCGCGCAGACGCGCACTGGGCGCGCCTGGCGGCGCTGCCCCAGAGCGAGTCCGTGCGCGGACACGCAGGCGCGCGGCCTTGCGCGCGCGTGCGCCTGCGTGCAGCCTTCCTGGCTGCGCGCTGCCCCGCGCGCGACCGGCTGGGCGGGCGCGCGCAGGCCTCCCTTGCCTGCGCACGTCTGCCCTGCCGGCAGCGTGCGGCTGCGCGCGGCCAGCCCTCCCGGCTGGCCGGCTGCGTCGTTTCTCGTTTTCCGTTCAATTTTCCACCCCGTTTCCCAAGAAAAACAGAAAATTACCAACATTCATAAATTCACACAAATTAAAAGCAATAAAATCGACATGCTTAAAATCAAGAACGATCAAGATTTAATATAAAACATGCCAATATCACGTTTCATGCTTATAACGCACATAAACCCTAGGCCTATACACCGAACCGGGCTCTGATACCACTGAAAGAAATCCGGTGGATCGTCCCGGGAATTGCGCGAATGCGGAAGCGCGGTAAAAATAAACATATTAAAATAAAAGGCATGCTTTTAATTTAAAGAACACGCTCAAGGGGTGTGCCCTTAAGGTTCCCGGGCGTTCGATGTATCTCATGATCATAAAACAAATAAAGAAATCATGGAGGCCATAGAGTTGAAAATTAAAGAGGGACGAAAATCTTAAAACGAGACCTACCCGTTGTCGTTTTCGTCGTCAACTGCTACTCGCGTTGTTCCCCGTTTTGCACCAAGACCTCGTTCTTGAGATCCTCCAAATCGTGACACACGATCCACCCACGTATTCTTGCACGTCGTGCTAGCAACGAACAAGTATTATTTTGGAGAGGATAGATCAACCACGCGTTATGATTTAACGGGATCGATCTTCCTTAGTTCAATTGTTCCAAGAACAAAAGAACAAGAAATATACTTTCTTGGTGAGAGAGAGAGAGAGGGGGCGGACGAGAGAGGAGAGGAGAGAGTGTGTGTTGTGTGTGTGTTTTTCAAGAATCATCAATCTCATAAATGTTGGAAGCTAGAGGTTTATATAGAGGAAGAGTTTAATCCTCTTTACACTCAAACTCTAAGTAACCTAATTTGACTAGGATTTTGACCTAGTCAAACTAGTGTTTGACCTAGTCAAACGAATCCTAGCCTTCCATCTTCCCTTTCCATCTCAACCGTCGATTTTAATTTAATGGAATATTTAAATCCTATTAAATATTCCAAAAGGCTAAAAGAATAAATATAATATAATAAATTAATATTATAATTTATTCTAAGCCCATTAAATCAACCCTTTTAATAAATCCTATTTATTAATTTAATTCCTTTTATCAAATAGAAGGAATTAATTTCTCCAAGAAAATATAGGACCCGATTAAATCTAATTTAATCATTCCTTTACTCCAATATTTAACTCCAAATTAAATACTAAGTGTGTGTGGATAGTGTGTGACTCTTTAGGTTCACCATTCAGCTAGACTTGGTCGGATTCCTAGAATCCGTCCGTTACCATGGGTGGCCATCTAGCAACGGTCCATGGCACGAGAGACTAGGTGAAATATTCGGGGATGAACATTTAGGCTCTAACAGTACACTTGTCCTTCTGTCTTCGGTCTCATCACTTAGAGTCTAGGGCACGAAAAAAAGCAGGTACCCATTTTGGACCTAAGTGTCGGTCTCTCGGGGAGGGTGGACAACTCCGCATTCCTTCCCCGGACAGAGAATGCCTTAATGGAAGGGACTTGTGAGAGAAATTCCAACGAGTAGGGGGAAGGACATAAAAGAAACTCCCCTCTAGCGCTTGGAGACGTTCGGAGCAGGAAGAAAATGAAACTCGTGGTGGGAAGGCGGGGAGGGAGAAGTGGAAAATGCAAAGCTCAGACTTCTTCGATTGAAAGTAGGAGAAAAAAATCATTGTTTGTGGGAGAGACACCATCGTAATTAAAGACCATCGAAAACTTGTAAGAAAATGAAAAGAGTTAGAAGCTAGTTGGTTTAAGGAACCCCAAAAATGCGAGAGGCGTCGGCGTAAAAGGAAGAAATGGGAAGGCAAAGACCTGCCCCGGAAGGCAAAAATTTGGGGAAGGCATCTCAGGTCGACCTTGGGTTGGGGGAGGAGTATTGCAAAACATTCAGGGATCCCGTATTCCTCAATTAACCTATGTGCATTCGCATCTCTAAAAGACGAAGGGACCCTATCCACCAAAATAGGGTTGACGGCCCTCGCTCCCTCTCAGACGACCACCATCTGTTCCTCTGACTCACTGAGCCCCTAGCCAGAGGCCACCAGCTCTTCTTTTTCCTCTCCCTCCCTCGAAGAGGCCTCTCCCTCATTCCCTCCAGATTCCCCCTCTTAACGGGTCGGAAGGCTCACCAACCAAGCGGCGCTGCACAACAACCGCCCCCTCAAGCTCCACCACCGGGGCCCTCCACAGGAAGACAAGCGTGGGCTTGTTCCCCTCGAGGTCGCCTCCGAAAGATCCTCGAAAATCGGAGTCTCTCCCACAAATCAGCCGGACTCATCCGAGTACACTATTAAAATCAAGAAAAGGACACAGAAAAGTCCAAAAAGGAAGAAAGAAAAACATAAGTACAAAAGAATACAATGCAAAAGGAAAAAAAAAAAAAAACTTATGAGAATAATAGAACAAGAAATGAAAGTTCAAGAGCTCCAAAATTCTCTCTCCAAGATCGCGAGGGAGGGGAAGGAATGAAATAAGAGAGTGAAAAAGGCTACAATAAGGAAGGAGAAGGGAGTTAGGGCTATGATCACTCTGTAGGTAACCGCATCACATTGCGGTGGTTACACAACAACGGTCACCTACAGGAGCAGTTATCTTGAACTGATGTCCATTACGCCTGGAGACCGCGACCACATGCCTGTGCATCATTACAACTATAACTAGCTCAGTTTTCAAATTGCTCCTTTCAAAAAAACGTGCTCATACCAAGAAGGCGTATGACGTTCCCCTCGGGGCCTACTCGCACCTCCTTATAGTGAGCTCTTAAGCATGTTATCTTGGATCTCGCTGTTCTTTCTCTTGGAGAACGAATACTTAGTGACTAATTCTTTGAATTCTTTGAATAATTTTAAAGTCAAAGAATTTAAAATCGTCAATTTTAAATTGTGAACTACTTTTTTGTTGAAAATTAATAAATTTTAAAATTTTCTAATATAGAGTCATTTGAAATTCTTCATGCCAATTCTTCCCTCAAATCTAAATTCATTAATCCAAATATAACACAAGACAAGAAGTTAAAAAAAAAGTTAAAGAGAAGGGATAACGTGAAAAATCCCTTCTTGAAAAAAAAAAAAATGGTTTCAACTGATAATCTGTCCAACCCACTTTCCAGTTTCCACCTGTAGACTTGAGTTGACCAAGATCTGCCCACACAGACCAAACACTATATATTTTTGAAAGAAAATTTCTAAATTGATTTGTCATATTTAATTAAAATAGACATACAATACTTAAGTAATCTTTTCATAACTATATAATAAAAATTAGAAAATAAATGTCACTTGAACTATGCAAAATATATCAAGTCAAACTTATGTGTACTCCTAATGAAAATATTATACTTTGTAAGTTTAATTAAAAAATTAAAAGGTGTGTTTATGATGGTTAATGTACTTTACTTTTTTTAATAAAATAAAAATTTTGTTATTTATAATCTTTTAAGGCAATTCAATACGTCTTTTTGCAGAGGCTTTAGCTTAATAATTATTAATTAGTTAACTTCTTTATAAAAAAATTATTTTATTTGACTCTCAAAAGACCTTGAACAGATTTATGATACTACAAAATATTGCAAACCAAAATAAAATAAAAAAAGGGAATAAGTATTATTGATAAATTGTAGTTCATTTAATTTTTAACAGGTGAAAATAAATTATTAGTCTTATATCTCTATTAATAACTTATTAACTAACCTAATTAATAGTTATCCTCATCATAGTTGTTACCATCTTATTAGTAATTGCACTAAGAAAACTTTAATGTGTAATAAAAAAAAATTTAAAAGATTTATTGAACCATTCATATTTTTTAAATGCCAAAGACAATATTTATATATGGTTATGTGCCCATTTCTTTATTTTCTTTATTTTTTTTAGGACATACGTATATGTGGCAATGGTTTAAGAGTAAGCTTTTACACATTCAGATAATTTTTTACAATGAGCAATGTCTATAGTAATATTATTGAAAAGATTAAATTTTATACACTAATATTCTGTTCATGTTATATGATAGATGTATAAAAATCATATAACATGCAATAATCACACCTCAAATATTCAAATTACCTTTAAGCTCTTTCCACACAAAAATCTTTACTTTACAGCATAAGTGATTTAATTTATTCTCATTTGTCTTTTAACTTATTTTACTCTTAAAAATATTTGTTTTACATGATAATTCATTCAGTTAATTTCATTTATCTTTAACTAATTTTAACATGACCAGTGATCTAATTAATTATGATTTATATTTGTGCTATGAATCCATGCTAGGAATTTTCCAAATTCATTAAATTCTTTCAATTTTTATGAATTTTCATAGTCATTTTGTATTATACCATAAGGGTATATATATTTTTTATCTAATAAGTAATTATTTTTTTATGAATATCATATAAAAAATAAATAAATCAGTATAATGTGAAAAGTAATTAATAAGAGTAAATCACTATAAAAAAAATGCAGTAATTGCAACGGTAATAAGAATGGTTTTTTTTAATATTAGAAACGGTAAACAGATCACTGTAGTCAGTTGGACAGGTATTAGGAACGGTTTCAGAACGGGAGGGTATCCATTGCAATGAGAGACGGTCCTAATAAATAGGAATGGGAGGAGGACGACCGTTCCAAAATAGGAAACGGTTGTTGGGATACAATCATTTTACCGTTCCTAACTACCTTTGTATGTATGAATTTTGTAATTTTTTCATTTGAAACACCTTATAAATTATTGGAACGGTCATATCGAAAGAAATACGCGCAATTAGGACCGGTAGTTAGAACACATTTTGAAATTATCAGCATACGTTGAAGATACAATTTAGCACTGTATCTGGAATACATCTTGTGACGGTTGCTTGTGCACCTTAGGAATGGTTATTGGAATACATTTGGACCCAATTTTTAGGAACGGATTTTTCACTCCTAATTTGGAATACGATATTGGAACGGTGTTTGGTATTGTATTTAGAACGAAAACCTAACTACGAAAGTATTGAATTTGGAATACATGTAGAAACGGTCAGTCCATAATTTGAAATTTTTAATTTTACCCGTGTATAGGAACGGTTATGTATAAAATTGGAACGGTCAGTCCATAATTTGAAATTTATTTTTACCCGGTAATAGGAACGGCCACTTCTTCTAAACAGTCACACATTGGAACGATTTGTGAGCGCCCCATCACCGTCGCACGTACCGTTCCTAAAATAAAGAATTATTATTATTTTTTGTTATAATTATTATCATTAAAATATATATTAAATTATTAATAATATTTTTGAATTTGGTTTTATAATTATTATTTAAATATGAAAAAATGAATAACTTAGAAATAAAAATGATACTAAATGCTATTATCCAATTTAATTACAAAAAAAAGTCGTAAATATAGTCCTCGTCCATCTCGTCAACGTCTTGGGGGGGGTCTCTACGAGGCCGTGACGGGCTGGCGTCGGAGTGACTAGTCTGTAGGGCCTTCATCATGCCCATCATGTCCACCATCACCTCCTCGAGGCGGACCATCCGACCCTTCAGGTTTGCCGAAGCTCTGGCGCTGGCACTGGCGATGGCAGTGGTGATGGCGAGGGGGTAACGGTATGGCTAAGATTGTGGGCCTCAAAACCAAGATCGAATACTCGGCCCTTGTTCTTGCCCCGACGCAAGCCAGCCACATCTCCTGTTCAATCTGCGCCACCGAGCCCTCTGATTCGGCCGGAGCATCCCCAGAATTGGTCGTGGTCTGAGACTGGTGATCCTCCAGCATCTTCTGAAATATCTCCTGCAAAAAATAGTTAGAATAAATTAGAATATTTTCAAACATTAAAAAAAATAAAAGAGAATATGAAATGTACAACTTACCGCCACCTCTGCTGCCCTCGGCCTGCTCCAGCCGCCGTCGGCCTTCTTCTTGTAGCATTTGGAGAATAACTCCATCTGCTTCACTGGCCGGCCGAGCTCCTCCTCCTGTAAAAAGAAATTGGAAACGGTTATTACAAATTAATTTTAATAATAATAAATAATTTAAAATAATATTAAACATCTTACCATCTTTCGCTTGTGCATACCGACGGAGACAGAACCCCCGCGGTACACAGGAGCGGATGCGGCTGGGTTGGTGGACCGGTTCGCATTGTTCTTCGCGCACTCCTCCTTGAACTCCAAGGAGTCCCAGTACAGGAGGAGTTGTCACCAGACCTCGTTCCCCAGCCATAGAGGCTTCTACAAGGACTGTCTGGCGAGGACGAACTTCTTTCGGAGGAACTTCCCCGCCCAGACGTGAAAGATCTTGAACATCGCCTCGTCGTCGCAGTCCACCAGTACGTCATCTGTATTAAATATATATATAATATATATGAGAAATGAAATTTTTAAAATATTTATAATAAAAATTTAATTAATAAATAAAATTAACCTTACCTTGAGGCTCTCAAACTAGAAATGATGGTGCTCTGGCGGCACCTTACGCAAACATCCCCAAGAGTGGGATAGTGTCCTCACACCACCGCGTTGATGCGCTGGTGTATCTTCCGATCCCTCCTAAAATTATATAATAATTAGTGTCAAATTAAAATTATAATTAAAATTACAAAAAAAATTAAAAAAATGTAAATATACCTCGCGTCGGCGAGGGTGATATACTGGCGCGCGGATGGTGCGGGAGTGGTGGGGCCGGTGGGTGGTGGTGGTGGTGGGGCAGCCCGGTAATTGATATGTTCGATTTTCCATATAAAGAATCAAGGGGGAGTTACAACAAAATGATTTGGAGAGTAATTATAAGAACAATGAGAAAAAAGGGGGACATATATATAAAAAATATTGGAACGGGCATTGGAGTATTATTTGGAACACAAAACTAGCCGTTTAAATATAGCCGTTGTTCCAGCTTTAGGAACGGTCGCAGGTGGGGTGATAGGAACGATAATATTACCGTTGTAATATAGCTGTTAGGACATATTAGGAATGGTATGAGGCACACGCAACAAGACCGTTCCTAATTGGAGCACAATTGGGAACAGTAATTGTAACAATATTGCACTTTACTATATACCCACAATTTGATACGGTAATTGCATTATATTTTTACCTATGGCGTAAAAGGGTCTTATGTAGGACTACATGTTGGAACGGTCAGCTGACTGGTCCAAATAGACATGGCCCTAGGAACCCATATAGGAACGGTAAGTGTTCCCAGTTGACTAACTGTTCCCAATTTCACACATGTGTTCAAAATTGAAGTCCAAAATATATCAAGTGCTTTTTAGAAACGGTAATAGGTGTACAAATTGGCCCACATATGTTGGCACACGAATAGGAACGGTCGTGCCGTTCCTATTAATTTGTATTATAATTACCACGACAGTGACGTCATCAACGGTTTCCCGTTCCACAAATAGTTCCATTTACCGTTCCTATTTGGAACGAGCGTCTATATCCGTTCCAATTTCCACTTTTTTTACTCAAATTAATAAAATCATTTGTCCATATTTTTTTTCTTGTCTCGCAATTATTTTTCCAGACACGAAAATTTGTGTAAACAAATTTCTGGCACGCCCAGTGGGACAATCTCTGCCCCTCATCTCTTCCTCCTACGTCAAAGTTCAAGTCCTCCATCACATCCAAACGCTCAATGGCGCCCAAGAAGGATCAAGTCGCCGTCGATGCTACTACCGCCGGTCAATCCTCCACCGGGGCAAGATTGTTGACGCGACCCCTTCAGATGGTTCAAACTCGACAAGTCCTACCGAAATCAACTCCAAGTCCATGCATTTCGCTATCGTCCCCCGCCAAGATGGCCGACGCGACTGCAATGGAGGGACAACTAGCACAAATGGTTGAAGCCATTACTAATCTCCAGAAGATCATCGAGGAAAAAGACCGCCAAATCGCCCAATTGATGAGCGACCAAGAGCACACGAACGTTGAACAAACTAAGGACAGTCACAAGCATGCCTCCTTCTCGAACCATGTTGAAAGCGAGAAGCAAGTGGATAAAGCACCACCGACGTATGACTTCGTGCAAAAGTCTTCACATTCTGAAACATATATTGCTACATGGTCTGTGCAACAATTGCAGGAGATGATCGCCAACACCATCAAAGCCCAATACGGCAAAACGACCCAATGCTTGGACGCGTATTCAAAACCTTATACCAAGCGCATCGACGCCCTGAGGATGCCAATGGGATACCTACCGCCGGAACTGCGACAATTTGATGGAAAAGGTAACCCAAAACAACACATCATTCACTTCATCGAGACATGCAATGACGCCGTCACCGACGGTGACCTCTAGGTGAAGCAGTTCGTCCGATCGCTTAAAGGGAACGCTTTCGATTGGTATGTCGATCTACAGCCTGAGTCAATTGAAAGTTGGGATGAGATGGAAAGACAATTCTTAAACCGATTCTACAGCACCTGTCGGACGGTGAGCATGTATGAACTTACCAACGCAAGACAGTGGAAGGACGAGCCAATCATTGACTATATCAACCGTTAGCGCGCTCTAAGTCTGAGTTGCAAAGACAAACTTTCAGAGGCCCCGACGATAGAAACATGCATCCAAGGTATGCATTGGGGTATTGTTTACATCTTGCAGGAGATCAAGCCAAGAAGCTTTGAGGAGTTGGCTACCCGCGCGCATAACATGGAGATAAGCATCGCTAATCATAAATCTAAATTCCCAATTGACTACCAAAAGAAGGAGTCAAAAGAGGATGAATACTTTGTCATACATGACGTCGAAGAGTCCATGGCTATCAAAACAACTCATGTGAAGTTTCCTCCAAGCGAGAGAATGAGCGAAAGACCTCAAAACCAACAAATACCACGTTACAAGGTTTGGCTCACTTTGGGTGACGAAAACACGACGAGCACGAACATCGCCAGCGTCATTCCAACAAATAACTTGCATATTTTCAAAAGCGAAGAAGAAGCTCTACCGGAGAGACACCAAAACTTCAATTTGGATAGTCTTGAGCCTATACGAGTGGAGGCCTCTGATGTTGACATGAAGCCCTTCACCAAGGTGGAATACGCCGTTGACGCCAAGCCCTACCTCGAGAGAAATGAGATGCAAGAAGCAGCACCTTTAATGATCCCAGTCTGTCAACAAAGCAAGGGGCATACTCCAAACCTATTCCTTCAGAAAGCGATGATGAAAAGCTCGGCAAATTGACCATCGGTGAAGTGCTGACAAGAAAAAGTCATAAGTCAAAGAAGCCACCTTACTCGCCAGTATTCCCCTATGTGGTTCGGTCCGACGACAAAGACAAACAAAGCTCGTCACAAGACCATGCTCCTCCACTATCCAAAGGAATCAAACAACAAAGTAAGGTGAAATCCAATGACCCTCAAGGTGCCAAGGTTGAACTAATCAAGCCCATCACCGGTATACACTCGTTGGACTCAAGTAAACTACTTCTGCTGAAAAATCAACCTGAAGAAATGCCGGGGGCATTCAGCTCAAAAGCTTACCACCTCTTGGCGAAAGTAGAATACAACTTCTCTGCCCATATCGACTCAGCAAGTTAAATCCCGAGTTGACTAGTGAAAAGATCCATGGATTGACTGAAGCGCAACACGAGTTGAGAAGACAAGGCTTCCGTGTTAACCAACCACGCACTGGCTTAGGCTTCACTCCCGACGGACTTGTGCGCGATCACCTCGAAGATGGTCTTGCACGACAGCTGAAGAAAAGAAGTCAACGTGACCCAACAAACAAGTCGATAGAAAGTTGAAAATCAAGCACTTCATCTTTCTCGGCCCCGGGGAAGTAAAACGTCATCCCTGCTCATCCATTCGAACAAGCTAATCAAGGTGAAACGACGCCTTGCCAGACGATTTGCATGATCAAGAAAACACTTCAGATAAAGAGGATGAAAAAAGCATCAAGCTATGTCCATCCAACCACGTCAGTGTTGATGAAGACTTTGACTTGAAGATCTTCAAAAAAAGAGATTCAAGACGCTCCCAAACACAACTTGAAGGTGGAGAAACATGAAACCTCCATCATCTCAATCAAAGATACAGCCTCGGCCTTACAAATGAAAAGTTCATGATGAAGTCGCTCCTTGACGCACGAGCCTAAACTGCATGTTACTCCTTGCCCGCATGAGTATAAACTGTGCACGATACCTCCTGTAATTAAAAAAAAAAGGGAAAAAAAAATTCAAATTTTCTTTGAATTACATTTTGACTTGATCCCCTTGCAGGGTACCTAGGCAGCTTGGGTGTATTTCGCTCAAGTTCAGTCATATCTTCAAAAAAAAAAAAAAAAAAAAGGTTATGTCTCCTTTCCAAAGGGCAACGTCCATGTTAGCCAATTCTACCTCAGAATTAAAGTCTAAGTTTTATTAATCTTCGCAAAGGCAAAGAATAGTACAAGCAAAAAAAAAAAAGGATGCTTTAAGAGGATAAAGGAGATTGCGTAAAAGAAATACTTTTATTGCATCAAGAGTTTTGTGTACATTGAGGAGACTTGAAAAGACAAAAAAGATAAAGAAGTGCTAAAGTTTGCTAAAACTCCTCAAAGTGCTTCCATCTTTTCTAATACTTCAACCTCCTTTCCGGAAAGATAAGGGGTATTTTCGAGCGTTAAAACCTTCTCCTTCTTAGTCGCCACCTCCCTCTGGAAGTCAGTCAAGTTTTCTCTGGCATCATGAAGAAATGAGTTGATGGACTCCTCCTTGCGTTGTAGTTCCTCGAGTTGTCTCTTCAATACGCTTTGTTGGTTGACAACTTGGAGAATCTCGGCTTCAAGACTCCTCACCTTATCCTCATGCTCCTTCTCTTGTGCTTCGATAGTCAAAAGATCACCTTTGGCAAGTGAGAGAGACTTCTCATAAACCTCCCGCGTGATCTTCTGAGTAAATTCCAACTTGGTCTTCGTGTAATTGGAAGCGTCGTCAAAGAAGACACTCAAGTGACTCTCTAAAAGGGATACATCCTTCATGTAGACGGCCATCTCCTTGATCAAAGCATCAACAACTTGTCTCACCTCCGAAAGTCGTTTCAAGGGGGGTCATCACGATCTTTTGGCATATGTGTTCCCAATAGAACTTGAGCAACACCTGCTCCGCCTCCATTTTGATAACTTGAGGGCAGAAATCATGGGAAGAAGGTGGAGCCTCAAAAGTCTTCTTTGGCTTATTCAAGACATCTTCATCAGGGGGTAACTTCTCCATGATGGCCGGTAGCACAATCTTCGGACGTTTGCTAGAAGTTTTCGACGGAAAGAGGCTCATCTCTTGGAATAGGTTGCAATTCACCATGCAAAGCTGCTGTTCACGTTGGGCAAATTAGATGCACTAGTCCCGTTTACACGAGCCTATGCTACTTCGGGAGTTATGGAACCCCTCCTTTAAGACCAGCAAGCTGAAACAATAACAAAAAAATTGAGTATTACATAAACATAAGAGAAAAATATCAAGAAAAGAGAGGATAATAAAGGATAATATAGTGAAAGTGATGTGGCGATATATTTACGCAGAGCGCCAACCCGTCTAAAGGCATGAAAGAACTTGGAACGTCCTCAAAGAACGAAATATTCACACTAAATTGCATCTAAGTCAAAAACCTTCTCAAGTGGTTGAGGATTGCTAAGTTGCTCGTTCGAGATGGACAACACGGAGATCAAATCATTTTCACCGGACAAAACACCAACGGGAAGTGTCCACAAGTACGTTGGGTCTTCGCTTGGGAGCGGCAGTGGTGGTCCTCGTCCCATCGATATTGACAGCAGGGATGGCTCGATCGTCTTTGGTTCTCCAAACTAGGGGGATGATTGAGTTTAAGAACAACTCTTGTATTCTTCTCGAGGTGAATCCTATTGCACTTGGTCCACCACTCCATATATTCCTTTGTGACGAGGGGGGATGAAGAAATGCTGCCGGGAATAAAAATTTTGGATGAAGTACCGGACAAAGTGAAAGATTGCCAAAGTCGCTCAAGTTCCTTCAAGTTGCAAGTCAAGATCTCCTTTTTCAAACGCCCCGGAACGTCTTGGCAGAAACCAAATTGGCGGCTAAAGCGAATGGGACCGTAAACTTCAACAATGGAATTCGCCTCAATCCGAAGTGTCAAGTTACTAGAGCATAAAGCGACGAAGAGGTCCTTGTAGGTGTTCGATAAGCTCGTATCATCTACCAACAAAGTGGGGCCTTGATGATGGAAGTGCACATACAAAAGCCTCGAAAGATTTGATGCGATGAAATAAGTTGCGTGCCTCGGCAGGTTCAAAGTGTCTAGCCATGTTTTCCCCGCGTACTTCACCATTTGGGCTCCAATGGGTTCAAGCTTGCGTGGGAAGTGAGTCTGAAGATAACGTCCAATCCAACTATACACATAGTGAATGGTAAAGACGGCGGAAGACTCGAACAACTTCATGGAAGTGGACATGTCCCTAAAGCCTCGATAGATGCTCGCCAAGACGGGGATAGCCAAAGAAAAACATTCACCATGAGTCATTCTACTTGCAACTTTGAAAACGGAAGCACGTACCTTACCAACTTTGCCGTGTGGAAGGACAAAGCTACATAGCCAACATGAGAGAAAAGCCGCCACATAGGTCTCGTCTCGTATGTCCTCCGGAATTTGCTAAAAGGCTCGTCATAATGCTTGCTCCGAGGTAGGTTCAAAGCGTCGACGTCACTACTAGGATTACGAGAAAGCTTGGCTCGTTGACTCTCTTCCGAGAAGAACGTAGAGGGGGCACTGCGTAGCGAAGAGGTCCTTTAAACCAAAAGCTGACCCAATCAGAAACGAGTACTCCATTCGTGTCTTTGGGAAGACGGTGGTACGCCAAAAGCAAGTACTTGCAGCTTCGTGGAACGGAGGGCTTACACGCTTCATCGCCTAGCAAGTCCTTGGAAGAAGGGACGACCTCGTCGTAAAATTCTCCAGTCATGGGTAACCACAAAGTCCACGGATGTCCCACAAGGAAATGGATATCTCTCTGACGTCGGCATGTAAAGTATTCATAGAAGGGCACCATAGCTCAAGGAAGGCTTGGAGAACATGCTTGTTGCAGACGTACGTGAAAAGAGATGCGTGCACGGCTGCGTGAATCTTGACGGCATGAAGAAATGGTCGCGTGGTGGCCAAGCACGTCTTCAATCCATCCCCAATAACCGGGGTAAAAGGATACTTCACCATACTTTGATTGAGGAATCCTCCATGAAGTCCCGTTGGTGGCAAGGTGGCGGTTCGGAAGAACAAACTCAATATCGGCCTTGACGCCATGAAGAGAAGACTTGAGAAACAATACCTTGGCTTGAGAAGAAACGTTCGAACGAGGGTCAAGCGTGTCTTTCGTCACCTCTTCGGACCACTCATGAAGATGCATGGATTTGGACAAAGAACGAGCCTTGGAGGGACGAATGACATTGGCCGGCTCATGAACGCATAGGGTAGTGCCTTTCACCTTGAGATTGTCCTTGCCACTTTGGATGGCGATGCTTGGGAACGGCTAAGTACAATCTTCGAAGTCCATGTCTGAAAATTAAAAATATATATATATATATATGAATAAATTAGAAGCCAAGGAATATGTGTACGTGTGCATATGCATAAAACTGCGTTGCATGAGCAAGAATGCAAAGGGCACTCCTCATTTGACAATTTCACAAACACGTGGCGTGGCGGAGTCGGTCATGACGCTTGTGTTAGAAATTGGGATGATGTACTCACCAATTCAAGACAAAAACAACACAAACAACAAACAATTACGTCAATGGAAGCAATGGTATCGCGGAAAATTCGCCCAAGCTCATTCGGTTGGTGAAAATCAAAAGCCAAAGTCATCCTTTTATAGTGGTTTTTCATGAAAGATTGTTGGAAAATTTTCATACTTCTCAAATTCTGAAGAAGAAGAAAGAAGATCACGAGAACAGAAACTCAATCGTTGATTGCCATAAATATGTGATACTAAGCTTCTATCCCTAGTTTCTCAAAGAAATCCAGCGACTGAGAGTTGGCAAAGGAAATATGGAAAGTATGATTATGTTTCTGTAACCGTGTACTAAAAAAAAAGGAAAGAATGGTAGATATTGGACCTTAGGTGGTCACTTTGCAAAAGGAAAAAAGAATTATAGTCGTGGGTCTGTTGCTGCAAGTTTGTAAAAGGAAAAGAGAAACATGAATTTTGATTATGTTGCCAAAAAACAAGATGTTCTCAAAAATCAACAAAAGCTTGTATGACTTGGCTTGTGGGTGGACTTTTGCAAGCTTTAAAAAGAGATTAAAAAAAAAGAGTGAAGGAAAATAAGAAAAGACCTCGCGGAAGATCGATTCGGTGAAGAAATGTTGCTCTGTTTCTTTTTTTTTTTTTTCTGAAGTAAGTGGACGCAGGCTGAGTAAAGAATTAAAGAGACAATGGTTTGGGCCTTTTGTGTGATCTAAGCTTTTGATAGGCCCATATGAAAAAAATTGAAGAAGGGAAGAAGAAACAAAAAAAAAAAAAAAGAGAAATCAAACGACTTCAAGTCACGCCTTCGACAACAATTGGCATGTTCTTCGCCGAGCCTTGAAGTGGGGGCATCTGTTGACGTTAAAATTTTTGAATAAATTACCAATTAAAACCCAAAATAAATTGGCTAATAATTGGGTTCCAAGCAAAGTCGATAATAAATTTGGGCTTGTCGTGAAAGAAATTAAATTCATAAGCCCATATTAAATTTGGGTCTTATGAATTTTTATTGGTCAATCCAAAATAAATATAAATTCATTATTTTTGGGTTGGCTGAATCGGGCCAGGTACTTGTTCAAGAATGCAGTCCATCAGAAGACTAGTCCATGTCAAAGCCCAGGGTGATAAAGTCCAATGGAAGAGTCCAAGCTACTAAAGCCCAACTCATGCCTATAAATAGGAGCCTCAACCTCACAAGAAGGGATTCCATAGAACATTGGAGCACAAGACAAGAAGCCACTCCATACAACACAAGAAATCCAAAGGGACCCAAGTCCAAAAGTTCTCTGCCACAACGAAGATCCACAATCACGAAGGTTTCACGTCTTCCTCGGAATCAAATTCATCATGCCTTGGTACCAAATTTTAAGGTAATACGTAGTTCACTCCACAAATCCGGAGGAGATTACATATCAACATCCAAGAATAAGCTTCAAGCCCTTGGATCAACATTTGGAAGAAAGAATCAGGGGATTACATCCAAATTAGAGATTGTATCTACTTTTTTTACTCAAATTAATAAATCATTTGTCCATATTTTTTTCTTATCTCGTAGTTATTTTTGCAGACACAAAAATTTGTGTGAACAATATTATGAAAAAAATACAATACATTGATAAAATTAGCAAATAAATAAAAAAAAATATTTAAAAGTAAAATATAAAAAATAATACATTAACATGTTAATTGCAAACAGCATTTCAATAGTATAATTATATGCTTCACAAATAAAGTTTTTCAATCAGTATAATGGATGGAAATTTTCATAGAACTCTATGACATATTTATAGATTGAATATTCATAGAATTTTTCTTATTCTTTTACTTCATAGTTATTTGTTTACATTTTTAATTTGATTTAAAATAAAATAAATAGCACCACAATCTATAAATTTTCTAAAATATTTTAGAATATATATATATATATATATGATCTAATTATCAAGATCGAGTTCACATGAACTAGTTTTGTTTTAATTTTAAATTGAACTAAAGGACAGAGCAAAAAAAAGCAAATTACTTTATCAAAGATGAAAGTATAAATTAGTTTCTTTTTTACATCCCTTCATAACATCATAGAAGTAAAATAATGATAAAAACAACTGGAATGGGTCGAGATAGAAGAATACTGTAGTCATCATTAAAATAAAATAACTAAATTTAAAATCTAAATATATATAGTTGTTGCTATTGAAATATAATTAAAATAACTATTGGGCATCTATATATAAAATATAATTATTTCGATACTAAAGGTATATTAAACTTGAATACTTTTTTTCTTAAATATGAATAACAATTGGTATATCAATCAATTTTAAAAACATTTAGAAACAAAAGAGAAAAATATGGCGTATTATTTATATTACAAAAATAAGGAAAGTCAAATGCTACATAAATATTAAAATGATAACAATTAAAATTAAGATTTTTAAATAATTTTATACTAACACATTACAGATAGTATAATTATATTTCCATATTAAAGTAAATTAACAAACTTTGAGGATCAACTTAGTAACAATAAAGATTGAAAATGAGTTAACTATGTTGAAACTAGAAATAAAAGATGATAAACAAATAAATCAAAGAGAAATATATATTTTTAAAAATAAATTTATAATTAACTTAAAAGTTTAAAAAGTGTGAGTACTAAGAAAAAAAGTTGATATATGAAAAGAACAGTATTAGATAATCCTAAAAGCACATTATTAGTTTAACGTCTATTGATTTTTATATTCATAGCATAAAAGTATTACAACAAAAAATATGACATAAAAGATTAAATTGTATTATAATATATTGTTGAATATGAAACATATTATTGTTAGAATAGGTGACCAGAAAGTCAAATTAGATTGGTTGTTCTGGGAACTATTCGTCGATCTTTATCAAAGTAATATTATACTGATGGATAAAGTAAGTATTCATCACTGGCAAAATGTGTTTGTTGTGCTTACTACTTACATTGAATGCCGTTTCAATGTCACAACAAATGCCCACAGACTGATTGGTTAAACCCATTGAGTTGAGCTGCGCATAGGTTGGCTGCTATGAAACCAACTCCTTGAGGGTCGATTTGAAACGTTCCAAGTCGAGGACCTCGAGACTGGGCCTCGAGTACCCTATAGAGACTTGCACTAAGTATTGCATTCACTAGGTGAATGTCGAGTTTCATCGGTGCCAGACGTAGGTTGTCTATGCAACTTTAGTGGGTTAGTTGGCAAGGTAGTCGACTGACTGAACTGACTCGCGGGAATCGTCCTATGGAAGCCTTGGAGTCTTGGTCAGTATGACTGGAATTCCCGATTTCGATAGTACGGGATTAGTCCTCGAACTTGAGAAATCATGGCAGTCGCATGCATATGAAGGTTGTATCTTGGATCTGGCGAGAGGTGACCGTGTCTTTGATATGGTCATTATAACTCTTGTCCAGTGCAGTCGGAGTATGTAGTGAGGACGGTGGATTCCAATAGAGAATCTGTCCCCTGTCAATATTTGACAGCTATGTCTCCTATGCGCTCTGAGATGGTTTCGACTCATTAAGTCTACGGCCGTAGCGATTGGTCGAGTAGGTAATGGTTCCCTAGGTCGATCAATAGAGTAAACGCGTCTCGAGTTTGTAGCATAGTTGCCTAGTCCAGGATGGGAACCGACACCCAATTCGATGCCCAAAACTAAGACCGGGAGATGGTCAACGGAAGGACTGTATCTGTATGGAATTCGGAGCCTAAATGTTCACGCCAACATTCACCTAGTCTCTAGTGCCATGGACCGTTGCTAGACGGCCACCCATAGTAACGGGCATTTCTGATTAATGGTTAATCAGAAATAATTAATTAAATTAGATTTAATTAATCAATTGTGTTGGACACAAGCCCAAGTCTAGCTGAGGGTGAACCTAAAGAGTCACACAAAAATCACTATGGAAGTAGTGGAATTCATTTGAAATTAATTCTGGAAGAAGTGAATTAATTTAATTGGATTAAATTAATTCAAGGAGAATATAAATGATTGGATCATTGATTGAGAAAATCCATTGGATGGATGGCCCAAGAATTAATTAATTGGATTAATTAATTTTGGGCTTAATACCTTTAACTTAATTGGATTTTGTTTAATTAATTGATTGGATCAATTAATTAGTGTTTGAGCTTATGTTTATTTAATTGGATTAAATAAACTTTTGGAGTTCAATAAGGTTTAAAATTAATTGGATTAATTTAAAACCCATGTTCAAGCATATTTTTCTGTATGTTATGATGTTGTTGAATACACCGAACGCCTGGGAATTCAAAGGGAACACCCCTTTGAAATCGTTTTTTAAATTTTCTTTATTTTACGCTTTCGCCGCGTTCCCGGACCGTGCCGATTCTTTCAATTATACCAAGCAGATGCATTTGAATAAGATCAAGAAGTCAAACTAAAAATATGAAATTAAAAAAAATTGAAATATAAAGATGAAAATAAAATTTTATGCAATAATATTTTTAAAATTTAGAAGTTAATAACACATGTAAATAATAATTTGGCCATATTAGATAATCCTAAATCCACACAAAATTAATTAGTCAAAGCTCTTAATTTTATATTATTTTTACAAGAAATTCTAATTTATAAAATTGATCGGTTTTTATTTGTAGTTTTCGTATACCTATTTCCTATTTCTCAAAATTTTATTTTATTGTTAATTTGTTTATTATCTTTGTATATGTTTTTTTTCATATTTTATTAACTTTTTTATTGTTTTTCTTTTTGCAAGAAGGAACAAAGTTTATTTAGTGCTAACAGCTACATATTTTATTTTATATTTATTTTCATGGTTCTACGTAATCTAAAATTTAATTTTTATTTATATTTAAATATTTATCGTTTTGTATATTTTTATACACCAGTTCTTTTTTATACATATACATATTATATATAATTTCATCCATAAAATCTTGTTGTTCTTTTCTGATTTCATTTCTTTTATTTGTCTACTAATTATTCTTTTTAGTATTAACAAGAAAGAAACACTTAATCCAAAGTTTTTAAAACCCTTAAGAAAATTGACAAATTGTAAGTATAGGAAACTGAAATATTTCCAATTAAATCAAGTACGAAAAAGGAGGGTTGCATTTTTGCAAGAAAAGCAAAACCTAGCAAAGAGAAAGCCAAATCTAACTGTCCACACCCCCACCCCCTCCCATTAATTTTAGCATAACCCCAATTAGATTTTCTTACCCTCAAATTTCAATTGTTTCTTCTTTTACTTTTTCCTCAAAATCTCACATAGATAAGGCCATCCGACCTCTCTTGACCCCATTTTCATTCCCGCCAAAACCATTATAAATACCATTCCCATTTCAGGGGAAATTACTCCAATCGTTCTAAACCCCTCTATATGTAGATACATATACATACGCTAAAGATACAAATAGAAGGTAAGGTCAAAAAATCTTATCTAACCAGCTTAATGGAGGTTGTGAGTGAAGCTAAAGACAATGTCGCGTCGTCCTTCCAGCTACAACAATCGCCACCGCAGGTGGAGCCCATGTGGAAGATCATCCTCGTGGCGGCGATAGCCGCAGGGGTGCAATTCGGGTGGGCTCTACAGCTCTCCCTCTTGACTCCATACGTGCAGTTATTGGGCATACCCCATGCTTGGGCAGCCATCATTTGGCTGTGTGGCCCCATTTCTGGTTTGTTAGTCCAGCCCATAGTTGGCTACTACAGCGACCATTGTACCTCCAGGTTTGGGCGGCGCCGCCCATTCATCGGCTCCGGTGCTGGCCTTGTTGCAGTGGCTGTCTTTCTTATTGATTTTGCTGCTGATTTGGGACATGCGGCGGGTGATTCTCTTGGGAAAGGTCCGAAGCCAAGGGCTATTACTGTTTTCGTGGTTGGATTTTGGATTCTAGATGTTGCGAATAACATGTTGCAGGTAAATTATACATACAAAATTATGGAAAATATTTAGTAATTTTGAGTTGGTTAATTAACTTAATTGGATTATGATTTTTACTCCCCACCTCCCTTTGGTGTTTTCGTAGGGGCCATGTAGGGCATTTTTGGCTGACTTATCGGGCGAAAATGCGAGAAAAATGAGCACCGCAAATGCCCTATTCTCCTTTTTCATGGCGATCGGCAATGTTCTGGGCTATGCCGCAGGTTCATACACCCACCTATACAAGGTCTTCCCATTCTCCAAAACCAAAGCCTGCGACTTGTATTGTGCAAACCTCAAGAGCTGCTTTTTCATCTCCGTAGCTCTTTTGTTGACTATGACCATACTCGCACTCACCCTTGTTCGTAAAACCGCAACCGTTGTTGCGCCGAAGCAGCCGACAACAGTTAAGAAGGGGAAGATTCCGGTCTTTGGAGAGTTATTCGGTGCGTTGAAGGACTTGCCCAGGACGATGTGGATTTTGATGTTGGTGACGTGTCTCAACTGGGTTGCTTGGTTCCCGTTCCTGTTATTCGACACCGATTGGATGGGGAAGGAGGTGTACGGAGGCAACGTGGGAACAAAGTTGTACGATCAAGGAGTACGCGCAGGTGCATTGGGGCTGATGATTAACTCTATAGTGTTGGGCTTCGCTTCTCTTGGGGTGCAGTTCTTGGTGCGTAGGCCTCGCCAGGTTAAGAAATTGTGGGGTGCGGTCAACTTTTTGTTGGCAGTTTGTTTGGCCATGACTGTTTTGATCACCAAGTTGACGGAGCACGGCCGACCGTCCACCGGTGCCACTAAATCGCCGTTGGTGGGTATAAAGGTTGGAGCTTTGGCCCTTTTCGCCGTCCTTGGCATTCCTCTAGCAGTGAGTTTTCATAATCCGATCATATTTTCAAATCATGAATTAGTAAGATACTCCACATGTTATATTTATTTTAAACAACTTAAATCCTAGAATTCAAACAATACATACAATTAAAATCGCATATATATTTTCTCACATGAAAAGACATATATAAAAATTTATCAATGCAAAAACTAAGTTGATTTAATTTTATGCGCCAGTTATTATAAAATTTCGAGTGTGAACACAACAAAAAAGGTTACTAATAGATTTGGCAAATAATTGGGTGTGGATTAGAACATAAATTTTGTATATAATGCTCAAATTTATCATATAGCTATATATCCCAACAAGAAAAGATTGTGTTCTTTTGGTTGTTGTACATATTGTCAAAGCATCCCATATGTAGTTTGGCTAAATAATGCTTGGCCAATTGAAAGTTCTATCCGTGTTGATTGGGTTCTTAATGGGCACTTATCAAATCCACTTATAACCCCCTTCTCTAAAACAATATTTATTTATCTTGTTTAGGTAACTCACATCATTCCATTTGCTTTGGCTTCCATATTTTCCAGTAATTCTGGTTCAGGACAAGGTAAAATTAAATCTTGTTTCTTTTTTTTTTTTTAAATAAAGATTCTTTTCAGTTTATTGTTCTTAGCTAATTGTGATTAATCATAACAGGTCTGTCGCTGGGAGTTCTAAATCTTGCAATAGTCATACCACAGGTAATATTTTATTGGGATAATTACATTTCCAGTAACATGTCAAATAGTTGAGATCAAATTGGATTGATTTGTATGTATCTTCCCATTGTTTGTTTCTTGCAGATGGTGGTGTCTGTGGCTAGTGGACCATGGAATGAATTATTTGGAGGCGGTAACTTACCAGCGTTCGTGTTGGGTGCGGCGGCAGCCGCTGTGAGTGGTATTTTATCCCTCGTCATGCTACCATCACCGCCTGATGATGTTGCAACTAAGGCGGCCGTCGGAGGATTTCACTGAAACGTTTATGTTGTATTTTTTGTAATGAACTGACAAAATGTCCTTGTGCACTATAAATTAAAATTTTATTTATTTTTAAATTTTTCTGAAAATTTTTTATGGACTAAGTGGATATTTTTTTTGGTAGTTTTATAAAATTTTCATCCATCTCGTAATTTGTTAGTGATATTAATGTTTTTTTTTTGTATCATTTCAAATTCTTATTGTACATATGTACCTTAGATATAACTTATAAGTATATATAATATCTTTACTCTTATTACTTTCAAATATTGTCATATATTTATGTAGGAAAGAAAAAAGTGATACCGATGCTTTTTTTTTTTTTGGCGGAAATTTCATTACGAAATGGATAATTTATTATGAATTGTATTTTTTTAAGAGAAATCCTCTCATGTCACAAGGTAATATATGACAATATCATTTATATCAATTTATTTAAATATTATTATTTTTTATTTTACAAAAACACATTAATTAAATAAGAAAATATATATAGTATTTAAAATTTATAAAATAATTTTCTCAATGTTCAAAAACATGATAATGTTTAATGGTTATTTGCAAGATATTATTTAATAAATAAACTTAGTAAATAATTCAATATTGAGTTTTATATAGAAAACATTACCCCTAGAATCGTTGGAGATAGACGTCCCGCTTAACACGCTCACAAAAGGAGCCAGAGTTGCCTGGCAACCCAAGGGCTGCCCCTAACACTCTCCCTAAGTAGCTCATTGAACATAATTAAGTTGCACAAATAAAGGCAGCAGGATCAGACATCACAATTTATAGAGAAACACTTACAAATAAAGCAAAAAAGTAGTTGTACCTAGGGGCTCATCCAGATGGAACTCCTTGGGCTTATCCCGAAATGAAGCCTCTCATCGACCAATCGGTTACAATCGTAGGGGTTGGAGTTCAGCCTCTCGGGGAGGGTGGACAACTCCGCATTCCTTCCCCGGACAGAGAATGCCTTAATGGAAGGGACTTGTGAGAGAAATTCCAACGAGTAGGGGGAAGGACATAAAAGAAACTCCCCCTCTAGCGCTTGGAGACGTTCGGAGCAGGAAGAAAATGAAACTCGTGGTGGGAAGGCGGGGAGGGAGAAGTGGAAAATGCAAAGCTCAGACTTCTTCGATTGAAAGTAGGAGAAAAAAATCATTGTTTGTGGGAGAGACACCATCGTAATTAAAGACCATCGAAAACTTGTAAGAAAATGAAAAGAGTTAGAAGCTAGTTGGTTTAAGGAACCCCAAAAATGCGAGAGGCGTCGGCGTAAAAGGAAGAAATGGGAAGGCAAAGACCTGCCCCGGAAGGCAAAAATTTGGGGAAGGCATCTCAGGTTGACCTTGGGTTGGGGGGAGGAGTATTGCAAAACATTCAGGGATCCCGTATTCCTCAATTAACCTATGTGCATTCGCATCTCTAAAAGACGAAGGGACCCTATCCACCAAAATAGGGTTGACGGCCCTCGCTCCCTCTCAGACGACCACCATCTGTTCCTCTGACTCACTGAGCCCCTAGCCAGAGGCCACCAGCTCTTCTTTTTCCTCTCCCTCCCTCGAAGAGGCTTCTCCCTCATTCCCTCCAGATTCCCCCTCTTAACGGGTCGGAAGGCTCACCAACCAAGCGGCGCTGCACAACAACCGCCCCCTCAAGCTCCACCACCGGGGGCCCTCCATAGGAAGACAAGTGTGGGCTTGTTCCCCTCGAAGTCGCCTCCGAAACATCATTGAAAATCGGAGTCTCTCCCACAAATCAGCCGGACTCATCCGAGTACACTATTAAAATCAAGAAAAGGACACAGAAAAGTCCAAAAGGAAGAAAGAAAAACATAAGTACAAAAGAATACAATGCAAAAGGAAACAAAAAACTTATGAGAATAATATAACAAGAAATGAAAGTTCAAGAGCTCCAAAATTCTCTCTCCAAGATCGCGAGGGAGGGGAAGGAATGAAATAATAGAGTGAAAAAGGCTACAATAAGGAAGGAGAAGGGAGTTAGGGCTATGATCACTCTGTAGGTAACCGCATCACATTGCGGTGGTTACACAACAACGGTCACCTACAGGAGCAGTTATCTTGAATTGATGTCCATTACGCCTGGAGACCGCGACCACATGCCTGTGCATCATTACAACTATAACTAGCTCAGTTTTCAAATTGCTCCTTTCAAAAAACGTGCTCATACCAAGAAAGGCGTATGACGTTCCCCTCGGGGCCTACTCGCACCTCCTTATAGTGAGCTCCTAAGCATGTTATCTTGGATCTCGCTGTTCTTTCTCCTGGAGAACGAATACTTAGTGACTAATTCTTTGAATAATTTTAAAAGTCAAAGAATTTAAAATCGTTCAATTTTAAATTGTGAACTACTTTTTTGTTGAAAATTAATAAATTTTAAAATTTTCTAATATAGAGTCATTTGAAATTCTTCATGCCAATTCTTCCCTCAAATCTAAATTCATTAATCCAAAAATAACACCAGACAAGAAGTTAAAAAAAAGTTAAACAGAAGGGATAACTTGAAAAATCCCTTCTTGAAAAAAAAAATGGTTTCAACTGATAATCTGTCCAACCCACTTTCCAGTTTCCACCTGTAGACTTGAGTTGACCAAGATCTGCCCACATAGACCACACACTATATATTTGAAAGAAAATTTCTAAATTGATTTGTCATATTTAATTAAAATAAACATACAATACTTAATTAATCTTTTCATAACTATATAATAAAAATTAGAAAATAAATGTCACTTGAACTATGCAAAATATATCAAGTCAAACTTATGTGTACTCCTAATGAAAATATTGTACTTTGTATGTTTAATTAAAAAATTAAAAAGTGTGTTTATGATGGTTAATAAACTTTACTTTTTTTAATAAAACACAAATTTTGTTATTAATAATCTTTTAAGGCAATTCAATACGTTCTTTTGCAGAGGCTTTAGCTTAATAATTATTAATTAATTAATTTCTTTATAAGAAAATTATTTTATTTGACTCTCAAAAGACCTTAAACAGATTTATGATACTACAAAATATTGCAAACCAAAATAAAATAAAGAAAGGGAATAAGTATTATTGATAAATTGTAGTTCATTTAATTTTTAACAGGTGCAAATAAATTATTATTCTTATATCTCTATTAATAACTTATTAACTAACCTAATTAATAGTTATCCTCATCATAGTTGTTACCATCTTATTAGTAATTGCACTAAGAAAACTTTAATGTGTAATACAAAAAAAATTTAAAAGACTTATTGAACCATTCATATTTTTTAAATGCCAAAGACAATATTTATATATGGTTATGTGCCCATTTTTCTTTATTTTCTTTATTTTTTTAGGACATACGTATATGTGGAAATGGTTTAAGAGTAAGCTTTTACACATTCAGATAATTTTTTACAATGAGCAATGTCTATAGTAATATTGTTGAAAAGATTAAATTTTATATACTGATATTCTGTTCATGTTATATGATAGATGTATAAAAATCATATAACATGCAATAATCACACCTCAAATATTCAAATTACCTTTAAGCTCTTTCCACACAAAAATCTTTACTTTACAGTATAAGTGATTTAATTTATCTCATTTGTCTTTTAACTTATTTTACTCTTCAAAATGTTTGTTTTACATGGTAATTCATTCAGTTAATTTCATTTGTCTTTAACTAATTTTAACATGACCAGTGATCTAACTAATTATCATTTATATTTGTGCTATGAATCCATGCTAGGAATTTCCAAATTCATTAAATTCTTTCAATTTTTATGAATTTTCATAGTCATTTTGTATTATACCATAAGGGTACATATATTTTTTATCTAATAAGTAATTATTGTTTTATGAATATCATATAAAAAAATAAATAAATCAGTATAATGTGAAAAGTAATTAATAAGAGTAAATCACTATAAAAAAATGCAGTAATTGCAATGGTAATAGGAATAATTTTTTTAATATTAGGAACGGTAAACAGATCACTGTACTCATTTGGACAGGTATTAGGAACGGTTTCAGAACGGGAGGGTATCCATTGCAATGAGAGACGGTCCTAATAAATAGGAATGGGAGGAGGACAACCGTTCCAAAATAGGAACGGTTGTTGGGATACAATCATTTTACCGTTCCTAACTACCTTTGTATGTATGAATTTGTAATTTTTTCATTTGGAACACCTTATAAATTATTGGAACGGTCATATCAAAAGAAATACGCGCAATTAGGAACGGTAGTTAGAACACATTTTGAAATTATCAGCATACGTTGAAGATACAATTTAGCACTGTATCTGGAATACATCTTGTGACGGTTGCTTGTGCACCTTAGGAACGGTTATTGGAATACATTTGGACCCAATTTTTAGGAACGGATTTTGCACTCCTAATTTGGAATACGATATTGGAACGGTGTTTGGTATTGTATTTAGAACGAAAATCTAACCACGAAAGTATTGAATTTGGAATACATGTAGGAACGGTCAGTCCATAATTTGGAATTTTAATTTTACCCGTGTATAGGAACGATTATGTATAAAATTGGAACGGTCAGTCCATAATTTGAAATGTATTTTTACCCGGTAATAGGAACGGCCACTTCTTCTAAACAGTCACACATTGGAACGATTTGTGAGCGCCCCATCACCGTCGCAGGTACCGTTCCTAAATAAAGAATTATTATTATTTTTTTGTTATAATTATTATCATTAAAATATATATTAAATTATTAATAATATTTTTGAATTTGGTTTTATAATTATTATTTAAATATGAAAAAATGAATAATTTAGAAATAAAAATGATACTAAATGCTATTATCCAATTTAATTACAAAAAAAAAAGTCGTAAATATAGTCCTCGTCCATCTCGTCAACGTCTGGGGGGGTCTCTAGGAGGCCGTGACGGGCCGGCGTCGGAGTGACTAGTCTGTAGGGCCTTCATCATGCCCATCATGTCCACCATCACCTCCTCGAGGCGGACCATCCGACCCTTCAGGTTTGCCGAAGGCTCTGGCGCTGGCGCTGGCGATGGCAGTGGTGATGGCGAGGTAACGGTCTGGCTAAGATTGTGGGCCTCAGAACCAAGATCGAATACTCGGCCCTTGTTCTTGCCCCCGACACAAGCCAGCCACATCTCCTGTTCAATCTGCGCCATCGAGCCCTCTAATTCGGCCGGAGCATCCCCAGAATTGGTCGTGGCCTGAGACTGGTGATCCTCCAGCATCTTCTGAAATATCTCCTGCAAAAATAGTTAGAATAAATTAGAATATTTTCAAATATTAAAAAAAATAAAAAGAGAATATGAAATGTACAACTTACCGCCACCTCTGCTGCCCTCGGCCCGCTCCAGCCGTCGTCGACCTTCTTCTTGTAGCATTTGGAGAATAACTCCATCTGCTTCACTGGCCGGCCGAGCTCCTCCTCCTGTAAAAAGAAATTGAAAACGGTTATTACAAATTTAATTTAATAATAATAAATAATTTAAATAATATTAAACATCTTACCATCTTCCGCTTATGCATACCGACGGAGACAGAACCCCCGCGGTACACAGGAGCGGATGCGGCTGGGTTGGTGGACTGGTTCGCATTGTTCTTCGCGCACTCCTCCTTGAACTCCGAGGAGTCCCAGTACAGGAGGAGTTGTCGCCAGACCTCGTTCGCCAGCCATAGAGGCTTCTACAGGGACTGTCTGGCGAGGACGAACTTCTTTCGAAGGAACTTCCCCGCCCAGACGTGAAAGATCTTGAACATCGCCTCGTCGTCGCAGTCCACCAGTACGTCATCTGTATTAAATATATATATATATATATATGAGAAATGAAATTTTTAAAATATTTATAATAAAAATTTAATTAATAAATAAAATTAACCTTTACCTTAAGGCTCTCAAACTAGAAATGCTGGTGCTCTGGCGGCACCTTACGCAAACATCCCCAAGAGTGGGGATAGTGTCCTCACACCACCGCATTGATGCGCTTGTGTATCTTCCGATCCCTCTTAAAATTATGTAATAATTAGTGTCAAATTAAAATAATAATTAAAATTACAAAAAAAAAATTAAAAAAAATGTAAATATACCTCGCGTCGGCGAGGGTGATGTACTGGCGCGCGGAGGGTGATGTTCCAAAAAATTAAAAAAATGTAAATATACCTCGCGTTGGAGAGTAATTATAAGAACAATGAGAAAAAAGGGGGACATATATATAGAAAATATTAGAACGGGCATTGGAGTATTATTTGGAACACAAAACTAGCCGTTTAAAATATAGCCGTTGTTCTAGCTTTAGGAACGGTCGCAGGTGGGGTGATAGGAACGATAATATTACCGTTGTAATATAGCTGTTAGGACATATTAGGAATGGTATGAGGCACACGCAACAAGACTTTGCACTTACTATATACCCACAATTTGATACGGTAATTGAATTATATTTTTACCCATGGCGTAAAAGGGTCTTATGTAGGACTACATGTTGGAACAGTCAGCTGACCGGTCCAAATAGACATGGCCCTAAGAACCCATATAGGAACGGTAAGTGTTCCCGGTCGACTAACTGTTCCCAATTTCACACATGTGTTCCAAATTGAAGTCCAAAATATATCAAGTCCTTTTTAGGAACGGTAATAAGTGTACAAATTGGCCCACATATGTTGGCACGCGAATAGGAACGGTCGTGCTGTTCCTATTAATTTTTATTATAATTACCACGACAGTGACGTCATCAACGGTTTTCCGTTCCACAATAGTTCCATTTACCGTTCCTATTTGGAACGAACGTCTATATCCGTTCCAATTTCCACTTTTTTTTTTTAAGTGAAATAATATAATGTGAAAGTAATTAATAAAAGTAAATAAATGTAATGTGAAAGGAGTTAATAGAAATTAATAAGTATATTATTTTACATTAATAAGTATATTCTTTTACATCTTTATCCTTAGTAAAATAATATTAGAGAGTTAATTTAGCCGGATCAAAAATTGAAAGAAATTTTTCACCATATTCATACTTTTATATAGATATAGAATATAAATATATATAGATAGATATAGATAGATATAGAATATATATTATGCTGACATAGTTCACACTTGACATACTAATAACAATCTTCTTTCTAACTAAAGTTCGTTTGATTATTATGCATTAGTCACATCCACATCTTATTGCACATTTCCAGCTAAATTGCTCCCCCAATGGACAGAAGTTGTTTATATGGAGCAATAATGATGTCATGTCATAGTAAAGTTTTTTTATTAATATTATATAGTTGTTTTGTATGCATTTTTATTAATATTATAAAGTTTTTACTATTGTACATATTCTTTTTCATTTTGTGTAAAAAATTGATACAAGTATCAGCTCCTAATATAAATTGAGAAATGGGAAAGACACCCATTTTTTCCTTAATTAAGTATAAAAGTCTGTTATATTTTTATATAAAATACATAATTAACCTTCTTTGAAATAAGAAATAAATTAGAATCTCATTAAAAAAAAAACTGGAAATAAAGCCAATATGATTTGTAAAACAGAGGATTTTTTTTCCTTTACTATTGAATGATAATTTCATGATTATATAATGTATTAGCATGGAGTGTTTAATTGTCAATGTACTTATGAAATAACCTCAATATAATATATAAAAGAAATTTGCAACTTTATATTGATTCTCTTGTTCTTTTGTTAATTATAAAAATCGTGGACAAGAGTTGGATCAACTTATTAGATACTTTTTCAACGGAATACATATCAGGGGTTTCTAATTTTCTTGAATTTGCTTTCACGGGCAAGCTAGTGGGTTTCAGAATATATTGTCCATGTACAAAATGCAAAAAATCGCTTCACAAAAAAGAGAGAGGATGTAAGAAAGCACTGTCTTCTCTATGGTTTTGAGAAAAAGTGTTAGAATTGGAGATACCATGGAGAAGCACATGTGTCATTGCATAATGATGATACGAACGAGCACATGCTTTCTGAAAACAGAAACGATGTAATAGATATGGTGCATGAAGCAATAAATCCTCCAGATTTGAACAAGGATATAGACTCAAGAAATGAAATGAATGAAGAAACCAAAAATTTCTTCAAGTTGTTGCAAGATGCAGAGACTGAGTTACTTCCTGGATGTGCTAAACAAATGAAACTCTCTTTCCTTGTTCACATTTTGCAATTGAAGACACTTAGTGGATGGACTAATAAATCAATTAACTTGTTGCTTGAACTCTTGAGAGACTCTTATCCTGATAATGTAAACTTACCAGCAAATTATTATGAAGCCCAAAACATAACCAATGATTTAAGCTTCAAGTATGAGACAATTCACTACAAGAAAACAGAGTTTCAGAGACGGATTTTTCCGTCTCTGAAGCATATATTTCCGTCGCTAAAAGTATTAACGATGGAAAATTTCCGTCGAAAAATCTGTTGCTGAAAGTTATATGGTTGATTCCGTCGCTGAATCTGTCAATAGACTTTATGATGGAATAAATCCGTCGTAAAATCTGTCGCTATGCCAAACAAACTTAAGTAAACCGTCTTTAAATCCTCTTTAGTCCGTTGTTAATTCCGTCTCTAGATATGCAAAACTTTCAAAGAATCTTTGATTCTGTGGATGATTCCGTCTCTAAATCCATGGTTGAAAACAAAACTACATTTTCAATTCAATCCCTAATTTTCTTTTAATAAACCTGAAATAAAATTAGACCAAAATATCTTGATAAAATAAGATACCACGACTAATAACAAATGCAATAAACATCGGCCATTTGCGAAAACCATACAGAAACAAAGAAACCAATTAATGTACTTAAAATCATAGTGTGGGAAACATTATCCTTGTCTACCAAGAAGAAATGCTACTCTTCGTGTTCACAAGTATTACACCAAATACAAGCATACAAATGCTTGAAACAACATATTGTCCAAGAACTTGCACTCTTTACTTAAATACTAACATATCACTATTTATGATTTTTTCCTCCGTTCTCTAATTCACTTCCCAATCAAGAAACGCCCAAAGTTGTAGAAGATTTCTTCCTTAACATTTTCAACTCAAAGATTCATAAATTTCATGCTTCATTCCTCCTTAGAACCTGTCGAGACATCAAGAATGCAAAAACTTAGTGAGTTAAATCAGAAAAGGGTCAAACTGATAACATGACATCTCATAATCCACATATCATAAAATCAAACAAAACTGGTAAACAAGATCAACAATTAGCCCAACGATTTCTGCCATGTCCATTCTAATTCCAGTCTTCAATAAGAGACAAAATTCACACCCAGTCTTCAATAAGAGACAAAATTCACACCAAGAAGTACACATAATCCATCTCAAATAAGAAGGAATGACTCTCTTGTGTTCATTCTATGTCATTCCTCAGGTGAAGATTACTACAAGTACAAGCCCAAAAGTATTGGATTTCTTTGTTTCCATAAGAATTCAACTAGATCCGCTCCAATAAATGTGAACTACTCATAATTTATTCATACTTCAAACTTATTAAAAAGCAGATCATCCCGTACACGCTAACACAATCTTTCCAAAAACTAAAACTAACATAGGGACATAGGAACAGCAAATCAAATCCGATAAAACACAGTTTACTCAACAACAACAGCAGACAACCGATCATACCACAACCACGTAAATTAGCCAAATTTTATAGTACAAAACCGAAGAAAACGAAGTCGCTTCTGAGCTCACCTGAAATTCGAAGCACCAACAGAGAAAGTTGAAACAGAAAAAGGAAAATGAAAAGGACTATGTGCAGTGTGTTTTATAGTACAATTCGCATAGTTTCAAGTTTAGTTACAAAATGGGCTCGTGTAGTACCTGGTTCAGCGCATTCTTCCGGGTTTTATATTCAGCTGCTAAAAATACAAACACCTGGAAATACAAGATGAGATTTAAGGTTTGCCTTCCAGCAACTAATCTCCAGGAGAGCAGACTGGAGCAGCTGCAGGTAACTCCAAATAGTCAAAGTCATCAGTTATTCCAACCTGTTCAACATAGTTAGAAAAACCTCTTAAGTGCTGATGAGAGAGGGTGCTGTCATAAGATCAAAATCTTCAGATCTTGTTCTTTCGCAGAATCAAATGATAGATATGGTCCCGGTCTGCATTTTAAGCCCAATTTAAGGTCCATACCTCATTGTAAAGGTGATCAAGTTGCTCTTTTTGCCTGAGGGAAGTTGTTTGAGCACCATTGTCGTAGTGTAAAGATGTTATCTGTGAAATATAACACATGCTTTATAGAGGAAACTAGGAAAACAGATAGCATACATCGGAGGTTTGAAGTCAAAAACAGCTTTAAGTGTAGAGAAAAGGAAAACCTGTCCATCTATTAGCTGATGCATGAGCTACTTCAATGGCTTTCTCTGCACAGAAACATTAAACTTAAAAACTGCATAATACTTGAGAACTGCGAAAGTGCCAAAGGATTCACAGCTAACATGGTGTTGGGAAAACTAAAAAATTGACAAAACGATGACAAATGCTTAACTCATTGATAGTCACTCTCCACACGTCTATCATTAGATGATGAGACGAATCGACGAGTTATTCTACCGTACCAATTCCAATATCCTTTTTCTGTGTCTCTTCCGTTGGAAATGGGTGGTTGGCGCACAATCGTTTCATCTCGTCTACCCCATCTACTAACGTATATTGCATGATGAGTCTCCCAGTCTGTGCCCCCACGTGCTCTACGGGAAATATTATGGAGGCTAAATTCCCGACTGTCTGTACCCTATGGAATGTCTTGCCTCATTCCGAATTGACGAAGTACCCGTTCGAGATGATGCATTTCCACAATGGCATAAAATATTAGGGGACATATTGATGTCCACAACTGGGGGTTGAACTCATTTAAGTAGGCTAGAATGTTCTCCAAATTCATGTCATACGGCTGCCAAAGAAACTGAAATAAAGCAAATATGTTAAATTAGTGGGTAATTAATATTCATAAATAAATATGCATAACGATGAGTCTTGTTTACCTGATCAGCCGTCATGCTATCAATAATGTATAATCGTCTATCACAATTTTATTAGAAAGTGTATTCATCTTTTTTTTTCACGTTCCAGATGTATGGTGTAGATGGGAGCTACGTGGAATAATAAAATCGAGAAAGGGCCGTTGAGAAATAACAAAATATAAGGGGGACCACACATGTGTTATTAACGATATGTCCCTCGAACACTGCAATTTAGACAGAAGGTACATTGCTTCTTTATTATTAGGGCAGGTAAAATGCGACCCCTCATATGGTACAGTTTGAAGATGGCCCGTGAAACCGTTTATGGCACATGGGAGAGTTCAGTTCGAAAGCTACCAAACTTCATGGGAGCTCTCCAAAAGTATAATGAAGGGACGATTGTTGAATGGGAACATAAATACTTTCAGCGGTCAAGCAATGCATACGTGATAAAATACGTTTTCTGGGCATTCAAACTGTGTATCGATGGGTTCCAATACTGCCGCAATGTCATCAGTGTCGATGGAACACATTTATACACAAAGTACAAGCACAAAATGTTGATTGCAGCTGTCATGGATGGGAATCAACAGGTACTTCCTCTTGCGTTTGCTATTGTCGATGAAGAATCCGAAGCATCTTGGACTTGGTTTCTTCAAATGTTGAGCAAACATATTATAAGAGGACGGTCTGGGATGTGTCTTATTTCTGACCGTAATGCGGGTCTCATCATAGCAGTGAAAAAAATTTCAGATTTTGTGCCACTACAGGGAGTGCACAGATATTGCTTACGGCACGTATGTTCTAATTTCAACAGTCGTCACAAGAATGTCGAACTGAAGGACCTTTGTTGAAGAGCTGGTTCTGAATATCAAATCAGCAAGTTCAATCGAACAATGAACGAGATAAAGGCTCACAAATTAGAAGCGTTTGTATACTTAGAGAATATTGAGAAGGAAAAATGGACAGCTTCTCACGATGGCGGATGGCGGTGCGGAATTCTCACAACCAACATGTCAGAGTGCATCAATGGAGTTCTCAAAGGGGCTCGTCGATTGCCTGTGACTGCAATAGTGGAAATAACATTTGCTCGTTTAGTCCACTATTTTCATGAGATGATGGCCAAAAGTGGTGTCATGTTAAGCAACAACCAACTATGGATGGACTTTGCAAACAAATTGTTCCAATGTTGGTTCGAAAAAAGTGTTGAACATGCTGTGACGAGATACAACCAGCACCAACAGTCTGCCTCCGTTGTGACAAAACGTCAGACTGGACATAGATTCAACACTCACGTCGTCAAAATTGCCACACGAGAATGTTCATGTGGCTAATGGAGTCAATTCGGCATCCCGTGCTCGCATGCTCAAAAGGTATGCGCTGCATATAGAATTAGTGCCCCATCAATGGTGAAGGACTATTATAATATAATGGCTTACAGGAGAACATATTCTAAGTCTTTTCATCCTTTGATGGCGGAAGATTATTGGGATGTTCCACAATTTGAGTTGGTCCATGACACTACTTTGCGTGGCATCATTCGTCGTGGTAGAAGCCAAACCACACGTATTCCTAACGAGATGGATTGGGCACAAACGCGGGATAGACAACAATACCAACAAAGGGAGGCCCATTCAAGACAAGCTGATGCGTCGGTGAGGGGTCGTAGAAGACAATAATAATTTTAAGAATTGTAATTATTATAATTAATTTTTTAAATTTTATTCTTTGATTTAAATATAATTTTTAATGTAATTATATTTTTTCGTGTTAATAAATATTTTGTGTTGTATATTTATTTTAAATATATGCATACTAAATAATAATAATAATAATAATAATAATAATAATAATAAAATTAAAAAAAATAAAAAATTTGAATATACGCAAAAATAATAATAATAATAATAATAATAATAATAATAATAAATTAAAAAAAAATAGAAGTCGAACTCCGAGAGTTCGACTTTACATTATTGAAGTCGAACTCATGGAGTTTGACTTCAAGTCGAACTCATGGAGTTCGACTTCGAATTTTATAAAAAAAAAAAAAAATTCGGTAAAGTCGAACTCCTTGAGTTCGACTTTTACCAATTATGTTATATATATTATATTATATTTATTTTTATTATTTTTTATTTTCTTAATATTAAATAAATAAATAAGCCAGATCTTTTTGGAGTGGGATAGGGTTTTTGAGTTTTGCTCAAATACTTATTTTAAGGGAAGTTTTACTCATATAACTTATTCTAAATTTTAAAAACTTAGAGACAGAATTAGAGTAGTAATAAAAAAAAAAAATGATGTTCAAAATTCATCTTTATTCCAAGACGGAAATAAAGATGGATTTTATAAAATAATTTTCAGTCCATCTTTGATTCCGTCTCATAATCCCAAATTTTGAGATGGAAATAAAGACGGATGTGAAAAAAATTATTTGAAAACTTCATCTCTTTTTTCGTCTCAGAATCCCAAATTCTAAGACGGAATATTTCCATCTTAAAACTTTATATACAATTAAGCATCTGAGATGGATTTAGAGACGAAAAGATTTTATAATTTTTTTTATTAGTTTTATTTTAAATGCCAATTCTTCAAAATTTTCATCCGTATTTTTGTAATTTTATTTTAGAATTTTAAGACGGAAATGATTTCCGTCTCTGAATCCGTCTTTGAAGGTTGAAAATTATTGACAGATATTTTACCGTCTCTGATTTCCGTCTCTAAAACCCTGCTCTCTTGTAGTGATTGATGCATGTCCGAATAGTTGTATGTTGTTTAGTGGAAAAGATAGTGGCCTTGATAAATGTGAAATATGCAATGCCTCTAGATACAAGGATACCGAGAAAAAGACTGTTGCAAAGCAGACGAGGTACTTTCCTATCGAGCCAAGGTTGCAAAAGTTATTCATGTCTTCAAAAATTGGTACCCTTTTGAGATGGCATAGGGAGGAAAGAATAGATGATGAAAAATTAAGGCACCTAGCCGATGCTCTTGCATGGACATACTTTGATTTGGAAAAATCCATCATTTGCTAGTGATTCTCGTAATATCATAATGGGATTGATAGCTGATGGGTTTAATCCCCTTAGAATGTTGAGTGTTACACACAGTACTTGGCTAGTTATACTTATTCCTTATAACTTACCTCCTTGGTTGTGCATGAAACAACCAAATTTTATACTGTCCACTCTTATTGATGGTCCGAAATCACCTGGCAACAAAATTGATGTTCATTTGCAACCATTAGTAGAGGAATTGAATGAGTTGTGGAATGGTGTGATGACTTATGATGTATCAAGTACTCAAATGTTCAACATGCGTTCAACATTATTGTGGATGATTAGTGGTTTTCCTTGATATGCAATGTTATCGGTTGGGGTACAAAAGGTGCTTATGCTTGTCATAGTTGTGATAAAGACACTCGATCCAAGTGGCTAAACAACGGTCACGAATATTGTTATACTTGCCATCATCATATCTTACCTTGAGGTCATAAGCTCCGCAGAGATAATGTATCTTTTGATGGGACTATAGAAATGGAAATAGAGAAAGCATCGATGACAATCATAGACATGCTTTCTAAGTTGGATGAAGTGGCCACTGAGTATAAGAAGGAAGATCTTAAAACACAAAGAAGAGCATAATGTGAAAAAGAATGCGAAGAATATATTTGGAAAAATAATAGTATATTCTTTGAACTTCCATATTGGCCTAACAACTTGATAAGGTATAATTTGGATGTCATGCATATTGGAAAAAAATGTATGTGATAACATACTTTGGACAATAATGGGCCTAAAGAAGAAAACTAAAGATAATCTGAAAGCTCGTCGTGATCTCCCGAAAAGCAATATCAGCTAGCCATTACACCCAGCTGAAAAAGGTCCTGGCAAATTCTATTTGCCTCCTGCACCTTTTACATTGGGAAAGAGGGATAAAGCGGCATTCTACAAGGTGCTGAAAAGTGTCAAAGCACCAGCGGGTATGCATCAAATATATCGCGTTATACAAAAGTTAAGGAGCAAACTATAGAAGGTCTGAAAATTCATGACAATCGTGTTCTTTCTCTCTCTCGATCGACTTCTGCGTACTGAAAAATCTCCTCCCTATTTCCTCTATTTCTCTCACTTTGCGTAAACGAGTGATAACTCCTAGCAATGGATGGTGAAAAGAAAAAAGAAAATCAGAGGACTCATATCATATCTAGGATTCCCATTATCCGTAATTTGTTTCTCGCTAATTCGCTTTGAGAAGCGATAAACTAAACTAGAAGAGAGGCTTATTTATTTTATTAATATTAAGAAATTAAAAAATAACAAAAATAATCATAATATATATTATATAACAGCACTGGTAAAAGTCAAACTCTTTGAGTTCGACTTTACCAAAAAATTTTTTATAATATTGAGTTCGACTTCAATGATTAGAAGTCGAACTCAAAGAATTCGACTTCAACTTTCCTTTTATTTAATTTTTTTTTTTTATTATTATTATTATTATTATTATTATTATTATTATTATTATTATTATTATTATTATTATTATTATTATTATTACTACTACTACGTATAATTTATATTTAAATGTACAACAAAAAATATATAACACAAAAAAATATAATTACATCAAAAAAATTATATTTAAATCAAAAAATAAAATTTAAAAAATTAATTATAATAATTACAATTCTTAAAAATGATTGTCGGTCCCACAAGTGCGTCGGTGCCGTTGGGGCCGAGGTCTTCTTATTTCTTCACCCATATTTTGTATTGGTTCATCTTCAACATTATCATCATTATCTGCATTCATATGCAACCGACTTGATGATGTTGCAGAACTAGACTCTCCATAATCACGATATGCACCAAATGCTGGAAATGGAATTGGTGAGATGTTATATTCTGGTACATATGTTTGACTCGTGCCAATGCCAATGTCAAGATCAACCTGTCCATAATAAGGTTGTTGGCTTGGCATGTATGGAGCTGAATCAAACCAATCACTTTGTTGGGGCGGTTGAGGTACGTAGCAATCTTGATATACATTTAGAGGTGTATGCATTATGGATGGACCAGCTATATCTGCCCCAATAGTATTATCACCTCTAAGTGAGATTGTAGACATTCTGCTACTGCTTCTCCTTTGTCTGTGGGATATAGACGGAGCATTATCATGTGGCGCTGCTTTTTCTTCGGGCTGATTATCCCTCGGAAAACGAGAAAGCATTTCACGAAGTTCAATCATTCCGATAATAAACTGTTGATGCATTTGCAAAGCCTCTTCGAAATTGGTTGGTGGAGGTTGCACACTTAGATGAAGGGCCTCTGCATATTGCTCCTGCACCAATTTTAAAATAATGAATTTAAATCTAAGAGAAAAATGGGTGTAACATGAATCAAGTTTTATTGCACAACATACCACATGTTGTATTGTTGGTGCATGTCCAGGTTGATAGCCACTCTCTATACGTCTATCAGTAAATGATGAGACGAATCGACGAGTTATTCTACCGTACCAATCCCAATATCCATTTTCTGTATCTCTTCCGTTGGAAATGGGTGGTCGGCGCACAACCGTTTCATGTCGTCTATCCCATCTACTAACGTATAACGCGTGATGAGTCTCCTAGTGTGTGGCCCCACATGCTCTACGTGAGATGTTATGAAGGCTCATTTCCCGACTATTTGTACCCTGTGGGATGTCTTGCCTCATATCGAATTGGCGAAGTACCCGTTCAGGATGATGCATCTCCATAATAGCATAAAAGATTAGAGGACATATTGACGTCCACAACTGGGGGTTGAACTCATCTGAGTGGGCTAGAATATTCTCCAAGTTCATGTCGTACGACTGCCAAAGATACTGAAATAAAAGCAAATACGTTAAATTAGTAGGTAATTAAATTCATAAATAAATATGTGTAACGATGAGTCTTGTTTACCTGATCAGCTGTCATGTTATCTAGCATATCTCTAAATACCCAGACAGTCCACTGTACAATGCGGGTGAAGTTGTGTTTTTTGTTCCACGTTGCACCGTACGGTGGTATTGGAAGGAGCCGATTATTATATGTTTGTATTGGCCCCATCGTTACACGTTCATCACCAAGACTGGGTGTTATTGGTGTGATATGCGACCAAGCCCAAATCTATAAAATAATAAGCTTGTGTCAAAAATAAAATATTGCAATAAGTTAGTTAATGAGAAATATAAATATTTAATGTTACCTGCAGTAACTGCAACGGGCCACCAATTTGGGCTTTGCCTTTGGTACTGGCATTACATAATTCACGGTACAAGAATGCGAGCACAGCACTGCCCCAACTATAGTTTCGGGCGGCGTCGATATCCTCTAATTTCTGGACATATAGTAATGATACCAAATGCCCGGATGAATCAGGGAACATCACCCCACTGAAAAGAATTAATGCCATACAACGTGCATATTATACAACATTGGGAACGGTGTGTTATCATCAATTATGATCGGTGTACTGTGACGCAAAATTGCGTTTATGAACACACGCGAACCCCTAAGTTCCCCATCGTCTGGCTGGAAACCCAAATAAATAGCACAATATTCTTGCCATTCTGTCCAAGATCTCTCCCGATCCACCCCGATCACGGCAAGTCCGTCTATTGGGAGTGCCCAAATTATTTGGACGTCTTGTAGGGTCATTTTCGCTTCCCCTACGGTGAAGTGAAACATGTGTGTTTTGAGGCGCCACCTCTCAACTAGTGCTGTGATGAGATGTACATCGTACACAATCCTGCTGCATCGGTACACACCATAAAACCCCATTTGGTGTAGTACTGCTAGCACCCTATGATGTGGGGCATGCTCTTGGACGTGTGTCCAAAATGCACCATCCCCACGTCGTGCCTTTAAGGGTTCATCTAAATTGCCGTCAAGCACATCATCATACCTATGTTGTCGTTGTGATGACAACACGGTTTCGTGGACCATACACTTGTCTTCTGTCCATATTTTACAACAGCTTACGTTTTGTGTAAAGTGAAAATGCATGAAGAATTTCAAAAAGCGTTCAGTGTAAACAGAAAAGTTTGAAGAAATATTTGCAAGGCTGGTGTAAATATGAATGGCACAAAATATCCTTCTTATATAGACACAAGCAATTTAGGTTTTTTTTTTTATGTTTTTTATGCTTGATGCAAGGGCTGCAGCAAGCCCTCACAGCAAGCCTTGCAGTCACGGGCTGCTTTAATATACTTTTTTATAATAATAATAATAATAATAATAATAATAATAATAATAATAATAATAATAATAATAATAATAATAAAAGTTGAAGTCGAACTCTTTGAGTTCGACTTCATAATATTATAAAAAATAAAATAAAAAATTGGTAAAGTCGAACTCAAAGAGTTCGACTTTTACCATTGCTGCTATATAATATATATTATAATTATTTTTGTTATTTTTTAATTTCTTAATATTAATAATATAAATAAGCCTAGAAGAGAAAATACGGTTCTTTCTAAGAGTATAATGTACCAAAAGTTGGCGATTTGATTGCTAAAAATGGGAGGATTACATAATCGTAAACGATCACTTGGGCTTTAGATGCTATTCTTAGTCAGGTAAATCTTCATAGAAGTTCTTAAGTTTCTTGGTTATGTTTAGAGTTTCATATCCAATTGCATTACTGAATCTAAGTAAGTAATTTGTGGAAGACTTAATTCTATGAATGGGTTGAGTGAAAATGGTTTACCCAGTGTTCTTGATTGCTAAAAATGGGAGGATTACATAATCGTAAACGATCACTTGGGCTTTAGATGCTATTCTTAGTCAGGTAAATCTTCATAGAAGTTCTTAAGTTTCTTGGTTATGTTTAGAGTTTCATATCCAATTGCATTACTGAATCTAAGTAAGTAATTTGTGGAAGACTTAATTCTATGAATGGGTTGAGTGAAAATGGTTTACCCAGTGTTCTTAATGGCCATCTCTATGCAATCTCGTCACAGGTTAAATGCAAAAGACTATCTCATTGTTGATTTGGGAAGATTAATTAGTAGGACGATAACATATCAAGCAGTCAAGAGCCCATCTCCGTCACCGTTTTCTTCTTCCTTTTCGTCCACTTTTTGCAGAGAAACCATCAACGACTGAGGCATTTTTCCACAATTTTTGATCAAGAAACTCTTTGGGGTTGGGGGGGGGGAGGGGGCGTTGAAACAATTTAGAAAATGTGATGATGGCATTTTGCCAAAATTTATAAATGCTACATGAGTCATTTATGATTCTGTTGCCGAATGTGTGTAAATCTAAACCCCCTCTCTCTCACTCTGTGTGGAAACTGCAGACACAGAATGTGATTACGATTTCTCTTATTGGAATTGGAGAGATAGGAAATGCCATCATTAATTTCCTCTTCTATAAGGTTTTTCTTTCCCCCTTCTCTCTCTATCTATTTATATGTATGTATTTTGTGTTTGTGTGTATATATATATATATAGTTTTGCGTTTTCATTTATTTCCTCTCATCAAGACTAATTTTTTTGTGTGGATTTTTGTGTTACAATAAATTCAAGAGTGTGTGTCTTTCATAGAATTCAAGAATTAATTAGAACATTGCTGAAGAGATGTGATTTTAACTATTCTATTGGTATTGCTTCGGTTATATGTATTTTTATGTCTAAGTGCGGGGAGTGTGGTAGGTGTTTCTTTGAATTGGTAAAATTTGAGTCTTGATGATCGAGGAAGTAACCATTTTCATTTGAAATAGTCATGTTTCTTTGAGAACTGTAACATTTCAAGTTTGTAATTGGGCCTCTTATTTTGAAAACTGCCCCCAAAAACTAAATGGACAAAAACTTCCTTTAGTTGATGACACTATCTTTGGATCAGTTGTGAGTAATAGATAAATACTGGGATATGCCTTGATGATAGCAGCTTAGGTTGTTTGAGTGGATATGAAAATCTACGCTTGGTGATGTTATGAATTGGAAGATTACTTTTGAGAAGTAGTTGGATTCTTAAATGTTTAGGCCGGTTCTTATTAACTGGTGATAATTCCTTGGGAAATTGCAAAAAAAAAAACCCTGTGGTTTGGTTTATCTGCAAAAAAGTACACTATGCTTTGTAAATAGTCTAAAAACTCCCCCTGGTTGTAAAAATTTAGCTCACTTTCCACCTTCAGCCAAAAAACTAACGGCGTTAAATTTTTTTTGACTTTCCCATTTTGCCCTTTTAACATAGTAACTCTCAAATGTCCGTTTGACTTTTGAGAGTTACCACTTTACAGAGAGAAAAAAAGAGAGGAGAGCTAGGGTTCGTGCGATTTCAAATCGAATCGCTTCATGGTTTGTGCAATTTTTCTAAAAATCAACCAAAATTGAAATGTTAATCTAGTTTATTGAAGACAGACGGGTGAAGGGTGAAGAAATTTTGAGTTTTTAGGCATGAAAAACAATTCGATTGAAGGTATGTTTTTACAATTTTTAGGGTTTTTTTACTTCATTTTCTTAGATGCTAGTTCATACAACTGATTTTGTTTGTTTTTGTGTTTGTTTTTCATTTTATGAATTCAAAGTACTCTATTGTTTGTTGAGACTGAGGAAGCACTCGAAAAAGGCATGTAGCTCTTAAAAGTATACTTTTTTGTTCAATATTTGTCCCCACCTGTGTTCATTGTATGAATGTACATATTTCTGTTTGTTCTTTTTTGTATCTTCCCATAGTTTTTTAATATTTTAGTGTTTCAGTAGTCCCCACATAATGTATATATATTATTCCATACTTGTTTACATGTTGTTTGTACCTGAGTTTAATAAGATGCCTTTTTTTCTGTTGGTCCCCACCCCTCTTTGATGTTTTCTTGTCTTATTACTTTGGAATTGTATTGTATTATATTACTTTGCAACTGTAAAGTGTGCCACTTTACAGTTTTGATGTATTAAACAATAATCTGCATTTGAGTTTTTTGGGACTGGTGAGTTACTTGTTGATTTTATTTTCATTTGCAGAATATGGTTCTTGATGATATTGTTGATTTTGATGTTTGGGTGGGTGGGGTAATTGAATGGGTACCTAAAACTAGATATGTTGGGGGTAGTAGGGTGTGATTTCCAAATGTAGACAAGGAAAGAATATATTATGGGGATCTTATTGATATGTATGTAAAAACAGGGGGTAAGGGACTTAACATTGTTGTATACTACTGTTTACCTGGGATGACACTAGATAATGGGATTAGGTTGTTGAATGGAGATGATGGAATTAGGGAGTTAATCAGGGCATACAAGGGGTTGAGTGTAAATTCCAATTTATTTTGAGGAAAAACAGGGCCCACTTTTGGTAGTTGATACTCAGGGCAATATACTGCCTACTGAGGATCCAATTCCATCACTACCATTTCATGAAGACTTTTAGCCTTTCAATTACTTCAATGATCATGCAGACCTCAATAATGATGCTGTTAGTGAACCTTCAAACACTAAAATCCCAGTTTCCAACTCTCCACATAACACTGATATGCCACCTTCCAACTCTCCTCACAACTCTGATATTCTATATTCCAACTCTCCTCACAACTCTAATATTCCACCTTTAAACTCTCCTCATAACTCTGATATTCCACATTCCAACTCTTATCCAAACAATGAAATTCCACGTTGCAACTCTGCTCCAAACTCTGATATTCATCCAAACACTAAGACTGAAAATTTTGATCATCCTGAAGTTGAAGAGGGAATGCAAGGTTGTGAACCAAGTGAGGGTGAGGGTGAGGGGAGTGATAGTGACTCCTCAGCATCTCAATGTCCTTCTTGGATGCTTGAGGATTTAGAAGGTCCCCTTGATGATGACATATTTGAGGATAGGCCCAGTGACCATGCAAGAAAGCTGTTTAAAACTATGAGAGCTTTTATGAGAGCTCATAAGAAGAATAAAAAGAGGCTGAACAACAGAGAAGGGAGGATGAGAGAAATTTGAGGAATGAGGGGTGGGGTAGTGATGCTGCAGATGAGGATGACTTAATTTCTTTGAGGGGGTCGGATGATGAAGAACCAGGGTATGAGGAGTGGAATGACGGGATGAATATGGAAAATGTTGAACTGACTATAGGAATGAAATTCCCTACTAGGGAGAAATATAGGGAGGTATTGAGAGATTAATCAGTCAGAAAAGGTTGGGATTTGAAGTTCATAAAGAATGAGAAGTTCAAAATTACTGCCACATGCAAGAATGGGTGTGATTGGAGGATTCATGCATCCTCAGTTATGAAAACAACAACATTCCAGATCAAGAACATTAAAGGGACTCACACTTGTGCTCACAGAATAGAAAATAGACAGGCAAACTATAAATACCTTGGAAAAAGAATTGAGAACATAATCAGGGACAATCCAAATGAAAGTCTAATTTCATTGAGAAACAAGATTAGGAGAGATGTTCAGATTGAGTGCAGCATGCATAAAGTGTACAGAGCCAAAAGATATGCCCTTGAGAGGATAAAAGGCAATATAAAACAACAATATGAGAGATTGTATAACTATTGTGCAACTGTTGAGAAGCACAATCCCAGCAGCACTTTGGTGTTGAAGGTGGACATGTCATTAAGTCCACCTGTACTACAAAGAATGTACTGTTGTCTCAGTGGGTTGAGGGTTGGTTTCTTAGATGGTTGTAGCCCTATTATTGGCCTTGATGGATGCTTCCTTAAACGGTTGTACAAAGGTCAATTATTGGCCTATGTTGAAATTGAAAAATTTGACAACTAGTAATGGTTCTAAAATTTGTTGCTTAGAGATATAGGCTCTCATGAACAAAGAGGGTGGGCCTTCATTTCAGACAGACAGAAGGGGTTACTTGAGGCAGTTTCCAGCTTGGCACCTAATGCTGAACATAGGTTCTGCTTGAGACACATGTACAATAACTTTAAGGGGAAGTTTAAGGGGATGGAGCTGAAAAAATTATTCTGGAAGGCAGCCTCAACATATAATGTGAAACAACACTTGAGGATTATGAAAGAGATTGAAAGAATTCATCCAAAAAAATTGCCTACAGAACAAATTGCATATAAATGGCTGAGTGAGATCCCTGTCCACCATTGGGCAAGGTGTCTTTTCCCTGCAAGAACCAAGTGTGATACACTTGTGAGCAACATTTCAGAGTCATTCAATAGTTATATATTGGAAGCTAGAGAGCAACCTATCATAGACATGTTTGAGACAATAAGGAGGAAGTTGATGACTAGGATCCAAGTGAAAATGGAGGGTATGCAGAAATATGATGGTGTTGTCTATCCCAATATATGTAAAAAATTGAGAGACAGAGAATTGAAAGTATGCATTGTTTTCCAAGTTGGGCAGGAGAAGATAAATTTGAAGTCCCACACTTCATGGAAAACCATATTGTGTACTTAAGAGATAGACATTGTGCTTGTGGGATGTTCCAGCTGGTTGGGTACCCATGTTGTCATGCAATTTCTGTAATCAGTTATCATAGGCTGGCAATGGAAGAGTATGTGTAAGACTACCTAAAAAAAGATTCATATTTGAGAGTCTACAATCACATGATCAATCATGTTCCTGGCATGCATGACTTTGAGGTGTCTACCTTGGGGAGTGTGGATCCCCCACATGTAGCAAGAAAGGTTGGTAGATCAAAGAAAGTTCGAAGAAGGGATGCTAATGACTTAAGGGATGGAAATAGGGTGTCAAGAAAGGGGTTGACAGTCACTTGTGCAAATTGCTTGAGGACAGGCCACAACAAAGGAGTTGTCCGAATCCAGCTCATCCAAATTCCAAAAAATCACAAGTAATGATTGTTTTAATCTATTTTTTTGGTGCATTGGATGACATTATTCCATACTAATTCAGGTTTTTTTTGGTGTAATATTGAAGACTCCTGTTGATGGCCCATCAAGGATTGAGCCACATCCCACAGAGAAGCAAGGACTGAGCCACATCCCACAGAAGCAAGGACTGAGCCACATCCCACAGAAGCAAGGGCTGAGCAAGAGGTATTTCAAATTTCATACTATGTTTTTTCCCTATTAATATATTAACATCATTCTTTATTCAGAATTCTTAGTTTTCAGAGGATATTGCATATGAGGCATGGTCTTCACAACCTGTTCATTCTGAGGTACTATACATTATTTCAGTTTTGTTGTATATGTATAATAGCATACTAACTAAGCTTTTTTGGATGTGTAGATACCTCCCTTTATATCACAGACTGATTCAAGCCACAATGCAGAATGTCTACCACATGACTTTGTCAATGCATTGTCAACATCAATGCCAACAAGGCCTCCAGCCAACCCCAAGCTTCTGCACATAGGCCCTCTCACTCTAACATTTTCCAGAAGCTAAGAAGGCCAGCAGCTTCTTCACAGAGTCATGTAACATCTCAGTTTAGGAGGCCTTTCCAAGTGCCACAACAAGAAAGACCTCCAGTGGAACAGGTTCTTAATTTTTTAAGTACAATTTATTAGTATTTTACAGTGCCACATACTTATTTAATGGTTTAATTTCTTGCCTCTTATGTTTTCATAGGTCCCTAAAGCCTATCTGCCAATGTATGCACTTGTTCAGATTGAAAGAAAAAGGAAACAAAAACATCCAGTTTCAATGACAAGCAAAATGCAGAAGAAATCTGAGGGTTCAAGTAGCTCTGCACAATTTCAGAGGACATGTTGTTCCACCATCGGGCCAACCTTGCAATCAGAACTTAGATCTCTTTCTGGATATTATAAGCCAAGGCCAAGTACTGGATCAAGCTCCTCGAAGCCACAACATCCTGGCCATAAAGGATGAATGGAATTTGGTTGGGTGATTGTTTTGCAAACTGATGTACATGATTTAGACAGGGTTTTTTGGCTGAATTTGTCACTGTTTTCTGGGTAGCATTGGACGGTTGTGTCTATGTTTTCTGGGTGATTGTTTTGCAGACTGATGTCTATGTTTTTGGCTTATTTTGGCACCTTTTGTGGGTAGCATTTGACAAAAACTTGTGCAGTGTTTGTCTATATTTTTGGCATATTTTGGCATAATTTGGAGAAATGAAGTATTTATCATTGTTGTTTTATTTCTTGCAGTCTTTCACATTTTCTAATCAGGTTCACATGATTGATTGAATTTACATATATTGCTTGATAATGTGAAAACAATACATTTAACAGGAAATTAAAAAGGGGCAAATGAATAGTTAATACAATACACAACCCTACTTCAATATTATTGCAATAACCAAACCAACAACAACAACAAGAAATAATGCCTTCATCATCTTCTGATTTGCCTCCTGCGCTTTCATATTCACTGTTAACTCCTGGCATATAGCCAATACGTCTTCTTCAAATTTTCCACTTCCAGAATGAACCTCTTCTTCTGATTGTGAAATCTTTTCAGAAATACTAATCGGGTCCAACCAACCAAAAAATTTACATTCATTTGACCGACAAAAAAATAATCATTATTAAATCATTTAAATTATCATAAAAAATAATTGAAGAAAAAAATATACCACAAGTTTAATTTTTTTACTTACTTGTAACAGGTTGTAGAAGCAATTGCCCTAAAAATTGTCAATGTGTATGTGTTGAGTAGGACACATATTTGTAAGGGTCTAAAAAGGGTATTTTATTCAAATTCAAGAGGAAAAAAGCTGAAAAACGGTCAAATTTTCATCCCCTTCGCACTACTCACGCGTGGCAGGCACCCTCCGTCTGTTTTTAACGGATGAGGGGTTTTTTGCAGGGTTTAGGATTACTTGAGGGCCTTTTAGCCTATTTAGAAATCATAGGTAGGTTTTTAGCAATTTTCCTAAACCATAGAGGTGTCTTATGCAATTTTTCCTAATTCTTTTCACTTTCAAGATGTTGGAATAGTTCAACCAGGAATTCTCCTTTCAAGTAAAATTCCAACCAACCGCTTGATTCAGTGTTTGAGTTTACAGGTTGTTGGCATAAAGATGTTGCCTTCACAAAGTCCCTCAGTTTCTTCTTTGGGCATGTTTCTATCTTTTCAGAATCAAATTTCAATTTTTCAGATGGTTGAACCCAAGTGTATGCACTGCAAGACTGAGAAATCAAAAGAATTGATAGGTAGTGTTTACAACATTTGAACAAAATATTTCAGCAATATATTGCTTCAATTTTCCAAACCCAAACCTCCAATTGCCTCTTTCCCTTTTATTGTTCTTACTGCAGATTTTTTTATATGTTTAAATATCAATTTGTGTAATCTTGGATAAAAATTTATACAATTATCCACATTTTGCATAGATTTTAATAGAGACTTTTAATTCATTTTCTTTCCACTCTATTTTATTTTATTTTATTTTATTTTATTTTATTTTGCATTCACTTATGAATAAAAGTTTTAAACTTCTCTTTCCAAAATGTAGATTATGGAAACTTCGAGAATTAGGATGCTCAAGCACCAAGACCAAAAGAAGCGACATGCAAAAATATTTATCTTCTATTCTTTTCCCTTTAAAGTTTCAATCCTTCATATTATGAGTTACTGATTGATGTTATATTCCAATAGTTATTCGATATAACAAGTCATGATCTATTAGTAAAGAATTTATAAGTATGGAAATCCTGTTTGCACTAGATTAATTGCTTGATTTTGATTGGTACTATAAATATTTGTTATTAATATGCACCTACTTGTAAGATATGGTAGTTAAAACTAGGGGAAATTGTAATATATATATATATATATATACACCTAATTCAAGTTTTGCTAGTAGTTTATTCTCATGCAATGGACTAATGCAATTTCACCTACTAGATTGACTCATTATTTGGAATTCATGTGTTAAAGTTTGGATATAGCCATTCTATTGAATGGAATGGGATATTGAGGTTAAAATTTGTCATTTTTTTTTTCTCCAGTTGAGTACGGGGCTCGAAGAGTACAAGCTAAAGCTAGTGTTTTTCAAGTTCTTTAGAAGTTTGCTACCTTTCTTGGAGTTCTTTTAAAATTTCACTGTGTCCAAATCTGAAAATGTCATTGTGTTTTTCAATTTTTTGGTTCATGTCTCTCTGTGGGATATTGTCTACTATTCTTTTTTATCCACTATTTGTTTGGTGTCAATTAAAGGCATGAGAATTAAATATCAATTCATTTCTTCTCTTCTTTTTTCTTCGTTTGGCATTCATTTTATGAATAAAATACTAAATTTCTCTCTTTGAATTACATATTATGAATACTTTTGTAATTAGAATTCTCAAACACCAAAACCGGCCCAATTATATAAATAGTATATAAAAAAATATTATAAATATACCCCAATTCGTGGTATACACATGAAAATATGATTGATCGCTACCTCAAGTAGCGACAACTGGGGGTATTTGCTGGGCTAGCATTTATTTGCTAGCCCAGCAAGGAAGTTTTATTTTTTTATATTATTTAATTAGTAATTTAATTTATTAAATATAATTTAAAAATTAATTAATTAATTTTTTTATACAAAATATAATATTATAGACTATTTTTAATTAATAAATATAATTAATTTTTTAATAAATAATGACTACTAATTCATAAGTATGTCGTTGCATTGTTATCGAGGTCTTTTTTTGTCATCTATTGATTCTGTTGGCTTATTTCATTTTTTAAATTATGATTAACAATTATGTTATCAAATTTTGAATAATTAATAAATATTTTTATTAATTAAAAATGGTCTATAATATTATATTGGGTATAAAAAATAATAAAAAAAAAGAATAAAACTATGATAAAAATAGTGATTATTACAATTCATGTGATGCTCGCCAATCTCATTAATGTGCCGTTGGAATCTCGTTATCACATGCTCTACAAAAGAAGACCTAGATGCTAATGCCAGCGACACAATATTATCAAATTTAGACTATGTTGATTAACAAGTACGATTATCAATTTTTTGAGAAAAGAAAAAGACCTCAACACCTTATCACATTTTTATGATATATTTGTTCTTACGTTTTGTGAACGTAAATCTTTGAGTTTATTAGTTGTTACAAATTAATTATAAATTTAATTTTTTTATTTATTAATAATTTATGTTTAATAAAATATTAAAAGAAAATTTTATATACTATAATTCAAAATAATAATTTCTTTTTTTAATTATAATTAATAAATTAAATTATTAATAAATAATAATTAAAAAAAAATCTTGCTATGCTAGCCCAGCAAAATTGGCAGCAATTACCTCAGTGGTCGCTACGAGCTCAGCCCGCGACCGTCGGGTCAGTCATATTTTTATATCGTGTACAGCGAATACAGTACACTTATATTTATTTATATTTTTTGTAATATAAATATAAATGGGCCGATCAAGACTAACAAGAAAGTGATGTACATATATGTCTATATTATACTCTTTTCTTTTTAATTTTTAGTAGGTGTAATTTTATTGTTCATTAATATTTTCTTAGTTATACAAATCTTTTATATAGTTATGGATTTTTTTTATATTACGATTTATTGATTCATCTATTCCGTGGCTTCAATGGTATGGTAATATGATATTTTCTAATTCTGTGGGTTCCAATGGTATGAAAATATGATAATTTTAGATAATAATTTGCGGGTGGAATTCGGGATCTTCATTTCATACCAAGTCATGTAGGGTGCCAAATGACTTATAAATAAAGAATTTATGAATATAAAGAAATGGTTGCACTCAAATTAAACGTGTACAACTTTATTTTATTTACAATCAGCAGCCATTCATTTATAGTTAAAAAGACTTTTATAATTATTTAAATTTAAACTTACAAATTTTATGTCACGAAACCAGCTAATGGACATAGTTATATAAAACCGTGGTGCAATTAAGGGATGCCACATATATTGTAAATTATATAAATTTATATATATCGTTCATCTATGATTTTTATAATTTTGTGAGTAATGATGCGATATATTTTGAATTTACACGTAACTAAATATTGAATATATAATTTTATATAAACAGTTTATTCAAAAAAATATAATTGCATATGTCAGAGCTTCTACATATTTCTATGTTATATAATTTATAGAAGTTATTATATTCAAACATTATCTTTTAAATAAAAGTTTTAACAAAAGTTTAAATTCACTAAAAAAAGTTACTAGAAAAAATTTGTGATAGGACAACCTCCAGGGATGTAAATTAACGAATAAATAAGACAGGCCATTATGTTGGGGTCATCAAAAAATTTCAAAACAGCCCAAATCGTCGGAATCAAATTGAGTAAAATCGTTTTTTTATGATTTATCTTTCAAATCATAATTTTAAATTTTTAATAAAATCGCACCGCACTTTTGGTTTGATTTTAATTTATAACTAAAAAAGTCGCAAAAAACTCGAATCGCACCATTAAATATATAATTAATTTTTTTAAGTTATATATATATATATATATATATATATATATAATTTGATAAATTCAATTAACTCTGTAAAAGAATTTCATATTCAAATTTTACAAGTCCAAAGTTCATATATTATCAAAGGTCCACATTGCAAAGCCCATTTTTGTAACACTTACACTCGAGCTCTATACAAGAAAAATATATTTTGATTTTAGTAACAAATCAAACCCATTAGAATTTTCCCCTTCGTTTTTGTTCTCTTTCATTTTGCCTCATATTCTCTCTTTTTCTCTGCCCCTTACCTCTTTTCTATTTTCCGTCGTCCCTATTCTCTATTCTCTCCTCCGACTCCTTAACGGATATATATGATTAAGTTGAAATGAATATTCATTAGGTTTGAATTTATATGATTAATTAATATATTTTTTTGTGATTTATCATTTTTTGTTCTGTTGTTAACATTAAATTTTTAATTTCTACTATAAAATAATTTGGTGTATCAAATATCATTGCAATTAGAAATTAACATTCAAGATGTTTTGAAAGACTTTTAGTTGTATTATATCTTGAACTATTGTACATTAAACTTTAATCACATACTTTGTTAAGATTTTAGCTATATGTTCTTAAATTATTATGTATTTAACTTTAATTATTCCGATTATATTTTGTTAACTCGTTACATTTTATTAGCTTTTTGTTAGTTTCAACGTCTTATTTTTCTTTAAGTGGTAAAATCGCCCGAAACCGCACAAAACCACACATTTCATTTTTTGTTTCAAAAGTGGAAATTTGAAAAATTATTTGATAAAACCACTAATGACAATTTAATTTGAAAATAATTTTTCAAAAAATCAAAACCGCATCGTGATCACCCTACCAATCTGTTGTTCAAGATGCAAAGCTATGTCCGGATTTTTATTAACATTCCAATGATTGCAACATTAGACATAATTAAGGTTGCAAAGTGTATTTAACCATTAGCTTATTCTTCATATTATTCAAGAACCACATAACCAAACTCATTAATTTTACCAAAAAAAGAAAAAGAAGATAGAAAGATATAATGGTACAAACAATGATATGAAATATTGAATATAAGAGATATATTAATTAATTATTAAATACTAAGAAGTTAATTGAAGTAGCTTAATAGGCACTTAATGACATTACGAATTTAAGTTTAGAATTCTATCTCAGAAGATAAAACCATTAAGTTAGTCAGGGTAGTATAAACTAAATAAATTTCAAAAGACTTTGTGTGAATGTAACACCAGCTCCATAAACTTGGACCCCAACTAGTTTAAATGTGAAATTTATCATTTTTTCAAAATTATAGTATATATGAGATCGTAAACACCAGAGATTATATGAAGATTATACTAAATAGTAAATAAAAGTATATGTAATTTTAAAAACTTTACATAGGGAGTATAAATTTTTCAAACAAAGGGTAAAAACAAGCTTTTGTTCAAATATTCCGTTAATGTCTGCATATTCTTGTAACGGTATTAAGAACATGATTGGTATGTATGAATGAAATTAGCGAAAATGCCATGAATTTTGGAATGAACATGAATAAAAAAGGAAACATATTAATAACACTCCTATGCTTGATATAAATAAACAAAAATTAAAAGGTACAAGAATTATCATTTTATAGTTAATTTCATTTAGGCTATGTTTACCTTGATTTATTAGGCTTGATATAGAGGTTAGTAGGGATTAATGTGGCGTTTATTAAAATTTGCGTTGGCTCGCTATTAGCTCACACTCAGTCCCCAATTACAATATGAGTTGGGGTTGCAAGATTACCAATCTGTGGGGCCCACATTATCTTCTACTAAATTTTGTATTCCTCTTTTGACTTTTCACTCACTCCCCAACATACTATTTTGCCCCACTTGGATTAAATTTCACCTTAACATTAATTGATTGACACAAGGTTGATAGAATTTTAAATGCACAAAAATAAGATGTTAGGAGAAAAGTTATATATACATATCAATATATATATATATAGAGAGAGAGGGGGGGGGGTAAAGGTGATGGGGGAAGATTGAGGTTCTTCTCTTATGACAGATGGCTCTCCCAAGGGATTCATGGCTTTGATTTTTTTCCACCTACCCCCTTCAAGAACTTCAAATCTTGGTAGAAAAAGAAGAAGAAGAAAAAGAATAATGTAGTCGAAAAAACCAGCTCAAGACAAATTTCCACCTAATTCATCTACATGGCATTTTTCTTGTTTCTCCTTGTTTGACTCACTCATTAATCTTTTTCCCATTTTTTGTAAAGCATAGGAATGCAGGCCCAGTCGATGACACCCCAACTTCATGGGTGCTCGACATGTGGCAACGCTTGCTTTTTTTTTTTTTTTTTTTTTTGGTTTTATTATAAAAGGTCTAATCCTAATGTTAAGAATTTGGTCTTGGATTCTTAACAAAATTTTAATCCAAACCACTAATTTTAAGTGTACAATTTAAATTTGTTTATGGATATATATATCTTATATTTATATCTTGCATCCATCATTTTTTGTAAAGAAAAATTAAGTTTTTTGGACTTAAAGTCTTTTTATTTTTCCTTTTCTGTATTCCTTTTTTTCTTTTATCTTTTTAATAAAAAATTATATTAAAATATCCTGTAAGGATTTTGTAATATATTATTGGAATTTTAGTGGAATTAATATATAATAACAAGAGTTTTTAACATATTAACAGAATTAATTTCAATAAATACATACAAATATACATAAACTTCTAGTGTTTTTGTGAGAATGTGGTGAAATTTAGCTACTAATATTTCAATGAATTTGTATATTAGTAATATATAAATCAAAATTCATATACAAAGAAAAAAAATGTTAGTGTCAATTGATATTACAATAAACAAAACAAAGAAATAGTTCATATTTTAAAATTATTATTAAATTAAATTGACAATATTTTATATTTTTATTTCATTAAAAAAATTATTTTGTCAAAAACACGTCAATGAACACAACACTTTCCTTGATTTTTTTTCACAAATATTCTTGTATGAGGTGGTAAAAATAAAAAAGTAAGATAAAAAAGTGAAAGGTGAAAACTTAAAAGTAAAAATAAAACTACAAAGTAAGATGGACCCCATCACCACATGTCATCTATTTGTGGAATTGGGTGGGCACCCAATGGGATGGCATCGACCAAGCCAGGAATGCAGTACCACTTCCAACAAATTTCAAGCCAAAGTGATGTTGGTGGGTTTGCCTCGTCAATCTTTGTTGCTTCTATTTATCCATTGCAAACAATTTGCAAAAAATATAAGAGCTTTTCAATGAACGAGCCCATTTCTATGCTTGATACAAGGAGTCCAAGCCCCTCCATCTCCACGTCTACTTTCTCTATAACACACAAGGTGTGTTTGATTTGACTTGCCATTGTAGTAATGGGCAAAGTTATAATTTTGAGGCTTAATCTAGTACCCAAGGCAGGAGGGTAAATTATCTACATATTTATGCACCCATTAATAACCACAATAAAGGACCAAAATAGACAAGAGATAGAATTGTCCAGTGTGATGTAATACGAAACATAGTAAACCCATACTATAATATGGGGCAATCCAATCGAGGGAAGTGAACATAGGCTTACATGATTAACAAATAAAAATAGATAGATAGTAATAGAATGAAACCACTTTTAAAAACTACTTATTCATATTTTTATGAATATGTTAAATTTATTTGTATAATAGTAGTATTTTAAAGAATTACTTATATGAGGTTAGGAGCAATATATAAAATATCACATATGTTATTAAAAAAGAATATATGAAAAAAGTTAATTATTTATTTACTTAAAATAATTTGTTATCAATAAACACATAAACTGTACTTTTTCTAATATTGCTTCAAACAACAAAATGGATTCATCTATTTAACAAAAATACATCCACCATTATCATATATAATCATATTAATATAAGGACAATTTAGTCAAATAAAAAAAACCCCAACATGTTAGGACTTACAAAAAATTCCCACATGTTATGAATGGTTGATACTTCAGGGGATACAAATCATACAATCACTAATTACTCTCCAAACACCCCATCTACTTTGAGAACGTGTTAAATGAAAAATAGGATTATCTTGAACTAAATAAATGATAAAAAAAACCCAATATTAATTGTAAGATGTATACTTGAGCAAAAATGGTTGTATTATTCTTAGGAATAAATAATACCACCTCCTTTTGTAGTGTAAGTTATACAACTGGAACAATAAATAATACAAAGCTTTCGCTTTATCCTGGGCCCCCATACAACAAAATAAACACTATATTAACCTATGTTAATATTTTTATTCAAGCTAATACACCAAACACGGCGAGGTTTACAGGTCATCTATAATTAAAGGCAGAGAGGCATATTATTATCTCAAGAAAAAATACTACATTCCGAAGTAGAAGACTCAAGGAAAAAGTCTTCCAATCACTAGCATGAACCAGTGAGTTGAGAATTCAAAGAAAGATGAAAAGAACAAATACTTCATTTCCAAATTGTAACTATTACTTGGACCAGCTTCTTCAGTAACAAGCCAAAACTTAAGTCCTAATTCATGACCAGAAATCTCTCTCTTCAATGAGAAGGAGCTATACCCATACACAATGTATTAGTTTGCACAGGCAATTTCATCTAAGTTCTGGCTGTAAACATAAATTGTCAACTACAACGTGCAAATCTCAAAAGCAGAATGTAACCAGGGAGCAAACATCAGTATGAACTTTGCGATAAAAATTGAACAGCAACTACATCAGCATCTAACTGTAAATTACTTAAGATTAAATTCCATGTCTAAACACATTAATTAAAAACAAAATTCTTGTTCAGAACAAAATACCTAGATAATCCCAACAAAACTCGTTCACGAATGATAGGATAAAACGATATGACAACAAAAAGTTTCCACCAATTGGACTTGGTATTCTTAATCTCCACCTGCCTTATTGTAGACATAAGTAAGTCCGCACTTACCACAGTAGTGCCTATCAAAATGATTCGCCATGAAAGTACCAGCACCGCACTCAGCATTCGGGCACTCCTTCCTCAGCCTCTGCACCTTTCCGGAATCATCCACCTTGTAGAACTGGAGAACAGCGAGCTTCACCTTCTTCTTCTTGTGCTTGATCTTCTTCGGCTTGGTGTAGGTCTTCTTCTTGCGCTTCTTAGCACCTCCACGGAGTCGGAGGACTAGGTGGAGAGTGGATTCCTTTTGGATGTTGTAGTCCGCAAGCGTGCGGCCATCCTCGAGCTGTTTCCCGGCGAAGATGAGACGTTGCTGGTCCGGGGGGATGCCTTCCTTATCCTGGATCTTGGCCTTAACGTTGTCGATGGTATCGGAGGATTCTACCTCCAAGGTTATGGTCTTACCCGTCAGGGTCTTCACGAAAATCTGCATCTTCGCGGCGGAGGGACCTGCAAAGACTAGGGTTTGTGTGATGAGGAATGAGATTGATAGTTGGGGGAACGGCTGCTTAAATAGATTAGGGTTTGCGGGGAATACTGAAAAGGGCCTGTTTGGGTGTTCTGCAATTTGTTGGGCTTATATGTGGGCCGCAGCAACCCGGCCCATTAAAATATGTTTTCACTTTTCATCAGTTTTGGGTTTCCTAAGGACCTTCGAATATAAATTTATCAATTCAAATGTCGCACAAAAGAATTTAATTTCAGTTGGTAAAATGAGTTCCTAAATTTATAAATTAATTATCAAGACCATGTCCCGGTTATTTTCTTTTAATTTTCCAATATTTTTTCAATTTCTTCCTTCTAATACAAAATTATTGATGTGGAGAAAAAACCCACTTTGCAAGAAGACCTTCCAACTTATGAATAATAGCCCAAAGACCCCCAGATGGAAGTTAAAAGGAGTTGAGGGAAGTTGAGGAGGAGGAAGTTGAAAAGAGAGTGGGCTAGCAAAATGACGAAAATGCCCTCCGCAGATCAATTTCAGGCCGTAGGATCAAAGGGCAACATTATAATTTCACTCCCTAAAATTTACTATAAATAGGGGGTGAATTCATTGTAAACTTATCTTTTTTCATTAATAAGAAGAACTACATCTACATTTTCCATTACATTCCTTTAGCTTCTCGAATTGTTTTGGTGCGTACGTGCTTAGGCTACACTTTCCCGAATTTTACACCATCAACTTGGCGCCGTCTGTGGGAAGGAGTCTAGTCATCGAAGATGAACACCAGATCAAGGGCAAGAAGCGTGTGGGGCAGGAGGACGAACGCCTCGAAGAGTTCGAGGCCCATTATTTGTAGAATCCACCTGTTCGAGGCTCCCCCTCATTGGAGAATCCATCGGCGCATCCAGGAGGAGGGCGCACCAGGAGGAGGAGAGGTCGAAGAAGATCCTCCAGCAGGAGGCAGGAAGAAGTCAAGGCTCCTCCCCATTTTCCCCAGAGGCTTTTATGTATGGGTTCATTTCTAGTAGTTTATAGAGGTTTAGAATTTATCTACTTGATTATATAGAATTGATAATGTGTTTGGTATGTATATATATAATTATCTACCCATGTACGAAACATTTGCCATTTGTTAAGGTTAGCTTGCTGGATGAGCAAAACATCTTATAATATGTTTGGAAGCTTATAAACAAGAAGTGACATTTTAAAATATTGTTCTAAAGATCTTATAAGATACGTAAAAGCATAAAATATTTGGAGGTAGAATCATTATAACTCTTTTAAACTAATGCCAATAAGCTATGGACACTTCATCTTTTTGAGAGATTTTGAGCTCTTTAATCTTAATATCCAATAAACAAAAATATTATCACAACTTTGTTAGTATTTCACTTTCACCCTTCATATAATTGTTGTTCTTTCTCCCAAATCAAAACATCTATTTATATTATCTTATATTCTAAAGTTTTGATAGTTTTTTCGATTATTATTACAATATAAGAGCTTATTATGTCAAACACGTTAACATCTTATAAGTTCTTACATCTTTTTTTTCTAATAACGGAACATTTCATTAAAATATAAGATTACAACTAGAAGCTCAGCCAATATCGGCCTTAGCCACATCAATCCTCTCAGCACATCAATCCCAAGCAATTATGCAAATCCCAAAAAGAGTAGAGATGGCAACGGGACGGGTCTGATACGGGTCCGGGACCCACTCCGCCCCGCCACAACCTGTCCCGCCACGAATTATCAATATTTTTTGTGCTCATTTTTTCATTTCTTAAACACAAGAAATTAAAACATACATTCATGCATAACATCCCTAAATTATCACAGACAAATAAAAAAAAATCCATCATAATATTAATTATCAAAATATTAAATATATAATATAATATTTTAATTTATTTTTATAAATATAAACTACTAATTAGTTTAGTAGTAATATAATTAGTAAAATATACTTAAAAAAAATCATATTGAACAATTTAATATTGTAGAAAATATTCATTTTCTGGAATAATGCAATTGAAATACATAAAAATATTTTATAGTTGAGATTGATATATGTTCACAATGAAATAAATTTGTATATCTATAAATGTTAGTATTACATTGATGTAACTATCATCTTATATTGTTGAACAACATGGGTTCATCGTACCGTTAAAATTCAGATCAAACAGTTAGATATGATCAAACTTATAGAAAAATACATTTGGTAAAGTTTTAGACTTATTGGGCATACGGATGTTGAGATATCGTACTCGAAACAAAAGAGTAATCATTTAAGACGGTGAGTCGCTGAATCAGACCATGTGATTTTAAATCATACCGTCTAATCTGATCTAATGGAGACACATACTTATATATATATATATATATATATTAAAATTTGGTATAAATCGGGTGACTGGATTTTAAGACATCGTAATTGTTAATTAAAAACTTTTTGATATCATTATATAATAATATATATATATCTAAAATGAATTATATAAGATAAATAATATGTTTATCTAAATTATTAATCTTCTCTTCAAGTAATATCATTTTACGATTTACAATGAATTATATTATACAAAGAATACATTAAACTAATATTTGATTTTTTTAATAAATAATATTAATTTAGATTTAAATAACTTAATATAGACTATATAGTTTTAAATTTAAAATTTAAACTAACCGCTGTTCCCATTTCCTCCCTGACCCATCATGCAATCATTAAATTTCTTATCAACTAAATTTTTATTTATTTTTATTTCTTATATAGAGTTGGGTACATGCAAAACTTATTTATGATTTATATATAGTACTATAATTTTTTATTTATAATATATATTAATAATATATAATGAAAAAGAGTCGGGGTCGGGGCGGGGCCGGGCTGGGGACAGGACCCGTACCCCGCCCCCGACCGGCCGGGGCAGGTTTTTGATGCCCCAACCCGCGCTGGCCCCAAAAAATTGTGTCCTAGACCCCATATGGCCAGTCCGGGTCGGGTTTCCCAGGTCCGTGCTGAAATTGCCATCTCTAATAAAGAGCATAAGCTTGACGGCTTGGCTTCAATTCCTCACTCATAATCTGTTGTTGAATCTGCTCCATAATTACAACGGCTGACTTGTTTAGGAGACTGAGATTCCCTTCAAAATCTTCTTTTGTTTCATTCTAACATCTTACTCATCCAAATATTTTAAAACCTTATTTTTTTAATAAGATTCAACATCTTTAAGCTCTTCAAACATTTTATAAGATGTAAGAGTATATTGGATGTTTCAAATAAATTTAGCCAAACACCTTCATATAAGAAAGATGTTAGACAATTTAAAAGCTTATAAGATGTTTCCTTACCCAAAGTAATTTAGTTTTTGTTATTAAATTATTAAGAATAAGAAAAGATACAAATGGACACTACAAAAAAATACAGGATTTGTAACAGCCAGGTGGCCGTTCCAAAGGTAACAGTATATGTAACAATTTTGGAACGGATTGCCTTTCCTGACGTCATTTAGCTGGTGAATGAATTTCGTAATTTTTGTAACGACGAAATAGTTACAATAGTCATTCCAAAAGGTGGTGTTCGTAAAGCCGTTACAAATCTCCAGCCATTACAAGTTGGAACACCTTTTGGTATGACTCATTTTGATTTGTAATGGCCCTTCAGACTATGAAACGAAATCGTTCCAAGATCTGCCAAAAGGCCGTAACGAATTTGTAGTACTGGAAGATCGTTACAAAGACCGCTACAAAGTTGCAGCCGTAGCAACATTACAACAGCTTTTGGGATGGCCTTTTTCGCTAAGTAACGGCCATGAGAAATATGAGAGCATTCGTTTCAGTATTGTTTAGAAAATCGTTTAAAATTGTAATACTACGTCTTTGGTCCAAAGGCCGTTCCAATTGGTATGACTAATTTGCGAAAGCAATCTTTAGTTGCAAACGTCATTGCAACAATGACTCATTCTAACAGCTATCACCACTATTTTTGCTGCCCCAAAAAACCGTCCCAACAAAGTCATCGTTTAATTCGACAAGAAGTCTGAAGACTGGCGAATTAACGTTATCAAGACGGAAATCCACCTTGGCGGAAGATCAAAGTCTTAAATCCACCAAGAAATATCCCAAAATTGAAGTCAAATATCTTCAAGTTCATAGCGTTTAATCCGAGAACAAGTCAACGACCTCCGAATTAACGTTATTCAAAGTCAAAGTCAACGTCAAAGGAGATCAAGCGTCAAGTTTCACCTCCGAAGTTGCCGACGTCAAAGATCACGTTCTTGAAGAGAAGAATCAGAGTTTTCAAGTAGAGATTTTGCACCCATAAATTTTCAATAAATTCAAGAAATTTATTTGTAATATTTTCTTGTTTCGATAAATTCAGGAACACAAAAATTTGTTTACAAATTTTGGCACGCCTGGTGGGACCGCTCTACCTCTCATCTCCTCTCTTCAACAAAGCCTGAAGTATTTCAACGGACACTCAAGGAAAAGTTATGAAGAAGGTGAATGCCAAACTCGCCACATCGAAGTCTTCAAGTTGAAGTACCAAGAGTCTCGGTGTTACTATGAGGAGCATGTCGAAGAAACTCAAGGAATCTTCCCAGATGACTCCTCCAATTGAGTCTGCTCAGAAGGACATATTCGTGCCTAACCACGCAAGCGAAATGACGAAAATAAATCTCCTCCGTTCTCTCCTTGCTTCGATTCTAGCTACTCCTTCGCAACGAATGTGGCCCCAGTCATGGTGACGAATGCCACCACCTTAGAAGAGCAAATTGCAAGCCTGACAAGAGCTATCGAGGGACTACCAAGCATGTCCAGCAAGATGCCCAAATCGCCAGGTTGATCAACAAGCCAGACAACATTGAGACAAGCCATACTCGGAGAAAACAAGTTGAGGCTCACGATGAAGTAGAAATATCCACAAAGGAGAATTACACCGTGAAAGATGAACTTGCAAAAGGGCTTCAAGTCTCGTCCAATGGATTGATCCCTGTGGACCAACTGAAAGAATTCATTGAATGGAGCATCAAGAGCAAGATTCAGGGAAGCTCAAGGTCATCTTTCACTTACTCAAAGCCCTACACTCCAAGAATTGACAACTTGAAGATGCCGATGGGCAACCAACCATCGAAGTTCCAACAATTTGACGGCAAAGGTAACCCTAAGCAGCACGTTGCCCACTTCGTCGAAACATGCAACAACGCTGGAACGTATGGAGATCACCTAGTCAAGCAGTTTGTCCGATCACTTAAAGGCAACACATTTGATTGGTATACCGATCTGGAGGCCGGTTCAATTTATGGATGGGAACAGCTAGAGCAAGAGTTCCTCAATCGATTCTATAGCACTAGGCGGACAGTCAGCATGATTGAACTTACAAATTCCCGCCAGTGGAAGGATGAGCCAGTTATCGATTATATCAATAGGTGGAGGAATCTGAGCCTCAACTGCAAAGATCGATTATCTGAAGCCTCCGCCATTGAGATGTGTATTCAAGGGATGCATTGGGGTCTTCAATATATTTTTCAAGGAATCCTACCCAGATCATTCGAATATTTGGCCACTCAAGCACATGACATGGAGTTAAGTAAGGCAGCAAGTGGAGTAGAAGGACCACCTGTTCAAGAGCCCCGCAGAACCAAGGAAAGGAAAGAAATCAAGAAAGGGGGCAAACCCTTTTCAAAACCTCCAAGCAAGGAGTCAATGGCAGTGAATGTAGCGCCACTCAAGCTTAGGAGCGCAACAAAAGATAGCATTACCCCGAAGCAAAACGCTCCTTACGAGAGACTGCAAAGAAAGCTAACTTTGAAAGAAATGCAAGCAAAGCAATATCCTTTTCTTGATTCCAATTTCCCCGGCATATTTGATGACTTGTTGGAGGCTAACCTCATCGAACTACCCGAAGCAAAACGACCTGAAGAAGCCGAACGAACAGATGACCCAAAATATTGCAAGTACCATTGTTTAGTTGAGCATTCAATAGAAGATTGCTTTGTGTTTAAAGACAAGGTTATGCAATTAGCTCGCCAAGGCAAGATCTCTCTTGAAGAAGATACCACAACAACAAATGTGACCTCGGTCAAGTGTGTGTCTTTCGATAGTGAAGCCTCCTACAATACCACACACGAGAATGCAACTGCGATCAAAGAGGACGCTCTGTCTGAAAAAGAAGATTCCTCTGATAGTGATGAATGCATGTCCATCATTACCTTCACCGACGAAGATTTGCTTCTTGGATCAAGGCCACATAACCGCCCCTTGTTCGTCGCCGGATATGCACGTGAATAAAAGGTGAATAGAATATTGATTGATGGAGGCTCCGCAGTCAATATCTTACCCCTACGAACCTTGAGAGACTTGGGGATCCCGATGGACGAACTCGCAAACAGCCGCCTCATGATTGAAGGCTTCAATCAAGGAGGACAAAGGGCTGTCGGCATTATAAAGATGGAATTGTTGACAGATGATATGGCGTCAACTGCACTATTCCATGTTATAGACGCTAAGACTTATTACAACATGCTTCTTGGCTGCCCTTGGTTGCATGAAAATTATGTGGTCCCCTCAACGTGGCATCAATGCTTCAAATACTGCCGCAATGGTGTAGTTAAAAGGGTACTCGGTGATACCAAGCCTTTTACTGAAGCTGTCGCACTTCGCCGATGCCAAGTACTACATTGAAACTGCCAAAAGAGAAAAGGAGATTTTGCCCACAGAAAAACCAAAGTCACATGACGATCAAAGCATGAGGAGAAACGAGCAGCCTGCTATCGAGGCTGGATTTTCAAAGAGTCTGACTTTACCATTGACTCAAGTCAACGCGAAGCAACCATCGAGACCGCCACTCGAAGGATTTGTTTCCTCAACCCAAAAAGAGGAAGAGGGACATAAAGCGTTGGCTATAGATGGAGAAGGGTATGATCCTAAGGCCTTCAAATTGCTTGTTAAAGCCGGGTATAATCCACAAGAAAGATTAGCCCTTGGAAAGCTCCCTCCTAAAGCCACCAACAAGAAGCTCCATGGACTCAAAGCCACCCAAGTGATGTTAAAGGAAAAAGGGCATGCAGTCCCAGATTCACGTGCGGGTCTTGGCTTTATCCCTCCTAATTCTATCTGCATCGCCATAAAAAGGGCCAGCATCAACCATGTCAGCGAAAGTCTCTCTTCAACAAAAGATGATCAAAAAGGAAAAAAAATCCACGGGAGTCTGTCTTTAATAGACTCGGCCCACATAAAAGAATGGTGCACAGAAAGACCAACAATCAATCTATCTTTGATAGACTTGGTCCACAGAAAAGAATGATGTACCAAAAGAAAGCTATGTCCAAGGTAGTTGCACAATCAAAGGAAAACATCACATCCTCACATAAACTTAGAAGTTTGGTTCCTTCCAAAATGAGACGCCACACAACTCTAGACATATCATGTGGCAGAGTCTTGAAAGTTAAAGCAATAACAATGGTCTTCCCACAAGTTCAACTTGATGACGAAGATGATAGAGAAAGCATAACATCATCCAATTATGTTGATGGTAGTGCTGAAGAGGATATCACATTAGCTCATCACATCACCTTAATTGAAAATGAGGAGGTTGAAGAAGAGGATGTTGAAGACGCTTCTCAGAACTTGAGGAAGGCGTTAAAGCCACCATTGATGAGTTGAAAGAAGTCAATCTAGGTGACGTTGAAGATCCCCAACCAATTTACACAAGCGCCTCTCTAACCCCGGAAGAAGATGAGGCTTATGTCACGCTACTTCATGAGTATAGAAACGTGTTTGCATGGTCCTACAAAGAAATGCCCGGGCTAGATCCAAAAGTAGTGGTGCACCACCTGTCGGTGAAGAAAGGGGCTCGTCCCGTCAAACAAGTCAAAAGGAGATTCCGACCTGAGCTAATCCTGTTAATTGAAGGTGAAGTAAACAAGCTCATCAAAGTCGATTTCATTCGAGAAGTCAAATACCCAATGTGGATTTCCAGTATTGTCCTTGTGAGAAAGAAGAATGGACAAATTCGAGTATGCGTCGACCTCAAAGACTTGAATCACGCATGCCCCAAGGACGATTTTCCATTACCCATTGCTGAATTGATGATAGATGCTACTACGGGTCATGAAGCCTTATCATTCATGGACGGGTCATCTGGATATAATCAAAATACGCATGGCGCCGGCAGATGAAGAATTGACGGTATTTCGCACTCGTAAAGGCATATATTGCTACAAGGTCATGCCTTTTGGATTAAAGAATGCCGGTGCTACATATCAAAGGGCAATGCAAAAGATCTTCGACAACATGCTCCACAAGAATGTAGAATGCTATGTCGATGACCTGGTAGTGAAGTCCAAGAAATGAGGGGATCATCTTCACGACTTAAGGAAGGTCTTCGAACGTTTGAGGAGATACCGGCTAAGAATGAATCCCTCCAAATATGCGTTCGGGGTGACATCCGAAAAGTTTCTTGGGTTCATCGTCCGCCAACGGGGTATAGAAATTGAGCAAGCCAAGATCGATGCTATATTAAAAATGCCGGAACCTCGAAACACATCCATGAGCTCAAGAGTTTGCAAGGAAAGCTCGCAGATCTTCGAAGATTCATTTCAACTCTGGCAGGCTGTTGTCAACCATTCAGTCGCCTCATAAAGAAAGATGTGCCCTACGAACGGGATTAGACTTGTGACAAAGCGTTCAAAAGTATAAAATCCTACTTGATGAAGCCTCCGGTGTTGGTTGCACCCGTTCCCGGATGCCTCTTAATTCTGTACATCGCTGCTCAAGAGCGCTCCGTGGGAATCTTACTTGCCTAAAAAAATAATGAGGGGGAAGAGAATGCTTTATACTATTTAAGCAGAAAAATGAAACCAAACGAGCTTAATTATTCACCTATCGAAAAAACTATGTTTGGCGCTCATCTTCGCAATCCAGAAGTTGAAGCATTACTTTCAGTCACACAGTGTTCATCTGGTCTCAAAAGCAAATCCTCTGAAATATGTCATGGCAAAGCCAGTGCTGTCTGATAGACTTGCAAGATGGTATCTTCAGCTACAACAATTCGAGATCACATACGTTCCTCAAAAGGCTGTGAAGGGACAAGTTTTAGCAGACTTTCTAGCCGATCACCCCATGCCTGTTGAGTGGGAATTGTCTGATGACTTGTCTGACGAGGATGTCCTTCTAATTAAAGCTATTCCCCTGGAAAATGTACTTTCATGGAACTGCCCATAGAGAAGGAGCCGGGGCTGGGTTGTCTTTGTCACATCTGAAGGGGAAGTCCTGCATTATTCCTTCACTATAACCCAGAATTGTTCAAATAATATGGCGGAATATCAAGATTTAATCCTCGGATTGGAAATGGCAGTTAACATAAAGAAACGACACCTCAAAGTATACGGAGACTTTCAGTTAGTGATCAAATCTACTCCTCAGTCTCTACGAAGTTAAAAAGCCTGAGTTGCTCCATACTATGACTACGCGATAAGGCTGATAGGATGACTAGGAGATGTAGAACTTGAGCACCTGCCGAAGAAAGGATAATAAACAAGCTGATGCGTTGGCCAAGCTTGCTTCAACGCTCTCGATGACCGATAAGGAAACGCGCATACCAATATGTAAGAATTGGGTCATACCGCCGGTCTTCAGTGATGATGAGGATGACACATTCCAAGAAGAAGAAAATCTTGTTATGGAGGTTTTCAAAATTGAAGAGGAAGATTGGCGACAACCACTCGTTGATTACTTGAAGTACAAGAAGTTATCCAACGATCTACGATGAAGGGCCGAAATTCGACGGCGGGCGTCTCGCTTCATCTACTTCAAAGACACGCTCTATAGACGCTCTTTTGATGGTATTTTCTTACGTTGCCTAAATGATGATGAGCAAGTACAAGCTATGGAAGAAGCCCACTCTGGAGTTTGTGGTGCCCATCAATCCGGACAAAAGCTGCACTTTCGTATAAAAAGGATGGGTTATTACTGGCCTACAATGGTTAAGGATTGCATGGACTATGCACGGAGATGTCAAGCCTATCAAATTCATGCCAATCTTATCCACCAACCACTTGAGCCATTGCACCCTACTGTAGCTTCATGGCCCTTCGATGCTTGGGGTTACAACTGACTAGTTCTCTAAATGGGCTGAAGCAGTCCCCCTCAAAGAAGTGAAGAAAGAGAATGTTGCTGATTTCATTCGTACACACATCATATATCGCTACGGAGTGCCCAGGTATATCATCACTGATAATGGAAAACCCTTATGTAACAACTTGATAGACAAATTGTCTCAGAAGTTTGGATTCAAGCAAAGAAACTCTTCTATGTACTATGCCGCTGCCAACGACCTTGCTGAAGCTTTTAACAAAACTTTGTGTAGCCTATTGAAGAAAGTGGTGACCAAGTCAAAGCGGGATTGACACGAGAGAATTGGAGAAGCTCTATGGGAATATAGAACCACTGTCAGAACGCCTACGCAAGCAACTCCTTATGCCCTGGTTTATGGAGTTGAGGCAGTCCTCCCATTTGAGCAACAAATCCCTTCATTAAGGGTGGCAATACAAGAAGGGCTTATTGAAGAAAAAAACGCTCGAATACGGCTTAAAGAGCTAGAAGCTCTCGATGAGAAAAGATTGGAAGCACAACAAAGGCTCGAGTGTTATCAAGCTCGACTATCCAAAGCATTCAATAAGAAGGTCCGCCTTCGCTCTTTTCAAGTTGGTGATCTAGTACTCGTAGTGAGGAGGCCTATAATCACAACGCATCGAACGGGAAATAAGTTTTTGTCAAAATGGGATGGTCCGTATGTTGTCAAAAAGGTCTACACAAATGGTGCATATAAGCTGGTTGCTGAAGATGGCTTGAGGATAGGCCCGATAAATGAAAAGTTCTTGAAGCGGTATTACGCTTGAAAAAGAAAAAAAAGGAAAAAGGAAAAAAAGACAAAAAAGAAGAAAAAAAACTCAAAAACAAGTAAGAAAAAAAAAACTCTGGACCCGCACGAGTATAAACTATGAATGACCCTTCCATCTTCGAACAAATATTTTGTACCCCTGAACTACGAATTGACTTGATCCTCTTGATGAGGTATGTAGGAAACTTAGATATTCTAAGTTCAGTTATAACACTTAAATGAGTTTTAATCCTCTTATGAAGTCGTCGAGAGTGGAAGTACTCAAACATGATCAAAGATTGCAAGATAGAAAGAAAAGAAAAATCTTCTATTACGTAATCTCAAGGAAACATTGGAGTTCATAACATAGAACAAAGAAAAAGGGAATCAAATGCGATAAAATAAAAGGTCCTAAGCAAATCTCAAGCAAAGGGACGCAAATCTATCAACCCTTCCTTGGGGGCTTCCAAGTGTGTCCTTGAAGCTTCCAAACTCGCAACTACTTCATCTTGAAGGGGGTGGTATTCTCAAGCACTGCAATTTCCTGCACAATTTCACAAACTCCAACTTGGGCACTATGAAAAAGCTGATTTTCTTCCTTCAGAGTAGCACACAAGTTCTTCCTTCACTCTTTCAAATCCACAAGCTCCTTCTCAACACGCTTCAACTCGTCCGTAGTAGATTGGACCTTGGAAGCTCCTCCACTTTCTTTAGCGCAGGCCTCTTGAAGACGTGTTGGCTTCCTTTAATTGCCGGGCAAAAAGATCTTTGGATAACCTTTTAGAAGACGACGACCTCTCCTCATCATAAACAGCAGCCTTGGCGAAGAATGTGTTCATCGATTCTTCCACGTGTGAGATGTCAAAATTCTGAAAGCTCTTCATAGACTCAAGAACGAAGTAAACGTCGTCTCCGATTGATGAGATGAAATCAATTGGGGTGTTTGATATCTTCACGAGAAGATCACTCCACAGCTTCTGAAGGAACTCCTTTTGATGATTAAGAAAGAACCTCTCGCCTTCAAATACCGACACAGCGGCTTGGCAGGAGGGTTGTTTTCTCTTAAGCCCCATTCCAAGAGGACGGGTCGTAGCCAACAAGTTAGACCCAAGAGTCGACCCTTGGCTGTCTTGGGAAGTTTCATCATCTTCAACGGCTAAGACTTCAGCTTCGAGCTACGATAATGCATCAACTAGAGTTAGAAACAAAAGAAAATCTTGTCACCAAAAAAAAGAAAGAAGAAGAAGAGGAATAAAGAGAAAAATAACCTACTTGACAAAGTTCAACATCGATGGTTCGTGACTTGAGCCTTCATCATCAACATCGATGATTATTTGTTTCGAATCCCTCTTCGGCCTCTTCCAATGACGATCAGGATTGCTACTCCCACTTACTTCCAAGTAACGAGGAGCACTTTGTTTCTTTTCTACTTCAAGGGGTTCGACCACTTGAGAATTTCACTTGGGAGGGGAAGTAGCAGGCTCACGAGGTTGATCTTGGGCGACTCCTTCACCACACTTCTTGCCTTTTGGAGAAGCTTGACTTGGGCCTAAGGCAAGAATCTTTGACGCATTTTCTTCAAAGTAGCCACCGTGAACTCCGAGCCACCACTTTTTGACGCCTCGGAGGAAAACTTCTTCATATTTGGGGGCATGGGAGGGAACAACACTTTTTTCCATGGTCTTGGAACAGAATGCACATGCGCCAATAATGGATTCCACCCTCTAAAGAAGCTTCGCGAACGTCTTGCTGAAGAATCTCCAACACTTCTTGGAAGATACCAAATTGACGACTAAATCAATGAGAACTATAGGGCTCAACAACAAAATGATCTCCTTGCCGCAGAGGAAGGTAGTTCGAACGGACAACCATGAAATAGATTTCTTCAGATTCTGTGGTGTGCCCATCGTCTGTGAATGAAAGATCCTTGTCCCTCACAGTCATGTTGCAAGTCCAAGAGATAAAGTCGCCTCTGTGTAGCCACTTCTCGCCTCTTGCGGATCATAGTATTTCGCGCCTCCTTCGCCTGAAAAGAGCGTCATCTTGGGCCCATGAACACTTTGCACAAGTTGATAACGAGTCTTGAATAATAAGCTATCCAACTATAAACAAAGTGAGTCAGAAATGGAGAGTGTACGCGAGTTGGCCTCGGGGAGTTAGAGATCTTATTCAAACCTCTGTAAATGCTAGCCAAGACAGGAACTGCAAGACCAATCCTTCGACCGGCTGCCATAGCACTCGCCACCTTGAAAACGCTTGGGCGTATTGAACCAACATCTTGAGTAGGAAGAACAAAGGTACAAAGCCGACACGCCAAATACGCCGCCAAGAATGTCTCTTCCTTTGAACTCCCTTCGATACCAAGCCTTGAGAACAATGCCTCGTCCGCCGTGGACCACTTGCCATGTACCCCAAAGGTCCCGGAGGGATTATGGGTTGACTTAGGACGAACGGCCTTCTTCTCTTTACGCGGAGGGGGCTCGCAGTATTTCGTTGCTCTTCTAAGCCAAAACTTGACCCATTTATCGACAGGAACTTGAGAAGATTGACCATTGTTATTACTTTTTTGAAGCAAATGGTAGGCATGGAGTAGGAATTTGCAAGAACGAGGCTGAGCCTCCGCCCTGTCTCGTCAACCCCGTTAAGCTCCTTGGCACTTGGGACAACTTCATCATAAAGGAGTCCGGTCATAGGAAGTCCGACAAGGGTATGCACGTCCCACAACGAAATAGACAACTCTCCAAAGGATGTCAAGAGAGTGTTAGTAGACGGACACCACGCTTCACAAGACACCTTGATGATGTCAGAGTTGTGGTCGTAGGTGAACAGTGAGGCATATACGACATCATATACTTGGACCGCGATTAGCTTGTCCCTGCACCGGCTGAGTACGTCTTCCGTCCATTTCCAAAATCCTTTGATGAAGCGGAACTCGACGGCAAATTTAATATTGTCGCCCCACTTGGCTTTCCCTTCAATAATGCGGTGGCCTAACGTCAGTAAAAAGCTTGGTTCGTCGGAACAATGGTGATGGGTCGCTTGCAAAGACCACACCTTGGAAGTCTTGCTCAATGAAACTTCTCGAGACCATTGTTCCGTGTGAAGTGGAGTTGTCAACCTCGGTCATTGCTTCGCATATCGACCAATGAGAGGAGTATGAGTCGCCAAAGTTGTTCCTTTCTCTAAGGGTTGAGTTTCGTCGTCAAGAATGATCAAGTTTTGCTGACCGGAGGAAAGAGACTCGTCTTTGAAGTGAAGCATGTTGTGATCTATAAAGAACAAGAATTTAATTGAGTCAGTAAAAAGAAAAGGGGGGACTCAAATAGATTAAGAGAGAGAAGAGCTATGACATACCATTGATAAAGCACATGGAATATTTCAAAAAAAGCTATAGTCAATATCAATTGAAATGTTGGCTATTAACCTCTCGAATACAAAGTCTATTTCCTAGTCATCGCAGTATTTTGGAAAAATATACAAATTCATGTTGAGATCCATGGGATAATATTCTTTCACTACTAAATTCTCCTAAACTATAACAATTTTTGAAGCAAGGACAAGTGACGACAATGACTACAGTAGTAAATAAATTTGCCCAAACAAATATGCAGTAGAGTTCAAACCTCTAAGTCATACAACATCCTCTTTGGTGTTAAATTTATAATCTTGAGCACTTTAACTTCAAAGTTGGCCAGGTTGTTAGGCAAATGAAAACAAAATTTCTTGCTTACAACAGTGATAACTTAAGTGGGCAAAACAAATTCCATCTAACGCCTAAAGTTGTACGTTGCCGTAACACTGACTGCAGCATTGGCATCGACATTAGGAACCAAACACTTGAGATTATATTAAAGGATCATATTCATCAAGTAAAGCTTGAAAGTTGGAACAAACTACAAAGATTTTGAAGTTATGAGTTGAGAAGCATTACCATAATGAGCCGACGAAAATTCGTTGAGGAAAGTCGGAGTTTCGAATTTCTCGTAGACTGAAAATTCTACAACAGAAAAAAAAGAAATACCATTGAGGCATTAAAACAAACACCTAGCGTGCATCTCGGAAAATTGAGAAAGAAAAAAATATTTTGCTACCGCAACATACCACAAATTCCTCCGACGATTAAACCTTCACCATGTTCGATCAAATTGAGCTCCTTATATAGACATCAAGTTGAGGTGTTAGAGTATAATTGGACTTCAAATTTTAGTCCAGTTAGAACTCTGTAAAAAAAAAAAAAAAAAAACAGGGGTTGATTCACTTGTTTCAATCCAAAAGGGGGTCCTGCTCGTCCAAAGTTCAAATTGCCTAAGGATTTCGAAGTCCTGGTGCCTTGCATTTGTATTGTGTTTTGCCATTAGCTTTAGAAGAAAAGAAAGGGGAGATAGACGATTGCAGCATAATGGAAACTTCAGTTTAAGGCACATGGGTTAATATGTTCATACCACCAAAACAAAAACTTTGAAACATATCCCACATTTTATGGATTTTTGTTTACATGACCTGGAACCGCATTTTGAAGTAATACACGGCCCAACACTCCCAAGCCCATGTACGACTCAAATTAAATTGGTCTGGAGCAAATTCAAAATGACGGTGGCCTAACGTGAGTTTGATCCATATATTCGCGACTCATTCACTCTGAAAATTATATTTTCAAGCATATGTTTGTGAACGAGTTCCGAGGGGGCATTTGTAGACAAATAAATCTTACGCCCAATCAAATGACGACAAGTGAAAAATATATATTATTTATCAATTATATTCTATTTTTCTATTTATATTTTGGAATTTACTAAATTAATTCTAAATATAAATAGTTAAATTAATTGATATTTATATATATATTTCGTCATCAAATCAACGGTCGACATGTGTCAAATTGAGGCATTTCGGCCAATCAAATCAAGACAAATATTTCTTATATTATCTCTTTGAAAAATACAAAAATTAAAGACATAATATCGAAATTGACCAATCATGTCTTCCCAAATATTTAATGTATTTATTTCTTTAAATTAAAATAAAGAGATAATACAAAATAAGTGTTCAAGTTCACCACAACTCTACCTCTTTTACAACTATATAAAGGGGTCCTTGGAACTCATTCAGGACACACACATACAATTGAAGACACAAGCAAGAGAGCATTCGAGAAGTCCTGAAATCCTCTCAAGCGCAAATCAAGGAAGACCCACGACGTTCTAGGCAAGATTCAAGGCGTTCGTCGCGAAAATCATCCGAAGTCAGCGTTTAATTCGACAAGAAGTCTTAAGACCGGTGAATTAACATTATCAAGACGGAAATCCACCTTGGCGGAAGATCAAAGTCTCAAATCTACTAAGAAATATCCCAAATTAAAGTTAAATATCTTCAAGTTCATAGCATTTAATCTGGGAACAAGTCAACGACCTCCGAATTAACGTTATCCAAAGTCAAAGTCAACGTCAAAGGAGATCAAGCGTCGAGTTTCACTTCCGAAGTTGCCGACGTCAAAGATCACGTTCTTGAAGAGAAGAATAAGAGGTTTCAAGTAGAGATTTCGCACCCACAAATATGCAATCAATTCAAGAAATTTATTTGTAATTTTTCTTGTTTCGATAAATTCAGGAACACGAAAATTTGTTTACAGGATGTTACAACATGAGGTATAAAAACTATTACAAATAATAGGTAATGGACGTTCCAAAAATTGTCATAAAGACCATTTCGAAAGAGAAATAGACTTATGACTACAGGTGTTACAAGAGCCATTCCAAAAATAGGTCAGAAAATTTCAATGATGGACCCAAACAGATTTACAATGCTATTTTCTACATCTGGTTAATAATTGTAATGGTTTAATTGGCCGGTACAAAATCTGGTGCCATTAGTAACAACTTTTCAGAAGCCGTTACAATATTTTTGTAACGCTTGTAAAAGCAACAGAAGGTTGGCTGTTACAGAGGCCATTCCAAATTCATTAAACATGTTACAAATATAAAAACGGCCATTACAAATATTGTTTCAATAAAATGTTTGTTTGTTTGTTTTTTTTTTTTTTTTTTGTAGTGATGGGTGTTGTGCACAATTAATTTGGTTTACCAGAAGAACCATACCAAATTCGATTTTTTGGTTCGTACCGAGTATCAAATTGAAAGTTCGGTCCAATAATTGGTACAATTTTTTTAAAAAGTTGATCTTCGGTTTAGTTTCAGTTTTGGGTATCAATGGACTGTATCAAACTAAATACCAATTTTTAAAAATTAGAATATATGTATAGATATAAATACATATTTTTTGTAGTTCATTTGTCATGTGTAATATGTTGGATTTGATTTAAAGTAATTTGGGTACAAATTGTAATAATGTAAAAGATTTTTAAGAGAATGATTTATGTGTTGGAATTGTAAGAATATGTCGAATTTAATTTCGTTTGTTCAAATTGTAGATGACTTATTTTTCTTTATAAGTATTTACCTTTTAGGGTTTTTTTTACAGAAAAATTTGATATTTTAATAATGTATGATTTTTTTATATAAAATTTCAATTTTCAACTGAATCGGAATTGAACTAAATTTTTTTTCGGTACTTTAGTGAACTAAGCCAAGAAATTTGACTCGATATTCGGTTTACAGAATTTTATTCCATGACGGATTCATAGCACATCATGAGATTATGGCTATTTCCTCTAGACTGTGTTCATTCTCTAGAAGTTTGTGGCCTCAGCTGGTGATCAAATAGGAAAGTAATTTTGCATGTTAATTAATGAGAAACAGAGTCAAAAGTGGAGAAATAGTTATCGAAGTCAAGTATGGGAACCAATTTAGATTTGCGTGCCCTAGACTTTCATCGAGAGATAGCTTGATGGAAGGACGAATTCATACAGTAAGCGCAGTTCAAGGTTCACACCAATTCCACCTTTTTTTTTGTGCCATGGACCGTTGTTAGACGGTCACCTATGAGAACGATTACTCTTGGATTATGAGTTAATGAAGAGTGATTAATTGAATGTGATTCAAATAATTTAAGACAAGTTAGTTGTCGGATTGAATTGTATATGAGATACAAGCCTGAGTCTAACTGAAGGTGGACCTATAAGGATCACACACAAAACACTAACGATATTAGAAACTTAATTGGAGAATAACCATTTGTAGTCACGATAATTCTTATAGACAAAAGTTGTCACTATAATATGCCAGTGATGACATTACAAGCCGTCACCATATCGTGACTATAAGAACTGTCATTATAAATTTTAGCTGTGATTAATAGTTTTGCCACTATTAGTTATTCTTTTCACATGCAATTCTTGTCGCTAGATCCCGATGCTTTAGCCACATATACGTGTTGTCACTACTATCCAAATTTTTTGCCACATATGATTTTCGTCACTCTAACCCAACATTTTTTGCCATATAATTTTTGTCACTATAGCCTGGTGTTTTAACCACATACAAATCTTGTCACAAGAACTAGATACTTTTAGTGACATATAGTACTCGACACTAAATTCAATACTTTTCTAGTGATAACTAATTTAGTCACGAGAAAAAAATAGACTGTCACTGTAAATATAAAGTGAAAAATATATATTTTATTAATGACCGTTTAATGACAAAAACCATTGTGACTATTTGTTCATTTATAGTGACAAAATTTAATTTAGTGACGTCCTCTAATCGATTTTTCTTGTAATTAGTTTTGGATTTAGTTATTGTTGCAATGAAAAATAATTAATCGGATCATTCCATGTGAAATAAAGAATAAAACAATATATATATATATATATATATTGAAATTGTCTATCATAGAGAAAGAGTTCAAAATTGAATATTTACAACATTAAATTAAAGGCAAAAAGAAATATACACAAGTGTTTGTCGCATTTACAATGTGAAGCTAAAGGCAAAAAGAAATAAGCAAGTGTTAGTGGCTAGTTTTTTGCTAGAAAATGCATCAACCCTTTAAGAACTTGTTGTGCTTCATACCTACCAAAAATCCAAAATAATATAATTACATTCTAAAGCATCCGTATATAATATATAAAACTAAAATGATAAAAAAAAATATGCGTCAAAAGTTAACAAAATTTTAATTCTCACAAATACTACTAAATTAACTCACTAGGAAAAAGTACTAAAACTAGAATTTCGAGTAATTTACATTAGCCAGTGGATGAATTTGACCAAATATGCTGAAGTTTTGAACGACGGTAGGAAGTTGACTTTTGAGAATTTGCACTTCTCAATGCACTTGAACTTTTTGATTATTGACTTGGGACTCTAATTCGTACATCTCCTTGTTATCTTTTTGAGTGACTCCAAACAATATCTATTTTCTTCGGCTTGTTTTCTCAATTCTTCATTCTCTTTTATCAATTCATCATTGATCATTTCTCCTATTTTAGAAGGTGACTTCAAGCCATCCTTACAACCACGTAGTCGACTAGATTTTTCTGGCCCAAGCACTTTTATTAAAGCTTCATCCTCGGTAATTGGTTCTTGGCTTGCCTCACTTGTTTGACTTTGCAATCTGGTTATTCCTCCTACATATTAGATTTAGTGTTAATATAGTATATTTTGCCAGTAAAAGCTGCAAATTTGAGTTACTTACATAAACTTCTTATGAACTTTGATTGACCCAATCATTCTTCTTTACTAAATCGAGTTTTCTCCAAGTAGCAATTCGTGTTGGTTCTTGCTCGCTCTCAACATCATGCTGAACAAAAATATAAGAAATGAGACAAGAATATCATTTATTATTAAGTACAAAATAATCTATAAGAACCTACATCTTCATAGCAATACTACTGGGCAATAGATGTTGTTCCACAAGTATGAGTCATCTTTAACTTCTTGCGATTCTCTTTGTTTCCATCACTAATTTCCCGCATTTAGATGCTATTTACATTAAGACTCGATATGATATTAAAACAAAGTATTGAAGGCAATTTCTCATGTCACAACTGTGGTACTGTACTCCTTTAGATTTCAGACTCTAAAATGAGAAAAGAATTGTCAAAAATATTACTAGACAAAAGCTACTTTTCATACATTGTATGTCAGTATTTGATAAAGAACCAATAAAAAAAAAGTCACATGACTAAATTAAAATGAAAACTAATAAAATCGCATAATAAAGGGAAAATTAGTGTACAATCATTTATGCATTAGACAAAATTCTCAAATACATATAAATCTTCTCCACGTACCTGAAATCCATCACTTTCAGAGTAGTTAATTAGTTTCTCCTAATTTTCTTCACCTACTCCATTAGGAGGCTTGTGCAATATTTCGTCCTTATCCTTGTTGCTAAGGATACACATGTATCTTGCGCCGATAATTTAGAAATTATCGATTCCATTGCTCAAAAACTATTTTTCAATTTCGAAACTATCTCGGAGATTAAATTTTTGCTACAAAATTGATGTGGAAAAGAAGATATTAATATATGACCATTTTGCAGAACATAAAAATCAATGAATCAAAGTTCATTACCTTCATTGCCAACCACATTTGTTTCTTGCTATCTAGGGGAATGCCTACGTCTTGGATGAATAGTAACTTCTAGCGTTTTCATTTCCTCATTTCTTTTCAATTGAAATACCTTTTGTTATCCCTCTTCCTTTCTTGCTAGACATCACTAAACCAATTTGCATTCTCATAAGTTAATTTTCTCAAAAATATAAAGATACTCAACTTGATACGAAATAACAATATCAATTTATACTGAAACCAATAAAATGAATATGCATGAAAGAATTTAAATTAAATTATTACAAACCATTACTAGTTGTGTCAATTTGCTCCAAATTATTTAATTTGGTTGGTTTCTTGAGGATCCACTTGTTACTGGATTCCATGAGCACACAATGCTACAGTTGGTGATACAAAATGAGGAATGGTCATGGTCCTCTAATATGACATTCGAGGTTATGGAGATCATGGAGTCTGTTCCACCACTACAGCTACAACCAGATTCGATTAGCATGTTGTCAACATCCTCGGCTCTTAAGCTCTATAGTCTACATACCCAGGTTATCATTTGACATATACTATTAAGAGGACGAGTTAAGATCACGGAACTCGTATGTTGTTTGGCTTGCTATTCGAGAAACCGCTATGGATAAATTGTGGTTACAACACCTTGGAGGTCATTGTGACCTTTGTGGAATGGCGATTGATGAGAGTCACCAGCATTATTCTTTGATTGTGCATACTCTACTGAATGCCTACAAATTTGCAACCGTGAAGTTAAGTTCCAATGGGCTTACCCGGACTGGCGACATGGAGTGGAATGGTCGGCAAAGAGGTGGAGGGGAAAGAATTTTCATAGTGAGACATATTAATCATTGCTTGCCTCACTGGTCTACTACTTATGCAATGAAAGTATCCAACGACGATTTAAACAGCAATATTGGAGCTCTCTTATTCTTGCACATCTTGTAATTGACCAGGTTAGGAGCATATTACTTGGACTTCACCGTACGCACTCATTATAGGCAGTCGCTACCTATAGGATTCTGAAAATAGCTAGGATACAATGAACAACACGGCTTCATATACGACCATGTCTAAATCCGGTGTGTTACATGGCCTAGAACACGGCCATGTTTTCGTGAATTCTTGGTGGACCAAGGCTTATCTCGTTGTTGTAATTGTACGACTTTGTTTTACATAATGAAATTTACCTTATAATAAAGAAAAGAAAAGAAAAGAAAATTAAATTAACAGAATCAGTTCTAGAATGAGTTTGAATCACAATTATTATGAAACCACATTGAAAGAAGAAAAAGTACGGATTAGTATCCTTACATGACATGTTATACGAGGAGATTGTAATATTAGCTATTTGACGAGTATCGCCCTTATCTGAAGTGACTTAAGTGGGCCGTAGTAGAATAAGAATTATATAATTTCTTGAGTACTGTAAACATAAGTTCATCTTAAGTACAACTAACAAGTATCACTAATATGTCTCTCCCTCCCTCTCTCTCTCTCTCTACCACATAAGATGACATTAAATAATTTGTGTTTCATAAGTTTTCACATATATAAGAGGAAAACGCACGGCAAAATCTAATTTGGCATTTGGCGACTTAATAGTAGATTTTCTGGGAAGAGCAACATATTGGAAGACCATCAATCCCAATGACAACTCAATCTAGATTATTAACCCTTGTTTCTCATAAGTACCTTCAATTAAATTTGAAAGTCAAAGCAAAGGTTAAGAATAGACAAATAAGACATTTCTCATATGGTGTATATATATATATATATATATATATACTGCAAGAAGACTGTAAATGAGATAGGGACAAGCCCAACACAGAACAAACATTATGCACTTAATGTCTTATAAACTACATATTAGCCATGAAAAACAGAGGCTATTTTACATTATTAGCAATGAGAAAGAAATAAAGTACAGATTCTAAGACTAGTGCACAGAACGTATAATAAAAAGCGCAAGGAATGTTTATCTAATTAGCCACGGGAAACAAATACAATACAAACTATACACGATGATGGTATTCCGTGAGCTAACACAATAGATTATACAGTACAAATTATAAACTACAGATTAGCCATAAAAATAGAGGCTATTGTTAACAGTGGCAATACAATACAGATTAGCCATGAGAAACAAATATAGTACATATTCGCCATGAGAAATTGATGAAAATTATGATTCTTATATCCATTAAGAATCAATTTTCAGCTACTTTAAATGGAAAAACATATCAACTACAAATTAACCATGAGAAATTTGACGAAAACTATAGTTCAGATATCTATTAAGAATCAATTTTTGGTTATTTTAGAAATTAACTTTATGATGGAGAAATCAAAATAACGATAAGGTAGACCATACCTCGTGCGCTCATCCGATTGCGAGTCGACATTGAAACAAGAGGAAAAGAATTGCTAGATGAGAACTACAACAATATTTTTTTCGAAAAGTTTGAACGTACTATTAGGGAGAAGAAGAGCAGAAGCTTGGAGACAAAAAACTCAAGTGTTAAGATGATCACTATAGGAGCAGTTTTCTGTAGAGATGGGGTCGTGGCTTCAGTAGATAATTTGACAGTGAATTGTGCGCACAACAAAATAGTTTGGAGCTTAATTTTTCCTTCATGTTTTTGCTAATTAATATTTTTATTTTATAGTTAACTAATTATTTATCCCTAATAACTTAGTTCTTTGATTAGAATAATCAAATTAGTACATTTAACGAAAAAATGAATATTAGTTTATACATAAAATTTGGTCTATTTTGAGCTTAAAACTTTATAAATATTAATAGTTGAACATTCTGGATGACTGTACAATATTTGAAGGAATAAAAACATCAATGATTTTGCGAAAAAAAATTATTAAGTACAACACTTTCTTTATCATAATAGAATCCAAAAATAAATTTATATTAATGGCTGAAATACACTCGATATGTATGAATAATTTAAATTTTCATTACATTTAATCTAATTAAACAAAAAGATTGAAGACAAGATAAAAATTGATAAAGTAAAAATATAATAGTAGATATGTGTTAATACAAATTATCAAGATAATTAAATTATTAAAAAAATCGATATCTTGTGATTGAATAAATATGCTTAAATGGCACTTTTGTCTTTTGCCACCCAAATTAATTACTCTAAAAATCACATCTTTAATAAATACTAGTAAGTGTGGCACATTTTATATCAATTGTAGTATTCATTTTTGTAGAGTAAAAAAATGTACTCTCACTTAATAAGAAAGTGTAGATTATAAATTTCTTAACTATGAGATGACTTATGTTTAATTATTTAATAGTACATTTGAGGTTGAATTTATCTACTTGATTTTTATATAGAATTGATAATGTGTTTGGCATGTATATATATAATTATTTACCCATGCACGAAATATTTGTTTGTTAAGGTTAGCTTGCTTAAAACATCTATAATATGTTTGGGAGCTTATAAGTTATATATGTAAAATTATTTTAAATATTTTTCTAAAGATCTTATAAGATTTAAACATAAAATATTTAAAATCTTATAAGCTCTTTTAAATAAAATAAGCTCAATTCATATTTTTTTTAAATGAGATTTTGAGCTTTTTAATCTTAACATCCAATAAACAAAAATATTATTACAATTTTGTTAGTATTTCACTTTTACCCTTCATATGATTGCTGTTTTTTCTCCCAAATCAAAACATCTATTTATATTATCTTATATTCTAGCAGTTTGATAGTTTTTTCGATTATTATTACAATATAAGAGTTTATTATGTCAAACAAGCTAATATCTTATAAGTCTTACATCTTTTTTTTTTTTTTTTTTCTTAGTAATGGAAAATTTCATTAAAAGTATAAGATTACAACTAGAAGCTCAACCAATATCGGCCTTAGCCACATCAATCCTCTCAGCAAGATAAGAAAACAACACATAAATCCCAAGCAATTTTGCAAACCCCATAAAGAGCATAAGCTTGAAGGCTTGGCTTCAGTTCCTCACCTCCATAGTTACACGGCTGACTTGTTTAGGAGACTGAGATTCCCTTCAAAATCTTCTTTTGTTTCATTCTGATATCTTACTTATCCAAATACTTTAAAAACTTATTTTTGAATAAGATTCAACATCTTTAAGCTCTTCAAATATTTTATAAGATGTAAGAGTATATTAGATGTTTCAAATAAATTTAGCCAAACACCTTCATATAAGAAACATGTTGGATGGACAGTTTAAAAGCTTATAAGATGTTTCCTTACCCAAAGTAATTTAGTTTTTGTTTTAAACTATTAAGGTAAGAAAAGATACAAATGGACACTGCAAAAAAAAAATATATATATAGGATTTGTAAAGGCCAAGTGGTCGTTCCAAAGGTAACGATTTTTATAACAATTTTGGAACGGATTGCCTTTACTGACGTCATTTAGCTGGTGAAATGAATTTTGTAATTTTGTAACGGCGAAATAGTTACAACAGTTGTTCCAAAATGGTGGTGCATATAAAGCCGTTACAAATCTCCAGCCATTACAAGTTGGAACACCTTTTGGTATGGCTCATTTTGATTTGTAACGGCCTTTCGAACTATGAAACAAAACCATTCCAAGATCTGCCAAAAGGCCGTAACAAATTTGTAGTACTGGAAGACCCTTACAAAGGCCGCTCGAAAGTTGTGGCCATAGCAACGTTGCAATTGCTTTTGGGATGACCTTTTTTGCTAAGTAACAATGTGAAATATGAGAGCATTCATTTCAATATTATTTAAAAAATTGTTTAAAATTGTAATACTACGTTGTTGGTCCAAAGGCCGTTCCAATTGGTACGACTAATTTATGGAAGCAATCTTTAGTTGCAAACGCCGTTCCAACAATGACTCAATCTAATGGCTATACTTCAATGACTATTTTTGTTGTCCCAAAAGCCGTCCCAACAGCCGATCCGATTCAATAATGACACGGTCTAACGTTCATATTTCAACAACTATTTTTATCGCCCCAAAAGCCGTTCTAACAACAGTTCCAAATAACCTTATATACATATGTGTTGCATGTTGTTTTCATTTCATTTCATTTCTCCTAGAATTAAGTAACCACACACGCTCTCAATCTCTCTCTGATTTTCGTGCGTATACACATGACTAGCTAGAATTGCGTCATTTTATACCGTTGATCTCTTGAGTTGGTTCTCCAGGTAACAACTTGAACCCTTTTTGTTAATTAAAATGCAATTTAATTATTACAATTTTCTTATTTTTTATGTTTGAATGTTAGGTATTATTAGTGGAAAGTAATAATTAATTTATAGGTCAAAATATAATTGTATATATGTATGTGTATATATTGTGATCATCATGTTAAGACAATTGAGGAGATGGATGTATGAGAATAACCTCCCAATGAAGGCGGGTCTTACACCGGAGTTTGAGGATGGTGTTAAGACTCTCATAGAATGGGCTAAGTGTCGGCGTGGACATATGGATGGAGAGAAGATTAGGTATCCGTGTTCGAAGTGCAAAAATGAAAGGTTCAAAAAACCTAACGAGGTCAATTTTGACCTATCTATGCGAGGGTTTATGTCGAAATATTATATTTGGACTTCGTATGGTGAAGAGAGGGTCCAGGACTACTTTGATGTTGTGATTGCCCCTCCAGTACAAGAGGAGCAAACTACAGCTACTCAGGAGAAGGGTGGTTCGCACTGGGGTGATGAACAACAAATCAATTGGGCACAAAGGATGATATTTTATGCAACCGGCCGAGGTTATTTTCTTCTTATCACGAGTGTGTGCCTAATAATGGTACGAGGTCTTGTCTTACTAGTGTTAGTCCTAGTTCGTGATACGGCCCGGTGGGCTATGATTATGTGTCAGGGTTGTCATATCGTTTTTTTTTTTTTTTATGTAATGCATGTTGTCGACCAGCCGTTGTGGAATCGTATCCAATCTCAGTTGGTGCCCGATTGCTGGATGGATGTACATCAAGACCGAGAATAATTTATCTGAAAGATGCTACGATCAGTTGTCCCAGTAGGTTGATCATATATTGCCACGCAATCATATTTTGCACTCCGATTACTATAGTACATAGAAGTTGATAAGGGATTTGAGTTTACCCTCTATAAAGATTGATGCGTGCAAAAACAGCTGCATGTTATACTCAAAGGACGATATTGATATGGACTACTACAAGTTTTGTGGAGACACTGGGTACAAGTCGACCAGGGAGTGAGACCCCTGCTGCCAGAAGTCCCCGTATGCCGTTAGGTACACATCGCTTAATCCCTGACTGCAGAGGTTGTATGCTTCGACAGCGACTGCGAAGCACATGACGTGGCACGCCACACATCAGAAGGAGGAGGACTCCATGTGTCATTCGTCCGATACAAAGGCTTGGAGGCAATTTGACCAGACATATCCCGATTTTGTATTTGAGGCCCATAATATTTAGCTGGGGCTATGCACAGATGGGTTTGCGCCGCACGGGCAGTATGGTTATACGTACTCATGTTGGTCAGTTATACTTACACAGTACAATCTTCCACAGGGGATGTGCATGAAGCCTGAGTATATGTTCCTCACGATGGTGATCCTTGGCCCGTCTAATCCGAAGCGCCTAATCGATGTGTACTTGGAGCCATTGATTGAGAAGCTATTGCAATTATGGCATGTAGGTTTACGAATGCACGAAAATGCCATGAACTAGATATTCATGATGGGCACGGCATTGATGTGGACCTTGAATGACCTACCCGCGTATTGGATAGCGTCTGGATGGAGTTCCGCCGGTATTATTGGATGTCCAATTTGTATGGATGACACAGAGGCATTCCATCTGCAGCACGGTAGAAGGTATGCTACTTTGACTGCCACAGACAGTTTCTCCCCCAGGACCACCCGTACAGCAGGAACAAGAAAGCATTTAAAAATTGAGTGAAAAGGAAGGTTGCACGTTCGAGGTTGACTGTAGAGTTGATTCGCGATTTGGTAGCAGACTTCAATCCTGCAGTTGAAGAACCATTGACACTCCCAACAGGCTACGGTACCGACCACAAGTGGACGAAGAAAAACATCTTCTGGGATCTTCAGTACTAGGAAACACATTTGATATGGCACAACCTTGATATCATGCACATTGAAAAGATATATTTGGCAATATATTCAACACTGTGATGGACATAAAGGGAAAAATGAAGGACAATTTGAATGCACGAAAGGACTTGAAAATTATATGTAATCGGCCAGAGCTTGAGGTGGACGACGAACGGAGATTAAACGTTATGCCTAAATCAAGATATACCCGAAGGAGCAGAAGAGGAGGATATGTGATTGGATTCATTATCCGAGGTCTCCTGATGGTTACATATCTAACATTGCTCGTTGCCTCGACATGATGGAGTTGAGGATGCACGGCATGAAGAGCCACGACTGTCACGTATTCATGTAGAAGTTGCTCTTGGTTGGATGTGTGGAACGCATTAAGGAAGTGAGTCTACTATTCCAACTCCTATGCTCGACCACGCTTGATGTCACCAAGCTACAGGAGTTGGAAGATAATATAGCCATGATCATGTGCAACCTTGAGAAAATATTTTCTCCAACTTTCTTTGACTCAATGGAAAACCTTATTGTTCACCTGCCATACGAGGTTCGCGTGGGAGGGCCAATACAATACAGATGGATATACCCATTTGGGAGGTTCCTCCGTGATTTGAAGAAGAGGGTGAAGAAAAAATCACACTTTGAGGCGTCCATTATCGAGGCATACATTGTCGAAAAAATCGAGCTATTCACTTTTCACTACTTTAAACCGCACGTTCTTGGCAAACGAACAGTCCCGGTGGAAATGATCACAGAATCTGATGGTGTATTTTCAACCACCCTGGCCGAGCTAATGGGGCCTCAAAGAAGAGATGGCTCAACGATTTAGTATGCCACATAATCAAGATGTATGTGTTGTGTAACTGTGCAGTAGTCACGACATATTACGAGTAAGTATAAGTATATGTGTAAATTTTGATTGTGATGTGCAGTTTTATTTATATATATTTAATATAATTTGCTAACAGGCCATTCTTGAATGAACTATACTAGCACCATCATTCGGAACATCCAATTATTGATGAACTTGTAGCAAATGATTTCAAAGATTGGTTCAAATATCATGTAAGTTGGTACTTTTTTTTTTTTATAACTTGATTTGGTTCAAAGTTTCTCATAAACTAAAATTGTATATATATGAACTGCAGGTTTATCCTGAATTGAACTACACGGACAAACAACTCCTGAAGTGCCATTATTAAGGTCCGAGCGCAAAGTGACGACATTTTCGTGTTACTTTGTGAATGGTTACAATTTTCACACTGAACGTCACAATATCGGAAAGTCAACGATAAATTATGGGGTGTGTGTCAAAAGCTCATCATATACAGACAAGGACAATGACTTTTGTGGGATACTCAAAGAGATCGTTTAGTTTGATGACCCACTCATTCTGAACTTGCGCATCGTTCTACTTACGTGTCGTTCGATTGATGCATTAAGAGGCATGAAGGTACACCCTCGTTATCACCTCATTAATGTTAATTTCAAAAAGGTGTACCAAAAAGATAAACCATTCATACAGGCACAACAAGCAGTACAAGTTTACTACACAGAGTGCTCAAGCATGAAGAGAGACAAAGCGCATTGGATGGTTGTTGGCAAAACCAAGGCTCAAAGAGTAGTTGATGACTCTCGATGGACCGATGCCGCATATCAGCCGGAAAAAGTGATACACGTCCCTGAAGTTGCTCGGATGATCAGACGTACGACCTGCATGATCCTGATGGCATACAACTTTTTGTTGAGCTTTTTGTGGCACTTCAACAGGGAACGAGAACTTCGCGTTCCCCCCATGGTCACATTAATATTGAAGAAGATAATGATGATGAAGACAACTTCGAGGACTATAAGATTGATGAAGATGACACTCGAGTACTAGTGTTTTGTAGTGAAATATTTAAGTTTGTATTATTTTAGGGATATTTTTTTTTGAAAAAATTAAAATTGGAATGGCCATCAATTAAAAACACCGTTACACTAGCTTTTCCAAACATCTATATATTTGGCGGGCTGATTAGATTTTCTTTGGCGCTAGCTCAAACTATGGGGAGGGAAACTCAAAGTTTGGAGTTGCCATTTATGTCGGCCGTTCCAAAAACAATCCCACATTATTTGTTCGGTGGAAAATTTTAAAATTTGGGGGAAGTCCAAATTTTAAAATTTTGTTCCATGGGTGGTTCCAAAAGATTATATCCCCATGCGTGAATAAAGCCCTTACAATATGTATTTAAATTTCACACATTATGTTTTCAAGTATGATATCTTAAAATCCATGCACCGAATTTGTGTCGTACTTAAACATATATTGAAATAATCGGGTACGGCCCGGGAACGCAATGGAAGCGTAAAAACGTTAATTTAAAGGCATAATCTTAAACGGGTTCAAAGGGGTGTTCCCTTTGAAGTTCCGGGCGTTTGGTGTTTGTCAAGAGCATAACAACATAAAATAAATATGCTGGACATGGGGCTAAAGGAATAAAAACAAAAAGGTACAAGAATATAAATGAGAACCTACCTTTTGTTTCACAAACGTAGCACTGGTTCTAGCTTTGTTCCCTTTACGTTTTCTTGTTCCGTTCACTTGAGAATTCAACGTAGAATTTCTCCAAATATTGTCCACACCTCACAAGGGATTCAAACTATAGTTTATTGCTAGATAAAATATAGTTAGAGAAGAAGAAAATAATTCCAAAGCAACACTATCAATTAGTGATCTTTACAATATATTAAGTTCTTTCTTTCCAAAAGAAATGAACTTTTAGAGAGAATTTTCAGAGGTGTTTTTGGCTAAAATCTCCAGCAAAAATTGAAGCATGTTATGTATATTTGTGTAGTGTATTTTTATGTGTAAGTAGGTATTTTTGAATACAAAATTCAACCTCCATCAATAAACCTCCAAGGCTAACTTCCACATATACACTATTATAGCACAAGTGTCACCCATGATGGCACATGAAAAACCACCTCCACATGCACCTCACATGGCCTATACACACTAGGAGAACGCTCCAAATTCTCCTACAACAAGCTTCAACTTTTATATGATGTGGACTTGAATTCCATGCTTTTGGACTTTATTTATCTAATTAATTTTAAGTCCAAACAAGAATCATTGAGAATTAGTTAATCTAATTAATCTCAATCCAATTGAATTTCAATAGTTTATTTAATTCAATTAAATAAACATAAGTCCAAATTAAGAATAATCGATCCAATCAATTATTCTAGCCAAAACTTAATAAATTAATCCAATTAATTTAGAGGTTCTTAGTCCAAAATTAACTAATCCAATTAATTAATCTTGGACCATCCATCAAATAGATTTTCCAATAAATGATCCAATCATTTATTTTCTCTCTTGAATAAATTTAATCCAATTAAATTTATTCGCTACTTCCAGAATTAATTCCACCAAATCCAAATTGATTTGTGTGTGACTCATTAGGTTCACCCTCAGCTACACTTGGGCTTGTGTCCAACACAATTGGTCAATTAAATTCAATTTAATTAACTATTTTTTTTAATTAACCCTTAATCGGAAAAACGCCCGTCACCATGGGTGGCCATCTAGCAACGGTCCATGGCACTAGAGACTAGGTGAATGTTGGCGTGAACATTTAGGCCCCCGAGTTCCATACGAGTACGGTTCTTCCATCATCCATCTCCCGGTCTTAGTCTAGGGCATGGAATTGGGTGTCAGTTCCCATCCTGGATTAGACAACTATGCTCAATAACTCGAGACACATTTTTTTCTATTGATCGACGTAGGAAACCATTCCCTACTCGACCAATCGCTGTGGCCACAAAATTTAAGAGCTTAAACTGTCTCAAAGCGCATAGGAGACTCGACTGTCATATACTGACAAGTGACGGATCCTATCTTGGAATCCATCGTCCTCAATACATATTCCGACTGCACTGGATAAGGCTTATGATGAACGTATCCCAGATACGGACATCTCTTGCCAGACCCTAGATATAGCCTTCATATGCATGTGACTGCCATGATTCCTCAAGTCTGAAGACTAATCTCGTACTATCGGAGTCGGAAATTGTAGTCATACCAACCAAGCCTCCAAGGCTTCCATATGACGATTCTCGCGAATCAGTTCAGTCAGCTGGCACCTTTGTCAACTAACCTACTAATACTGCATAGACATCCAACGTTTGTCACCGATGAAACACAACACTCATCCAATAAATGCAATCCTTAGTGCAAGTCTCTATAGGACCCTCGATGCCCTATCTCGAGGAACGCAACAAAAGCGTAAAAACGTGAATTTAAAGGCATAATCTTAAACGGGTTCAAAGGGGTGTTCCCTTTGAAGTTCCCGGGAATTCGGTATTTGTCAAGAGCATAACAACATAAAATAAACATGCTGGACATGTGGCTAAAGGAATAAAAACAAAAAGGTACAAGAATATAAATGAGAACCTACCTTTTGTTTCACAAACGTAGCACTGGTTCTAGCTTTGTTCCCTTTACGTTTTCTTATTCCGTTCACTTGAGAATTCAACGTAGAATTTCTCCAAATATTGTCCACACCTCACAAGGGATTCAAACTATATTTTATTGCTAGATAAAATATAGTTAGAGAAGAAGAAAATAATTCCAAAGCAACACTATCAATTAGTGATCTTTAAAATATTTTAAGTTCTTTCTTTCTAAAAGAAATGAACTTTTAGAGAGAATTTTCAGAGGTGTTTTTGGCTAAAATCTCCAGCAAAAGTTGAAGCATGTTATGTATATTTGTGTAGTGTATTTTTATGTGTAAGTAGGTATTTTTGAATTCAAAATTCAACCTCCATCAATAAACCTCCACAACTAACTTCCACATACACACTAGTATAGCACAAGTGCCACCCATGATGGCACATGGAGAACCACCTCCACATTCACCTGACATGGCCTATACACACTAGGAGAAAGCTCCAAATTCTCCTAACATGCTCCAACTTTTATAAGATGTGGACTTGAATTCCATGCTATTGGACTTTATTAATCTAATTAATTTTAAGTCCAAACAAGAATCATTGAGAATTAATTAATCTAATTAATCTCAATCCAATTGAATCTCAATAGTTTATTTAATCCAATTAAATAAACATAAGTCTAAATTAACAATAATCGATCCAATCAATTATTCTAGCCAAAACCCAATAAATTAATTCAATTAATTTAAAGGTTCTTAGTCTAAAATTAAGTAGTCTAATTAATTAATCTTAGACCATCCATCAAATGGGTTTTCCAGTAAATGATCCAATCATTTATTTTCTCTCTTGAATAAATTTAATGTAATTAAACTTATTCGCTTCTTCTAGAATTAATTCCAAATTAATTCCACCAAATCCAAAGTGATTTGTGTGTGACTCATTAGGTTCATCCTCAGCTAGACTTGGGCTTGTGTCCAATACAATTGGTCAATTAAATCTAATTTAATTAACTATTTTCCCAGTTAGCCCTTAATCGGAAAAATGCCCGTCACCATTGGTGGCCGTCTAGAAACGGTCCATGGTACTAGAGACTAGGTGAATGTTGGCGTGAACATTTAGGCCCCCGAGTTCCATATGAGTACGGTCCTTCCATCATCCGTCTCCCGGTCTTAGCCTAGGGCATGAAATCGGGTGTCGGTTCCCATCCTCGACTAGACAACTATGTTCAGTAACTCGAGACACGTTTGCTCTATTGATCGACGTAGGAAACCATTCCCTACTCGACCAATCGCTATGGCCACAGACCTTAAGAGCTTAAATCGTCTCAGAGCGCATAGGAGACTCGACTGTCATATACTAACAGGTGATGGATCCTATCTTGGAATCCATCGTCCTCAATACATATTCCGACTGCACTGGATAAGGCTTATGATGAACATATCCCAGATACAGACATCTCTTGCCAGATCCTAGATACAACCTTCATATGCATGTGACTGTCATGATTCCTCAAGTCCGAGGACTAATCTCGTACTATCGGAGCCGGGAATTCCAATCATATCGACCAAGCCTCCAAGGCTTCCATATGACAATTCCCGCGAGTCAATTCAGTCAGCTGGCACCCTTGTCAACTAACTCAATAATATTGCATAGACGTCCAATGTCTGTCGCCGATGAAAGAAGGCACTCATCCAATGAATGCAATCCTTGGTGCAAGTCTCTATAGGACCCTCGATGCCCTGTCTCGAGGTCCTCGACTTGGAACGTTCCAGACCAACCCTCAGAAGTTGGTTTCATAGTTGCCATCCAATGCGCAGTCGAACTACATGGGTTATCCAATTGGTCTGTGGGCATTTGTTGTGATGTTAAAACGCCATATAATGTAATCAGTAAGCACGACAAACACATAGTGCCACGGATGAATACTTACTATATTCATCAAGTCAATAAAGATTGTTAAATAGTACCCAAAATTGCGAATCCAATTGGCTTTCTGGTCACCTATTCTAACACATATAAGTCTCTATCAATTTGATGGTATGTGGCGATCTGATTTAAAATCACATGCCCTGATTCAATGATTGACTAGTTTGAAAGGCTACTCATATGTTTTCAGAACGATATCTCGACATCCGTGTCCCAAATTAGTCTAGAACTTCAACGAATGTATTCTTTTGTCGATTTGATCATATCTAACGGTCTTATCTAAATTTTGACGATATAATTAAGTGATGCAGTACAACAATATAAGATGATAGTTGCATCAGTGTACTACTAACAATTATAAATATATATATATATATACACATATACAAGGCCATTCCAAATAGAATTAGAAAATAAATTTTTATTGATTATTGTATATAAACTAGTATACTTTTCTTCAACATAACATGTTTAGTAGGAATTTTTATAAAAAAATTTTAAGAACATTTCTTTATTTGCAATACCTTTTGGAACGACTTTATAGGCGGCCATCCAGAATGGTGTCGTTTGGTTTCAGAAAAATAATATATAGATTTGTTGGAATTCTTTATGGAACAGTTTTATATCGGAATGTGAATACGATGTCTTTTAGGTTTAGAATAAATATTATATATTGGAACTCCATTTGGAACGACTTTATATACAATAATCAATAAAAAATTGTATATATATATATATATATTCTAATTCTGTTTGGAATGGCCTTGTATATGTATATAAATTTTGAAACTCTATTTTGAACGGCTCTATGAAGGAACATGTATAAGTCTTAGTCTGTACAATGTCATTTTTATATTTTGGATCGATTTTTGGAACGACCTTGGTTGTTCCAAAACTCAAATATAAAAGCCACACTTAGCAGGAATTTTTCCGTTTTCCTTTCGTCTTCTCCAAACCCCTCCCCAAAGTCTTCTGCAAACACCCCCTTGTCTTCTCCAACCTCCTCCCCTCCCCCCCCCGTCTTCTGCAAACATCCCAAACCCTGTCTTTGTCTCCCTCTCCCCTCCATCTCTCTTTCCCAAAACCGCCCCCCACCCCCTGTCTTTGAAGCCCCCTATTCGTCTCCCTCGCCATCCACCACCACTGTCACCGCCACCACTCGCCATCACCACCCGCCCTCACCACTGCCACCACCACTTGCCCTCAACTACTCACCACCACCACCACTATCCCCCACCATTGTCATCGCCACCACTTTCCCCCATCAAATACTAGAGTTTTCTTTCTTAATTTTATTTTGAATATTTCTACAAATATGTGCATGTAAAATTTCTATAAATGTGTATGGAATATATGTGTATATGTGTATAGGTGTATGGAATTTCTGTAAATGTGTATGGAATATATGTGTATATGCGTATAGGTAAAATTTCGGACTGGACCAATCTGTTTATATAAAGGAATATATGTGTATGTAAATTTTTTTCTGTAAATTTTATAATTTTTCGTAAATTTTCTATAATTTTTTGTAATTTCTGAATATTTTTTTTATAATTTTCTGTAAATTCTGTAAATTATGAAAATTTTTGAAAAATTATTGTAAAATTGTGTAAGTTTATGAGAACTGTGTAAATTTTGGAATTTTTAGGCCATTTTTCATAAATTAGAAAATTTTAGAAAGCTAGAAAAATTAGAAAAGCACTTGTTTGGATTTAGTACTCATTGTAGGAAAATATAGGATTTAATATACATTTTAGAAAAATTATATAATTTAGTATTCATTGTAGGAAAATTATAAAAATTAGTACACATTTAGGAAAATTATAGTATTTAGTACACATTTTAGGAAAATTATTGAATTTTAGTATAATTTTAGCGAAATTATTAAGATTTGAACAACTAAATTAAAATGTAGTTTGTAATATAGTGTAATTATAATATACTTCAAGATAATTTATACTACAATTAAGTTAATATATTTTATAATAATTTAATCAATATGAATACATTAATTTAATTTAGTTTTTAATAATATAATTAATTTTTTAAGGGATAATTGCATAATACCCCCTTGTGTTATAGGAAAATTGCTAAAAACCTACCTGTGTTAATTAAATAGCCAAAAAGAACCCCTATAATTATAAACCCTGTAAAAGAAAAAAACCTCTCCGTTAAAAAACGCAGAATGGCCTACACTCGCTCGAAATGCGAGTGGAATATGATTTTGACCCATTTTTCACCTTTGGCTTCTTTGAATAGACAAGATTACCCCTCTGTTATTCAATTATCCCTTTTCTTCATTATTTTTGTTCAATTCTTTTCCTTTTGAATATTTTGCTGAAACGTTTTTTGATAAATACTAAAAAATAATACTCATCAACATTTATATGTAAAAAATATTATTACATTAAAATTAAATTAATATACATATTTTACATATGAAATATTTTAATATTATTTAAAAGTTTTAAAAATTTATAAATATTATTACTTAATTTAAATTATAATTTTGTGTTGAATATATAATTATTCCCCTTTTTATCCCTCTCTTTATTTTTTTATTAACTCTTTACCTTTTTCATATTTTACTTAAAAAATAAGATAAATACTAAATAATTAATATTCATTAATATTTATATGAAAAATATTATTACATCAAATTAAATTACTATATGATATTTTTAGATATTTTAATATTTATAAATTTTAAAATCAAAATACATTTAAATATGATATTTTTAGGTATTTCATATTTATAAATTTAAAAAATATTATTAACTAATTTGATTTTCTGTGAATATATTTTAAAATTATATTATTATAAATTACAGTAAATAAATTTTAGTATTTCAATATATGATATTTAAATATAAAAATACATAATTAATTAAAAAATATAATAAATTAAAAAAATAGAAAAAAGGAAAAAGAAATAGTCTTCTTCCACAAGTGTCCACCCCACCCCCAGCCCCACCCCCGCCTCTGCCTCCCCACCGCCACCACCCCATTGCCTTCATCTCGCCACTGCCACCACGTCCTGAGCAACGTCGCCCGTCGTCGACCTAGCTCTGGGCCGCGATGGGCGTCGTCGCCCCCGTCGCATCTGAGCGTCTCGCTCAGATCCAGGGAAATCAGATCTCCCTGGATCTATGCGCACTTCAATTGTCCAGATCGGGGGCGACCTCGTCGTTGCCCCCTCCTTGCTCTGGCGGTGATGGCGATCTTCACCGTCACCATCAGTCATATACATATATATATGTATATATGATATATATATATATGTTATATATACTATATTATATATCTGTTATATATGTGTATGTATAATATATATATAATTGTATATATAAATATATAATATATTTTTAAAATTTGTTAAAATTTGGATCGTTCATTTTTACTATTGAATATCAATCGCTATCAAAACAAGGGCATGAAATCACTAAAAAATTTAACACTGTTAAAGAAAATTAACGGCAGGGGAGAGTGTGCATTATTTTGAAGAAAACACAGGGGGTTTTATGCCTATATTTTTAACACAAGGAGTTTTTAGCTGAATTTTAAAAATACAGGGGGTTTTATGCAATTATCCCATTTTTAAAATGATAGATCCATGATGATTGGTGGTCTGCCTCCTCGGGGGGCTGGTTGTGGCCATAGTCGTGGCCCGACCATTCCTGTTCCCGCCGTTGATGCAGAAGCACCCCCACCACTGGAGCCAGCATCTGTGCCCCAGAACCCGCCAGTGGATCTGGCCACATGGGGTCATCGGACATGGGGGGAGCAGTTCAAAGGCCCCCTCAATCGTGGGATGCACCACCAACGCCACTAGTGCCACCACCTTTACCCGTTACTATATCAACCTCCGTGATGCGAGGTAACGTAAACAATTTTATTAAATTATTTTCAATGCATTTCTCTGTTTTAAGATTTAATTATTTTTTCAAGTCAAATCAAGATTTCCATACCACGATCCATGGTATGGTGCGCAACCATTATCCTCATCCCTGGGATGTATATTGTAGATTCCATAAGAGAACCAGCTCTTATGATTTGATAATCTAAAAGTAGGAATTGTTTAAAATTTTTCATTATGTTTTCAAATGTGAATATTCATGTTTATCTATTACTCACAATTTCTTTTTTTCTTTTTACTATGTGAATTTACAGCTTACTTATTGGTGGGACTGCAATAATGAATCGATGTTCAAGGTCTTCAAGGCAGGCCGGTAAGTTCTTGTGGAAGTGGTTCGCGGACGCCTAAGCGCAATTGTCCCAGCCACTGTGGCTGGCCGATCAGATCTGGTGCCAATTGCTAGAGTACTAGGCGACCCAAACTTCAAAGTAGCCTTGGCGAAGAATAAGGACAACCGGACAGCAACAACTACGGTCTATCGGGGGGATCATCCTCCATTGGGATGCACAATATGAAGATGGTAAGTGACTTTTTTTTTTTTTTTAAAGTTTTTAGAATAATAAATTACTTACATATTTTCTTTCGGTTCTTGGGCAGGAGGCACAACTCGATCGCCCTGTCAAACATATGGAGGTGTTCTCCAAGGTATATAAAAGGAAGGAGGACGGGCAATTGAGCGGCCCAAGGAGGAGGTCGCGGTAAGTGGCTCGGTCAGTTATAATTATATTTTCAATTGGAATTAATTTATTTTTTTTACTAATCTACATAATCCGTTTTGCAAGAGACGTTCCAAAGGATGATGGAGGAACAACATACCCCATCACCGGATGATCAACAAGATTCCCCATCATATTCTCAAAACTCAATGGCCATAACCGAGCAACAACTGTGGATGTCAGCAGTGGGTGGCCAAAAGAGAGACGTGTATTCGGTCACGGTACCGAGGCTCACCACACCATTACTGGATCATAATAGCCCAGCTGCTCGTCCACTGCTCCATCGCCCCAAGCACCGCATCCCTGACGCCCAGACTTTGATGATCGTCTCACGAGGACCGAGGAGTTGCTGATACGTTGGGCGACCACCACCTCCCCCTCCCACCGTCACCCCAACCTCCAACTGATCCCCCGGCCCCAACGCTGAGGCACAAGACGGTGGGAACGCTGCCGACAGGGAGCAAGATCTAGATTAGCGCTGTTTTTTATTTTTTATTTTTAATTTTAAAAATTGTATGTATTGAAAGCCAATGGATGGCGTGTGGATCGTCCCAGAAGGAGCGAATGCGGAAGCGCGATATAAAATAAAACATGAATTTAAAACATGCTTGTACATAATTGTAAATAACACATTCAAGGGGTGTTCCCTTGAACCTCCCGGGCATTCGGTGTATCTCATGAATAAACAAAATATATAAATCGTGGAGGCCATAGGGTGAAATTGGAGACACCAATAAAAGGAACCTACCTGGTTGTAGTTTTGTCTTCAAACGCTACCCGCGTTGTTCCCCGCTTTGCACTAAGATCTCGAAAAAGAGACCCTCCAAATCATACACGCAATCCGTCCACGTATCTTGATCCTCGTGCTAGCAAAAAATCAAGTGTATATCTTAGAGAGGACGGATCGACCAAGCATTATTAGTTAACGTGATCAATCCTCCTTAAAGTTCACTTGTATGAAGAAGGAACCAAAACCTTTCTTGGGAAAAAGGGAGATGGGACGAGAGAGAGAGAGAGAGGGTGGCGGCTGAGCCTTGTGTGTGTGTGTGTGTGCACTTGTTGATCATTTTCCTAAAGTCTCATCCTAGGAGTATTTATAGAAGGGGAATCCTATTCCTCTTCAAACCCTAACTTTAGAAGTATGATTTGACTAGGATTTTGACCTAGTCAAATTAGGCTTGGATTAGTCAAACTAATCTAGGCCCTTGATCTCTCCTCTTTTATCTCATCCGTCCATCACTATGATGGATTTAATTATGAAATATTTAAATCCTATTTAAATAAACCATAGGGCTTTTAAATAAACAATAATTAATATTTATTTTAAGCACATTTAATTTATTCCAATAAATCTAATTTATTAGTTAATTCCATTTAATCTAATTAAATGATTAACAAACCAAGAAAGGAAACAGAACCAATTTAATCTAATTAAATTGTTGAACCTCTCTAAATTAAATACCTTTGTTGCGGGTGGATTGTGTGTGACTCTTTAGGTTCACCCTCAGCTAGACTTGGCCTAATTCCCAATCATCTCATTATAGGAATTGGTTCGTCACCATGGGTGGCCGTCTAGCAACGGTCCATGGCACTAGAGACTAGGTGAATGTTTATGGTGAACATTTAGGCTTTTCAATACGTTTATCCTTCCATCTACAATCTCACTGCTTAGAGTCTAGGGCATTGATTTGTAGGTACCCACTCTTGACCTAAGCCTTACCTCGTCCATACTAAAACATCACATGGGTCCTACATATTATTCAGTTACTGTGGCCACAGATTTATTAGGGATAAGTCTCAGAGTAAAGTGAGATATTACCGTCAGTCTTCTGACAGGAGATGTATCCTCTCTTAGGACCTACTATCACGCTACACATCTTGACTGCACTAGATAGGGACAACTGAGTTACTCGACTTGGTAGCCTTTTTCCATACCTAAGATACAGGCACGGTGTGTAGGTGATCTCAGTAATTCCTCAAGTCCAAGGATCAATGCGTACTGTTGGAAGCGGGAATACAAGTCATACCAACTGACCCTACTGAAAGTCTTCCATATGACGGTTCCCACGAGTCACCTCAGTTAGCTGCCACCTAGCTGGCTGACCTACTAACATTGCATGGACGAGCCTCGTCACTTTTCGATGAAACGCGACTGCAATTGCTTAGTGAAAGTCTCACATGGATTCTCGATACCCTATCTTGAGATTCCTTGACTTGGAGTGTTCCAGACCGATCTGGAGAAATTGATTTCATGAACCACTATCTAATGCACAGTTCCAGTTGCTCGGAATGTGTTTTAGGTCTGTGGGCTTTGCTTGTGCAGTGAACAGTTAATGTAAAGCAGTAAGTGAACACAAACAAAGTATTGAGCCAAATGAATATCACTTTCTTTTCATTACAATTTATTAAAACACTGAAACAGTTCAGACATAGGTTACATTAGCCCAATCAGATTGGCTTCACGATCACCTATTCTAACATGTATATTATAAATACAATTTTTAAAATAATATTTTTATTTTCTTAATTATATCATTATTATTATTTTGTTTTTAGATAATTAGTTTAAAATATTTCACATTTAAGAAATTCAACAAAACATATGTAACTAAAAATGTAAAGAAATATTATAACAATAAAGATTAATTTTAATAATTTATAAACAAAAAAAATAAAAAATATACTAAATTTGTAACGACTTTTTGGGTATGCTTCACTAGCACACAACCTGGAAACAATTATAAAAGCCGTTCCAATAAAATTACAAGGCTGTTACAAGTATCGTTAAAACAACTGTTCCCAACTGAGATACAAAATGATCATGCAAAAACATTAGAAACACCGTTCCTAAAATAGGAACACTATCTGCTCCAAAAGTAGATACAAAAACTATCGCAGAAGTACACACAACGTACACACAAAAATGTCACATTAGCCGCTACAATTTGTGTTAAAATGGATGTTGCAACATGAGGTACAAAAACCATTACAAATAATAGGTAACGACCATTCCAAAAATTGTTATATACACCATTTCGATAGAGAAATAGACTTATAACTACAGGTGTTACAAGAGCCATTCCAAAAATAGGTCCAATAATTTGAACGATGGCCGTCCTAAAAGGAGTTACAATGCTATTTTCTACATCTGGTCAATAATTGTAATGGTTTAATTGACAGGTACAAAATCTGGTGCAATTAGTAATGACTTTTTTCAGAAGGTTGGCCGTTACAGAGGCCATTCCAAATTTATTAAACATGTAATTGTGCTACTCGGATGTTAGTTGTATGATTGTGGGGTTGTATAATCGATTGTGATATGAAATCAAATAGGAAAGGTATTGAAGAGAGAATGATCATTTAATGAAATGATGGCTCACCTAACTAGGGATCATACTCAATGGCTTAGAATGATACGATCGATGACGAGCTGTGTGTTGTCATTGATCAATGGAGATCATGGGATACACACGAGCTGTGTGTTGTGTGATATCAGTGAGGATGGGATATACATGAGCTGTGTGATGTGTGGTATCAATAAGGATGAGATACACACGAGTTGTGTGTGCTGTGTGATATCAGAAAAGAAAAGAGAGTGGAAGAAGGAGTATTATGATTGAGATGATGATAATGGTGATAGCCGGCTAAGCTCATTGAGTGATGCACTCCAGGTTGGTTAGCAGGGCCCTAAGAAAACAACTAAAATTCCTCTATATGTCTTGAGTTAATATCTTATTGTAGCTATATGATTTCTTATCTGCTGTAATGTATGTCGCATGTTGGTTGTGTTGGTATAATTTTTTTATACTTGATTGGTTGCTTGTATACTTATATATAGACCGAAAGGCTATACTTATTGAATAGGCAGCTCATTCCTTGCCCCACACGTTTTAGGAGATAGGTCGCATGGACTAATACCATTGGATCTTGAGCCGTGCATGACACTGAATAGGTGGGTCAGTCATGGCATAGGAGGGGGAAGTTTTTGGGCTATGTAACTTAAACATCCTAGTGTTGTAGAGTTTGTTTTAAAATTTTGGATAGTTGGACGTTGGTTTTTTTTTTCTTAAGATATGTACATTGGTGAGAAGTAAATGTAAGGTTTTGGCGATGTTTATTATCTCATGTTGTATATATATATATATATATTTGTTATATTGATAAAATATAATTTATATTACATTATAGAATGAGTTGAAATGAGAAAAATGGAATACTTATTAGTGGTAACTAAGTGTAGTACCGTAGGGGGTGTTACATTAAGGTGTTATCAGAGCAGGTCTACGTTTCTAGGGTGATTGGTTGGCGATGAGATGTGTCTAATGGCTGAATTATCTAATGTAGGATGGCTTCCCAAGGTGCATGTGCTGACCCAGTAGCTGGTAGGGAAGTGTCAGGGGAGTCCGTAGAGGGTTCGACAGCACCTGCGAGTGCAGGTGGGGTGGAGATAGGTCGAGAAGATGTTCGTGTTGATGCTCCTATTCCTCCCATTGGAGATACAACGGTACGATTACCACCAGAATTTACAAAGATTCTTCAGATGGCCCTCCAGACCCAAGCACAATTTCTCGCACAGGCGCATGCACCCGCTCTAGCGCCAGCATTAGCAGTTGCTACAATTCATCGCAATTATGAAAGAATCAGAAAGATGGGAGCTGTTGAATTTGAGGGTACCTTAGATCCTGAGATTGCTAAGAGATGGTGGGAAAAGGTCGAAGACGTGCTGAACTTAGTGAACTGTACTCCGGAGAAGCGACTTAAGTATGTTGTTTCTTTGTTCGTGGGGAATGCCTTGATTTGGTGGAGGTCCGTAAAGAGGGCATATGAGCCAAGAGAGATCACTTGGGCTGAGTTTTAGACAGAGTTCGATGATAAATATAGACCCAAAATGTACCGAGATAAGAAGAGGATGGAATTTCTAAACTTAGTGCAAGGGGATGATCAGACAGTGGCAGAATATGAACTCCGCTTTGCTGCATTAGCCAAGTATGCACCAGACGCAATAGCGACACATGAGGATTGTTGTTATCGTTTTGAGCAGGGGCTATGACCGGAGATAAAAAAGGGTCTGGAAGTTAGAATTACGAATTTCAAAACTTTTTTTGAGTCAGCAGTTCACATGGAAGAGGCGGTAACCGAAGAGAAGAAGAATAGGGAAAAAAAAGAGAAAATCAACATATGCAGTGGGGGAGTCAAGTAGGTTGACCAAGAGGGGAACCGATCGTTCATTTTCTGTAGGAGGAGGGCACTTATCGCGTGGTGGTCCTACTTTTCAGGGAAGTAGTGGGTCGAGGTTCAGTGGACCAATGGGCTTCAATAGAGGTTCGATCGAGCGCAGTTCGTTTACTATGCCTTCTATTAGATCAGGTAAGGGAGCTGGACAGAGTTACAATAGGGGGTCAACTTTCACTTCGAGTTGTTCTACTTGTGGGAGGCGACATTTAGGACAATGTTCGGGACCAGATGCTATACCCAGGATTTGTTATAACTGTGGAGGTAGAGGGCACATATCTAGGGATTGTCCTAGTCAGACCACGAGTTTAGGTGGAAATGCGTCCAGAGGGACCCAAAGTCAAAGCAGTATTGGGAGTAGTGGCTAAGGAGTTGAGAGAGGAAGAGGCAGAGGTAGGGGTAGAGGCACTGGTAATAGGATGGTGACCACACAGGGACATACCCAAGCAAGAATATATAACATGACCAGAGAGGAAGCTCCAGCTTCGAATGATGTGATATTAGGCACGATCTTGTTATTTGACGTTGAGGTTTATGTTTTGATTGATCCTGGCTCTATGCATTCATATATATCATCATAATCTGCATAAAAGAATACCAGGTGACAATAGTCCTTTAGGATATAATTTGATGGTTTATTTACCTGTGGGAGGGAGTATGGTAGTGAATAGTGTTAGGAAAGAGAGTTTAGGGAGGATTGGAGATGTAAATTTGCATGTGGATCTCGTAGTGACGGATTTGAAGGAGTTTGATGTAATTTTGGGGATGGATTGGCTAGCACAACATAAAGCAGTGGTTGATTGTTATAAAAAGAAAGTGATGATTGAATCTTCCGGCCAGACAAAAATAGTAGTCGTGGGGAGCGACAGGTACTGCCAGTTTGTGTAATATCAGCCATGGAGGCAAGACGATTAATGCTAGAAGGATGCGAGGCATATCTAGCTCATATAATAGATGCAGAGAAGGTTAATCTCACGTTGGAGGAAATTCCTATAGTGAGATTTTCTTGAAGTGTTCCCTGATGACTTATTAGGTTTGCCACCACATAAGGAAGTGGACTTTACGATAGAAACTTTTCCAGGAATTGCCCCAATTTCTATTGCACCGTATAGAATGGCCCCAGTGGAATTGCAAGAACTTAAGAAACAAATAGAAGAATTGTTGGAGAAAGGATTTATCAGACTGAGTACTTCACCATGGAGGGCACCAGTTCTATTTGTGAAGAAGAAAGATGGTAGTATGAGATTGTGTGTCGACTACCGCCAATTGAATAGAATGACAGTGAAGAATAAATATCATTTGCCGAGGATTGATGACTTATTGGACCAATTGAAGGGGGCTACAACATTTTCAAAGATCGACTTGAGGTTTGGGAATTTGCAGTTGAGGATAGCAAAAAATGACATACCAAAAACAGCTTTCCGCACTCGTTATGGTCACTATGAGTTCTTGGTAATGCCATTTGGGTTAACAAATGCACCAGCAACATTTATGGCATTGATGAATCGTACATTCCACGAGTACCTGGATCGGTTTATTTTTGGCTTGATAGATGATATTTGCACTCGAAGAGCTGGGGGAGCATGAACAACATCTGAGGATAGTGTTACAGATCTTGAAGGAGAAAGAGTTGTATGCTAAATTAAGCAAATGTGAATTCTGGATAAATCAGGTGGTTTTTCTCGGGTATGTGGTATCGGGTGATGGGGTTGTGCCCGACCCTTTAAAAGTGAAAACTATTATGGAATGGAGAGTACAGAAGAATGCGACTGAAGTTCGAAGTTTCTTGGGGTTAGTAGGGTATTATAGGAGATTCGTCGAGGGCTTCTCCATAATTACCGGTCCTTTGACAAAGTTACTGAGGAAGGGAGTACTGTTACAGTGGACTGAACGGTGCCAACGAAGCTTTGATGAGTTGACGAAAAGACTGACCTCAACTTCGATTTTAGTTTTGATGTTTGGTAGTGGTGGATATGTAGTATACACGGATGCTTCAAAGCAGGGCTTGGGTTGTGTATTAATGCAGAATGGAAAGGTATTTGCCTATGCATCTCGTCAGCTGAGGACTCATGAGTTGAATTATCCCACACATGATTTGGAGTTGGCCGCGATTGTGCATGCATTAAAGATATGGAGACATAATTTGTATGAAGATAAATTTCAGATTTTTACTGATCACAAGAGTTTGAAGTGTATTTTGACGCAAAAGGAACTAAATTTGAGACAAAGGAGATAGATAGAACTGCTGAAGGATTATGACTGTACTATTGATTATCATCTAGGGAAAGCAAACGTAGTAGCAGATGCTTTGAGCAGAAAGAGCTTAAGTACATTAGCTAGTTTGGGGAGTCACAATCTGGCATTGTTGCTAGAAATGGGATCTATAAATGCGAAATTGGGAGTTGATCAGATGGCGGGATTGTTGGCAAACTTGCAACTTAAGCTAGACTTTGTGGATCAAATCAAATAAGCACAGACTCAGGATCTTTTCTTATTATGGATGCTGGACAAAATGAAACACGGCAAGAAGTCAAATTTTTCGATAAGAGCTGATGGAGTGATAGTGAACGAGGACCAAATTTGTGTACCTAACGTAGATGGGTTGCGAAGGGAGATCTTGCGAGAAGCTCAGAATGCACCATATTCCATGCATCCTGGTAATACAAAGATGTATCAGAATTTAAGACCGTACTAGTGGTGGCTGACAATGAAGACGGATGTGACAGAATTTGTGGCTGAATGTATGACATGTCAACAGGTAAAAGCAAAACATCAGGCGCCGGCAGGTAAACTTCGACCTCTATCAATACCAGAATGGAAGTGGGAAAAAATTACTATGGATTTTGTCATAGTGTTGCCACGTACACTCAAGAAGCATGATGCTATTTGGGTAATTGTAGATAGATCGACTAAATCAACACATTTATTGCCGATATGACTAGGTGATTCTCTGGATAAGTTAGTTGAGTTGTATGTTTCCGAAATCGTGAGATTACATGGTGTGCCTGTATCTATTGTGTCAGACATAGATCCTCGATTCACCTCACATTTTGGGGAAGTTTACAAAGGGCATTGGGCACAAATTTACATTTCAGTACTGCATTTCATCCTCAGACAGACGGACAGTCAGAAAGAACAATTCAGACGCTCGAAGATATGATGAGGGCTTGTACAATGGAGTTTAAGGGCAACTGCGATGATCACCTACCTTTGATGGAGTTTGCTTATAACAATAGTTTTCATTCTATTATCAGTATGGCCCCGTACGAAGCTTTATATGGAAGGAGATGTCGCAGTCCAGTATGTTGGGATATGGAAGGATTACGACAGCTGAAAGGTCCGAAATTGGTGCAAGAAACGGTGGAAAAGATACAGATAGTGAAGAAGTGTTTGAAAGCAGCTCAAGATCGACAGAAAACATCGAAAGGAGATAGAATATGAAATAGGTGATAAGGTTTTCCTGAAGGTAGCTCCATGGAAGGGGATCTTGAGATTTGGCAAGCAAGGGACGTTGAGCCCGAGATATATTGGGGCGTATGAAATTTTTTGAAATAATTGGACCACTAGCGTATCGACCAGCATTGCCACCAGAGTTGTCACGGATACGTGATGTTTTCCATGTTTCGATGCTACGACGATATCGATCTAATGCTAGCCACGTCATCCATGAACCAGAGATGGAGATCTCCAAGGAGTTGACATATGTGGAAGAGACAACGGAGATTTCAGACAGAAGTGTAAGAAAATTGAGAAATAAGGAGATACCAATGGTGAAAGGGAAGTTGAGTCATCATTCTCCGAGAGAGGCGACTTGGGAAGTAGAGGAGCATATGAGAGACAAATATCCCTATTTATTCAATTGAACGGGTAAGTTAGTTAAATTTCGGGGACGAAATTCTTAATAGGAGGGGAGAATTGTGACGTTCGTAGGATTTTATAAATAATTGAGAGTTTAATTAGTAATTATTAATAAAACTTTGATTTAATTATAAATAAATTATAGGTTGAAATTGGAATATAATAAAACTTAAACGGAGTAAATTAGAACTCATTATAATATTTAGGAGCGAATTATATTAATTATTTGGGAACTCATATATATATATATATATATATAAAGAAAGAGAGAGAGAGAGAGAGAGAGAGAGAGAGAGAGAGAGAGAGAGAGAGACAGGGGGGTGGGAGTCACCCCACCATCTCATCATTTATTAACAAATATATACGTGATGGGTGCATCACAAACACACAACTCAACATACACACTATTCCATCAACATTTCACTCTCAAATTTTTCTCTCTCTCGGGAAGACGAAGAGGTATGAATTTTTTTTTAGATTTTAATTCTTTTATTAATTTATATAATTATATTATATATTAGTCCATTTACTAAATGTAGTTTATATTGACCAATCTACTATTTAATCGGAAAATTTTATGAGTTTGACTAGTTAAGCTAGTGTTGAATTCAATATCACATTTGATTTAAGATTTCTATAATTGGTTAACTAAATTACTAGATTTGCTAGATTTAATCACTACTGTAGTTAATGTATTCAATTTCATCGGGTGTATTGACTAAATACTTAATTATATATATATTGGTGTTTAATTATATTATATAATAGCGAGGAATTGTTAGAAATTAATAGAAATATTATTGATTTAAGAAAATATAAGATTTTTATGATAATTTAAGTTAGAAATAGTATTAACACCGATAATTATAATGATATGAGGGTTTTATAGAATGAATTTGTATGAGTTAGTTGATAAATTAAAAGTATACCTAAGAAGCGTAGAAAGTTAAATTATTTAAAATAAAATGGAACGGAGGGTTGAATTTCGATATAAATAGAACTATGTGAATATTATATAATATCTTAGTTAGAATTTACGATATTTATGAGTTATTGATTGTATAAATTATAATTTACTATAGGACGTGACGATAGAGTGGAAAGTTGAGCAGCTCTTAGTGTTGACAGACCATTTTGAGATTTGAAGTAAGTATAGCTAATTGGTTTATATATATATATATATATATTAATATAAATATTAATTTGGATATATATATATATATATATATTTATATGCTTATATGAGTATCAAATGTTGAATGTTGGATATATATATATAGATATAATTATATGGATATGAAATGTGGATTGTTTATATACTTGATCATGGATGTCGATTGTGATTAAGATTACCTTTATATTTGTGAAATTGCTATTATGTGCTAAATTATAATTGTGCTACATAGATGTTGGTTGAATGATTGTGGGGTTGTATAATTGATTGTGATATGAAAAAAAAAAATAGGAAAGGTATTGACAAGAGAATGATTATGAAATGAAACAATGATTTACCTAACTGGGGAGCATACTCAATGGCTCAGAATGATACGATCGATAACGAACTGTGTGTTGTCATTGACCAATGGAGATGCTGGGTACACACGAGTTGTTTGTTGTGTGATATCAGTGAGGATGGGATACACACGAGTTGTGTGCTGTGTGGTATCAGTAAGGATGAGATACACACGAGCTATGTGCTGTGTGATATCAGAAAAGGAAAGAGAGTGGAAGAAGGAGTATATGATTGAGATGATGATGATGGTGATAGCCGGCTAAGTTCATTGAGTGATGCACTCCAGGTTGGTTAAGCAGGACCCTAAGGAAATAACTAAAATGCCTCTATTATATCTTGAGTTAATATCTTATTGTAGCTATGTGATTTCTTATCTGTTGTAATGTATGTCGCATGTTGGTTGTGTTGGTATAATTACTTTATACTTGACTGGTTGCTCGTATAGTTATATATAGACCGAAAGGCTATACTTATTGAGTAAGCAGCTCATTCCTTGCCACACACGTTTCAGGAGATAGGTCGCATGGTCTAATACCATTAGATCTTCAGCCGTGCCATGGACACTGAATAGGTGGGTCAGCCATGACATCAGAAGGGGAAGTTTTTGGGCTATGTAACGTAAACATCCTAGTGTTGTAGAGTTTGTTTTAAAATTTTGGACAGTTGGACGTCGGTTATCTTTTTTTCTTAAGATATGTACATTGGTGGGAAGTAAATATAAGGTTTTGGCAATGTTTATTATCTCATGCCATATATATATATATATATTTGTTATATTGATAAAATATAATTTATATTACGTTATAGAATGAGTTGAAATGAGGAAAATGGAATATTAATAAGTGGTAACTAAGTGTAGTACTGTAGGGGTGTTACACATGGACCGTTGTTAGACGGCCACCTATGGCAACAAGTACTCTTGGATTATGAGTTAATGAAGAGTGATTAATTGAATGTGATTCAATTAATTTAAGAAAAGTTAGTTGTCGGATTGAATTGTGTATGAGATACAAGCCTGAGTCTAACTGAAGGTGGACCTATAAGGATCACACAGAAAACACTAACAATATTAGAAACTTAATTAGAGAATAACCATTTGTAGTCGCGATAATTCTTATCACTATATAGACAAAAGTTGTCACTATGAATATGCCAGTGATGACATTAGAAGTCGTCACTATATCGTGACTATAAGAACTGTCACTAAAAGTTTTAGCCGTGATTAATAATTTTGTCACAATAAGCTATTCTTTTAGCCACATGCAGTTCTTGTGACTAGATCCCGATGCTTTAGCCACATATACGTGTTGTCACTACAATCCAATTTTTTAGCCACATATGATTTTCGTCACTCTAACCCAATATTTTTTGCCACATAATTTTTGTCACTATAGCCCGATGTTTTAGCCACATACAAATCTTGTCACAAGAACTAGATACTTTAGCGACATATAGTACTCGTTACTAAATTCAATACTTTTATAGCGATAACTAATTTAGTCATGAGAAAAAATTTAGATTGTCACTGTAAATATACAAATGAAAAATATATATTTTATTAATGACCGTTTAATGACAAAAATCATTGTGACTATTTGTTCATTTACAGTGTAGCGGTTGCTCCCCATGTTTACGGTGCAACAGATAGGCAAGTCGGACTAGCCTTGTTGTCCTCAGGCATGGTTGCTACTAGTTTATGTGATCATATATGGAAATAGAAAGCCTTGTTAGAAGCCTCATTTTAAGCGTTTAAATGCGTTCTTTGAGCTCTTTAAGGTATCTACCTTAAATCCAGTTTAATTAGACAATCTGGAACTAAAACAATAAGAAGGTTTCACGCTCGACGATTCCTGAGTTTATGAAGGAATGGAATAAGGGCGCTACCTATCCTCTAAGCGGCTGAAGACCCGGCTGTAAGCCTGTCTGTAAGCCAAGAGAGCTAATCGAGCCGACCATTCCGACCAGAGGAAGGAATGGAGTAAGGCTCTACTGCTCTTAATAGAGGGGTTGAACTTGTAGTTTGTAGTTAGTGATGTCCTCTAATCGATTTTTCTTGTAAATAAATTTTTTATTTACTTATTGTTGCAATGAAAAAATAATTAATTGGAACACTTCATGTGAAATAAAGAATAAAAAATAATATAAATATATATATATATGGAAATTGTCTAGAGAAAGAGTTCAAAATTGAATATTTACAACATTAAATTAATGGCAAAAAGAAATATACACAAGTGTTTGTCCCATTTACAATGTGAAGCTAAAGGCAAATAGAAATAAGCAAGTGTTTGTTGCAGTGGCTAGTTTTTGCTAGAAAATACATCAATCCCTTAAGAACTTGTTGTGCTTCAAACCTACCAAAAATCCAAAATAATATAATTACATTCTAAAGCATCTGTATATAATATATAAAACTAAAATGATTAAAAAATATGCGTTAAAATTTAACAAAATTGTAATTCTCACAAATGCTGCTAATTAATTCACTAGGAAAAAGTACTAAAACTAGAATTTCGAGGAATTTACATTAGTCGGTGGATGAATTTGACGAAATATGTTGAAGTGGTAGGAAGTTGACTTTTGAGAATTTGCACTTGTCAATGCACTTGAACTTCTTGATTATTAACTTGGGAGTCTAATTCATACATCTCCTTGTTATCTTTTTTGAGTGACTCCAAACATTATCTATCTTCTTCAGCTTGTTTTCTCAATTCTTCATTCTCTTTTATCAATTCATCATTGATCCTTTCTCCTCTTTTAGAAGGTGACTTCAAGCCATCCCCACAACCATGTAGTCGACTTAATTTTTCTGGCTCAAGCACTTTTATTAAAGCTTCATCCTCGGTAATTGGTTCTTGGCCCGCCTCATTTGTTTGATTTTGTAATCTGGTTATTCCTCCTACATATTAGATTTAGTATTAATATAGTATATTTTGTTAGTAAAAGCTGCAAATTTGAGTTACTTACACAAACTTCTTATGAACTTTGATCGACCCAATCATTCTTCTTGTTATTAAATCGAGTTTTCTCCAAGTAGCAGTTCGTGCTGGCTCTTGCTCGGTCTCAACATCATGCTGAACAAAAATATAAGAAATGAGACAAGAATATCATTTATTATTAAGTACAAAATAATCTATAAGAACCTACATCTTCGTAGCAATACTACTGGGCAATAGATTTTGTTCCACAAGTATGAGTCATCTTCAACTTCTTGCGATTCTCTTTGTTTCTATCACTAATTTTCCGCATTTAGATGCTATTTACATTAAGACGCGATATGATATTAAAACAAAGTATTGAATGCAATTTCTCATGTCACATCCGTGGTCCTGTACTCCTTTAGATTTCAGACTCTAAAATGAGAAAAGAATTATAAAAAATATTACTAGGCAAAAGCTACTTTTCATACATAGTATGTCAATATTTGATCAAACACCAATAAAAAAAAAGTCAGATGACTAAATTAAATTGAAAACTAATAAAATCGCATATTAAAAGGAAAATCAGTGTACAATCATTTATGCATTAGACAAAATTTTCAAATACATAGAAATGTTCTCCACATATCAGAAATCCATCACTTTCAGAGTAGTTAATTAGTTTCTCCCAATCTTCTTCACTTACTCCATTAAGAGGCTTGTGCAATATTTTAGCGACATATAGCATTCATCACTAAATACTAGATACTTTAGGGACATACAGTACTCGTCACTAAATTCAATACTTTTCTAGTGATAACTAATTTAGTCACGAGAAAAAATTCAGAGTGTCACTATAAATATAAAATGAAAAATATATATTTTATTAATGACCGTTTAATGAAAAAACCATTGTGACTATTTGCTCATTTATAGTGACATATTTTAATTTAGAGATGTCCTCTAATCGATTTTTCTTGTAATTTACTTATTGTTTCAATGAAAAAATAATTAATCGGAACATTTCATGTGAAATAAAGAATAAAAAAAATATAAATATATCTTGAAATTGTCTATCATAGAGAAAGAGTTCAAAATTGAATATTTACAACATTAAAATAATGGCAAAAAGAAATATACACAAGTGTTTTTCGCATTTACAATGTGAAGCTAAAGACAAAAAGAAATAAGCAAGTGTTTGTTGCAGTGGCTAGTTTTTGCTAGAAAATACATCAACCCTTAAGAACTTGTTGTGCTTCAAACCTACCAAAAATCCAAAATAATATAATTACATTCTAAAGCATCCGTATATAATATATAAAGCTAAAATGATAAAAAAAAAAATATGTTTCAAAAGTTAACAAAATTTTAATTCTCGCAAATACTGCTAAATTAACTCACTAGGAAAAAGTAGCAAAACTAGAATTACGAGTAATTTACATTAGCTGGTGGATGAATTTGACCAAATATGTTGAAGTTTTGAATAATGGTAGAAAGTTGACTTTTGAGAATTTGCACTTGTCAATGGACTTGAACTTATTGACTTGGGACTCTAATTCATACATCTCCTTGTTATCTTTTTTGAGTGACTCCAAACATTATCTATCTTCTTTAGCTTGTTTTCTCAATTCTTCATTCTTTTTTATCAATTCATTATTGATCCTTTCTCCTCTTTTAGAAGGTGACTTCAAGCCATCCCCACAACCACGTAGTCGACTTGAATTTTCTGGCTCAAGCAGTTTTATTAAAGCTTCATCCTCAGTAGTTGGTTCTTGGCCCGCCTCACTTGTTTGACTTTGTAATCTGGTTATTCCTCCTACATATTAGATTTAGTTTTAATATAGTATATTTTGTTAGTAAAAGCTGCAAATTTGAGTTACTTACACAAACTTCTTATGAACTTTGATCGACCCAATTATTCTTCTTGTTATTAAATCGAGTTTTTCTCCAAGTAGCAGTTCGTGTTGGCTCTTGTTCGGTCTCAACATCATGCTGAACAAAAATATAAGAATGATACAAGAACATCATTTATTATGAAGTACAAAATAATCTATAAGAACCTACATCTTCATAGCAATACTACTGGGCAATATATTTTGTTCCACAAGTATGAGTTATCTTCAACTTCTTGCGATTCTCTTTGTTTCTATCACTAATTTTCCACGTTTAGATGTTATTTACATTAAGACTCTATATGATATTAAAAGAAAGTATTGAAGGCAATTTCTCATGTCACATCCGTGGTACTGTACTCCTTTAGATTTCAGACTCTAAAATGAGAAAAGAATTATAAAAAATATTAATAGACAAAAGCTACTTTTCATACATAGTATGTCAATATTTGATCAAGCACCAATAAAAAAAAATCACATGACTAAATTAAACTGAAAACTAATAAAATCGCATAATAAAAGGAAAATCGGTGTACAATCATTTATGCATTAGACAAAATTTTCCAATACATAGAACTCTTCTCCCCATATCTGAAATCCATCACTTTCAGAGTAGTTAATTAGTTTGTCCCAATCTTCTTCATTTACTCCATTAGGAGGCTTGTGCAATATTTCATCCTTATCCTTGTTGCTAAGGATACATATGTAGCTTGTGTCGATAATTGCGAAATTGTCGATTCAATTGGTCAAAAACTATTTTTTGAATTTCAAAACTATTTTGGAGATTAATTTTTTGCTGCAAAATTCACGTGCAAAAGAAGATATTAATATATGACCTTTTTCTAGAATATAAAAATCAATGAACCAAAGTTCGTTACCTTCATTGCCGACCATATTTGCTTCTTGATATCTATGGGAATGCCTTCAACGGGCGTATTGAAGAGGCAGATCTTGCTTAAGAATAACACAAGACTCAGTCTTAAACTCCTTTGCATTGTCTCCAACAACCCGCCTATGTCTTGGATGAATAGTAACTTCTAGCCTTTTCATTTCCTCATTTTCTTTTCAATTGAAATACCTTTTGTTATCCCTCTTCCTTTCTTGCTGGACATCACTAAACCAAGTTGCATTCCCATAAGCTAATTTTCTCAAAAATATAAAGATACTCAACTTGATACGAAATAACAATATCAATTTATACCGAAATCAATAAAATGAATATGAACGAAAGAATTTAAATTAAACTATTACAAAACATTACTAGTCGTGTCAATTTGCTCCAAATTATTTAATTTGGTTGGTTGTTCTCGAGGATCCACTTATTATAGGATTGTATGAGCACATAATGCTACAGTTGGTGATATAAAATGGGGAATGGTCATGGCCCTCTAATATGACATTTGAGGTTATGGAGATCATGGAGTCCCTTCCACCACTACAGTCACAACCGGATTCGATTAGCATGTTGTTAACATCCTCAGCTCTTAAGATCTATAGTCTAGATACCTAGGTTATCATTTGGCATATAATATTCGGAGGACCAGTTAAGATCCCACGGAACTCGTATGTTATTTGGCTTGCTATTTGAGAACGACTAACCACTATGGCTAAATTGTGGTTACAACACCTTGGAGGTTATTGTGTACTTTGTGGAATGGCGATTGATGAGAGTCACCAGCATTTATTCACCAATATTTATTCTTTGATTGTGCATACTCTACTGAATGCCTGCAAATTTGCAAATGTGAAGTTAAGTTTCAATGGCCTTACCCGGACTGGCGGCGTGGAGTGGAATGGTCGGCAAAGAGGTGGAGAGGAAAGCATTTTCTTAATGCAACATATTGATCATTGCTTGCCTCACTAGTCTACTATTTATGGAATGAAAGTATCCAACGACGATTTGAACAACAATATAGGAGCTCTCTTATTCTTGCACATCTTGTAATTGACCAGGTTAGGAACAGATTACTTGGGCTTCACCGTACGCACTCATTACAGGCAGTCGCCACCTATAGGATTTTAAAAATAGCTTGGATACAGTTAACAACACGGATTAATACACGATCGTGTCTAAATCCGGTGTATTACACGCCTAGCACACAGCCATGTTGTCGTGAATTCTGGGTGAACCAAAGCTTATCTCGTTGTTGTAATTGTAATACTTTGTTTTACATTAATGAAATTTACCTTATAATAAAAAATAAAAAAAAAGAATAAATTAACAGAATCAGTTATTCTGGAATGAGTTGAATCACAACTATTATGAAACCGCATTGAAAGAAGAAAAAGTACAGATTAGTATCCTTGCATGACCTGTCATAGGAGGAGATTGTAATATTAACTATTTGACGAGTATCTATATCTAAAGTGACTTAAGTGGGTCGTAGTACAATAAGAATTATATAATTTCTTGAGTACTGTAAACATAAGTTCATCTTAAGTAAAACTAACAAGTAGCACTAATATGTCTCTCCCTCTCTCTCTCTCTCTCTCTCTCTCTCTCTCTCTCTCTCTCTCTCTCTCTCTCTCTCTCTCTCTCTCTCTCTCTCTCTCTCTCTCTCTCTCTCTCATAAGATGGCATTAAATAATTTTTGTGTTTCATAAGTTTTCATGTATATAAGAGGAAAACACACAATAAAATTTAATTTGGTATTTGGCAACTTAATAGTAGATTTCCTGGAAAGAGCAACATATTGGAAGACCATCAATCCTAATGACAACTTCAATCTAGATTATTGACCCTTGTTTTTCATAAGTACCTCCAATTAAATTTGAAACTTAAAGAAACGGTTAAGAATAGACTAATAAGACATTTCTCATATTGTATATATATATTGCAAGAAGAGTGTAAATGAGATAGGGACAACCCCAACACAGAACAAACATTATGCACTGAATGTCTTATAAACTACATATTAGCCATGAAAAATAGAGGCTATTTTACATTATTAGCAATGAGAAAGAAATAAAGTACAAATTCTAAGACCAACGCACAAAACGTATAATAAAAAGCGCAAGGAATGTTTATCTAATTAGCCATGGGAAACAAATACAATACAGATTATACACGATGATGGCATTCCATGAGCTAAACAATAGATTATACGGTACAGATTATAAACTACAAATTAGCCATAAAAACAGAGGCTATTGTTGAAAGAGGCAATACAATAAAGATTAGCCATGAGAAACAAATACAGTACAGATTAGCCATGACAAATTGATGAAAATTATAGCTCTTATATCCATTAGGAATCAATGTTTGGCTACCTTAAATCGAGAAACATATAAACTACAGATTCACCATGAGAAATTGATGAAAATTATAATTCGTATATCCATTAAGAATCAATTTTCAGCTACTTTAAATGGAAAAACATATAAACTACAGATTAGCCATGAGAAATTTGACGAAATCTATAGTTCCGATATCCATTAAGAATCAAATTTAAGTTGTTTTAGAAATTAACTTTATGACGGAGAAATCAAAATAACGAGAATATAGACCATACCTCGTGCGCTCATCTGATAGCGAGCCGACATTGAAACAAGAGGAAAAGAATTGCTAGATGAGAACTACCACAATATTTTTTTTCGGAACGTGATTGAACATACTATTAGGGAGAAGAAGAGCGGAAGCTTGGAGAAAAAGAATTCAAGTATTAAGATGATCAGTGTAGGAGTAGTTTTCTGTAGAAATGGGGTCGTGGTTTCTGTAGATAATTTGGCAGAGAATTGTGCCCACAACAAAATAGTTTGGAGCTTGATTTTCCCATCATGTTTTTGCTAATTAATATTATTCTTTTGTAGTTAACTAATTATTTATCCTTGATAACTTTGTTCTTGATTAGAATAATCAAATTAGTACATTGAACAAAAAAATTAATATTAGTTTATACATAAAATTTGGTCTTTTTTTAGGTTAAAACTTTATAGATATTAATAGTTGAGCATTCTCGATGACTGTACAAAATTTGAAAGAAACAAAACGTCTATGAGTTTGTGAAAAAAAATTATTAAGTACAACACTTTTTTTATCATAATAGAATCCAAAAATAAAATTATATTAATGGCTGAAACACACTCGATATGTATGAATAATTTAAAATTTCATTACTTTTCATCTAATTAAATAAAAAAAATATTTGAAGACAAAATAAAAATTGATCAAAATTAATAAAGTAAAAATATAATATTAGATTTTTGCTAATACAAATTATCAAGATAATTAAATTATTAAAGAAATGGATATCTTGTGATTGAATAAATATGCTTAAATGGTACTTTTGTCTTTTGCCACCCAAATCAATTACTCTAAAAATTACATCTTTAATAAATACTAGTAAGTATGGCACATTTTATATCAATTGTATTATTCATCTTTGTAGAGTAAAAAAAGTACTCTAACTTATAATAATAAAGTGTAAATTATGAATTTCTTAATCTATATAAATATGGTGAGGACTTATGTTTAATTATTTAATAATTTGTTTACCACTTAATATGCTATTTGTTTGAAAATAAACTTAATTGAATTTAAAGTTCGAATCACAAATAATCATTTATAAATTAAATGTGTAAGAAAGATTATTGTTTACAGTACTCTTTTGTAATTGAATAGATGTTAATGGTATCATCTCACAAATTTGGTCTACGTTGACTGCTACCTTCATTACCAGACTTGTGTACCACTAGCTATTTCGTTTTTCATATTTTTTTGTATTTATCTATCGCTCTATTTCACTTTTACAATTTTTTTAAAATCATAATTACTTTTGACTTTACCCACGATTAATAAATTTATAAAATAATAAAATTTTAATTATTCGAATAATTGACTCAATATTTTATTTTATACATTAAAAAGTATGCACGTTGGGTAATTGAATCCCAGAATCCCTCAAGCGAGTCTAGTCCTTGCCTTCAACAGAGTCCATACATTAATCTATTAACTAGTACAAAGGTTGATGCTAGTTGGTGATCATTCAATATACAAAAACCAAAATCAAGTGAACTTTCAAGTAGATATATTTATGTTTTGGATAGCACTTGAGCATACAAGTTCTTATTGTTGCAAATTTCTTTCAGTGAGATAGTGAGGAAGAGAAATCAGGGGATATGACTTACAACCTTGAAATCATGCATTTTGAGCTAAAATACAACAACTTGGCTGGTTTCTTATCAACACTAATGAACCTACACTCCAGGTGTTCCAGCAACAAAACTCCAATATCTTGCAGGATTGACAATTTGCCCAACTGCCCTCCTTTCTCTGAATAAGTGTGATCAAGTTGCTGCAATGGCCTTCAAATTCCAACCCCTAGTCCAACAGATCTGCAACCGCAATAGCCATTTGAGTTCCAGATACCATCTTACATGAGTAGAAACAACAACATCAACAAAGCTTCTTGTCCACAAACAAGACACTCGTGATCCATTCAAATTGAATCCATCTATGACATGTCTATTTCTTGAAAGATTTTACCAAATCAAAACCAAAATATGATCCCAATTACCCAAATCAACTCCATAAACATGGTTTCAGATGACAATGCATCTAAGACATGCAAGTAAACAACAAATAATTAAAATCAACATGAAAGAAAATAACTTGAAAAGTGTACCTATCAACAACTGCTATTACAATGGACATTAATTATTTATTAGTTTATTTACCAAAGTCACAGCAGCTCAACCACTCCATAAATCAACAACTAAAAACTTCTACATAAGCAACTTAAAAACCACATGAAACAACTGAGAACTAGTTGCTAGATCAAAAAGTCTTGTCTCTAATCTCCAACAACACCGTCATTGCCAGCGAGTTCATGAACTCCTATTAGATTCACAAAACACATAACTTAACAAATACATATTAAAATCATAGAGAACAGGTATATTACACAATTAAGAATGACAGGAGCACGCATCTAATCAAGTTGTAGTTTCCACGCAAACTTGTAATACGCAGCAAACTCGTAAACTAGATAAGAGAACAAGAATACCGCATGACAACGAAGAATCATTTAATCGAAATCATAACCATCCTTATTTTCGTCAAGATTATACTCTTCTTCTTCTTCATCATCATCATATTCAGCTAATGTGGAATCTTCTTCTTCATCTTGATCATCAATGAATATCTCGACATGATCTTTCACAGGTGTGATTTCATCTAAGTTTACAGTTGTTACTGGGATACCATTTCTATGCCACTCAACAAAATCACTTGTACAATCCATGTGAACTGTACTATGTGATGCATTTTGTTTGTATGATTCATTAGTCATTATGCATTCATCACCTTTGTTCTCAAGTATATTCCATGAATTCTGAGTTTGTGCCTCAATGAACTTTCCAATTGCTTCCCAACTTAATATCATCAACATAAAACACTTGTTGTGCTTGAGATGCTAGCACAAAAGGTTCATTAGTCTTCCATTGATTTGATGTATTAATGCTCGTGTAATTGAACTTATCTTTTTTGGATTGACTTACCTTGAAACTAATCATACTTGAATAACACCACTTGATGGTTCCCGAAGTAATATAATTGGATTATGTTTGTCAGCACCCCATGGTAATCTCGAAAAAAAACTCTTCCTCAACTTTCGCAAGTACACCAAAATTCTGGGTTTTTGTTTAATGCATGTCGTCGAGTATGAAATCATAATACATTCACAATGCAAGCCTCATAATGAGTTACCCATTTGTCAGGATCATATACCTAGTGTAGGAGATCTTCACTAATAACTCAAGTTATATCGATAGATGCTATTGTAATTTGTTGAAGAAATTTGAGTTAATAAAAAATTTGATTAATATAAGAATATAAAATACTACTATAAAAAAGACTTACTCGTTTTTTAAACCATTTAGCAAAACTCTCCTCATGTTTCTTTTCCACATTGGAGCAGCCATTTGGATCAATTCTTCCTTGTATTCACTAATTATAGAATTCAATACTCACTTTATTTATGATTAATTTCATGAGATTAAGTTGAATATTTTGAAAGGGAGCAAGATATATGTTCTTTTATACTTTAAACGAAAATGCAGTATAGAAATATGAAATAAAAAAGTACCTGATGTATGCCAACACTTCATTACAATTCTTCAAAAAATATACATGTACTTGTTTCAATGACTTTTCATCCTTTCCAAAAATACAGACAAGCTATGTTGTGCGTTGCCACTAAACTTTTCATAATTATGTTCCACTTTGTTGAGTTGTGTCTCAATATCATTCAAGTACATAGAGCAGAAGGTCAATCATGCTTCAACAATATAACCTTTAGCCATTGATCCTTCTTGAAAACATTTGTTATTAACATATTGCTTTAGCTTGTACAAGTACCTATATAAAATACTTGAACAATTACATAGACAAATAAATATGTTTAAATACTTAGAGAATATCTCAATAACTATGAAGGTTTGGTACCTTTCAACCGGATACATCTAACAATGTTGCACCAACCTTCCTAAGATTACCTCTCTTGCAAAACGAACAAACAAATGTACCGTAATATCGAAAAATGCTGGAGGACAAATTATTCTAATTTGCATAAGGTCAAAACAATTTGATCCTCAAGATACTCCAAGTCGACTTGAGTTAACTCTTTTGAGCTAAACTTTTTGAAGAAATTGTTAAATTCATGTAATGCCTCACATACATAATCATTTAACATGCCATATATTGAAATGTCAAAATAGATGACCAGAAAGTCAATTAGATTGGCCTTTATGCAATCTATTTGACAACTCGATGTAATGTAATATTATGTAATGAATAAAATGAGTGTTCATTACCATTGGTATTATCTTTCTTGTGCTCATTCTTGTTTGGTAATATCTTTTTACATATATCACAACAAAGCCGACAGGACACCTTAACAACTCATGCAGTTGGGCCACACATTAGATGGTGGTTATGAAATCAACTGATAAAGGGTTGGGTTTGAAACGTTCCAAGTCAAAGACCTCGAGACAGGGCATCTAGTGTCCTATTGAGACTTGCACTTTGTATCGTATTCATTGGATGAATGTCGTGTTTCATCGATGACAAACGTAGGACGTCTTATACGATCTTGGGTTGGTCAACTGGGGTCGAGCAGACTGAGCTGACTGGTGGGGATCATCATATGGAAGCCTTGGAGGCTTGGTCGGTATAACTAGAGTTCCTCAATTCCGATAGTACGGGAGTAGTCCTCAGACTTGAGGAACCACGACAGTCACGTATACACGATGGTTGTATTTTAGATCTGGTAAGAGGTGATCGTGTCACGGACATGTTCATTATAAGCCTAGTCCAGTGTAGTCAGAATGTATAGCGAGGACGGTGGGTTTCAAGAAGAGGATCCATCCCCTGTCAGTATGTGATAGAGGTATTTTCTACGCACTCGGAGACACGTTCATGCTACTTGAAGCTATGGCCATAGTGGTTGATCGAACAGGGAAAGGTTCCTTATGTTAATGCAATGGAGTATGCGTAGTCTTGACTCTTAAGCATATCCACCTAGTCCAGGATGGGAACCAATTTTCAATTCCATACCTAGATTAAGGTCGGGAGATGGTAGACAGAAGAACCGTAATCGTACGAAATCGAGAGCTTAAATGTTCACGCCAACATTCACCTAGTCTCTACTGCCATGGGTCGTTACTAGACAACCATGCATGGTGACGGGCTTCTATTGGACACAAGCCCTCTAACTGAGGGTGAACCTAAAGAGTCACACACAAATCAATAAGGAGGTGAAGGAATTGACTTGTAGTCAATTTCAGAACATGATAAATAATTGGATTATTTATGGGATGATCCACTAGATGAACAAGTCGATATTGTATCAGCCCCACAGTTAATTGATGGATGGGATTTATCAATTAAAGAGAGAATATGGGCTTAGGTCTTTTAATTGGATTAACAGACCATTGGGCATTATTTAATTGGACCCTGAATTAAATTAGATTCAATTCTTGGGCTTATAATTGGATTACAAGAAAGCCAGGTCCGTTAAATTTTGGCCCATGAGACAAGTTAATTCCACTTTTAGAGAAGAGAGGAGTTGGAATCCACCCATAAATGGATGTGGTTGATTTGGGCCCCTCCTTGGAGCACAAAAATCAGCCCTAGCCTTGTTCGATGAAGGAGACTTGTTCTTTTTTGGAAAGAAACAAGTCAACCCCAATCAAGCCTCCTTTACTTGGTATGACTTAAACATACCTTGTAAGGTGGTAGGCTTGATTGAAGATTAATGGGTGATTGATCGTGATGTATCTAGACATCCCTTATATGAACCTAGACACATCCTAATAATCACATTAATAGTGTGTATATATATGTGTATATACATCTTCACTAACAAGGCAGAGATCATATTATCGTTTTATAGGAAAAAGAAGATAACTTGCTCTCTCTCTCTCTCTCTCTCTCTCTCTCTCTCCCTAAGCCAAAATAGGCCAGCCTCTCTCTCTCTCTCTCTCTCTCTCTCTCTCTCTCTCTCTCTCCCTATCATCTTTGTTGCTTCATTGATCTAGGAACAATTGAAGAGCAAAGCAAGATCCAAGAGGACACTAATCGATAATGCAATCCCCTTTCGATCTCATCATTCTAGGTCCATTTTTCTCTACTAAGAAAGACGAAACCTCTCTGGTGTGGTGTGGGCTCCGTTGGACCTCATACATTTGAGTCTTAGTGAACGTGTCCATTTATTAAAAGAGAACAATGCTCGTAACAGTGTACGGGAGAAAAACTACAAAGGTAATAACTATTTTGTTTTATGTAGTTTTCATAGTTCCTTTTTCTATGTTCCCTATATGATACATGCTTTATTGTTATTGTACTCTACATCGAACATCCGGGAGAGCACCCAAGGGTACATCCCTTGGAATATATATTGCTATTTTGTTTTAAATATCACTCTTATCACATCTCTATCGCTTCTGTTAGGTGTTCCTGGGCGGATCCACTCTCTTCAAGTCATATCAGAGCCCAGTTCGATGTAAGAGGTCGTAGATTTATATGCTTATGCCTGAGCAATTTGCTTTTAATAGCTTTATTACCATGTTTGGATTTATCTTGGTGTACATAAATATGTGTTGACACAGACTTGTTTAAATGTTTATATTTTATTGACATCATGTGTATAATTTTTGTAAGTTGCATTCCAAATTACATGCTCGTTTTCAGTCCAAAATATGCAAAAGATCTGGACAGCAGCCTCTGCGGCTGGTTGTCGTCCCTATTGGCCAGTCACTGGCCGGCGGGTGTGCGACCGAGCGCACGTGGGCTCCTGCCTGCGCACCTGCCAAGGTGAGTGCCAGCAGGGGTGGCTGTAGACACCGTGTGGCACGCGGGGGGGCCCCTAAGCGCGCTGGGCTTCGGCGCTCTGTGTTGTGCGCACAGCGATGGGCAGACCGCATCGTACTACGCATAGGCAATAGGCCTGCGCCGCACGATGCGGTGCAATGGCTGGATCGTTCTGTGCTTTTTTTTTTTATATTTTCTGAAAATTTGATTTTCTAAAACGTTTCTGCATATTTTTCTGAAAAGAATTAATTTTTCATATTTAATTTTGGATTAATTGGATTTTTTCTATAATTAAATTGCTTAATATAATTTGGATTTTGACATGCATTGAATGCATTTTGTGTGAAGATATCCGTTAGATTAAAATTTGAACTCGTTTATTTTTCATATGCTTATGGCATTTGATATAGCATATCGCGTAGATATATTGTATATCTTTTATGAGCATGATTATTCGGTATGATTGTGTGTTAATGTTGATTGGATCGACATCGAATGATCACTAAAGCCCTAGACCTCGTGTATGGATGTATGTTTTTATATTACTATTGGGTGGGAGTTGCGTGCCTCTTTTTTTGGGACTATTATCTCCCATTTTTCGCCTCGTGATGTTAAGACTTGCTTTTCCTCCATTCCATGTATTTTTTTTCTTATTTAATAAGAGTAGTTAGGAATTTCAGTAAGGTTTTACATTTTAATTGTAAGGAAGCAAGCCCTCGAAGAAGGAGGCCCACGTTGGATGGAGGCCTAACGTGGAATATCAAGGCGAAACAAGAAGAGTCACAAGGCCCATTGGAATGACAATGGGTTAACTTGTTTTGTAATAATATAGGACCACCCTAGACAGACCATAAACTCACTGCGGACTCAGTGGGTCGCATAGGCTGGCCTTGTGATCATCCAAACAGGGGCTATGCTATGTTTATAGCATGCGAGGTATTTATTTATCACTTTAATAAATATTGTATATTTATGCATGTAAAGACATTTATGTGATGAGGTCTCGGCCTATTCCTAAAAAAAACTCTCATTTGGTTGGACCTAAAAAAATATTAGGCCCTTGATGGACTTGGATCTAAATGGTTTTTATCCATCCAAGCCACAGCAATGTGGTGAGGAAGCTACCACTACCCAAATGTGGTCTCACGAGTCGTGGCACATTTAGACAATGGGAAAGCTGCACCATTATTGTGAACAAAGGAATACACTCGATGTTTCCTTGTCTCAAAAGTCATGGAGGGCAACGGTTGAGGTATAATTTGGTCGATAGGTTGGGACTAACATCAAGTAGCATGATTCGCTTGGAGTTCTCGGAATCATGTAAAGAGGTGGGGTAAAATATTTTGGGAATCTCATTGGGTGAGAATGATAATGGATATCTCCCATGAGGTTTTCTTCGTGTGAATCATAAAAGCGGGGCATGAAGATCACGTTTATGTATCCCATGCCCACTAGGAAATGGTTTTTCAAAACCCCGCTTGAGAGTGGTGGGCTTTTGTAAAAATAGTGGGAGGGTCAAAGAAGACCATGTCTTCAACTTGAACTATAATATTACCATCATTTGCTAATTTCTATTTTATATTTCTTAAATGTAGATATGTTTAAGAATCCTTTAACTATGGTTCTTGAGACTAACAAATTCAATAGTACAAACTACTGTAATTGCCTGAGAAATCTGAGGATTGTCCTCGATTTCGAGAACCATGGCTACGTCTTGGACGAGCCACCGCCGAGCGCCTTGCTGGAAGAAGTATCACCTGAAGAATGATTGACGTTCGAGAAATGGCATGAGGACAACCGAAAGATCTACAGTATCATATTGCCTTCGAAGTCTAATGGCATCCAAAAGCTATATGATAGGCTGGACAACGTCTCCATCATAATGCTCCGCATGAGTGATGTTTACGCGGCTCAGGATAAACATATTAGATATGCTGAAAGAATCGGGTACGGCCCCAGAACGCAACGGAAGCGTAAAAACGTAAATTTAAGACATAATTTAAACCGGATTCAAAGGGGTGTTCCCTTTGAAGTTCTCGGGCGTTCGGTGTTTGTCAAAGCATAAATAACACAAAAAATACATGTTGGACATGTGGCTTAAAATGAAAAGAACAAAGGTACATAAAATATAAAAGGAAACCAACCTTTGTTCGTTCATGTAGAACGGGTTCGTGCGTTGTTCCTTTCGTTTTCTTCTTCGTTAATCCACTTGAGAGCTCAACGTAGAACTCCTCTAATGCATTTCACACCACACTTTGGATTTATTTCTACTCTATTGCTAGATAGAAAATAGAAACAAAGACGAAGAAATAATTCTAAAGAAAGCACTATCAATTAGTGTACCTTGGAATGTTTTTGTTCAATCTTCTCTAAGAAGTATGAACACTAAAAGAGAGAATTTTCATAGAGTTTTTGGCCTAAAAGCTCCAGAAAAAATGAAGCAAGTTAAGTGAATAATGTCTAGCAAAGTAGTTTTCTGTATGTAGAATATAGTGTTAAAAAAAAAAAACCACCTACATAAGTAACCTCCAAGGCAACTTCCATATACACACACTTCTAGAACATCCAGTACACATGATAGTAAGAAAGAATTACCCATAAATCAGCAAATTTCGTGCATATCATGTACACATGTGGAGGAGTTGAAACTCCTCCTTAACTAGCTTCAACTTGCATGAAAAATGGACTTGGATCTTTATATTTTTGGACTTGTATTTAATCAAATTAAATAAAGTCCAAACATGTATCCATTGGGAATTAATTAGTCTAATTAATTTCAATAAAATTTAAGCCCAATTATTTATTTAATCCAATTAAATAAACATAAGTCCACATTAAGAATAATTGATCCAATCAACTATTCTAGCCAAAACTCGATAAATTAATCTAATTAATCTAAATGTTCTTAGTCCAAAAAAATTAACTAATCCAATTAATTAATTATTGGACTATCCATCAAATGGATTTCTTAATAAATGATCCAATCATTTATTTTCTCTCTTGAATAAATTTATTCCGATTAAATTTATTCGCTTCTTCTAAAATTAATTCCACCAAATTCAAAGTGATTTGTGTGTGACTCATTAGGTTCACCCTCATCTAGACTTGGATTTGTGTCCAACATAATTGGTCAATTAAATCTAATTTAATTAATTATTTTCCCATTAACCATTAATCGAAAAAACGCCCGTCACCATGGGTGGCCGTCTAGCAACGGTCCATGGCACTAGAGACTAGGTGAATGCTGGCGTGAACATTTAGGCTCCCGAGTTCCACCTGAGTACGGTCCTTCCATCATCCGTCTCTCGGTCTAAGTCTAGGGCATGGAATTGGGCGTTGGTTCCCATTCTGGACTAGACAACTATGCTCAATAACTCGAGACACGTTTTCTCTATTGATCAACGTAGGAAACCATTCCCTACTCGACCAATCGTTGTGGCCACAGACTTAAAAAGCTTTAACTGTCCCAAAGTGCATAGGAGACTCGACTGTCATATACTGACAGGTGACGGATCCTTTCTTGGAATCCACCGTCCTCAATACATATTCCGACTGCACCATATAAGGCTTATGATGAACGTATCCTAGATACGGACATCTCTTGCCAGATGCTAGATACAGCCATTATATGCATGTGACTGCCATGATTCCTCAAGTCCGAGGACTAATCCCGTACTATCGGAGCCGGGAATGCCAGTCATACCGAACAAGCCTCCAAGGATTTCATATGACGATTCCCGCGAGTCAGTTCAGTCCGCTGACACCCGTGTCAACTAACGCACTAATATTGCATAGACGTCCAACGCTGTCGCTGATGAAACGCGACACTCATCCAATGAATGTAATCCTTAGTGCAAGTCTGTATAGGACTCTCGATGCCCTATCTCGAGTTCCTCGACTTGGAACATTTCAGACCTAACCCTTAGAAGTTGGTCTCACAGCTGCCATCCAATGCGCAGCCCAACTACATGGGTTATACATTTGGCCTGTGGGCTTGTTGTGATGTTAATAGAATAAACATAAATAGCGAGCACAACAAATGGAACTTCGAAACATGAATACTCACTTTATTCGTATAACAATATTACAATTACAATGATATTGTCATAAATAGATTACATCAAGGCCAATCTAATTGGCTTTCCAGTCATCTATTCTAACATTCTCCCACTTGACCCTAATGCCAATCACTCATGACCCTCAAACCCATCTTTCCAAGATGCTGAGTATGAGCAACCTGCGACACTAGCTTGGTCAGCGGATCTGCCGTATTTTCTGCCGATGTAACTCGGTCCATCCGAACGTCACCTCTTCCCACCATCTCTCTAAGCAGATGGCAGCGTCTAAGAATGTGTTTGGATCGGTGATGATATTTTGGTTCCTTCGCTTAGGCTATAGCCCCCATTGTTATCTCATAAGATAACTACTGGCTCGGTAATGCTAGGCACTACACCCAACTCTTTGATGTAGTTTTTTCATACAAACCGCCTCCTTAGCTGCTTCCGAAGCCGCTATGTACTCAACTTCGATGGTGGAATCAGTTGTGGTATCCTGCTTGGAACTTTTCCAAGACACCACACCACCATTCATCCTGAATATAAATCCTGATTAAAACTTGGCATCATTCTCATCAGACTGGAAGCTAGCGTCGCTGTAGCCTTCCAGAATCAACTCTCCACCACCATAAACCAAGAACATATCTTTAGTCCTTCTCCGGTACTTAAGAATTGTCTTGACTGCAGTCCAGTGAGCCTCACCGGCACAAGCCTGATATCTGCTTGTTACGCTCGAAGCGAAAGCGACATCGGCCCTTGTGCACTGCACGACATACTGTATGCTGCATACGGCTTAAGCATAGGGGATGTCCAACATCCTTATAACTTCCTCATCAGTCTTAGGAGACTGCTTCTTGGACAGTTTAACCCCATGCCTCATAGGAATCCTAGTTTGGAGTTTTCCATCTTGAATCTCTTCAAGACCTTCTCAACATACAAGGTTTGGGTTGTTCCTAACATCTTTCTAGATCTATCCCGGATAAACTTGATGCCTAGATTGTAGGAAGCATCACCCAAATTCTTCATGGAGAATTGAGTAGACAACCATGCTTTAGTGTCACCTAACATCTTGACATCATTCCCAATGAGTAAGATGTCGTCCACATAAAACACTAGGAAGCAACAGAGCTCCTACTGACCTTCTTGTATACACAAGGGCCAAACTCGTTCTTGATGAAATCATAACCCCGTATGACTTCATCAAAATGGATATTACAATGGGAAGCTTGTTTGAGACCATAGATGGACCTTTGAAGATGGCAGACATTTTGCTCTTCTCCAACAGATGTGAAACCCTCCGGTTGATCTATATAAATCTCTTCCTCAACAAATCCATTAAGGAAGGTTGTTTTCACATCCATCTGTCATATTTCATAGTCATACCATGCAGATATGGAAAGCATAATCCAAATAGACTTGGCCATGGCTACGGGCGAATAGGTTTCCTCAAAATTGACCCCAGACCGCTGAGTATAACCTTTTGCCACAAGCCTAGCCTTGAAGGTAGTCACCTTTCTATGAGGTCCAAGCTTATGTTTGTAGACCCATTTACACGCAATGGGCTTGACACCCATGGGTGGATCTATTAAGGTCCAAAGCTTGTTTGAACTCATAGAGTCCATTTCGGATTTCATAGCCTCAACCATTTTTTCGAATCGATGCCCGACATCGCTTCTCCGTAGGTCTTTGGATCATTATCCAACTGACCAGTCAGACCCAGAAACCCATACCTATCAGGTTAATGGGAAACTCTAGTCGACCTTCGGAAGAAAGGAATATCGACAGTGGGAACTACAGGTGCAGATGATGTCGCTGCATCCGTTTGAGGTATTGCCTCACTTGATTCCTAAAGCAACAATTCTTCACGATGGGTATCCGCTGAAAAATCCTTTTCCAGGAACACTCCGTTTCTCGAGACAAAGACCTTTTGCTCCGAAGGATCATAAAAATAATACCCCGCAGTTTTCTTAGGATAATCCACGAACCTGCACAAACTAGACCTAGAGTCCAGTTTGTCTCCCACTAGTTTCTTGACGTATGCAGGGCTTCCCCACACTCTCAAGCACTTGCAGGAAGCAGGCTTGTCATGCCATATCTGATATGGCGTCTGAGCCACAGTCTTAGAAGGCGCCATATTATATAACTTGGTTGCCGTCTCAAGAGCATAACCCCATAAAGATAAGGGTAGTTCGGTAAAACTCATCATGGATCGAATAATGTCCAAAACGGTTCAATTCCTCCTTTTAGAGACGTCGTTCAGTTGTGGCGTTCCGAGAGGAGTCCACTGAGAGAATCCCATTCTCTTTTAGGTAATCCAAGAATTCCCCACTCAAATACTCACCACCTCGGTCCGACCGAAGGGCTTTAATTTTGTGACCAGTTTGGTTTTCAACTTCAAGCCTGAACTCTTTAAATCTTCAAAGACCTCAGACTTGTACCTCATCGGTAAAAGTTATGAATTAAGAAACCCTCCTCTGGCCTATGTATTTAGTGGCCCACAGACATCTGAATAGATCAAATCCAACAGACTACTGGCAATCATGCTTTGTCCAACAAAGGACTTTTTGGTCATTTTCCCTTTTAGACAAGACTCGTAGGCCGGTAGATGGTCCAAATTATCTATTTCTAGAATCTTTGAGTCCACCGACCTCATAATCCTGTCTTGAGAGATGTGACCTAGCTTTGCATGCCAAATATGTGCGTTTTCTTGATTATCCATTTTTTGTTTGTTTTGAGCAGTCATGATCAAATCATGTTGTTGAAGAATATAAAAACCATTATGAAGTTTACCTAGCAGATGTGAAGAACCATTCTTCATCAAATAAAAACAGTTTTTATTGATCATGAACTCAAAACCAGCATTGTCCAACAACGGTATTGAAATGATATTCTTGATCATGCTAGGTACATAATAGCAATCTTTTAATTCTATCCTAACATGATCACTAAAAACTAAGTGGACTAGACCTACAGCTTCAGCAGCAATAGCCTTGCCATCACCTAGCCTCAGCACGACCTCGTCCATACTTAGCTTTCTACTTCTTTCCAGCACCTGCAAATCATTGCAGATATGAGCTCCACAGCCGGTATCCAATACCCAAGAAGTAGAATTAGTAATCATGTTAACCTCAATAACAAACATACCTTGATTGGAGAGGAGCTTAGGGCAGTCCCTCTTCCAATGCCCTTTTCCATGGCAATGCATGCAGATATCATTTGCCCTCGATTGCTGCGGTCCAACCTTTTTCTTTCCTTTGCCCATCCCACTGGAGCAACAGGAGCGCTCTGAGCGCTAGCAGCGACTTTTGCCTTTCCCTTCTTCCTCTTCCAGCATCCAGCTCTCTTGCCTTTCGCCTTAGAGGTCGAAGCCTCCCCAACCAGTATCGCGAGCCCAGACCTTTTGGTCGTTGCTTCGAACTGGTTTAACATGTTAATCAACTCGTGTTTGGACTTCTCAAGCCCATTGATGTTATAATTCACGACAAAAGGGTTGTAAGAAGGAGGAAGAGACTGTAGGATCACATCTATATATGTATCATTATCAAGCCAGCCTTTAAGATCCTCGAGTTTTTCCACAAGGGAAAGCATCTTGATCCCATGTTCATGTACAGAGGATCCTTCAGTCATCTTGGTGTCGAAAAATGCTTTTGTGGCGGCATATCTATTATGCCTATCCGGAACCGCATACATATCTTGTAAGCGGAGCATTATCGCGCTGGCATGGTCCAGTCTATCATGTTGCTTCTGGATCTCATTGGTCATGGATGCCAGTATGATGCTGCGTACCTTGCAGTCATCCTCATGCCATTTTTCGAACGTCAAACGCTCTTCTAGCAAGGAACCTTCCGGCAAGGTTATGGGAAATGGCTTATCCAAAACATAAGCCTGGTTTTCGTAATCGAGGACAATCCTCAGATTACGTAGCCAATTGTTGTAGTTTGTTCCATTAAACTTGTTAGTCTCCATAATCATAGATAACGGATTCTTAGACATCTACATTCAAAATGCAAAGTAGAAATTAGCAAACGAATTGTAATATTAATTCAAGTTTATGACATGGTCTTTAGTCATTAACCCTCCCACTATTTCTACGAAAGCCCACCACTCTCAAGTGGGTTTTGGGAAATCATTTTCTAGTGAGCTTGGGATCCACAAACGCAATTCTCCATGCCCTGCTTTTACGATTCACATAGGAAAAGTTTTGTGGGAGGTATCCAATACCATTCTCATCCAATGAGATTCCCAAGATATTTTGTCTCACCTCTTTCACATGATTCCGAGGACTCCCAGCGAATCATGTTACTTCGGGTTAGGCCCGACCCATCAACCAAATCATATCTCAACTGTCGCCCCCCATGACTCGTGAGACAGGAAAACAAGAGCATATTCCTTTGTTCGTAACAATAATGCAGCTTTCTTTCATTCCACGACGTGCCACGACTCGTGAGACCATGCTTTAGATAAAAGTAGCTTCCTCATTACATTATTACGGATAGAAGGCTTGGAATAATCAAACCATTTGATCTAATTTCATTTTGGGCCTAATATTTACTTGAACCATCCAAATGAGAGTTAATCATTTTATTAAGACTGACACCTCATCATTATTAGTATTTTGCATGCTCAAGATTCATACATATAATGTAATAAGATGCATTCCAAACACACCATACATCAAAGCATAAAAACTTAAGCACATGCAAAACAAGCCTAGCACGTCCCTGTTAGGATGATCACAAGCCCATCCCTAAGTGATCCACTGAGCCCGCAGTGGATCTATGGTCAAACTAGGGTAGGCCCACACTATTACAATATATACATCCCATTATCATTCTAATGGGGCCTTGTAAAGGTTTCGCCTTTGTTATTCTTGAACTTCCATCATGGGCTCTGTCCACCGGAACTTCATCTCCTTGGAAGCTTACATTTAATAAAATAAAGCCTCACATCCTAATCTACTCTCATTACAACTTAAAAGAAACCCCAATCATAAGTTGGGGGTGTTAGAATAGGTGACCAGAAAGCCAATAGGTTTGGCGATTTGTAACCTATCTGACAACTTAATGTAAATGTAATATTATTATGTGATGAATAAGATGAGTATTCGTCACCAATGGTACCTTCTTTTTTGCGCTCATCTTACATTTGTTAAAATGGTGTTTAACTTATATCGCAACAAAGCCCACAGACCATGGATAACAACTCGTGCAGTTGGGCCACGCATTGGATGGTGGTCATGAAACCAACTAATTAAGAGTAGGGTCTGAAACGTTCCAAGTCGAGGACCTCGAGACAGGGCATCGAGAGTCCTATTGAGACTTGCGTCAAGAGTCGTGTTCATTGGATGAGTGTCGTGTTTCATCGGCGACAGGCGTGGGACACCTACACGATCTTGATGGGTTGGTCGACTGGGGTCGAGCCGACTAGACTGACTCGCGGGGATCATCATATGGAAGCCTTGGAGGCTTGGTCGGTATGATTGGTTTTCCCCGGTTCCGATAGTACGGGAGTAATCCTCAGACTTGAGGAATCATGGCAATCGCGTGCACAGGACGGCTGTATCTTGAATCTGGCGAGAGGTAATCATTCTGTAAGATGATTATCATAAGCCTTGTCCAGTGCAGTCGGAATGTGTAGCGAGGACGGTGGATTCCAAGAAGAGGATCCGTCCCCTGTCAGTATGTGACAGAGGTATCTCCTATGCACTCGAAGACACGTTCATGCTGTTTAAAGCTGTGGCCACAGTGGTTGGTCGAACAGGGAATGGTTTCCTGTGTCGACGCAATGAAGCATACGTGGTCTCGAGTGTTAAGCATAGATGCCTAGTCAAGGATGGGAACCGACGCCCAATTCCATACCCTAGACTAAGGCCGGGAGATGGTAGACGGAAGGATCGTACCCGTACGGAATCGGCGCCTAAATGTTCATGCCAATTCACCTAGTCTCTAGTGCCATGGACCGTTGCTAGACGGCCACCCATGGTAACGGGCCCTTGTGGGACACGGGCCCAAGTCTAGCTGAGGGTGAACCTAAAGGGTCACACACAAATCACCGAGGAGATTGAGAGATCGACTTGGAGTCAATCTCGAAGGATAAAATAAGTAATTGGATTACTTAAGGGAAAGTCCATTGGATGGACGGGCCGATATTGTATCGGGCTTTCATTTAATTGGTAAATTGAATTTTCAATTAAATATGGAAAGTTGAGACGTTGAGACGTTGGATCTTTTAATTGGATTAAAAGATCAACGGGAATAATTTCTAATATTTACACATCCTACATCGAACGTCCGGTTGAGCACCCAAGGGTACACCCCTTGGGATTCGCATATTTAAATTAGATTTAAATTTGTGCACAATTTCTCGCTTTCTCGCTTCCGCTCGCGCTCCCGGGCGGATCCGCTTGTCCTTCAGGGGGGGAGTACATTAATAGAGAGGAAGAAAGCCTTATTATTTCAAGGCTAAAAATGATAGAGAGAAGAAAAATAAAGAGGCACGCAGGCCTCACCAAACAATAAATTAAATGATACATAGGCTAAAAAGGGCTAGTGATCATCCTTATTGTTTATCAAATAAACAACAACAACAAAGCACATATATATCAAATATAAACATGCCAACAAATAAATACATCCCATGCATTTATTACAGGATATCCAATATCTTACCATAAACATAATTAAGTGCATAAAATAATACATCAATAATGCAATAGAAAAAATGGATATCACCCATACATCCAATGTATAAACAATTTTAGTTTGGAAATCATTTCCAAAATAATCTAAGGCACAAAAAATAATTTTACAAAAATCAAATTTAACTAAAATTAAAATATGCTAAAATTAATCACATTCAGAAAATAGTAGAAATCAGAAAGTTGAAATTTTCACGAAAAATGCTGCAAAACGACCCAGACGTTCCAGATCGGCCGACGGCCGACCGCACGCGCACAGGCGTCTGCCTACGCTGCCTGCCAGCACGCACGGCTAGTGGGCGCGCACACCCAGCCTGCACGCTTGCTGGCCCAGTGACCGGCCGACAGGCAGCACAAACAGATGGCTGCTGAACGTTTTTTAATTTAAGACATAATTTAAACCGGATTCAAAGGGGTATTTCCTTTGAAGTTTTCTGGCGTTTGGTGTTTTTCAAAGCATAAATAATAAAAGAAAACATGTTGGACATGCGGTTTAAAAGGAGAAGAACAAAGGTACATAAAATGTAAAAAGAAACCAACCTTTGTTCGTTTATGTAGAACGGGTTTTTGCGTTGTTCCTTTCTTTTTCTTCTTCGTTCGTCCACTTGAGAGCTCAACGTAGAACTCCTCTAATGCGTTCCACACCATACTTTGGATTTATTTCTACTCTATTGCTAGATAGAAAATAGAAACAAAGAAGAAGAAGAAACAATTCCAAAGAAAGCACTGTCAATTAGTGTACCTTGGAATGTTTTTGTTCAATCTTCTCTAAGAAGTATGAACACTAAAAGAGAGAATTTTCAGAGAGTTTGTGGCCTAAAAGCTCCAGCAAAAAATGAAGCAAGTTAAGCTAATAATGTCTAGCAAAGCAGTTTTGTGTATGTAGAATGTATTGTTAAAAAAAAATCACCTACATGAGTAACCTCCAAGGGAACTTCCACATACACATACTTCTAGCACATCCACTACACATGATAGCAAGAAAAAACCACCCACAAATCAGCAAAATTTCATGCATATCATGTACACATGTGGAGTAGTTGAAACTCCTCCTTAACTAGCTTCAACTTGCAAGAAAATGGACTTGGATCTTTATATTTTTGGACTTGTATTTAATCAAATTAAATAAAGTCCAAACATGTATCCATTGGGTATTTAATTAATCTAATTAATTTTAATTCAATTGAAGTGCAATTATTTATTTAATCTAATTAATTAAACATAAGTTCAGATTAAGAATAATTCATCCAATCAATTATTCTAGCCAAAACCCGATAAATTAATCCAATTAATTTAAAGGTTCTTAGTCCAAAAATTTAATTAATCCAATTAATTAATTCTTGGACCATCCATCAAATGGATTTCTCAATAAATGATCCAATCATATATTTTCTCTCTTGCATAAATTTAATCCGATTAAATTTATTCGCTTCTTCTAGAATTAATTCTAAATTAATTCCGCCAAATCCAAAGTGATTTGTGTGTGACTTATTATGTTCACCCTAAGCTAGACTTGGACTTGTGTCCAACACAATTGGTCAATTAAATTCAATTTAATTAACTATTTTTCAATTAACCATTAATCGAAAAAACGCCCGTCACCATGGGTGGCCGTCTAGCAACGGTCTATGGCACTAGAGACTAGGCGAATATTGGCGTGAACAATTAGGCTCCCGAGTTCCATACGAGTACGGTCCTTCCATCATCTGTCTCCCAATCTAAGTCTAGGGCAACTATCCTGGACTAGACAACTATGCTCAATAACTCGAGACATGTTTGCTCTATTGATCAACGTAGGAAACCATTTCCTACTCGATCAATCATTGTGGCCACAGACTTAAAGAGCTTTAACTGTCCCAGAGCGCATAGGAGACTCGACTGTCATATACTGACAGGTGACAGATCCTATCTTGGAATCTACCGTCCTGAATACATATTCTGATTGCACTGTATAAGGCTTATGATGAACGTATCCCAGATACGGACATCTCTTGCCAGATGCTAGATACAGCCATCATATGCATGTGACTGCCATGATTCCTCAAGTCTGAGGACTAATCTCATACTATCGGAGCCGGCAATGCCAGTCATACCGACCAAGCTTCCAAGGCTTTCATATGACGATTCCTGCAAGTCAGTTCAGTCAGCTGACACCCTTGTCAACTAACCCACTAATATTGTATAGACGTTCAACGTCTGTCGTCGATGAAACACGGCACTCATCCAACGAATGCAATCCTTAGTGCAAGTCTATATAGGACTCTCGATGCCCTGTCTCGAGGTCCTCGACTTGGATTTCAGACCTAACCCTTAGAAGTTGGTTTCATAGCTGCCATCTAATGCGTGGCCAAACTACATGGGTTGTACGTTTGGCCTGTGGGCTTTGTTGTGATGTTAATAGAATAAACATAAATAGCGAGCACAACAAATTGAACTGCTAAACATGAATACTCACTATATTCATATAATAATATTACAATTACAATGATATTGTCAAAAATATATTACATCAAGGCCAATCTAATTGGCATTCTGATCACCTATTCTAACATATGATGCCACAAAAGCATTCTTCGGGACCAAGCTTACTGAAGGGTCCTCTGTACAAAGTCATGGCGTTAAGATATTATCCCTAGTGGAGAAGCTCGAATACCTGAAAGTTGTGCTTGACAATAACACGTACATTGACGTGATCCTTCAGTCACTTCCTCCATCCTATAACCCATTTGTTATTAACTACAACATGAACAAACTTGAGAAGTCCATTCATGAGTTGATCATCATGTTGGTCCAATACGAGGCAACAAACCACGCCGTTGGTATTGATAGTAGAGGCTTCGACCTCCAAAGCGAAAGGCAAGAGTGTCGGACGCTGGAAGAGGGAGAAAGGAAAAGGGAAGGTTGTTGTTGCCATTGCTCGAGCTCCTAGCGCCCCTGTTACCCCGATAGGAATGGGAAAAGAAAAGAGGAAAGCCCGCAGTTCACAACGGTCGAAGGCAAATTATGTTGCGTGCATTGCCAAGAAAAGGGGCATTGGAAGAGGGAGTACCCATAACTCCTCTCGAATCAGGGTATGTTTGTGGTTGAAGTGAATATGATTACTAATTTTGCTTCATGGGTATTGGATACTAGATGTGGTGCTCACGTCTGCAATGACTTGCAGGTCTGCAAAGAAGCAGAAGGCTAACCAAAGATGAAATGATCCTAAGACTAGGCGATAGCAAAGCCGTTGTTGCTGAGGCTGTAGGATCAGTTGAGTTACATTAGTCACATGTTAGGGTTGTACTTAATGGTTGTTTCTATGTACCCAGCATGATTAAAATATTGTATCAATCTCCATTCTGGACAAAGAGGGATACTCATTCACCATTAATAAAGATGGTTTTTATATTACCAATGATGGTGTCTCTCATTTGCTTGGTATACTAGTAAATGGTTTGTACATACTTCAACATCTAATTCGATTATGACTGGCGAACACAAATGAAAATATGATAATCAAGATAACACACTGACATGGCATGCGAAATTAGGACATATCTCAAAGGATAGGATAAGGAGGTTGGTGGACTCAAAAAGTCTAAAAAATAGACGATTTGGACAACTTGCGAGTCCTATCTGAATGGAAAGATGACCAAGAAGCCTTTTGTTGGATAAAGCACGCTAGCCAATGGTCTGTTGGATTTGATCCATACAGATGTTTGTGGACCACTAAACACTCAGGCCAGATGTGGGTACTCATACTTCATAACCTTTACCGATGATCACTCACGGTACGGTTATGTTTACCTGATGAGGCACAAGTTCGAAGCCTTTAGAAGGTTGAAGGAATACAGACTTGAAGTTGAGAACCAAATCGGCTGTAAGATTAAAGCCCTTCAGTCAAACCGAGGAGAAGAGTATTTAAGTGGTGAATTCATTGATCACCTAAAAAATACGGAATTCCCTCTCAATGGACTCCTCCAGGAACACCACAGTTGAACGGTGTGTTCGAAAGGAGGAATTCGGACCTTGTTGGACATGGTCCTGTCTATGATGAGTTTTACAGAACTCCCCTTGTCCTTCTGGGGATACGCTCTTGAGACGGCGGCCAAACTTTTGAACATGGCTCCATCTAAGAAGAAATCCCAGACGTCATATCAGATATGGCATGACAAGCCTGCCTCCTCAAATACTTGAGAGTGTGGGGTAGCCCCGCATACATTAAGAGTTAGTGGGAGATAAAACTGGACTTGAGGTCTAGTTTATGCATTTATCGGATATCCAAAAGAAACTTTGGGGTATTATTTCTATGATCCCTCTAACCAAAAGATCTTTGTCTCGCAGAACATAATGTTCTTGGAAAAGGGTTTTCCATCGGATAGCCGACGCGATGAGATATTCCTTGAGGAATCAAGTGAGGATCGTAATGAGACAACAGCGACGACATCTACGTCTATAGCTCCCACTGATAATGTTCCAGTCCTTTGTAGGTCGGCCAGTGTGTCCTAACCACCTGATAGGTATGGGTTTTTGGGCCTGACCAGTCAATTGGATAATTATCTAAAGACGTACAGAGAAGCGATGTCAAACATCGACTTGGATAAGTGGATTGAGGTCATGAAATCCAAAATAGACTCGATAGATTCAAACCAGGTTTGGACCCATCTAAGGGCATCAAGCCCGTAAGGTGTAAATGGGTCTACAACATAAGCTTGGAGCTGATAGGGAGATTACAACCTTCAAAGCCAGGCTTGTGGCAAAGGAATATACTCAACGACCTGAGGTCGACTTTGAGGAAATCTACTCCCTTGTAACAATGGCTAAGTCCATTCGGATACTGCTTACCATAGTAGCATTTTTACCTACAAGCATTATAGCGGAACACTAAGACAGGTGTGCATTCCTACATGATAAATATACGCATTTACAATAATTAATTAATTATTGTTCAATCATTTTAACAAATAATTTAAAATTTATTTTATATATTATGGCAACATTTATATTATGTTCAATAAATCTTACTATCTTAAGGCATATTATATATGCTATCTCAATATTATATGACCATGTTTACTAGAGTCTATTAAACATGGATATCCAAGCTAATAGGCCTAGTGAGGTGTTTACTAGTAAAAGGGTTGGCCCGCTACTTAGCCATATGGCCCGCTACAAGTCGCTACTCAACTCCCTACAATAATATGGGTTGGAAGCTAGTGTTAACAATCGGTGGGCCCCACCAATTTTACTACTAACTTTTCTCTCTCTTTTTTGTCCTTGTATCTCCCCATTATTTGTCTAAATTGCCCATGATTTTAACTCAAATTTCAGTTAACCATTAATTAATATACTGACAACAATAGATGGAAATAACATGCAAGTTTCGTTATTTCTCTCTCCCTCATTGGTGTCTCCCCCACCCCTCTCTCTCTCTCTCTCCATTGTTGTCTCTTCCAAGCTCAAGTGTAAGTTATGCTCTCTCCATTACCTTAAGTGTAATGGAGAACGACGATACGATTAATGGCAGCTTCAAAGCGACCACAAGCTCAGAGGTGGTGGGCAGTCAGCAACTGACACGTCATGTGGACGGCGGTGGAGGACAGGAAGATGCTAATGCTGGAAACGACGATGAGTCGGAGCCATTTGATTGCCGAAAGGACATTCTAAAAGCTCTGGCGGTGGTGGAGAGAGATTTCACTACAACCGTTAGGAGCTTCTCCTCTCTCTTCGCTTCTCTCCGTTTGTCACTCTCCCAGGCTACTAGCTCTACGGTTGAACATATGAACTGCTTCAACTATGCGAAAGGTCACCTTCAAGAATGTGTGCTAGATGTATCCACAAAAAGGAAACCGATACATATATTCATGTCTGAGATTAAATGAAGAAATGAAAGGAATGGATACTCTCGCCACACATCTAAAAGTTCTCATGAAGCATGTTGATGCACTGGACTCTGTTGTATATAGAATTATTCGATTGCCTTGAAGCTATGAAATTGATCCAATGGAAACTTGAATGCTTCTTATTACTATTCTTTATGTGCCTTGGAGTGATATCTGTTGTAATTGACTTAGAAACTCCGTTACACAAATGTACCTTATTTTTTGTGTTGCTACATCCTTCATTCTTTTGTACCTTATTTGTGAAAAAAGAAAAAGAAATAGTTTGTAAGTTATGCTCTCTCGCTTTCATTGGTACAAAAACTTTTCTCCTATTTTATTTTGGACAGTTTTAATTGATTCTTGCGGATTTCTAATCGGTTGATTCATTGATTGGCTCTCTGTTACGACTTGAATGGGCCAATGGTCACATTTGGTTGATCTTAAGAGATGGAGTTGTGTCAGGGGGCATTTGAAGTGGTCAATGAAATTATTTTTGTGCTCTGATCATTGTTTCAATCTGTTAAATGGAGTTTTATTTATAAACCCTGTTTTCTTTCATATGTATGGCAACTCTGTTATCGTTTTTGAGGTTTACCTATTTTCTTTGTAGAAACTTTTGGAAGTTTACCCATATAATTCATCTTGGATGCTATATGACATTATTTCTTAGTCTTTGATGCTTATAGTTTCTTTCATCCCCACAAGTGTTCACAGGTTCCTATCTTTAGGTATTATTTTCTTTAGTTAAGGTTGTCAAAAAGCTTGGTGCTTGTTGCAACTGATTTTATTTTATTGAATAGAATTTGCTAGTGATTGACCAAAATGAGTTTAAAGTTGGTCATTAACTTCTTATTAAGTCACAGCAAGTTCCTCACCATTGGCTTCTTGGGGTTCTTTTATTTGTTATATTTATTTTTAGAGCAAGATGCAATTTTGGTACCATAATATTGGGAATTTTGCAGGTTTGATACCCTACTTTCCAAAATAGTCATTTTGATACTGTAGTTTACAGAGATTAGCAAACAAGGTACCTCATTTTTTATTTTAGCCCCTCAACTTTGAGATAGTATCAGTTTTGGTCCCTAACTTCCTTTTTCTTTTTTGTTTTTTTAGAAATAGCACCTATATGATTCTACTCTGATCAGGCCCAACATGTTTCCGAAAATAAAATTTAAGCCTCCATTAATTCATACCTTGGTTTGACCGCTTTGTTGTCAGGTACAAGTCCTCGATTTTACGGACTTTTTCCAACCACACTACCGCAGCAGATAGTTCGTAGGTCCTTGGCTCCTTCAACAGCAAACAACACAGCCCTATTTTGTTTTCCACCTTAGGGCGTAAAAGTATTCCAATGACAGAGACTTAATAAAATTTTGGATGAACAATATTGAACATAAGCCTTTACTTTATCGAAGAAATGCTTGAGTTATTACATAAATGTTTTAATCCTCTATAGGAGGAGACAACTTCTTAGTCTCTCATGAAGAAGAGGACTTGACACTTTAGGGAAATCCCCATACACTGAAAAACTTAAAACTCATAAATTTGAAAGATACAACTTATTGTTTGAAGAGTTGGAGAAGTTTTCTGATGTCCTCCATCTGCTTCCTATCTCTCAATTTATAATGGTCCGTGGACTTCAAACCCGGACTCCAACCTTGTTTTTAGATGATGTCACTGCGTTCGTCACCTAATTTGGCTCTCAACTTTCCAGTTGTGGTCATTATGGCTTGTCGGCTATGTGCTTGCCAGCTGGTGTCTTTTACTTTTCTGACTGTTGGCGATTTTGTCTTCTTCTGCCGACAATCTTCTTTTTTACTTTTTACATCTTGAGGTTTTTACCTCGTTTTGTAAAATTTCTTTCTTTTACCTTTTCTGATTTTGGTTCGGGCTTATTTTGGGTTACCCGAATCTTTATCTCGAGAAAGGGCTTTTCCTGTTTCTCACAACAAGGACATATGTGGTTATGGCATTATCCAACATGCATCATGTTATATGCCTTCTTCCTCGTGGCCTCCGTTGCAAGCAGCTTATTTTCCCATATGAGCATTCTCTTATTTTTGAATAAGCTATCTACAAACTCGGTGCTTTTTCCTGTCATGAAATTTAACAGGAATGATCCATTTAATTTATTTGAAAATATTTTAAATGGATACTTGACTTTGTCCATCTCAGTGAGACAGACCCAAAACCCCCAAGTTTTCTGGTAGATATGCCATCTTCACTGAGGGAAGATACCAAGGGAGCTTCTCCTGTGGCAGCCTTGACTTTATTAAATGCTACCATGTTGGGTCTCTCTAACTTGATAAAATAAAATGTTGGATGAGACCCTTTTTCCTGCGATTCCTGGAGCTATTGAAATGAACTTAAACTCCAAAACATCTCCTCGTTTGAGGTGGGGATTGTTCTGCCATGCGTATTAAACTTCCCACTAATCCATTCTGGAAGTTTTGATATTTTTGAAAATCCAGACTGAAGCGAGGGCTCCAAAGTCATACCATTCTCATACATCTTCTGGGTTAGACTCTTCGAGCATCTAGGTCCTGTTATATTTCTCGAATGTGTCTACGATGGTCTTGCTTGGATTGATGCCTTTTCGGGAAATAAGTTTTTCCCATGACCCTGATAGCCCTGCCAAGCAGAAACAGAAGATAAACATTCATTAGTATTAACCTTAGAAGTGTCTGTCATCGGCCTAAAGTTAATCTCTTCCTCTTTTACCCCAGAGATGTTGGGTTGACTTGAATTATCAGGAGCTTGCACTTCTTGTAACTCAACTTTTGCCTTTTCACCAGAGTCTGGCGATGGCCTCGTGCAAGCAGTACTTGAATCTGCCGCTACAGGTTTAGAGCACTATTCTCTAATTGCAGGTTAGAGCCCTGGTCTCTTAATTCTCAGGCCATCATTGAAGATGATGCCTTTCGAATTGGTTCTAGTAGATCGTTCCACAACGAGCCTGCAGCTACTTTGGTACTCCTGATGGCGATCTGGATAGTGTCAAGATCAGCTTGTTGGACTTTGCCAGCTATTTGGGCTTTGATCGTCAACTGTCCAAATCTCTTATCAATCTCCTCAAGGTTCTTCCTGAGGTACCTGAGTCTTATAATGACGGAGTCTGCTTCAGATGCCTCCATCTCTCGTCAAGAAATCTGCAAGAACATCTTCATGAGACTTGGTGATGACAATATTATAACAATAATATTGGCATTCTGCTTGCTATTTAATAATACGTGCTTTCTCAATTTTTTAATTAAGTTTATTTTTTAAGAAAGCTTTAACATTCATATTATCAACTTTCAACGTAAATTCTTTAGCCAATAAAATAAAGGTCATTTCTTGAAAGCCTTCCAAACTACAAAGAATTCTTTTTCATTGATATGACATAGTTTGACTTGTTGCTTAGTGAACAACCCCTCTTGTGTATCTACATGGTTTTTCACCAGTAGTTGTCTTTATCATGAGCACTGCTGCCCATCTGTAATCATTGGCGTCCGTATAGATTACCAACTCATCTTCGTCTTTTGGGATTGCAAGCTTTGGCAGGTTATTACAAACCTATTTTGACTCACTAACCTTTTGCGTATGAATTTCCTCCCATTTCCAGGTTGAAATTTTTGTTTCTTTCAAAAGTGGTTGAAAATCCTTTCTTTACTTTGCAAGATCCTTGATGAAGATTCCTGCAAAATTGACAACTCCCAAGAAGCTTTGAAGTTGTTTCTTATCTTTAAGAATGTCAGGAAAATTGCGAATTTGCTCTACAATGTGTTCCTGCAACTCAATACCTGTTTCATCAATAAGAATTCCTATAAATTCAATTTTATTGACAGCTATGAAGGCTTTCTTTTCAGAAAGCGCCAATCCCTCTTTATGGCATGCATCAGAAAATATCTCAAGATGTCTAATATGATCTTGTATATTTTTTGATGCAATCAAGATGTTGTCTATGTAGACAAACATAAACTATAGATAGTCTTTGAAAAGATTATCCATCTTTTTTGAAATATTTGGGGTGCATTGGCAAGTCCCATAGGAAGTACATTCCAGATATATTATCCCTGTGGTGTGGAAAATGCAGTGTATTTTCTTTGAATCATTTTACATCTTAGTCTGCTAAAACTCATATTTGCAATTGAACTTGGAAAACACTCTAGCACCTTTAATGCAATCAATTAAGTTTTCTCTACTTGGGACGTAATAACCATCAAATTCTAATATTCTATTAATGTCTTGATAGTTAATAACTAACCTGGGTTTACCTCATTTTATCTCACCATGGTTTCTTACCAGAAACTAGGGCTACTATAGGCAGAGTCTCCAAGCTCGATGAGTCTAAGATTGATATGCTCTTTGATGATCTCCTGCATATCTTTCTTAACCTCCATGTTCATTTGGATAGGCTTGTGTCATACATACTTGTACTTGCATTCCTCTTTGACCTTTAGTGTAGCCTCGATCTTGTTTCTATCCCACCATACCAAAGGATTTTCACTAAAATTCCTCTGGATAAGCCTCTTGACATTCTCGTGAAAAAGTTTACTTTCTCCGTTCATGTCCACTTACCTGCATTCTTGTATAGCTTCCTTCAAGATCCTAAGATCTTCTTCAGAAGCATCACCGAAACCCTATTGCCTGAAAGACAAAAGAACCTAACCAAATTTTTTTCTATCCTGTATTTTGGATGATTCAATTTGGCATCATCATTATCACCACGTTTGTTGTGAAAATTTATGGGCATTATCCTGTTAAATGCCTTTTCTCTTCGCAAAACTTGTATCTCGCTACCACAGCTAGCAGTAAAAAATCAACAGATTCTTGTGGTTACCTGGACATATTTTGCAAAGGTCTGGATGAAATTATTACCTAGCAAAATATCTACTCATGTATCATGAAAGTAAATAGGAAGCGTTTTTACCTTGAACCAAGGTGTTCCAAATGCTCCTCCAATCATGATTTTTGTTTCTCGTATACCTCTATTGAGTACTATAATATTCTGTGAAAATCCCTTCCTGTAATAATGAGTAAGGATTTCATAGCTTCGCTAGGAAAAACACCATGTTTTGTCGTACAAATCCCTGATCATGAGTCAATATAAGCTGCAAAATATTCTGACTTATATTGTTCATACAACATACCGACAGATATGTATATAGAAAAGGGGCTAGTTATTCAATTCTAATGGTATAACCATCTAAACTGAATTCCATATCATTACATTTTCTTCCCCACGATTTATGATCTTCGAGGAAACTTAACCTCAAAGTCATTATCCCATTTTCTCGTCCTGCAATTCCAGCAACAAATATCTCATGGCCTGCTATTCCTAGCATACCTTCGTATTTTCACACAACAAGTTGTTGCAAATAATATAATTCATCACAAGGAAAATGATTTTCTTTTTTAGTGATGTCAAAAATAACCTAAATTTGTTTCCAGCCTTCAGAGCATCTAAGTTTCACATTATCAACCTTAATAGCTCGAGAGGTTAAGGCTTTTAACAGCTCATGTTCTTTTCCTTTGTAGGCAGTAATCTTATCTTCTGAAAAGGACATCCTATTGCTAAAATTAGTTCTAGAACTAATAGTTCGATCTAAAACTGAGTGATCGTTTATCAGGATATCAACACCACCTATTCTAGGTATTTTAATAGGATGGTGTCATTACCTTAGCGAATTCCTTAAAATTCTAGGAATCTCAATATACTCTTTCCTAAGGAACAAGCCCGAATGGTGAGTGTTGGGAAGGGCATACGTTATTCTATATGTTATAGAATATGATCTATTCTCATCTTTCATAAGATATTTTCTTTTAAAATCCTGATAAAAGGTTAAGACTCAATCGAAATCTTGGTTTGCTAGGTTGTATGCTATCCTAGGATGAATGTCAAACATCAGTTTTCTTGCATACAAATTTCCTATCATTGTCCCAAGACAACCATCTCTTAAGTTATTGATTATTCTATCCCTTATTGATAAATGCAATTCTGAATCAATTCCTTCCTTAAAAGTTGCTTTTTTTACTACTTCAATAGCTTCAATGTGGATCCATTTCATAGTAATCATTACTTCTTCCCTGAGTTTACTTAATTCTTCAAGAATTTCTTCTTTAGGAATAAGTTGTAATTCCATCACATCACCAGTAAGTTCGATAGGAATTGCAAACTCACCTAAACTTACTTTGTAGATTATATAATGTTTCCTCTGGTTCAGTCCTATCTGGTTGAGGACTCTAGACTCTACCGATCCCTCCAATCCTAAAACCATCGTACGGGCTGAGATTAGAATCTTGTCTCATGATTTTTTCCATAGTTTTGTTTAACACCATCATCCTTGAAAAGAATCCTGATAGGCTATCTGAGGTTTGAAGCCTATCTCCTCGTTGTAATTACTCTGACTCGGTTGAAGATCCATCCAAACCACTTTCAATGTCCTCCTCGTAGATACTTTCATCTGAAGGAAGATCTTCGAATTAGTAGATTGGTACCAAGTCTATGTAGTAAACTGCATCAAGGATGTCATTCTAGGCTTCAAACAGTCGTAATTCACCATGTTTCTGCGGGCAATCTAGTAATATATGTCCTTTTGCACCGCACCTTCAGCAGTTACAATCTTTGAAACTTTCATTGGCTTGGGTATGGGCTCATCTGAAAGTTCTTTTCATAGGAGTTCTCCCTGTGGATCTTATATATGATCGTCGAGATCCTTGGGATGAAGCCCTTGTTGGTCTTGTTCTCTATCCAGATTTGTATCTAGTCTGGCCTTTGATTTGAACCACGATGATCTCCTTATGAAAGAGGATTTTCTGAAACTCCTAGAATAAGAGTCACTACCCTGTTTTCTCCTTTTCTTTTGCTCGCTTCATTCTCCTATAATGGTTGAAAAATCGTTATTATTACAATAGAGAAAGGGTTCTTTTGATCTTACCTCTTAGTCTCTTCATGTTCTTTTGGACGGACGCTTGATAGCACCAATCCTTCAGTTTATTTTTTAGGAAAGACAGTCTTCTCGCTACTGAATCAAGTTGTCCTTCGGGTACTTTGTATGATTGTATCAACATTTCCCTCCAAGGACTGCAAAACTTTGCAAAGAACATCGGAGCAGCTATTTCGATTGCTACTCCACTCTGGAAGAAATACTTGCAAAACCAATAGATATATTCATCTACCACACAAATATTCCTTAACTCGAGGGCGAAGAGGGCTTGTGAGTACTCTCTAGCCTTTCCGGCTCTACTTCCTTCGAAGTATCCATCTCTGATGAAGTATATTTTAATTAACCTTCTGAGTCTTTCCGCGATAGCACTTTTGGACTATCCGGCTAGAATACTTGCCTTGGTGTCTCCTAGGGTGTTTTCCCATCCGACCTTCACAGAACCTTCCAAGCTTAGGTCCAATAACCTTATAAAGTTCTCATTGTCAAGTTCTAATGTGGTTGCTGCTATTCTCATGGCTACAACCCATTCGTCTATCAACTTTTCAATGTTTCGACCAGTCGATGATATCCAGGTTGAGTATGGTGCTATATGGATGTAAAGGTTGGAGTATAGTTCTTGCCCACGGTGTATTTTCAGGCACTCGTTGTGGATTCCGTCCTGGATTTTCTCTTAATCTGGTTCCAATGAACATTGGGGTGGCGTTCGTGTGGAAATCCGTACCTTCTCTCATAGTATGATCTTGTGAGGGATCATTTGAGCCTGTACTTCCCTCCGGCGGTGGTAGAGTTGGAGCGATCTCATTGATCTAGACGTTGACTAGATCCACAATCCCAAGTTGGGAAAAGGATTCAGCTAACTCTTGCAGATATGATAGATGTACCCTTGATATATCCATTATTTGATGGATTTGATGATTTCAAGGATCAGATCTTCTTGCGTCTTTATCTTTGGGATCTCCGTCGTCTTTCCCTTATGATGCAAAAGAGGTACTAGTCCAAAGGCGTCCCTGATGCACTTTTGGTGGGATCTGGATGACTCAGGGGTATTCCTTTGGTTTCTCCTCAGATCTGTGACTTCAGCTTTCAGATCTGTAAGATCCTTACATAGATCTGGAATGATCTTCAGGATCTCATCCATCTTTTGGCTCAAGAGGTCTATTTCCATATGTATATGGATTAACCTATGTCCATAGTCTTGAACTGTCTTCTGGATCTCTCTTAGATCTTGAGACATTTTTTAAGTGTCCAGCTCGAGTTTCTTCCAATCAGTTCCTTTAGTCATTATTTTTAGACGGTATTGACTCAGGAATTTACCCATTCCGTTTTTCCTGGCTGGGATTCTACCATGGATCTCAGCTGCCTATAGACGTCTCACTGTATTTCCTGGTAACGTCTGTCGGACATGGTAATTTCGCAACCATTCCTCTATTTCTTCTTTAGTAAGAAGATTCAAGTCTATCATTCTCGGTCTGTTGTCAATTATTCTAAGAATTTCCATAAGAAAATTCTTTTTCTGTATTTTCAGAATCTGAAAATAGTCCATGTTTTCGTTGTAACTCGAACTCTCGTTCGGTTCCATACTTTCAAAAATCTCCTCCATTAGTGATAAAATATCAATATGTAATATAAATAAATATTTCTCCAATAAACCTAGGCCCTGATACCATTTTCATGCATAGGGGTACTAAATCTGAAAATCTAGGCAAAATGGGCAAAATCCGTGCGAAAAATAAATTTAGGGGACTAGAAATAATATTATTACAATATGAGAGTTGGTACTAAAATTGTCAATTTCAAAACTAAGGTACTGAACTCGCAATTTTTCATAAACTGCGGTATCAATCATGCCAGAACTTTCCATTGTATGGTACTGAATGTGGCATTTTGAAAATTATGGTATCGAAATCGCAAAGTAGCCTTATAGTATGGTACCTTTAAAGCATTTATCCCCTTATTTTTATTTATGTTATGGTATCAATACCAAATAATTCAAGTTTGGACGTAAAAAGAAAAGAATGTAAAAAAACCATCAAACATGACAAGGTGAGAAAGAATGAATAGAGGGTCAAACGAGCTTGAGAATCCTGATTTTTTTTTATATGACAATTTACTGTACCTATGGACAAATAGGTAAATTAAGGAGTAATCCTATTATGCATAGTAGATAGTAAACGATGGGCAGCATGAATATACATATAATACAACAAATAATCCAAGCACGATAAACTGAGAACAAAATAAAATTATAGAGATAAATATACACCATACTATGACCTTACTATAATATGGCATAATTCAGTATGGGCCAGTAGACGTGGCCTATACGTATTGGGAGATAAGAATCTTAAAAAATCATAAGAAAAAATTGCACTTTTGGTCCCACAGGACATGGCATGTTGCCCTTTTGGTCCTGTTGAACCACTAAAGTTCATAGAGGTGGTATTTTTCAAAATTTTGGCCCCAATTTGGAAACTCTCACTCTATAAAATGTATTTTAATAGCTTAATTTAGCTAAATTTATCTAAATTCGACATATTATAATATGCAATTTCATAACGATATTATTATAAATAAAACGTTAAATTGTGTATTACAAAATTAAAATAATTGAAAAAAAATAAAAGCACTGCAAAATTAGAAGCAAAAAAACAAACTGAATGCATTGAACGGAAAAAATTAACTATTTGCAATATACAAATTTAGCCATATTTTGCCCCTGCCAACTATGCACATATATGCAATTTATATCATAAAAGAATTGCCAAAAATAAAAATCGAACCAAAATACCAAATTTTGAACAAAATAAGAATCAAATGTCGAACCGAAATTTTTATTTCAGTTTGATTCGATCGGTTTACCAAATTATGAACTCATAATATATATACATCTTTCTTCTTTCTCTTTTTCTTCTTTCTTTCTTTTTCTTTTTTGTTATTGAGGTCAAATTGAGTTACACACTACCATTTTCAAAAGAATTTGACTATTGCATAATTTTTCATTAATAAAAAATCATTATTCAATTTTTATTACAGTAACTTTACCGATATATTATAAATTAAACTAATTTTTATTAATCAAGTATTATAAATTGACAGTCTGTCTAACTACATAAAGTAGCTAGATAGATATAAAGCAAGATCGCGTGGAAGTGTTATTGAACCACGAGATTAATTAATATAATAAAAAATAACATAATTTTAATATAAACTACACTTGCATTTAATTGAATGTACTTAGATATTTCTACGTACGTATAACCAATTGATAATCATATAAGAGTATCCATATGAGTTATTTCATTGATGTGCCTATGCTAAAATGAGAAAGATATCGTTCCTTGTGTTCTCATATGTGATTATCTACCAATTGAACAAACATCACAATACATTTGGAAGTAATGATTTGAATTTGACGAAATAGTGTACACATATGCTTTTGTGATATAAATTGCATATATGTGCATAATTGTCCGGGGGAAAACATGGCTAAATCTGTATATTGCAAACAGTTAATTTTTTCGTTCAATGCAGTCAGTTCATTTTTGCTTTTAATTTGCAGTGCTTTTATTTTTATTTTTATTTTTTTTGTATTTATTTTAATTTTGTAATTACATAATTTAACATTGCATTTATAATAATATCGTTATAAAATTGCCAATTATAATGTGTCAAATTTAGCTAAATTAAGCTATTAAAATACATTTTATAGAGTGAGAGTCTCCAAATTGGGGCCAAAATTTTAAAAAATACCACCTTCATGAACTTTAATGGTTTCAAACCATTGAAAACCAATTTTGACTTTCAAATGTGGTTTTCCATTCGTAACTTAGCACCTTTAATAAAGACGGAACAAAAAATACAATACTTTTGATTCCACAAAAGTGCAATACCTATGATCCCTATGAAATCAAAAATATTGAACTTATAAACAACGAGACAAAAAATACAACGTACTGTTGTGTGACCAAAAGTTGAATTCTCCCTAATCATAAATTGAAAAGGTAGTGTAGTGTGCAGTAAGATCTCACTAAAAAGTGTAATCTCTGCCCAATATCAGACGGTTCATACCCCCGTGACCATTATCATACCAAATCTCACTACCCAGTACGACACTTCGGCAGTTTACCGTGTTTGTCGCCGGCTTCCAATTACGGATCCTCTCTTTTTGACCGCCCAAACACCAATTCTGTCTCTGCATACGTGTGGAGTTACTTGCTAGAGTTGCAAATTGGCTCCACTGAAGACGCACTTCATTTGAATTGAATCGATCGCTGATTTTCAGGTTTGCTTCTTGTATCTCTTCCGAGGCTCAATCAATCTTGATTCCTGAGGGAAGATGATCTTTTTGCTTTCCAAGGTTATATCATCATCGGTTGTCTGCCCGATCATACTGCTGCTGCTTCCTAATTTTTTTCTTGAATAGTAACGAGTAGTAAATTAGTCCAATTTATTTCATTTTCTCCTGCCGTTTCGTGAATTTGCTAGATCTAACATGAAGGCAAAAAGGGAATTATCAAATTCTACTACCCTTTACTGAACGTGTTGCACCATCAACTACTCGCTACTTCGACCACTCTCAGATTTGATAAATTCTATCTTCTTCGAGTAAGTTTATGCATATTTAAGCTGTTTTCTTACCTTCTGAAGCTGCGGGAGTTGGTATTCACTTGGCCTAACATTCTCGTTTATGTAGACTTAGAAAGACAAACCAAAAGTTCAAACCGTGTCAGGTCTTTCTTAAATGACTTGGTAATTCGAGGGCCTGGGTTATAGATTACAATTTTAACGACGAACTTGGTAATCAAATTGGAGTTAACAGCCCCGAGATAACTAGAAAGGTCCAAACGGATAAGGTACAATACTTAATAATTTAAATGCATGCAGCACCTTAAAATGGAAGCTGCACCTCTTTTAGTCATAACTTGATCATGTTTCTCAATTGAAGACCCCGTGAAGGAGCTGACCCAAGAACCCGGTGTAACTGCAATACTTCCTATTTTGAATGTAACTAGGACAATAGGTATACTTCTATATTAGGCTTTTGATGATTGAGACTTACAACTTTCAAATGTTTTTGTTATGATACTTTTTGATCCTTTATCAGCTTTTGCTGGTAGCACTTAGTGCGGAAAAGTATTACAGTATTACTTAAGGTTAGGCTATCAGACAGGCCTGAAGTATGCTTTACATAGATGCATTTCACTTACATTCTTGTATAGTTTCTTATTTGCATGCCCATCTGGTGTAAAGTCAAAACCTTGGCCTTGAAACTAACCATGAAGTCTGATGGATAAATACGTGGTCTCTACTCTCTTGATACTTTATGTTACCCTGGGTGTAGTTAATCACAGTGCCTACGCAATGTAACTAATATAGGGACTCGCTGGAAGATGTTGTTCATTATGATGTGCTGCACAAATACCATTAGGCTGTACTTTTCTCAGGCTTTTTAACCTGATAAAAGCATTTTCCCTTCAGAATGTTTCTCATAAATCTATGCATCATTGGGAACTTTCTCCTGCTCATAGGATTGGGAACACTGTTTACTTGAGAGAGTAGATCATTTGGTGGAAAGAATAATGAGTTGTTTTAGCTGTTGTGAAGAAGATGATGTCAACAAACATGGTGATGGTGGAAGCCATTTCGCAGCAAAAAATTCGGCTGGTAAGTCTACAGATCCTGTTGTCAGATGTAGAAAAGAATGATATCTATAATGTTTTCATTTTGTTGAGTTAATTTTCTTGCAGTGCTTGTCTTTGCCATTACCTGCTTTGCATCTGCTTATTTTGGCCCAGTTCACATAAGAAATATGCTTTATGTTTTAAAGTTTGCAATTTGACTTCTTGTTATTTTTGGGATGTGCACCTGTTGGCTTCTCAAGATACCAGTTCCACTGTTTTGTATGGCCCCTTAGTTTGTCGACCCGTGAAACCAAATTGGTTATTCTTTTTCATCCTTGCAACTGCTCTCTAGAATTGCTCATACTCATGCATGATAGTGGCCTGAGAACAAAGTTGATGGTTAAATGTTATGAGTTCACTTAGGATTGCATTCTCAGTTTGAACTTAGATGAACTTTTCAGGTAAAAAATTGCTGCGGATCTCATCTGTCATGGAGAGCTAAGGATAATTAAAAATTATTTCAATTATGTAGCATGACTTATCAATAAATTTATCTCTTATAAAGTAGACTAGTTTGTAAGTTTGCTTTGAACTTCAGACTTTACACCATCTATATAAGTTTCTTTTATTAAAACTGATAACTTAATTCTTCTGTTTCCATTGTTTGACATGGAACTTCATTCAACCTAAAATTGGACAATCTCAAAGTTACTTGATGCAAGTCTTTGTTGCTAGTGAGGTCTAAGATAACCTAGAACCCCCTCTATCCTCCGTTGGGTCTCCTTCACAATCACTTGCCAAGTGTGTATAATTGGGGTTAGAGATGTTTATTTGATCAGCATCTTCATTAGCCGTGTTTATGCTTGCAAAATGCAAACTCTTCCTGTTCTTCGAGTAAAAAAGCTTGGCCCCTTAGTCCTCATCATGAATCTTTCTGATGTTACTTCTCTTTACTTCTTTATGTTCTATTTTATATGACATGATTCACACGGTTTATATTAACTAGAGTATTAAGTGTAAACTAAGATGAGGTTTTCCGGCTAGGGAATGATGGAGGTTATCATAGTACAGAAGTCGCGTCAAAAGCTCAAGCCGTGAAAGTCCAACCTATTGCAGTTCCATCAATTCCGGTGGATGAACTGAAAGAAGTTACAAGCAATTTCAACACTGATTCCTTAATAGGGGAAGGCTCGTATGGAAGAGTATATTATGGAGTCCTCAGGAATGGTCGGGCTGCGGCTATAAAGAAGTTAGATTCAAGTAAACAACCTGACGATGAATTCTTAGCCCAGGTTTGTCTGAGAATACAATAAATTTCTTGCCTTGAGAATTAGACCTTAAGCATTGAGTATTGTGCTCTGGAACTTACAGGTGTCCATGGTCTCGAGGCTAAGACATGAAAATTTCGTGGAACTACTTGGTTATTGTGTTGAAGGAAATCAACGTGTTCTTGCCTATGAATTTGCATCTAATGGATCCCTTCACGACATTCTTCATGGTATATTAATAACACTTGCAAGATCAAGAGTTCTTTTCTTTGACGTATTCTAACTCTCAGAAACTTATTTCGGAGAGCGCTACACGAGTATCAAGATTATATTCTAATATAGGGTCTAATTTCTTTTGTGTCACATAATGCAGTCACTTTAACTTGAAGCATCTTTTGATTTTCTTTTGTTTCACGATTGCTATACACAACTTGAACTAGCTAACTAGTATAAGTAGCAAGAAATGATTCATTCTGTGGTAGGCACTGTTCAGAGGTTGCTGCTGGTTAGCCTTTGCATTGTTAATTTGATACCTATTTTGATTATTTGCTTTTATAGGAATTCACTTCTATTGGATCTGCATTCTATAAATTAATACATCATTAAAGGATGAAGTTGGGATGTACCGGAGAATTCATCTTGATTTAGCTGAATTTGTGTTATCTTTTGTAACTATCAAGACAACGTTTTTCATCATTTTCCTAATCCGACCCTCCTCCTGGCTCTCTTCCCAGAGAAGACAACAAAAAGAAAAGGGAAGCATATTATCATCCCTTGTACTGTGCTAATTTAAATGTCCAATGTTCTTTTACAGGAAGGAAAGGTGTTAAAGGAGCACAACCTGGTCCTGTACTTTCTTGGGCGCAACGTGTGAAAATTGCAGTTGGTGCTGCCAAGGGCCTTGAATATCTTCATGAAAAAGCAGATCCTCATATCATCCACCGTGATATTAAGTCAAGCAATGTACTAATATTCGATGATGATTTAGCTAAGATTGCTGACTTTGATTTATCAAATCAAGCTCCTGATATGGCGGCACGACTTCACTCTACTCGTGTCCTTGGAACATTTGGATATCATGCTCCCGAGTGAGTTGCATTGAGTTCATCATACACACATCTGTTCTTTCTCCCTCCTTTCTTTCCCTATCCCACATCTACTATTGGTTTCAAACCTGGAAGAGTTTTGTCAATTAATGCATTTATTCATGTTGTGAGGATATGCAAATGCACCAGTGTGCACCCAGACACGCTCAAAAGATGTATAATTTATTGTTATGAACTTTATGTCCAAATATTGAAACTACATTGTTCTTCTTAACTATTTAATTAGAGTCTCACCTCATAGCTATTGCGATATGAACTGTGTTCTGTTGACAACCAAACATTCAAGAAGACATTATCATGTTCTGAGTTCCTATCATGTCTATCCTCTGACACAATGCATCGTCAATTTCTAGGTCATCTTAGTTATTCTGTGATCTGGCAGATATGCAATGACTGGACAACTGAACTCAAAGAGTGACGTTTACAGCTTTGGTGTTGTCCTTCTAGAGCTTCTCACGGGACGCAAACCTGTTGATCACACATTACCTCGTGGACAGCAAAGTCTGGTTACATGGGTATTAACTTTGTCTTTGTTTCTGAGTTCATCCTTCATATGGTAGTATATCATCTAATTTTCCCTGTGATAGGTACTCACCACATGAATCTGTCATATATTTCAGGCTACACCAAAGCTGAGCGAAGATAAGGTCCGGCAATGCGTTGATGGTAGACTGGGAGGAGATTACCCACCTAAGGCTGTTGCTAAGGTTATTAGTGACTCTTTAACTGAGTCACCATGTGTACATAGCTTTATTGTTTAGATCATCAAATTTGCTACAGAAGAACGAGTTTCATGCCTTTTCTCAAGTGTTTAGGATACAATCATTGATGGCTGGGGTTATTAGCTTTTGTGTTAGCAGATCCCAATATTCCTGTTAAAATTGTGCTACCGAATAAAGGCTATTAGAAGGTACATAATAGATGCATTTATGTGACAGAGGTGATATTAGATGGTTACTTCCAATAGTCTGCAATAGAGTATCTTGTACCTCTTAAGTAGTTATGGCTAAGTTGTCTACGAAAGACTGGTATTTATCTATTATCCCATGTAATTAACATTTTCTTACCCTGTTTCCTACATTTTGAATGCAGATGGCTGCTGTCGCCGCATTGTGTGTCCAGTATGAAGCTGATTTCCGGCCAAACATGAGCATTGTAGTCAAAGCACTGCAGCCTCTTTTAAATACTCGGCCTGGACCAGCAGGTGAAAGTGGCCAAACTTGACAGTTGCTGCTGAGCTACATCCTGTTCATTGGCAACGGGAGTTAATAAACCTTGCCACGAGAATCTTCAATCCTTCCTATATATGTGTCTCCAAATAATGATGAAGAAATTGCCCTAGAGCAGGTAATTTTCTAGAATGATTGCACTTAAGACGGTCAAGTAGTTGGGGCGTTTTCGCTCATAATATATGAAGAATTCAGATGAAGAATGGGAGGTGTTTCTAGGGTATAACATTTTCATAGTTTCTTTGTTGTATATGAATGTGTTATCAAAATTATTGTAAATCTTGGATCCCGATGAAGGTTTAATCAATCAGCCTTCTACCAATCTGCTTTCTTCTAAATGAACGTTGATTCAAAGAGGTTGTATTTAGCTAGAAACTCAGGATTTCCAGGAAAAAACGTTAGGGGAAAGGTTATGAACGTGTGCGGGCTTATTAGCATCCAGCCTATTGTATTTTTGGTGCTGATTGAAAGAGATGCATCAACTAGATTGAACTGTAGAAATGTTAGAATTAATAAAAGGGTAAATTACAGCCCTCTACCCTGAGATTTGGCATATCTATAAATATTGTCTCGTTATTTGAAAAATTACAAATACCCCTTGAGGTTTGTAATTTTTAAACAAAGGTCATAAATTGATCATTTTTTACTCTTGATTTTTTTATAAAATTGTTGCAGTATTGGTCGAAGTAAATTGCATTATTGCTCCTCTGTGTAAAAGCTTAAGAAACTTCTGCTTACACGTTGTAGTCTAATTTTTTTTAAGAATTAAATAAAAAATAATTCAGTGCATAAAGGCATTTTGATTAGTTAACCCATAAAAATAGATTGAAATTGATTATTTATTAGTTACAAACTTTAGGGGGATATTTATAATTTTTCAAACAACAATAAGATATTTATAATTATGCTAAACCTTAGAGGAAGTAGCTGTAATTTATCCTTAATAAAATGATATTGCTATTGGGTACAGTTTCAGAATCTAAGCATGATATTCTTCTTATGATGAAATTCATGGGGAACTTAGAGAGAGGTGCGAGCACGAGAAGAAAATTTACTTTTGGCTACAATTTTATTGGTTATAAACTAAAATCATGGTAAATAATTATTATTAAACATGGTTACATAAAAATTATTGTGAAAGCCTAGATTATTCATCATTAAAATTATTTTTGTTAGTTATGAGTCATGAAAAATATTCTAGCTATACTCGCAAAACCTACGGCCAACAACCATTGTATGGCCATGGTGAATAACTGTTTACTATGGTTATTTATTTTTAATCATAATAATTCGTCATAGTTAAAAGTTAAATTTGTCCTAATGAAGGGCAACTTGGGATGCGGGCTTGCTTAACGAGTCTTGGATTCACCTCAAGCGTAACGTCCGCCACATGTACTAGATGCCGAGCTATAATGTATGGACCCTCCAAAGAATTACCTAATATAGTGACAGACAGGAGCACAGCTCGTCGGACATATCATAGGCGTGGTCGAAATAAAAAAATAAAAAATAAAAAAAATGGTGCGTGCACGTTATATGTTTTTCTTTAAAAAAAAGAGTTTTTGGCTAAATAAAAAAAGAAATAAAAATTAATTTCACTTCTTTCAAATTAAAATTTTTGGGATGAAATTACTAAAAAATCGAGAGATGGTCATGATAATTTGACTAATGTGGATAATTAAAAAAAAAATCATTGCATGCTTTCAATATATAATACACGGACATTCCGAAAAATTATTCGATACAGTGTCGGACACTGATACGGCTCGAACACGGTGTCGGACACGCCCGTTGGCGTGTCCAACACATTTTGGAGAAGTGTCCGACACGTTCTGAACACGTTTAGGATTTTTTTTTATAATTTTAAAAAGTTTTGGACTATTTTTCTTAAAAAAAAGAGTTTTTGGCTAAATAAAAAAGAAAAAAAAATAATTTACTTCTCTCAAACTAAAAACTTTGAGATGAAATTACTAAAAAATTGAGTGGTGGTCATGATAATTTAACTAATTTGGACGATTATATATTTTTTTCTTGTGTACTTTTTAAAATAAGCTGATATGTATATTTTTGAAGTCATGTATTTTGATTAAAAATTTATTTTTAAGACATGTTTATTTTATGTTTTATCTTGATATTTTTCATATTGTATAAATTTTATGAAAAATTTAGAATATATATAAAAAAATAGATACATAGCTGTGTCGTGTCCTAATTTTTTAAAATTTTCTGCGTTGCCGTGTCCGTGTCGTATCGTGTCCGTATCACCGTGTCTGTGTCCATGTCCATGCATCACAAATACTGATTATATATGTTTTTGAAGTCATATATTCCGGTAAAAAAATTAAATATAAGATATGTTTGTTTTATATTTTATTTTGATATTTTTTATATTACATATTTTAATTTTATGGAAAAATTTAGAATATATATAAAAAAATATATTATATATAATCGTATTTATGTCGTGGTGTCCTAATCTTTTAATTCTTTTTTTTTTTTTTGGCGCTATTTATATATCCATGCATCATATATGCCGAGTAGGTGTTAATGACAATTCTGCTGGCTACTTTCTGGCCCAATAGGCGGCCCACTGAGATATGCAATGGGCCTATTGTTTAATAATATTAATCTATACTCTATATAAATGTGTGAATACTCAAGTTGTTTGTTCCCCATTGTGAAAAGATAAATATACTCTCATTTAAATATTATTAATTATTATATTACAGATTTTGGAATTTTTAACAATTTAGAATTCTAAATATTCTAAACCTCCTTCATATAATTTTGGATAAAAAACCTAAATCGTGAATTGTTAATGAATCCAATTACACAGAATTTTCATAACATGCTTCTAATCGTGAATCATGAATGAGCTCAATTACACAGACCTATCACGCATTAAATTTTAATAATATTTACATAAAATTATATTATAAAATTAATTACAAAAAAAATAAAATTCTATAAGAAAAATGTTTAAGGGTTTTAATTGCTCTAAACTACTTAGGAATTACATAATATTTCAACACAATTACTTGCTAGAAGAAATCTTAATTATATTAAAAAAAATTAATTTACCATGACACATTAAAATTTAAAATAACCTACACATGGATAATATATAAAATACTAATCTAAACTTAAATATATATACATATAATAATGAGTAAATATCAAAATTTAATTACAATTAAAATTGATATATGGATATGATATTATTAAATTGAAATTGCTTGTGAAAATTCAACTATTGAGTGAATCTCTTAATACTTATTTTTTTTAGTATTAGATAATCCTAAATGCTTTACTTTTACGTCTATTATTTTTTTATATTAATTAATAGAATAAAAGTATTAAAACAACAAATGGGGCATAAAAAATTAAGTTGTAACATAATATACTATTGAATAAGAAATAGATTATACCAATCGGTGCATATGAAAATAAGATTAAGAAGTTAAACTAAAAACATATAGAATTAAAAAAAAAATTTATACAATAATATTTTAAAATTTAGAAGGTAATAAAGCATGTAAATAATATTTGACAATATTTAAAAGTTGATACTGAAATATAACTAAAATTAGGATCTTACAATACAAAATATTGACAATATTGTCCAATTAAATTATATTTTTATAATAGTAGTCAATAAATAATTCGTTTGTAATCATTTAGTATCAATAAATTAAAAATCAACGACATTCAAAATATAATAAAAGAAAACATATTACATACACAGACATAATATAGCAAAATCAAACAATAGCAATAAGACACAATACACTACAAAAAAAGGCTTATTTGAGACAGATATTGGGACGGAATTTACGATGAAAATTTGTCACTATAAGGTTTATGACAAACTTTTCGATGGATTTGGGACGAAACAGTCACCGTTTCTAAAAGGCACATCGGAATATATTTCTGACAAACGTTCCGACAAACAACAATATTCCCCCGTAGATATTTCTCATACATCCAACTTCTAGATTGTCTCAACATTTTATCTAATTATATAAAAACATATGCTTAGACATATTAATTACAAATATTTCAACAATTATATATAAAGTCAAAATTAAATATTTAAAACATAGTTAATTATATAAAACATTAAAACCAAGAACAACATGGGAGACTTAAATGAAATGGTTACATTATTTATTACCTGATGATAACGATGGACGCCCTCCAACTCAATTTTTCAGAAGAAAATAGCCGACCACAAATTCTAGAACGCGCAAATTCGATATATTTATATGTATATAAATAATGTAATTGAAGGTTGATATGTATATATTTCAGATTTGAGAGCTTAATTTGAAAGGTAGGATGCAAATGAATGGGAACACAAATGAGAGGTAGCACTCAAACATATACTGTTATTTGGAACGAATTGTTCGATCGATTTTCCGACGGATTTAGCAATTATAATATAGCCATTAAAATATAGCCATTAGACCATTTTCCGACGGTTTTTTGTGAGAATTTTCCGACGACATATAGCCGTTAGACCTTTTTCCGAAGAATTTTTGGAACAACTTTCCCGACGACACGACCTATCCGTTAGAAAAGTTTGTGACCATCAGTTGGCGTCGGAAATTATGTCCCAAAATATTATATTTAGCGACAAAATTTCCGAGAGATTGTCGTCGGAACTTTGTTTTGGTGCCTTACCGTCGCAAAAAATTATCAAGTGGTCGAAATTCCGTCGGAAATGTCCGACGACCAGTACATCGTCGGAAATTCTGTCCCAAACTTAGAGAAAATAAAAATTTTCGACGAACTTTCCGACGATTAGCGACGTATATCTTTTCATGTCCTATTTTCCGATGGAATTTGCGACGATTGTATCCTTTTTCCGACGAATTGTGCAATTCCTCCGTTATCTTCTGACCCGAGAGCCCGCACTACTTATACCTACCCTAACCCTAATCTAAAGTTGTGCTTCTCATTCTCACCTCTTCCTCTCTCTCTCTCTCTCTCTCTCTCTCTCTTCTTGAAGAGACGTCTCCTTGGCTCCCACCCCTCTGCCGTTTTTCGATGGCTTCCAAAAATGGCTCCACCGCCACCATGCCTTCTCAAACAGCCATCTCCATCTCCTATAAAAGGTACCCTTACCTTTTATGGGATATAACCTAAGGGCCTAAGTGATTTCCCCTCTTCTTCTTACCTCTCTGTGAAACAACCTTTGTGAGCCTGAGACTTTGTTACCTTTGTGGATCCTTCGTGGTTTTGAGTGGTACTTCGTGGTCCTAAGTGGATAGCCTCTTTGTGAGGGCTTGTGCAGTGTGGTTCAGAGGAAGCCTGTGTGGCTCTCCCCTGGACTCCGTTCTGGTGCAACCGATCGAAGAGTGCTGGCCTTGTGGCTGTGAGCAGCCCCACCGGATCTGGCTCCCTGAGCCTACAGACAGTCTTTCTGTTTACTAGGTTAAAGTTCCCTGTTTACTTTTGTATTCCCCCATTTGATTAATCTGTAATTTGTGGGTTGTTCGTAACACTTTCCCCGTCTGTAATTAAAATTTGCTATATGTCATCCGATCCACTGGTGGTGTGTCCACCCAACAAGGGTGTTTGGCATAATAAGGTCTTTTTATTGATAAAATGACCAAAGCGGACTTGATACTATTAGAATCAAATAAATTGTTATTTTTGTTGACATATTTTGTATTTAAATATTTTAAAAATAATTTCATAAATAGTACATATTAGTTTAACTTCAAATAAAAATTTATTAGATAATCATTTTTACAAAAATAAAAAAGCGGATTATGACCTAAATTTTGAATAAAAATAATATATATGTACATTCATGCTAGTCGAATATTAATATGAATTTATATATTTTTTCTCTTGATGCAATGACTATTTCTAAATTGTATAATTTATAATGTCTTGAATTTATATTTTTTCAGTAAATATAATATCATCGCAATCTTATGTTTATTTTTCTATAATAATTTATTATTTAACAATAAAATATTTTATCTTTTTTAAATGAAAAAAATTAATAACAATAAAGAATTTTAAAATTTTAAAGAGAGAGAATCTATTTGTGTATCTGTGTGTGTGTGAGAGAGGGAGTACTGTGTGTGGAGAGAGAGAGAGAGAGAGAGAGAGAGAGAGAGATTGTGTGTGTGTTTGTGTGTATGGAGAGAGAGAGTGTGTGTGTAGAGAGAGTGTGTGTTTGTGTGTAGAGAGAGAGAGAGAGTGTGTGTGTGTGTAGAGAGTGTGTGTGTGTATGTTAGAGAGAGTGTGTGTGTATGTTAGAGAGAGTGTGTGTGGTGAATGAAGGTATTTTTGTCATATAACATATTAATTTTATAAAACTTATAAAATATTTTGAAAAAAATTAAAAATGTTAAATTTTTTTTAAAGAACTTATAAGATCTAAAACATCTTATTTTAAGATCTTATAAACTCTTTAACAAAAAAATTGCCAAATAAATTTTTGGAGCTTATAAGCTCCCAAACATCTTATAAGATGTTTTGAGAAACTTATAAACTTAGCCAAACACCCTCTCAATCCAAAGTCATGTATGATGATATAAGATTTAGATGTCCTAAGTTTAGACTTTATTGGCTCATTATTTAGTTGTTGAAATACTTTAAGATCATGAAAAAAAGCTGCGTAGGAAAAAACCTAATCCTAGGGAACAGTCAAGCTTCATAGGGTCTTTCTGTCCAGGTGTAGGTAGTCCGCATCTTCACAGACATGTCTATTTCATCGAGCCTCTCTTTGAGACAGTGCCCAGATCGTTACGTCTTTCGTGCGGATCGGAACTTAGGACCGTGATAGTTATGGCCGCCGTTCACCAGGACTTCAGTCGCCGGCTCCCCTGGCATCAGGTCACCAACTTCCTTTACTTCCGGCACTGGGCAGGCTTCAGCCCCCATACATGGTCTTACAACTTTGCAAAGACCCGTGTTTTTTGTAATTGTAAGATATTTGACAAATTCAAAAAGTTACTTACCCACTAATTCAAACGTTACGTTCAACATTCATATGTTAATTATTGATAATTATGAATTTTATCTATCTATCTAAAAGGGAATACTGTAATTAATTTAAAACATGCAAGAATCACATGTTAAACCACTTTAGTAGATCAAATTCCAATGTGATACTGGGAGTTATAGGTATAGAAACGAATGTATTAGGGAGGGTGATGAGATGAACTAGTTCAAACTCCTTGGTATGTGTTTCAAGACGAGTTGAATGGGGTGTTCGCTGGCCAGCATCGGGAGTGTGCAGTTGCCGAAGCACGTTGGAGGTGCGCGTTGTCTCCCACCTTTCCCTATTTCCCTTCCTCTTCACTTCTAATTAGTCATTCTAATATCCAAATTCCCTCTGGCTCACTTATCTTCCTTGCTTCCTAATTTGCTTAAATCTGTGTTTGGATCGAATGATTTGGATTTGGAAGAATAATTTTGAAGTATTTTATATTAGATGAATTTGAAATTATCGTCATGTTACAATATATAATTCAAAATGATATTTTAAGAATTTGGAATTCTTCGTAGCATTGAATTATTTAATAAAGGGTATTACAACCACCTCCTTAAAAGTTTGACATAATTACAAATACCTCATCTTTGTTTGAAATATTACAAATACCCTTATCAAATGAAAAATAATTGTGTAGCCCCTAGCGATGATGTGAAAAGTATTACTCTACCCTTGCTGATTTTTTTAAAAATATTTAAAAAAATATAAAAATATTTAAGAATGGGTAAAATAAATAAGCCATAGAGGATATTAATTAGTTCATAAAAATATTTTAGAAAATTCTAAAATTATAACTTAGAATCCAAAAATACATTTTGTGCGGTTCATAACAAAATATTAGATGGAAACTTAGCATAGGCTAATAGAATAAATTCGTTATTAGAAAGATATTTTATAATTTATCAAACAATAAGAGAATATTTATATTATAATGTCGGCAAACACGAAGGGAAGTGACCTTAAATAAATTTGATAAATTGTTATTGTGGATTTGAAGTTACAATTCAAGGGGACACGAACGTTGTTTCAAGGGGAAAAGAGGAATTACTCATTCTAATACAATTTTTCGTTCTTGTGAAGTAGGAACGGTGAGCTTGTGAAGCGGAGGAAGGTGGCTGTCCTGTCACAATGGGAAACGGAGGAGGAAGTTTGCGGCGGTTGAATCGTTGTGTTATGATGGTTGAATCTCATTATGTTGGTGTTGGTCGACATCTGGAACAGAAGCACCACCAGTTTCCCAATAAGCAGCACATACTCCTCCGCCGCCGCTTCTTCTCCAGCTCCACCAAAACTGAGCAATCTCAACCCCAACTTTCTCCTGACTTGATCAACATCATGGAGCAAAAATTGTCCGCAATAGAAAACCGACATGCTTATCTTCAGGTTATTCTCAACCAGGTAATTTACCATATACCTCTTAACGTTTGCACTTCTTTTATCTGTTCGAAGAAATGTCTCTGTATCAAAGTTTTTGTTGGGTTTTTTTTTTCTTTTTTCTCCAAAGACAGCCCGACGCCTTGCCGGAAGAATATTCCACGGCTAACAAAGAGCTGAAGAAGCTCCGACATACAATCGATCTGATGACTGAGCTGAGAAAGAAACACGAGGTAATTTTGTTCATTTCTTTCATTCATTATGGACTAGATTATATGGATAATGTTCCTGCTTTTGGCAGGAGATTGACGGCCTAAAACTGCTTATCGCGGAGGCCCAAGATGACAAAGACATGTACCAAATGGCTTCTGAGGAACTGGGACCGGCATCTGAAGAAGAGAAGCGCCTTCGCTACTTGTTGCTCAAGTCCTTGTTACCTAAGGATGATGCAGATGAACGCGATTGCATCTTGGAAGTCAGAGCAGGTAATGAATGCCACAGTGAAAAAAAAAATAAAAAATGAATGCCACAGTGTCCTAGTCTTCTCTTACTTATGCCTGCTTTTGCAGCTTTTTATATAGTTCATATGTGTTTGTCTGACATTTTGTTCCAGGAAGTGGAGGGGAAGAGGCTTCTTTGTTTGCAATGGACATATTCAAAATGTAGGTAACTCTTTCTATACATTCTTTGATATGTCGTAGCCAAGGGGACAATCCAGCGGTTTAAGCTCAAAATTTTCTACGAGAGGTCTTGTGTTCAAACTTGGGTGCGTGAGTTTTAAAAAAGAAATTCTTTGATCTTTCAATGGCTGCTTTTAGTACTTTGATCACTCAATTGCAGCAGGTATGAAAAATACTCGCTGAAGAAAGGTTGGAAGTTTGAAATTCTGGATGTGGCAGAGTCTGACCTTAAAGGGTACAAGGTTGGTGGGTGGGTTAATTGCCTTCTTATGTTGCTTTTTTTTTTTTTTTTTTTTTTTTTTTTTTAATTTAAGGTCCTTTCTGATGCATGCGGCTTGAAACTGTACTTTCTCTCCTTTAGAAGCTGTGTTGTCTCACATTGTGTTGCATACTTCGGAACCTTCTACCTTTGGGTTATAGTGTTGTTCCTACAAATGTTTGTATTTTCAGGAAGCTAGCGCCGCAATCTCTGGTGCAGATGTTTTTGGAAAATTGAAATTTGAGAGTGGAATTCACAGAGTTCAGGTTTTGGGCATCCACATCTATTTGCACTTTGAATTCTTTCTATTCCGTATTCTCACAGATTTCTGTACATATGCTTCTTCTGTAGCGAGTTCCCGTGACAGAGAAAGCTGGACGAGTCCACACCAGTGCTGTGTCTGTTGTTATTCTTCCTCAGGCAGATCAGGTCCAAATTCATCGGTTTTAATTTTCTGTGATTCGTTATGACTGAAGCATTAGAAAAAAGAAAAGTGATTGTTGGACATTTGATTTTTTGTTCATTTTATTCACTGAACCAGATTTGTGTTTTCATTTCCAGTTTGCAAACAGTAATTAAAGTATAAACATGTTTGTTTATACGTGTTCTCATTGTTATTGATTTGACATCACAGTTCAATATAAATAGAATCTCATTAACTAATCCAAACATATTCTCATTTCACACGAAAATTTATACAAAATTGAAAATACATATGTTTCACTGAAAATGAAAACGCAAACAAACAGGGTATTGTGTAGATCAAGTTACATAAAGTTTTTGAAGTTTCTGCAGGTAGATGTACATTTAAGGAATGAAGACCTGAAAATTGATACATACAGATCTGGTGGTTCAGGTGGTCAGCACGCAAATACCACTAACAGTGCAGTCAGGGTTACTCATATACCGACTGGGTTGACAGTTGCCATACAGGATGAACGTTCCCAACATCAGGCAAGAACGTGTACTTTTGCAATTGCTATATCTACCTTAATCCAGGAGTTGGACTTAATATATCCTATTAAATGAGAAGAGTCTTTTCGTCTTCCAGCAGTATGGGTGTGCTGTCTGTTGGGATCTTTTGCTTTTCAGTACATAATCACCAGTGGCATTGTATCTGAAGTGGTTTATCGATCATTATGCCATGGTTTCATGACTCAGCTAATTTAACTTATTGTTGTGTGCTAAGGGATGGCACTATTACTGAGCATTTTGTTTCTAAGGCATCAATCGATTATAAGAACTTAAAGTATAAGAAGTTGGAGCAAGCGATTGAGAAGCTCATCAATGTCATTTCTAAGTTCAGGAGCACGTTACTGAAAATTTTCTTTTTTAAGCTTCTTCATAAACTGGTCTGATCAATTTCAATCATTTCTAATTGTTTTTCCAAGTTTTAATCAGAGTGGATTTCATTTTATATCAATTTCGGGCTACAAAATTCATAGTAATAATATGCAGTTCTTATGTCAATTTCGGGCTGCAAAAGTTTTGCATATACAGCCTATTCTCGGTTCTAGTTTAGTATGAAGTTCTTATGTCCATTTTACTGCATTGTAATACGAAGATTGGTACACCGGGAATTCTTTACATTGTGCATCAAGTGAGGATGGCTTCAAAATTAGTAAATCATTTACATCTGTTCCTTGGTTGCAATATAAGTGCCTCCTGTTAAGCACACTCACTAATTCAGATCTCATGTGCTGCCAGAATTGGTTCTTGTTTTCTTGATGCCTCTGTCTCATTTTCTTAATGTTTATTGTTTCGCCAGAACAAGGCCAAAGCACTAAAAGTGTTGTGTGCGAAGTTATATGAGATGGAAAGGACTAGAGCTGATGCAAGTCGTTCAAGACTTAGAGCAGAGCAGGTAATGACTTAGGACTGAAGATTATTGATTGGTCTTATTGCTTTATTGCACCAAATTACAATAGCTTGTCCTGCATTGAATCAGATTGGTAGTGGGGACAGATCAGAACGCATCCGCACGTATAATTTTCCTCAAGGTCGTGTTACTGATCACCGTGTTGGCATCACTAGCCATTCGATAGATGGTGTAATGGAGGGAGAGCATCTGGACACATTTGTTAATGCTCTTATCTTGCAGCAAGAAATGGATGCAATTGCATCTTTCACATCTGGACAGTGATTAACATTCTCTCTCTGCCTTTTGGCCCTTATTGTTCTTCTGGCCGGTGCTAGATTTCTTAAATTAAAAAAGAAGTTGCACCTTGACAAATTGGTTTATATGAAAGCTGCTCAGTTTTGTCCGTTCTTTACGAGTGTGGATGCTGTTTTATGATATTTCATCTACAACAGGCGATTTGAACAGATATTCATGGTATGTACTTGGTCTTTCTTAGATTTTAGTTTGACAGCCACCTGCTTCTGACTCTGGATGGTTTTATTCTGTTTCAGCTAGAGAGTGCTTTTATACCGGGGAAATTTGTATTTCTGGGGTGTTGCACTTTTGGTCCCACAATTTACGAGCTTAGCACATTTCATCTTATAGGATAAAAGGTTGTAGCATTTTGAGTCCCATAAGATAAAAAAACTATGGAACATTTGGTCCCATAGGACAAAAAATTGTAGTGTTTTTGGTCTCAAATGTTATAATATTTTAGTGTATGGAACCAAATGTGCTAAGTCTATAAATTATGGGACCAAAAGTGCATTACGCTGTATCGTGTGGAACCAAAATTGCAATTTCCCCTTTATACAAATTTCTGTGTTTCTTATGGCTGTTTTGTCTACACAAGGGTACTCAGTTCCACATTCATATCAGTGTTTTGTTAATAGCAGCTTAGTGATTTCTTTTCTTATCCACCAACTGTAACAGATCAGGTGCATATTTGGTTTGTTCAGCTTCTCATCAACGCTTCAAAGCCTAATTTCTGGGGGTTTAAGTGGAAATCAACAAACAGAAAGTTATCTTGCGATGAAAAGGAAGCATAATTAACTTGAGTTGCTGAATGGAAAAAACACATGACAGATTTTCCTATTTCACAATTTGATTGGGTTCCCAAAAACACCAAAACTGTGAGATTAAAGTATCAAGCAGGCAGGAACTCTGCCCCTTTGATCCTTTGAGCATGCTTTCTGTTAGTAAAAGAATTATAAGCATAGTTTCGGATGAGCTCGTTTTCTGTTGCTCTCACCGGGTAAAGTTCTTGGACATCATTCTCATCGATTTCCATTAAGTCAGAATGACATCAAAGTCACTGAGAGTCCATTCAGCCACTTGATCTTGATCACTCACAAAAATTTCAGTTCCCACATCAATAGAGGTCCATATTCTTCTTGCAGGAGGGCTACCCGGATCCTGAAACAGGAATATAACTTAACGACATAACGTATTTTCTCCTGTAAACATAATGAAAAACTGTAGAGAAGTTTGTGGATTGCTGCATACCTGGTAGAAATAAAGTCTACTGGAAAGGCCTCCAACGTCGAGCTCCCAGGTTCTGCCCTTTCCAATCCAACCGTCTCCCTGCACAGTAGGGTAGCCGTAGTCCCCCCATATCGGATGAGGAAGCAACTGCAGCAACTCTTGTGCTTGTGGATTGCTGTAGGGATCACAAGTGCTGTAAGGCTTCTCCAAGTGCTGGGCATTGCCCGGAGCACAGTAATAGTGATACGCTCCATAGGGGAAGTGTGCGGTGTCGTTCCTCAAGATTTTGGTGTTATTGGGAGTGATGTGGTACGGTGGGCAGTTACCGATATTTGAGGGGCTACACCAAGCAGGAGTTTCCGGGTTGACAATCATCTCCGAGTATCTGGTTACATCAGTTAGCACGTCTCCATCACAACGGGCACCGTTGTTTTTCCAGCAGCTCCCAATGTCGATCAAGTAGAACTGGCTCTTTGCGCCTCCGCCTTGTTTGATATCCAAGCTCAATCTTACCTTAAAATTAGGAGACTCTGGAAGCTGCAACAGAATTTCAATTTTTACACACAATGGCTCCATCTAGAGAATACTGACTCGGGGATACATGATATTTTATAAGCTCATATATCGTGTAAATTATTAAATTTTATTTTAAAAATAAGTTTATAAAATATTCAGATAAAATAAGAATAAGAAGTTTATAAAACGTAAGAAACGAGTGTCGCAAAAAACAACAATGAAAACTGTCCACCACTTAATTATGACTGGCTCCAACAAACATTTGGTGCAGAACTAATCTTAGAATAGAAAAGCATATATGTCAGCCAACCTCAAAAGGAGTTGTTAACAGTCAATTTCAAACAGTTAACAACTCCAATCACTAATGCATTGCCTTGTCTACAAAGTCAACCTGATTAGCTAGTTTTCCACAAACAAAGACGTAACGCTACCACTATCCACAGCCGGAAAATTCTTACCCCAATTAAATCAAATTAATCACAAAATAAATATAACGTACATTAATCACACGACAAATGTATTATACTTACTATTTTCAGCATTCCTCGAGTGTCATAATGGTAGCCACCGGAGTATCCTTTGGTTGCATCAGCTCTCAGGTACAACATGAGCCAGGGGTACTTTCTTGAGGTCTTGAGTTTATGAGCAAACACCCAACCACCAGACCCAACTTTTTTCTCCCACACCACCTCAAAATAAGAACTCCCACCGCCGCTGAAATTCAAATCATAGCTGCCATTAAACCCACCCCTCATAATTCCATTCCCATCTAAAGCTGTAGGCTGATGGTAGAGAATTGGCTGATTCATACACCCACTTCCAAAACATGGAAACCTGCCCGGTTTGAAAGGCGGTACCTTTTTACCATTCTCCGGACAAAGCCCAGAATTCGTGTCGTAGTTGCCATTTTTCAACATCACCATCCAAAACTGCCACGGTTTAAGGGTGTCTGAAATTTCACAGAGTGAGCCCAGATACAGCTCCTTCTCCACAGCGTAAAGGTCTGGATTGTTTAAAGCATTTCGACTCACGCCCGGAAATGGCACTCCGACGCCGAGTTTGTTGTCAGCTTCTGTTACTTTGTGGATTAGAGAATTGTCTGTAAAACAACTATCATAATATATATCAGGACAAGACGAATCAAGAGAGCAATGTCTAACTTTTCTTGGCTTACTTGAAAGATCGAAGCAATCGGCAGCTCGTGGGCTGCCCATGTCGGGGGCTTCTTGGCCGACTTCGTTGCAGAAGTTCCATCCTTCAAATGCGACTCTCAGCCCATCTCGCCGCATTCCTGGATCGCCGACGGCGGAGGCAACATTGGCCGAGGAAGCGCCGGAGAGCAGTAACCAATTTGCCGTCAGCAGAAGTGGGATAATGGTGCTATGCGGCTGCGCCATTCCCTTGCTTAGCTTCAAACTTTGAAGGAGTGAAGAGTAAATAAAAGATTCTCAAGGGGAGAAACTGAAAGAGTTGGTCAGCTTGCGGAGGTTGTTTCTGCCGACCCAGTGTTGATGTTTGATGTATCCGTGTGTTTCTGTCTCCAACTCTTCAATGGCCCAATTATGTATTATTATTACCTTTCACTTTTGCTTTTTGACGTATTTGCCTGCAGGAGTATTAAAAATCCCACCTTTTTTGTTTCTTTTCTTTTTGGGGTAAATATATTTTGCCATGGAATTGCATTTACTCTTAAACTAATAAATGTAATAATTGTCTTTCTTAAATTGATTGATTGGTCAAAATTGCCATGACATGAATAATTATATAGTTTTAAATGTATTAAGTAGTTCGTGATTTAAATTAGAGAAAATTTTATTTTTATCTCATATCTTAGAATCTTTTTTGATTTGGTTTTATTTGTTGCATTGGTCTCATATTTAGTCCCATTTGTTCTTTTTTTTTTCCCTCAAATTTGATCCCAAATAATATTTTCCGTCAAATTGTTAACGGAGCCGTCAATAATGGCAGAGTCTTGTCCCAATAACAAACTTGACGGCTCTATTAATAATTTGACGGAAAATGCTATTTGGGACCAAATCCGAGAAAAAATTAAACAAATGAGACTAAATGTGATACTAATGCAATAAATGGGACCAAATCAAAAATGACACTCAGATATGGGACCGAAAAAGTGATTTTCCCATTAAATTATTACAAAATTGTTTTCTAAGTAAAAATAGATTTTTAATAGAAGTATAGTAAAGTATTTAATTAATAAAGAACTTAATTTAAAAGTAAAGTAAAAGGTTAATATAACAAGTCATATGTGCTTTTATAAATAAATAGGCAATATGCTTACCCAAAAAGTTAAACACTTTTTATAAAATAAATAAATAACTATGTTTTGTTATATTTTTCAAAGAACATATGTTCGAAAAATGGGTATGTAATTACTCATTCTTTTTTAAGAAAATAAATACTTAATAGCTTAATTGTTTACCAAATTAATAAGGACGTTTTACATGAAAGTTTTATGATGGCTAATTCATCACTTAACTTTTAATTTATGAATTTAAACTGCTTAACTTACTAATTATATTTTACTTTATTGTAATTAAAATGTATTTTTTTTCAGTTGAGAAAATGTTAATTGAATTTAAGATGTAAAATGATTATAAGAAAAACCCTTAGCACAACAAATATGTATATAACATAAGGGCAATCTTATTCAAATATTTAGTTCTAAAGAGATAAGTGCTACACTTATTAATTTAGGGATAAATGCTACTTCAAGACTCAAAAATTGTTGAAGGGGGCAAAGTGTGGTAATCCTTTCCTTCTATAACTTCAAGCCTTTTTTTTTTTTTTTTTTTTTTTCTTTTTCCTAATTACAAAAATTAAAAAGCAGGGTGGCACATCCAAAAATTCATCAGGGAGAATTGTGCATGCGTCATACGAGTCGGCCAAAGTTGTTATAATTGATCTATTGTTGTCAAGATGTGTGTTGACTGAGGTTTTTATTGTTGATTTATTGTTGCCAAGAATCAAGGTCCATGTGGAATTCAACACACATTTTATTATAATTGACTTATTGTTGCGGGTTAAATTTATTTTGACCTCTTGTCATATGGAAAATTATTAAAAATTCCTCAGTGAAAATTTAAATATAAAAAACCACCCGTATGTTATGGACAACGGCTTACACTGCTCCAGGTCAACTTGGATGTATTTTTCTAGACAATGACTAAAATACCCCTCTATATATATGAGGGGCAATTATATCTATAAATTACCTATAATATACCCATCTTCGCAGTCAACATGCGTGTACCACCAACTCTGGCTTCGGGGATTTTCTGAATTTTTTCTCATAATACAGGGGGTGTAATTAATACTTTATTTTTAAAGGATTTTGTTTAACATTTCTAATATCACAGGGGAATCTTTATATTTTTCTCTTATTGTTGCCAAGATGTGCTTTAGTAAAGTTTGTATTGCCGACTTATTGTTGCCAAGGACCAAGGCCCACATGAAAATCAACACACATGTGAGAACATATATTTAACTGTATCAAACGTTTTGACAAGACATTTGTGGGAATCAACACAAATGTCAGGACGTATGTTTAATACTATCAAATGCCTTGACAATAATTTAAACCTACATCATCAATGTAACAAAGTTCAATTTTAACCATTAGATCACGATGATTCACAATTTTTGTTATCTTTGGTCTTTGTTCATTAGTAGACGTTAGTAAAAGAAAACCTAAAAGCATTGAACTTTTTTTCTTGAAACGGAAATGCAATAGCTCATGTATAAGAGAAGATTACAATACAAGCATATTCTTTAGGATCTTTTCCTGAAAAAATCGCCTGATTGTTAAATAGAGTTGGCAAAAAAAAAAGTAAATATTATGTTTGGTCCCTTAAGTTTTTGTTAAGAATTACTTTAGTTCCTTAAGTTCATTTCTTGACGTTAGCATTCTTAAATTTTAGTTTTTGTCTTAATTTGGTCCCTCTGACCATTCTGTAATGCACGAACACTCCAAAAAATTACTCGAGGCAGTGTCGGACACGTGTCGGATACGGACACGGCTCGGACACAGCTCAGACACGTGTCGGACACGCCTCGGACACGGCAAATGCGTGTCCGAAAATATAAAATAAAAAAGAAAAAAAAGGACACGGTGCGTGTCCGACACGTTTTGGAGAAGTGTCCGATATGTTTTGGACATGTTTAGGATTTTTTTTTATAATTTTAAAAAGTTTTGAATTGTCTTTTTAAAAAAAAGAGTTTTTGGCTAAATAAAAAAGAAAAAAAATAATTTACTTCTCTCAAACTAAAAATTTTGGGATGAAATTACTAACAAATTGGGAGATGATCACAATAATTTAACTAAATATGTGTATTTTAATATAAACCAAAATTGGGATGATTAGAAATGTTTTTATTGCGTACTTTTAATATAAATTAATTATGTATATTTTTGAAGTCATGTATTTTGGTTAAAAATTTAGATATAAGACATACTTATAATTTTATGTATTATCTTGATATTTTGTATATTGCATAAATTTTACAAAAAATTTAGAATATATATAAAAATTATATTATATATAGCCGTGTCGGTGCCGTGTCGTGTCGTGTCCTAATTTTTTAAAATTTTCTGTGTCGCCGTGTCCGTGTCGTGTCGTGTCCATGTCGCCGTGTCCGTGTCCATGCATCATAGTGACCATTTTTCGGCGAAAATGTGGCCGAATTTTAACTTTTTGGAGGGTTAAATGATCATTTTAAATTTTATTTTCTCATTTTAGTCCTTTAAGTTTGTAAAATTGTCAAATTAGTCCTTTTTAAGGAAAGAAAGCAAATTTTTTATATTTTTGTATGTTGAATATGATATAATTATCTTGTGAAAATAATGAAAATGTTGAACTCTTTTAAACATAATAATAACATATTGCGTAATTTAAATAAAATAGTTCTTTTTTTTCATTTTCAAAAGTTACCAAAAAATTTAAAATTTTGAATAAATTTATAAAACCTATCTAATATGAAAATACAATAAAATAATCTAAGTCAGTAATTTTAATGTTAGGAGTTAAAGATAAGTTTAAGAAAATTAAATCTTAACATGTTCATTAAATATTAACAACTAGGGTTTTAATTTTTTTTTTTTGGTGAAATGTACTTTTTAACTAGATTATTTATTGAATTTATATATATATATATTCTTTTTAAGAGATTTTTACCGAACTTTTTCTATAAAATGGAGTTATATATATATATATATTTTAAAAACTATTAAAATAAATTATATATATTAAATACACCAAAGAATTTAGTTCAAAAGTATATTTCGCCAACTTTTTATTCAAAAATGCAAATATTTAATAAATATTATTAAGATTTTGCTTTTTAGACTTATCTCTAACATTTAAGATGAACAAAAATTACTGAATTTGATTTTTTTTATTAAATTTCCAGACAGTAAAATTTATAAGATGAATTCATAATTTTTTTTTGGGGAATATAAATTTTCATATAACTGTAATAAAAGGGGTACAAGTACAACAAGGTGAGAAGACGACAACACGGCTGTGTACTGCAGAACACGGCCGTGTTGCACACTGTTTGGCGTGACAAAACCTCACCCAACCTAACATAATCGTGTTCTGGAGACTACACGGCCGTCTTGCACACGACCGTTTTAATTCATAATTTTGATTTTATTAACTACTAAAAATGGGAAAAAAAAAAAGAGAACGTTTATTTTAAGTTAAGTAATATGTTATTAATATGTTCACATGAGTTCAAAGTTTTCATTATTCACATATAATTATTACATCATATTTAGGATACAAAATATAAAAGACTTACTTTTTGTTTTTTTGCTTATAAAGGACTATTTTGATAATTTTATAAACTTAAGGGATTAAAGTGAAGATAAAACTTGATTGACCATCTTACCATCCAAAAAGTCAAGATCCAGTCACCTTTTTGCCGGAAAATGGTCAGAGGGACCAAACTGAGATAAAAGTTAAAGTTTAGGGATGTTAAAGTTAATAAATGAACTTGAGGGACTAAAGTGATTTTTAGAAAAACTGAAGGGGCCAAATGTAGCATTTAACCAAAAAAATAACTAAAAGGTTAAAAAATAAAAGGCTAAAATGCATTTTACCCCCCTGTATTTTGAAAAATCGACTGAAAATCCTCCTGTGTTTTGAAAATAGGCGACCCCCCTCCCCCCCTGTTTTTATAAAAGTCAACAAAAACCACTCCTTCCGTCATGAACTAATGGAAGGTGACTAAACACGCGTGTTGTGCGTGTGGGGGTGATTTCTAGCTGTTTTTTAGTCTTTTTATGCAATTTTGACAAAAATACCCCTATGGGGTCTATATGTTTGACTAAGTGCATTTTTGACTTATTTTAAGTATATTTTCTTTTTTTACATTTTCATCTATGTAAAATATTAAATTATTTTAAATATATTTACTTAAAAATATAAGAAAAATATAACAATTTTGAAATCTTATAATTTAAATTGAAATATCAAATTAATATCGTAATACAAAATATAAATATAAATGTCAATGAATTATAAAAATTAGATATTATTAATTTAAAATTATTATTTAATTAAAAATACTTAAATAAATTATCTTTATTACTACAAATAATACTAAAATTAAAATCATTAAGTAATAAAACTAAAATCTAACACTTTTTTTTAATTATTTTAAATTTAAAAATATTTAAATGAACTACTTTAAATTTAATTAATTTAAATTGTCAATTATTTTTAAATTAAAAATTAAAACTTAAAAGTTTAAAAAGAAAAAGAAAGAAAGAACGGTTGTTGCCCAGATTGTGGGCGATCGTCGTCGCCCCTTTCTGTATACCAGATGGGCTACGGTGACGTCGCCCAGAAAAATTCTGGACGACGTCCGCGGTCGCCCAGATGCGGGGGCGAGGCGTCGCCGTCATCCCTTTGGGTGGGAGGGGGCAGGAGGGGCAGGGGATGGGGGGTTTGGTTTTGAATTTATTTTATTAAATAATAATATTTATTCTTTATAATATATATTTTAGTTAATTAAATATAATCATTGATTTTTTATAAATTTAAGATTCAAAGGTCAAGATTAATTGATTAGATTTAACGGCTTAGATATAATCAATAAAGATCAAACGGTCATTAAAATAAAGAATAAAATATAATAAGTAAGGGTATAACGATCAATTTGTCAAAAAGTTAACGCCGTTAGTGTTTTTTAACGAAGAGGGGATTGAGCTGACTTTTACAAAACATAGGGGAGTTTTTCGCCTATTTTCAAAACACAGAGAGATTTTAACCGATTTTTCAAAATACAAGGGGGTTTTATGTATTGTATCCAAAATAAAAATAGGCTAGACCTTTTCATTATTTCGTCATCTTCACCTTTCATCCCATTTTAGTCCATCTTTCAAATGTACCTTAATAATTCACCGTCTTTTAAATAGATATCACTACGGTCCCTAACATTCCATTAAGTTTTAACAAAATTTAATTAAAGTGGATGGAAGATTCAACTAATGAAGGATAAGAAAAAGGTCAAATAGTATAAACCCCTCCTATATTCTGAAAACACAGTTAAAAGTTCATCTGTTTTTTTAAACGTAGCTCACTTTTCACATATGTTAAATTAACCTCACGCCGTTAATCTTCTTATCAAATAACTGTTATACCCTTATTTGTTATATATTATTCCTTATTTTCATGATCGTAAAATCTTATTTGGCTATGTAAGAACTGTAAGATCTAATCAATTAAGCTCAACCGTTAAATCTTAAACTTATAAAATAAATTTAAGGCTTAAATTTAACTAATTTTAAATATATATTGTGAAGAATAAATTAAATAAAATTAATCCTTGCCACATCCTCCCCACACCGCCGCCACTAGACCCTCGCCCCCTATCCCCACCCGTCGCCTCCCATTGAAGAGGCGGGGGTGACGCAACGCCGTCGCCCCCACAATGTGGCCACTTGCGATCGCTTAGATTTGCGCTTGGCGACCATGGTCACCCAGATCTGCAAGTCTGGGCGACTACCGTTGCACATAACAAAACATAAGGGGGCGACGCGACGTGCCCCATAATTTGGGCGGGCGATCACTCTCAATCTAGGAGGCAACGGCCGTCGCCATCGCCTAGAAATATATTTGTTTTAAATTATAAGATAATTAAGAAAAGTAATAAAAATACTTATAACGATAGTTTAAATATTATTTATAATAAATAAATATAATTTATTTAGATATTTTCAAATTAAATTATAATTTAAATCAGTTAATAATGTACGCTTTTATTATTAATTAACATTTATTTTTGAACAGGTATTTAAATTTGGAAACTGAATTTAGTATATTAATCTTTATTTTATGAATTTAATTAAAAATTTCAATTCAAATTATGAAAGTTATATACTTTTTTGGTATTTTTAACTAACTATATTTAAGAAAAAATTATTTAATTTATTAGGATGGTATTTTAAATAAATATATTTAAGAAAAAATATTCATTTTTTTAAGAGAGATTAAAATTAAAAAAAAATCACTCAAAACAAGTTAAAAAGAGTCAATTTAACCAAGTATCTTATATATACATTATAAGGGCATTTTTTCAAAAATGATTTAAGAAAACGGTCCAAAGATGCCAAAAAAAAAAAAAAAAAAACCCCACACACACACACACCCAAGTGCACATCTGGCACCTGCTCTCCAACTTTTATTAGTTTCTATTGGAAGAAAGCTTATTTTTAAAATATATGGGAGATTTTAACTATTTCACGAAACACATAAGAGTAAAATGGAGTTTAGCCTAAGAAAAACTCATGTGCTTTAGTAATTTTCCATTTATTAAAAAACTATCATGTACTTCAATAATGTTATTTATTTATAACTAATAAAAAATACAAGTACTAATAAAACAATTACTAATTGTTCAAAAAAAAAATGTAATAAGTATATTTTATGGGTCGATATGCAAAATATACAATAAAAAGAATTTGCCTGAATCACAATAACATATTTTTGTTTTATTACAATTAATTGATTTTTTCTTTGGCATTGATTATCAAACTTGATTACAATGCTTTTATTATTTTGTCATTGTCACCGTCTTTATTTCTTAACTTTTATGAGAAACTCTATATTAAAAGCCAAATTTAAAATGCATGCAAAACCTAAAGAATATGTTCAAGTTGCATTATTATATTTATTTATTTATTTTGAATAATTAATAGTTGTTTTATTAATATTTCTATTTTGTTTAATTATAAAATACAACTTTATTGGAGTACGTTATGATTTTAAATTATTCACAAATTATTAAAGCACATGGATTTTTACAATGTTACGTCTCATGAAATATTCCATTCAATTTTTCACACTTTAAAATATATTATAAATAAGAGTAAAATTTATAAACCAACACTACATTAAAGAATAAAAAAAAGATAACGAATTTATCAGTAAATTTAAAACTTGAAAAGTTGAATAAGTTAGTTATCTTATCAATTAAAGGGCATTTTTGGCATCACAAAAAATTGGTGCGATGTGTCACTAACTGCTTTTGTGAGTGTAAAGGGCATTTTTTTTTTGTTTTATCTGCACTAATATACAAAAGAAAGACCTTCAACATACACAAACAACGGTTAATGACACCGTGACACTAATTTTTAAGTATGATAATTATACCCCTAAGGCCATGTTTACTAACTTTCATGTGGGATTATGCTGCATTATATTAGTGAGTAATTAGGTTGATGATCGATTGGGATGTGATTAATGCAAAACTTTACTAGAGATGATGAAAATAGGGTGATTAGTTCAGATTGTATTATTTGGTTGTTTATTGGGATTTGGTACCAGGCTTAATTATTATTATCTTTTACCTTTTTCCCCCTCAAATAAGACAAAATTTCTTGTCATTGATGTCAACTCAAACTGTCTTCTTCTCCTTTCCTTTCCTCTCCTCTGACCATCTCCATTTTTCTACCTTTGAACCCCTACATTGTTGAAGAAGCACATTTCTTTTGGAGCTTTGAATCAACAAAGCTATATGGTGTGCCCAAATCCAACAGGCCCAAGGTAGAAGATGCAGGCTTGGTCCAAAAAGGATTGTGGCAGCCCAAAAAATTGGGCCCACACCCTGTACAGTGGGCCTACGTAAGACCAAACTTGTTAGCCCTCCAAATCGGCGCAACAAAGAGCCCTCCAAAGCCACAACAACAACCTAGTAAGCGGAGGCGTCCCAGTCACCATCTTACGTGGATAGATGCACAAAGTCCGAGAGGACCGTAAACATGAGACTGTTCATTCTTATCCAGAAGCACCAACTAACCCCCATTTTGGGGGGAGTAGGATATCCGAAGACCAAGAAATCCTCTCCTATCCGTCCCCCGAGAGCCCTCATGAGCCTGGACTCTTCATGCCATGAGGACTCCTCTGGCCTGTCTCTTATAAGTACAGGTTGTTAGCCCTAAAATGGGTAACGCATTCTTGAGCTCCTAATACACACTTATCTTGTGATCTAACTGCCCCCACAAATATTTTAATTTTATTGCACACTCTAATTTACATTTTTTCAAATTTATTTGCTGACTTGAGCGTTGGAATGCTAACGTATTTTTTGCGAGGGAGGGAGGAGGTCTCTCTCCGTTGGGACGCCCAACTGGAGTGCTTAAAGAAGAGCTTATAGGACGTGCAACATCTATGTCGGGGGTCCACTAGAAGCGCCTGGGGGCATCCCCTTTAGCGAGGGAATTATGTTAGAATAGGTGACCAGAAAGCCAATTGGATTGGCGATTTTGGGTACTATTTAGCAATATTTATTAAAGTAATATTGACTTGATGAATATAGAAAATATTCATACTTGGAACTATGTGTTTGTTGTGCTTACTAATTACGTTAAACGGTGTTTTAACTTCACAAAAAATGTCCACAGACCAATTGGATAACCCATGTAGTTGAGTTGCACATTGGATGACAGCTATGAAACCAACTTCTGAGGGTTGGTTTGAAATGTTCCAAGTCGAGGACCTCGAGGTAGGGCATCGAGGGTCCTATAGAGACTTGCACTAAGGATTTCATTCATTGTATGAGTGCCATGTTTCATCGGCGACAGACGTTGAACGTCTATGCAATATTAGTGGATTAGTTGACAAGGGTGTTAGCTGACTGAATGGACTCCCGGGAATCGTCATATGGAAGCCTTGGAGGCGTGGTCGGTATGACTGGAATTTCCCTTTCCGATAGTACGAGATTAGTCATCGGACTTGAGGAATCATGGCAGTCACATGCATATGATGGTTGTATCTAGGATCTGGCAAGAGATGTCCGTATCTGGGATTAGAAATGGCAATTTCAACCCGGACTCGGGAAACCCGTCCCGAACCCGTCCCATATGGGGCGGGTCTGGGACCCGATTCTTCGGGGCCGAGGTGGGTCTGGGGCAAAAAAAAACTGCCCCGGCCGGGTCCGGGGCGGGGTACGGGTCCTGTCTGTTAGAATAGGTGACCAGAAAGTCAATAGGTTTGGCGATTTGTAACCTATTATACAACTCGATGTAAATGTAATATTATTATGTGATGAATAAAATGAGTATTTATCACTTCTGGTGCTTACTTTGTTGCACTCATTTCACATTTGTTAAAACGGTGTTTAACTTATATCGCAACAAAGCCCACAGACCATGGATAACAACTTGTGCAGTTGGGCCATGCATTGGATGGTGGTCATGAAACCAACTGATTAAGTATTGGGTCTGAAACGTTCCAAGTCGAGGACCTCGAGACAGAGCATCGAGAGTCCTATTGAGACTTGTGTCAAGATTCGTGTTCATTGGATGAGTGTCGTGTTTCATCGGCGACAGGCGTGGGACGCCTACACGATCTTGATAGGTTGGTCGACTGGGGTCGAGCCGACTGGACTGACTCATGGGGATCATCATATGGAAGCCTTGGAGGCTTGGTCGATATGATTGGTTTTCCCGGTTCCGATAGTACGGGAGTAATCCTCAGACTTGAGGGATCATGGCAGTCGCGTGCACATGACGGTTGTATCTTGGATCTAGCGAGAGGTAATCATTCTGTAAGATGATTATCATAAGCCTTGTCCAGTGCAGTCGGAATGTGTAACGAGGATGGTGGATTCCAAGAAGAGAATCCGTCCCCTGTCAGTATGTGACAGAGGTATCTCCTATGCACTCGGAGACACGTTCATGCTGTTTAAAGCTGTGGCCATAGTGGTTGGTCGAACAGGGAATGGTTTCCTGTGTTGATGCAATGAAGCATACGTGGTCTCGAGTATTAAGCATAGATGCCTAGTCAAGGATGGGAACCGACGCCCAATTCCATACCTTAGACTAAGGCCGGGAGACGGTAGATGGAAGGATCGTACCTGTACGGAATCGGCGCCTAAATGTTCACGCCAATTCACCTAGTCTCTAGTGCCATGGACCGTTGCTAGACGACCACCCATGGTAACGGGCCCTTGTGGGACACGGGCCCAAGTCTAGCTGAGGGTGAACCTAAAGGGTCACACACAAATCACCAAGGAGGTTGAGAGATCAACTTGGAGTCAATCTCAAAGGATAAATAAGTAATTGGATTACTTAAAGGAAAATCCATTGGATGGACGGGCCGATATTGTATCGGGCTTTCATTTAATCGATAAATTGGATTTTCGATTAAATATGGAAAGTTGAGACGTTGAGACGTTGGATCTTTTAATTGGATTAAAAGATCAACGAGAATAATTTAAATGGACATTAAATTGGATTTAATATTGGGTTCGTCATAATTGGATCACGATAAAACCCGGTCCGTTAAATTTACTCGAGAGGAGAAATAATTCCTATTTTGGAATAGGAAGAAGTTGGACTTCTTCCCTTATTTAAACATGGCCGACATGCTCCCTTGGAGAAAGCAAAATCAGCCATATTTCATGCTAGGTGGTATGTTGACTTATCTCTTTTGGAAGGAGACAAATCAACTCCAATCAAGCTCTTCCCTTTTGGTATGATTTGATCATACCATAAATTTTTGTAGGCTTGATTGAAGAATTGATGATGATTGATTGGAATGAATCTAGACATCCTTGGATGAACCTAGACACATTTAAATAATCACATTAATTATGTATATATATTAGAATATACAACACCAAGCATAAGTGATTCATTATTCATCTTTTTCTAAGAAAAAGAGAAGACAAAATCCCTCTCCTCTCTCTCAACTCTCGGCCCTCTCTCCCTCTCTTACACTTGTGTTCTTCACTTGATTTTGAATCAAGAAGAAGAACAAAGTAAGTTTAAGAGAGCACTAATTCATAGTGTTCTTCTCTTAAACCGATTACTTATTAAACCCGTTCTTTTCTAGCAAGAAGAACGTGTGTTTCTTCCGGTGTGGTGTGGATCACCTTTGGAGAATCCATACATTTGGATTTCGTGAGCATTCCGGAGAAGGAACAACGCAAGTAGCCGGGAGCATACGCTAAATAATCAAAGGTAACGGTTTATTATGCTTTGATTGATTTAATATACATCTATGCCCTATGTGTTTAAATATATGTTTCTAATATTTACACATCCTACATCGAACGCCCGGTTGAGCACCCAAGGGTACACCCCTTGGGATTCGTATTTTAAATTAGATTTGATTTAATTTACGCTATTTCCTCGCTTTCTCGCTTCCGCTCACGCTCCCGGGCGGATCCGCTTGTCCTTCACTGTCCTCGCCCCGCCCCGACCCCACCCCGACCCCGTCCCGATTTTATTATATATTTCTAATATATATTATAAATAAAAAATTGTAATATTATATATAAATCCAAATAAGTTTTCAATGTACCCAACTCTATATAAGAAATAAAAAAAATACAAATTTAGTTGATAAGAAATTTAATGATTATTTTAAATTTTAAATTGAAATATATATAGTCTATATTAAGTTATTTAAATCTAAATTGATATTATTTATTAAAAAATAAAATATTAGTTTAATGTATTCTTTGTATAATATAATTCATTGTAAATTATAAAATGATATTACTTGAAGAGAAGATTAATAATTTAGATAAACATATTATTTGTCTTATACAATTCATTTTAGATATATATTATATTATATAATGACATCAAAAAGTTTAATTAATAATTACGATATCTTAAAATTCAGCCACCCGATTCATACTAAATTTTAAAATATATAAGTATGTGTCCATTAGATCATATTAGATGGTACGATTTAAAATCACATGGTCTGATTCAACGATACACCGTCTTAAATGATTACTCTTTTGTTACGAGTACGATATCTCAACATCCGTATACCCAATAAGTCTAAAACTTTACCAAATGTATTTTTCTGTAAGTTTGATCATATATAACGGTTTGATCTGAATTTTAACGGTCTGATTAACCCATGTTGTTCAACAATATAAGATGATAGTTACATCAATGTAATACTAACATATCTAATGGTTCTTGTGAATTTTAGTACTGATGGAGTACGTTTTATTATGATGGATTTTTTATTTTTATTTATTTGTAATAATTTAGGAATGTTATGCATGAAAACATATTTTAATTTTTTGTGTTTAAGAAATGAAAAAATGAACACAATAACATATTGATAATTCGGGTCGGGTCGGGGCGGGGCGGGGTATGGGGCTGAAATTTTTTAACCGGGGCGGGTCTCGGGTCCGGGCGGACCCGTACCAGACCCGCCCCGTTGCCATCTCTATCTGGGATACGTTCAATATAAGCCTTATCCAGTGCAATGGGAATATATATTGAGGATGGTGGATTCCAAGATAGGATCCGTCACCTGTTAGTATATGACAGTCGAGTACTCCTATGCGCTCTGAGACGGTTTAAGCTCTTTAAGTCTGTGGCCACAACGATTGATCGAGTAGGGAATGGTTTTCTATGTCGATCAATAGAGCAAACGTGTCTCGAGTTATTGAGCATAGTTGTCTAGTCCAGGATGGGAATTGACGCCCAATTCCATGCCCTAGACTTAGACCGGGAGACGGATGATGGAAGGACCGCACTCATATGGTAATCGGGAGCCTAAATGTTCACGCCAACATCCACCTAGCCTCTAATGCCATGGACCGTTGCTAGATGACCACCCATGGTGATGGGCATTTTTCAATTAATGGTTAATTGGAAAATAGTTAATTAAATTAAATTTAATTGACCAATTTGTGTTGGACACAAGCCCAAGTCTAGCTGAGGGTGAACCTAAAGAGTCACACACAAATCACTATCGAATTGGTAGAATTAGTTTGGAATTAATTCTAGAAGAAGAGAATTAATTTATTTGGATTAAATTAATTCAAGGAGAAAAATATATGATTGGATCATTTATTGGGAAATCCATTTGATGGATGGTCCAAGAATTAATTAATTGAATTAGTTATTTTTTGGATTTAGAACCTATAAATTAATTGGATTAATTTATCAGGTTTGAATTAATTAATTGATTGGATCAATTAATTAGAGTTTGGATTTATATTTATTTAATTAGATTAAATAAACTTATGGGCTTCAATTGAATTGAGATTAATTGGATTAACTAATGCCCAATGGACTTTTTTTGGACTTAATTTAATAGATTAAATAAAAATCCAAGACTAGTAGTCCTAGTCCATGGAAAAATTCAATTTATAGCAAGTGAAGGAAGAATTAAAATCTTCCACATGTGAGGCACATGTGACCAGTCTTTATATGGTTTAGCGGGTGGTTTTATTTGCTATAATGGTACATAGTTATGTAGATAGTGGTGTGTGTATGTAGGTTGCTTTGGAAGTTGACAAGAGAAGTTGAATTTTGAATTCAACAACTCTACATACACAAAACCATTCACATAACTTGTATGGCCTTGGCTTGCACGAATTTTTCCATCAAAATATCTCCAAAATTCTCTGAAAAAACTCTCCTTTTTGTGTTCATACCTTTTGGAAAGGTTGAACTTAAAAATATTCCAAAAGGCACTAAACAATAGTGTCGTTTTGGAATTGTTTCTTCTTCTTTTCTCTACTTCTATCTAGCAATAGATTAGAGGATATACATTCCATAGTGTGGTGTGGACAAATTAGAGGGATTCTAATTTGGATCCTCAAGTGAACGGAAGGAGAAAGAGAAATGGAACAAAAGCTTGTACCTGTTTCACGCGTAGTAAACAAAAAGGTTTGTTTACTTCTTTTAGCCGCATGTCCAACATCTTCTCCTCTTTTATTTATGCTTTGATAAACACCAAACGCCTGGGAACTTCAAACAGAACACCCATTTGAACCCGTTTTAATTACGCCTTGAAATCACGTTTTTACGCTTCCGTTGTATTTCCGGGCCATACCCGATTCTTTCAGTGGTATCAGAGCTCGGTTCGGTGTTGTGGCTTAAGAACTTACATGTTATTATGTGTTAAGCATGAAGAACATGTTTAAATTGCTTTTGAAAAGCAGATTTATGGCTTTAAAGCATGATAATATGTGTAGAAAATATGTGTTAATTTTGCTTTTGAAATTATGGATATCCATGTATTTTTGAGAATTGAATTTTCTGTAAATGCATGTTATGTTTCAGTTTTATAACAGAAATTTAAAAAAAAAAGAAAAAAGAAAGAGTTGTGAAAAATGGTGCCGGCCGCCCGGCAGGGGCGCCTCCTGCTGCGCGTAGGCGGCCGCGCGCTGCTGCTACGCGCGCGCTCGGCCGACTGGCAGCGTTGTTTTGTGCCGTTTTTCCAGAAATTTGGATTTTCCTGATTTATGCTAGTTTTATGAAATTATCAATTTTGACATATTTTAATTTTTATTTAAATTGGATTTTTCTAAAATTATTTTATGCCTTGGATTATTTTGGAAATGGTTTCCAAACAAAAAAAAAAATAAAAAAATTATTTGTGCATTAGATGTATAGTTGATATCCATATTTTTAATTGCATTGAGAATTGGATTTTCTATAAATGCATGTTATGTTTCAGTTTTATAGCAAAAATTTAAAAAAAAAAAAAGAAAGAGTTGTGAAAAACGGTGCCGGCCACCCGGCAGGGGCGCCTCCTGCTGCGCGCAGGTGGCCGCGCGCTGCTGCTACGCGCGTGCTCGGCCGTCAAGGACGGCCGACTGGCAGCGCTGTTTTGTGCTGTTTTTCCAGAAATTTGGATTTTCCTGATTTCTGCTAGTTTTATGAAATTATTAATTTTGACATATTTTAATTTTTAGTTAAATTGGATTTTTCTAAAATTATTTTATGCCTTGGATTATTTTGGAAATGGTTTCCAAACAAAAATAAAAAAATAAAAAATTATTTGTGCATTGGATGTATAGTTGATATCCATATTTTTAATTGCATTATTAATATTATATTTTCTGCATTTATTATGTTTATGGTAAGATATTGGATATCTTGTAATAAATGCATGGGATGTATTTATTTGTTAGCATATTTATATTTGATATAAATGTGCTTTATCATTGTTGTTTATTTGATAAACAATAAGGATGATCACTGGCCCCTTTTTGGCCTATGTATGGTTTATTTATTGTTGGGTGAGGCATGCGTGCCTCTTTGTTTTTTCTTCTCTCTATCGTTTTTAGCCTTGATATAATAAGGCTTGCGTTCTCTCTTTTAATGTAGTCCCCCCAACTTGTGATTGGGGTTTCTTTTTAAGTTGTAATGAGAGTAGATTAGTTGTGAGGTTTTACTTTAATAAAGTAAGCTTCCATGGAGATGAAGGCCCAAAAGAGGTCTGTTGGACGGAGCCCATGACGTAAGGCTCAAGAAGAACAAAGAAGGGGTTACAAGGACCCATTAGAATGGTAATGGGATGTAAAAATCGTAATAGTGTAGGCTTACCCTATATTGACCATAGATCCACTGCGGGTTCAGTGGATCACTTAGGAACGAGCTTGTGATCATCCTACAGGGGCATGCTAGGTTTCTTTTGCACGTGCTTAATGTTTTAATGTTTTGATGTATGATGTGTTTGGAATGCATCTATTTACATTAAATGTTTAAAACTTGAGCATAAAAAATACTAATAATGATGAGGTCTCGGTCTTAATATATTATTAACTCTCACTTGGATGGTCCAAGTAAATATTAGGCCAAAAATAGAATTAAATCAAATGGTTTGATTATTTCAAGCCTTCCATCCATAACAATATAGAGGAAGCTACTTTCACCCATTCGTGGTCTCATGAGTCGTGGCACGTTTGGAATGGGAGAAAGTTGTACTATTGTTATGAACAAAGGAATATGCTCCTGTTTTCCTGTCTCACGAGTCGTGGGGGGCGACAGTTGAGATATGATTTGGTTGATGGGTCGGGCCTAACGCTGAGTAACATGATTCGCTTGGAGTCTTCGGGATCTTGTGAAGAAGCTCGACAAAATATCTTGGGGATCTCATTGGATGAGAATGGTATTGGATACCTCCCACAAAGCCTTTCACATGTGAATCGTAAAAGTGGGGCTTGGAGAATTGCGTTTGTGGACTCCAACCCCACTAGAAAATGCTTTCCTGAAAACCCCACTTGAGAGTGGTGGGCTTTTTGAAGAAATAATGGGAGGGGTTAATGACTAAAGACCATGTCTTAACTTGTATTCAGTATTATAATAATCTACTAAATTTCTACTTTACATTTTGAATGTAGATTTCTAAGAATCCACTCGCTGTAATTCTTGAGACTAATAAATTTTATGGAACAAACTATAATGATTGGCTGCAAAATCTGAGGATTGTCCTTGATTTCAAATACCAGGCTTACGTTCTAGATAAGCTCTTCCTTGGATCTTTCCGGAGGGGCCCTCGTCAGAAGAGCATTTGACGTTTAATGAATGGCAGTAGGACAATCGCAAGATCCGCAGCATCATACTGGCATCCATGACTAAAGAGATCCATAAACAATATGATTGGCTGGATGATGTTAGCTCGATAATGCTTCGCATGAAAGACGTTTATGCGTTACCCGACTGACATATTAGATATGCTATGACGAAGGCATTTTTCGGAGCTAAGATGACAGAAGGGTCATCTGTACACCAGCATGGAGTGATGAGTCTATCCCTAGTGGAGAAGCTCAAAGACCTCCGAGCTGATCTTAGAAAAGAGACATACATCGACGTGATCTTTCAATCTCTTCATCCCTCTTTTGACCCATTTATCGTTAACTATAACATGAATGGGCTTGAAAAAGACCTTCATGAGTTGATAAACATGTTGGTACAATACGAGGCAATGATTGAAAAAATTTGCGCCGTCTGTATTGGTGGGGGAGGCTTCGACCTCAAGAGCGAAAGGCAAAGGGGCCGGACGCTGGAGGAGGAAGAAGAGTAAGACAGAATCAGCCGCTGCAAGCGCTTAGAGCGGTCTTGTTGCCATGCTAGGCATGGGCAAAGGAAAGGGGAAGGCGGTTCTGCAGTCAAGGATTGCAAAAGATGTTTGCATATATTGCCATGATAAGGGGCATTGGAGAGGGAGTGTCCTAAACTCCTCTCCAACAAGGTACATTTGATTTGAGATTTAATATGATTACTATTCTACTTCTTGGGTATTGGATACCAGCTGTAGAGCTCATACCTGCAAATGGTTTGCAGGAAATGGGAAGGAGTAGAAGGCTAAGACAGAGATAATTCTAAAGTTAGGCAATGACTGGGTTGTTGCTGCAAAAGCTATAGGATCAATTAGGCTTAGCTAGTGATCATATTAGGATAGAGTTTATAGGTCACAATTATGTAACCTAGCATGATCAAATTATATTTTTCTATTGTTGGACAATTAAAATTATATGTTTTTGATCAATGAAAGTTTCTTTTATTTGACAAATGATGGTTATTCTTGTCTGCTAGGTTGTTTGCATAATTATTTCAATACTATCCCATAATTAGATTATGAATTCTCAAAACAAATAATAAAATGGATAATCAAGATAAACTCACAGATTTGGCATGCAAAGTTAGGTCACATTCCTCTAGATAGGATAAGGAGGTTGGTAGATTCAACGAGTCTAGAAATAGACAATTTGAGGCTGCTAGCTTGCAAGTCCTTTATGAGCAGGAAGATGGCCAAGAAGCTCTTTGTAGGACAAAGTATGCTTGCTAGTGGTTTGTTGGATTGGATCTAGTCAAACATCTGTGGGTCACTGAATACATAAGACTAGAAGAGAGTTCACAAGTCTAAAGGTCTTTGGAAGGCTCAGAGAATTAGATTTGAAGTGGAAACTAAACTGGTTGCAAAATTAACCTTCGATTGGATCGAGTGGTGTGTATTTAGTGGGAGATCTTCATGTATCTAAATGGGGTTGAAATTCTCACTTAGTGGAATTCTTCCTGAAGTGCCACAATTGAACGGTGTCTTTGATAAGGGAGGAATTAAACCTTGTTAGACATGGTTCGGTCGGTGTTTTCATTGAACTACCTTGGCCCATCTGGGCGTGTTCCTAAAACAGTAGCCAAGTTGTAAAACATGGCACTTTCTAAAGATCGTGGCCTAGATGCCATATTGGATGTGTCATGGCAAGCCTGTATCCTACAAAGTACTTGAGTATGTAGGATGGTCTTGCATACGTCAAGAGACTAGTGGGAGGCAAACTAGGTTTGCACAGGTTCATGTGTTGCCCTAAGGGAAATTGGATTCCAGAGGATAACCAGTGTGAGGAGTAGCTCCTTGAGGAATCAAGTAGAGCGACACCTCAGTACGATATAACAAACATCATTTGTAATCGAGTTTGTCCATTGACTATATTCCACTTCTCCTAGGGACGACCAGAATACATTACATACCTGAGAGGTACATGTTTCTGGGTTAGTCCGGTCAATTGGATTATAATCCAAAAGACATAAGGAGAAGCAATGTTGGACGTTGGATCGAATCAATGGCTTGGAGCTGTGTGATTCGATGTGGAATTCAAACTAGGTTTGGAACTCCATGTAACTGGAATATTCATTTTGATGAGTTCATACGGGGTATGACTCGATCAGTAATGAGCTTGAGGGTCAGTGGGAGTTTAGTTGTGTTCCTAATGTTTAAAGTGTGTAACGTCTTCTTCATTTGGAATGAATTTAAGATGTTAGGAAACACTGAAACACGAACGTTGTTCACGTAATTCTCCATGAAAGAAATTGGATTCTTATATATAGGGTTAAGTTGTCCAAGACTCAGTCAGGGTTGACTGATGAGGAAGCTTAGATGTTTGACATCCCCTACGTCATTTTTGCAATGTGTGTAACGTCTTATTCATTTTTGCAATTAAGGCTTAAATTTTTCCAACGGTTGATATGATTAATGACGGGCTATTCCTTCTGCTGGTATGAGTTTGCAAGCTCGATCATGCTGACTGTTCTTCTAGTATTGTAAAAACGATTGAGAAACTCTTGTTCTAATTGTCCCCAACTGTCAACTGAGTTGGCTTCCAAGTTGGTGTACCAATCAAATGCATTTCCTTTCAAAGATCGAACAAATTATTTGACAAGGTGATCCCCATATGTTCCAGCGTTGTTGCATGTCCACGAAATGAGCCACGTGTTGCTTATGATTGCCTTTACCATTAAATTGCTGGAACTTAGGAGGTTGATAGCCAATTGGCATCTTCAAATGCTCAATTCTTTGAGTGTATGGCTTTATGTAAGTAAAGGATGACCTTGAGGTTCCCTCGATCTTATCTCTGATGGTTCCTTCAATGTGTTTTTTGAGTGGGTCCACTGGAATCAGTCCATCAGATGAGATCTGAAGCTCTTTTACAAGCTTATCCTTCTCGGTATAATGCTGCTTTGTGGATACCTCTTCTTCATCGTGAGCCTCAATTTATTTCACCCTGATATGGCTTGTGTTAACGTCATCTGACTTGTTGATCAACTTAGAAATTTGGGCATCTTGATCTTGGATGTGCTTTGTGAGTCCTTTCATGGCTCTTGCCAGACTTGCAATTTGCTCTTCTATAGTTGTAGCATTCGTCACCATGACTGAAGCCACATTCGTTGGGAATGAGTAGTTAGACACGGAGCTAGGAGAGGACATAGGAGATTTATTTTCGCCATCTTCACTTGCATGGCTAGGTACGATGAAGTCTTTTTGAGCAGACTCAATGGGAGGAGCACCAATACTGTTGGTATTAGAACTTGAAGATTTCGATGAGGCGAGTTTGGAATTCACCGTCTTCATAGCTTTTCCTTGAGTATCCATCTAAATACTTTAAACCTTGATGAAGGGAAGATATGAGAGGTAGAGAGGTCCCACCAGGCGTGCCAAAATTTGTAAACAAATTTTCGTGTTCCTGAATTTATCGAAATAAGAAAATATTACAAATAAATTTCTTTGAATTTGATTGGATATTTGTGGGTGCGAAATCTGCACTTGAAAACCTCTGATTCTTCTATTCAAGAATGTGACCTTTGACTTCGGCAACTTCGGAGGTGAAACTCGACGTTTGATCTCCTTCGATGTTGACTTTGACTTTGAATAATGTTAGTTCGGGGGTCGTTGACTTGTTCCTGAATCAAACGCTATGAACTTGGAGATATTTAACTTGAACTTGGGATATTTCTTAGTGGATTTGAGACTTTGATCTTCCGCCAAGGAGGATTTCTGTCTTGATAACGTTAATTCGCCGGTCTTCGGACTTCTTGTCAAATCAAACGCTGACTTTGGACGATTTCTATGACGAACGCCTTGAATCTTGCTTAGAGCGCCGTGGATCTTCCTTGATTTGTGCTTGAGAGGATTTCGGGACTCCTTGAATGCCCTCTTGCTTGTGTCTTCAATTGTATGTGTGTTTTGAATGAGTTCCAAGAACCCCTTTATATAGTTGTCAAAGAGATAGTCGTAGTAAACTTAAACACTTTTTGTATTATCTCCTTATAATTTAATTTACAGAGATGAATACATTAAATATTTGACAAGATATGATTGGTCAATTTTGACATTATTTTTTTAATATTTGTATTTTCTAAAGAGATAAACATAAAAATTATTTGTCTCAATTTGATTGGAACGTGAAATTTTATTTGTCTACAACTGGTTTTCAGGCGAAGGAACAAGTAGGCAAAATCACCCTAGATACCATACTCCTTAATAGGTTGTTCTAGTTCAGAGAGATGGAGGGAGGAAGAGACCCCATCCAGGAGGATAGTGTTGGTCGCCCTCTCTCCCTCCCCTCCGACGATGAGAGGCCCCGCCTCCTCGCCAGGAGAAGAGTCGTTACTTCCTCCTCCACTCATTTGTAGTGGCATCGCCTTCGGAAGGTTCATCTCGCAGGCTGTGTAGCTCCTTCGTTCCCTTTCTTAGACTCCACCTACGAGCTACTCTGTGCTAAGGAGGGTTTGAACCCGTCCTTCCAGAGGTGGCTTTGCAGGGATCCTCGTTCGACGGACGTTCCCCAATCAATCTTACAGACTCATCCGAAGCCGCCATTTTTACAAGAAAGTGAGAAAGAAGAAAAGTTTTACTTACGAAAGCAAAGATAAAAAAAGGCAAGTAACCGGACGAAGAATTTCTCTCTCCAAATTGTGGGAGGGAAAATTAGAAAGGGGTAAGTATGAAAACGGATTCAAAGGGAAGACGAGAAGGAAAACCTCTCCTATCCGCCCCCCGAGAGCCCTCATGAGCCTGGACTCTTCACGCCATGAGGACTCCTCTGACCCGTCTCCTATAAATATAGGTTTTTAGCCCTAAAATGGGTAATGCATTCTTGAGCTCCTAATACACACTTGTCTTGTGATCCAACTCCTCCCACAATTATTTTAATTTTATCGCACACTCTAATTTACACTTTCTTAAAGTTGTTTGCTGACTTAAGCGTCAGAGTGCTAACGTATTTTTTACAGGTCCTTTTTTCTGATCTGAAGAAATCTAGGTCCATTCCACCCAGGCCCAAAGCCGTATACAAGAACGACCCTTTTTAGCTCGCATCACTATCCAAGGAACAAAGTAAATTTTTGAATAATATATCTAAGACATCGACGAATTTCAATTTTGCCTCTGCAATTTTTTCTGCTTTGGTGACTTAGATTTTGCCTCAGTTTCCTCCACAGTAATACCAGGCAAAAAAAGGAAAAAATTGTTAGCTTGAAAGTGATGGAAAATAAGTTCCCCTCCCCCTCCCCATAAAAAGAAAAAAGAAAAAAAATGCGTTAAACCATTGAAGATAAATAAAACCTAAAATAGAGAATTTGGAAGAGAAGCTACAATTTTCTTTACCCACAACAATTGTTAAACTGAAAATTGAACAAGAACACCACCTTGGTTAATCAAAAAGGTGGTCAGGTGCATTTAATGCACCTGATTGGTGGGTGGGTAAATTAGGCAAAAAAAAAAAAAAAAAAAAAGAGGGGGGGGATAAATTTGACATTGGGAGAGAGATATGAGGACTTAATTGGAAAAGCAAAATAAGGTCCAAGGGGCCATTGTGCACTCGTGATTGTAATCACAACCTCTTTGGATGATTACAATCACTACCAATTTCGCCGTTGTGTCGGGCCAGCCCATCCAATCATGGGCCGGTCGAAAACTTAGTAAACCGAGGATTGGTTGGACTATATTGGATATTTTGGGCTATACCCACGGTAAACATGGCCTAATTAGAATATTTTAAAAATTAATTATAATTATTTTTTTTTATTTTACAAAAAGTGATTTCACGTCATTTTAAAAATCACTACACTAATTTTGTTAGTTGCGTTGATGATGCCTTAAGTCAGCCACATTTACTTCGGTCTCTCACCTTCTCGGACCAACTTTTCAAAATCTATTATTGACTTGAGTTGGTGAACAATCGAGCAAGGAAACGGAGGCTATTTATGAAAAGTCTCATCTTGTGTGTTGGACGAAGTGACTCGGGTATTCACTCGATTGAAAGTCGGGTATAGTCTTTTTCGTTGGTCTAAAAATGTTTTTTGATTGGTTTTCTTCGATTTGTTTGTTCGTTTTTTTTTTAAATGTAGTTTGTCGATTTATTTATTTTATTTTTATTTATAATATTAAATATAAAAATTATTTATTATATGAACATAGACACAACGTGACACGATGGTTAATATCAATATAAATTAAAGCGGATTGAAGATAGTGAGCCAAGTTTTGTCCTAGTGATATGATGGTTTGCCTGCAGGCGTTGGGCCTACCAGCAGCGTTGCCAGGCTCTATCAAGATGTAGCATCCAACAATGCTTTTCTTTGCCCTGGGGCTATGAGGGGTTATTAGCCTATCTATCCCCTAACCCTTAACTTGTCTTTATCATTAAAAAAAAAAATCAAAACTCATTTTAACTTGTTTAAAAAGCAATTGTTCCCAACTCCTCACTTTTAAATATCTTTTCTCCACTAGTTAAAATTCCATGATTCTCACTTAGCCATGAAAAATGAAAAGGTTTGCTTCTCGTGATTTTCTCAACATTATACTATAATTCATTCCAAAACTCTTCTTACATTTATGTTTTATGTTTCTGATTTTCAATTTATGTATTTCGATTTTTGATGGATTTGTTTCTTTGTTAGTTTTTGTAATTCATTTTATTTATTAGATAAAATAAATTTTTACTTTTAGATTTTTTTATGATTTTATAGAAAGAGTATTGAAAAGAATGTGTGAATTGATTAGAAGAAAATTCTTATTAATGCCAAATTTTTATTATTGATTATTTGATTTTTTAAATTAGTTGTTTATTTTTTTTATTTGGTAAATTTTTATTCAAGTCTCAAGATTTTATCAAAATGATGAAGTAATTTTGCAAGAGTTTCAGAATATGCAGACTCACAGATTTCAACTCGCTCATCGTTGTCAAAGTAATTGTTATAAGAATTAAGGTAAATTACAACTACTTCTCCTGAGGTTTGACACAATTAAAAATACCCACTCGTTGTTTGAGAAATTATAAATAACTCTATGATTTTAATGACTGTCTAACAACTAGCTCAATTCGTTACTCCCTATTAGGTTTTCATCCATTTTTTGTAGTTAACGGACCAAAATTCCCTTGTGTACTATAAATTAAAATTTATTTATGTTTTAAATTTCTTTGAATTTTTTTTATGGATTAAGTGAATATTTTTTTTTATAATTTTTCAATTTTTTCCACCCACTTCGTCTGCTTTTTTAAATATTCTTTTTATTTTTTTCAAAAGAGAAAAAAAATTACAACAAGGGTAAAATTGATAATTTTAGACTACTATTAAAGAATTACATAATTTCATTAAACATCATAGAGGTATTTGTAATTTTTTAAATAATAAAAAATATTTATAATTATATCAAATTTTAAAAGAATTCGTTATAATTACAATTAATTGTATTTAGTTTGGCACTAGGCTAACCCGACTCCGACCCCAAAATATGGAACTAAGTATTTCGGCAGTAGCAGTAGGTACTATGGTGTCCCCACTCCCGTGCTTATTTATACAAATATTATATATATAAAAAAAAATTACATGTGTACCGTCAAAACGGTACACTTTGTAGAAATATGGTCGGTCGCCAGTCAAACTAACGACCGGCCATTATTATTATTTTTTTAAGTAAATGTCGCGCCGTCGGTTACTACCCCAAGCAGCGACCCTTGGTTGCTGCCTGGGGAAGCAACTTATGTTTTACTTTTTTTTTTTGTATAAATAAAAAACATTATAAAGTTAGTAATAATTATAAATTATAATAATGACCATCAATTTCATAAGTATGTCAAAATTTTAATTAATTTTAAATATAATCTATAATATTGCATATGTACATTGTGCCGGTGACTTTATAATTTTTTTCAAATTGTGCCAGTGACTTTGTAAGTGACCATCAATCTCATAAGTATATCGTTGTTATTGGTATCGAGTTTTTTTTTGTCACCTATCGGTTCTATTGGCTCATTTTATTTTTTAAACTACGCTTAACAACTATATTTTTTGGGGCATTATTAAATTATTATCATAATTTATAATTATTACTAATTTTATAATAATTTTTATTTTTTGGTAACATAACATAATATTATATGCCATATTTATTTAATAGAAATAATAATTTATTTAATTAAAATAATAATTTATTATTATTAATATTAATTATATATTAATTAAATATTAATTATTATTTAACATCTTAATTAATAATTGATAAAATAAATTAATAAAATATATTAAAAAAATTACTTGGACCAACCAATAATTATTGGCCCAAATTTAATAAAAAAAATTAAAAAAATAAATAAAACATAAATTGCTTTCCCAGGCAGCCACCAAGGGTCGCTGCCTGGGGTAGCGACCGACGGTCGCCAATAATAATGGCCAGTCGTCAATTGAGCTCACGATCAACCATATTTTTACAAAATATACTACTTTGACGGTACACATGTAGATTTTTTTTGATATATAATATTTGTATAAATAAGCCCCCAATCCCTTTTACAAATCCTACGCGCTAATGTTAGGCGTGAGGGGTATGCCTACGCGGGATCAAGTTTGACTTTTCCCCAAAGGAGATCATGTTTGACTTTAACTGCCGTTGAATTGTATTTTTATTCCATGCATCATAACTATCAGTAGGTGGAGTATGTTCCACGTAATTTAATATAAGAAATTAGAAAAAATCTCCATGTGAAAAAATAATTAGTAAATTATCTTATATGATCCTAAAATGAATCAAACTACCTCCCGTGTTTTCCATTGATAGGGGGTAATTTGCTTTTTTTCTCAAAATACAGGAGGGTAATTTGCTTCATTTCTCAAAATATAGAGAGGTAATTTGCTAATTATTTTTTCATAGGGGAATTTTTGTTCATTTCTTATATCATTGGGGTATAAATTGTATTTATCCATGTTCCACACCAAAATTTTTGATTTTGACTTAATCGAATCAATAGTAAAACAAATACAATACACTAGTTATATTGATCATTTTTCTTAAATTATACACCAATCAAATGATAAATATATCACATTTGTTATATGATTGGTTCAAATTTGATGATCCGACTAGAATTTTAATACAGTATTCAAACATCTTGATTACGCACTTGAGGAAAAGTAAAGATTAGTGGCGGCAGGTGAGTTCCCTCCCTGTTGTACTAGAAGAATAAATGGCAAACCATGCTGGTTTCTTTTGGTCCAAGAAAAGGAAAATGGCGAGGGAGTTGATGAAATTAGGAGGAGCCATCGACCCACAAAATATGTCTGAAAATTCTCCATCTTTGACAGTGTTTGAAGGATGGAAACCAAAAATATTATATTCACTGCTTGCTCATCAAGCAGCTACAATTTTCAGCTTGGGCCCAAAGAAAATCTGCAAACCAACATCGCCTCGCCTCCTATACATACATATATGAGGTGAAATTAACAAAAGTTTGATTCAGATTGCTCAGACTTTTGATTCCGGAGTAGAAGTTTAAAGCACTAGTTTGAAGAAATCAAGCAGAAGCAGGTGATTTTCTGCCACTCTCCCAACTTTTTTTCTGGCTTTCTGTCTTCTACTTTTGCTGTTTTTTAACTTGTTTAGTTACAAACAAATAATTTGGCGGGTTTTATCTGACAAAAATGGTTGCAGTCTTGAATTAGATTTTGTATAAGCTCTCTGTTGTGTTTTTTGTCTGTTTTAATAGCAAAAACGCGAGTACAAAGTGAATTAAGACAACGTGTAATTGTCGCTTTCTTATATAGCATAATTAGTTAATTGTTGATCTCTCCCGCTTTTCCCTTTATTATTTCAGTTCTTGTTGAGGTAGTGTTGATCAGTTGAGGATATCCAGTTTCCGAACGAAATTGTTGTCTTACCCTTACAACATTTAACTTCAGTATTCCCAGCAGTGGCAGTAGGCATTGTTTGGATTCCACAGCCAAGTTTGAGTAGATATAGATTATACAACTCGGGAGTTGAACAAGCTTGGAGGCAAAATGACGGTAGACAACGGTTTGGATGTCGATACTACAATAGGAGATGGGGCGTCGACGTCTGGAACTCGTGCCTCGGAAACAGAGGTCAAGGGATGTTCTGACGTGGATGGAAGCGAAGAGGGCTCGCGGAAGGAGAAAGCTGAGGAGAAGCAGGCCACAAACACGGTCCCGTTTTACAAATTGTTCACTTTTGCTGATTCAATGGACAAAATTTTGATGATTGTTGGCTCAATTGGTGCCATTGGGAATGGGTTGTGTATGCCGCTTATGACGATTCTTTTCGGGGAACTGATTGACTCTTTCGGGCAGAACCAAAGCAAAGATGTTGTTTCAGTTGTTTCAAAGGTAAGGAGAGTCTACAGCTCCTACTTAGCTTTATGACCAGTTTGTATGAGAGTTTATGACATTGATCAAATATTCATATTTTCAATTCAGTAACCAACTTGTTCTGTAATAAGGTGCAGACGTTTCTCTTTCACTTTCTTGACTCATCTGACATGCATTCCTCTTCAACTTAAATGTTCTTTTACTTAACTTTATTCGGTTCACGCTGTAGGTTGCTCTTAAGTTTGTGTATTTGGCTATGGGTTGTGGTGCAGCAGCATTTCTCCGTAAGTACGCGTAAACGTCCTACATGAAACTATAAATCCTACCAAATCAATTTGAATTATTTGTGCTGATTAAATGAGGAACACACTTTTGATTTGCTGTAGAGGTTGCTTGCTGGATGATCACTGGGGAAAGGCAGGCGGGACGAATTAGGAGTCTTTATTTGAGAACAATTTTGCGACAAGATGTAGCTTTTTTCGATAAGGAAACTAATACAGGAGAAGTAGTTGGAAGAATGTCTGGTGACACTGTACTGATTCAAGATGCCACGGGTGAGAAGGTATTACTCCTAATAATCCCTCCCACGAAAGAAACCAGCATTGAAATTGTCTAAGGTAAGATTACATCATTCGATCCTCATTTCGTTATTTTGGGCTTTTGTATCATCCTGCAGGTTGGAAAGTTTATGCAGCTGGTATCGACATTTGTGGGAGGATTCGTGATTGCATTTATCAAAGGATGGCTTCTTACCCTTGTCATGTTGTCATCTATTCCTCTGCTTGTGATATCTGGTGGAATCATGTCTATGGTCTTTTCCAAGATGGCGGCTCGCGGGCAAAATGCATATGCTAAAGCTGCAACTGTGGTTGAACAGACAATTGGCTCCATCAGAACGGTCTGTCACTGAGAATCTAGTACATATCTTGAGGAAAACCAAACATATACAGACTATGTCTAGCTTAGCTCTTTATATTTCCCCGTGGATTTATATTGCCTTGCCGTTTATGCAGGTTGCATCATTTACAGGGGAAAAGAAAGCTTTGACTGACTATGACAAGTCCCTCGTAAAGGCTTACCAGTCAGGCGTACATGAAGGGTGGGCCAGCGGGTTGGGGCTTGGCTCCGTTATGTTCATTGCGTTCTGCAGTTATGCTTTGGCTATTTGGTTTGGTGCAAAGATGATCTTGGAGAAGGGTTATACCGGCGGTGAAGTGATCAATGTGATTGTTGTTGTGTTAACAGGTTCCATGTGTGTGATTCTTTGAACTCTTACAACTTCAAAACATGTATGCTATCCTAGAAAGTTTTTCTATGTCATTATGGCTTATGGCTTATATCTTATGCTTATTTCATATAGGTCTCTTGGGCAGGCATCTCCTTGCATGACTGCTTTCGCTGCAGGTCAGGCTGCAGCCTTCAAGATGTTTGAAACTATCAGTAGGAAACCGGAAATAGATGCATATGATACACGGGGGAAAATATTGGAAGATATTCGTGGGGACATAGAATTCAGAGATGTCCATTTTAGCTATCCAGCTCGACCAAATGAACAAATATTCAGAGGGTTCTCTCTTTCCATCTGCAGTGGGATGACAGCAGCTTTGGTTGGACAGAGTGGGAGTGGGAAGTCAACTGTGATAAGTTTGATTGAGAGATTTTATGATCCAAAAGATGGTCAAGTCCTAATAGACGGAATCAATCTCAAGGAGCTCCAACTGAAGTGGATCAGGTCAAAAATCGGCCTTGTCAGCCAAGAACCGGTGCTTTTTACAGCAAGCATTAGGGAAAATATTGCATACGGAAAGGATGGTGCAACTGTTGAGGAAATCAGACGAGCAGCAGAACTGGCAAATGCTGCTAAATTCATTGATAAACTGCCCCAGGTTCTCTTAGTGTTGAATTTATATGCCTCTTTATGTATTGAATAACATACATTCTGCTGCATCTTGCTCTTGGTATTAAATTTTAGAAGCAATTGAGATTTAATGTCGAATTTCCTACAGGGACTTGATACAATGGTTGGTGAACATGGAACTCAACTTTCTGGAGGACAGAAACAAAGAGTTGCCACAGCTAGAGCGATTCTGAAAGACCCAATAATTTTACTTTTGGATGAGGCCACAAGTGCACTAGATGCAGAATCTGAGAGAATTGTGCAAGAGGCATTAGACAGGATTATGGTGAACAGAACGACGATCATTGTTGCACACCGCTTGAGCACAGTTAGGAATGCCAATATGATTGCAGTCATTCATCAAGGGAAGATTGTTGAACAAGGTATTCTCTAAGTACAATTCACTCAAATTTCTGCATTTCTATCGAGATAGAGAACTACACAGCGCGTTAGCATGATTGATTATAGTTTGTCTGGCTTCATTAGATCCGTTGATAATTGTTGTAGGGGAAAAATGAGAATTAACTAGTTTCAATGTGCAGGCACACATTTTGAACTGCTCCAGGATTCTGAGGGGCCATATTCTCAGCTTATACGCTTACAAGAAGAAAATAGAGACACAAAACAAGTTGACGAAAAAGAAAAATCAGATATCACCATGGATTCCGGCCAGCACTCAAGTCAAAGAATGTCATTCATGCGTTCCATCAGTCGAGGGTCATCTGGAGTAGGAAGTAGCAGTCGTCATCGATCATTGTCACTCACATTTGGTCTGCCTGTGACACTTAATGTCTCTGAATCTGCATTAGAAAATTCAGATGTGACCTCCACAAAAACAACTGGAAGACCTCCCAAAATCCCTCTTCGCCGCCTTGCCTATCTCAACAAACCTGAGGTACCGGTACTGATGGCAGGAGCCATATCTGCCATTGTCAATGGTGCAATAATGCCTGTATTTGGCATCTTAATTTCCAGTGCTATCAAAACGTTTTTTGAGACACCAAATATATTACGCAAGGATTCGAAGTTTTGGGCACTCATGTTTGTGGTCCTTGGTTGCGTGTCATTAATTGCATATCCAACAAGAACTTATCTTTTTGGTGTTGCGGGGCATAAGTTGATCAGGAGAATTAGATTAATGTGCTTCGAGAAAGTGGTTAACATGGAGGTTGGCTGGTTTGATGAGGCTGAGCACTCGAGTGGGATGATTGGAGCAAGGCTCTCGGCTGATGCTGCTACCTTTCGTGCGTTAGTTGGTGATGCACTTGGACAAATGGTTCAAGATTTAGCGTCAGCAACTGTCGGACTGGCTATTGCTTTTGCAGCTAGTTGGCAGTTGGCTCTCATCATACTTGCTATGGTACCTCTTATAGGATTGAATGGATACGTACAGATCAAGTTCATGAAAGGGTTCAGCGCGGATGCAAAGGTTTGCCTGAAACTCATTGTCTACGTTTACTATCCCAACTAAACTTCAACCAGCTTTTGAATTCAACTAAATGGATGCTGCAGGTGATGTATGAGGAAGCAAGTCAAGTGGCTAATGATGCCGTTGGGAGTATAAGAACAGTCGCTTCCTTCTGTGCCGAAGAGAAGGTCATGGAAATATACAAAACGAAGTGTGAAGGTCCTATGAGAAACGGGATTCGACAAGGATTGATTAGCGGGGTAGGCTTTGGTTTATCTTTTGCATTATTGTTTCTAGTCTACGCCACAAGCTTCTACGCAGGGGCTCGACTCGTTGAAGATGGACAAATTACGTTTTCTGATGTGTTTCGTGTAAGTAATCAGTTCACTGAGAATGGAGATGAGACTACTGGTTTGTTTATATGATAATGCTTCTCAAAATTTGAGAATTTTTGCAGGTTTTCTTTGCTCTAACTATGGCATCAATAGCTATCTCTCAATCAAGTTCGGTCGGTCCAGATTCAAGCAAAGCCAAGAGTGCGGCTGCTTCGATATTTGCCATTCTTGACAGAGAATCTAAGATCAATCCAAGTGATGAATCTGGCATGAAATTAGATAGTGTGAAGGGAGAAATCGAATTAAAACATGTGAGCTTCAGGTATCCAACTAGGCCGGATGTCCAGATTTTCCGGGACCTTTCCCTGACAATTCACCACGGCAAGGTACTGTATTTACTCAAATGATTTCTTTGGCACATGAAGAAACTGTTATATAACATCTATCTGCATCTAATATTCAGACAGTTGCTTTGGTTGGAGAGAGTGGAAGTGGGAAATCAACAGTGATCTCTTTGTTGCAAAGGTTTTATGATCCTGATTCAGGACATGTAACACTTGATGGAATTGAGATCCACAAGTTCCAACTGAAATGGCTGAGGCAGCAGATGGGACTAGTGAGCCAAGAACCGGTTCTTTTTAACGACACGATCCGTGCCAACATTGCATATGGGAAGGAAGGAAATGCAACGGAGGCCGAAATCATAGCTGCAGCAGAGCTAGCTAATGCCCACAAATTCATCAGTGGATTGCATCAGGTCGAATATAACATTTCTTCAGACTTTTCTTACATAGATAATGTTATTAATATCGCAAGAACGTTTGCAGGGTTACGACACTGTGGTAGGAGAACGAGGGGTGCAACTGTCCGGTGGACAGAAGCAACGTGTGGCCATTGCACGAGCCATTTTGAAGAGTCCGAAGATACTACTACTCGATGAGGCAACGAGCGCACTGGATGCCGAATCTGAGAGGATAGTTCAAGACGCACTTGATCGCGCAATGGTGAACCGGACTACAGTTGTTGTGGCTCATAGATTATCAACAATCAAAGCAGCAGATGTGATTGCTGTGGTGAAAAATGGAGTGATAGTTGAGAAAGGGAAGCACGAAACTCTAATCAACATCAAAGATGGCTTTTACGCATCACTACTGGCACTTAACATGACAACTACTGCATCTTAATCCAAGTGTTCTTCGGGCTCTCTTTTGCTGTCAGAACTTAGCTCATTAGATCAATTTTGAGTTCAGTTCATTTATATTTGGCTTCAGTTGTTGCAAGGTAATTCTGGCACAGGTTATTCGAATAAGGGGGTGCAACCCCTGAATCAAGCTCTTACAGCTAAACACTTGTAGTAGTTGATACGAGAAAATAAGGGGTGTATTTGGGTGGCTTGGGTGCGGCAGTATAGGTCGTGGTTCAAAGTATCGGCCGGTGATGATCCAATAATAACCCCCAATACCTTATATTATTCGAGATGCTTTGATATTGTCAATAATATTCGATGATATCGACGATATTATGAGTCCGATGCACTTTCATTGTTCATGGTGGTTATAGTGCTCTTAGAGGCACTTTCATTGTTAATGGCGGTTACAAAGGGATGATGGAAACAAAGTTGTCGATGAGAATCATGCTGATTAGCAAGTTATTGAATCATTAGTTTAAAGATTGCAAGTTGAGGTTGTGAGAAACTTCTTGGAGCATGTATTTGCAAGTTTTTAACTGTTTTGTCATTGAAGTAATAATAGATAAGGAAAACTGTATGCTGATATTTTATTATTTGAAGCGAGATGTTGACAAAGTGGTCCAAGTTGTTGGTCTTGTTGAAGAAAAGTGAGAAGAAATCTTTAGCGTAAGCTATGCATATGTACTTCTAGTTTGGGGTTTGAAATAGTGATTTCTTGACATTGAAAAACTAAAATTCAAGAACAAAAAAGGTTAAAACTATAGTAAATTTTTGAATTAAATTAAATCTTGTAACTATGAAGTATCGATAGCCGCCAACATTGCTTTTCTTTGCCCTAGGGCTATGAGGGGTTATTAGCCTATCAATCCCCTAACCCTTAACCTGTCTTATCATTAGAAATATCAAATCAAAAGCCACTTTAACTTGTTTAAAAGCAATTGTCCCCAACTCCTCGCTTTTAGATATTTTCTCTCCGCTAATTAAAATTTCATGATTCTCACTTAGCCACAATAAATAAATAAAAGACAAACAAAAAGTTTTCCTAAGTTTGGTTTCTATTTCTCTTCACATTTTTGAGATGGTGAGAAAATAAAATCAAACATAACATTACCCAAAACACTTTTACTGGGTGTTTTGGGTAGTTTTGGCACATTCTCTCATATATATATATATCCACTTATAATAAACAAATATTATTATATACATATATACATTTATAAAAGAAACATGATTTGACAATGAACAGTATTTTGTCTCCCAATATACAACATAATACATACAAAAAACATAAATATTAATATATACATATATAAAAATATATAAAAGAGACATGATTTGACAATAAACAATATTTTTTGTCTCTCAATATACAACACAATACATACAATACATTTTTTACACTATTTAAAATTAACTCCAAAATACACCCAAACATACACCCTGTTTCTAACAAACACTTATTAATCTTTATCTTCTGTATCTATCTCCACAATAAATTAAAATTTATTTTTCTGAATTTTTGTATCGATTAAATGAATAACTTTTTTATTTATAATGTTTCCATTTTTTATCCACCTCGTTTGCTTTTTTAAATACTCTTTTTTATTTTTTTCAAAAAAGAAAAAAATTACAACATGGGCAAAATTGACAATTTCTGATCACTATTCAAGAATTACATAATTTCGTCAAAAATCAGCGATGTATTCATAATTTTTCATACAAAAAAAAATTATTTATAATTATGTCAAGTTTCATAACAGCTCACTCTAAATTGTCTTAACAATTAATTGTATTTAATTTGGCACTAGGCTAACCCGACTGCGCCCCCAAAATATGGAACTAAGTATTTCGGCAGTAGCAGTAGGGACTATGGTGCCCCCATTCAATCCTGATCTTTTAGAAGTCCTACGGGCTAATGTTAGGCGTGAGAGCTGCGCCTAGGCGAGATCAAGTTTGACTTTTTACCCAGAGGAGATCATGTTTGACTTTAACTACCGATGAATTGTACAGTATTTTTATTCGATGCATCATAACTACCATTAATGTCCCACGTCTCAAAAATTATTGCTCAGAATTTTAGTCCAATCAAATTAATTATAAAATAAAATTAATTATACTAATCTTCCCTACTACTATGAGAATATACAAATTTCCCTCTCTTACTATGAAAATTACATAAACTTCCCTTTCAAATATATCCACCTTACAAATTGTCCCTTCTGTTAGTCAACTTAATGGATTTTGTTGATGTCATAAAAAAACATTAGTCTAAACTTTCTATAATACCCTAAACCTAAATAACTTTATTTTTTATGACTCAAATACCCCTTCAGGGTAATTTTTATTTTTAAAGTTAAAAAGGATGTATTCATGTAACTTATATGTATGTTGTCACGTTAATTTCTATTTTTAACAATCATCAAAGCTTGTAAATTTTATGATTGAAATTATATTATTTTATAGAAAATAAAACTTATATTTTGGGAAAAAAATACTTGAAGATATTTTGAACCACTTTAATTTTCAAGTTTATTGAATTATTTTTAGTTTTATAAATGAGGACAAACTGATCATTTAAGCACATACCATTAAATTTGACTAATACCTATTAACTAGAGGGGACAATTTACAATTTTCATACTAAGAGGGGGGAATTTGTATAATCCCATAATAGCAAGGAAGGTCAGTGTAATTAACTCTATAAAATAAGTGTTGAACATTTGTTATAATCGATCACTTTTTTTGAACTGTAAATTAATTACACTAAAAATATGTTATATTTATCGTATAATTAATTTAAATTTAATTGAGCCGAATCCCAACTAAAATTTCAATAGTATTCAAACATCTAGATTACGTACTTTAGGAAAAGTATAAGATAGTGGCGGCGGGTGAGTTCCCTTCCCTGTCGTACTAGAAGAAATAAATAGCAAGCCATGATGGTTTCTTTGGTACAAGAAAAAGAAAATGGCGAGAAAATATGTCTGAAAATTAGGAGGAGCCATCGAGCCAACAAAATATGTCCGAAAATTCTCCATCTTTGACAGTGTTTGAAGGTTTGAAACCAAAGAAATTATATTCAGTGCTTGCTCATCAAGCAGCTACAGTTTTTTTTTTTTTTTTTTTTTTTTTTTTATTTTTTAAAAAATGAATGATAAACTATTAATTATATTCAAGTTTGATTGACATTGCTCAGACTTTTGATTTCGGAGTAGAAGTTTAAAGCACTAGTTTGAAGAAATCAAGCAGAAGCAGGTGATTTTCTGCCACTATCCCAACTTTTTTTCTGGCTTTCTGTCTTCTACATTTGCTGTTTTTTAACTTGTTTAGTTACAAACAAATGATTTGGCGGGTTTTATCTGACAAAAATGGTTGCAGTCTTGAATTAGATTTTGTATAAGCTCTCTGTTGTGTTTTTTTGTCTGTTGTAATAGCAAAAACGTGAGTACAAAGTGAATTAAGACAATGTGTAATTGTCCGCTTTCTTATATAGCATAACTAGCGTGCGACCCGTGCTATGCACGGATTTAATTTAATTAAGTGAATGTCAAATGAAGAATATTTTTAAATAAATTTATTTTTTGTTTTTCAATTATGGTACATTATAGCAATTTTGTGTTATAAAAGTTATAAAATATTTACAATCATAACAGATATATACAAACGGATATCTATCAAATTGACTGATGACACCATAAATTGTATTGCATTTTTCAATACAAGGTGATTACTAATAACATAAATATCAATATGTATGTCCTAAAATATATTTATATGTTTATTTAATTTATATATATGATGAATATTAAATATATTTATTTTATATATAATGAATATCAATAGAAAATACTTATATATGTCTTATTAATATAAAACTATATATATAACATGAAAACAATTTAAGAATTTCATTATTTATGGATGACATTTAAAACTAACAACATATTTATTATAATAAAGAAATTTCACATGGGTTCGAACCTCTAACCTCTAGAAATATTTATTATAATAAAAAGAATTCGTAGGGGTTCGAACCCCTGACCTCTAGAAATATTTATTATAATAAAAAGAATTCGCAGGGGTTCAAACCCATGACCTCTTGAAATATTTATTAACACAAAAGGAATATGCAGGGGCTCAAACCCCTGACCTCTAGGAATATTTATTATAATAAAAAGAATTTGCAGGGATTCGAACACATGACATCTTGGAATATTTATTAACATGAAAAGAATTCGCAGGGTTCAAACACATGATCTGTAAGAATATTTATTAACATAAAAAGAATTCGCAAGGGTTCGAACCTATGATCTTTTGGAATATTTATTAACATAAAAAGAATTCCCAGGGGTTCGAACTCCTGACCTTTAGGAATGCTTATTATAATAAAAAGAGTTCGCAGGGGTTCGAATCTATGACCTCTAGGAATATTTATCATAATAAGAAAAATCAAAATTCTAGAAAATTAGTATTTTGGTTAAAATTGAAGGTTTTGGTCAAAGACCGCTTTTAAATATATATATATATATATATATATATATTAATAGATTAGTTATATTGTTGATCTCTCCCGCTTTTCCCTTTATTATTTCAATTGATCAGTTGATATGTCCGAACGAAACTCTAGTCTTACCGTTTCAACATTTAACTTCAGTATTCCCAGCAGTGGCAGTAGGCATTGTTTGGATTCCACGGCCAAGTTTGAGTAGATATAGATTATACAACTCGGGAGTTGAACAAGCTTGGAGTTCGAAATGACGGTTGGCAACGGTTTGGATGACAATACTACAATAAGAGATGGGGCGTCGACGTCTGGAACTAGTGCCTCAGAAACAGAGGCCAAGGGATGTTCTGTCATGGATGTAAGCGACGAGGGCTCGCGGAAGGAGAAGGCTGAGGAGAAGCAGGCCACAAACACCGTCCCGTTTTACAAATTGTTCACTTTTGCTGATTCAATGGACAAAATTTTGATGATTGTTGGCTCAATTGGTGCCATTGGGAATGGGTTGTGTATGCCGCTTATGACGATTCTTTTCGGGGAACTGGTTGACTCTTTCGGGCAGAACCAAAGCAAGGTTGTTGTTTCAGTTGTTTCAAAGGTAAGGAGAATCCACAGCTCCTACTTAGCTTTATGATCAGTTTATATGAGTGTTTATGACATTGATCAAATACTCATATTTTCGATTCAGTAACCAGCTTGTTCTGTAATAAGGTGCAGATGTTTCTCTTTTCTTGACTCATCTGACATGCATTCCTCTTCAACTTAAATGTTCTTTTACTTAACTTTATTCGGTTCACGCTGTAGGTTGCTCTTAAGTTTGTGTATTTGGCTATGGGTTGTGGTGCAGCAGCATTTCTCCGTAAGTACGCGTAAACGTCCTACATGAAACTATAAATCCTAGCAAATCAATTTGAATTATTTGTGCTGATTAAACGAGGAACACACTTTTTGATTTGCTGTAGAGGTTGCTTGCTGGATGATCACTGGGGAAAGGCAGGCGGGACGAATTAGGAGTCTTTATTTGCGAACGATTTTGCGACAAGATGTAGCTTTTTTCGATAAGGAAACTAATACAGGAGAAGTAGTTGGAAGAATGTCTGGTGACACTGTACTGATTCAAGATGCCACGGGTGAGAAGGTATTACTCCTAATAATCCCTCCCACGAAAGAAACCAGCATTGAAATTGTCTAAGGTAAGATTACATCATTCGATCCTCATTTCGTTATTTTGGGCTTTTGTATCGTCTTGCAGGTTGGAAAGTTTATGCAGCTGGTATCGACATTTGTGGGAGGATTCGTGATTGCATCTATCAAAGGATGGCTTCTTACCCTTGTCATGTTGTCATCTATTCCTCTGCTTATGATATCTGGTGGAATCATGTCTATGGCATTTTCCAAGATGGCGGCTAGCGGGCAAAATGCATATGCTAAGGCTGCAACTGTGGTTGAACAGACAATTAGCTCCATCAGAACGGTCTGTCACTGAGAATCTAGTACATACCTTGAGGAAAACCAAACATATATAGATTATCTCTAGCTTAGCTCTTTATATTTCCCCGTAGATTTATATTGGTTTGCCGTCTATGCAGGTTGCATCGTTTACAGGGGAAAAGAAAGCTGTGGCTGACTATGACAAGTCCCTCGTAAAGGCTTACCAGTCAGGTGTACATGAAGGGTGGGCAAGCGCGTTGGGGCTTGGCTCCGCTATGTTCATTGCATTTTGCAGTTATGCTTTGGCTATTTGGTTTGGTGCAAAGATGATCTTGGAGAAGGGTTATACTGGCGGTGAAGTGATCAATGTGATTGTTGCTGTGTTAACAGGTTCCATGTGAGTGATTCTTTGAACTCTTACAACTTCAAAACATGTATGCTATCATAAGTTTTTCTATGTCATTTATGGCTTATATCTTATGCTTGTTTCATATAGATCTCTTGGGCAGGCATCTCCTTGCATGACTGCGTTTGCTGCAGGTCAGGCTGCAGCCTTCAAGATGTTTGAAACTATCAGTAGGAAACCTAAAATAGATGCATACGATACACGGGGGAAGATATTGGAAGATATTCGTGGGGACATAGAATTCAGAGATGTCCATTTTAGCTATCCATCTCGACCAAATGAGCAAATATTCAGAGGCTTCTCTCTCTCTGTCTCCAATGGGATGACAACAGCTTTGGTTGGACAGAGTGGGAGTGGGAAATCAACTGTGATAAGTTTGATTGAGAGATTTTATGATCCGGAAGATGGTCAAGTCCTAATAGACGGAATCAATCTCAAGGAGCTCCAACTGAAGTGGATCAGGTCAAAAATCGGGCTTGTCAGCCAAGAACCGGTGCTTTTTACAACAAGCATTAGGGAAAATATTGCATACGGCAAGGATGGTGCAACTGTTGAGGAAATCAGACGAGCAGCAGAACTGGCAAATGCTGCTAAATTCATTGATAAGCTGCCCCAGGTTCTCTTAGTGTTGAATTTTATATGCCTCTTTATGTATTGACTAAGATACATTCTGTTGCATCTTGCTCTTGGTATTAAATTTTAGAAGCAAATGAATAAGCAATTGAGATTTAATGTCGAATTTCCTACAGGGACTTGATACAATGGTTGGTGAACATGGAACTCAGCTTTCCGGAGGACAAAAACAAAGAGTTGCCATAGCTAGAGCGATTTTGAAAGACCCAAGAATTTTACTTTTGGATGAGGCCACAAGTGCACTAGATGCAGAATCTGAGAGAATTGTGCAAGAGGCATTAGACAGGATTATGGTAAATAGAACAACGATCATTGTTGCACACCGCTTGAGCACAGTTAGGAATGCTAATATGATTGCAGTCATTCATCAAGGGAAAATTGTTGAACAAGGTATTCTCTAAGTACAATTCACTTAAATTTCTGCATTTCTATCGAGATAGAGAACTACACAGCGAGTTAGACTGATTGATTAGCATTAACTAATTTCAATGTGCAGGCACACATTTTGAACTGCTCCAGGATTCTGACGGGCCATATTCTCAGCTCATACGCTTACAAGAAGAAAATAGAGACACAAAACAAGTTGACGAAAAAGAAAAATCAGACATCACCATGGATTCCGGCCAGCACTCAAGTTAAAGAATGTCATTCATGCATTCCATTAGTCAAGGATCATCTGGAGTAGGAAGTAGCAGTCGTCATCGATCATTGTCTCTCACATTTGGTCTTCCTATGACACTTAATGTCTCTGAATCTGCATTAGAAAATTCAGATGTGGCCTCCACAAAAACAACTGCAAGACCTCAAAAAGTCCCTCTTCGTCGCCTTGCCTATCTCAACAAACCTGAGGTACCGGTACTAATGGCAGGAGCCATAACTGCCATTGCCAATGGTGCAATAATGCCTGTATTTGGCATCTTAATTTCTGGTGCTATCAAAACATTTTTTGAGACACCACATAAATTACGTAAGGATTCGAAGTTTTGGGCACTCATATTTGTGGTCTTTGGTTGCGCGTCGTTAATTGCATATCCAACAAGGACTTATCTTTTTGGTGTGGCGGGGCATAAGTTGATCAGGAGAATTAGATTAATGTGCTTCGAGAAGGTGGTTAACATGGAGGTTGGTTGGTTTGATGAGGCTGAGCACTCCAGTGGGATGATTGGGGCAAGGCTCTCGGCTGATGCTGCTACCTTTCGTGCGTTAGTTGGTGATGCACTTGGACAAATGGTTCAAGATTTAGCGTCAGCAACTGTCGGACTGGCTATTGCTTTTGCATCTAGTTGGCAGTTGGCTCTCATCATACTTGCTATGGTACCTCTTATAGGATTGAACGGATACGTACATATGAAGTTCATGAAAGGGTTCAGCGCGGATGCAAAGGTTTGCCTGAAATTCATTGTCTACGTTTGCTGTCCCAACTAAAATTCAAACAGCTTTTGAATTCAACTAAATGGATGTTGCAGGTGATGTATGAAGAAGCAAGTCAAGTGGCTAATGATGCTGTTGGGAATATAAGAACAGTCGCTTCCTTCTGTGCCGAAGAGAAGGTCATGGAAATATACAAAAATAAGTGTGAAGGTCCTATGAGAAACGGGATTCGACAAGGATTGATCAACGGGTTAGCCTTTAGTTTATCTATTGCATTACTATTTCTGGTCTACGCCACAAGCTTCTACGCAGGGGCTCGACTCGTTGAAGATGGTCAAATTACATTTTCAGATGTGTTCCGTGTAAGTAATTAGTTCACTGAGAATGCAGATGAGACTACTGGTTTGTTTATATGATAATGCTTCTCAAAAGTTGAGAATTTTTCAGGTTTTCTTTGCTCTAACTGTGGCATCAACAACTATCTCTCAATCAAGTTCGTTTACTCCAGATTCAAGCAAAGCCAACAGTGCAGCTGCTTCGATATTTGCCATTCTTGACAGAGAATCTAAGATCAATCCAAGTGATGAATCTGGCATGAGATTAGATAGTGTGAAGGGAGAAATTGAACTAAAACATGTGAGCTTCAGGTATCCAACTAGGCCGGACGTCCAGATTTTCCGGGACCTTTCCCTGACAATTCACCACGGCAAGGTACTGTATTTACTCAAATGATTTCTTTGGCACATGAAGAAACTGTTATATAACATCTATCTGCATCTAATATTCAGACAGTTGCTTTGGTTGGAGAGAGTGGAAGTGGGAAATCAACAGTGATCTCTTTGTTGCAAAGGTTTTATGATCCTGATTCAGGACATGTAACACTTGATGGAATTGAGATCCACAAGTTCCAACTGAAATGGCTGAGGCAGCAGATGGGACTAGTGAGCCAAGAACCGGTTCTTTTTAACGACACGATCCGTGCCAACATTGCATATGGGAAGGAAGGAAATGCAACGGAGGCCGAAATCATAGCTGCAGCAGAGCTAGCTAATGCCCACAGATTCATCAGTGGATTGCATCAGGTCGAATATAACATTTCTTCAGACTTTTCTTACATAGATAATGTTATTAATATTGCAAGAACGTTTGCAGGGTTACGACACTGTGGTAGGAGAACGAGGGGTGCAACTGTCCGGTGGACAGAAGCAACGTGTGGCCATTGCACGAGCCATTTTGAAGAGTCCGAAGATACTACTACTGGACGAGGCAACGAGCGCACTGGATGCCGAATCTGAGAGGATAGTTCAAGACGCACTTGATCACGCAATGGTGAACCGGACTACAGTTGTTGTGGCTCATAGGTTATCAACAATCAAAGCAGCAGATGTGATTGCTGTGGTGAAAAATGGAGTGATAGTTGAGAAAGGGAAGCACGAAACTCTAATCAACATCAAAGATGGGTTTTACGCATCACTATTGACACTTAACATGACAACTACTACATCTTAATCCAAGTGTTCTTCATGAGAAAAGTTTCTCATTAACAAGTAGGAGTTGATTGGAAGGATGATGAATGCATTTAACTTGCTATCACTATCTCTTCTTCTTCATTTTGCCATTTCTTTTATTCCCTGCTTATTTGTAGTGTAGGTAATTAAGTCTTCACGCCTTTTGCCACTCCATCTACAATAGTGGCAAGCAGGCAACTATACTTTGTACTCAAGGCCTTCCAGTCATGTTATCTGTCAAACTAAATACAAATTACAACTCAGACTTACAATCAATATAAACACAACATTCTTGATACATTGGGCTTTCAGGAAGGACATCTTTCTGTTAAATACTTGGGAGTCCCCTTCATTTCCTTCGGGCTCTCTCTGGCTGATTGTACTTGACTCCTCCAGAAGATTGACCCCAGAATAGCAGGTCAGGGACACCTCAACATGTCTTTTTCTGTCAGAACTCAGCTCATCAGATCAGTTTTGAGTTCAGTTCATTTATATTGGGCTTCAGTTATGGCAAGGTAATTCTGGCAGAGGTTATTCGAATAAGGGGGTGCATGATTCGAATCAAGGTCTTATAGCTAAACACTTGTGGCAGTTGATACAAGAAAGTAAGGGGTGTATTTAGGTGGCTTGGGTGCTGCAGTGTAGGTCATGGTTCAAAGTATCAGTCGGTGACGATTCGATAATAACCCCCGATACTTTATATCATTCGAGATGCTTTGGTATCGCCGATAATATTCGATGATATTGGCGATATTATGAGTCCGATGGTGGTTACAGTGCTCTTAGAGGCACTTTCATTATTAATGGTGGTTACAAAGGGATGATGGAAACAAAGTTGTCGATGAGAATCATGTTGATTTGCAAGTTATTGAATCTATTAGTTTAAGGATTGCAAGTTGAGGTTGTGAGAAACTTCTTAGAGCATGTATTTGCAAGTTTTCAATTATTTTGTCATTGAAGCAATAATGGATAAAGAAAATTGTATGCTGATATTTTATCATTTGAAGCGAGATGTTGACAAAGTGGTCCAAGTTGTTGGTCTTGCTGAAGAAAAGTGAGAAGAAAGCTTTAGTGTTAGTCATGCGTATGTACTTCTAGCTTGGGGGTTGAAGTAGTGATTTCTTGACATTAAAAAAGTAGAATTCAAGAACAAAAATATTGATCAAATAATAAAATCTGTAGCAAGTTTTTGGATTAAATTAAACCTTGTAACTATGAAGTATTGATAGCTCCCCTTAAACAAAATGAGTCATCAGACTTTAGTGGCATGAGGCAGTTTATCTTAGCATTTTTATTATTGATTTTAATGATGTTTGATACGATAAACTTTTGATTTGGAATATTATATGGTAATTCATCAACATTTTCAATAGCCAATCTTTTTGCCATAGGTGCTTCATCCCATAACAATAATTTCGATTGACGCAAGAGTTCTACAGCGGCACTTTGCTTGGACATAGTGCATTCACTTGATTCATTAGCATCTATTGTCTTTGAGACGTGATCCCATCTTAAAATGTTATCTAGTCGTTGATTGGCCGATAAGTAACAAATTGTTGATTCGGAAGATGAAGCTGCAAACTGATAACTGCTGGGTCAATTTCATTTAAATTAAATTCAAAAAACTTTCAAATTGCTTCTTGTGCAGATACCCATCGAGCATCTTGAAATTGTTTAATTTCATCAACCAAATTTTCATCATCATTGTGGGAGATATGAATTGCTACTTTGTCATGTCCTTTATAGATGTACTTGTATAAGTACTTCACCGCGCTAACTCCTGAACATATCTCCACATTAATATGACAATTATATCTTGACAAGAGATATGGATTGTAAGGTACTACCCATTGATTGTTTAGTTGTGCATTACGAACTTTAACTGTCAATCCATTTATTCTTCTTTTGTAGATCGGATAACCATATTTACCTTGCATTGTGCTTTCACAATATGACCGTGGATATTGATATTTGCATTTCCCATCTACCATACAAGAATTTTTTACATTCTTAGCTCCACAAGGTCCATGCATCATATGTTTTATCACTAAGTTATGCAGTTTCGGATCTGTTTCTTTATCAGGAAGTTCAGCACAAATCCTATCAAAATGATCTGGAACTGAAATTTTGTATTCAGATTTCAAAATTATCAACATATGAGCATGTGGTAGTCCTCTTTTTGGGAATTCAATCACATAAACATGTGCAGCTACTTTTCCAAATATTTCTTTTCTAAATAATTGATCCTTCAAATTCTGCAGTTTGGCTCAAAAAATTCTTGAAGTTAGATCGGGACGGTCTTGTGCATTTTGTCCATCATACAATTTTTCTTGTATCTCTTTCCATTTCGGATTACAAATCATTGTAATAAACAAATTCGGCTTTCGAAATTTTTTCACTAATGCTAGTGCATCAAGATATCTCCGCCTCATATCTCGTGGACCTCCAATAAATGATGCAGGAAGGACAATTCTTTTCCCAACTTCACTAGCTCTAGTCTCTCCTTTTAAAACACAGTCCATGATGCCTTGGTATAGCTCAACTCTCAAATTGGATTGGTTATTCCGGTAGTAGTCCAACCTTGTTGTCTCCAATTTTATATACATATCAACTGCATATTGTTGTAATAATCTTCCAGCAAAGAGCAATCTTGATTGCCTTGAATTTCTTATTTGTAGCCTATAGCCGCTATATTCTCTACAGGAGACTTTTTTATTACTTTGTTTACCAAGAGATGCAAATATCAAAAAGAGAAATAAGCAGGAATGTTTTAAAAAACTACCATTGAAATCGAATATTTATATCATTGATGAATATAATAGTTGCAATTAGATATCTAAGAAGCCATATATTATATCCTCCATTATTTTTTGTGAGGCAAATATATATAATTATATTTAGGGTAAATTACATTGACAACCCCTAAGGTTAGGCCCAATTACACAAATAACCCCTGTCATTTGCGAAATTACAGCTACACCCCCTGAGGGGTGTTAGTGTAATATTTTTCAGGGGGTATTAATGTAAGTTTTTCCTTTGAATAGGGGGTGTAATTGTAATACAATTATAACCTCGGGGGTGTAACTATAATATTACAAAAGACAAGGGGTGTTTGTGTAATTAGGCCTAACATCAGGGGGTGTCACTATAATTTACCCTTATATTTATCATTAAATATTTTTCTCATGATACAATATAATTATAATATTCAAATTATAATTATTTTACTGGTATATTTTATTCCTTTTTTTGATGGGGGAATATAATTTTCAGAGAATTAATCAATATTAAAATTAAGTCATTGATATTATGAAATTATACTTGTATTAATTCTCTATCGTTTTTCATTATTTTCAAAGGATTGCTTATGCTTATTTTCTTAGATATTTTTTGTTAATTCCAAATTGTTAAAAACATACTTAGTTAAAGTAATTGATACATATAAATGTAATGATGTTTTAGAGTTTTAAATAAATAATACATATGAAAAGAAGGCAAATTTATATTTTATAATTATATCTATCATTAATTTTTTTTTGCATGCTACAATATAATTATAATATTCAAACTATAATTATTTACACTTATACTCTATTACCTTTTTTTTATGGAGAAATTAATTTTCAGAGAATTAGTCAATATTAAAAGTAAGTCATTTATATTATGAAATTATACTTGTATTAGTTCACTATCCTTGATTATTTTCAAAGTATTCTTTATGCTTTTTTGACTGTATGTTTTTGGGTAATGTTATGCAAATTGTTAAGTACTTAGTCAAAGTTATTGATACATAAAAATGTAATGATGTTTAGAATTTTAAATAAATAAGGCATATGAAAAGACTTAATTTTAAATGGCTAAACTATTACAAATTATTAAATGAAGAATTTAATATGGTTCAATACTTTATTAGCTTATTTGTGTATGGTATTTATAACTCAAGATATTTACTTTTGAGTTGATTTGAATAGAATATTTTTTTTCAACTTCTAGCAAAGAGCAATGTTGATTGCCTTGGATTTCTTATGTATAGCTTATAGCAGCTATATTCTCTACAAGAGACTTTTTTGTTACTCTATTTACCAAGAGCTGCAAATATAAAAAAGAAAGTAAAATATTATAAAAGCAAGTCTTCGTATGTCATCTAACTATAAATAAGAATTAACAGAAAATAAAGCTTAAATAAATAATGATAAAACAATTAACATGAAAGATAAAAATGCAAACTCCAGTGCATCGAGCTTGCATTAGTGCATACTTTTCTATTCTTTAGAAAAGACATCATTTGCAGAAGAATATGTTGTTACAGCTGTAACTTCACCATGATTTCTGTTATGGATTGAAAATAATAATTGTAATAAACGATTTAGAAACTAATAAAGTAAATATCGCATAATACTTTCATATATAAAGTTAATCATGAAATGTAGTCTTTATTACAGAAATTTTACGATAACAAAGAAATATGAACAATTGAATACATGTAACCAATATCAATTTCATAAAAACTAACGTGAATTCTAATTCTGTGTTAATAATTCATAATAACCAATATTTTTATTGATTATAGCAATGTAAATCTTGGGGGAGGGGGAAAGGAAAATAAAAATGCAAAATAATTCAGATAATTTTTTTTAATACAATTGATTATGAATTTAGAAAGAAAAATTGAAAAGCATAAATATACACAAACTGCACGTATTGATTTATTCCATTAGAGATTCAACTATCACACTATTACTCAGTTGGTGTCAATTTATAGAGTATTTCTTAGTTACTTATTTTATTAAGAGATGAAACTATATATATATATATATATATGTATAATTAAAAGTAGATTGTGAGTTACCAAATATATGGGGCATGATAGGCATTTTCGAGGGAAAAGAACGTATAATTAACTAAGCATAACCTTTTATATAATAGCAATGATCAAAGTATATGTTTTCTTTAAAAAATTAAAATTACTATTACTCAAATAAAATAATTGCAGCATACTTACATTGGTAAATTAATTAAGTTGGATAAGCTAACAATGTGTCTTGCATTTCAAAAGAAGTCAGACATATATGTCCTATGTAAATGTGAAGGCGTAATACTTGAGAAAATCCAATCATTTATTTATTATTATTCAAAGTGTATTCATATAAAAAGTTATTGAATAAAAAAATGTATTGTAAGTTCAATTTTGAAAACAATTAATTTTTTACATGAATCATAAACTATACATGAATAAGAAGATATCTACAAATATTTTTTTCTATGGAAGTTAGACTGTTAATAATCATTTATTACATTACATATATCATTACATGAACACTTATTTTTAAGTCCATATATATTGTAATGAATGTATAGGATACAAAGTATATCTATTTAATTTAGCATTCAGAGTATAATTATATTCAAATTAATTGAATATAAAATACATAATCGAATTCACAAAACTCATAAGAAATATTTAAATAGTTTATAATGAGTTAAGATTTCATACTCTATATAAAAAAATTATTAGTCTCTTACGTACCTAGGGGTGCAAGATGAACAGGCATGCGAGATGGCTCGACAACAAAAGTTTTCAAATTGATCAAGTTGATATCACACAATAAATTTCATATATAAAGTTAATCATGAAACGTAATCTTTATTACAGAAATTTTACGACAACAAAAAAATATGAACACTTGAATACATGTAACCAATATCAATTATAAAAAAGTAACGTCAATTCTAATTCCGTATTAATAATTCATAATAACCAACATGTTTACTAATTACAATAATGTAAATCTTGGGGTGGAAAAAAAAGGAAAATAAAAATGAAAAATAATTCAAATACTTTTTTTAATACAATTAAGTATGAATTTAGAAAGGAAAATTCAAAAGCATAAATATACACAAACTGCACGTATTGATTTTTCCATTAAAGATTCAACTATCACACTATTACTCAGTAGGTATCAATTTATAGAGTATTTCTTAGTCACTTATTTTTTTAAGAGGTGAAATTATATATATATATGTATAATTAAAAGTAGACTGTGAGTATATATATGGGGCATGATCGGCATTTTCGAGGGAAAGAAAGTATAATTAACTAAGCACAACTTTTTATATAATAACAATAATCAAAGTATATGTTTTCTTAAAAAAATAAAAATTACGTCAAATAAAATAATTTAACGTTGCCGAAAAAACAAATTCAACCAATCAAGTCTATAGGGGAAAAATAGGGGTGGCATTAAAATTATTTGGGTATGATCTTCAACTTCATGGAGAAAAAAATAGAACAGTTAAATAAGCATAAATGATATGCTTAGGCTATAAAATTTAAAACCAAATGACATTTTAACAATTATAAGAAATATTGATGAAATAGAATAGTTTCAACAATTTATAGTTTGATTTTAAGCATAGAATTGATGTTATGTTTTTGAGTTGAGATGAGAACATACCTTCTTGTTTTTATGAACTGATATTAGTCGAGCCAGGAAAACTTTTATTTTCAAAAGAGCCACGATGAACTGGATTGTTAATTGCAAAATTATTATTTCAGAAAATGATATAAGGGAGAAAATTCCAAATTGGATTATATGCAAACCTTCTTGTTCTTCATTTCTCGGAAGACCAAGATACCTTGTACACAACTGGTGGTGAATTTTTGGATGTTCTCTTAAAAATAATAGACAATATACACAGATATTAGAATCTACATTTTGCAATTTTTAATAATAAAACATGTTCAACATTAGAAAATATATACACAAAGTATGTAAACTTATACCTCTTTCTTGTTCATAATTACTTTTATATGTTGATGTAATCGGGATACGACTAACATTAGTTGCCATACTGGGTATTTTTGGGGAGATCTTTTGAATATTTTGATGCCATCTTGTATCACCTCTTGGAAAAAGAATTGGATACTGCAATGGCTCATAACATCCATAATAATGCTTTATTCTATGCTTATGTCCTGAATGCGAATGGACTATAATGTCACGTTCAAAAGGCATATCAATATTATTTTGTTCAATCTAGATAGTTGCAACTTGATCAGTTGTCGGCGAATTATAAACACGCTGGTCTAGTTTCACATCTTTTGAGATATGCAATTCAATATCTTTCATCAAAGGATAATCCTTTAATCTTCGAAAGATTTTGGCATATGGATTAATTTCAAATACCTTTGGGAGCTTTTTCACTGTTGCTTCAGACATACTTGAATTTTCTAGAAGCCTCGTTCTCTTTTCAACCTCATTTTCAGTCTCAACAAAATATACTTGGAATGGGTTCGAACCTCTTTCATTTGGCAATAACCTAGGAAGATCATGGTAAACCATTCCTTGTGCTCGAAAAGTATAAACCCCTTGCCTAGAAGATGCAAGTTGTTTATCTAACTTCACACGTAATGAAGTGAAAGAGAATATACAATTGAAGAGCCGAATATTTTTTTCGAAATGCAACAGCTAGCGTCTTCTGATTTTGAAGTGAAGAACTCATACAATTTATCTGGTACTTCAACATGCATGAGCTTGACCTTTCCATTATCGCAACAAAAAGTAGGAGGCTCGTACTCAAACTTTACAGCACCACAATAAATGCAGTTAGGCATTTCTTTCACTTCATGTAAATCTGAGCAAGCAGTCTTATAAGATATTAAGCCTAGAAGAAATAATGGAAGAAATATTGAATAATCATTCAAAATGAAGAGCAACCAATATTTGCTAATGGGAAAATTTTCCTTTAAAGAATTTACCTTTTGATTCACATGGGATCATTTGGGCTTTTAGAAGCCAAGAAATACACGAATTATACTTATTTGTAGTTGCTTTCCTCAATTTCTTGTTGTCCTTAACTTTGTCTATGTATTCCTGTCTTTCTGTAGCAGTTAGACTGGCATATTTTCTTTTCATCCTATCAAGATTCCTCTGACGCAATACATCTAATAAAAACCATTAAGGAAGAGAGTCAAAAATTAAAATCACGATAAAAAAAAAGGACACAAAATTCAGGGGAAAAAATATCATAATACAATTTTGTAAAAAATTAACATAATCAACTTTACCTGAAGCTGACTTTGACATAGACATTTGCACTTTCACAATAATGAAATTACCTGAAATATTGGAGGTGTTTAGTTCTACTTAAAAACAAAGCCAAAGCAATCTAATATTAATGTATATATGTAACAGTGGAATTGCAGGTGCATCATCTTATTTCTCTTACGTCTCAACATCTAGAGATGGCTTCTAATTTATTCAACTAACACACAAAAAAAAAAAAAAAAAAAAAAAAATTCCTTGATCTAGCATGTCCATAATGGTTTGATGCCATACTTCCGCTTATACTGTGCTTCCATATTCTGCCTGCTTTAGATTATTTGTTGTAGTATGAATTATGTCCGAGTTCTGTCCTAAATTTGACTATCCTACATCATCTCAAGGAGGAAATTCAATGTCCATTGAGATGACCTCCTGGTTTATTATTTGATGTTGTTCTTTTTCCCTTTTGAAGTAATATCATAACGACGACGGGGATTATATTTGAAATTGTCTTACCCGATTATGTGCATTTGGAAAAATATTTTGTTCCATGTAACATTCAACGGCATTCTGATTTTTCTGTGAGAATTAATGAAGCAATACAATCGACACTACAAGAAAAAAGCTCAATAGCAACAAAAAAAAGAATTAGTGTCGAGCTAATTAGCAAGTAATATTTTCGTTGCTAATGCATTATTTAATACAAAAAATTTACATGCTAATGAATTTAGCAACGAAAATTTACTTGCTAATAAATTTAGCAACGAAATGTTTAAAATATATTTTAAGTAGTTTAGAGTATCAACAAGAATTTTACTTGTTAATTAATTCGGCGCTGATTTCAACAACAAATTTTTTTCGTTGCTATTAAACTATTTTCTTGTAGTGCGACCGAAGAAGAAGCCAACCAAAAAAAAAGACCACTATTCAATGAATGAATTCACGTAAAAATATAATATAGCCAAGTTGAGACAGTTTCTAATCACACAATAACACATACGAGAATCAACGAAGCAAAACAACCGACTCGAATAACAAGACTGAAATAAAAAACTAACTCTTCAATGGACGAAATCCCGTAGAAATGCAGTACTCGACAGTGAAATAAGAAAACAAATGAAACTACTTTAATTACCTTCTGAGGAAGAGTATAACACTCACAAGTAGCAAGCCACAACAAAAGCTTTCAAAAGCAACTGGAAGACACAATTGTTGGGGATTCTTTCAAATAGAGTGCCGCAACCACAAGACGAATACAAAAACTTGGGATGTTTCAATGGAATATATGGGAATGACAGATATTCATGAAGACCAAACTTCATGGAACATACGAAATAAAAGATATAGGAGAAAATGAAGAATGGAAGACCAAACAACATGAAACTAAAGAGTCATTTGTATAGATAAGTATTAAAATATATAAATTGACTATAGGGGCAGTTTAGGAATAGCAAAAAATAAAGAAACCAAATTCTCTATTCATACTTTTATATAGACTAGTAGCAGTTTAGGAATAACAAAAAATAAAGAAACCAAATTCTCTATTCATACTTTTATATAGACTAGTAGAAACCACGTGCGTTGCACGTAATGCTTATTACCTCGACAAAATGATTATATTATTTAAAAGTTTAATTAAGTAAAAATATAAGATATTTATAATTAATTAGAAATATTATTTTAAACTTTAATAAGTACTTTATAAAGAAAGATCTTATCCACTATGTTTAATGAATTTGAACTTTTAAAAATTATTGTAAAAGTTTCTATTCAATGAAAATTCAAAAGTTAAATAACGATATAACTAAATAAGTTGTTATGTAAACATATGGTTTGTTATTCATTTGCTTGTTCGATTTTGTTGGTAGGGGAAACCCTCTTGCTTGGTTTCATAAATTTCTTGGGTTATGAAATTATTAATCTTCTCCCCATTGCTTGGCATTTGAATTTGAATGTCATCTTACTATTTCTGTCATCTTCTCAAAATATTGTATCACGTTTTTTATTAAGATTAAGTGAGTTAATTGAGGTTTTACTTTTGATTTGCTTCTTCAATAGGGAATGTATCCCCCCCCCCCCCCCCCTTTTTCATATAAACGGTAATTTGTATTCATATTAGTAAACTGAGATATATATCAGTTTGATTTATAAACTCACATTACAGTAAACTCAAATAGACCCATATTACAATGAACTCACATGATTTGGTAGATGCTTATAGGCTCATGTCACTATAATATTTGGAGTTATGTTAGAAACTAACATTTATTTAGTAATTTTGAAATGAAAATACAAAAAATGGCCAACTTTATTAAATTAAAACTCTTTATACTTCAAGAAAGAAATTGCTAAATATATACATTTTTTATGTAAAAAAGAGAAATACATATATAAAAAAATTATTTTTTCAAACGAACTATAACACAAGTAAAATAAGAATTCACATAAAATTTGAAATATGATAAAAAAAAAAAAATAGTGATTTGAGTGGGACGTTCTGAAAATATACGTAAACTCTTTAAAAAACACATATAGTTAAGGAAGTTAAAAATTTTTAAGTTAGACATGTGAAATGCTTCTAATTATCTAAACACCAAATTTTTTGATAAATTTAAATTATATAATATGGTGATTAGAATTAATAAACTATGAATGCTAACAATATAACTTATAATTATAAGTAACTAATTATGATTATTAAGTTTCATTTTTCATAATTTTCACATATGGGTGTATTGTTAATATGAATAACAATTGATGTTTTGGATTAACAGATGGTAAATTCAACTTAATATTTCTACCAAGCAGGTGAAATTATTATTTTATTATTGTTCAAGTTATGTATAAAGAATTTCATATAATGACATTATCAATATGATTAATGTAACCTTTTCTTGTTCTTAGGAATTAAGAATAATAGGAAAAAAAAAGTAACGTAGAAACATAATGTTAGTTCTGTTATTTATTGAATATAATAATTTAATTGTATAGCATGCACATATATTTATAGGTGTGTACTGTAAAAACAACAAAAATGCACAAATAGAGAATAAAAATAAATGTTGTTCTAAAATCTACTTTATCGTACTTATGATAGGAGATATTTAGCAGAAAAAACTTTTGACATGCCAAAAACATTAATCACTGAAAAAGTAAATATTATTAATTAGAATATAACGCAAAATATGATATAAGATATAATTTTAACTAAAAGTTATCAAAAAAAAATATTAGGTACGTCAATAATATAAATTAATCTATCATTACTTACAACGAATTATATAATCAAAATAATAATTTTTACTACCATTATCCTATATCTAAAAAAATCTAATTTAAGAACTTAAGTAATTATACAAACCCAATCAAATATAAGATGAACCTTTGATGTAGGAAGTTTTAACAATATATATCAATTAAACCTTGATGAAACTATGAAAATATATGTAATATTGTTGAGAGTCTTATCAAACTTTTAATAAGTACATATTTTCTTGTTCTTCAAGAACAATTTCATATGTATAAATTTATATTCTAATATTTTTAAAATATCTTTGTCTCTCTATAAGACTTATGCTAGAATATTTCTGTTTCATGATGTCTTATCTTTTTCATCCTAATACATTTTGTATATTGTATAAATAATATTAAGGGTACATGAATTTAAATATTTAAATAGTTAAACTTGATCTTTAATAACATATTAACTTTATCTGCTATTATACGGGCAATCCAAATAATCGTGAACATGCTATCAATTTAATGTTAACTTTGATCTTTATAAGTCATATTGTTTCTAGTTAATGTCATGGAAGTGACAATATTTATGGAAATTGATTACAGTAGGTTTTAAATATTTTTAAAATAGAAAACCTTACTGATTCTATTCTTTATGTTCATAGTTGTAATTAAAATAATTCACTTCTGCTTACTTGATGACTTATAAAATTGTTTTTCACTTTATTTTGTTTTTGACCATTTGTTAAAAGTATAATTTTATGTTAACTTCTAGTTTTTATTATGTCTAAATAATTTAAAAATATTCCATTGAAGGGATAAAAAGTATGTCCTAATTGAGGAGCCTTGTGTATCTTTGTTTCACTATTGTTTGAGAAATCATATACGTATAAAAATTAAAAGTCATACGTGATGTTCTGAACTCAATACACGAACTTGAATAGATAACATAATCATGAGAGGATCACTTGCACTCAAAATCATGTCATAAAACTTCAATATTTCCTTTAGGGTAATCTTTCTAATGTGTTCAAATATATTGAAGCTTTTCGGTAGAGCTTTCTAATATATATCTTGAGGATAAAAGAACGTGCCTCTATTATTTTCATGTAATCATTTTTATTCCTATTTGATGTTCTATAGTATGTGTAATACATATATCTACCAAATAATGTTTAAAATCTTATAGAGATGTATTGATGCACTTCATTGCTTTACTATAAATTTTTCATCTCCTATTAATATTGTATTATGTGTGCATTTACTTTCTATAAAAAGTATAAAGATCTCTTTGAAAAATTTAGATTATATTCTTGTCGATAGTCAATTAAAAAATGAAGAAGATGCTCACATTTAAAATAATATAATTTCTCATTCTAATTCTTCTATAAAATGTTTTAATTTTTTTTGGACCTTATATCTTAAAAAATTATCACTACTTAAAACAAAACACGAAAAGAAAATGCAATAATCTGATAGAATCACTTATCTTATTTTCTCTAATTTTCTCCCTAAATATCATGATTCCAAAATTAAATTAGAAAAATATTTTTTATTCCAAAATTATTTACTCCATTCTGATACATTTATTTTTTTATTTAACTATCAATAATTCTACTATTTCAAGATATCATAGCTATAATTACAAATTTAAGTTTATATTAAAATAATTATATAAAATTAAATAAATATAGTACGAATAATTAAATGGGTAATAGAACTCCAAAAGAGAATAGAGAGATATTTGTAAATTTGCATAAACACCAGCTAGTTATCATTGGATAAAGTTTCACTACCACTGTGATAAAAAAAACCTGTAAGTGATAACAGGATCATTAAACTATTAATCTCTTATATAAATATTGTCACTTGATAGAATCTTTCTTCTTTTTTTTTTTTTTTGGGAGGGGGGAGTAATTAAACTCATGAACTTCTATTTAATGTAAAAAGACGAATATATTACTTTTTAAACTTTGTCCGCTTATAGCTAGAATTTAAAATTTATAATTAATTATATTTACAGAATTTCATTTTCATTACCATATTAGTTGATGATAAAATCACCATAATTTGTATAAAAATGTTGATAATATTACTTATTTTTGTTTTTAATTATTTTCAATTGAACTTCTAGATTTTGTATTGATTCTCTATGTAATATTTAATTTTCATTCTTATATTTGTAAAAAAAAAAAATCACCATTTAAATTACTCCATACTTCAAATTGGTTTTACTTTTGAAATAAGATTTTTTGTTCTTTTTCTAAAAAATTTGGGCAAGTTGAAAAAATTAATAATTAATAATTAGTTATTTTATTTTTTCTTTTAAAATTGTTTTCTTATATCAATTATCTCTAAAATACTTTTGTGATATATTCCTTGTAATATTCTTTTTTACTCAAATTTGTATTTTATTCTATTTTACTTTCTAATTTTTATCGTCACATAGAATTTTTAAATTTTATAATTAATTCTATGATGTGTATTTTTCATCCCTAGCAATATGTGGAATGATAAAATCATCAATACTTGATCAAATACATGTAGCAAGTGTATTGTGCTGGAAAATGAGACCATATATCATGATTAAGTATCAGACAATGTAATATAAAAAAAATTAAGATTTTACTCGAGACAATGTAATGTCTATAATCATCTCTTGATGTACTCTCAATTATTATTTTGCCACATTTTCAGGAGAAATGAAATCAATGAATTTACACAGGTTCTTTCAATTCTTCATTTTTTTTTTCTAGTATTTTCCTATTCTATTATTATGAGGTATTTTCTCACTCTACAAGTAAATGATTAAATCTAGTTATAAAGAAGTAAACAACAATTAATAAGAGTAAATACTACAATGTGAAAACAATAATTAACAAGAGCAAATATTGTAATGTGAAAGTAATTAATTCATATGGATTTATAAGCATGATTTTACAAAATCACCCTATGAAAAATAATATGATAAGGTTAATTTAGGCAAACCAAAAAAAGAAAGAAACATATGTAGCTATTCATATTTTTATATAGATATATATATATATATGAGTTACAAGAAAATAACTATCACAGTTCCAAAAAACTCTCAACAAACTATCTAAAATCAATTCAAATAAAATCTTATAGAATCTGATTTAACAAACTAATCATAACAAATTTGTAGCAAATATAACATTATGTTTATCAAATAAGTTCCTCAGCTTAATGAGTGTCTTCCAACACCATGAACCTGCGGACCCCTGAAAGGTCCATATTGTATGGTGCTTGAGCTTATACCATGGTTCAATGTCGCGGTATTGGTGATAATATTGGCGGGTATTGTTCCACGTTGGTCATGGCGTATTGGGATATTATCGGGGGATACGAAGTAAATGCGTTATACAATACTTAAAAAATAATAAAATTATAAAAAAAGATTAAGTATCACACATTACCATATAATATTCCAAATCAAAAGTTTATCGTATCAAACATCATTAAAATCAATAATAAAAATGCTTAAGATAAACTGCCTCATGCCACTAAAGTCTGATGACTCATTTTGTTTAAGGGGAGCTATCAATACTTCATAGTTACAAGGTTTAATTTAATCCAAAAACTTGCTACAGATTTTATTATTTGATCAATATTTTTGTTCTTGAATTCTACTTTTTTAATGTCAAGAAATCACTACTTCAACCCCCAAGCTAGAAGTACATACGCATGACTAACACTAAAGCTTTCTTCTCACTTTTCTTCAGCAAGACCAACAACTTGGACCACTTTGTCAACATCTCGCTTCAAATGATAAAATATCAGCATACAATTTTCTTTATCCATTATTGCTTCAATGACAAAATAATTGAAAACTTGCAAATACATGCTCTAAGAAGTTTCTCACAACCTCAACTTGCAATCTTTAAACTAATAGATTCAATAACTTGCAAATCAATATGATTCTCATCGACAACTTTGTTTCCATCATCCCTTTGTAACCACCATTAATAATGAAAGTGCCTCTAAGAGCACTGTAACCACCATCGGACTCATAATATCGCCAATATCATCGAATATTATCGGCGATACCAAAGCATCTCGAATGATATAAAGTATCGGGGGTTATTATCGAATCGTCACCGACTGATACTTTGAACCATGACCTACACTGCAGCACCCAAGCCACCTAAATACACCCCTTACTTTCTTGTATCAACTGCCACAAGTGTTTAGCTATAAGACCTTGATTCGAATCATGCACCCCCTTATTCGAATAACCTCTGCCAGAATTACCTTGCCATAACTGAAGCCGAATATAAATGAACTGAACTCAAAACTGATCTGATGAGCTGAGTTCTGACAGCAAAAGACATGTTGAGGTGTCCCTGACCTGCTATTCTGGGGTCAATCTTCTGGAGGAGTGGAGTACAATCAGCCAGACAGAGCCCGAAGGAAATGAAGGGGACTCCCAAGTATTTAACAGAAAGATGTCCTTCCTGAAAGCCAAATGTATCAAGAATGTTGTGTTTATATTGATTGTAAGTCTGAGTTGTAATTTGTATTTAGTTTGACAGATAACATGACTGGAAGGCCTTGAGTACAAAGTATAGTTGCCTGCTTGCCACTATTGTAGATGGAGTGGCAAAAAGCGTGAAGACTTAATTACCTACACTACAATTTGTTACAGTTTGCAGCTTCATCTTCCGAATCAACAATTTGTTACTTATCGGCCAATCAACGACTAGATAACATTTTAAGATGGGATCACGTCTCAAAGACAATAGATGCTAATGAATCAAGTGAATGCACTATGTCCAAGCAAAGTGCCGCTGTAGAACTCTTGCGTCAATTGAAATTATTGTTATGGGATGAAGCACCTATGGCAAAAAGATTGGCTATTGAAAATGTTGATGAATTACTTAAAGATGTGACAGGAAATAGTAAAGATTTCGGTGAAAATGTGGTAGTCTTTGGGGGAGATTTCAGACAAGTATTACCGGTGGTTCCCAAGGCAACCATTCATCAAACCATTTCTGCAAGTTTAGTCAAGTCATATTTATGAACCAAAATGAAAAAGATCACTTTGACAGGGAATATGCAGCCTAAAAAATGATCCAGGATTCAGTGAGTTCTTACTTGGACTTGGAAATGATGAAGAACCAATCGACACTGAAAGTAATATCAAAACTCCTGCAGAGATGATTGTTACTTATGACAATGAAGAAGACTCAACTAATCGACTTATCAGAGCTATCTTCACATCCCTGAGTAACAGAGCCCACTCAGCAGATTATATGACAGGTAGAGCAATACTTGCTGCAAAAAATGAGCACGTTGATAGACTGAATGACAAGTTGATCTCTTTGTTTCCTGGTGAAGAAAAAATATTCAATAGTTTTGATGAAGTTGTTGATGATACAAACCACTATTATGAAGAGAAATTTCTGAATTCATTAACTCCAAATGGATTACCTCCTCATAAATTGATTCTGAAGAGAAACTGCCCAATAATACTTTTGAGAAATTTGGATCCATCAAATGGCTTGTGTAATGGCACAAGAATGGTATGCAGAGAATTCAGGGATAACATAATTGATGCAGAGATTGTATTTGGCCAACATTGTGGAAAACATATCTTCATACCTAGAATTCCACTTTCACCAACTAAACATAAAGGCTATCCGAATGGTATGCAGAGAATTCAGGGATAACATAATTGATGCAGAGATTGTATTTGGCCAACATTGTGGAAAACATGTCTTCATACCTAGAATTCCACTTTCACCAGCTGAACATGAAGGCTATCCATTTCAATTTAAGCATAAACAATTCCCCATTAGACTTTGCTTTGCCATGACAATAAACAAAGCTCGAGGACAAAAATTCCAAATGTTGGGGTCTATTTACCTCAATCGGTATTCTCTCATGGTCAATTATATGTTGCTCTCTCGAGAGGAACTTCTATGTCTACAGAAAAAATGTTGATTAAGCTAGACACCAGTAATATCAGAGAAAGGATGTGGACAAAATAAATTATGTACAAGCAAGTATTGATTGCAGGTAATTATATCATTTTGATTATAATTAATAGACAGAATATTATGGAAAACAAAATCATAAATTACTTTTTTATATGATACATCTCAGATTGAAAAAGCTCAGACTAAGGGTGAAGGATAATCAAGAAGTCATACTCCGATATAAGGCAACATAGAGATATTCAATACTTCTTTTATTTATGCAAAATGGAAAATGCAAGGTCATTACTTATGATGAGAACAACTTAATTAATCTTTATATAATTGAGGGCAAAAAAAAGAAACAAAATTATAAGATTTATAGGACCACTGTCCATATCTTCACCCTCTTTAAACTCGTTTTCATTCACACAAAAGTTTTGCTTCTGCGTTCATTTCACCCATTTATAGTTCCAGAAGTAGAGAACATTTTCAATTTTTGGCTCTTAAATTGCTTTCTACTCGGTATTTGAACGTTTTGGGGCCTAAGTTCTGTGGATTGTTTTTTGAGATAATTGATGTGATGGTGCAGGGCAACTGTTGACCATGATGTGCAGTTCAAAGTTCTATTCTCTGGGATTTGCCATTTAGATTGTCACATGATCAAGAAAGACTGAGGATTCACTCAGTATCCTATTGTCCCTGAGTAAAGACTGAATCTTGGGTGTATTTTGCTAGGTGTGTTTTTACGGATGTGGCAATTGTAAAATCTGATACAATCTCTATGGTTCTAAATAGAGTTGTAGATGGGATTCTGCGTTTTTATTAAATCCCATAAAGAAGTTTAAGATTTGATTAATGTCAAAGTATGGCTGGTCCCCAGGATTACCTTTTCATTTAAAGTTGACAATTTACCTACAAATTAAAATTCTATATGATTGAACTTCAAGATAATATTGTTGGTAAGATAACACACTTAATTGTAGTTGTAATTTTCCGACGAAAATCCTAAAAAGAATGTTCTTTTTAATACTGTTAGTTTCATGTGATTGAATCTGTTCAAAGTAGTGCGAGTTTTAAGGGAAGGTGTTTGACTTATTTAAATTATGGCATCTTCAAACCTTACCTTGATTTGTGGATTATTTAGTGCACTGATTACATGGTCAGTAAGATTTCTACTACACCATTTTCAGTAATATGTAACTTAATTTGTATACACTTATATTTTTAATTCAACTCTAACTTACTAAAATTAATCAATAATTTTTATGCTTATTCTATTCAAGTCATTTCATAAAATATTATTAGTTAATTATACTATTTCCCACCAACATGAGAAATAAATAAAAAAAAAAGACATTCATACAACAAAATTACATTATAAAGAATTTTATTAATAGTTAGTTTATGAGTTAAAACATAAAAATCAAAATTAAAAAAGTATTTTTATTATTCCCTTGTTTTGCATAACTAACAAGAAACAAATCTTATTCCATTCATGAAATAAATTTAATATATAAATCAATTTAAATGTTAAATTTTAATTACAAATCTAGGTAGGTAATAAAGCGTAAAATAAAATTTTATAAATGAAACAAATATAAGAGTGGAATTAATATTATACTGAGAAAAAGAATATAAAATCTAAAATTTCAATAGAAATCAAAAGAACAAAAATATTATTCATCAATATTCTCACATGATTAATGGTTAATTTCTCATTTGAAATTTTGAGCTATTTATGAAATTTTTTTAAAATTGGTAAGATTTGTAAATTAGTCAATTTTCCTATTTGTAAACTCTCAAAATTTGTACTTAAAAGGAAATTTGAAACAATTTTGAGATCAAGAAACTAACAATTCTTCACTGAATTTTCATTTGGTCACCATCAACATGATGGTCTAATGATTAAAATTAATAATTGTAACTTTAATACACGAATTTTAATTACATTTAAATGAATTTCACTTATTTTACATAAGGCTCGTTTACTTTGGACGTAGGAATAATTGAGTGATAGGATAAATTAAAAATAAATATATAATAAAAGTAAAAATTGGAATTAAATATAGACAATTTACTTTGTTATATTATTTTATCCGGATAAAAAGCAATCTAATTTTTACTTTTCCTCACAACTCATTTTAGAATAAAAATTTACGCCATTGTCTGATTGGATCTTTCTGCTTGAGTAAGTTGTGTTATCCACTCCACACAGTAAATAACCCTGCCCCCCACCCCCCCCCCCCCCAAACAATTTTAATTTAAAGGGTAAACTACAGTGACACCCGTTGAGGTTAGACCAAAATACACAAACATCCCCTATTTTTGTTAAAATTATAGCTACACCCTCTAAGGTTGTAATTGTATTACAACTACACCCTTTATTCAAAGGCAAAACTTATACTAATATATATACCCCTGAAAAGAATTACACTAACACCCATCAGGGGTATAACTATAATTTACGCAAAAGACATGGGGTGTTTGTGTAATTGAGCCTAACATCAGGAGTGTCAATGTAATATACCCTAATTTTTAAGTATAAACAAAAATTTGTACATACAACACATTTATTTTTTATATATCACCAGACTTATGATATATTCAAAAAGATTCTCCAAAATTATTTATCCTAATACCTAATAATATAATAATTATCATGTACAAAATAATAATAAAAAAAGAGGTACACCTTGCCTATTTTTAAAAATAATATAATTTAAATATAATAACAAGTGACCTATCAATGTTTTAAATTCTTTCATAAAATTAGCAATGTGTTTTCCTTCAATCGTAACATTTTCATTACATTAGATTTTCAAATAAAATCAATATATATGAAACTATACTTCACGAGCATTTTAACCTTAGCTGATAGTCATACAAAGTAATTCTTATGAAATAATTATAGTTGTTTAAAAACATTTTTAATAATTGAGAATATGTCATATGATATTTTCTAATTTTGGACAATATAACGGGCCTTAATAGAATATATAATTTTGAAAGATTTTTTTATTTTGGTTTTTAAATATTCCAATTCAAAAAAACATAAAAAGTAACAAAGGAAATTTTTTAGACTATTTCATTTTCTTTTCATATTTTATCTTGATTAGGATAATCAAATAATATAGCATCCAGAAAATATAAAAATGATAAATGATGAAAAGAAAAGAAAGGCTTAAAACAATTAGGGATTTGTATCTAATTCTTTTCAATATACTTTTCCTTATGGTATATTTAGAACTTCATTTTATCATGTTTCATTATGAAATTACCATAGAAAAAGATATGCATAATATTCTTCTGAATTATTATATAATAGCTACAATTTTATATGACAATAAAATAGTATCATGAATGTCTAATTGATAGTGTAATAAAACTAATAACTGGACTCTCAAATATTAAATAAATTAAAATTTGATCATTACAAATTTATAGTTGAAATAATTATTTTTATATCATCTAAAGTAAAATTTTTAATAGATATTATTCCACTTCAAATTAATTCATAAATAGTTTAATCAATTTACAAATTTGTTGTAGAATCTCTATCAAATGTGAGAAAGAGATATGATTAAACTTGTTTAGTATAAAAGGCAGTCAACGATCTTAGGGTGGAGTCCGAACCAATTTCATAGCAAGAACAATTTCAGAAAAAATGAAATGCAAGAGTCAAGCTCATTTTGCCCTTTACTCTGACATTACATAATTAATAAACACTAATGATATCATTAAAAATATGCACCTCTAAAAAACTCTTGCAATTTACATACATTCTCTTTTACATGAAAGAAGACAAACAAATACTAATTACATATTGCATATATTTAAACAAACCAAAAACAATTTTTACCCCATATACATTCCAATGAATTTATAGAAGCCAATAAATCATTTTTAATTCAATATGCAAAGTATCTCCACAATCATATTAAGAACAATTATTTTATATACATGAATAACTAATTAAACATTAATCAAATGATATCAACATACATTTCATTTGACATGAACGTCAAACACATTGGATACATTGATTACATACGTATACACACATTTTATTTTTCCTGCATGTACATTGAAATGAATTTATATTATCCAACTCATCTAATTCAACATTCAAAGAATAGTCACATCCGTATAACTTAGAATTCCAAATACATAATTCGGTACATAAAACTTAAAAATAACAGTTAATTATATCATAAAGAGTTAACATTTTACAATCTATATAAAGAAATCACTAGAGTGTTACCCCACACATTACACATAATTACAATTCCCCGCACATATATTACATACACATACCAATCTAAACATCGCTATGTCAAAAGATTTATCACTTCAAATCAATTCATTGGAGATCAATCAGAGATCATTCTCAGTATGTCTGAAAATACTATGCCTTGAAATCGATACAGCTTGTGGCCAGAACTTTTCTTCTAAATTACGAAAGATGATAATGGCTGATGAGGAAGTAAGTTTATCAACTATTCATTTTTCCGCCATATGTTTATTAGAAACTAAACTTTTCTTTCGCACAGGGTACAAGAATTGGAGTACTATTTTTCAATGATGAGGTCAATCTCTTCGCGGGAAAATTTGAACTTCACAAAACATATTTAATATCCAACGGTGAAGTAAAGAAGGTTAATCCAATGTTCCTAAATGCACATCTGGAAATAGAATTGGTCCTCAAAAGGTACACTATTGTAAAAGATGCATCCGCACCAATTGATGATAATATCAACTTCAATTTTGTCGACTTCGATGAAATTGATACTGAAGTTCATTCCACCATGGGAGTGGGTAAGTTTCTACACAATTTACACAATATTAGCATAAACTATGCATTATATAAATTAACAATTTCAAATTACATTATGCATATATCTATGGAATTGTGTTAAAAGTAAAAGAATCTAGAACAACAACCACCTCAAAGGGGGCACAAAAACATGTCAGAGAAATAACGATCATAAACAAACAGTAAGACCTCAATTATACTACCAACTTCACAACCTTTATCTATATGTAAATATAAATTTCTCTTTGTTTAAATTGATACAAGTATCGACCGATGGTAATCTGTCTTTGTGAAGATATGGCAAAGAATTAAGAACTGCAATTGCAACAAATCGCCCATCAAAATCCAATCATTGCCATTGCGAAGGTGAAAACAACAAAGTACTTAAGTAAGAGTTATAAAACTACATTAAATAAATATCATATATACAAGAACAAACCATTATTTTATGATACTACTAATCTTCACACTTTCTTTAGGTGAATTGAAATTGCAGACCACAACAGCATCAATTCTACAAATAGATCCTCCTACTGAAGAAATCCAAAACATACGAAAATGGTACACAGCTAAACACAAATCATACTCTAAATTAGTTTCATCCCAAATAAGGAAAAAAAGAAAACATTCTTTATGTGGTGTAGATTGCAGAAATACAATGACCCTGTGAAATGCGTGAGAGGTTGATGATACAAAGAATGATAGATGCCAAAAAAATGACATTCAAAGAAATTATACACGATAGAAATTCTCCCAGTCAGGTACTTCGACAATTCGATAACTTAAATAGTTTAAATTTACGTTACTATTTTATAGAAACACAAATACAAAATTAAAGTCTTCGTGGCAGGAGGCATATTATTGTTTCAATGCAACAGTCGAAAAAGTGAAAAATAAATCATCAATATGGTATGGTTCCTGCAAAAAATGTGATGCATCTGTCTTCAAAAGTCGCGAGGGAGTCAGCTGCGAAAAATGCAATGAGGATGACATACAGACGACACCCAAGTACAAATACAAACATTAATTCCAATAAACAATGACACTCTACTAGATATACATAAATATAAACATTATATAATCTTAAACTATTTGCAGATATAGAATATTATTAAATATCACCCAAGAAGCAGATAGTGCACTGATAACAATTTTTGAGGAAGCAACAACCATATACGTTGAATGCCCTGCAGACAAATATCTCACATCAATTGAACAGGTAAACTTACTATATGACTTCATCTTATTAAAGGCATTACTATCAATGCAGCAATTTCGAACAACTATTTTATATGAAGCACTTTAGAATTCAACTAAGGAAACGCTAATATAATATATTATATATTACATGGAGAAAATCAATCCAAATATTTCAGAGGCCTCAGCCTTCAAACTTCCACAGAGTATCTCTTCCTCATTGCACTCAACAAAAAGGCAGAAGTCATCAATGGTAGACTCAACGACGTAGCAGAGGCAATACAAAAAAAGAAAGAACAACCAAAAAATAAGAGAACAAAGAAGACATCAGCTACAACAATATTGGATGTAGGAGAAAAAACAAAACATAATCGTAACAAAAGCAAGAAATCAAGTCAAATTGAGGATACAAATGCCAACACATCCACTGAAGAAAGACAGAACAAAAAACGAGGTCGGCCCAACAAGGAAAAACACAAGACCTCCAAATACAAATATCAAGTGATGAGGACGAAACTCTTAACAATTGGAAAACGAAGTATGCAACAAATCCATGAAGGCAAGTAACAAGAAAACATTACAAGGAGTTAACATCAGAAAAGAAAAAACCGAATGAACATTACAATCTATTTATGTTACATTGTTCCTTAAATTCAATATGCTTATTTTGTTTAGCTCCCTTTTTAAATTTCAGTGGAGAATATTATTTTAATACAAACATACAAAACACGTGCAACGCACGTTACCTTTACTAGTCACTATAAATAGGCCACTAGTGAAATAGAAAACAATCATCTTCTTTTCCCAAGAGTTTGAGTATTATAACATTCTCTTTTTTGCCAACAAAGTGGTATTAGAGCCCTTTTCTTAAGAGACCTGTGTGAGTGAAACCAGTGAGGAACCAATCACCAAAAAACTGAACACCTAGCATTCATCAATGGCAGGCAGTAATTTCTTGTTTGCTCCTCCAGTTTTCACAGGAGAAAATTATCATGCATTGGCTGTGAAAATGGAGTCTTATTTAAAAGCACGTGGACTATGGGAGTTTGTGGAAACAGATGCAATTTCACCACTTCTCGAGGATCCAATGATTGATCAAATAAGAGATTATATGGAGGACAGAAAGAAGATGCATAAGGCCAAGACATGTATTCACTCAACAGTATTAGAAAATATGTTTACAAAGATCATGACCTGTGAAATTGCAAAATAGGCATGGGATCGTTTGAAACAAGAGTTTCAAGGAAATGTCAGGACAAAATGAATGCAAGTTTTGTACCTGAAGGGAATTTGAGATGCAAAAGATGAACGAGACAGAGCCACTAAAGAACTACATAGACATGTTGTTGAAAATAGTCAACAAAATCAGGCTATTGGGAGAAGATCTTCCTGATAGTCGGGTTGTTGAAAAATTATTGGTGACTTTACCAGAGAGATTTGAATCCAAAATCTCTTCCCTTGAAGAATCTAGAGATTTGTCAACAATATCTCTAGTAGAACTTTTCCATGCATTGCAAGCACTAGAGCAAAGGAGGGCTTACCAAAATGAAAGAGCCGTTGGGGGAGCATTCAAGGCATATGAGAAGACTAAGAAATAACAGTGGAAAAAGAATAAGGGGAAGGAAGGTCAAAACAGTGGCAACAAAGAAAGTTTTCCTCCATGTAAACACTGTAAGAAAACTTCACATTTAGAAAAATATTGGTTGTATAGTCCCGATATCCAATGCAGGTCCTGTAGTCAAATGGGTCATATGGAGAAGGTGTGCAAAAACAAGCAACATGCTTAAGTAGTGGAACAAGAGCAGGAGGAGGAGCAACTGTTTGTTACAACCTGTTTTTCAAGCCACACTCCAAGCAAAGTTTGGCTAATTGATAGTGGATGCACTAACCACATGACCTTTAATGGATCGTTTCAGAGATCTGGACAAGTCAGTAATGTCAAAAGTCAGAATTGGCAAAAGACAGTTTATTGAGGTTGAAGGTAATGGTACCATTGCAATTGAAAGCCCAACAAGTATAAAATTAATCACTGATGTGATGTTTGTTCCCAACATTAATCAAAACTTGTTGAGCGTAGGACAATTAGTTGAAAAGGGTTATTCTGTTAACTTTAAAGAACACATGTGTGTTATTACTGACTTGTCTGGTGCTGAATTATTTTCTATAAAAATGAAGAACAAGAGCTTTTGCCTTGATTGGGATAAGGTAGAGTTCAATGCATATCCATGTATCGTGAATCAAGATGAACTATGGCACAAAAGGATGCCTTTCACGCAAGGAGCTACTGTTGTGCGTGAGATATATCAATTAGGGCAGCAGGTCAAACTACCATTTTCAATTGTAAAAACATGGGAAGCAACTGAGAAACTTCAACTCATTCAAATTGATATTTATAGAGATGCAGGTATTGGATATCAATTTACTAGAACCTACATCTCTCAGCAAAATGGGGCCAGTAAGAGGAAGAAGAGAACAATTATGGATATGGCTCAATGTCCATCATTTGAAAAGAATGTGCAAAATATGTTTTGGGCAGATGCTGTTAATACAGTTGTATTTCTGCTAAACGGGTTACTGACTAAGATTTTGAAAGAAAAAACACCTTTTGAGGGCAGCACGTCAAATAAAAAATATTTGTTGGTTTATGTTATACACATGGTCCAAATAAAAAATGAGGGAAGCTATATCCTAAAGCAGAATATGGACTCTTACTCAATGCTCATGGTGTTGTGAACAAATACAAAGCGAAGTTAGTCGTGAAGGGATATGCTCAATTATATGGTGCAGACTTTTCCAGAGACGTTTGCACATATCGCAAGTACAAAATGTCCAACTAGCAGATATTCTGACAAAAGGACTGCCAAAGTCAAAATTTGAAGCATTGAGAGAGAAAATTGGAGTTTGCAGCAAAAATACCAAGGAGGAGTGAAAACATAATGCTATATTTGCTACAAATTTGTTATGATTAGTTTGTTAAATCAAATTTTATAGGATTTTATTTGAATTGATTTTAGATAGTTTGTTAAGAGTTTTTTGGAACTGTGATAGTTATCTTCTTGTAACTCATCACTATAAATAGGCCACTAGTGAAATAAAAAACCATCATCTTCTTTTCCTAAGAACTTGAGTATTATAGCATTCTTTTTTTTTGCCAACATATGTTTTGCTAGAGTTGAGTATAACGTGGGTAATGGGCACAGATTCATGTTATGTCTTGATCCATGGCACGGTGATGGACCTTTAATTCATAAGTACCCTCGTGGTTCTTCTCTTATTGGTTTGACGGAGGACACCATGCTTAGTGCAGTTATTCATGAAGGTGACAGGAATTGACCTTCATCTACTACCTTCGAAATCAGTGAGATTATGGCCAAATTGTCGGTCATCCATGCAAGGGCTAATGATGTCATTATCTGAAGAAATTCTTCAAGAAAATTTATTGTTGCTGATGCCACCTTGTTTGGTGGTGGTTTCAAAATAGCCAGGCACAACTTTATTCTCTAGCTTGCAATCCTTGAGCTCCTATCAACACTATATAAGGATTGGTATGGGCAGACTAATGTGAATTGTGTGTTGTGTGTGAAAGAGAGCGGATCGGCCCGGGAATGCGGTGGAAGCGTGGAAAATCGAAATTTTAAAGCATAACAAGAAATAAGGCTGGATCAAAGGCGTGTACCCTAGATTTTTTCCAGACGTTCGGTGTATATAAAAACAAGGCATATGAATAAGAAAGAAAAACGAGAACATAATATTAAGTACTGATTACCTTTCTCGTTTCTCCTTCAATGGACAAACGACAGTAAATCTCCTTCTCCGACAATTGTTCACTTGAAGTTTCAATGTAGAAGCTCTCTAAAGTGGTCCACACCACACCGGAATGTAGATATCTCCCTCGTGCTAGCAAGGATAGAAATTGAGGGAAGAGGGACAAAATTACACAATAAATTTGTGTCTTTTGATCTCCTTTGTTCTTGACTTGGTTCTAAACCAAGAACAACACAAAGAGAGGAGAGGGAAGAAGTTTTTCGGCTGCTGATTTATTAGGGGGAGAGAGAGAGAGAGAGGGGGGGGGGGATTTTCACTCTTGGTAAAGGAAAAAAAAAAAAAAAAGACACTAGGGTAAGAGTTAGGAAGAGATAAATGTAGCGGTTGAGATATGGAAAGAAGATTTAGTCTTCTAACTTCTACATACATCTCCCACTTCCCTAAAACTCCCCACAACTTTACCTTAATCCCTATAGCTGATTTCAGCCTTTACAACTTAGAAAAATTCAGCCTTTTGACGTAAAAAAGGTCAACATGGGCTAGGGCTTCTTGCATTTGGATCGGGCTCGGATTTATTTGTCCAACAAATTAAATTGAGCCCATATACTAATTCTGTTGGATTTATTATTTAATCTAATTAAATAGAATACCCAACAAAATTACCAAATTGAATATTTAATCCAATCAAGTATTCACAAGCCCAAATGCACTTAATTAATTAAATAAATTCAATCCACTTAATTAATTAAGACCAAGCTAATATAACTAGTCCAACTAATTATTTCGGGTCCAAATCTAATTTATGAATCCAATCCACTAATTAGACAAACTCATATCCTAATTAAATTAATGAATTTAATCCACTAATTAATTAATCCAAGCCCCTTTTAAATTAGTCCTACAATTTAAAAGGTTAAACGCAAAATTCAATTAGTCCAACCAACTGAATTATGGGCCATCCAACCAATGGATCCAATCAAATTAATTCACCTCTTTCAGAATTAATTCCATCAGTCCAGTGATTTGTGTGTGACTCTTCAGGTTCACCCTCAACTGGACATGGACTCATGTCCAACACAATTAATTAAATTAAATTAAATTAATTATTTTTTATTAACCATTTGACCAGAATAGCCCGTTACCATGGGTGACCCTCTAGCAAGATACCATGATACTAGAGACGCGGTGAATAGTGGTGTGAACATTTAGGCTCCGAGTTTCATACGAGTACGGTCCTACTGTCAACCGTCTCGGGGCCTTAGTCTATGACATGGAATTGAGCGTCGGTTCCCATTCTTGGCTAGGCGTCTATGTTTCATACTCGAGACACGTTTGCTCTATTGATTGACGCGGGAAATCCGTTCCCACTAAATCAATCGCTACGGCCGTAGATGTTCAAAGTATAAACTATCTCAGAGCGCATAGGAGATCTTGCTGTCACAATACTGATAGGGGACAAATTCTTTCTTGGACTCAACCGTCTTAGCTACATACTCCGAATGCACTGGATAGGCTTATGATGACCATATCTCTCGACTTGGAACATTTCAGACCGACCCTCAGGAGTTGGTTTCATGCTGCCAACTTATGTGCATCTCAACTCCACGAGTTTAACTATTCGATATGTGAGTATTTGTTGTGACATTGAAACGTTGTTCAATGTGAGTAGTAAGCACAACAAACACATTTAGCCAACGATGAATACTTACTATATTTATCAGTATGATATTACTTTGATAAAAATCGACGAATAGTTCCTAGAGTAGCCAATCTAATTGACTTTTTAGTCACTTGTTCAAACAGTGTGATCAAGGTACCTGAAGTTCACCACCATTTGTTCTTTGACTGTACATATTCGAGGAGATGTTTATCCATTGTTGGGAGGAGAACCAGGTTGACATGGCCATACTTGGATTGGCAGACCGGCCTCTTATGGGTTAGCAGGAGATGGAGAAATAAACACTTGTTGGATGTTGCCTTCACAACATTGCTTGCGTAAATGGTATATCATATATAGAGTGAGAGAAACAACAAACGGTTTAAGGGTGCCTTTATGCATGCAGAGGTGTGTCTTTGCAAATTATGGAACAGGACCAGCTCCGGATTATGAGTGAAGAACTTCGGCCTAGCTTACAATCCTTTGTATTGAATAGATTATGCCAGATAATTTGGGATGCTTAGGACCTGTCTGTTTTTTGTTTCGTCATGTTATACTTATAGGTCGAATAAATTTTTTCTGATTAAATTATCTTCATAAAAGTGGAGATGAATCTCCTCTTGTTTAGCATGTGAAGATGTATAGAGTGAAGAAAAACCTTCTTACATGCATTAAAAGTGCGAAGATGTATAAAAATAGTTTGGCTACAAAAAATTGTTTAACCCATAATAAATTAATCGGGGATAAATTTAAATTTTTAGCTCAATTTTTTTTGTTGATATTAACAAAACTTGTGAATTTTGACTATTCAATGAATCTTAGCGTCGAGTTGCTAGATGTAATTTTCCAACCACAAAGAGTCTAGAAATAATTACACCAAACCGACGAAAAGAAACTGTAATTATCCCTTTAGCAAAAAAATGAGTACAAAAACATTTAGGGTATGTTTACTAAGCTGCACTAAACTGGATAAATGGACTTATCCAGTCTAGTGGCTTGTTTACTTGATTTTTGTAGGGCCTAGTACAAGAGAGCAGGGCCCGACATTATGCTACACTAAAAACCCGATTGACATCCACCTTCCCTCTCTTGGATTCAAATCTCGATTTTGAGTCCAAGTTGACAATATACCATTGTGCCCCCACCTTTCCGCATCTTATGTCCATAATGCCCCTAGAATTCGAATAATTTGCATACAAATCTTCCCCCCACATTAATTGCACTGACAAGCTTGTCTCCTACCTTAATGTTTGTTTCCATTTACCACTCTTCCCCATCACCATTTTCATCTGAAGGTAAGAATTCCCTTCTTGCTCATAGATTTCTGTTTTTCCAAAAATTAGTAAAAAAAACTGAGAAAAGTAAAACTCCACCATAACGCCATTTACATCTAATCTTAATATGATATTTGTTATGGATTATGACCTGAAATCACAGAACCTATTAAACCAAACTAGAGAAAAAGAGATCGCGGTAAACAAAAAAGATTTTCGAAGAGGAAAACAAAATTAGCATGGCCTAAATGACATGGAGACGAGTGGAGGAAAACCTCTCTTGTGGCTTCGGAGAATAGTGCAGGAAAGAAAATCATATCAGAGCAAGATGCTGAAATTTGGGATTCATATCTTGGAGGAGGGTGGTTTGTGGGGTAGGGAAGGGGAGCTACAATATGGGTATGTGACATGATATTTTATCCTTATATGGGGTAAAATTGACAAATCACCATATAATCCTACAAACTAACTAGGCTAGTAAACAAGTAACTTACATGGAAACAATTTATTCCTAGGATTTCTGTCCAAAAAGTAAACAGCCTATACTAATCAAGATGCCAACTTATGCAGCTCCAAATCCAAAATTAACAGCCTATACTAATCAAGATGCCAACTTATGCAGCTCCAAATCCAAAATTAATCCAAGGCGCCCTCAATCCTATTCAGCTAAGTAAATACGCCCTTAGGATTGAAGTAAAGTCTTTTACTAACGGAAATGTAAAAGTTGCAAAGATCACCGCCGAACCATCACTCCTTGCATCATCCTATGGTTTGTTGTTGGCTCCTCCTTGCGTAATCCACACAAAATTGAGCTGTGATTGCCCCTTAAGTTGTCTTCCCAGAAATTAGTTCCCATCCAAGTCAAAGGTCAGAGGTCATATTCACATTTATTGCCACCTGGACTACCTAAAACCCGCACAGAAATAGCATGGAATGTAACTCTTTTATTACTGTGCTCGTCCTTCAGCATTGTGCATAATGGCATGAAAACATGAATGAGAAGCATCAGGTATGAAGTTCTAAGTACAACAGGACAAATTGGCAGAATAAGTACATGAGATGATAGAATGGCATCCCCTTAGCTAGCACACGCTGAGAGGAGAAAACAGAGTCCCATCAATTTACTGGCACGACGAAGGAGATGTAGATCCAACAAGCATGATAGATGCAACTCATAAGCCTCAAGCATAGGGGACATCTACCCGTAAAACGATGTAACAAGTCTCTCAGCTTGGCTCTGGTGGTAATACTTTCAGATTCCGCATCCACTCACAAAAGCTAGGTTCATCGAAGTGAATAAAACTACTTTTCAGCTTCGTTCGCTGTTCTGCAGTCAAAGTTCGAAGCTGAGGAAATCTTGCCTCCTGCAGACAGACAATATATGATGATGATTTTTTTGCTGTGGGTGCAACAGATTTTCAAATCCTAAAATTAACATCTAGGAAATAGCAAAGCGCACCAAAGTACAGAAAAACCAAGAAGCAAGACAAGGTAAATTGCAAACATACCTGTTCATAAGGGGGATCTTTATGTGCAGGAATCAAGCGAGAGACAAAATATCGAGCCTGGGAGCTCCCCTCCTGCCACAAACCAGAAGCACTCAGAATTATATCTCAAACTAAATATCGAGTTTCATGGCAAGAATTGTTTGCATTTTCCAGGAAACAGACTTGCTACCTTAAATGCAAGAATCCTAGGAGCTGGAAACCGCAACTCAGTGAGCTCTTCAGCCAATGTCCTACAAGCTGCCAAAGCTGCTGCACTCTTTCCTTCCTGTGCGGCAAGTTCAGCACCCTGAATAACATAAAAAAACAAAATGGGAAAGGATTATACAAAAGATGCTAATAGATACAAATGATCTAAGCACTAAACAATCTCCTTGGATAGGAAAAGATCAATCTTGTATTTGCTCCACTTCTCCTGCCTCATCCATCCTCTCCTCTTCTCCAGTCAAGGACAGAAAAAAATGTCCGACACCAAAATGGCAACACAAAAAAGATTAATTAAACCTACTCTGCAATATCCAAGTTTCATTTTACTTGATCATAACCGCAGTAATTAATAATTGATGTGGCACTAATTTCCCAAAAGCAACACCAAGTCCCATTAAGTTATTCCCAAAAGTCATGCTGGATGTAGAGGAAGCTCATACTTAGTCCTACCATGTGACCCTCACTTTTCACCTCTTTTAAGAAACTTTGCAAATAAATAAGAGATGCATCTGAAACATTAAAACGATTAAAGTACTCGTCATATTACCATTTAGGTGGGCCAAAATATTTCAATGGCTCATGCATGCTTTAGGTTCTTTAATGCAAAAGGACTCATTAGCTATGTCAACATATGCTCACAGACGTCAAACAAAGATCCTTTGGGTGACATTCCTGCACCGCCCTAATTAGGCCACTTACAGGTTTTGCAACAAAATAAGAGAAATAAAAGATTTGATCATCATTAAAAATTTCTCTATGTATGATCATTAAAGTTGAGTTTCAAATGAACGACCCAGAAACCAAAGAAAGCAATGTTCCTCCACTGTTACAAAGAAAAAGAATCACATCTGCGAAGCCTCAACATTTCCCATGCTTCAATAAATGAAATCACCAAGATTTCCTAGTTGGTTAAGCGCATGAAGATAAGTTTATCCACTTCTGCATCCAATTTTGCTCCATAACAATGAAATGTATCAATATGATGGAAGTAGGAAGAAAATATTGTTATAATTGAGCCAGGAAAAGAAAACAAAGAAAAAACATGAAACTCTGTTTGTCTGGGAGGAGGATTAATTTTTTAATCATAAATAACTTTAAGTGGTGAGGTGAGGTTCGTGAAGATTAGATTGATTTCAAATAGTTTACGTACATCGCAACAATTTCTCTTATTATGCAATACTCTTGCAATGCTCTATGACCTCAGAAGCTATGCTGTTCTGTGATCTTTCCTGGGCAATCAGGTAATGCAGTATCCTCTATGGCATCTCTTTCTTTCTTTAACCCATCCTCTTGATATAGGTCAAGCCCTTAAGCATTTGTAATATCATTTTAATCACAGGTATTAAAAATAATGGAAGTATTACCAAGATGTACTGCAAGATAATTTTAAAGGTGCGCAACCAGTCCAGTATTCCGAAAGAAAAATTCACAAAAAAGGATTAACACAACAGCATGACAAAATAGCCTGTTAATATGTCCATTTGCCAGGTTTACAGTGAGGGTGAATTCAGACATGGTTATCAACATAAGTGAAGTTGTCTCAATGCTAACAAAGTAAAAGTTCACTGCCAAGAGAATTTACTAGCACCCCACCATCATGATAGGACACAGATGTAGGGGGGAATTATGTTTAAAAACGAAGATATTCTACAGAATTTTTATGAGTTTAAAGCTGGAACAGGAAAAAAGGGCCAGGTCAGGACGATATGAGTGTCAAATTTCATTATACACTAAAGTATGCTAGTTTGCGGTCATTTTGTGCCAGTGCCAAGTAGGGAAATCACCAAGATACCACATAAATGTAGGTCTAGGTGAAAGGTATGAATCAGCATAAGAAAACTTGAACTTATACTCCAATAAATTCTGTTCTCATCCATCAAATATAAGCAGTTAGAACTGCACACAGATATTTCACCCAAGTTCATGCGTTTAATAATGGTACGAAGGCCACATGGAAGAGCATATTAAAACAAAGACTATTAGCAAGCAAACTAAACAAAATGAAAATGGAAATGATGAAAAGATTTATAACTTTCTGCAAATTAGAACCCAAGCACTTGTCAAATAAGGATTTGTTGAGTTAAGTTGCGTTGACTAGTATATCCTCCAAATGAAATTTCCTAAACAAATGAGAAGTTGTGCAATGCCATACCAGCCAAATGAAGACATCAGTCCCATGATCAAGAACAACTGCAGCATCAGACTGCATAGCAAGGTCATAAGCTGGTAGTTCCTCAAAAGTCCCACCTTCTCGATGCATGAGACAGCGAGGTGCCAACATACGAAGGGATAGATCAAAGGATGCATTGAGGAATAAAGACCGCAAAACAGACCTCTCATCTTCATGACCAAGTATATTTCCCAGGAGTGGACCTCTTCTAAGATGGAATAAGAGTTCAGGCAATAATGAGAGCTCTTTAGGGTACCGATAAAACTTTGACTTCGGAACCTGGGAACCAAACTTACTAGCAACATCTTTGATTCTCTCGTCAATGGTTACTTGCATATCAAGAGCATCACTGAAATTCTTGGCTCGCAAAAGAGTCCTTTTGCCAATAAGAACAGCAGCCACCTCATCTTGAACACTCTCCAGATAAGTTGAAATACTATCCACAGTTGGCAGCCTAACAGTAATCACTCTAGTGATATCGGCTTGATAAATATTTGAATACTGAATAGCAAATTGGAAATACACAAAATCACTCTTGATATCTCCACGAGGCTCCATGAATAGTGCGAAACTTTGTGTTTCTTCAACACTCAGCATCTGTATAGCAAGAGCACTATTGCTCTTAAAAGATTCATGGCTATCAGTATGGGCCTCCTCGCCAGGTCCTACCACCTGACTAACAAGAATATTATCTGAACATCGGATTTCTAATAAACCATGGGAACCTGCAGCCCTTGTGGAGGCTCTCTGCAAATTCACACCGAATGCTTCGCCGAAGTCATCATGGAGAATCAGAACACCTCCAGAAGATTTTGCAAGAGGCTGCAACACGGGGACACGTGCAGGGCATGTCCCTGCACAAAGTATATCAACCACTGTATTACGACTATGAGCTTCACGACCTAGATTCTCCATCCATTTCAATGCTGTTTTCTCCAAATGTGGATAGTTAGGATGAGCAAGAGAATGAGGAACTGAACCAGGGCCATAAGTGCATGGTCCACCAGCACACACTATTATCCTGCTATTTCCACCAGCTCTTTTAACAACCCCTCTTGACATTTCAGCTGATGGCCCCTGAATTATTGCCAGGGCAACTTCCACTGCAGTACCTAAGCAACGGTCTCTGGAAACTTCAGGCAAATTGAGTTTATATGCCCTCAATGATGACAATATTGCATGTGCTACCGGAAGAGAGGCATGAATTGGTGACAAATATATCCCCGTTCCATAGATCAATGCTCTTAAGGCATCTTCACTTGGTGATTTGTCACCAGAGAGTACATCAGCAGATGCTGTTGATTCTTCAGAGAAATCATAAACCGAAACTGTGCGGCCATAAAGCACAATTCCAAGTCTAGTTGTTGGGGGCAAGGAATCTACAAAAGCATGCAAGGAACTCTGTAAATGCTGTAAGTGTTGTTCGTCTAAGCACTCATCTATTACCAGAACAACTGGAGCTGATATTCTAGATTCAGACACAGGAAGAAAACCAGGTCTTTTGTTGCCAGTCTGGACAAAATCGACCAGCGGAGATGATAGTTCAGGCAGATTCTGCAGCTCTTCTTTGCTTGGAGCTATGTATTCTCCTTCACTTCCATTCAGATTCCTGCATACTACACATTGCCACTGGCCTGAACCAAGTAAAATGTTGCAGTAGAGATTTGCATAAGCTCCACAATTGTGGCAGCGATGTGGATCGCGTTGAATTATCTGAGGACCTGGTGAAACATCCTGGCCGGGAGAAACTAATACCCCAAACCCTAAACTTGGTGCACTAGCTAGCTTCTTTTGTTTCAACACCTGAAATAAAAGCAATAAAGAGACAACTGCAAATAATATTATTAAACATAAATAACTAACTCGAGCAGCAACAGTATAGAATGACCTTTAAATTCAATGAAAGAGTCCCAGTGAAATTATGCATCCATAACAGAGAAGTAATCAGATTTCAAATAAATTGGTCTGGCGTGGATAATAACCCACTGCTAAAGAAGTTTCCTGTGAAGGAGTGACTTCTCACAGTGGTTCAACAAATCCAGTTCATCAAATATATATGACAACTCTTTATACTGTTTTTCAATTTTTTATCAGACTGTTAAAATACTTTTAACTTAGAGAAATGAAGGGGTAATAGTGCATTTTTAGATGGAAACAAAATATACCTTGTGAGCTGAGAATAGAATATTTGGAGACTCCACATCATGCTCCACCGTGACATCAGAAGTTTGATTGTGCAATTCAACCGATCCATTTGAAAAAACGGGGAGGCGGTGAAGATGTGGGTAACGAGGAACCGGAGGAATAAGCAACAGGCTGAGGAGTTGCAGGAGAAGTTCTAAATGGCACAGCAGCTGGTTGGAGTGGCGATGAAAACACAGGAGGGCCAGGGGGAGTGCTCATATGAGGAACAGGGCTTCCAGCTCGGATCCCATTCGCTGGCGATGGTAAATTAGGAGTTTTTATTGATGGTGAAGGTATCTGATTTGATTGTATTAGTGGTGGAGGAGGAAATCTTGGTCTTGATGGAGAAGATGACGGGGGTGAAGGGAAAGAAGGAGCTCCCAATTTTGTATCTAGATTAGGTGTAGCAGTAGAGGGGTAGCCCGAAGAAGATTGCTGTCGATTGGCCATTAAAATGCAACGCTATCCCAAACCAATCCGAAATACTTGAGATTTTCAAGAACAATCAAACAAAATTAACCTTCAATGCTTCGCCAGAAAAGCGATTCCGCAGCTGGAACTGCCGGATTGAGACGGGGAAGCAACCCTACGTTCCATAACCCACGGTATGGCAGGAATTGATCTGGGAGGAACAGTGAATCGGCGTAGAGAGATCGAAACGATTGCGGAATAAAACAATGCTGGTAAGGGGGAGAAGAAAGAGGAAGTCCGCTCTAGCTGGATACCGGAACTTTCCGGCGGGTGGGGCACGGAGGAATACGTCAATCGCTGATCATCGTTCATTCCCTAACAAAAGAAAACCCCTTCGCTGCTCCTCTGCTTATTTTCGAGACCCTTTTCAAATGAGTCTATTCACAGCAGCAAACGAGTCGGTGGGGTCTAAGACGATAATTAAACAAGTATTGCCAATTTAGGGCTGCAATTTAGGAATGACTACGTTGTTTCTCTTATCAACTGGGCCACGGATCAAGACTCAAACAAGCCCAAGTTCTCATTTTCATTTCTTTCGGCTCGGTTTACTGTATCGAGTGTTAAATGCAATTTATCGGGGAAATTATTTAAATAATATAAAAAAAATAAAAAATTAATAAAATTGTACATTTTCCAAAGTTTTAAAAATTTAGGCAAAGTCGGGTTCTACATCCCGACTTCTGACACTTGAGAAATTTTTTTTTCGCAACCTGCCATGATGACATGGCAGGTTTTAAAAATTATTTTCATTTATTTTTTATAATTTATAAATTTTAGTTATTAGTTATTAAATATTAATAATTTAGTTATTAATTAATAAAAAACTAATTTTAATAAAATTATTGTGTGACATTATCGAGGTAACGATTCTAATCAGTTTTTTAAATAATTATTATTAGAATATATTTTTAATTAAAAATATTAATTTTAATTTAATAATACTATTATTAATATTGTGTACAAAAAATTGGCTTAATTGCGTCACTTTACTCGAACTAATCACACCAACTAATTTTTTTTAAAACAATTATTATGTATTTTTAATTTTAATTTGATAATAGATTTAATACTTTTACTAATATTGTGTCCAAAGAATATACAAAAATAACATTTCGTGTTTATTGATGTTGTGTACAAAAAATTAACAACAATATAAAAAAACGATTTTAACAATTTTGAAGTAACAATCGTATTCCGAACAACAGTTTAAACAAAATGTGGTCGTTACGTGTTGTAACACGTGTCCGTGTGTATGCATCATAGCACGCAATATGATTATTGTCAATTTTTTTGGGGTTAAATACAGTTACCACCCATAAAGTATCCATCCTACATCAATTACCTCCTAAAGTATTAAAATCTTCAAAAAAAACCCTGACCTTCTAACTTCTTTCATTTTTAAGTTCAAAAAGTCTATTTTACCCTTACTAAAAATTGATTTATGAAAAAAAAATTAAAGGGATTTTTTGTTAGAATAGGTGACTAGAAAGCCAATAGGTTTGGCGATTTGTAACCTATTTGACAACTTGATGTAAATGTAATATTATTATGTGATGAATAAAATGAGTGTTCGTCACTATTGGTACCTACTTTCTTGGGCTCATTTTACATATGTTAAAACGGTGTTTTTACTTATATCGCAACAAAGCCCACAGACCACAGTTAACAACTCATGCAGTTGGGCCACGCATTAGATGGTGGTCATGAAACCAACTGATTAAGAGTTGGGTCTGAAACGTTCCAAGTCGAGGACCTCGAGATAGGGCATCGAGAGTCCTATTGAGACTTGCATCAAGAGTTTTTGTTCATTGGATGAGCGTCATGTTTCATCGGCGACAGGCGTGGGACGCCTACACGATCTTGATGGATTGGTCGACTAGGGTCGAGCCGACCGGAATGACTCGCGGGGATCATCATATGGAAACCTTGGAGGCTTGATTAGTATAATTGCATTTTTCCAGTTCCAATAGTACGGGAGTAGTCCTCAGACTTGAGGAACCATGGCAGTCACGTACACAGGACGGTTGTATCTTGGATCTGGCGAGAGGTGATCATTCTGTAAGATGATCATTATAAGCCTTGTCCAGTGCAGTCGGAATGTGTAGTGAGGACGGTGCGTTTCAAGAAGAGGATCCGTCCCCTGTCAGTATGTGACAGAGGTATCTCCTATGCACTCGGAGACACATTCATGCTGTTTAAAGTTGTGGCCATAGTGGTTGGTCGAACAGGGAATGGTTTCCTATGTCGACGCAATGAAGCATGCGTAGTCTCGAGTATTAAGCATAGATGCCTAGTCAAGAATGGGAACCGACGCCCAATTTCATACCCTAGACTAAGGCAGGAAAACGGTAGACGGAAGGACCGTACCCGTACGGAATCGGCACCTAAATGTCCACGTCAACATTCACCTAGTCTCTAGTGCCATGGACCGTTGCTAGACGGCCACCCATGGTAACGGGCCTTGTAGGACACGGGCCCAAGTCTAGCTGAGGGTGAACCTAAAGGGTCACACACAAATCACCGAGAAGGTTGAGAGATTGACTTGGAGTCAATCTCAAAGGATAAATAAGTAATTGGATTACTTAAGGGATAGTCCATTGGATGGACGGCCGATATTGTATCGGGCCCTCGTTGGTAAATTGGATTTATTAATTAAATATGAAAAGTCGAGATGTTGGATCTTTTGATTAGATTAAAAGACGAACGAGAATAATTTATGTGGACATTAAATTCGATTTAATTTTGGGTTCGTCGTAATTGGATTACGATAAAACCCGGTCCGTTAAATTTTGACCCGAGAGGAGAATTAATTCCTATTTTGGAATAGGAAGAAGTTGATCTTCTTCCCATATTGAGCATGGCCGAAAATGCTCCATTGGAGGAAGCAAAATTCAACCATGTTTCATGCTAGGTGGTGGTTGACTTATCTCTTTTGGAAAGAGACAAATCAACTTCAATCAAGCCCTTTCCTTTTGGTATGATTTGATCATACCTTAAAAGTTGGTAGGCTTGATTGAAAAATTAATGGTGATTGATTGGGATGTATCTAGACATACTTGGATGAACCTAAACACATTCCAATAATCACATTAATTATGTATATATATGAGTATATACAACACCTTATGCACAAGAATCATAATTCATCTTTTGTAGGAAAAGAAGAAGGAATTTTCGGCCCCTCTTCTCTCTCTCATTCTCGGCCTCTCTCTCACTCGCCCACTTGTGTTCTTCATTTGATCTTGGATCAAAAAGGAAGAACAAAGTAGGTTTAAGAGAACACTAATTCATAGTGTTTTATTCTGTTAACCGATTCCTTATAAACCCGTTTTCTTCTAGTAAGGAGAACGTGTGTTTTACTTCCGGTGTGATGTGGATCACCTTTGGAGAATCCATACGTTTGGATTTTATGAATATTCCGGAGAAGGAACAACGCAAATAGCCGTGCACACGAGAAATCTAAAAAGGTAACGGTTTATTACGCTTTTGTAGATTTATATTTCATCTATGCCCTATGTATTATATATGCTTTTGTGTTAATACATCCTACATCGAACGCCCGGTTGAGCACCCAAGGGTACACCCCTTGGGATTACATTTATTTAATTATTTTAAATTTACGTACTTTTACGCTTTCTCGCTTCCGCTCGCGCTCCCGGGCGGATCCGCTTGTCCTTTTAGTTTCACTTATTTATCAAACCAAGTTAAAAATAAAATTTATACATTCATATAGTTACCACATTTCTATAATCACCATATATATATAAATATATATTAATTGTATTTTTTCGTATTAGCTCATGATCAGATCTTTTGATTTTATTAATTGTATATTTGTTTAAGTAAGTATATAAATATATATATATATATATATGCATATATAAATTTATTTTTAATTTCGTTTGACAAACAAGGGAAACTAAAATAATATGAGCTCCAAGTACTTTAGGATTAAGAAAATAAAAAGAGTTTGATGAACAAGTGAAACTAGAATTAGACAAAGTTTCAAAAAATAGTGGTTTTGGTATTTTAAAAATTCCTTTAATTTTTTTTTTCATAAAACAATTTTTAGTAAGGGTAAAATGGACTTTTTGAACTTAAAAATTAAAGAATTTAGAAGGGCAGGGTTTTTTTTTTGAAGGTTTTAATACTTTAGAGGGGTAATTGATGTGGGGTGAATACTTCAGGGGTGGTAACTATATTTAACCCATTTTTTTATGTACAATATTAATAAACACGTAATATCATTTTTTTTTAATTCTTTGTACACAATATTAATAAAAATATTAAATGTATTATGAACTTAAATTATTTTTATAATTAAAAATACATTCTAATAATAATTACTTTTAAAAAAAAATTGTTGGTGTCTTTAATTCGAGTAAAGTCATGCAATATTGTTAATTTTTGTACAAAATATTAATAATATTATTATTAAATTTAAATTAATATTTTTAATTAAAAATACATTCTAATAATAATTATTTCAAAAATTAATTGGTGTCGTTACCTTAATAATGCAATACAATACTATTGTTAAAATTTATTTTTATTAATTAATAATTAAAAAATTAATGTTTAATAATTAATAACTAAAATCTATAAATTATAAAAAATAAATAAAAATAATTTTAAAACCTACCATGATGATATGGCAGGTTGCAAAAAAAAAAAATGCTCAAGTGTCAGAAGTCGGGATGTAGAATCCCGACTCTGTCTAGTTTTTTTAAAACTTTGGAAAGTGTACTATTTTATTAATTTTTTATTTTTTTATTCTATTTAAATAATTTCCCCCAATTTACCTCCTCGTAATATAACAAAATAGAATTAATTATATTTAGACCCCCTCTGAAAATACATAATTACACTTTCTTCCAAAAAAGTTTTGAAATTATACTTACATCCTCTCTAAAGATTCTCTATTTACACCTGATGTGACACCCCCTCCGTAATCACATCCCAGTTTATAAAGAATTCACATTTAATCCAATAAGACAATCCATGTTTTAATCCATATATTATGTAGACATAACAAAAGGACATACGTCATCAAAACTTTGTAATTAATCCTCAACTTTAGTCATTATCACTATAAAGAAAGGACATCAATGTTGACCTACCTAGTAATACTGGTAGTCGGCTTATGATCGGCTAGCCATTGTAACTTATGTCCAGAAAATATGCGGCAAGGATTGAGCTGTCTGCTCAATAAGTATAGCTAATCGACTTATATATATACATATACACATATGCAATAAGACAAGTCTCATACAATAATATCAATCCACAAATATTATTTAATATGCAATCACCACAAAATCATGAATAACCAGTACCACAATCATATACCAATTCATAGCAAATATATTCAGAATCATCGTTTATTTTATTAGGGCTCTGCTTACCCAAGCTGGAGTGCATCACTCAATGGTCTTTGCCGACTATCATCACCTCAATCATAATATCTCTTTTTTTTCCTTGGTACCACACAACACACAGCTCGTATGATATCCCATCATCAATGATACCACACATCACACAACTCGTATGATATCCCGTCACCCATCATATCACACAGCTCGTATGATATGTCGCATCATCTCTTCTGATCAATGACAACACACATCTCGTCATTAATCATATTATCATAAGCCATTGCAGTATGCCCCCCAGTCAGGTAAGCCATCTCTTGATCTCAATTCACAACATTCTCATCAATAATCTCACCTCATTCAACAATCAAATTCACATTGATAACTTCAACGTTCAATTTTATTTAACAATCAAACATAGTACACATAATCATCCATTTATATTCCATACACCATAACCACATATAATCACAAAATGACAACTTCATAGAATAACAAGTAATCCATACAAATAGCCAACAATTCACAATTACGTATAAACACAAGAGTATATATCTATATATACATATAAATATATACATATATAAATCGAATTAACTATATTTACCTCAAATCCTTAAATGATTATATTAGTAATAGAGTTGATCAATCCTCTATTTGATTCCCGTGCTATATAATAAGTTATAATATATATAATTAATATATTAAAAATATCATAAATTTCGAATACAATTACTAAATAATATTCGTATAACTTTTTGTTAATATTTTAATATTTCCCTTATATGAAACTTAAACTTTAGTTCATTCCTCGTCTAAATAATTAGATATCATAAGCTTCCCCGATAAATCTAATTTATCAATTAACTCATACGAATTTATTTTATCAAATCCCTCATATTTTAATAACCATCGTTCTTTATAACGTCCCTAAATGAAATTACTACAGATATCCCATATTTCCTTCTAATAAAAATAATATTTCTCAAATATAATTCTCTACCATTCCTATTAATTTTTATTTTTTTTTGCCAATTCTTCACTATAATAATAATTATTTAAACAGTAGTATATACAATTATGTATTTGGGTTAATAAACCCAATCAATTTGAGTAATCCATCATAACAACTATTAATTCTAATAGGTTAAATAATTTTAATTTATTGGCTATAATATTCCAGTCCAATTAAACATATACTCGAACACTAATTTATATAAATACTCAAATTTAATAAATTTTTCGGTTAATAGAATAGTATAAAGCATATTTAATAAATGCACTAACTAAATAAATCTAATTATATTAATTAATACAAAATTAACAATTAAACCTCACCTTTCAGTTTTTCTCCCGGGTGTGTGTGTTAATTCTGTGTGTTTGTGTGTGTTGTTAAATTGTGCTTCCTTAATTAGGAAGCACACACATATATATAATATGGAAAATTGGAGAGGCAGCCACGTGCTGCCTCTTTTCCAATCATGGCCTCTTTTCCAATCATGTCATTTTTCTTTTTCTTTTCTTTTTACTTATCTTTATCAAAATTGCAATTTAGTCCCCCAACTTCTAAATATATATATTTTATCATAAATATTTAGTAAATTTTTAAGTTAGTCCCGTCAAGTTTTAATATATTTATAATTTCAACCTATAATTTATAATTAAATTTATATATTCTTATAATTACTAATTAGCCTCTCAATTAAGTATAAAAATCTATGGACGTCACAATTCTCCCCTCCTAATAAAAATTTCCTCCTTGAAATTTAACCTCCCAAGTGGTCTCTCTTGAGGAATGATGACTGTACTTTACTTTCCCCATTGGTATCTCTTTATTTCTCAATATCTTTACGCCTTTGTCCAAAATTTCTATTGGCTCTTCTACAAACATCAACCTTCGGAAATCTCTATTTCTGGTTCACAGGTAACATGGCTAGGATCATATTTATATTGTCATGCCTTAAAAATATAGAATACGTCATATGTCCAGGATAATTCTTCAATAATACTATTCCTCATACGCTATTGGCCCAATTCTGTCCCTAATTTCGTACATTGACCTCTTAAATGCATAATATATATTTTAATTATTCAATAATACTATTCTTCATAAATTATCCATATAGAATCTAATCCCTGCTCTGATATCACTCAATGTGACACCCCCTCCGTAATCACATCCCAGTTTATAAAGAATTCACATTTAATCCAATAAGACAATCCATGATCTAATCCATATATTATGTAGACATCACAAAAGGACATACGTCATCAAAACTTTGTAATCAATCCTCAACTTTAGCCATTATAACTATAAAGAAATGAGAAAGTGAAGATTCTAGTTATTACAAAATTTAAAAAAAAAACAAACAAAACCACTTAAATTTTCATATATATGTAATTGTGCAGCTAGGGTTTCCAACTTAGGATATCACTGTTGACCTACCTAGTAATACTGGTAGTCGGCTTATGATCGGCTAGCCATTGTAACTTTTGTCCAGAAAATATGCGGCAAGGATTGAGCTGTCTGCTCAATAAGTATAGCTAATCGACTTATATATATATACATATACACATATGCAATAAGACAAGTCTCATACAATAATATCAAATCCACAAATATTATTTAATATGCAATCACAACAAAACCAGGAAATAACCAGTACCACAATCAAATACCAATCCACAGTACAATATATCCAGAATCATCGTTTATTTTATTAGGGCCCTGCTTACCCAAGCTGGAGTGCATCACTCAATGGTCTTTGCCGGCTATCATCACCTCAATCATAATATCTCATTTTTCTCCTCGATACCACACAACACACAGCTCGTATGATACCCCATCATCAATGATACCACACAGCACACAGGTCGTATGATATCCCGTCACCCATCATATTACACAGCACACAACTCGTATGGAATGTCGCATCATCTCTACTGATCAATGACAGCACACAGCTCGTCATTAATCATATTATCATAAGCCATTGCAGTATGCCCCCAGTCAGGTGAGTCATCTCTTTATCTCAATTCACAACATTCTCATCAATAATCTCTTCATTCATCCTCATTCAACAATCAAATTTACATCGATAACTTCAACGTTCAATTTTATTTAACAATCAAACATAGTACACATAATCATCCATCTATGTTGCATACACCATAACCACATATAATCACAAAATGACAATTTCATAGAATAACAAGTAATCCATACAAATAGCCAACAATTCACAAGTACATATACAACACAAGAGTATATATCTATATAGACATATAAATATATACATATATAAATCGAATTAACTATACTTACCTTAAATCCTTAAACAATTATATTAGTAAATAGAGTTGATGAATCCTCTATTCTATCCCCGTACTATATAATAAGTTATAATATATATAATTAATATATTAAAAATATCATAAATTTCGAATACAATTACTAAATAATATTCGTATAACTTTTTGTCAATATTTTAATATTTTCCTTATATTGAAACTTAAACTTTAGTTCATTCCTCGTCTAAATAATTAGACATCATAAGCTTCCCCGGTATATATCTAATTTATCAATTAACTCATACAAATTTATTTTATCAAATCCCTCATATTTTTATAACCATCGTTCTCTATAACATTCCTAAATGAAACGTCTACAGATATCCCATATTTCCCTCTAATAAAAATCATATTTCTCAAATACAATTCTCTAATATTTCTCAAATATAATTCTCTACCATTCCTATTAAATTTTTTTTGCCAATTCTTCACTATAATAATAATTATTTAAACACTAGTACATACAATTATGTATTTCGGTTAATAAACCCAATCAATTTGAGTAATCCATCATAACGACTATTAATTCTAATAGGTTAAATAATTTTAATTTATTGGTTATAATATTTCAGTCCAATTAAACATATACCCGAACACTAATTTATATAAATACTCAAATTCAATAAATTTTTCGATTAATAGTAAATCGAATAGTATAAAGCATATTTAATAAATGCACTAACTAAATAATATAATTATATTGATTAATACAAAATTAACAATTAAACATCACCTTTCAGTTTTTTCTCCGGGTGTGTGTGTTAATTCCGTGTGTTTGTGTGTGTTGTTAAATTGTGCTTCCTTAATTAGGAAGCACACACACACACATACACACACACACACATATATATATGCATATATAATATGGAAAATTGGAGAGGCAGCCACGTGCTGCCTCTTTTCCAATCATATCATTTTTCTTTTTCTTTTTTTTACTTATCTTTATCAAAATTGCAATTTAGTCCCCCAACTTCTAAATATATATATTTTATCATAAATATTTAATAAATCTTCAATTTAGTCCCTTCAAGTTTTAATATATTTATAATTTCAACCTATAATTTATAATTAAATTTATATCTTCTTAATAATTACTAATTAGCCTCTCAATTAAGTATAAAAATCTATGGACGTCACACCTGATCTCCATTCGTTAAAGTTTGGACGGAAAATGTTCACATCAACAAAACAATTACATAAAGTTTCAAATTTACCTCTCATTTTATATTCTTGTGCAATAACTTTGTACTTATAAGGGAAAAATGTAATAATATTGGGGGAAAATTATTTTTTTTAGTCTGCTAAGTATGCCTAATATTAATTTTTAGTCCGGTAACTATGCCCATTTTTTTCTAAGTCTAGTAACTTACAAAATTGATGAGATTTAGTTCGAATTAGGGTTTTTTACTCAATTTTCCGGCAATATTTTGAAAATTAGCCGAAAAATGCACACGTGGCAATTATTTGGTTAATTTACGACAACTTATACACGTGTACAACCACATGTGTTAGTTACCACTTGTAAAACCACATGTATTAGGTGACATTCAAATTAAAATCCACCTCATTTCAATTGCCACGTAGGCTTAAAAATTCTCAAAATATGTTCAGTTGGCATGCCATGTAATATTTTCGTCAAAAAATCAAAAATCAACCACCGGAGGACTAAATCTCATTATTTTTGCAAGTTACTGGACTTAGAAAAAAATGAGAATAATTACCAAACTAAAATTGATATTGGGCATACTTAGCGGACTAAAAAAATAATTTTCCCTAATATTGGCCTCATTCCATATATACATTATATTTATCCCTTTATAAGTGCAAAAATATACATGAGATGTTAAATAATGGATAAAATTGAAAGTTTATGTAATTATTTTTGTTGACGTGAACATTTTCCGTCCAAACTCTAACGGATGAGGGTCAGATGTAAACGGAGAATTTTTGGAAGGGTGTAAGTGTAATTTCAAAACTTTTTTGGGGGAAGTGTAATTATGCATTTTTAGAGAGGCTCTGAGTGTAATTAACCCTAAGAAATAAGAAAAAAAAATTATTTGTGAAAAAAATTAACAAATTACTCCAATTTTTTGGAAAGTGAAGCAAATTATGTCCCTATCAACAAAAAACACAAGGGGGTAATTTGTTTCATTTTTCAGATCATATCACAGTGGGGTAAATTGCATTTAACTTTATATTGATAAGTTTAGATTAGATGGATGTATATTTACATTACCAACTAAAGGGTCATTTACATTATATGTTAAAGGTAGATAGTGGCCCAAATTCACCCTTAACGCTCATTTATTCTCATGGATCGTGGTCCGCTCATTTTATGAATTTTTGAATCACATTGTGGACACGAATCTTATCGTGTTTGAAAATCAAGACATAATAAAATTATCAAAAATACAAATATATATTTTATTGGTAAAAGTGGCATCCTCTTTAGATGATCCTCTTATTCTTCTTTTCAAAGTAATATTTTGACGAATTTCAAAGGTAAAATCTTTGCGTCTCCTTAGGACTTTTGAATTTGAATTTCGATAACGTTAGTTCGAGGGCTCACACCTATAATCCCGAATTAAACGTTATAGTCTTGACTTGGGATTTGAGGATTTGGAAGTAGATTTGCCACTTGGATCTTCTTGAAAATTTACTTGGATATTTATAACGTTAATTCAAGGGCTTAGCGCCTGTAATATTGAATTAAACGTTATAATTAGTTGCGCACCTTCAACGAACGACTTGATCTCCGCCTTGAGCATCTTTGAATATTCTTGAACTCGAGGAGTTTTGTAAAAGAATTATTCTAGCCTTGTTCTCTTGCTTTGCCCTTTCTCTATGTATGTGTGTGTGTGTCTTGAATAAGATTCAGTAACCCCTTTATATAGGATATAGAGTTGTGGTGTACTGGAACATCTTTGATATATTATCCTTTATAATTTAATTTAAGGGTATATTCCACCCTGTGTTTTCACAAAAATGAATGAAATTCCCCTGTATTTTTTTTTATTTGCAAAAAAACCCCCTGTGTTATATGAAATCCTGCGCGAAAACCCCTGGCCGTTAATAATTAACAGTGTGTGCTTCACACGCTCATGATATGCGAATGGGCCATAATTTTTCACATTGCCTTTAATATATAAGGCCTTCTTACACTCTTGCTTCCAACATTTTGCAACAAGGGGGTTATTTCAGCAACAAGGTCTTCTAAAACAGGTAAAAAAATTGTAATTCTTGTAATAAAGTTTATTAAATTATTTTATATTACATTATTATTAATTGGTTCCCTCTTTTTTATATTATTTTTTTGCTATGTGATTTAGAATGTCTACTTCAAAATCGACATAAAAAAGAGAAATGAGATTCTTGATTTGAGATACAAGAACCCTAAGTATTATTGCCAAAGAGTTGCGGCCATCCGGGTTGTTGGTTCAACAAAAGAGACTGAAGGAAAATTGTTCTGCAACTGCAGAACAAAACAGTGTAATTTTTTCTGTTGGTTTGAACCTGTTAATGTCTCCGGCAAAGATTTTCATCCTATGTCTTTCGAAATGTAACACCCCCTAAAATACTACACCTAGTTACCACTAATTAATATTTCATTTTCCTCATTTCAACTCATTCTATAACGTAATATAAATTATACTCTATCAATATAACAAATATATATATATATATATACGACTTGAGATAATAAACATCGCCAAAACCTTATATTTACTTCCCACTAATGTGCATAACTTAAGGAAAAGATAACCAACGTCCAACTATCCAAAATTTTAAAACAAACTCTACAACACTAGGATGTTTAAGTTACATAGCCCAGAAACTTCCACCTCCGATGTCACGGCTGACCCACCTATTCAGTGTCACGGCACGACTCAAGATCCAATGGTATTATTCTATGCAACCTATCTCTGAAACGTGTGTGGCAAAGAATGAGTTGCCTATTCAATAAGTATAGCCTTTTGGTCTATATGTAAGTAAACGAGCAACCGGTCAAGTATAAGGTAATCATACCAACACAACCAACATGCGACATACATTACAACAGATAAGAAATCACATAGCTACAATAAGATATTAACTCAATATGTAATAGAGGCGTTTTAGTTATTTGCTTAGGCCCCTACTTAACCAACCTAGAGTGCATCATTCAATGAGGTTAGCCGGCTATCACCATCATCATCATCATCATCATCATCATCATCTCAATCACAATACTCCTTCTTTCACTCTCTTTTCTTTTTTGATATCACACAACACACAACTCTTGTGTATCTCATCCTTACTGATACCACACAGCACACAGTTCGTGTGTATCCCATCCTCACTGATATCACACAACACACAGCTCGTGTATATTCCATCATCTCCATTGATCAATGAAAGCACACAACTCATCATCGATCGTATCATTCTAAGCCACTGAGTATGCTCACCAGTTAGGTAAGCCATCGTTTCATTTAATAATGATTCTCTCGTCAATAACTTTCCTATTTGATTTTATATCACAATCAATTATACAACCCCACAATCATTCAATCAACATCCGTGTAGCACAATCACAATTTAGCACATAATAGCAATTCCACAGCCGTAAAGATAATCTTAATCATAATCGACATTCATGATCAAGTATATAAACAATCCACATTTTATATCCACATATATATATATATCCAATATTCAACATATGATACTCATATAAGCATATAAATATATATATATATATATCCAACAATTAATATTTATATTCATATAAATATATATATATATATATATAAACCAATTAGCTATACTTACTTTAAATCTCAAAATGATCTGTCAATACGAAGAGCTGCTCAACCTTCCACTCTATCATCACGTCCTATAGTAATTATAATTTATACAATCATTAACTCATAAAATATCGTAAATTCTAATTAAGATATTATATAATATTCGCAGATTTCTATTTATATCAAAATTCAACCCCCGTTCCATTTTATTATAAATAACTTAACTTTGTACGCCTCTCAGGTATACTTTTAATTTATCAACTAACTCATACAAATTCTTTCTATAAAACCCTCATATTATTATAACTACCAGTGTTAATAATATTTCTAACTTAAATTATTATAAAATCTTATATTTTCTTAAATCGATAATATTTCTATTAATTTCTATCAATTCCTCGCTATTATATAATATGATTAAACAACAATATATATAATTAAGTATTTAGTCAATACCCGATGAAATTGAATACATTAACTACAATAGTGACTAAATCTAGCAAATCTAGTAATTTAGTTACCCAATTATAGCAATCTTAAGATCAAATGTTAATTCAACACTAGTTTAACTAGTCAACTCATAAAATTTTTCGATTAAATAGTATATCGGTCAATATAAACTACATTTAGTAAATGGACTAATACACAATATAATTATATAAATTAATAAAAAATTAAAATCTAAAAGGAAATTTCATACCTTCGTCTTCCCGAGAGAGAAAGATTTAAATGTGAATTGTGTGTTTGCAAAAATATTTTCTTTTGTGTGTTTGACACTGACACATATATATTTGATTAGTTAATGGGAGGTGGTGGGGTGAGTCCCACCCCTCTTTCTATATATATATATATATATATATATATATATATTTTTTTATAATTAATATAATTCGCACCCAAATATTATAATGAGTTCAAATTTACTTCGTTCAAGTTTTATTATATTCTAATTCAACCTATAATTTATTTATAATTAAATCAAAATTTTCTTAATAATTACTAATTAAACTCTAAATTATTTATAAAATCCTACGAACACCACCCGAAATGCCAGAAAGTGAAGAAGAGGTTGAATCGAATAAGGCAAAACCTGAAGAAAATTACACAGAATTGATCTCTATTTGTCAAGATTTAACATAAAAAATGAAACAGTTGGAGGCAAATCAAGGATTCACAAAAGGATTATTTGTAGCAGTGCTTCTTTTATTGGTTGTTGTGGTATTAAAATAGTACTTTGTAATTGTTTCTTTTGAAGTTTAATCAAGGTATTTTGCTTTCAAGAAATTATGATATGCCCAATAGATCACATTCAACAAAAAGTAAGCATTATATTATATCTACAAAAAGCAATCATTCAATAATTAAATCAAAATTTTCTTAATGATTACTAATTAAACTCTAAATTATTTATAAAATCCTACGAACGCCACGCGAAATGCCAGAAAGTGAAGAAGAGGTTGAATCGAACAAGGCAAAACCTGAAGAAAATTACACAGAATTGATCTCTATTTGCCAAGATTTAACATAAAAAATGAAACAATTGGAGGCAAATTAAGGATTCATAAAAGGATTATTTGTAGCAGTGCTTCTTTTATTGGTTGTTGTAGTATTAAAATAGTACTTTGTAATTATTTCTTTTGAAGTTTAATCAAGGTATTTTGCTTTCAAGAAATTATGATATGCCCAATAGATCACATTCAACAAAAAGTAAGCATTATATTGTATCTACAAAAAGCAATCATTCAGCAAAAACCATTGTGTGCACAACACATTAAAATCAACAAAAACCAAGTATTAGTGTGTGTACAAAAGGCCATCATTCAACCAAAACCAACTTGTGCACAAAATATCAAATTCAACAAAATCAAGTATTATAGTGTATGTACAAAAAGCCATGCAGACTCTAAAATCCAAGTACTACAATCACTCTCTTTGTGAATGTGACTGTGTAGATGTGCTTGAAGTTCCACTTGCTCTTGGCCTATATGAATTTGAAACTCCTTTGAGGACTGATGATATGGATTGCCTTGTTGATGGGCAACATTGTCTCTTGAAGGCATTTTGGGTGGAGTCATCCTTCCTCTTTTGAAGCTCACTTGAGAGTGAAGTAGGAGCTTATTGTTTCCTTATAGCTTTTGTATGGACCTGTGGTTGGAAAGATTATTTATAGTTGTCAATTGACAGAAAACACAAAATGAAGAGTACAAGTACCTGTGGGGGCCTAACAATACTTGAAGCAATTGCTTGAGGTGCAACTTGTTGAGGCACCTGTAAACAAACAACAAGAATTCAGGTGAGCTATTCAATAGAAAGAGTTAAAAAAATGTTAGTATTGTAATACTTCACAGACCTGAAATGGCCTGAAAGTATGTCTTGGGATGGGGTGTTCTGCAGGCACAATTTGGGGCATATTTTGTTGAACAGATGGCCTGAATTTTGGCATATTTTGGGGTGCAGATTCTGCTGCATGTATGCTTGATGACTGTGTTGGCATCTGCAAAACAACAAACAAAAAGAAAAACAACTTAGTACATACCAGTGTACCTGCATACATAAACTACATGTTACCACATCTGAAACATGAACACTCTCCCCAGCATCCATGAAGGACACTCTGAGGCATCACTATCACTCTGACCCTCATCTTCCTCACTGTCCCCAACGCCCTCATCCCTGTTTTCATTCCCCTCCCTGTTTTCAGTCTCATCTCTCTCCCCAATACCCTTATTCTTGTTTTCAGTCATCTCTTCATTTCCATCCATGTTTATAGTCTCATCCCTGTCCCCAACACCCTCATCCCTATTTTCAGTCTCCTCACACTCCGCAATACCCTGTTCACTAAAATTAGCTTCTAATTGAGGCAATTGTTCATTATCTTGTAGTATGTTACCTTATTCATCCATAGCAAGAATAGGACCAGGCTTTTCTTCTATGTAAATTGAAATTACATTTAAACCTTGTAATCTCTTGTCAGATCCCTAGTACCCCCATCCCTTCCAATATTTTAATGCCACTGTCTAAAGTATGTCCAGGTGGTGAGTAATATATAGCTATGTTACACCCCTTTCTCCCCTGCTTTTGTATACATTTCAGCCAAGTCATTGTAAAACAACTCTCCTTATCCACAACAGGATATCAGACTTTAATACCCCCAACATACCTAATAATTGGGACCCATTCTACAGAACCCCCAACCAAACATAAAAATCTGTATAATCCTCCAACACCATGTCTGCAAAAGTTAAAGCAATACCAAAATTATTAAATACTATCCCTACTGAGTAACAATTATAAAAAAAAAAAAAAAGGGAAGGGGAATCTAGGACAATGGGTTCATTAACAATTCTAATACAAAAATACCCAAACACATACAAACAGATAAGGGAATAGGGTATTTGGGCCAGTAAATGCATTAGCAATTCACCATAAAATATTGCTTACAGTAAAGGGAATAGGGGATCTGGGACTATAAAAGTATTAACAACCCACTAAAAATAAAGTCTACAGTAAAGATGATAGGGAATCTGGGACACTGAATATATTACGAATATATTACAGACACATACAAACACATACAAACACTTAATATATTACATAAACCCATAAAATGAGGGGTGGGGGGCCTGGGACATTGAATACATACATGGGGACCATGAATTTGTTTTAGGGGACAAGGGGAACAAGAGGACCTACCTCAAGCTTCGAAAATGGGGGACCTCTGCTTGTGGTCCCTGCTCCAAGTCCCTTCAATTTTACTTCGTAGTAAAGACACCTCCTTCCAATGTCTGTTAGCAGTAAAAACCCTGAGTTTCCCCCTTTTGATTTCTCCTCAGTATCTCTCTCTCTCTCTCTCTCTCTCTCTGGTCAAAGTTGAAGCGAAAGGGGGATGAATTGAAAGGGCTTTGGCTGAGTTAACCATAAAGGGTAAAACGAGCAATTTGGCTAAAATTGACGCCATTAGCTTTGACTAACAGAAAGGGCACGTGAGTTTCATTTTCAATAACACAGGGGTTTTTGTGTATATAAAAATAACACAGGGGGATTTTCTGGAGTTTTACGAAAACACAGGGTTTTTTTTTTTTTTTTGCAATTTATCCTTAATTTAAAGAGATAAATATATCAAATATCTGAAATGACATGATTGGTTAATTTTGTTATTATCTACTTAATATTTGTATTTTAAAGAGATGAATATCAAAATTATTTGTCTTGGTTTAGTGAAACGCACATGCAGTTGTTCCACATACAACTGCTTGATTGACTCGAATCTTTGACTGCAAAGCATGATTTGATCGGCCGAGATACTTAAATTTTGCCACTTGTTGGCCATTGCGTTGATGTTAAATTATATATTAAAATATCAATTAATTTAACTATTTACACTTGGAATTAATTTAATAAATTATAAAATATAAATAGGGAAAAGTATAATTGATAATTAACATATTATTCTACACTTGCCATCATTCGATTGGTGGTGTAAAATTTTGATTGTCTACAAATGCTCCTTTGAGACTTGTTCACGACATCTACTGGAACGAAGTGAAGGAGTAAGCATGTCTCGAAATTGGTTCTTCTTCATGAGATGTTTTTTCTGTTATAACATGGAGTAGCGAGTCATGACGTAGTTCACTTGAATCTCGTTGATAGTTTATTCTCATATCACAGAGTCTTACTTGAATTTGTAGATTGCTTATATGCATATCAAGGAGTTCTTGACTTGAAATTATTTGAATTTGTTGATAGTTTATTCTCATATCAAGGAGGTTTCAATTTGAATTCATAGATAGTTTATATTCATATCAAGGAATTTTCAATTTGAGTTTGTAGATGGTTTACACTAGTATTAAAGAGTTTTCAATTTGAATTTATAGACAGTTTATACTCATATCAAGGAGTTTTCAATTTGAGTTTATTTTGATGTTTGATAATTTATACTCATATCGGGGAGTTCTTCAAGTAAATTTGTAGATAGTTTATACTCGTATCAAGGAGTTCTCAATTTAAATTTATTCGAATGTTTGATAGTTTATACTCATATCAAGGAGTGTTGAGATTTATTTTTTGAAGATATTAAAAGGTTTATGCTCATATCTAAGACCATTGAGATTCACTTTTTGAAGACATTAGAAAGTTTATGCTCATATCTAGGAGCTGGGAATTTATTTTTCAAGATATTAGATAGTTTATGCTCATATCCAGGAGCATTGAGATGTATTTTCCAAAGACATTAGATAACTGCTCAGACAGGAGCATTGGAAACTTAAAAATTTCACGGTGTTGCATCGTCATCATCATAATCATTGGCATCAACTGAATATTTATCTTCCTTGCAATTTAAGTTCATTTTAATACCATGCGCACGAGTCGCTATCTCTCCAAATGTTCTTGGCTTTATTACTTGAAAAATGTAGCAAAGTTTCCAATGCATGCTTGAACGCATAATTCGATCAGAGATTTCAGACAAAGTATCTTTGCAATTTAACAATAAATTTCTCCAATTATTGGTGTATTCAAGCACGAGCTCATATTTTTCTTGATATTAATTAGCAAGTTCAATCATGCTGCGTGTACTATAAACACGACCCAAAAAATTATTTTGTAAATCATCCTAGCTATCAATGGAGCTTGCCTCAAGATCAATATACCAATCTAAAGTAGAGTCTTTAAAGTATAAAATAAATTGCTTGACTAAAAGATCTCCATCGGTTCCAGTATTGTTACATATAAGTTGAGATTTGAATATATTAAAAACTTGGATAGACTAAATTGAAGCTTTATAATATATTTAGGGTTAAATTATATACTTTTATAAAATCAAGGACTAAATTGTAAATTTGGTTAACATAAAAAAAAGAGGATGAGAATATAAAGTGGCACACGTGAGGCCACAAACATTTTTATTAAGGTGTACAAGTGGTGCTATGCAGCACCACGTGAAACATAAAATAATAATAATAACAATGACGATAATAAAAATATATATATACACATTAAAGACAAGAAAAATTCATTTTCCCTTGTTTTCATTTTCGGTGGCCATGAGCATTTAAATTGATTTTGTTTCTTTCTTTCTCCGTTGAGTCCCTTCTCCACAAGTATAAAATAAATATTTAAATTGTTAATTAAAATAGTATATTTATATTATTTGATTAGTGAATTTAGTAGAAGCTATTTCTATCACCCAATTTAATGTTTAATTGTGAAATTTTATGTGATTGGTTAAATATTCAATTTGAGTAGGGAGTATTATAGCCAATCAATTAATTTAATAGATTTAGTCATTACTATAATTGATTTATTCAACTTAATCGGGGTTTATTGACTAGATACTTGATTATATGTGCGGTTATTTAATTAATCACTGCAATAGTGAGGAATCAATGAAAATTTATAGAAATATTAGAAAATTATATTTAAGAAATATTATAAAATTATATTTGAGAAATGCTATAAAATTATATTTGAGAAATATTATGTTTATAAAAAATGAATATGAGATATTTGCTAACATTTAATCTACAGATGTTATAAAAAATGGTAGCTATAAAAATATGAGGGGTTTCATAAAATCAATTTTTATGAGTTCAAGAACAAATTATATATATGTATATATATCCTGGAGAAGCTTAGGATGTCCAATTATTTAAAGGGAAATGAAATGGAGATTTGAATTTCGATAGAAATAAAATAATAAAAGATTAAAAAAATAGGATTAATTGCAATTTTCGTCCTATAATTATAGGTATTTGGCATTTTGCTCCTTTAAGTTTGTAGGGTAGCAAAATAGTTCTTTAACTTTTCAGTTAGTTGCAATTTTTGTCCTGTAATTATAGATATTTGGTGTTTTGGTCCTTCAAGTTTCTAGGGTAGCAAAATAGTCCTTTAACTTTTCAATTTTCGAAATTTTTGTTCTCTTGTCGCTGAATTTTTTAAAACTCTGTATCTTAGATGGCGAGAGGTGATCATTCTGTAAGATGGTCATTATAAGCCTTGTCAAGTGCAGTTGGACGGTGAATTCCAAGATAGGATCTGTCCCCGTCAGTGTATGACGGTGATGTCTCTTATGTGCTCTAAGATGGTTTAGACTCTGAAAGTCTATGCTCATAGGAATTGATTGAGTAGGAAAGGGTTTCCTACGTCGATCGATGGAGTAAACGCATCTCGAGTATTAAGCATAGACGCCTAGTCAAGGATGGGAACCGACACCTAATTCCATACCCTAGAATAAGGCCGGGAGACGGTCGATAGTAGGACCGTACCCGTATGGAATCGGCGCCTATATGTTCACGCCAACATTCACCTAGTTTCTAGTGCCATGGACTGTTGCTAGACGGCCACCCATGGTGACGGGCTCCTGTTGGATATGACCCCAAGTCTAGCTGAGGGTGAACCTAAAGGGTCACACACAAATCACCAAGGAGGTGAAAGAATTGACTTGGAGTCAGTTTCAGAGGATGATAAGTAATTGGATTACTTATGGGATTGTCCATTGGATGGATGGGCCGATATTGTATCGGGCCCTCGTCTTATCAGTAAATGGGATTTATCGATTAAGTAGAGAATTGAAGCTTGGATCTTTTAATTGGATTAAAAAATTAATGGGAATTATTTAATTGGACCATGAATTTAATAGGATTTAATTCTTGGGATTATTGTAATTGGATTACAATAAATCCGTTCCATTAAATCTTGGCCCAGGGGAGATGTTAATTCAAATTTTAGAATTAGAAGAAGTTGGACTTCTTTTAAAAAGGGATGGCCGAAAATTACTTCTTTTAGAAGCACTAAAATCAGCCATGAAGGCCTTTGATGACAAGTTGACTTGTCTCTTTTCGAAAGAGAAAAATCAATTCCAATCAAGCCTCTTTCACTTGGTATGATTAAATCATACCTTATGAAATGGTAGGCTTTATTGATAATTAATGGGGGTTGATTGAAATGTATCTAGACATCCTTGGATGAACCTAGACATATTCCAATAATCACATTAATAAAGTATATATATGTGTATATACTATCATCAAACACAAGAGTTTTATTATTCATCTTTTTCTAGGAAAAAGATGAACACTCTTTACACACTCTCTCAAGCCATTTTCGGCCCCTCTCTCTCTACTCTCTAGTCCTGTTTGTTGCTTTATTAATCTACGATCAATTGAAGAATAAAGTAAGATCAATAAGGAACACTAATTTCATAGTGTACTCCCTTCTTCGATTTCATCCTCTAGATCAGTTTTTTTCTAGCAAGAAAAATGAGATCTGTCCCGGTGTGGTGTGGACTACGTTAGATGGTTTCTATGTTGGGACCTCACATGGACGAACGTCGGGAGGAATCAACGCGTGTAGCCGATCAAAATACAAAAATCGAGAAAGGTATTTTGATTTACATTTATGCTCTCGGTTTCTTCTTTATTCTATAGCCACGAACGCTTGTTTATTTTATATGTTTATATTCTGCGTTTATACACCGATAGCCCGGGAACGTTCAAGGGTACACCCCTTCAACGCTATTTAAATTATTTTATTCCGCTCATTTTTATCTCCACCGCGCTTCCGCCATGTTCCCGGGCCGATCCGCTTTCCTTCAAAAAGCATTTTACCCGGCTTGAATATGATCGACACAGTCTCATATTTAAACTCTCTCTTCGACCTATACCATTGGGCAGATGTGTGTGTCTAACAAACATAAGTCAACCCATACATTAAAAATACAATACATCTGATTACCATTCAAAGAAAATAATACAACGCAAACTTATTTTAAATAAGGATAATACCCACAAAATGTTTTGTCATAAGGATTATGACAACCTTATTTGTAGAGGGCGACCATGTGAACTCTGGTTGGGTGAGTAGATGTTGGAATGTTCGATATCTATTCTTCAAAGCATGGACTTTATGGTTGAGCTCTTCAAAATCGAAGTCCTCGTTGTACTCCTCGTTGACGCCGAGTGTGGCGTAGACAAGGGCATGGTCGTTCACCCTTTTTTGCACTTAAGAGTTGGTGAACTTTGGCTGACTGAGCAAAGTGTCTATAAACACTCAGTTATTTTCTTTTGTCCACCGCACATCGTAAAACAACTCCACTTGTGGATTGATCGTGTTTGGTCCATAGCCGTGGTTGTCTTTTTTTTTTTTAGTCGGGTAAAGCGAGGGTTTGTGGGAAAGAAATATTTTTTGCGGTTGTGAGTTTTGGGGTAATGTATGAAAGGCTAATACTACCAGTGAGTTATATCCCTTTCCTGCCCCCATCAAGAAATAGAACTGGCAGCCGCTTTTGCATTACGCAAAAGATGAAGAGACACATATTTTCATTATCACTCTTACTTCAACTTGCACATGCGCAAAAGAAACATTAGTTTAAGTTCTCGAACTATTGAATGTAAGTTATTCAAAAGATTTTACATAACCTATAATACATATCATATCATATCAACTAATTCAAGATCATAAAAATATAAATACGCTATAATAATTATGCATAAGTAGCGTGAAATGATTACCAGTTGAATATTTGATGCAGATAAATTTTCCAGATAAACTTTCTTACATGGAGTATGTAGCTTGTAATAATTATGAGAACCACTAACAACTGAAAAATTAGTACTAAGCGATTTTAATTTTTAGATACCCCATAAAAGTTATTCGCAAAAGAGACACAACTTTAAGCAAGAATTTGAAATAGGGTAAGTAAATAATTAACATCCTAGAGCATAGCAAAAGTAATTTGCAAACATCAACATTCACGATAATTTAAGTTAAATTCGTACAACAACGTAATTGAAATACAATAAACTATTGTCACGAGTAATTAAAACACCTTAATTAAGACCATTAAACCACAACTTGCATTAGAACATCATAAATTTGAGTCCTCACGACCAACAACGTCTTCCTCGCCAACTAGAGATTCTGAGGATGCACGCATTTGCTCATAAAAATTAGCTAATCTTGTTCATTCGCAGGTAGAGGGGCATCATTTCGTGCCCAAAAAATTGCACATGATAATTCCACCATGGCTCCAATGTGTTCACATATCATTTGATCATCGAACAATGCTTCAACATAATGCAAAAATAAGATATTTAAAACTGCATGCGTGGAATTATTTATACTTGCAACAACTATATTTACGATTCAAAAGGAATGCACACCCAATTCATTGTTAGACAAGCTACTATACATGCAACAATGTAGCCCACATATCATCGTCAGCCGAAATCTCTTAAGCATTTGGGCTCTATATTACACTAGACAATGAAATTACCACTTGAATACATGATACAGATGATGCAACTTAGCTCTAGATTACACTAGACAATGAAATTACCACTTGAATACATGATACTAATGATGCAACTTTCAAAGCCGCTTTTTGCATTCATCGGTAGATAAACTTGTGTTAAATTCATTGTTAACATCTATAGTTGCCCGATGGGTGGTTGTTGCATTAGGCAAACCCTCCTGGTACACCCCTTGCCTGAACCGACTCAACGAGACTATCAATGAAACATTTCTCATATTCTTTGTGCCAGGTTGAGGAATAAAATATTTGATTTTGGTATTTCTCCGCACTCATATCTAGATTTCAGAAGACGCCACAACCTCCCAAAGCAAATATATTTGTGCAATGCAAGTGATGAAAAAGTGAGGCACCAGTGGTTCATATAAGCTAGTTAATGGTGGTGCGAATATAACGCGACATACATATGTCCTAGCACATAGGTTAATATATACAACTTCACCATGACAAACTAGGGAATATATACCATTCGACAAGAAAAAAGTTGTCAACAACATTTGGCTTGTAGCCCCGAATCACAATTGAGTTTAAAAAAAAAATGCTTTACAAATGTAGCTTAAACAGAGACTTAAAAAGTTGTTATTCAAATATGTAATTTGTTAGAATAGGTGACCGTGAAGCCAATCTCGTTGGGCTTATGTAACTTATTTCTGACAATGATGGTATAAATAAGATATTCTGAATAAAAGTGATGTTCAGTTTCTGGCATGTTATACTTTGATTGTGTTCATTTATATTATTGTTCAATGCACAAACAAAGCCCACATACAAGGTACGTTAATCGAAGAGGTTGCACTGCACATAGGTTGGCAATCATGAATCCAACCTCTGTGGGTCGGTCTAAAATCATGCAAGTAAAGGACCTCGCGATCGAGGGTCCAAGCAAGACTTGCACTAAGGACTGCAGTTGTGTTTCATCGACAAGTGACGAGAGTCGTCCATGCAATATTAGTGGGTAAGTTGGCGCGGTGTTGACTAACTGATGTGACTCGCGAGAATCGTCATATGAAAGCCTTGAGTGGCTTGGTCGATATGACTTGCATTCCCAGCTCTAATAGTATGAGATTAGTCCTCGGACTTGAGGGACCACGGTAGTCACATACACACTATGCCTGTATCTTAAATTTGGCGAAAGGCTATTGGGTCAAAAGACTTGGTTGCTATAAACTCTATCTAGTGCAGTCAGAATGTGTAGTGTGGACGGTGAGTTCCAAGAAAGAATCTGTCTCCTATCAACGTTTGACAGTAGTATCTCACTTACATTATGTGAGTCGTTCCCAAAAAATATGTGGCTACAGTGACTGAACAGTGGGATAGGATCCCAGTGATGTTTCAGTGGGTAAATAAGTAACTGCTTAAGTCAAGGATGGGGACCAACGTCCAAATTCCATATCCTAGACTATAGCTATAAGATGGAAGACGGAAGGACCGTACTCGTACACATTCGTGAGCCGAAATGTTCACATCATGTTTTCACCTAGTCTCTAGTGCCATGGACCATTACTAGACGACCACCCATGGTGATAGGCGAATTTCAATTATGGTATGATAGGAGATTCAACAAAGTCTAGCTAAAGGTGAACCTAAAGAGTCACACACAATTGATTGGAAGTGAAGGAATTGATTTGGAATTAATTTCGGGAGATGAAGCAATTCAATTAGATTAAATTGATCCGCTTTTGGAGTATCGAGCCTTTGAAGATTAATTATATAAATTGGGCTTGATTCATAAATTAGATTTATGAAATTGGGGGATAGGTTTTCCTTTTTTAATTAGATTAAAGAGGTGGAAATTATTATTGGGCTTAAGTATTAATTGGATTTATACATAAAGCCCATTAGGACTTTAGACCATTTAAATTAGACTTAATGAAGGTCCATTCCATAAAGCCCATCAGGAATGGATGGACGAGATTCGATCTAGGGCAAGATGAGATGGCTAGGATTAAGTTTGACTTTGTCAAAGCTTGGTTGACTAGGATTTGACTAGGTCAAAGTCCTAAGTTGATCAAAGTGTGTCTCTTTAGAATAGTTTGAATAGGATTAGGAATACTAATCCATAGATATACTCAAAACACACACAACTCTCTACACTCCCATCTCACACAACCGGCGGCCCTCCTCTCTCGGCCACCCTCTCCACTCTCCACCTCCAAAAGCCTCTCTTGTCTTGTTTTCATACAAAGGGACATACAAATGATCGATCACGTTAATTGATAGCGTTTAGCCAATTATTCTCTCCCTTCTTTGATATCTTGCTAGCATGAGAGTATCAAGAATTTTGGTAGACTGCATAGACGATTTGGAGGATCTCTATGTTGAGATCTAGGTGGCAAATTCGGGAACAACGCATGTAGCCCAACGAAGAAAGCTACAAGGGTGAGTACTTTTGTTACGATTCTAGTTCTTCGTTTCATCCTACGGCCTCCATGAATCTTATTTATTTCTTTTATTCATGACATACACCGAATGCCGGGGAGAATCAAGGGAACAACCTTTGATTCGATTTTAAAATTCCATTTTTAATTATGTTATGCATGTTTACATTTAACGTTTTCGGCCCCGCGCTTCTGCCACGCTCCTCCCAGGTCGATCCGCTTCTCTTATAGCAGTATCAGAGCCCAATTTGGTGTATAGGCCTAGGGTTTTACGTGCTATACGTGTACGAGCATGTTTTGCGTTGCTTTATTTCCGTACTGAAGCATGTTGTTAATCGTAGGAATACTTGCGTTAATTTCACACTGGAATAGTTCATCATAGAATTCTTGCATTTCTTGAATTGTATTTCTTGATTTCTTGGGAAAGGGGTGCAGAAAATAATGGCATAAAAGAAAAACAACAACAGCGGTAGCCGTCGGCCGACCACATGCACAGGGCGCACAGCCAGGCGCACGCGCAGGAGGGGATCTGTCGGTCGCGCACATAGGGGGCGCGGCCAGGCGTGCATGCAAGAAGGGAAGCGTGGGCGCTACCGCCCGGCCAGCATGCCCGGCGCGTGCAAGCGACAGGCCCGGCCAGTCAGCCGCACATGTAGGGATCCGGCCAGGCGCGCGCGTAGGTGACAGGTTGGGCCGCCTGTGTGCACGAGCGGCCACACGGCGCATGCGCGTGCGAGCATCGGCAGGTCCCGCCGTTAGGGGGCCTGGCAGTCCGGCTGAGGCACGCGCGCACAGCGTGCAAGCAAGGGGATGCCTGCCAGGCTGAGGCCGCCAATAGCGGCCGCCGTGGCCATTTTTCGTTTTATGTTATTTTCTGAAAATGTTTTTTTTTTGTGTGTAATTCTGCATTGTTTTCTACACAATTTTTTAAAGAGCATTATCTTGAAATATTTTATTTTGGTTAAGGTTGGGAATCTCCTAAAATTTAATATTGTCTTGATGATGAGGAAGGGAGTTCCTAGCAAGAAATTTTGTAATGGTTGCACCGATGATCAGTTTTCTTGCGTGGAATTTTGCATTTATGTTCTGCTACGTATGATATTTTTTTATCATGTATATGGATGAGTAGCGTGTTTACTTGGATGTGTAACTTTGCTATTTGCGTTAATAGGATTGACAATGGATGATCACAAAGCGCTTAGACCAAATGTATGGTTTATTTTTCGTTGGGGTTGTGTGCCTCTTTATTTCTTCCTTGTCTTTCTATTTGCCTTGGAATAATACGGTTTTCTTCCTCCCTCCTTATGTACTCCCCCTGAGTGTTTGTCGGGGTTTCTATTTCAGTTGTAACGAAAGTAAGTAGTAGTGAGGTATTTTCTTTTATTTTTGTTAAATGAAGAAGATCAAGAAAGGCCAAGAAGGAGGAGATCAAGGAAGACCATGGAGATATGAAGCCTTGGAGGCCCAAAGGATGAAGAGGCAAGGCCCATCAGGGTGTTGATGGGTTTCTACATAAATTTGTAATAGTGTAGGACCAACCCTTAGATTGACCATAAATCCACTATGGGCTTAGTGGGTCGCATAGGTTCCGAGCTTGTGATCATCCAATAGGGGCGTGCTAGGCTTTTATTTTTGCATGTGGAATGGTTGATGGATGAATGGTTTATTTATCATGTTTTCATTAAAACATGCAAAGTATGTATTATGTGATGAGGTCTCGGTCTGTTAAACAAAACTCTCACTTGGTTGGATCAAGCTTCTGTAATTCTCATGACTAGATACTCATTTAGACAAGATTTTATGCAAGGGAGGCCAACAATTTTTACAAAATTATCAAGATAACTTCCAAAATTAGCTTTACAAGTATCAATGTATTACCTTGTCAAAACTCCACAACTTGAGAATCTGATCAACAACTAAAACACTGACTGCAAAATATAATTTTCAGTAAAAATATGCTAACTAGAACACTCACTAGAAAGAATAAACCATGGCCGCTTCAACAAGAATTTCACTGAATGAGAATTCCATTCTCATTCTGATATTTGAGAATTCCCACTGAATACACGTCCTTTTGATCTAATCGAAACCTAACCAAATTGATTCACCACTCCAAGTTTAATATCCCGAACCTACCAAAGGTTCTTAGACTTGTGAATCCTCTTTTAGTCTTGTGTATTCATTAACCTTACAGATATCCTTTTTGGATCCAATCCAATAGGCTATTGCCGCTCCCACTAAATACACACTCTCTCGATCTAATCGAAAGGTGACCAGTTTGGTTCACCACTCCAAGTCTAATTCCCCAAACCTACCAAAGGTTCTTAGACTTGTGAACCCTCTTTTGGTCTTGTGTATTCAATAATCCATAGAAGTCTTTTTGGATCCAATCCAATAGACTATTGGCAAGCCCACTTTGTCTAACAAAATGACTCTTTAGTCTTTTTCTTCTCAGAGAAGATTTGAAAGCTAGCAGATCCAAATCATCTATTGCTTCCAACTTCCTCATCCTTAACTAAAGGAAACTGACCTAGTCATGGATGCCAAATCCGTAAGTTCATCTTGATTTTATCCATTTTAGTAATTTGTTTTGAGTACTCATAATCCAATTATGGGACAGTGTCAAGTGTTTATGTACCAAACCTAGCAAACAAGAATCGCCATCTTTGTCAAATAAAAGTAATTTTATTGGTCAAATTATTGTATCAAAAATTGTCCAACAATAAATGGAACATATTTTGATCATGCTAGGTAACATAATTCCCACTGACACAATGTTAACATGAACACTACTAAGCCTAACTAGTCCTTAGTCTTTGCAGTAACAATTTCGCTATTGCTAGACCTTAGGATCGTCTGTCTTAGCTTTCTCTTTCTTATCATCACCTGTGAACCATTCACAGGTTATGAACGACTAGTATCCAATACCAAAGAACATAACAGTGATCATGTTGATACTCATGGCTTTAGGAAATTCCCTCTTCCAATGTCCATTTTCTCGCAGTTAATGCAAACATCGTTTGGAACCTCTGACTGTCGAACCCTTTTCCTCTTTCCTTTACCCTCACCCAGCAGTGTAATAGGAGCACTCAAAGTGTTGGCAGCGACTGATGTTGTTTGAGCCTTCTTCCTCTTCTTGCGTCTGGCACCCTTGCCTTTAGCTTTAGAGGTTGAAGCCTCCTTACTAGTATCGTCGGCGCAGATTTTTCAATCGTTGCCTTGTACTGGACCAATATTTTTATCAACTCATGAAGGTCTTTCTCAAGCCCATTCATGTTGTAGTTGACTATAAATGGGTCGAGTGAGGGGAGAAGAGACTGAAGGATTACGTGGATGTACATCTCTCTTTCGAGATCAGCTTGGAGGTCTTTGAGCTTTTCCACAAGGGATAGCATCATCACTCCATGCTCTTATACCGAAGATCCTTCTATCGTCTTCGCTCCAAAGAATGCCTTCATTGCAGCATATCTAACATGCCGGTCTGGGACCGTATAGACTTGCTGCAATCAAAACATCATCGAGCCAATAGCCTCCAGCCTATCATACTGCTTCTGGATCTCATTATCCATGGATGCAAGTATGATGTTGCGGATCTTCCAGTTTTTATCAAGCCTCTTCTTGAATGTCAAATGCTCTTTGGGCAATAAGCCTTCCGGTAAGGTCTAAAGAAAAACCTTATCCAGAATATAAGTCTGGTTCTTTGAAATCTAAAACCATCTTAAGATTTCACAGCCAGACGTGGTAATACGTTCCATAGACTTATTAGTCTCAAGTATAAGGGTTAGTGGATTCTTAGACATCAACAGTTAAACAGAAAAACATTCAGTAGATTATAACAATATTATGTTCAAGTTAAGACTTGGTCCTTTAGTCATTAACCCCTCCCACTATTTCTAGGAAAGCCCATCACTCTCAAATGAGGTTTTGGGAAATTATTTTCTTGTGAGATTGGGATCCACAAGCGCAATTCTCCATGCCCCACTTTTACGAATCACATGGAAAAAGCCTCATGAGAGGTATCTAATACCATTCTCAACCGATGAGATTCCCAAGATATTCTGCCTCACCTCTTCACATGATCCTGAGGACTCAAAGCGAATCATGCTACTCGATGTTAGGCCCGACCCATCAACCAAATCATACCTCCACTGTCGCCCCCCACGACTCATGAGACAGGGAAACAATGAGCGTACTCTTTGTTCACAACAACGGTGCAGCTTTCCTCTATTCCAAATGTGCCACGACTCGTGAGACCACACTTGGGTAGTGGTAGGTTCCTCACGACATTGTTATGGATGGAAGGCTTGGACAGATCAAAACCATTTTGATCCAAGTCCATCATGGCCTAATATTTCAACTTGGTCTAACCAAGTGAGAGTTCGAAATTATTGACCGAGACCTCATCACATTAATATTTTGCGTGCATAAATATCCAATATTATAAAGCATTTAAATAAATGCATCGCATGCAAGTAAATCTAGCATACCCCTGTTGGATGATCACGAGCCTAGCTTATGCAACCCACTGAGCCCGCAGTGAGTCTATGGTCTATCTAAGGTGGTCCTACACTATTACAATAAATTAACCCAATGTCATGCCAATGAGCTTTGTACTCTATTTGTGTCGCCTTGATGTCTCACCTTGGGCCACCGTCCAACGTAGGGTTTCTTTTTCTCCGTGGGCCTGCCTTATTATACATAAAACATAAAACCTAACCAAAAATATTCCTAACTACTCTCATTACAAGAGAATGGAATACACGGGAAATAAAAGAAAAAAAGACAAGCCTCAACATCATGAGGTGAAAAATGAGAGATAATAGTCCTAAAACAAAAGGCACGCAAGCCCCACCCAAAAGGAATTTAAAACCATACACAGGTCAATGGGCTTTGTGATCATCCCTTGTTAATCCAATTAACAAAACACAACATAATTACATATACAATATAATCATACTCCAAATAATACAAACCATGTATTAAATAAATTATATCTAATATCATTCCACAACATAATTAAATGCAGAAAAATACATGTCGAAAATATAATTAAAAATGGATATTAAAAACCTCGTACAACCCATGTACATTTTTTTGTTCGAAAACCATTTCCAAAATAATCTTAGGCTATTTAATTTTAGGAAAAAATCATTCTCAACTAAAATTAAATCATCCATAAATTAAATATTTCAGAAAAAAATATGCGGAATACCAGAAAATCAAATTTTTTGGAAAAATGACAAAAAAACTGCACAGCCATTCGGCCGTTCTGGCCGGCCGCGCGTGTGCAGGCGTCACTGCCTGCGTTGGGCGCGCGCGCGGACGGCCAATGCCCGCACGCGTATTCGGCAGCACCCAGTGCGCGCGGCTCCCTCGTGCGCTCGTGTGCGCGGCTACCTCGTGCCCTCGCGTGCGCGCCCTGCGCACACGCCTGGGCGCGACAGTAGACAACCTGCTACCGACCGGCAGCGGCTGCTGCTGCTGTTATATATTTTTTTTTTTATTCTTCACATAAAAAACCTGAAATAAATATCCAGATTTCAAAAAATCTAATTTTCTAAAATCACCCAAGTATGCATGATTAATCACATAACTAAACATGCAAATTTCACCAAATAATTATGAAAATTAAAAGCTATAAACACATGCTTTTAAAGCCAATCTAAACACGTTGAACATTCTTTCACTCATAAAATATGTAATCCATAGTCACATACACCGATCGGGGCTCTGATACCACTTGTAGGAAAGCGGATCGGCCTGGGAACGCGGCGGAAGCGCGGTGGAGATAAAAACGTGTAAAATAATAGAATTTAAATCGCGTTCAAGGGGTGTACCCTTGGAGGTTCCCAGGCTATCGGTGTATAAAAATATAATCATATAAAATAAACAAGCGTTCGTGGCTATAGAATAAAGAAAAATCCGAGAGCATAAATGTAAATTGGCATACCTTTCTTGATTTTGTATTTCGATCGGCAACACGCATTGATTCCTCCCGACGTTCATCCACGCGAGTTCCCAACGTAGAGACCCTCTAAAGTCGTCCACACCACACCAGGAGAGATCTCATTTTTCTTGCTAGAGAAAAACGGATCTAGAGGATGAAATCGAAGAAAGGATTACACTATCAAATTAGTGTTCCTTCTTGATCTTACTTTGTTTTCCAATTGATCCTAGATCAATGAAGCAACAAAGAGGATTTAGAGAGTAGAGAGAGAGGGTGTAGAGAGTGTTCATCTTTTTCCTGGAAAAAGATGAATAATGAAATTCTTTTCTTTGATAATAGTATATACACATATATATACTTTATTAATGTGATCATTGGAATGTGTCTAGGTTCATCCAAATATGTCTAGATACATTATAATCAATCCCCATTAATCATCAATCTAGCCTACCATTTCATAAGGTATGATTTAATCATACCAAGTGAAAGAGGCTTGATTGGAATTGATTTTTCTCTTTCCAAAAGAGACAAGTCAACTTGACATCAAAGGTCTTCATGGTCAATTTTAGTACTTCCAAAAGAAGTAATTTCCGGCTATCCCCTTTTAGAAGAAGAATCTAATTCCAAAAGTGGAATTAACACCTCTCTTGGGCCAAGATTTAATGGACCGAATTTTATCATAATCCAATTACAATAAGCCCAAGAATTAAATCCTATTTAATTCATGGTCCAATTGAATAATTTCTATTAATATTTTAATCCAATTAAAAGATCCAAGCTTTGATTCTCTACTTAATTGATAAATCTAATTTAGTGATAAAACGAGGGCCCGATACAATATCAGCCCGTCCATCCAATGGACAACCCGATAAGTAATCCAATTACTTATCATCCTCTGAAATTGAGTGCAAGTCAATTCCTTTACCTCCTCGGTAATTTGTGTGTCACCCTTTAGGTTCACCCTCAGCTAGACTTGGGCTCGTGTCCAACAGGAGCCCGTCACCATGGGTGGCTGTGTAGCAACGGTCCATGGCACTAGAGACTAGGTGAATGTTGGCGTGAATATTTAGGCGCCGATTCCGTACGGGTACGGTCCTACTGTCGACCGTCTCCCGACCTTAGTCTAGGGTATGGAATTGGGCGTTGGTTCCCTGTTAGAATAGGTAACCATGTAGCCAATCTTGGTAGGCGAATTGTAACCTATGTCTGAACAATTTCGAAGTTTTAATAAAACCTTAATGAATAAGAAGTGAAGTTTATTTGGCATATACTTTGTTGGTGTTTACTTTATCTGCTTTATAACTGTTCGCTACACAAACAAAGCCCACAGACTGAAATCATACTTCGGGGACTGGGACTACGCTTGGAGGTAGGTCCATGAAATCAGTCCCGCGAACCAGTCGTGAAAATCTCCAAGTCAAGAAATCTCGAAAATGGGCACCGAGATTCCCTTTGAGACTTGCCCTAAGCATCTGCTGTCGTGTTTCATCGATGGGTGGCGAGGGTCGTCTAAGTAGTGTTAGTGGCTTGGCCTGTTGGGGGAGCGGCTGACTGAGGTGACTCAAGGGAACCGTCTTACGGAGGACCTTGAGTAGGGTCGGTTACGTATGACGTGAGTTCCCGGTTCCAAACGGTACAGCTCAAGTCCTTTAACTTGAGGAATTGCTGAGTTTACCTGTACATCGAGGCTGTATCTTAGGTATGGTGAGAGATTGCCAAGATGCATTTGAGTAGTCATAAGCCATATCTAGTGCAGCCGCGGTGTACAACGTGACAGTAGTTTCCAAGAAAGGATCTGTCTCCTGTCAAAAGGTTGACAGTTGTGTCTCACAAATATTCTGTGTGTCTTGTCCCTAAAATTTGTGACCACAGTAATTGAACAGAAGGGAAGGTTTCCCTTGTGGCGTTTAGTAGAGGACAGACCGACACTTAGGTCCAAAATGAGTGCCTACGTAATCCGTGCCCTAGACCCTAAGTGGTGAGACCGTAGACGGAAGAATTGATGTACTGTAGAGCCTAAATGTTCATCGCCACGCATATTCACCTAGTCTCTAGTGCCATGGACCGTTTCTAGACGGCCACCCATGGTAACGGGCGGATTCTAGGAATCCAACCAAGTCTAGCTGAAGGTGAACCTAAAGAGTCACACAAAATCCGCACACATAACGTATTTAATTTGGAATTAAATATTTGGAGAAATGAAGCGATTAAATTGGATTTCATCGGGTCCTTATTTTCTTGGGAAGAATTAATTCCTTTTATTAGATTAAAGGGATTTATCTAATAAATTAGATTTATTAGAAATTGATTTAATAGGGCTTGGAATAAATGTTTATATTTAATATATTTATTGCCCTTTGGAGTATTTAAATGGGATTTAAATATTCCATTAAATTAATCAATGGTTGAGATTAAAGGGAGGAATCAATGGCTAAGATTGGTTTGACCAAGAAGCTAGAATTTGACTAGGATTGGACTAGGTCAAATCCTATTCATAGAGGAGTCTTCAAATTGTAGGAAACTAGAAGAGGAATAGGATTCCTCCTCTATAAATACTCCTAAGTATCCATTTGAAGAAGATGATGAATCTTGAAACACACACACACACACACACACACACACACACTACTTGTCTCTCTTCCTCTCCCTCTCGGCCGTACCTCTCTCCTCCTCTTTCAAGAAACTCTTTTCTTGTTCTTTTGTTTGATAATTGAACATCAAGGAGGATTGATCTCGTTAATCAATAACGTTTGATCGATCCGTTCTCTCCAAAAATACACTTGTTCTTTCGCTAGCACGAGGATCAAGATACATGGGCGGATTGCGTGTACGAATTAGAGGATCTCCTGTACGAGATCTTGGAGCAAAACGGGGAACAATGCGAGTACCGGTTTGAAGAGGAAAACGACAATCGGTAGGTTTCCGGTTTATGGTTTTCGTCCCTCTTTTCTTTTAACCCTATGGCCTCCATGATTATTTTATATGCTTTTATTGTTCATGAGATACACCGAATGCTTGGGAGGTTCAAGGAAACACCCCTTGAACGTGTTTACATATCGTTCATGCATATTTAATTCTTGCAAATCTTTTTATTTTTTCCCGCGCTTTCGCATTCGCGCTACTTCCGGGCACGATCCACACGCCTTTGCTAGGCTTTCATTCCCATCCTTGAATAGGGAACTATGCTTCATACCTGAGATGCATTTACTCTATCGATCGACGTAGGAAATCCTTTTCTATGGCTATAGACTTTCAGAGTCTAAACCATCTCAAAGTGCATAGGAGTCATCACCGTTATATACTGACAGGGGACAAATCCTATCTTGGAATACACCGTCCTCGCTATATGCTCCAACTGCACTGTACAAGGCTTATATGACCATCTTACAGAATGATCACCTCTCGCCAGATCCAAGATACAATCTTCGTATGCACGTGACTGCCATGATTCTTCATGTTCGAGGACTAATCCCGTACTACTCGAGAAGTCCAGTCATACCGACCAAGCCTCCAAGGCTCCATATGACGAATCCCGCGAGTCAGTTCAGTAAGTCGACCACCTTGTCAACTAACCTACTAAAATTCTATAGAAGACCTTCGTCTGTCGCTGATGAAACTCAGCACTCACCCAGTGAATTCAATACTTAGTGCAAGTCTCAATAGGACACTCGATGCCCAGTCTCGAGGTCCTCGACTTGGAATGTTTCAGACTAACCCTCAGAAGTTGATTTCATAGCCGACATCCAATGTGCAGCCCAACTACATGGGTTATCCAATTGGTCTGTGGACATTTGTTGTACGTTGAAACGCCGTTTAACGTTAGTAGTAAGCACAACAAACAAAGTGCTAGTGATGAATACTTACTCTATTCATCAGGATAATATTGTTTTAATAAAGATTGACGAATAGTTTCCAAAACCGCCAATCCAATTGGCTTTCTGGTCACCTATTCTAACACGTAGTAGATTGGACCTTGAAAGCCTCTTCACTTTCTTTAGCTCGAGCATCTTGAATACGATCGTTGGCTTCCCTTAACTGTCGCTCGAGAAGATATTTGGATAACCTTTCAGAAGACAACGACCTCGCTTCATCATAAGCAGTGGCCTTGGGGAAGAATGTGTTCATCGATTCTTCTACTTTTGAGATGTCAAAATTCTGAAAGCTCTTCATAGATTCAAGAACGAAGTAAACGTCGTCTTTGATCGATGAGATGAAATCAATTGGGGTGTTTGATATCTTCACGAGAAGATCACTCCACAACTTTTGAAGGAACTCCCTTTGATGATTAAGAACAAATCTCTCGCCTTCAAATACCGACACCGCGGCATAACAAGAAGTTTGTTTCCTCTTAAGCCCCATTCCAAGAGGACGAGTTGTAGCCAACAAGTTAGACCTAAAAGTCGATCCTAGGCTGTCTTGAGAAGTCTCATCATCTTCGACGACTAAGACTTCATCTTCGAGCTACTACAATGCATCAACTTGAGTTAGAAACAAAACAATACCTTATCGCTAAAAAAAGTAATAAAAAGGAAAGGGGTGAAAAAAAAAACCTCCTTGACATAATTCAACGTCGATAGGTCATGACTTGATCCGTCACCATCAACGTCAATGTTTGCTGGCTTTGAATCCCTCCTCAACCTCTTCCAATGACGATCAGGGTTGCTGCTCCCATTTACTTCCAAGGAACTGGGAGCGCTTTTCCTGTTATTCACTTCAAGAGGTTCAACCGCTTGAGAATTTCGCTTGGGAGGAGAGGGAGCCTGCTCGCGAGGTTGATCTTAGGTAACTCCTTCACCACACTCCTTACCTTTGGGAGAAGCTTGACTTGGGCCTAAGGCAAGAAACTTAGCCACGTTTTCTTCAAGGTAGCCATCATGAACTTCAAGCCACCACCTCTTGTACGCCTCATAGGAGAACTTCTTCACATTTGGGGGCATGGGAGGGAACAACACTTTCTCCATGGTCTTGGACAAAATGTACAAACATCAATAGCGGATTCCACCTTCTAAAGAGGCTTTGCAAACGTCTTGCAAAATAATCCTGGCACTTCTTGGAAGATACCAAATTGACGACTAAATCAATGAGGGCGATAGGGCTCGGCAACAAAATGATCGCCTTGCCGCAGAGGAAGATAGTTCGCATGAACTGCAATGAAATAAGTTTCTTTAGATTCTGTGGCGTGCCCGTCGTCTATGAATAAAAAATCCTTGTCCCTCACAATCATGTTGCAAGTCCAAGGGATAAAGTCGCCTCTGTGTAGCCGCTTTCTCGCCTCTTGCGGATCGTAGTATTTTGCACCTCCTTCACTTGAGAAGAGCGTCATCTTAGGCCCACTAACACTTTGCACAAGTTGACAATGATTCTTGAAATAATAAGCTATCCAACTATAAGCGAAGTGAATTGGAAATGGAGAGTGTATGCGAGTTGGCCTTGGGGAGTTAGAGATCTTATTCAAACCTCTGTAAATTCTAGCCAAAGACGGGAATGGCAAGACAAATCCTTCGACCGGCTGCCATAGCACTCGCCACCTTGAAAACACTTGGGCATATTGAATGGGAAGGGCAAAGGTATAAAGCCAACATGCCAAATACGCCACCAAGAATGTCTCTTCCTTTAAATTCCCTTTGATACCAAGCTTTGAGAACAACGCCTCATCCGCCGTGGACCACTTCCCATGTACCCCAAAGGTTCCGGAAGGGATATGAGTCGATTTAGGACGAACTGTCTTTTTCTCTTTATGCGGAGGGGGCTCGCAGTACCTCGTGGTTCGTTTAAACCAAAATTTGATCCACTTGTCGACAAGAACTTGGGAGGACTGACCATCGTTACTACTCTTTTGAAGCAAATGGTAAGTGTGGAGCAGAAATTTGCAAGAACGAGACACAAGTCTTCGTCCCGTTTCGTCAACACCGTTAAGCTCATTGGCACTTGGAACGACTTCGTCATAAAGGAGTCCGGCCAAAGGAAGTCTGACAAGGGTATGCACGTCCCACAATGATATAGACAACTCTCCAAAGGACGTCAGAAGAGTGTTAGTGGATGGGCTCCACGCTTCACAGAATGCTTTGATGACGTCGGAATTACGGTCGTAAGTGAACAACGAGGCGTACACGACATCATATACTCGAGCTGCAACTAGCTTGGGCTCACATCGGCTGAGTACGTCTTCCGTCCACTCCCAAAATCCTTTAATGTAGCATAACTCGCCGGCAAAGTTAATGTTTTCGCCCCACTTGGCTTTCCCTTCAATGATGCGACGGCCTGACGTTGGTAGAAAACTTGATTCATTAGAGCAACGGTGATGAGTCACTTGCAAAGACCACACCTTTTGCTTAAAGGAACTTATCGAGACCATTGCTCCGTGTGAAGTGGATGCATCAATCTCAGCCATTGCTTCACATATTGACCGATAAGAGGACTATGAGTTGTCAAAATTGTTCCTTTCTCTATTAGTTGACTTTCATCTTAAAGAATTACTAAATTTTGTTGGCCGGAGGAAAGAGACTCGTCTTTAAAGTAAACCATGTTGTAGTCTATCTAGGAACAAAAGAGGGTAGATTTAATTGAGTTTGTGAAAAGCACAAAAGAAATATATAGATTCAATTGAGTTAGAAATCAACTCAAATAAATCATGTATGTCCACACTCAATTGAAAAAAAAAAGTTGCAGTCATTTGAAATCGCAGATTAATTAAATCATGATACTTCATAACTGTGTCTTCGACTCAAATTAAAGAATCGTATGCAACGTTATGGGCCAAGATACCAATTTTGAAGCCAAAATCCAAGTAGGCTCGAAAGTTCATGTATGGACCAACAAACATGAATAAGGTTCACGCACTAAAATTCCTCACAGATAAAGATAGCATTCCTCTAATGCTCCAAACATTCTCAAATTAGTATTAAGCCAAAATTTCATGGGGCATGGTTGTTAGAATGGGTGACTAGAAAGTCAATGTGGTTGGTTGTTCTGAGGACCATTCGTCAATCTTTGAACGAGTAATATTATGTTGATGAATATAGTAAGGATTCATCAGTGGCAACGATGAGTTTGTTGTGCTTACTGCTTGCATTGAACGTCTTTCGACGTCACAACAAACGCCCACAGATCGGACGTATGAATCCAAGAAGTTGGACCACATATAGGATGGCGGTGATGGAACCAACTTATGTAGATAGGTCTGAAACACTCCAAGTCGAGGACCTCGAGGTTGGGCATCGAGGGTCCTATAGAGACTTGCACTAATGATTGCATTCATTAGATGAGTATTGTGTTTCATCGGTGAAAGACGTTGGACGTCTATGCAATATTAGTGGGTTAATTGACAAAGGTAGTGTCGGCTATCTGAGATGACTCGCGGGAATCGTCATATGAAAGCCACATGGGCTTGGTCGGTATGACTGGTATTCCCGGTTCTGATAGTACGGGATAATTCCCCGGACTTGAGGAATCACGACAGTCGCTCACATACGAAGGTTGTATCTTGAATCTGGTGAGAGGTGATCGTGTCATATGACATGGCCATCATAAGCGTTGTTTAGTGCAGTTGGAGTATGTGGAGAGGACGGTGGATTCCAAGATAGGATCTATCCTCTGTCAAAGCATATGACAACAAGATCTCCTATGCACTCTGAGATAGTTTAGACTCTCAAAGTCTATGTCCATAGCACTTGATTGAGTGGGAAAGGATTTCTTGCGTCAATCATAGAGCTAAACCCTATCTTGAGTATTAAGCATAGACGCCTAAGTCAAGGATGGGAACCCACGCCCAATTCCATGCCCTAGACACTAGGACCGTACCTGTATGTAACAAGCGACGGTAGGACCGTACCTGTAAATAACTTGGAGCCTAAATGCTCACACCACATATTCACCTAGTCTTTAGTGCCATGGACCGTTGCTAGACGGCCACCCATGGTGATGGACTACTTTGCATGAGATAACAAGAAGTAGGTCCAAGTCTAGTTGAAGTTGAGCCTAAAGAGTCACACCCGCTACACCAGATGCGAAAGGAATTAATTTGGAATTAATTCTGGGAGAAGGTTTAATATGATTAAATTGTACTTCTTGGAGGTTCAAGCTACGATAGATTAATTGGATTAATCGGGCTTGAGTTCATAAATTAGATTTATGGATTTATAAAGCATGGGCTTCCCTTTTAATTAAATTAAAAGGGGTGAATTAATTAGTGAGCTTGGTTTATAAAATAGTATTTAATATAAAAGTCCATTGGACCTTGGGACTATTTAATTTAAGAATTAAATAGTCCCATTCCATAAAGCCCATCAAAATGGATGGACGAGATTTGATCTAGAGATTGATGAGATGAAGGGCCATGATCAATTTGACTTTATCAAAGCCTAGTTTGACTAGGATTTGATTAGGTCAAAATCCTAGTTAAGTGTGCCTCTTTAGAGCAGGATTGAGTAGGAATAGGAAAATAAGTTTTCTATAAATACTCAAAAATACACACACACACACACACCTACTAATCTCTACACTTTTCATCTCACATCTCTCTCTCAAATTCGTCCACTCTCATAATTCTCTCCAAGATTTTACTTTTGTTCTTGTTGATTTATTCAAGGTAGAACGTAAGAGACGTCGATAGCGTTAATTAATAGCGTGTATCGATGTCTCTTCTCCCCTAAATGATTTCTTGCTAGCACGGGACTTCGTTGCCTTCCGATGTAGTGTGTGGACGATTTAGAGGGTCTCTGCTTTGAGATCTTGGTGTAAAACGGGGAACGATGCGTGTAGACGAACGAAGATGACTACGAGAGGTAAAGTTCTCTTTTACGTTTCTTGTTCTAAATTCTATGGCCTCCATGTTGTGTTTTATTGACCATGAGATACACCAAACGCCCGGGAGAATCAAGGGCACACCCCTTGATCCGTTTATATATAAATGATGCATGCTTTAAATTCTATTTAAGTTACACTTTGCAATTTTATTATGCAACCCATCTGGCTTTTGTTATCCGCACTTCTCTCCCAGGACGATCTACTCGCTTTCAGTGGTATCAGAGCCTGGTTCGGTGTATAGGCCTAGAATTCTATGTGCTATATGTGTTTAAGCATGATCAACGTGTTTTAATTTACGTTTCAAGCATATTTAGCGTAGATCTTGGTTGGTGTTTAATTTTGCATGGAATTTTGGATCTTGAATTTCTTTATTATGTAAATACATGTTCTTGGGTTGGATTTATCTTGTGGTTCAGAAAATTGCATGAAAAAGTCGAAACAGGGTGAAAAAACGGCGAACCGGCAGGGGCGCGGCCGGGCACGCGTACAGGCAAGGGTCTGCGCACGCGAGAGAGAGCGCCAGGTTCAAGCGCAGCCACCTGTGCTGGGCGCGCGCACGCTCGCCGGGCCAGGCCGGCGATGCCGTTTTCTGTTTTCTCTCGTTTTTGGTTCGTTTTATCAAAACTATTTTTTTTCAGAATTATTTTTATGATATTTTCTGTGTTTTTCTGAACCTGTTTACTTAGGATATTTATTTTTTATTGAGATTTGGAATTTTCTAAAAGAAAATATTGCTTTGTTAATGAGGAAAGGGTTTCCTGATAAGATTTAATTCTTGCAATGGTTGCACCAATGATCAAAATTCAAGTGTAAAATTTCGCATTAATTTCTACGTTTTATGATGTTGGACATCATGGTATTTTTATAGCATGAGCATGTGTAGATTTTGACATGTATTAATATTGCACAAATATTGGATTTTGGGATTCTTTAATATGTGGCTATATTCTTGAGTCAATGACTTTTGTATTTCAGAAAATTAATTGCAAGAAAATATTAAAACATGAAAAATGATGTCGGCCGGCTAGGAGGCCGCGCAGCAGGCGTGTGCACCGCACCTGCGTGTGGACGCTGTTGTGCAGCGGGCAAGGACCCGTGCGCGCGCAGGCTGCGCGCGCTTGGCCAGCAGTACTGAGCCATTTTTTCAGTTTTTTGTTGTTTTCGTGCATTTTCAGAAATTTGATTTTTCTGTATTATTTTGGGAATTTTTCTGAACTAATTAACTTCAGGCATTTTAATTTTGGTTGAGATTTGTTATTTTCTAGAATTAATATTGCCTTATTAATTATGAAAAAGGATTTTGCAACAAAAATCGTTGTGCATAGGTTGCATCATTATCCAATTTTTGGCGTGTATATTTTGCATGTAATTTCTGCACTTATTTTATGGTATTGGATATCATATATGTTTGAATGGCATGCTTTACGTGAGATGTGTATATATGCAATTTGCGTTAATTGGATTGACAAAGGATGATCACAAAACCCCTAGACCGCATGTATGATTTATTTATATTTGTTTGTTGGGTTGTGGCCTGTGTGCCTCTTTTTGTGTCTTCTTATCACTCTCATTTTTGCCTTGGAATGATAAGGCTTTCTTTCTCCCTCCTAATGTACTCCCCCAACTGTTGATTGGGGTTTCTTATTTATGATGTAATGAGAGTAGAATATGAGTGATGTTTTATTTTTTGTAAATAAAAGCTGTAAGAGAAGACAAGCCAAAGGTGTTGGAGGCCCATGGAAGAGGCCATCGGTAGGCCCACAGAGGATCCATGGAAAAGAGGTCCCGTGCAGGCCCACGATGGAGAGCCCAAGAAGATAAAGAGGACTTAAAAGGCCCATTGCATGTAATGGGTTATTAAAACCTTGTAATAGTGTAGACCTACCCTTAGATTGGCCATGGATACACTGTGGGCTCAGTGGGTCGCATAGGTTTTGGGCTTGTGATCATCCTACAGGGGCATGCTAGGTTTTATTTTGCATGCCATGCGTTTTATATGCTTTGAGTATTCTATATGCTTTATGTATGTTTACATTTATGCTTAGAATATTATGCTATAACGCATGCAAAACACTTATAATGTGACGAGGTCTCGTTCAATTAAAACTCTCACTTGGTTGGACCAAGTTAAAATATTAGACCCGTAATAAATGGACTAAAACATAAGTAGTTCATCCAAGCCTTCCATCCATGACAAAGTGAGGAAGCTAGTTTCAGTCAATTGCGTGGTCTCACGAGTCGTGGCACGTCTTTTGTCCTGAAACTAAGTTCCACGTTTGTTGTGAACGAAGTAAATACACTCCTGTTACCTGTCCCACTGGTCTTGGGGGTAGCGGTGAGTGCTATGATTCGGTTGATGGGTCGGGACTAACGCCTGAGTAACGTGATTCGCTTGGAGACCTCGGGATCACGTAAAAAGGGTGAGGTAAAATATCTTGGGAATCTCGTTGGACGAGAATCGTATGAAATACCTTCCACAAGGCTATTTCCATGCGAATCGTAACAATGGGGTATGGAGAATTTCGTTTGTGGATCCCAAGCCCACTGGGAATCCGATTCCCGAAATCCCGTTTGAGAGTTATGGCTTTTTGTAGAAATAGTGGAAGAGGTTAAGGACTAAAGATCGAGTCTTAACTTAAATTTAATATTACTTCATTCTGCTTATTATTTTGTGCTTCATATATTGTGAATGTCTAAATATCCACCAAATGCATTACTAAGAGGCTTATTAAATGGAACCAACTACACGAATTGATTGTGAAATTTTAAGATGGTCTTAGATTTCCAGAACCTTAACTCACATGCCGGATGAGGACATTACTCAACCCTTGCCGGAGGGGTCGACAACTAAACCAATGCTTGGCGTTCAAGAAGTTGAAGGACGACCAACCGGCAAGTAGGATATAATGATGTTGGCTCAACTATGCTTCATTTGCATCATGTCTATGCAGTCCCGGACAGCATGTAGGATATAATGCAACAAAGGCATTTGTGGTGGTAAGATGACGAAAGGGACATCTGTACAAGGAACATGGAGTGATGATGCTATCCCTAGTGGAGAAGCTCAAAAGACCTCCACGTCGGTCTTGAAATAGAGATGTACATTGAAGTAATCCTTTAAGTCTCTTCCTCCCTCCTACAAACCATTAATTATCAACATGAATGAGCTTGAAAAAGATCTTCATAGGTTGATAATTATGTTGGTCTAGTACGAGACAACGATTGCAAAATCTACATTGTCGGTACTAGTAAGAGAGGCTTCAACCTCTATAGCGAAAGGCAAGGGTGCCAGACGCCAAAAGAGGATGAAGGTCAAGGTGACATCAACTGCAAGCACTTCGAGTGTTGTTCCTTTTACACCACAAGGTGGAGGTAAAGGGAAAGAGCAGAAGGGTTCAACAGTCAAGTTCATAGATTCCTAAGAACGTACACATTTACTGCCGTAAAAGGGCCATTGGAAAAGGGAGTATCCTAAACCCCTCTCCAATGAAGGTAAAATTTTATATTGAGTATTGACATGATCACTTTACTCTATTTGGTATTAGATACCGTTCTTGTCAAAAATCTGTAGGTGGTTTGCAGAAAGTGATAAGGATTAAAAAGCCAAGAACAGTTCTAGGATTCAATAATGGCAAGACAATTGCTGAAAAGGACTAGAGACTTGTTAGGCCTATAATCTTGATCATGTTAGGATAGTTTATAGGAATCACGTAACCTAGCATGATCAAAAGTATATCTCTTTGTCGGATTAAAGATTTTATTTCATACATATTTGATCAAAAAATTTATTGAATATTGATTCATGTTTGCTAGTGTGTTGGATTAAAGATATTATTTCATACATATTTGATCAAAAAATTCATTGAATATTGATTCATGTTTGCTAGTGTTTACACGTAAATTCCTAGAACACCATCCCATAAAAGGTTTATGAATACTCAAAATTCAAATGATCTAAATGGATTAATCAAGACCAACTTACAGATTTGGCATCCGCAAAAGCTAGAGCAGTTTCCTCTTATTAAAGATAAGTAAATTGGAAAGTTCGATGAATCTAGAAATAGATGATTCGAATTAACTAAATTTACAAGTCTTTTCTGAAGAAGGAAAAGTCCGAAAGCTCTTTGTTGGACAAAGTTGGCTTGCCAAATAGTCTATTTGATAGGATCCAACAAGACAACTGTAGGTTACTGAATACACAAGACCATAGGGGGTTCAAAAGTCTAAAAGTCCCATAGGAGGTTTGGGAATTAGACTTGAGGTGGTGAACCGAAAATGGTTGCAAAATTAACCCATTTCGATAGGATCGAAAAGGCCATGTATTTAGTGGGAGATCTTGAGCATCTAGTTGAGAATGAAATTCTCAACGAAACGCTTCCCATAAAGGCCAAGTACGACGGTCTCTGATAAAGGAAACGATTGAGCCTCGTTGGATGGAGGTCGATCAAAGTTTCACCAAATTACCTTAGGCCGTGTACTCGTAGACTCGAAAATTGCCAACGTGAGGAATGTAGCATTTTGCTAAGATTCACGCACCATGGTGCCATGGTTTGGCAAGCCTGTGTCCCGCCAAAGTCCTTGAGCATGTAGGAGGATCCTACATATGTCAGGGGACCAGTGGGAGACAAATTAGACTTGGTGTCTGATTTGTACAGGTTTACGGCAGAATAATACTAACGCCGCTTATAATCGCATTTCTTACTTAAACTGATCATATTCCAGTCCCCTTAAGAACGAACCCGAATGTCATAAAGGTACGAGTGATCGGGATAAGTTTGGTGAAATTTGGATAGTGATCCAAACGACCTGAGGAATGTGATGTTGGACATCAAAGTCGGATTTATGGAGAGGAGCCATAGAATCCACTAGGAAATTCAAACAAGGTTTGAAACACCGCATAACTGGAATGATTGTTTTGACGAGCTCGTACAGAGTATGACTCGGTCTTAAATGACGTAGGTGATCAGTGGGAGTAGAAATGGAGATCCAAGTGTTTAAATGTGTAATGTCTTGATTCATCATAGATGAATTCAAGACGTTAGTAATCACTAAAACACAATCGTAGCTCATGATCATTCTCCATGACATTTTAGAGTACCCACATACATATCGTAGATTGAGCTGTTCAAGACTCAGTCATGATAGACTAATGAGAAAGCTTATATATGTAGCGGAATAAGTTGTTCGAGACTCAGTCGTGGTTAGACTGATGAGAAAGCTTAGATACTATGAATAAAGCATTAAGCCATTCAAGACTTAATCACGGTAGACTAATGACAATGCTTGGATGTTGTGTATCCCCTACGTCTTAACCCTAGATAAACATGCGATGTGTTTACTCGGCACATAGGATCTGATGTTGAGTGTACCTCTTGCATGACTCAACAGAAATTGGTAATGCACTGAGGGTTGAAGACAACAATCAAGAGCAATCCTCAGTACCTAATAAGGAATAAAGATGTGTTCTCGATGCACCGTCTGTCGAGAGTTGTTTGGAAGGCTAAAGCGATACTAGCTTCCAGAGCATAGTGAAAAATGGTTAGTCTCAAAGGTATGCACAGTCAGGCTCAATGACAATTGCATTGGGTAGTGGTTAAGGATGAAAACCGTGTCCATAGGATGGACGTGGTGCCTAGCACGGCCAAGCCAATTGTTGCCTAGATGGCAGACAACCAGGCTATGGCAAAACATTTTGGCACAAGATGTCATCACAAGATCAACAGAAAATTCTTAGACAACCACCATCTCCGGGCGGCGATGGTGGATAGAGGTAACACGGTTAGATCGTATTGCTTCGATAAAAAATATATAGTAGACTCACGAGACCTTAGTCGGTATCGTAGATTACTCATGCTCAGAGGGTTCTGAACAAAGTGGGTAATTGACTTAATGGTCAAGTGGGAGATTGTTAGAATGGGTGACCAGAAAGTTAATGTGGTTGGCTGTTCTAAGAACCATTCGTAAACCTTTGAACGAGTACTATTATGTTGGTAAATGTAGTAGGGATTCATCATTGGCAATGACGAGTTTGTTGTGCTTACTGCTTGCATGAATGTCATTTCGATCTCACAACAAACTCCCACAGACCGGACGTATGAATCCAAGAAGTTGGACCACGCACAGGATGGCGGTCATGGAACCAACTTCTGTAGATATGACTGAACACTCCAAGTCGAGGACCTCGAGGTTGGGCATCAAGGGTCCTATAGAGACTTGCACTAAGGATTGCATTCGTTAGATATACCGTGTTTCATTGGTGATAGACGTTGGACGTCTATGCAATATTAATGCGTTAGTTGATAAGGGTAATGTCGGCTGACTAAGGTGACTCGCGGGAATCGTCATATGGAAGCCACATGAGTTTGGTCGGTATGACTGGTATTCTCAGTTTCGATAGTACGGGATTAGTCCTCGTACTTGAGGAATCACGACATTCACTCACATACGAAGGCTGTATCTTGGATCTGGCGAGAGGTGATTGTTTCATATGACATGGCCATCATAAGCCTTGTTCAGTGCAGTCGGCGTATGTAGAGAGGACGGTGGATTCCAAGATAGGATCTGTCCCCTGTCAAAGCATATGATAACGAGATCTCCTATACACTCTGAGATGGTTTAGATTCTCAAAGTCTATGGCCATAGCACTTGATTGAGTGGAATAGGATTTCCTGCGTCAATCATAGAGTTAAACCCCATCTCAAGTATTAAGCATAAACGCCTAAGTCAAGGATGGGAACCGACACCCAATTCCATACCCTAGACTAGGCGGGGAGACAGGCGATAGTAGGACCATACCTGTATGTAACAAGCGACGGTAGGACCGTACATGTGTATAACTCGAAGCCTAAATGTTCACACCACATATTCACCTAGTATCTAGTGTCATGGACCGGTGCTAGACGGCCACCCATGGTGATGGACTACTTTGGTTATGAGATAACAAGAAGTAGGTCCAAGTCTAGCTGAAGGTGAACCTAAAGAGTCACACCCGCTACACCAGATGTGAAAGGAATTAATTTAAAATTAATTTTGGGAGAAGGTTTAATAGGATTAAATTATACTTCTTGGAGATTCAAGCCTCGATAGATTAATTCGATTAATCGGGCTTGAGTTCATAAATTAGATTTATGGATTTATAAAGCATGGGCTTCCCTTTTAATTAGATTAAAAAGTGTGAATTAATTAGTGGGCTTGGTTCATTAAATAGGATTCAATATAAAAGTCCATTGGACCTTAGGACTATTTAATTTAGAATTAAACAGGCTCAGTCCATAAAGCCCATCAAAATGGATGGATGAAATTTGATCTAGAGATGGATGAGATGAAGGGCCATGATTAATTTGACTTAATCAAAGCCTAGTTTGACTAGGATTTGACTAGGTCAAAATCCTATTCAAGTCTGCCTATTTAGAAGAGGATTGAGTAGGAATAGGAAAATAAGGTTTTTAATAAATACTTAAAAACTCACACACACACACACACACACCTACTAATCTCTACACTTTTCATCTCACATCTCTCTCTCCAATTCGTCCACTCTCTCATAATTCTCTCCAAGATTTTACTTTTGTTCTTCTTGATTTATTCAAGGTAGAACGTAAGAGACGTCGATAACGTTAAATTAATAGCGTGTATCGATGTCTCTTCTCCCCTAAATAATTTCTTGCTAGCACGGGACTTCGTTCCTTTCCGGTGTAGCGTGTGGACAATTTAGAGAGTCTTTGCTTTGAGATCTTGGTGCAAAATGGGGAACAATGCTGGTAGCCGAACGAAGATGACTATGAGAGGTAACATCCTCTTTTACATTTCTTGTTCTAAAATTCTATGGCCTCCATGTTGTGTTTTATTGAACATGAGATACACCGAACGCCTGGGAGAATCAAAGGCACACCCCTTGATCTGTTTATGTATAAATGATGCATTCTTTAAATTCCATTTAATTTACGCTTTGCAATTTTATTATGCAACCCATCGCGCTTCTGCTATCTGCGCTTCTCTCCAGGGATGATCCGCTCGCTTTCAATGGTACGATAGGGCAAAACGTTGTTTTGGTGTTATGGAAAAGAACTTCAAAACAAATTGCGAGTTTGGTATTATTATGGAATCTTGAATGGACATGGCACGTTTTTTTCATGTCAATTTTTCAAAAAAGTAAGTAAAGCTTCATGCGTTTTTGGACTTCTCAAAAGACATTACAATGTAGCCCCTTACTGATTCTCTAAGAATTAGTCAACAAAAATCAAGGAATCTGATGTTCTAGCCGGTACTACCTTCCAAGACTATTAGACTTGGGCCTAACTATCTCATGAGAACAAAAAGAAAAAGTCACATAAGCACAAAACATTCAAGAGGTTGGAAAAGGGCCTAAATATATTTGAGAATCAACGCACAAAGAGGATGCAAGTATGGCAAGAAAACAACATGTAACCTACAAGTTAAATTTTGATGACACATAGTAATTGCTATGTATACCTGAGAAATTACTTTAGAGATTGCGCCAAAAAGAAAATCCTCAGAAATCACTATGAATTGAGGTGAGTTGCACCAAACATAAGAATCAAATTTGGAGAACTCGACGAATCAGGTCAATGAACGTGCCTCGTCGTACAAAGAACATCAGCTATGTTAGAAAAATAGCAAGGAGCAACACATAATCTGCAGCAGAAAAAAAAAAACAGAGAAACAGCGATATTAATTAGATGAGGAATTAATACGAACAACTTCTAGGCTTGAAGAAAGATATAATTTCAGGTAAGGAGATCACCTTGATAATGCCAAAGGTTCACATTTACAACAGCAGGATTGACCCCTTTTTATAGCAACACTTCAAGAGGTTTGGATTCAATCAAATTGGAGGACATTAGAAGTTCTGTTAAGCAAGGATTACCGGAGACAAATCATCCTTCATTCAATTAAATTCTAGTCGGATTGAAAATAGGAGAAGTGAAAGAAGTTGAATCATAATTGAACTTTACCACAAAACTCCTAAGCTGGCATAAGACCTTTTCTCCAAAAAGCAAAGACCCTGCTTGCAGTCAGAAAAATGTTACAGAGAAAGAAGAAAAGGGTCTCTGGTGGAAGATGGTTGGCATGATCTAGTGCATTTGGTTCACCAACACCAAGTAAAAAGGTGGGCCCCACTTTGACTAAACAAATAAAGAAAAAATGAAGAATGGGATTTAAGAAAAAACTTGGCTGATCACTTGTGCATGGAATACCTTCCAAGCCCATCTGATTCACGGACATTCAAAAAAAGAAAGGAGTCCATCCCATTATCGACAAGCCCGCAAAAGAATTCAATATGAATATCATTTGAAACAAATCAATGATTGTTGAAGTCCAACAAAATTCAACTCATATTTTCGCGACTCATTCACTTCGAAAATTATGTTTTTAAGCATATGTTCGTGAACAAGTCTCGAGGGGGCATTTGTAGACAAATAATTTAGCAACCAATCAAATGTTGACAAGTGGAAAATATATATTATTTATCAATTATATTCTATTTTTCTATTTATATTTTGAAATTTACTAAATTAATTTCAAATATAAATAGTTAATTCAATTGATATTTTAATATATATTTTATCATCAAATCAACTGCCGACAAGTGTCAAATTGAGGTGTTTTGGCCAATCAAATCAAGAACAAATATTTCTTATATTATCTCTTTGAAAAATACAAAAACTAAAGAGATAATATCGAAATTGACCAATCATGTATTTCCAAATATTTAATATATGTATCTCTTTAAATTAAAATATAGAGATAATACAAAATAAGTGTTCAAGTTTACCACAACTCTACTTCTTTGATAGCTATATAAAGGGGTCATTGGAACTCATTTAAGACGCACACATACAATTGAAGATACAAGCAAGAGAGCATTCAAGAAGTCTTGAAATCCTCGCAAGCACAAATTAAGGAAGATCCACGACGTTCTAGGCAAGATTCAAGGCATTCGTCGTGAAAATCGTCCAAAATCAGCGTTTACTTCGACAAGAAGTCCGAAGACTGGTGAATTAACGTTATCAAGACAGAAGTCCACCTTGGCGGAAGATCAAAGTCTCAAATCCACCAAGAAATATCCCAAATTCAAGTCAAATATCTTCAAGTTCATAGCGTTTAATCCGGGAACAAGTCAACGACCCCCAAATTTTAACGTTATTCAAAGTCAAAGTCAACATCAAAGGAGATCAAACGTCGAGTTTCACCTCCGAAGTTGTTAAAGTCAAAGGTCACATTTGTGAAGAGAAGAATCAGAGGTTTTCGAGTAAAGATTCCGCACTCACAAATATTCAATCCAATTCAAGAACTTATTTATAATATTTTCGTATTTCGATAAATTTAAGAACATGAAAATTTATTTACAATATGTTTCATCCCTGAATTCCCAATACTACCCTTTTGGTTAGTAGAGTAAAATATATCATACTTCAAAATATCTGCTTCTACAATAGCTATATGAATTTGGAAATTAGGCAAAATGTATACTGGTAAATTTCATTCTAGGGCAATTTTTTTCAAGTACTTGACCGATAGGCACTCTTCGGGTGCTAGTTGATATTCTGTTGCTCAGGTGCGTAGAATCCTTCGTTTATACTTTGATTCTGTCGGTAGCATGGGTCATGAGTTCGGTTGAAATTCACACTAAGAAGCTTGTCAAAGCACCTACTATAACAAAAACTTTGATACGCATATCATGGACAACGAGCAAAAAATTGGAGATTTCAGGATAAAAGAAAAAAATGTATGAATATCCCTCAGATCATTTAAAAAATTGCCAAAAAACAAAAAAAGAAAAAGAAAAGTTGATTATGGCCCCAACGGAATTTTTTTTTTTGCTGCGTGTAGGCTTCTCCAGTTAATTCCATTATTCTTATCTGCACCTTCATATAGCTAATGCAATAGGGGTCCATGTTCTGGATGGACTTCAAACCAAAAGTTCCTACGAGTGTTATATCGTATCAAGCATTTGTTGTTTCATCATTTTTAAAATATAGGATTCTACTATGAAAATATTCACAAGACTCAATCGAAATATTTATACACTAAAAAAAATATAAGAATACTGGTTGTTGTGAGAAGAACGAGGAAAAAATCTATAAAATTATTTAAGAATTGTGAAGAAAAATTTTGTTTTGAAAATGGAACAGTTTAAAAACTTTTTTGAATTTAAGCAGAAATCCCGTCTCGATGTAAATTTTCAAAAAAAAGGAAGTGTTATTAGAAGACGGGATCAAAGATCCCGTCTTTACATTCGTTTCCTTTACAACACCCCCCTCCGACCCAATGTTTTAAAACTCGGACCGTTCATTGAACCGAAAAATCAAGTGGGCTACGGGTCACTGGTTCAACCGTTGAGTCAACAGTGGTCGGACCAGTGACGTCATAAATAATTATTAATATTTTTAAAATAATATTAAATAAGAAATAATATTAATATACTTAACAACCTATCTTTTTTCTAAGTTTCACTCTTTTTATTTGACATTAATAGTTCAATAGGATATATGATTATAATAAAATAATTTTGAAAACAAACTAATATAGATAAAAAACAAGAAACATTGTACAAAGAAAAATATTTCGATTCTTCTTAGTTAAATGAGCAAAAAAAACAAAATAAAAGAGGAACAAAAAATGAAGTAATGAACATTCTTTTATTTAACTAAAATCAAGTAACAAATGTCACAAATCTAAAATTTAAATTTAACAATTTCACACTTAACAGTTAACAAAAATAATCTAAACTTAAGAGAAATAATATTTCCAAATTTAACAGAACTAATCTACGCTCAAACTTAAATATTTCCAACCCATCATTACTATCTAATCTACCCATCTTTTACAATCTACACTTCTACAATCTACAATATACACTATACAAGTATTGTCGGTGTTGTTGAATGCTAAGAAATTGAAAATAGAAGAGAGAGAAATTAGGGATTTTGTAATGCATTTATACAGGATATTGACCCGGCCGGTTCAATCAACCCAGCACCGGGTCAATCGGTTCACCGGTCGAACCACCGGGTCGAACGATTTTCGCAAAAAAAAAAAACGATTTTTTGCCTCGTCCGATTTTCAGGCTTTATATGGCCCGTTTTGTGGCCCGGGTGGCGGTTCGGGCGGTCCGACCGGCCAGGTTTGGCTGGATTTCAAAACATTTCTCCCACCCACGTCAAACTCATTTCCTTTACAATCCCCCCCCCCCCCCAATAAAACCCTTTTTCTTTACAAACCCCCCACAAAATAAAACCCATTTTGTATTTTTAAAAATAATTAATATTAGAATATATTTCAATTAAAAATATTAATTTAGTTTAATAATAAATTTAATGTTTTTACTAATATAACGCACAACGAATATATAAAAACAATATTGCGTGTGTTCTTAATGTTGTGTACAAAAAATCGATAATAATTGCATGATTTTACTAAAAATGATGACACCAATTAAACTTTTCAAAAAAAATAATTATTATTAGAATGTATTTTTAATTAAAAAATTAATTTGATAATAAATTTAATATTTTTATTAATATTGTGTACAATTAACAACAATAACATTGTGTGTTTATTAATAGGGATAATTACACTTTCCTCCCCTGAAGTTTGTTGTAATTAGATGTAAACTCTTGTAGTTTGAAAAATTACACCTGGTACCCCTGAGGTTTGCTTCCGTCTAACAAATTGGTCCATATGTTAGTCAAAATTTACCGAATTTGTTGATACTAATAGAAAAATTAAATAAAAATAGATATTTACCCTCGATTGACTTATTAAATGGGTTTTGAAAAATTACACCTAGTACCCATGAGGTTTGCTTCCGTATAACAAATGGGTCCATCTGTTAGTGAAATTTATGAATTTGTTGATATTAATAGAAAAATTAAATGAAAGTCGATATTTACCCTCGATTGACTTATTAAATGGGTTTGAGGGGGGGTTTATGTGTAATTACATCAAAATTCAGGGAAGGGGAGTATAACTATCCCTATTAATGAACATGCAATGTTATTATTGTTAATTGTATACAATTTCAATGAAAATATTAAATTTATTTTTTAAGTAAAAATACATTCTAATAATAATTATTTTCATGAAAAGTTTAATTGGTGTCTTTATTTCGAGTAAAATCATACAATTATTATCGATTTTTTGTACACACCATTAAGAAACACGCAATATATATTCTTTGTGCACAATATTAATAAAAATATTAAATTTATTATTAAATTAAATTAACATTTTAATTTAAAATATATTCTAATAATTATTATTTTTAAAAATAAAAAATGGGTTTTATTTTGTGGGGGTTGTAAAGAAAATGGCTTTTATGGTGGGGTGGGGGGGGGGGGGGGTTGTAAACGAAATGAATGTGAAGACCGGATCAAAAGATCCCGTCTTCTGACAACAGTTTTTTTTTAAAAAAAAATTTACATGGAGATGGGTTCTCACATCCCGTCTCCGCTTAATTCAAAAATATTTTTATTTTCAAAAAAAAAAATCTTTCTTTGATAATTTTTAATTAATTTTAGCGAAAAAGTACCTCAATAAAGAGGATAGCCTCGACGGCACTAACAATCGAGCTTGGAGACGTCAACTCTTCAAAAGTTGGGGGTTGGAGCTCATTTTCTTTGATTGAAAGAAATGCAAGATTTTGTTTTCTGAGACGAAATGAGGGACTTCTTTCTGCAGAGGTGTTCTTTCTATTCATTGAATAAATATATAAATTACTAATATATATGTAGAATATATTTAAAAATGCAAAGAAATAGAATAATTAAATAATAAAAAATTTATATAAAAAGTTTTAAGTGACAAGAAAAAAAGTTGTCACTATTTTATATCTTTAAGTGCCAACTGAAAGCCTTCCATAGGTGTCTGGATCATCCCGGGGGGAGCGCGAATGCGAAAGCGCGGTATAAAATATAATTACAAAATTTAAAACATGCTTAAACAAAAATTAAAACTACACGTTCAAAGGGTGTTCCCTTGAACCTCCTGAGCATTCGGTGTATCTCATGACTATCTCATGGAGGCCATAAGGTTGTTGTAATAAAAAAAATAACAAAACGTAGAAACCTACCCGATTGTCGTTTTGTCTTCCCCGTTTTGCACCAAGATCTCGAATTGAGACCCTCTAAATCGTACATGCAATCCGCCCACGTATCTTGATCCCCGTGCTAGCAAAAAATCAAGTGTATATAATTTACAGAGGATGGATTGACCAAACGTTATGAATTAACATGATCAATCCTCCTTAGGTTCAATTGTATAAACAAAAGAACCAAAATAACTTGCTTGGAAAGAGGGGGGTTGGACGAGCAAGGAGAGAGGAGTGTCTCTGTGTGTGTGTGTGTGCTGGATTTTCATCATCTTGTCTAAAGTAAAACCCTAGGAGTATTTATAGAGGAGGAATCCTATTACTCTTCAAACTCCAACTTTAGAACTTTATTTTGACTAGGATTTTGACCTAGTCAAAGTTCTAGTCAAACTAGGTCTTGAATTGGTCAAACCAATCCTAGCCATCCATCTCTCCTTTTAATCTCAACCATCCATTTATTTTGTGGAATATTTAAATCCTATTTAAATAATTCATGGGGCCATAAATAAATAAAATAAATAATAATATTTATTTTAAGCCCATGTAATTAATTCCAATAAATCCAATTTATTAATTTAGTTAAATTTCTTTTAATCTAATTTAAAGGAATCAACATCCCAAGAAAAAGGGAACCGATTAAATCCAATTTAATCGTCCTATCTCTCCAAATCTAATTCTAAATTAAATAATTTATGTGTGCGGATTGTGTGTGACTCTTTAGGTTCACCTTCAGCTAGATTTGGTCGAATTCCCAATCATCCTATGACAGGAATCCGTCCGTTTCTATGGGTGGCCGTCTAGCAACGGTCCATGGCACTAGAGACTAGGTGAATATTCGTGGTGTAAATATTTAGGCTCTATAGTACATTTATCCTTCCATTTACAGTCTCACAACTTAGGGTCTAGGGCATGGAAACGTAGGTACCCATCTTAGACCTAAGTTTTGCCTCGTCCTTACTAAACGTCACCGGGATTCCACCCTTCTGTTCAGTTACTGTGGCCACAGATTCATAAGGGACGAGTCTCAAAGTAAAGTGAGATGCTACTGTCAGTGCTGTGACAAGAGATAGATCATCTCTTGGAATCTACTGTCACGCTACACATCTTGACTGCACTAGATAGGGATTATGGCTATTCAGTAACTACGACTTGGTAATCTCTCACCATACCTAAGATACAGGCACGGTGTGCAGGTGATCTCAGTGATCCCTCAAGTCCAGTACCAAGAACATAAGTCATACCTAACTGACCCTACTCAAGGTCCTCCGTAAGACAGTTCCCGTGAATCACCTCAGTCAGCTGCCACCTAGCTAGCTGACCCACTTACACTTCATGGACGAGCCTCGTCACTTGTCGATGAAACACGACAGCAGATGCTTAGTGCAAGTCTCAAGTGGATTCTCGATTCCCTTTCTCGAGATTCCTTGGAGAATTTCAGACTGATTCGGCGAAACTGATTTCATGAACCCTACCATCCAATGCGCAATTCCAATTTCTTTCAACTTGTGGACTTTGTTTGTGTAGTGAATAGTTATAATAAACAGTAAAGTGAACACAGACAAAGTATAAAGCCAGATGAATATCACTTTCTTATTTATCACAGTTTATTAAAACTCTAAAATTGCTCAGACATAGGTTACATTCGACTAATCAAATTGGCTTCATGTCACCTATTCTAACACCAAGAAGAAATGATTGTCGCTAAATTAAAATTTGGAGTGACAACTTACTTGTTGTCACCGTATTGAGGTTTTTTAGTGACAAAAAAAAAAAAAAAAGAAATCTTGTCACTATCTCGAAGCTTTTTAATGATAAAAAAAATTATCGCTACTTAAAAATTTTAGTGAAGCTTTTTAATGACAAATAAAATTGTTGTCATTATACCTCGAAGTTTTTTAATGATAAAAAAAATTTATTGCTATTTAAAAATTTTAGTGAAACTTTTAAATGACAAATAAAATTGTTGTCCCTACTTAAAAATTTTACTGATAAGAAACTTTTTTGTCACTTAATACTATGAATCTACAAATTCTTTATACAATATAAGACTTATCTAGTGATAAAAGAAAAAAATTGTCACTTAATATAATTAATTGGTGGCAATATTTATTTGGTCATTAGTGATTTTGTCACAAAATATATATTTTCTTGTAGAGTAAATTTATTATTTTTATATCAACTTACTATATCAACTTTGCAAAATTTGTACTTTTCCATGTATCACTGTTTTTTACTGATTTTTCTGCCAAAAAATAATCACATGCAATGCACATGTGAAAAATATCACATCACATTGCCCTTAAATGTCACATGTGCAATGTATGTGACATTTTGTAACATAAAAAATGATTGTATATGACAAAGTGCAAATTTTGAAATATTGAGATGGTAAGTTGACAAAAAATAAAATAAAATTTAGATGGTAAAATATAAAATGGGTATTATTCGAATGACAAAATATAATTAACCCTAATATGTATATATTTTTGAAAATTTGGTATTCGGTACGGTAAAATATTTTGATACCAAAATTGATTAACTAATACCTAATTGAATTTTCGATTCGATATTCTGTATGTACCAAATTTTTTAATCAATTTGATATGATAAATTTACCGAATTATGCACACTTCTACGTAAGAATGACTATCCTTTAGTTAGGGATAGGATGGATCGCCATTTTTAAGTTAGAAACTACAACATTGCAATTGTTTAAAAAAAATGTAACACTCAAATCCTAAGTGATATTTCATATTTGTACATCATCAAATCTAAGTTCTGTCAGTTGATAGAATAAGCAAGCTACAACTAAAAACATGACAATTCAAAATTATAGGGGTTAATGTAATTTACCTTCGTTCGTGTGATATTACAAATGAGCAAACTATCTCTCTATAAAATTAATAATAGCAGTTTACCTTCCTATATTTTTTAAAATGGAGCAATTTACCTCCCTGTCCAAGGAGGTAAATTGCACCATTTTTAAAAACAAGGGAAGGTACATTAATTCATTTTAAAAAACACAAAGACATAAATTACTATTTTATTTTTTCATAAAGTATGAGAGAAAAATGCAATTTACCCCCCTGTATTATGAGATATGTGCAATTTACCCCCCTGTGAAAAATAAAGTAGCAATTTACCCTCCTGTATTGTAAAAAATAGAGCAAAATACCCCCCTCAGCCCGAAGGTGCACTACACGCGCCCCTTCTGTGCTTGGGATAATTTTTAAACAATAAAAATATTATTTTATATATATTTTAATTTAATATATTAATATATATATAATGGATATTGAATATATTTAATATTATATGTTAATTATAAAAATAATATATATATATATATATATATTTTTTCTTCTTCAACTCCTCATTGTCGGACCGCCGCCGCACCTGCTGCTGCTCGCGCCTCGCCGGCCTCAGCCCCCTCCTCTCGCGCGGCCCGCGGATCCCAGTCTCTCCTGTCGCGCTCTCGTCGCCCCCTCCCCCTTCCTCGTCCTCCAGTCGCCACCCCACTTTAGGGCCGCCGCAGCCGCGTTGTTCTCTTCCTTCCCCTGGCGCCGCCTCCTCCCCCACGCGCGCCCAGATCCACCTACCTCCCACACCCGTCGCCACCATATCAACCCATATCCGCCTCCTCCCTTCGCGCGGCTCTCGCATCAAATCCGCCTCCACCCTTCGCGCGGCCGTCGCATCAAATCCGCCTCCACCCTTCCCGCGCCCGTCACCACCACATCCACCCAGATCGGCCTCCACCCTTCCGCGCCGTCACCACCACATGCACCCAAATCGGCCTCCACCCTTCCGCGCCCGTCACCACCACATCCACCCGCTTAGATCCGCCCTCCTCCATCAGCAACACCTCCCCCGGTCTCTCTCTCTCTCTCTCTCTATATATATATATATATATATATAAATAAATAAATCTTATTATAAAGTACAAATATATTCTAATTTAATTATATATAATATATATTTTTAATTTTTATTTATTTAAATTTAAACCGTGGATTTGAATTAAATGAAATCTTCACCGTTGATTTATTAGTTAAATCTGGACCTTAATTGGTGAAGATCCAACGGCTTTTAAATAAAGGAATAAATGTTATTTAAATTTTAAATTAAAAAAATAAAATAAAAAATAAAAAATGGCGCGTGTTCTTCACGAAACGCGTCAGGGGGGTATTTTGCTCTATTTTTTATAACACAGGAGGGTAAATTGCTATTTTATTTTTTACAGGAGAATAAATTGCACATATCCCATAACATGGGGGGGGGGGGGGTAAATTACATTTAATCTTAAAATATAATTTATTCATTTACAATATCACAGTAAACTGCTTTCATTTTTCCTTCAAAATCATATTTCTAAGGCTTCTTGTCCCGAACCACGACATACTGGGCTCCAATCACGGAAAAGCGAATGCTGGCGTGTCGATCTTCTGACAACAAACGGAGAAAACAATAGAGAGAGAATGTGTCAAGGTGTACATGAAACCCCCTTTCCATTATTTTATAATGTAAGGTGGGGTGCACGTGCTCTTAGTGCGTTTTGTTTGATTTTTGGGATAATTACATAAAACCCCCCGTGTTTTCATTTATCTGCAAAAATTCTCATTTTATTTTAAAAATATGCAAAAAATCCCCTCATGTTTTGTAAAACACTACGAAAAACCTCTTTTTCGTTAGTTTCGGACGGAAGTTGGGTTATACGCGCGGTTTGTGCGAAAATGCATCTTTTTTCTCACATTTTTTGACTTAAAATGACCTAAATACCCTTCTTTTGTCTTATTTGAATCATTGATTTGTTTTTTATTTTTATTTTAATCCTTTAATCGTATTTAGATTAGATTAGTTGTATTTTAATACATTATTAACTATATTAATTAAATATTAAAATACTTAATAAGTATATAAACTAAAAACTTAATAATTTTATATTTTTAATAAGTTAAAAAAATTATTAATATTTAATAATTTTATATTTTTTAAAAATTAATATGTAATAATTTTTTTTCCCTTTTAACCGGGGCGCCATCACCACCACCGACGACGGCCGCCCAGAGAAGTGGCGACCGTCGTCGCGCTGTCTAAAAGGGCGGAGGGCGTCGCACCATCACCCCTTCAGATCTGGGCGACGGTGGTCGCCTAGAGAAGGCGACCACTGTCGCCCACGTCTGTGACGCCCCTTCAGATGTAGGCAACCACCGTCGCCCACGTCTGAAAGGGGCCGTCGCCCCGTCTGAAGGGGCGACGGGGCAACGCAGCGAGGGCGTCGCGCTGTCGCCCCTTTCAAATCTGGGCGACGGCGGTCGCCCAAAGAAATGGTGACCGTCTCACCCACGTTTGAAGGCGACGGCGGCGGCCGCCCCAATTTTTTATATAATATATATTATATTTATATATAATGTAATATTATACATACATATATATACATATGTATGATTGAATATATATAATTAAATAATATATTTTAAATTATTGAAATCTTGAACATTCATTTCTATCTATTGAAGATCAATGGTTGGTGTAACAAGGGCATAACGGGTAATTTAGAAAAAATAATAACGCCTGACGGAAGGGGAGAATTGGCAGTGTTTTACAAAATACGAGGGTGTCTTTTACATATTTTTAAAACACAATGGGGTTTTCTGCAGATAAATAAAAATACAGGGGAATTTTATGTAATTATCCCTTGATTTTTTTGACCGTGAACTCTTTTTTGGTAAATTTTGACTAAAATACCCCTTATTGTATGTATATAAGGGACTTGCTCAACTTGACTTGTTTTAAGCTTATTTTGAGTGATTCTTTTTTGTCATTTTACCTCTGTCCTAGAAAATAAATAATTTTGTTCTTATATAAATTTATTCCAATACGAAAAACATACATAATGATTTTAAGACTTTATAATTTAAATTAAAATCACAATACATAGATTAATATACTAAAATTCATTTTTCAAAACTATATATTTATATGAACATAAATGTTAATCAATTATGATAATTATATATTATTGAATTATTATTTAGTTTAATATATCTAAAAAAATTATTATTTACTATAATTAATATTTACATTTAAATAAACTTATAAAATGAGTTTTAATACTTTTTTTTATTATTTTAAAGTTTTAAAACAGAAATTAGGATCACTCTTTTTAATTTTTTTAAAAACTTTAAAATAAAAAATATATGTTTTAAATCTAGGCAACGACTTGCTGTCGCCCAAATTTGCGCTGGGCACGACGACCGCCGTCGCCTGGGCAGACCATGAAAGGGCGTGGATTGGCCGGGGAGGCATGGAGGAAGCACGAAAAATACGAAAAACTCATGCAATAAAAATGGATCACAAGGTGTACCCTTGATCTTTCCTGGACGTTCGGTGTATAATATGTAGAAAATAAAATAAAAACATGTCTAGCATGTTGAGGCCAAGAATCGAAAAGAAAAATGAGGTGCAAAAATAAAATCAAACCTCACCTTTTTCGTTTTTCTTCTAATGGCTTCTAGCATTGTTCCCTTCGTACGCCTCAATGTTTGAAGTTAGAAACCCTCCAAATTGTGCACACTAATCACAAGAATACGTCCCTCACTTGTGCTAGCAAGGTAGTGGACCGGAGAACGAAAATCAAATACAAGTTGTTAGTTAACGATTTTGATCTTCCAAGTTTCTTCTTTGATTCAAGAATCAAGAAGAACCAAGGAGTTTTCTTGGAGAGAAAAATCGGGTAGAGGATATGAGAGAGTGGCTGAAAATTAGGGTGTAGTGCTAGGCTTCGTTTACTTTGTGTGATGGGATTAAGGTGGTATAAATTAATAAATGATAAAATTTAGGATAATAGTGATAGGATTTTATAATATTGTGTTTACTTTATCATATCAAATATTGGATTATTATGTGATAATTTATTACATGTTTACTGTTAAATTATTTATTTTGGATAAAATTACAAAATACCAAAAGTATCCATAGAAAGGACAAAGAGTGTTGCTATCAAAGTAATCGGGTTTGTTAAAATCAATGGTTTGGTCAATATGCACAACCAAAATCAAGGGCTATATGAACTACGATTTTTTTTTCAAATTGGCTAATTTTGCCTGATTGTAACGGGCTCATTAAGATAATCAAGGTGTTAGAATAGGTGACCATGTAGCCAATCTTGTTAGGCGAATTGTAACTTATGTCTGAACAATTTCAAAGTTTTAATAAAACCTTGATGAATAAGAAAGGGAAATTCATTTGACGCATACTTTGTCTGTGTTCACTTTAATTGCTTTATAACTGTTCGCTACACAAACAAAGCCCACAGACTGAAATCACATTTCGGGGACTGGGACTACGCTTGGAGGTAGGTCCATGAAATCAGTTCCGCCGAATCAGTCTGAAAATCTCCAAGTCAAGGAATCTCGAAAATGGGTACCGAGATTCCACTTCAGACTTGAACTAGGCATCTGTTGTCGTGTTTCATCGACGGGTGACGAGGGTCGTCTAAGCAGTGTGAGTGGGTCGGCCTGCTGGGGAGCGGCTGACTAAGGTGACTCGCAGGAACCGTCTTACGGAGGACCTTGAGTAGGGTCGGCTAGGTATGACGTGAGTTCCCGGTTCCAACGGTACGGTCAAATCCTTTGACTTGAGGAATTGCTGAGTTTACCTGTACATCGAGACTGTATCTTAGGTATGGTGAGAGATTGCCAAAATGCAGTTGAGTAGTCATAAGCCATACCTAGTGCAGTCACGGTGTACAACGTGACAGTAGTTTCCAAGAAAAGATCTGTCTCCTGTCAAGAAGGTTGACAGTAGAGTCTCACAATACTCTGTCTCTTGTCCCTAAAATCTGTGGCCACAGTAACTGAACAGAGGGAAAGGATTCCCTGCGGCGTTTGGTAAAGGACAGACCGACACTTAGGTCCAAAATGGGTACCTACATATCCGTGCCCTAGACCCTAAGTGGTGAGACCGTAGACGGAAGGATAGATGCACTGTAGAGCCTAAATGTTCATTCCCACGCATATTCACCTAGTCTCTAGGGCCGTGGACCATTGCTAGACGACCACCCATGGTGACGGGAGAATTCTAGGAATCCATCCAAGTCTAGCTGAATGTGAACCTAAAGAGTCACACACAATCCGCACACATGACATATTTAATTTGGAATTAAATATTTGGAGAAATGGAACGATTAAATTGGATTTAATCGGGTCCTTCTTTTCTTGGGAAGAAATTAACTCTTTTTATTAGATGAAAGGAATTTATCTAATAAATTAGATTCATTGAAAATTAATTTAATGGGTTTGGAATAAATATTTATATTTGATATATTTATTTATTGCCTTTTGGATCATTTAAATGAGATTTAAATATTCCATTAAATTAATCAATGGTTGAGATTAAAGAGAGGAATCAATAGGCTAGGATTGGTTTGACCAAGAAGCTAGATGTTGACTAGAATTTGACTAGGTCAAATCCTATTCAAGGAGGAGTCTTCAAAGGGTAGGAATTAGAAGAGGAATGGGATTCCTCCTCTATAAATACTCTTAAGTGTTCTTTTTGGAAGAGATGATGAAAAATTGAAGCACACACACACACACACCCCCCACTCGGCCTCTCCTCTCTCTCTCTCTCGGCCGAACTCTCTCCATCTCTTTCCCAAGAAACTCTTCCAAGTTCTTTTGTTCTATAATTGAACTCTAAGGAGGGTTGGTCTCGTCAATCAATAATATTCGATCAATCCGTCCTCTCCAAATAAACATACACTTGTTCTTTTGCTAGCACGAAGATCAAGATACGTGGGCGGATTGCGTGTACGAATTAGAGGGTCTCAAACTCGAGATCTTGGAGCAAAACGGAGAACAATGCGAGTACCGACTTGAAGACGAAAACGACAATCTGTAGGTTTCCGGTTTAGAATTTTCCTCCATGAAAGTTTATTATATTTTATTACTCATGAGACACATCGAATGCCCGGGAGATTCAAGGGAACACCCATTGAACGTGTTTATCTTTCTTGTTCATAGCATGTTTAAATTCTTGCAAATTTTAATTATACCACGCTTCCGCATTCGCGATACTCCTGGGCCGATCCACACGCCTTTGCTAGGCTTTCAGTGGTATGAGAGCCCGGTTCGGTGTATAGGCCTAGGGTTTTGTGTGTGTTTAAAGCATGAAAATGTATATGGCATGATTTATTTAATTCTTGATGTTTTAATTATCAAGCATGCCGTTTTCTTGTCTTTAATCGTCTACGATTTATTGGTGCTATTGGTATTCTTGTTTTTCTTGGGAAATGGGGGGTAGAAAAATAAAACGGAAGAAAACGTCACACGCGGCCAGCTGGCAGGTGACCGCGCAAGCAGTGCGCTCAGGCGTGGCGCGCGCACGCAGGCAGAGGAGCCTGCACGCGGCAGCCCCGCCAGGTGCGCACAGCGCGTGGATCCGCGGCCGGCATGCGCACATGGCCGGGCGCGCGCGCACCAGTGCGTCGGACCGCTTGCGTGGCTGGTGCGCAACCAGGGAGGCCGCGCGCGCACACAGGCAGACAACAGAGTGCGCAACACAGCCGACCAGGCGCGCGCGCGAGCAGGCAGGGGCCTGCGCGCGCCCTCGGCCAGGCGTGCCCTACGTGCGCATGGACAGCAAGCCAAGCCTGCTGACCTGTGTGCGCCGGCAGAACGCCGCCGGTGGCGGCGGCCGGTTGATTAATTACATTTTTGTTGTTTTAATTTTTTGGATAATTCTGCAAAATTAGTTTTATTTAATTTTGCATGTTTTCTTAAAAAACATTATTTGGAAGGTTATTGTAATGGATTTGGTATCCCGGGGTATTACTCATCTTCAAATAATAAGGAAGGGTCTTCCTAAACGAGAAAGGATATTGCCAACGTTGTACCATCTATCGCTTTTAACCTTGAAATAATAAGGTTTGCTTCCTCTCTATTAATGTACTCCCCCCAACTTCTGATTGGGGTTTCTTTTAAGTTGTAATGAGAGTAGATTAGGTTATGAGGCTTTCTTTTATTAAATGTAAGCTTCCAAGGAAATGAAGGTCCGGTGGACGAAGCCCACGGTGGAAGGTCAAGAAGAACAAAAGAGGATTTTACAAGGCCCCATTAGAATAATAATGGGATGTAAAAAAAATTGTAATAATGTAGGCTTACCCTAGATTGTGTTAGAATAGGTGACCATGTAGCCAATCTTGGCAGAAAAATGTAACCTATGTCTAGACAATTTCAGTGTGTTTTGATAAATCATTTATGAATAAAGAAGTGAAATTCATATGGCATTACTTTGTTTGCGTTCACTTCTACTTGCTTTTTACATATTTGTTCGCTACGCAAACAAAATCCACAGACTGAGAATCTATTTCGGGGACTGGGACTACGCGTGGAGGTAGGTCCATGAAATCAGTCTTGTCGAATCAGTCCGGAAATCTCCAAGTCAAGGAATCTCGAAAAAGGGTATCGAGATTCCCTTTGAGACTTGCACTAAGCATCTGCTGTCGTGTTTCATCGACGGGTGACGAAGGTCGTCTAAGTAGTGTTAGTGGGTTAGCCTACTAGGAAGCAGCTGATTGAGGTAACTCGCGGGAACCGTCTTACGGAGGACCTTGAGTACGGTCAGCAAGGTTGATGTGTATTCCCGGTTCCAACGGTACAGATCAAGTCCTTTGACTTGAGGAACTGCTGAGTTTACCTGTATGTCAGGTCTGTATCTTAGATATGGTGAGAGATTGCCAAGAAGCACTTGAGTAGTCATAAGCCATGTCTAGTGCAGCTCTGGTATACAGAGTGACAGTAGTTTCCAAGAAAGGATCTGTCTCCTGTCAAAAGGCATTGACAGTTGAGTCTCACGTATGCTCTGTGTCTTGTCCCTAAAATCTGTGGCCACAGTAACTGAACAGAAGGGAAGGATTCCCTTGCGGCGTTTAGTAAGGACAGACCGACACTTAGGTCCAAAATGGGTACCTGCATTTTCCGTGCCCTAGACCCTAAGTGGTGAGACCGTAGACAGAAGGACAAGTGTACTGTTAGAACCTAAATGTTCATCCCCAAATATTTCACCTAGTCTCTAGTGCCATGGACCGTTGCTAGATGGCAACCCATGGTAACGGACGGATTTTAGGAATCCGACCAAGTCTAGCTGAAAGGTGAACCTAAAGAGTCACACACTATCCACACACACATTTAGTATTTAATTTAGAATTAAATATTGGAGAATAGGAATGATTAAATTGGATTTAATCGGGTCCTTTATTTTCTTGGAGAATTAATTCCTTCTATTTGATAAAAGGAATTATATTAATAAATTAGATTTATTAAGGGAATTTATTTAATGGGCTTAAAATAAATATTTATATTTATTTGGCCTCTTGGAATATTTAAATAGGTTTTAAATATTCTATTAGATTAAATCAATGGTTGAGATGGAAAGGAGAGATGGATGGCTAGGATTGATTTGACTTGGTCAAATGCTACTTTGACTAGGTCAAAATCCTAGTCAAAATAAAGTTCTTAGAGTTGGAGTTTGAAGAGGATTAAACTCCTCCTCTATATAAACCCCTACCCTCCTACAATTGGAGGATGATGATTCTTGAAAACATATACACAACACACTCTCTCTCCTCTCCTCTCTCGTCCGCCCCTGTCTCTCTCTCACCAAGAAAATATTATTTTTCTTGTTCTTTTGTTCTTGGAACAATTGAACTAAAGAAGATCGATCCCGTTAATTCATAACGCGTGGTTGATCTATCCTCTCCAAACTAATACTTGTTCGTTGCTAGCACGACGTGCAAGAATACGTGGGTGGATCGTGTGTCACAATTTGGAGGATCTCAAGAACGAGGTCTTGGTGCAAAACGGGGAACAACGCGAGTAGCCGTTGAAGACGAAAACGATAACGGGTAGGTCTCGTTTTAAGATTTTCGTTCCTCTTTATTTTTTCAATCCTATGGCCTCCGTGATTATTGTATGTTGTTTATGTCATGAGATACACCAAACACCCGGGAATCTCAAGGGCACACCCCTTGAGCGTGTTCTTTAATTTCTATTAAAGCATGTTTTAATTCCACAATTTTTTTTATATACCGCGCTTCCGCATTCGCGCTATTTTCCTGGGACGATCCACAATCTTTCAGATTGACCATAGATCCACTACGGGCTCAGTGGATCACTTAGGAACGGACTTGTGATCATCCTATAGGGGCGTGCTAGGCTTCTTTTGCATGTGTTTAATGTTTTAATGCTTTGATGTATGATGTGTTTGGAATGCATCTATTTACATTAAATGTTTAAAACTTGAGCATGAAAAATACAAATAATGATGAGGTCTCGGTCTTAATAAACTATAACTCTCACTTGGATGATCCAAGTAAATATTAGGCCCAAAATGGAATTAAAATCAAAAGGTTTGATTATTCCAAGCCTTTCATCCATAACAATGTAGGAAGGAAGCTACTTTCACCCATTCGTGGTCTCGCAAGTCGTGGCACGTTTGGAATGGAAGAAAGTTGTGCTATTGTTATGAACAAATGAATATGCTCTTGTTTCCCTGTCTCACGAGTCGTGCGGGGTGATAGTTGAGATATTCATTTGGTTGATGGGTCGGGCCTAACACTAAGTAACATGATTCGCTTGGAGTCCTTGGGATCATGTGAAGAGGCGAGGTAGAATATCTTGGGGATCTCATTGGATGAGAATGGTATTGGATACCTCCCCTAAAGCCTTTCCCATGTGAATCGTAAAAGCGGGGCATGGAGAATTGCATTTGTGGACTCCAAGCCCACTAGGAAATGGTTTCCTGAAAACCCCACTTGAGAGTGGTGGGCTTTTTGAAGAAATAGTGGGAGGGGTTAATGACTAAAGACCAAGTCTTAACTTAAATTCAATATTATAATAATCTAGTAAATTTCTTCTTTACATTTTGAATGTAGATGTCTAAGAATCCATTCGATGTAATTATTGAGACTAATAAATTTGATGGAACAAACTATAATGATTGGTTGTGAAATATGAGGATTGTCCTCGATTTCGAAAACCAGGTTTACGTTCTGGATAAGTCTCTTCCTCGGATCTTGCCGGAGGGATCCTCGTCAGAAGGGCATTTGACTTTCAATGTATGGCAGGAGGACAACCGCAAGGTCCGCAGAGTCATACTGGCATCCATGACTAATGAGATCCAGAAACAGTATGATCGGCTAGATGATGTCAGCTCGATAATGCTCCGCATGAAAGACGTTTATACGGTACCGGACCGGCATATTAGATATGCTGCAACGAAGGCATTTTTCGAAGCTAAGATGATAGAAGGGTTGTCTGTACACCAGCATGGAGTGATGATGCTATCCCTAGTGGAGAAGCTCAAAGACCTTCGAGTTGATCTTGGAATAGAGACGTACATCGACGTGATCTTTCAGTCTCTTCCTTCCTCATTTGACCCATTTATCGTTAACTATAATATGAATGGGCTTGAAAAAGACCTTCATGAGTTGATGAACATGTTGGTCCAATATGAGGCACTGATTGAAAAGTCTGCGCTGTCGGTATTGGTGGGGGAGGCTTCAACCTCAAGAGCGAAAGGCAAAGGGGCCAGACGCTGGAAGAGGAAGAAGGGTAAGACAGAATCAGCCACTGCAAGCGCACAGAGCGCTCCTGTTGCCATGCTGGGCATGGGCAAAGGAAAGTGGAAGGCGGTCCGGCAGTCAAGGATTGTACAAGATGTTTGCATATATTGTCGTGAAAAGGGGCATTGGATATTGGATACCAGTTGTAGAGCTCATATCTGCAAATGGTTTGCAGGTGATGGAAAGGAGTAGAAGGTTAAGACGGAGATGGTTCTAAAGCTAGCCAATGGCTGGGCTATTGTCATAGAAGCTATAGGACTAGTAAGGGTTAGCTATTAGTGATCATGTTAGGATAGAGTTGATAGGTCACAATTATGTAACCTAGCATGATCAGATTATGTTTTTCTATTGTTGGACAATAAGGATTACATGTTTTTGATCAATGAAAGTTTCTTTTATTTGGCAAAGAATGGTTATTCTTGTCTGCTAGGTTGTTTGCATAATTATTTCAATACTATCCCATAATTAGATTATGAATGCTCAAAAACAAATGATGAAATGGATAATCAGGATAAACTCGTAGATTAGGCATGTAAAGCTAGGTCACATTCCTCTAGATAGGATAAGGAGGTTAGTAGATTCAAGGAGTCTAGAAATAGACAATTTGAGCCTGCTAGCTTGCAAGTCCTTCCTGAGCAGGAAGATGGCCAAGAAGCTCTTTGTAGGACAAAGTATGCTTGCTATGGTCTGTTGGATTGGATCCAATCAGACATCTATGGGTTACTGAATACACAAGACCAGAAGAGGGTTTACTAGTCTAAGGACCTTTGGAAGGTTCAGGGAATTAGATTTGAAGTGGGAACCGAACTGGTTGCAAAATTAACCTTCGATTGGATCGAGTGGTGTGTATTTAGTGGGAGTTCTTGATGTATCTAAATGGGAATGGAATTCTCACTCAGTGGAATTGTTCCTGGAACGCCACAATTGAACGGCGTCTCTAATAAGGGAGGAATCGAACCTTTTTGGACATGGTTCGGTCGGTGTTTTCACTAAACTACCTTGGCTCATCTGGGCGTGTTCTTAAAATAGTAGCCAAGTTGTAAAACATGGCACTTTCTAAAGATCGTGGCCCGAACGCCATATTGGATATTGCATGGCAAGCCTGTATCCTACAAAGTACTTGAGTATGTAGGATGGTCTTGCATACGTCAAGGGACTAGTGGGAGGCAAACTAGGTTTGCACAGGTTTATGGGTTGTCCTAAGGGAAATTGGATTTCAAAGGATAACCGGTGTAAAGAGTAGCTCCTTGAGGAATCAAGTAGAGTGACATCTCAATACGATATAGCGAACATCATTTGAAATCAAGTTTACTCACTGACTATATTCCAGTTCTCCTAAGGATGACCAGAATATCTTAGATACATGAGATGTATAGGTTTCTGGGTCAGTCCGGTCAATTGGATTATAATCTAAAAGACATAAGGATAAGCAATGTTGGACATTGGATCGAATCAATGGCTTGGAGCCGTGTGATTCGACATGGAATTTAAACTAGGTTTGAAAATCTATGTAACTGGAATATTCGTTTTGATGAGTTCATGCGGGGTATGACTCGATCGATAACGAGCTTTGAGGGTCAGTGGGAGTTTAGTTGTGTTCCTAGTGTTTAAGTGTGTAACGTCTTATTCATTTGGAATGAATTTAAGATGTTAGGAAACACTAAAACACGAATGTCGTTCAACCAATTCTCCATGAAAGGAATTGGATTCCTATATATAGGGTTAAGCTATCCAAGACCCAGTCAGGGTTGGCTGATGAGGAAGCTCAGATGTTTGGCATCCCCTACGTCTTTGCCGTAGGCAACATGGGTATGCTGTTTGGTGCATTGAACCTGATGTTGTGTATGCTTTGGGCGTAACGACAGAAATCGGGTGTGTATCGAGAAGGTAGTAGACTGTTGTTGAGAACAGTCCTTAATACCTGAATAGGGTTTAAAGAAGTGTTCTTGATGCAAGTTCTATGGAGAGTTGATTCTGGAAGGCTATAGCGATACTAGCTTCCAGGATCATGTGAATAATATCTAGTCTCAGTATGAACATATATTCAAGCTTAATGGTAAGGTGGTGGATTGGAAAGGTTTCAAGCGGGACACCACGGCGGACCATGAAACTTGAATGTATGGCAACTTTAGAAGTTGCTCCGGAGAGTGGTTTGGATGAAAAACCACATCCAATAGTTGGGTGTGGTTCCTAGCACGGGCTAGCCAGTAGTTACCTTGGAGGATAACAACATGGCTGTAGGACAAGGTATTGGACCGAGATCTCATCACGAATCCAGAAAAATTCTTAGACAATGCCATTTGCTTGGAGCAATGGTATGAAGAGGTGGCATGCGGTTGGACCGCATCATCTTGGCAAAAATAAGGTAGACCCAAGACCGAGCCGGATATCACAAATGACTCATGCTCAGATTGTTCTGAGCGACATGGGTGATTGCCTTTAGGTCAAGTGGGAGATTGTTAGAATAGGTGACCAGAAAAACCAATTGGATTGGCGGTTTTGGGTACTATTTAGCAATCCTTATTGAAGTAATATTGACTTGATGAATATAGTAAGTATTCATCCGTGGCACTATGTGTTTGTTGTGCTTACTGACTACGTTAAACGGCGTTTTAACATCACAACAAATTCCCACAGACCAATTGGATAACCCATGTAGTTGGGCTGCGCATTGGATGACAGCTAAGAAACCAACTTTTGACGGTTGGTCTGAAATGTTCCAAGTCGAGGACCTCGAGAGACAGGGCATCGAGGGTCCTATAGAGATTTGCACTAAGGATTGCATTCATTGGATGAGTATCGTGTTTCATCGGCGACAGACGTTGGACGTCTATGCAATATTAGTGGGTTAGTTGACAAGGGTAGCAGCTCACTGAACTGACTCGCGGGAATCGTCATATGGAAGACTTGGAGGCTTGGTCCGTATGACTGGAATTCCCGGCTCTGATAGTACGAGATTAGTCCTCGGACTAGAATCATGGCAGTCACATGCATATGAAGGTTGTATCTAGGGTCTGGCAAGAGATGTCCGTATCTGGGATACGTTTATCATAATCCTTATCCAGTGTAGTCGGAATATGTATTGAGGATGGTAGATTCCAAGATAGGATCCGTCACCTATCAGTATATGACATTCGAGTCTCCTATGCGCTTATGAGACAGTTTAAGCTCTTTAAGTCTGTGGGCACAACGATTGGTCGAGTAGGGAATAGTTTCCTACGTTGATCAATAGAGAAAACGTGTCTCGAGTTATTGAGCATAGTTGTCTAGCCCAGGATGGGAACCGACGCCCAATTCCATGCCCTAGACTTAGACCGGGAGACGGATGATGGAAGGACCGTACTCGTATGGTACTCGGAGGCCTAAATGTTCACGCCAACATTCACCTAGTCTCTAGTGCCATGGACCGTTGCTAGACGGCCACCCATGGTGACGGGCGTTTTTCGATTAATGGTTAATCGGAAAACAGTTAATTAAATTGGATTTAATTGACCAATTGTGTTGAACACAAGCCCAAGTCTAGCTAAGGGTGAACCTAATGAGTCACACACAAATCACTTTGGATTTGGCGGAATTAATTTGGAATTAATTCTAGAAGAAGCGAATAAATTTAATCAGATTAAATTTATTCAAGAGAGAAAATAAATGATTGGATCATTTATTGAAAAATTCATTTGATGAATTGGTCCAAATATTAATTAATTGGATTAGTTAATTTTTGGACTAAGAATCGTTAAATTAATTGGATTAATTTATTGGGTTTTGGCTAGAATAATTGATTGGATCAATTATTCTTAATTTGGACTTATGTTTATTTAATTGGATTAAATAAACTATTGGGATTTGATTGGATTGAGATTAATTAGATTAATTAATGCCCAATGGATACATGTTTAGACTTTATTTAATTTGATTAAATACAAGTCCAAAAACATAAAGATCCAAGTCCATTTTCCATGCAACTTGAAGCTAGTTAAGGAGGAGTTTCAACTCTTCACATATCACATGATGAGCACGAAAATTTGCTGATTTGTGGGTGGTTTTGTCTTGCTATCATGTGTAGTGGATGTGCTAGAAGTGTGTGTATGTGGAAGTTACCTTGGAGGTTACTTATGTAGGTGGTTTTTTGAACTCTACATTCTACATACACAAAACAACTTTGCTAGACATTTACTTACTAACTTGCTTCATTTTGTTGCTGAAGAATTAAGCCATAAACATCTCTGAAAATTCTCTCTAAGTGTTCTTTTCTTTTGGAAAGAAAAGAACTTAAAACATTCTAAAGATCACTAATTGATAGTGTTGCTTTGGAATTGTTTTCTTCTTCTCTTCACTATATTTTATCTAGCAATAAAGTATAGTTTGGATCCTTTGTGTGGTGTGGAAAATACTTAGAGGAGTTCTAACTTGAGCTCTCAAGTGGACATATGAAGAAGGAAAAGAAGCAACAACGCATGTATCGGTTATACGTGTAGTAAACAAAAAGGTAGGTTTTCTTTATATTTTCATGTATCTTTTTGTTTTCTTCCTTTAGCCACATGTCCAACATCTTCTCCTTCTTTCATTTATGCTTTGACAAACACCAAACGCCTGAGAACTTCAAAGGGAACACCCCTTTCAATCCATTTTATATTATGCTTTAATTCCACGTTTTTACGCTTCCGTTGCATTCCCGGGCCGTACCCAATTCTTTCAGTGGTATCAGAACCCGGTTTGGTGTTGTGGCTATAGGATTTACGTGTTATTATGTGTTGACCATGAAGAACATGTTTAAATTGCTTTTGGAAAGCATGTTATGGCTTTGAAGTATGATAATAGGTGTAGAAAATATGTGTTAATTTTGCTTTTGAAATTATGGATATCCATGCATTTTTGAAAATTGGATTTTTTGAAAATGCATGTTTATGTTTCAGTTTTATAGCAGAAATTTAAAAAAAACAAAAGAAAAAGAAAAAAAAGGTGAAAAACGGTGCCGTCCGTCCGACAGGGGCAGCAGGCCCGCGCTCGCGCGCGCAGGCAAAGGGCCCTGCGCGCGGGCGTCCGCCTGTGCGCGCTGCTGGGTGTGCGCGCGCGCGCCTGCTGCTGCGCGCGGGCGGCCGGCCGGCAGCACTGTTTTGTGTCGTTTTTGCCGTTTTTTCCGAAAAATTGGATTTTCTTGATTTCTGCTAGTTTTATGAAATTATTAACTTTTGGATATTTTAATTTTAGTTAAATTTGATTTTTCTAAAATTATTTTTTATGCCTTAGATTATTTTGGAAATGGTTTCCAAACAAAACAAAGAAAATTATTTGTACATTGGATGTATAGTTGATATCCATACTTTTAATTGCATTATTAATATGTTATATTCTGCATTTTATTATGTTTATTATTTTAGATATTGGATATCTATTTATAAATGCATGGGATGTATTTATACGCTTGGCATATTTATATTTGATATAAATGTGTTTTGTTGTTGTTTATTTGATAAACAATAAGGATGATCACTAGCCCATTGACCTATGTATGGTTTAATTTATTGTTAGGTGAGGCCTGTGTGCCTCTTTGTTTTTCTTCTCTCTATCGTTTTTAACCTTGAAATAATAAGGTTTGCTTCCTCTCTATTAATGTACTCCCCCAACTTCTGATTGGGGTTTCTTTTAAGTTGTAATGAGAGTAAGGTTGTGAGGCTTTATTTTATTAAATGTAAGCTTCCAAGGAGATGAAGGTCCGGTGGATGGAGCCCACGGTAGAAGGTCAAGAAGAACAAAGGAGGATTTTACAACGCCCCATTAGATGATAATGGGCTGTAAAAAAAATTGTAATAGTGTAGGCTTACCCTAGATTGACCATAGATCCACTGCGAGCTCAGTGGATCACTTAGGAACGGACTTGTGATCATCCTACAGGGGCGTGCTAGGCTTCATTTGCATGTGTTTAATGTTTTAATGCTTTGATGTATGATGTATTTGGAATGCATCTATTTACATTAAATGTTTAAAACTTGAGCATGCAAAATACTAATAATGATGAGGTCTCAGTCTTAATAAACTATAACTCTCACTTGGATGGTCCAAGTAAATATTAGGCCCAAAATGGAATTAAAATCCAATGGTTTGATTATTCCAAGCCTTCCATCCATAACAATGTAGTAAGGACGCTACTTTCCCCCATTCGTGGTCTCACGAGTCGTGGCACGTTTGGAATGGAAGAAAGCTGTGCTATTGTTATGAACAAAGGAATATGCTCCTGTTTTCCTGTCTCACGAGTCGTGGGGGGTGATAGTTGAGATATTCATTTAGTTGATGGGTCGGGCCTAACACTAAGTAACATGATTCGCTTGGAGTCTTTGGGATCATGTGAAGAGGCGAGGCAGAATATCTTGGGGATCTTATTGGATGAGAATGGTATTGGATACCTCCCACAAAGCCTTTCCCATGTGAATTGTAAAAGCGGGGCATGGAGAATTGCGTTTGTTGACTCCACACCCACTAGGAAAAGGTTTTCCGAAAACCCCACTTGAGAGTGGTGGGCTTTTTGAAGAAATAATGGGATTGGTTAATGACTAAAGACCAAGTCTTAAGTTGAATTCAATATTGTGTGTGGATAGCGTGTGACTCTTTAGGTTCACCTTTCAGCTAGACTTGGTCGGATTCCTAGAATCCGTCCGTTACCATGGGTTGCCATCTAGCAACGGTCCATGGCACTAGAGACTAGGTGAAATATTCGGGGATGAACATTTAGGTTCTAACAGTACACTTGTCCTTCTGTCTACGGTCTCACCACTTAGGGTCTAGGGCACGGAAAATGCAGGTACCCATTTTGGACCTAAGTGTCGGTCTGTCCTTACTAAACGCCGCAAGGGAATCCTTTCCTTCTGTTCAGTTACTGTGGCCACAGATTTTAGGGACAAGACACAGAGCATACGTGAGACTCAACTATCAATGCCTTTTGACAGGAGACAGATCCTTTCTTGGAAACTACTGTCACTCTGTATACCAGAGCTGCACTAGACATGGCTTATGACTACTCAAGTGCTTCTTGGCAATCTCTCACCATATCTAAGATACAGACCTGACATACAGGTAAACTCAGCAGTTCCTCAAGTCAAAGGACTTGACCTGTACCGTTGGAACTGGGAACACACGTCATACGTTGCTGACCATACTCAAGGTCCTCCGTAAGACGGTTCCCGCGAGTCACCTCAGTCAGTTGCTTCCTAGCAGGCTAATCCCACTAACATTGCTTAGACAACCTTCGTCACCCGTCGATGAAACACGACAACAGATGCTTAGTGCAAGTCTCAAAGGGAATCTCGATACCATTTTCGAGATTCCTTGACTTGGAGATTTCCGGACTGATTCGGCAAGACTGATTTCATGGACCTACCTCCACGCGTAGTCCCAGTCCCCGAAATAGATTCTCAGTCCGTGGGTTTTGTTTGCGTAGCGAACAGATATGTAAAAAGCAAGTAGAAGTGAACGCAAACAAAGTAATGCCATATGAATTTCACTTCTTTATTCATAAATGATTTATCAAAACACACTGAAATTGTCTAGACATAGGTTACATTTTCCTGCCAAGATTGGCTACATGGTCACCTATTCTAACACAAAGACCTTCAAGCTGATCTTGGAATAGAGACGTACATTGACGTGATCCTTCAGTCTCTTCCTCCCTCATTTGACCGATTCATCGTTAACTATAACATGAATGGGCTTGAAAAAGACCTTCATGAGTTGATGAACATGTTGGTCTAATACGAGGCAATGATTGAAAAGTTTGCGTCGTCGGTGTTGGTGGGGGAGGCTTCAACCTCAAGAGCGAAAGGCAAAGGGGCCGGACGTTGGAAGAGGAAGAAGGGTAAGACAGAATCAGCCGTTGCAAGCGCACAGAGCGCTCCTGTTGCCATGCTGGGCATGGGCAAAGGACAGAGGAAGGCGGTTCGGTAGTCAAGGAGTGTAAAAGATGTCTGCATATATTGTCGTGAAAAGGGGAATTGGAAGATGGAGTGTCCTAAACTCCTCTCAAACCAAGGTACATTTGATTTGAGCTTTAACATGATTATTATTCTACTCTTGGGTATTGGATACCAGCTGTAGAGCTCATATCTGCAAATAGTTTGCAGGTGATGGAAATGAGTAGATGGTTAAGACGGAGATGGTTCTAAAGCTAGCCAATGGCTGGGCTATTGCCATAGAAGCTATAGGACTAGTAAGGCTTAGCTATTAGTGATCACGTTAGGATAGAGTTGATAGGTCACAATTATGTAACCTAGCATGATCAGATTATGTTTTTCTATTATTGGACAATACGGATTACATGTTTTTGATCAATGAAAGTTTCTTTTATTTGACAAAGAATGGTTATTCTTGTCTGCTAGGCTGTTTGCATAATTATCTCAATACTATCACATAATTAGATTATGAATGCTCAAAAACAAATGATGAAATGGATAATCAAGATAAACTCACAGATTAGGCATGCAAATCTAGGTCACGTTCGTCTAGATAGGATAAGGAGGTTAGTAGATTCAAGGAGTCTAGAAATAGACAATTAAAGCCTGCTAGCTTGCAAGTCCTTCTTGAGCAGGAAGATGGCCTAGAAGCTCTTTGTACGACAATGTATGCTTGCTAGTGGTCTGTTGGATTGGATCCAATCAGACATCTATGCGTCACTGAATACACAAGACCAGAAGAGAGTTTACAAGTCTAAGGACCTTTGGAAGGTTCAGAGAATTAGATTTGAAGTGGGAACAAAACTGGTTGCAAAATTAACCTTCAATTCGATCAAGTGGTGTGTATTTAGTCGGAGTTCTTGATGTATCTAAATGGGAATGGAATTCTCACTCAGTGGAATTCTTCCTGGAATGCCAAAATTGAACGACGTCTCTAATAAGGGAGGAATTGAACCTTGTTGGACATGGTTCGGTCAGTGTTTTCACTGAACTACCTTGGCTCATCTGGGCATGTTCTTAAATAGTAGCCAAGTTGTAAAACATGGCACTTTCTAAAGATCGTGGCCCGAACGCCATATTGGATATGGCATGGCAAGCCTGTATCCTACAAAGTACTTGAGTATGTAGGATGGTCTTGCATACGTCAAGGGACTAGTGGGAGGCAAACTAGGTTTGCATAGGTTTATGTGCTGTCCTAAGGGAAATTGGATTTCAGAGGATAACCAGTGTAAGGAGTAGCTCCTTGAGGAATTAAGTAGACCGACATCTTAGTATGATATAACAAACATCATTTGAAATCAAGTTTACTCACTGACTATATTCCAGTTCTCCTAAGGATGACCAAAATATCTTAGATACATGAGAGGTATAGGTTTCTGGGTCAGTCCGGTCCATTGGATTATAATCCAAAAGACATAAGAAGAAACAATGTTGGACATTGGATCGAATCAGTAGCTTGGAGCCGTGTGATTCGACATGGAATTCAACCTAGGTTTGAAAATCTATGTAACTGGAATATTCGTTTTGATGAGTTCATGCGGGGTATGACTCGATCGATAACGAGCTTTGAGGGTCAGTGGGAGTTTAGTTGTGTTCCTAGTGTTTAAGTGTGTAACGTCTTATTCATTTGGAATGAATTTAAGATGTTAGGAAACACTAAAACACGAATGTTGTTCAACCAATTCTCCATGAAAGGAATTGGATTCCTATATATAGGGTTAAGCTATCCAAGACCCAGTCAGGGTTGGCTGATGAGGAAGCTTAGATGTTTTGACATCCCCTACGTCTTTTTCGTAGGCAACATGGGTATGTTGTTTGGTTCATTGAACCTAATGTTGTGTATGCATTGGGCGTAACGATAGAAATCGGGTGTGTACCGAGAAGGCAGTAGACTGCTGTTGAGAACAGTCTTTAATACCTGAATAGGGATTAAAGAAGTGTTCTTGATGCAGGTTCTATGGAGAGTTGATTCTGGAAGGCTATAGCGATACTAGCTTCTAGGATCATGTGAATAATATCTAGTCTCAGTATGAACATATATTCAGGCTTAATAGTAAGGTGGTGGCTTGGAAAGGTTTCAAGCGGGACACCACGACGGACCATGAAACTTGAATGTATGGCAACATTAGAAGTTGCTCCGGAGAGTGGTTTGGATGAAAAACCACATCCAATGGTTGGGTGTGGTGCCTAGCACGGGCTAGCCAGTAGTTACCTTGGAGGATAACAACATGGCTGTAGCGCAAGCTATTGGACCGAGATCTCATCACGAATCCATGACGTATGCAGGGATATGATCCTGAAGCTTGGGAATGGCAAGGCCATCTCGGTAGAAGCAGTAGGATCCTCCACTCTAGTAGTTCGTGATCGTATTAGTATAGAGTTAGAGCTAGTTTATTATGTACCTAGTATGATTAAAAATATCATTTCCATTCCATTGTTAGACAATAGTGGATATGAGTTTATGATCAATAAAAAATTATTTTTATTTGATGAGGTGTGGAATTGCTCATCTGCTTGGTACACTTAATAATGGGCTCTATATCTTACAAGAAATGAACTTCGTTCTAAACGCTCAACACAAACATAAAATAGATAATAACGGGAACGCACGATTGTGGCACGCTAGGCTAGGTCCAATATCCCAAGACAGGATGAAAAGATTGGTAGACTCAAAGAACCTAGAGGTAGGGGACTTGAGTGAGCTGCCAACTTGTGAATCCTGTCTAAGAGAGAAAATGACCAAGAAGCCCTTTGTAAGACAAAACAGGCTTGCCACAGGTCTGTTGGACTTGGTCCATACAGACGTATGTAGACCACTAAGGACGCAGGCCCGAGGTGGGTTCTCCTACTTCATAACCTTTATCGATGATCATTCACAGTATGGTTATGTATACCTGATGAGGTACAAGTCTAAAGCTCTTGAGAGGTTTAAAGAATTCAGAATTGAAGTTGAGAACCAAACCAGCTGCAAAATTAAAGTCCTATGGTCAGACCGAGGCGGAGAATACCTTAGTACTGAGTTCCTTAATTATCTAAAAGAAAATGGTATAATATCTAAATGGACACCTCCCGGGACACCACAGTTAAATGGTGTATCTGAAAGGAGGAATCGAACCCTGTTGGACATGGTTCGATCCATGATGAGTTTTACCAAATTGCCCTTGTCCTTTTGGGGCTACACATTGGAAACGGCGGCCAAGTTGTTAAATTTGGCGCCAACCAGTGTATTGACCGAAACGCCATATGAAATATGGCACGACAAGCCTGCGTCCTACAACTACTTGGAAGTGTGGTGTAGCCCCGCATACGTCAAGAGGTTAGTGGGAAATAAGCTAGAATCCAGGTCTAGCTTATGCAAGTTCGTTGGATACCTTAAAGAAACTCGTTGGGGTTTGAAGAGGAGTAAAATCCTCCTCTATATATATTCTTACCTTCACCTTTAGAGAGATGATGAATCTCAACACACACACACACACACACACAAAAATCGTGTGCTCTCTCTCCCTCTCTCGTCCGCCTCTCTCCTCTCTCTCTCCAAGAATTGTTCTTGTTCTTTTGTATTACCAATTGAACAAAGGAGGATTAATCCCGTTAAATAATAACGTGTGATTGATCCGTCCTCTCCAAAATACTTGTTCGTTCGCTAGCATGAAGTACAAGATACGTGGGCGGATTGCGTGTCACAATTTAGAGGGTCTCCCATACGATATCTTGGAGCAAATCGGGGAACAACGCAAGTACCGGTTAGAAGAGGAAAACCACGAACCAATAACTCTCTATTTACGTTTTCGTCTTCTTTTATTTTACAAATCCTATGGCCTCCATGATTGCATGTATGTTTTTAATTCATGAGATACACCGAATACCCGAGAATTTCAAGGGTACACCCTTTGAACGTGTTTTATTTTAATACGTATTATGCATGTTTAAATTTTGTAATTTAAATTATACCGCGCTTCCGCATTCGCGCTATTCCCGAGATGACGCACACGCCTACCCAAGGCTTTCACTTCGTATGTAAGCGACTATTGTGAGTCCTCAAGTCCGAGGACTAATTCCATACTATCGGAATGGGGAATACAAGTCATATCGACCAAGCCCGTTTGGCTTCCATATGACGATTACCGCAAGTCACCTCAGTCAGCCGACACTACCCTTAAATCTCTTCTTCCCTCTTTCGACCCATTTATCGTGAATTGTAACATGAGTGGGCTTGAGAAGACCACTCATGAGTTGATAAACATGCTGGTCCAATACGAGGCAACAATTGAAAAAATATCCGCCGTCTCAACCTCTAGAGCGAAAGGCGAGGGTGCCTGACGCTGGAAGAGGAAGAAGGATGAGAAAGAGCCAGTTTCTACGAGCGCTTGGTGTGCTTGTTAGAATAGGTGACCGTGAAGTCAATCTAGTTAGGCTTACGTAACCCATTTCTGACATTCGTGGTATAAATAATTTATTTTGAATAAAAGTGATGTTAAGTTACGGCATTTATACTTTGATTATGTTCCCTTATTTTTATTGTTCAATATATATTACTGTTCAATGCACAAGCAAAGCCCACAGACCAGATATGTTAATTCAAGGGGCTGGATTGTTATGTTGGCAACCATGAAACCAGCTTCTGTGCATTGGTCTGAAATACTCCAAGTCAAGGGCCTCGAGATTGGGGATCGAGGATCTAATTGAGATATGCACTAAGTGATTGTAGTCGTGTTTCATCGACAAGTGACAAGGATCATCCATGCAATATTAGTGGGTTAGCTAGCTCGGTGCCGGCTGACTGAGGTGACTCACAGGAATCGTCTTATGGGAAACCTTGAGTAGGTTGGTCGGTATGACTTGTATTCTCGATTCTGATAATACGAGATTAGTCCTTGGACTTGAGGGACCACGGCAGTCACATGCACACCTTGTCTGTATCTCAGGTTTGGCGAGAGGCTACCGAGTTGAAAGGCTTGGTTGCTATAAACTCTATCTAGTGCGGTCAAGATGTGTAGTGTGCACGGTGAGTCCCAAGAAAGAATCTGTCTCTTGTCATCAATTGACAGTAGTGTCTCACTTACACTTTGAGAGTCGTTCCCCTATAAAATCTATGGCCACAGTGACTAAACAGTTGGATAGGATACCAGTGATGTTTCAGCGGGTGAATGAGAGTAGACTTAGGTCAAGAATTGGGACCAATGTCTAAGATCCATACCCTAGACTATAGCTGTGAGATAGTAGACGGAAGGGCCATACTCATATGCATTCGAGAACCTAAATGTTCACGTCATGATTTCACCTAGTCTCTACTGTCATGGACCGTTGCTAGACGGCCACCCATGGTGACGGCTGAATTCTTGTCATGGGATAATTGGATATTCGACCATGTCTAGCTGAAGGTGAACCTAAAGAGTCACACACAATTCACTGAAAATACAGGAATTAATTTGGGATTAATTTTGAGAGATCAAACGATTTAATTAGATTAAATTAGTTCTCTTTTGGAGTATCAAGCCTTTAAGTATTCATTGAATTAATTAGGCTTGATTCATAAATTAGATTTATGAAATTAGGGAATGGACTATTTTTGTCTTTAACTTGATTAAAGATGGAAATATTAATTTTGGACTCAAGTATTTATTAGATATTTAGTAGAAGCCCATTTAGGATTTGTTGGACTATTTAAATAAGATTTAAAAGTTCATTCCATAAAGCCCATCAAAGGATGGACGTACGAGATCTAATCTTGGGGCTAGATGAGATGAAGGGCTAGGATTAAGTTTGACTTAATCAAAGCCTAGGTTAACTAGGATTTGAGTAGGTCAAAGTCCTAAGTTGATTGTGGTGTGCCTCTTTGGAAGAGGTTGAGTAGGATACTCAAGCACACACACAACACACACTAATCGCTACACAATTCTCTCATCTCACACACTCACACCAAGGAGACGCCGCCCCTCTCTCTTCTCTCTCTCTCTCTCTCTCGCCCATCACCCTCTCTTCACCTCCAAAAGCCTTCTTGTTCTCTTGTCTTTGATACAAGGGAACACACGAACAATCGATCATGTTAACTAATAGCGTTTGGTCGATTGATTCTCCCTTTTCATTTATCTCTTGCTAGCACGTGGGCCTCAATGTTCCGGCAAATTGCGTGGACGATTTAGAGGATTCCTACGTTGGGATCTAGGTGGCAAATCCAAGAACCACGCGTGTACTCGAACGAAGGAGTCTACAACGGGTGAGTAAGCTTGTAGCGTTATCTTTTCATTCCAACCCTTTGGCCTCCATGAATCTTGCATGCTCCTTTTTTTTTTATACATGAGATACACCAAACACCCGGGAGAATCAAGGGAACACCCCTTGATTAGTTTTAAAATTCCATTGTTATTATGCATGTTTACGTTTTATTATGTTTAAATGCATCGCGCTCCCGCATGCGCCCTCTGCCGGGACGATCCATGTAGTCTTACAGTGCTCCTATTCTCCTACTAGGTGAGGGTAACGGGAAAAAGGGAAGATGGTTCAGCAGTCAAGGATGCTAATGACGTTTGCATCAATTGTTGAAAAGGGGGACATTGGAAGAGGTAGTTTCTTGAACCCCTGGTCAATCAAGGTAAAATCGTTATCGAGCAACATGATTATTGATTCTACTTCCTGGGTATTGGATACTTTCTTTGGAAGCTCACATCTGCAAATGGTTTGCAGATGATGGTAAAGAGTAGAAAGCTAAGACGAATGGTCTTAAGGCTAGGGGATGGCAAGGTTATTGCTGCATAAGCTATAGGACTAGTTAGGCTTAGCCGTTAATAATCATGTTGGGATAAGAGATAATCGTGTAACCAGTATGATCGAAGTTGTGTCTTTCTTATTGTTGGATAATTTTAAATATAAGTTGATCAATAAAAGTACCTTTTATTTGACGATGAGTCTGCTGGGCTATCTAGACAATTGTTTTACTCTATCCCATAATTAGATCATATTTACTCAAAAACGAACTACATGATGGATAATAAAAGATAAAAGTTACAGAATTTGGCATATAAAGCTATACCATATTCTTCTAGTCAAGATAAGGAGGCTGATAAATTCAAGAAGTCTAGAATAGACAAACTGATTTCACAAAACTTTTAAATGCTTTCTGAGAAGGAAGATGGCAGTAAAGCTTTTTGTGGGACAAAGTATGCTTGCCAAGTCTAAGGACCTTTTGAAGGTTCGGGGAATTAGACTTGGAGTGGGGAATAAAAAATGAATACAAACATAAACCCTTTGATTGGATCGAGGTAGCGTGTATTTAGTGGGAGTTCTTGAATATGCAAATGAGAATGGAATTCTCACTCAGTAGAATTCTTCCTGTTAGGACCCTTGTTAAACGGTCTCTGATACGGGAGAAATCGAACCTTGTTGGACATGGTTCGGTCTCTGATACGGGAGAAATCGAACCTTGTTGGACATGATACCGAATTATCTTGCTCCATATAGACGCGGACTTTGTTAGAATAGGTGACCATGTAGCTAATCTTGGTAGGCGAATTATAACCTATGTCTGAACAATTTCGAAGTTTTGATAAAACATTAATGAATAAGAAAGTGAAATTCATATGGTGTATACTTTGTTTGTGGTCACTTTATCTGCTTTATAACTATTCGCTACACAAACAAAGTCCACAGACTGAAATCACATTTCAGGGACTAGGACTACGCTTGGAGGTAGGTCCATGAAATCAGTTCCACCGAATCAGTTTTGAAATCTCCAAGTCAAGGAATCTCGAAAAATGGGTACCGAGATTCCCCTTGAGACTTGCACTAAGCATCTGCTGTCGTGTTTCATCGACGGGTAACGAGGATCATCTAAGCAGTGTCAGTGGGTCGGCCTACTGGGGAGCGGCTGACTGAGGTGACTCGTGGGAACCATCTTACGGAGGACCTTGAGTAGGGTTGGCTAGGTATGACGTGAGTTCCCGGTTCCAACGGTACAGGTCAAATCCTTTGACTTGAGGAATTGCTGAGTTTACCTGTACATCGGGAATCTTAGGTCTGGCGAGAGATTGCCAAGATGCACTTGAGTAGTTATAAGTCATATCTAGTGCAGCCATGATGTACAACGTGACAGTAGTTTCCAAGAAAGGATCTGTCTCCTGTCAAAAGGTGTTGACAGTTGTGTCTCACGATACTCTGTGTCTTGTCCCTAAAATCTGTGGCCACAGTAACTGAACAGAAGGGAAGGATTTCCTTGCAGCGTTTGGTAAAGGACAGACCAACACTTAGGTCCAAAATGGATACCTGCATAATCCGTGCCCTAGACCCTAACTGGTGAGACCGTAGACGGAAGGATAAATGTACTGTAGAGCCTAAATGTGCATCCCCGTATATTTACCTAATCTTTAGTGTCATGGATCGTGGCTACACGGCCACCCATGGTCACGGGCAGGTTCTAGGAATCCAACCAAGTCTAGCTGAATGTGAACCTAAAGAGTCACACACAATCCGTACACATAATGTATTTAATTTGAAATTAAATATTTGGAGAAATGGAGCGATTAAATTGGATTTAATCGGGTCCTTCTTTTCTTGGGAAGAAATTAATTCCTCTTATTAGATATAAGGAATTTATCTAATAAATTAGATTTATTAGAAATTAATTTAATGGGCTTGGAATAAATATTTATGTTTTATATATTTATTTATTGCCTATAGGATTATTTAAATGAGATTTAAATATTTCATTAAATTAATGTTGAGATTAAAGAGAGGAATTGATGGCTAAGATTGGTTTGACCAAGAAGGTAGCAAATTGACTAGGATTTGACTAGGTCAAATCCCATTCAAGAAGGAGTCTTCAATATGTAGGAATTAGAAGAGGAATAGGATTCGTCCTCTATAAATATTCCTAAGTGTCCTCATTAGAAAGGATGATGAAATCTTGAAGCACACACACTACACACACTCGGCTCTCTCTCCTTCTCTCTCTCGGCCGACTCTCTCTCCCTTCTCTTCCAAGAAATCTTTCCTTGTTCTTTTGTTCTACAATTGAACATCAAGGAGGATTGATCTCGTTATTCAGTAACGTTTGATCGATCCGTCCTCTCCAAATATAATATACACTTGTTCTATCGCTAGCACGAGAGCAAGGTACGTGGACGGATTGCGTTTACGAGTTAGAGGGTCTCCCGTTCGAAATCTTGGAGCAAAATGGGAAACAACATGATTACCGGTTCTAAGACGAAAACAACAATCGGTAGGTCCCGATTTACAATTTTCATCCCTCTTTACTTTGAATCCTATGGCCTCCATGATTGTTTCATATGCCTTTATTATTCATGAGATACACTGAACGCCTGGGAGTTTCAAGGGAACACCCCTTGAACGTGTTTATTTTATATTATAGATGCATGTTTAAATTCTTGCAAATTTTAATTATACCGCACTTCCGCATTCGCGCTTTTCCCGGGACGGTCCACACACCTATGCCAGGCTTACACTGGTATCAGAGCCCGGTTCGTTGTATAGGCCTAGGGTTTTGTGTGCGTTTTAAGCATGAAAATGTGTATGGCATGATTTATTTAATTCTTGATGTTTTAATTATAAAGCATGTCGTTTTCTTGCTTTTAATTATGTATGAATCTTAGTGCGGTTGGTTTCTTGTTTTTCTTGGAAAACGGGGGGAAAATAAATAAAACGGGAGAAAACGGCACACGCGGCCAACCGGTGGCTGACCGCGCACGCTGTGCGCTCAGGTGAGGTGCGCACGCACATGCAGGGAGCTTGCACGCGGCTGTCTTCGGCAGGAACGCACAGCGCACGCGGATCCAGCCGGCAAGCGCGCGGTCGGATGCCAGGCGCGAAGGGAGGGCTGGGCGCGTGCGCACGCAGGCAGGGAAGCCCACGCACGCGTGCCTGGCCAACACGTCGGAGTGCCTGCGCGCCTGGAGCGCGGCCAGGCAGGCGCGCCCGATGTGCGTGCGCGCGGGGCGGCCTGTGTGCAGGAGGCGCACGTAGGCGGCGCAGCAGCTTGGCGTGCGCGGGCAGAGGTGCCTGCGCGCGGCAGCCTGCCAGCGCATGCAAGCGTGCGCAGCGCTGCCGACCAGGCGCGCGCGCGATTAGGCAGGGGCCTGGGCGCGCGCCCGATCAGGGGTACCCTACGCGCGTGCAAGGACAGCAGGCTGGGGCTGCTGGCCTGTGTGCGCCAGCAGAACGCCGCCAGTGGCAGCGGCTGGTTAAAGTTTACTTTTTCTCGTTATTTTAATTTTTTGGACAATTTTGAAAAGATAGTTTTATTTAATTTTGCATGTTTTTCTTAAGAAACATTATTTGGAAGGTTGTTGTATTGGATTTGGAATCCCGGGGTATTACTCACCTTCAAATAATGAGGAAGGGTCTTCCTAAACGGGAAAGTATATTACCAACGGTTATACCACATTTTTCATACGTAACTCGTCTATTTATCATGGGATGATGTGATTGGTAATCATGGAATATATGCATATGTTTATGTGATTGGAAATCATGTGATTATGTGCGTTTATTGAGAATGGATGATCACGAGCCCTAGACCGAATGTATTGTTTAATTTATGTTGGACCTGTCTGCCTCTTTTGCTTTCTCCTTCTCCTCTTCTAGTTGCCTTCGAATAATAAGGCATTCTATCTCCCTCCTATTGTACTCCCCTCGGGTTTTCGCTGGGGTTTCTTTTTACATATGTAATGAGAGTAGTGTAGGAGTGAGGATTCATTTTTATGTACTTGGTGGAGATGAAGGAAGATCCACATGGAGAGCCCAGAATGGAGGATCCAAGGCGTTTCCATGGAGACTTGAAAGAGAAAAAGAGACCAAGGCCCATCAGCATGTTGATTGGGTTACCATTAAATGTAACAGTGTAGGATTTGGGCTTGTGATCATCCAACAGGGGGCGTGCCAGGTTTTAATTTTGCATGTGGCTTTTATGGTAAATGAATGGTTTTATTTATCATATTACTGCTATGGGATGCAAATTTTAATTACGCATTTTGGATGAATGTGTTCATATATGGGATCTCGGTCATTTACAACTCTCACTTGGTTAGACCAAAGTTCAAAATATTAGACCCTCAATAAATGGACATGAACTCTAGGAGTTCGTCCATGCCTTCCAATCCACGACTTAGTGAGGAAGCTGATTTAGGTCGATAGCGTGGTCTCACGAGTCATGGCACGACTATCGTACTTAATGTTAGAATAGGTGACCATGTACCCAATCTTGGCAGGTGAATTGTAACCTATATCTGAACAGTTTCAAGGATTTGATAAATTATTAATGAATAAGAAGTGAAATTCATTTGGCATTCACTTTGTTTGTGTTCACTTTTATCTGCTTTATATTTCTGTTCACTACGCAAACAAAGCCCACGGACTGAAAATATATTTCGGGGACTGGGACTACGCTTGGAGGTAGGTCCATGAAATCAGACCCGCCGAATCAGTCCGGAAATCTCCAAGTCAAGGAATCGCGAAAATGGGTACCGAGATTCCTCTTGAGACTTGCACTAAGCATCTGCTGTCGTATATCATCGACGGGTGATGAAGGTCCTCTAAGAAATGTTAGTGGGTTAGCCTGCTAGGGAGCAGCTGACTGAGGTGACTCGTGGGAACCGTCTTACGGAGGACCTTGAGTAGGGTCGGTTAGGTATGACGTGTGTTCCCGGTTCCAACAGTACAGGTCAAGTCCTTTGACTTGAGGAACTGCTGAGCTTACCTGTATGTCAGGGCTGTATCTTAGATATGGTGAGAGATTGCTGAAAGAATCGGGTACGGCCTGGGACCGCAACGGAAGCGTAAAAATTTAATTCAAGACATAATTTAAACTGGATTCAAAGGGGTGCTCTCTTTGAAGTTTCAGGGTGTTCGGTGTTTGTCAAAGCATAAACAACAAAATAAAACATGTTGGACATGTGTCTTAAAAGGACAAGAAGAAAGTTACACAAAAATGAAAAAGGAAACCAACCTTTGTTCGTTTATGTAGAACAGGTTCGTGCGTTGTTCCTTTCTTTTCCTTCTTCGTACATCCACTTGAGAGCTCAACGTAGAACTCCTCTAATGCGTTCTGCACCACAATATGGATTTATTTCTACTCTATTGCTAGATAGAAAACAGAAACAAAGCAGAAGAAACAATTCCAAAGAAAGCACTATCGATTAGTGTACCTTGGAATATTTTTTTTCAATCTTCTTTATGAAGTATGAACACTAAAAGAGAGAATTTTCAGAGAGTATTTGGCCTAAACACTCCAGCAAAAATGAAGCAAGTTGAGTGAATAGTATCTAGCAAAGTAGTTTTGTGTATGTAGAGTGTAGTGTTCAAAAAACCACCTACATAAGTAACCTCCAAGGCAATTTCCACATACACACACTTCTAGCACACCCACTACACATGATAGCAAGAGAAAACCACCCACAAATCAGCAAATTTTCGTGCTCATCATGTACATATGTGGAAGAGTTGAAACTCCTCCTTAACTAGCTTTAGCTTGCATGAAAAAATGGACTTGGACCTTTATGTTTTTGGACTTGTATTTAATCAAATTAAATAAAGTCCAAACATGTATCCATTGAGCATTAATTAGTCTAATTAATTTCAATCCAATTCAATCCCAATTATTTATTTAATCCAATTAAATAAACATAAGTCCAAATTAAGCCAAAACCCAATAAATTAATCCAATTAATTTAAAGGTCTTTAGTGCAAAAAATTAACTAATCCGATTAATTAATTCTTGGACCATCCATCAAATGGATTTCTCAATAAATGATCCAATCATTTATTTTCTCTCTTGAATAAATTTAATCCGATTAAATTTATTTGCTTCTTCTAGAATTAATTCCAAATTAACTCCACCAAATCCAAAGTGATTTGTGTGTGACTCATTAGGTTCACCCTCAGCTAGACTTGGGCTTGTGTCCAACACAATTGATCAATTAAATCCAATTTAATTAATTATTTTCCGATTAACCATTAATCAGAAAAACGCCCATCACCATGGGTGGCCGTCTAGCAACGGTCCATGGCACTAGAGACTATGTGAATGTTAGAGTGAACATTTAGGCTCCCGAGTTCCATATGAGTACGGTCCTTCCATCATCCGTCTCCCGATCTAAGTCTAGGGTATGAAATTGGGCGTCGGTTCCAATCCTGGACTAGACAACTATGCTCAGTAACTCAAGACACGTTTACTCTATCGATCAACGTAGGAAACCGCTCCCTACTCGACCAATCGCTGTGGCTACAGACTTATAAGAGTTTAAACTATCTCAGAGCGCATAGGAGACTCGACTGTCATATACTGACAGGTGACGGATCCTATCGTTGAATCCACCGTCCTCAAATCATATCCCGACTGCACTGTATAAGGCTTATGATGAACGTATCCCAGATACTGACATCTCTTGCCAGGTGCTAGATACAGCCATCATATGCATGTGACTGCCATGATTCCTTAAGTCCAAGGACTAATCTCGTACTATCGGAGCCGGGAATGCCAGTCATACCGACCAAGCCTCCAAGGCTTCCATATGACGATTCCCACGAGTCAGTTTAGTCAGCTGACATCTGTGTCAACTGACCCACTAATATTGCATAGACGTCCAACGTCTGTCGCTAATGAAACACGGAATTCATCTAATAAATGCAATCTTTAGTGCAAGTCTGCATAGGACTCTCGATTCCCCATCTCAAGGTCCTCAACTTGGAACGTTTCAGACCTAACCCTTAGAAGTTAGTTTCATAGCTGCCATCCAATGCGCAACCCAACTACATGGGTTGTTCGTTTGGCCTGTGGGCTTTGTTGTGATGTTAATGGAATAAACATAAATAGCGAGCACAACAAACGGAACTGCCAAACATGAATACTCACTTTATTCATATAAGAATATAACAATTACAATGACATTGTCAGAAATAGATTACCATAAGGCAAATCTAATTGGCTTTCCGGTCACCTATTCTAACAATCTCCCACTTGACCCTAAAGCCAATCACTCATGACCCTTAAACCCATCTTCCCAAGATGCTGAGTATGAGCAACGTGCGACACTGGCTTGGTCAGCGGATCTACCGTATTTTCTGCCGATGTGACTCGGTCCATCCGAACGTCACCTCTTCCCACCATCTCTCTAAGCAGATGGTAGCGTCTAAGAATGTGTTTGGATCGGTGATGAGATCTCAGTTCCTTCGCTCGCGCTATAGCCCCGTTGTTATCACAGAAGATAACTATTGGCTCGGCAATGCTAGGCACTACACCCAACTCTTGGATGTAGTTTTTCATCCAAAATCCCTCCTTAGCTACTTCCGAAGCCGCTATGTACTCAGCTTCCGTGGTGGAATCAGCTGTAGTATCCTACTTGGAACTTTTCCAAGCCACCACACCACCATTCAGCCTGAATACAAATCCAGATTGAGACTTGGCATCATCCTCATCAGACTAGAAGCTATCGTCGTTGTAGCCTTCCAGAATCAACTCTCCACCACCCTAAACCAAGAACATATCTTTAGTCCTTCTCAGGTACCTAAGAATAGTCTTGACTGCAGTCCATTGAGCCTCACCAGCACAAGCCTGATACCTGCTCGTAATGCTCAAAGCGAAAGCAATATCGGGCCTTGTGCACTGCACAACATACTGTATGCTGCCTACGGCTGAAGCATAGGGGATGTCCAACATCCTTCTAACTTCCTCATCAGTCTTAGGAGACTGCTTTTTGGACAGTTTAACCCCATGCCTCATAGAAAGGAATCCTCGTTTGGAGTTTTTCATCTTGAATCTCTTCAAGACTTTCTCAACATACGAGGTTTGGGTCATTCCTAACATCCTTTTAGATCTATTCCGGATAATCTTGATGCCTAGGATGTAGGAAGCATCACCCAAATCCTTTATGGAGAATTATGTGGACAATCATGCTTTAGTGTCACCTAATATCTTTACATCATTCGCAATGAGTAAGATGTCGTCCACATAAAGCACTAGGAACGCAACTGAGCTCCCACTGACCTTCTTCTATAAACAAGGGTCAAACTCGTTCTTGATGAAATCATAACCCCGTATGACTTCATCAAAACGGATATTCCAACTTTGGGAAGCTTGTTTGAGACCATAGATGGACCTTTGGCGATGGCAGACCTTCTGCTCTTCCCCAACAGATGTGAAACCTTCCGGCTGATCATTATATAGATCTCTTCCTCAACAAATCCATTAAGGAAGGCCGTTTTCACGTCCATCTGCCATATTTCATAGTCATACCATGCAGCTATGGCAAGCATAATCCGAATGGACTTAGCCATGGCTACAGGCGAATAGGTTTCCTCAAAATCGACCTCAGGCCGCTGAGTATAACCTCCCCGTCAGCTCCAAGCTTACGTTTGTACACCCATTTACACCCGACGGGCTTGACACCCTTGGGTGGATCTACTAAGGTCCAAACCTTGTTTGAACTCATAGAGAAACCCATACCTATCAGGTTGATGGGAAACTCTAGTCGACCTTCGGATGACAGGAATATCATCAGTGGGAACTATAGGTGCAGATGATGTCGCTGCATCCGTTTGAGGTATTGCCTCACTTGATTCCTCAAGGAGCAATTCCTCACGAAGGGTATCCGTTGGAAAACCCTTTTCCAGAAACATTGCGTTTCTCAAGATAAAAACCTTTTTCTCAGAAGGATCATAAAAATAATACCCCGCAGTTTCCTTAGGATAACCCACGAACCTGCACAAACTAGACCTCGAGTCCAGTTTGTCTCCCATTAGTCTCTTGACGTATGCAGGGCTACCCCACACTCTCAAGTACTTGTAGGAAGCAGGCTTGCCATGCCATATCTGATATGGCATTTGGGCCACAGTCTTAGAAGGCGCCATGTTTAATAACTTGGCTGCCGTCTCAAGAGCATAACCCCAGAAGGATAAGGGCAGTTCGGTAAAACTCATCATGGATCGAACCATGTCCAACAAGGTTCGATTCCTCCTTTCAAAGATGCCGTTCAGTTGTGGCGTTCCGGGAGGAGTCCACTGAGAGAGAATCCCATTCTCTTTTAATTAATCCAAGAATTCCCCACTCAAATACTCTCCACCTCGGTCCGACCGAAGGGCTTTAATTTTGTGACTAGTTTGGTTTTCAACTTCAAGCCTGAACTCTTTAAACCTTCCAAAGGCCTCAGACTTGTACCTCATAAGGTAAATATAACCATATCATGAATGATCATCAGTAAAAGTTATGAAGTAAGAAAACCCTCCTCTGGCCTGTGTATTTAGTGGCCCACAGACATCTGAATGGATCAAATCCAACAGACCACTAGCAAGCATGCTTTGTCCAACAAAGGGCTTCTTGGTAATTTGTCCACCAACCTCCTAATCCTGTCTTGAGAGATGTGACCTAGCCTTGCATGCAAAATCTGTGCGTTTTCTTGATTATCTATTTTTCATTTGTTTTGAGTAGTCATGATCAAATCACGCTGTTGAAGAATATAAAGACCATTATGAAGTTTACCTAGTAGATGTAAAGAACCATTCTTCATCAAATAAAAGCAATTTTTATTGATCATGAACTCAAAACCAGCATTGTCCAACAATGGTATTGAAATGATATTCTTGATCATGCTAGGTACATAATAGCAATCTTTTAATTCTATCCTAACTTGATCACTAACAACTAGGTGGACTAGACCTACAGCTTCAGCACAATAGCCTTGCCATCACCTAGCCTCAGCACGACCTCGTCCCTACTTAGCTTTCTGCTTCTTTCCAGCACCTGCAAATCATTGCAGATGTGAGCTCCACAACCGGTATCCAATACCCAAGAAGCAGAATTAGTAACAAACATACCTTGATTGGGGAGGAGCTTGGGGAAGTCCCTCTTCCAATGCCCTCTTCCATGGAAATGCATGCAAACATCATTTGCCCTTGATTGTTGCGGTCCAACCTTTCCCTTTCCTTTGCCCATCCCCACTGGGGCAACAGGAGTGCTCTGAGCGCTAGCAGCGGCTTTTGCCTTTCCCTTCTTCCTTTTCTAGCTTCCGGCCCTATTGCCTTTCGCCTTAGAGGTTGAAGCCTCCCCAACCAGTATCGTCGGCGCAGACCTTTTGGTCGTTGCTTCGAACTGGGTCAACATGTTAATAAATCGTGTATGGACTTCTCAAGCCCAGTCATGTTGTAATTCATGACAGAAGGGTCGTAAGAGGGAGGAAGAGACTGTAGGATCACATCTACATATGTATCATTATCAAGCCCAACTTTGCCTCAAGTTTTTCCACAAGGGAAAGCATCTTGATGCCATGTTCATGTACAGAGGATCCTTCAGTCATCTTGGTGCCGAAAAATGCTTTTGTGGTGGCATATCTAATATGCATATCCGGAACCGCATACATATCCTGTAAGGGGAGCATTATCGCGTTGACATGGTCCAGCTTATCATACTGCTTCTGGATCTCATTGGTCATGGATGCCAGTATGATGCTGCGTACCTTGCGGTTATCCTCATGCCATGTTTCGAAGGTCAAACGCTCTTCTGGCGAGGAACCTTCCGGCAAGGTTACGGGAAATGGCTTATCCAGAACATAAGCCTGGTTTTCGTAATCGAGGACAATCCTCAGATTACACAGCCAATCGTTGTAGTTCGTTCCATTAAACTTATTAGTCTCCATAATCATAGATGACGGGTTCTTAGACATCTACATTCAAAATGTAAAGCAGAAATTTGCAAACGAATTGTAATATTAATTCAAGTTTATGACATGGTCTTTAGTCATTAACCCTCCCACTATTTCTACGAAAGCCCACCACTCTCAAGAGGGGTTTTGGGAAATCATTTCCTTGTGGGCTTGGGATCCACAAACGCAATTCTCCATGCCCCGCTTTTACGATTCACATAGAAAAAGCTTTGTGGGAGGTATCCAATATCATTCTCATCCAATGAGATTCCCAAGATATTTTGCCTCACCTCTTGCACATGATTCCGAGGACTCCGAATCATGTTACTTCGGCGTTAGGCCCGACCCATCAACCAAATCATATCTCAACGGTCGCCCCCCACGACTCGTGAGACAGGGAAACAGGAGAATATTCCTTTGTTCGTAACAATAATGCAACTTTCTTTCATTCCAAAACGTGCCACAACTCGTGAGACCACGCTTTAGACGAAAGTAGCTTCCTCATTACATTATTACGGATGGAAGGCTTGGAATAATCAAACCATTTGATTTAATTCCATTTTGGGCCTAATATTTACTTGGACCATCCAAGTGAGAGTTCGTCATTTTATTAAGACCAAGACCTCATCATTATTAGTATTTTGCATGCTCAAGATTTATACATATAATGTAATAAGATGCATTCCAAACACACCATACACCAAAGCATAAAAAAAAACTTAAGCACATGCAAAATAAGCCTAGCACACCCCTGTTAGGATGATCACAAGCCTATTCCTAAGTGATCCACTGAGCCCGCAGTGGATCTATGGTCAAACTAGGGTAGACCTACACTATTACAATATTTACATCCCATTATCATTCTAATGGGGCCTTGTAAATATTCCTCCTTTGTTCTTCTTGACCTTCCATCATGGGCTCCATCCGTCGGACCTTCATCTCCTTGGAAGCTTACAATTAATAAAATAAATCCTCACAATCTAATCTACTCTCATTACAACTTAAAAGAAACCCCAATTATAAGTCGGGGGAGTACATTAATAGAGAGGAAGAAAGCCTTATTATTCCAAGGCTAAAAACGATAGAGAGAAGAAAAACAAAGAGGCACGCAGGCCTCACCCAACAATAAATTAAACCATACATAGGCTAAAAAGGGCTAGTGATCATCCATATTGTTTATCAAATAAACAACAACAACAAAGCACATTTACATCAAATATAAATATGCCAACACCTAAATACATACCATGTATTTATAACAAGATATCCAATATCCAACTATAAACATAATTAAGTGCAGAAAATAATATATTAACAATGCAATTGAAAAAATGGATATCATCCACACATCCAATGTATAAACCATTTTAGTTTGGAAAACATTTCCAAAATAATCTAAGGCATCAAAAATAATTTTAGAAAAAAATAATTTAACTAAAATTAAAATATGCCAAAATTACTCACATTCAGAAAACAACAAAAATCAGAAAATTAAAATTTTCACGAAAAACGATGCAAAACGGCCCAGACGTCTCAGACCGACCGACGGCCGGCCGCACGCGCGCGCAGGCCGCCTGCCTGCGCTACCCGCCAGCGGGCGTGCGCGCGAGGCAGTGCTCGCAGGCCACTGCCCGCGCGCGCCACACCTGCTGGCCCAGTGACCAGCCTGCAGGCAGCAGCAAACAGACGGCTGCTGAACGTTTTCCATTTTTTTTTTTTTTAATTTCTGTTGTAAAACAGAAATATAAACATGCATTTACAGAAAATCAAATTCTCATAAAATACATAGAAATCCATAATTTCAAAAGCAAAATTAACACATATTTTCATACATATAATCATGCTAGAAAAAATCGTAAAACATGCTTTCCAAAAGCATTTTAAACACGTTCAACATGCTTAACACATTATAACATGTAAATCCTTAAATCCACAACACAGAACCGGGCTCTGATACCACTGAAAGAATCAGGTACGGCCCAGAAACGCAACGAAAGCGTAAAAACATAAATTTAAGACATAATTTAAACCGGATTCAAAGGGGTGTTCTCTTTGAAGTTCCAGGGCGTTTGGTGTTTGTCAAAGCATAAACAACAAAATAAAACATGATGGACATGTGGCTTAACAGGAGAAGAAGAAAGTTACACAAAAATGAAAAAGGAAACCAACCTTTGTTCGTTTATGTAGAACAGGTTCGTGCGTTGTTCCTTTCTTTTCCTTCTTCATTCGTACACTTGAGAGCTCAACGTAGAACTCCTCTAATGCGTTCCACACCACACTATGGATTTATTTCTACTCTATTGCTAGATAGAAAATAGAAACAAAAGAAGAAGAAACAATTCCAAAGAAAGCACTATCGATTAGTGTACCTTGGAATGTTTTTGTTCAATCTTCTCTAAGAAGTATGAACACTAAAAGAGAGAATTTTCAGAGAGTATTTGGCCTAAACACTCAAGCAAAAATGAAGCAAGTTGAGTGAATAGTATCTAGCAAAGTAGTTTTGTGTATGTGGAGTGTAGTGTTCAAAAAACCACCTACATAAGTAACCTCCAAGGGAACTTCCACATACACACACTTCTAGCACATCCACTACACTATGTACAGTGGATAGCAAGAGAAAACCACCCACAAATCAGCAAATTTTCTTGCTCAACATGTACATATGTGGAAGAGTTGAAACTCCTCCTTAACTAGCTTCAACTTGCATGAAAAAATGGACTTGGATCTTTATGTTTTTGGACTTGTATTTAATCAAATTAAATAAAGTCCAAACATGTATCCATTGGGCATTAATTAATCTAATTAATTTCAATCCAATTGAATCCCAATTATTTTTTTATTCCAATTAAATAAACATAAGTCCAAATTAAGAATAATTGATCCAATCAACTATTCTAGCCAAAACCCAATAAATTAATCCAATTAATTTAAAGGTCCTTAGTGCAAAAAATTAACTAATCCAATGAATTAATTCTTGGACCATCCATCAAATGGATTTCTCAATAAATGATCCAATCATTTATTTTCTCTCTTGAATAAATTTAATCCGATTAAATTTATTCGCTACTTCTAGAATTAATTCTAAATTAACTCCACCAAATCCAAAGTGATTTGTGTGTGACTCATTAGGTTCACCCTCAGCTAGACTTGGGCTTTTGTCCAACACAATTGATCAATTAAATCCAATTTAATTAATTGTTTTCCGATTAACCATTAATCAGAAAAATGCCTGTCACCATGGGTGGCCGTCTAGCAACGGTCCATGGCACTAGAGACTAGGTGAATGTTGGCGTGAACATTTAGGCTCCCGAGTTCCATACGAGTAAGGTCCTTCCATCATCCGTCTCCCGGTCTAAGTCTAGGGTATGGAACTGGGCGTTGATTCCCATCCTGGACTAGACAACTATGCTCAGTAACTCGAGGCACGTTTACTCTATCGATCGACATAGGAAACTATTCCCTACTCGACCAATCGCTGTGGCCACAGACTTATAAGAGTTTAAACTGTCTCAGAGCGCATAGGAGACTCGACGGTCATATACTGGCAGGTGACGGATCCTATCTTGGAATCCATCGTCCTCAAATTATATCCTGACTGCACTGTATCAGGCTTATGATGAACGTATCCCAGATACTGACATCTCTTGCCAGATGCTAGATACAGCCATCATATGCATGTGACTGCCATGATTCCTCAAGTCCGAGGACTAATCTCGTACTATCGGAGCCGGGAATGCCAGTCATACCGACCAAGCCTCCAAGACTTCCATATGACGATTCCTGCGAGTCAGTTCAGTCAGCTGACATCCATGTCAACTAACCCACTAATATTGTATAGACGTCCAACGTCTGTCGCTGATGAAACACGGAATTAATCTAATAAATGCAATCTTTAGTGCAAGTCTGTATAGGACTCTCGATGCCCTGTCTCAAGGTCCTCGACTTGGAACGTTTCACACCTAACCCTTAGAAGTTAGTTTCGTAGCTGCCATCCAATGCACAACCCAACTACATGGGTTGTTCGTTTGGCCTGTGGGCTTTGTTGTGATGTTAATGGAATAAACATAAATAGCGAGCACAACAAATGGAACTGCCAAACATGAATACTCACTATATTCATATAAGAATATTACAATTACAATGACATTGTCAGAAATAGATTACATCAAGGCCAATCTAATTGGCTTTCCGGTCACCTATTCTAATAATTGGCAAGAAGCACTTGAGTAGTCATAAGCCATGTCTAGTGCAGCTCCAGTATACAAAGTGACATTAGTTTTCAAGAAATGATCTGTCTCCTGTCAAAAGGTATTGACAGTTGAGTCTCACAAATGCTCTGTGTCTTGTCCCTAAAATCTGTGGCCACAGTAACTGAACAGAAGGGAAGGTTTCCCTTTGCGGCGTTTAGTAAAGGACAGATCGACACTTAGGTCCAAAGTGGGTACCTGCATTTTCCGTGCCCTAGACCCCGAGTGGTGAGACCGTAGACGGAAGGACAAGTGTACTGTTATAGCCTAAATGTTCATCCCCGTATATTCACCTAGTCTCTAGTGCCATAGACCGTTGCTAGATGGCCACCCATGGTAATGGGCAGATTCTCAAAATCCGACCAAATCTAGCTGAAGGTGAACCTAAAGAGTCACACACAATCCGCACACATTAAAGTATTTAATTTAGAATTAAATACTTGGAGAAATGGAACGATTAAATTGGATTTAATCGGGTACATAATTTTCTTGGAAAGAATTAATTTCTTTTATTAGATAAAGGGTATTTATTTAATAAATTAGATTTATTAGAAAATTAATTTAATGAGCCTAGAATAAATATTTATATTTATTATATTTATTTATTGCCCTTGGAATATTTAAATAGGATTTAAATATTTCATTAAATTAATTGGATGGTTGAAATTAAATGGAGAGATGGATGGCTAGGATTTATTTGACTAGGTCAAAAACTACTTTGACTAGGTCAAAATCCTAGTCAAATTAGTCTTCTCAGAGTTGGAGTTTGAAGAGGATTAAACTCCTCCTCTATATGTATTCCTAGCCCTTCACCTTTAGAGAGATGATGAATCTCAACACACACACACACAAAAAAAACGTGTGCTCTCTCTCCCTCTGTCGTCCGCCTCTCTCCTCTCTCTCTCCAAGAATTGTTCTTGTTCTTTTGTGTTAACAATTGAACAAAGGAGGATTAATTCCATTAAATAATAACGTGTGATTGATCCGTCCTCTCCAAAATACTTGTTCGTTCACTAGCACGAAGTACAAGATACGTGGGCGGATTGCGTGTCACAATTTAGAGGGTCTCCCATACGAGATCTTGGAGCAAATCGGGGAACAACGCGAGTACCGATTAGAAGAGGAAAACGACGAACCGGTAGGTCTCTATTTACATTTTCGTCTTCTTTTATTTGACAAATCCTATGGCCTCCATGATTGCATGTTATGTTTTTAATTCATGAGATACACCAAACGCCCGGGAATTTCAAGGGCACACCCCTTGAACGTGTTTTATTTTTTAAAAACGTATTATGCATGTTTAACTTTTGTAATTTAAATTTATACCGCGCTTTCGCGTTCGCGCTATTCCCGGACGATCCACACGCCTACCCAAGGCTTTCACTTAAATGAAGCTGCATTGTTTCATGAACGGAAAGTAGACCACTGTTATCTGTCTCACGAGTCGTGGATGTAGCAGGGGGTCTGTGATTCGGTCGATTGGGTCGGGTCTAACGCCCACATAACGTGATTCGCTTGGAGTCCTTGGGATCACGTGAAATGGTGTGGTGGTTATCTTGGGAATCTCGTGGAACGAGAATGGTATGGTATACCACCCACAGATTTTTCCCCATGCGAATCGTAAAAGCGGGGTATGGGGAATATCGCTGTGGATCCCAAGCCTACTAGGAAAAGGTTTTCTAGAAAACAATGTTTGAGAGTATCGTATTTTTGTATAAATAGTGGGAGCATTAAATGACAATAGTCCAAGCATTTAATTGTTTATCAAACTTCCATCTTTTAAAATTCTGGTGATCGTAGTTCTGTTTCAAAATATAGATTTAAAATGTCTAAGAACCCATTATCAACCGTACTTGTGACAAACAAGTTTAATGGAACCAATTACAACAATTGGTTGCGTAATCTGAGGATAGTCTTCGATTACGAGAACCATGGCTACATCATGGATGAGCCGTTCCCTATGACCTTGCTGGAAGGATCCACGCCAGAAGAATGTGAGACTTTCAAGATTTGGCATAAGGATAACCGAAAAGTCCGTAGCATCATACTTGCCTCTATGACGAATGAGATTCAAAATCAGTATGAAAGGTTATACGATGTCCCTTCCATTATGGCTCGCCTGAAGGATTGCTATGCAGTCCCAGACCGGCATACTAGGTATGTCGCGACGAAGGCATTCTTTGGAACTAAAATGACCGAAGGATCCTCTGTACAAGAGCACGGGGTTAAAATGCTTACCTTGGTGGAAAAGCTCGAGGACCTCAAGGCAGGGCTTGATAACGAGACGTACATAGATGTGATCCTTCAGTCTCTCCCACCCTCTTTTGACCAATTCATTATTAACTATAACATGAACACATTTGAGAAGGGTATTCATGAGTTAATCAATATGTTGGTGCAATACGAGGCAACGACCAAAACGTCTACACCATTGGAATTATTTGGAGATGTTTCGACTTCCAGGATGAAAGGCAAGGGTGCCGGACGTTGGACAAGGAAGAAGGGAAAGGGAAAAACCGTAAAGGGCATGTTAGAATAGGTGACCAGAAAGCCAATGGGTTTGGCGATTTGTAACCTATCTGACAACTTGATGTAAATGTAATATTATTATGTGATGAATAAAATGAGTATTCGTCACTTCTGGTGCTTACTTTGTTCCGCTTATTTCACATTTGTTAAAACGGTGTTTAACTTATATCGCAACAAAGCCCACAGACCATGGATAACAACTCGTGCAGTTGGGCCACGCATTGGACGGTGGTCATGAAACCAACTGATTAAGAGTTGGGCCTGAAACGTTCCAAGTCGAGGACCTCGAGACAGGGCATCGAGACTCCTATTGAGACTTGCGTCAAGAGTCGTGTTCATTGGATGAGTGCCGTGTTTCATCGACGACAGGCGTGGGACGCCTACACGATCTTGATGGGTTGGTCAACTGGGGTCGAGCCGACTGGACTGACTCACGGGGATCATCATATGGAAGCCTTGGAGGCTTGGTCGGTATGATTGGTTTTTCCCGGTTCCGATAGTACGGGAGTAATCCTTACACTTTAGGGATCATAGCAGTTGCTTGCACATGACGGCTGTATCTTGGATCTGGCGAGAGGTAATCATTCTGTAAGATGATTATCAAAAGCCTTGTCCAGTGCAGTCGGAATGTGTAGCGAGGACGGTGGATTCCAAGAAGAGGATCCATCTCCTATCAGTATGTGACAGAGGTATCTCCTATGCACTCGGAGACACGTACATGTTATTTGAAGCTGTAGCCACAGTGGTTGGTCGAACAGGGAATGCTTTCCTGTGTCGACACAATGAAGCATACGTGGTCTCGAGTATTAAGCATAGACGCCTAGTCAAGGATGGGAATCGACGCCCAATTCCATACCCTATACTAAGGTCGGGAGACGGTAGACGGAAGGATCGTACCCATACGGAATCGGCGCCTAAATGTTCACACCAATTCACCTAGTCTCTAGTGCCATGGACCGTTGCTAGACGGCCACCCATGGTAACGGGCCCTTATGGGACACGGACCCAAGTCTAGCTGAGGGTGAACCTAAAGGGTCACACACAAATCACCGAGGAGGTTGAGAGATCGACTTGGAGTCAATCTCGAAGGATAAATAAGTAATTGGATTACTTAAGGGAAAGTACATTGGATGGACGGGCCGATATTGTATCGGGCCTTCGTTTAATCGGTAAATTGGATTTTCGATTAAATATGTAAAGTTGAGACGTTGGATCTTTTAATTGGATTATAAGATTAACGGGAATAATTGAAATGGACATTAGATTGGATTTAATGTTGGGTTCATCGTAATTGGATTACGATAAAACCCGGTCCGTTAAATTTTACCCGAGAGGAGAAATAATTCCTATTTTGGAATAGGAAGAAGTTGGACTTCTTTCCTTATTTAAACATGGCCGACATGCTCCCTTGGAGAAAGCAAAATCAGCCATATTTCATGCTAGGTGGTATGTTTGACTTATCTCTTTTGGAAAGAGACAACTGAACTCCTATCAAGCTCTTTCCTTTTGGTATGATTTGATCATACCATAAATTTTGGTAGGCTTGATTGAAGAATTGATGGTGATTGATTGGAATGAATCTAGACATCCTTGGATGAACCTAGACACATTCTAATAATCACATTAATTATGTATATATTAGAATATATAACACCAAGAATAAGTGATTCATTATTCATCTTCTTTTAGGAAAAAGAGAAGACAAAAAATTCACTCTCCTCTCCCTCTCAACTCTCGGTTTTCACTCCCCTCTCTACTAGTATTCTTCACTTGATTTTGAATCAAGAAGAAGAACAAAGTAAGTTTAAGAGAGCACTAATTCATAGTGTTCTTCTCTTAAACTGATTCTTTCTTAAACCCATTCTTTTCTAGCAAGAAGAACGTGCGTTTCTTCCGGTGTGGTGTGGATCACCTTTGGAGAGTCCATACGTTTGGATTTCATGAGCATTCCAGAGAAGGAACAACGAAAGTAGCCGGGAGCACACGCTAAACAATCAAAGGTAACGGTTTTACTATGCTTTAATTGATTTAATATACATCTATGCCCTATGTGTTTAAACGTATGTTTATAATATTTACACATCCTACATCGAACGCCCGGTTGAGCACCCAAGGGTACACCCCTTGGGATTCGTTTATTTAAATTAGATTTAAATTTACGCACTTTTCTCGCTTTCTCGCTTTCGCTCGCGCTCCCGGGCGGATCCGCTTGTCCTTCAGGGCATTAGGAGAGGGATTGCCCCAAACCCCTTTCCAAACAAGGTATTTTTGTGATTAAGGTCAATATGGTTACTAACACTGCCTCTTGGGTATTAGATACCGGCTGTGGAGCTCACATTGGCAATACTTTGCAGGTGCTGAAAAGAAGCAGAAAATTGAGTTGCGGGGATATGATCCTGAAGCTTGGGAATGGCAAGGCCATCTCGGCAGAAGCAGTAGGATCCGCCACTCTAGTATTTAGTGAACGCATTAGCATAGGATTAGAGCAAGTTTATTATCTACCTAGCATGATTAGAAATATCATTTCCATTCCGTTGTTAGACAGTAGTGGATAGAGTTTATGATCAATAAAAATTACTTTTATTTGATGAGGTATGGAATTGCTCATCTGCTTGGTACGTAAAATAGATAATAACGGGAACGCACGACTGTGGCACGCTAGGCTAGGTCATATTTCCCAAGATAGGATGAAGAAATTGGCAGACTCAAAGAACTTAGAGGTAGGGGACTTGAGTGAGCTACTAACTTGCGAATCTTGTCTTAGAGGGAAAATCACCAAGAAACCCTTTGTAGGACAAAGCAGGCTTGCCATAAGTCTGTTGGACTTGGTCCATACAGACGTATGTGGACCACTAAGGACGCAAGCCGAGGTGTGTTCTCCTACTTCATAACCTTCACTGATGATCACTCACAGTATGGTTATGTATACCTAATAAGGTACAATTCTGAAGCTCTTGAGAGGTTTAAAGAATTCAGACTTGAAGTTGAGAACCAAACCGATTGCAAAATTAAAGTCCTACGGTTAGACCGAGGTGGAGAGTACCTTAGTCCTGAGTTCCTGAATTATCTTAAGGAAAATGGTATAATCTGTTAATGGACACCTCCCGGGACACCGCAGTTAAATGGGGTCTCTAAAAGAAGGAATCGAACCCTGTTGGACATGGTACGATCCATGATGAGTTTTACCAAATTGCCCTTGTCCTTTTGGGGCTACGCATTGGAAACTGCGGCCAAGTTATTAATTTTGGCGCAAACCAGTGTATTGACCCAAACGCCTTATGTAATATGGCACGGCAAGCCTGCGTCCTACAACTACTTGAAAGTGTGGGGTAGCCCCGCATACGTCAAGAGGCTAGTAGGAGACAAGCTAGAACCAAGGTCTAGCTTGTGCAGGTTCGTTGGATACCCCAAGGAAACTGCAGGTTATTATTTCTATGAGCCCTTAGAACAAAAGGTATTTGTTTCAAGGAACGCAGTGTTCTTGGAACAAGGCTCTCCAGAGGATATCCAGCCTGATGAACTGATCTTGAGGAGTTAAGTGATCGAAACCAATCATAAATGGAAGCCGCGGATTCCTCACTTAGAGGACTCAGGATAGATACCCGAAGGGCTGACCAACCTCGAGAAGTCCAGCATGCTAGGCATGAAGGACGACCTCGGGAAGGGCCAGCCTCGGTACCTAAACCGTCATCTCCAATACAGTCAGCGCCAGTAGTCACCACTGACGTTCCCGTTCAGCATAGGTCAACTAGAGAGTCATGACCTCCGATGAGATACGATTTTCTAAACAGGACCAGTCTATTGGATAAGGATCCTAAGACATACGGGAAAGCGATGTCTGACATCGATTTCGGGAGATGGCTTGAGGCTATAAAAAATCGAAATGGACTCCATGAATGAGAACCAAGTCTAGACACTTGTAGACCCGGCCAAAGGGTTTAAGCCTGTTGGCTGTAAGTTGGTCTATAAGCGGAAACTTGGCATTGATGGAGAGGTCACAACCTTCAAGGCTAAGCTAGTAGCAAAAGGGTACACTCAACGACCCGGGGTCGATTTTAAGGAGGCGTACTCGCCAGTAGCCATGGGTAATTTCATTCTGATCTTGCTTGCCATAGCAGCATGGTATGACTATGAGATATGGTAGATGTACGTGAAAACGGCCTTCCTTAATGGTTTCATTGAGGAAGAGATCTATATGGATCAGCCGGAGGGTTTCATGATTACCGGAGAAGAACAGAAGGTCTGTCGTCTCCAAAGTCCATCTATGGTTTAAAACAAGCATCCCGAAGTTGGAACATTTACTTTGGCGAATTCATACAGGGTTATGGTTCACCACTGACGTTCCCGTTCAGCATAGGTCAACTAGAGAGTCATGACCTCCGATGAGATACGATTTTCTAAACAGGACCAGTCTATTGGATAAGGATCCTAAGACATAACGGGAAAGCGATGTCTGACATCGATTTCGGGAGATGGCTTGAGGCTATAAAAATCGAAATGGACTCCATGAATGAGAACCAAGTCTAGACACTTGTAGACCCGGCCAAAGGGTTTAAGCCTGTTGGCTGTAAGTTGGTCTATAAGCGGAAACTTGGCATTGATGGAGAGGTCACAACCTTCAAGGCTAAGCTAGTAGCAAAAGGGTACACTCAACGACCCGGGGTCGATTTTAAGGAGGCGTACTCGCCAGTAGCCATGGGTAATTTCATTCTGATCTTGCTTGCCATAGCAGCATGGTATGACTATGAGATATGGTAGATGTACGTGAAAACGGCCTTCCTTAATGGTTTCATTGAGGAAGAGATCTATATGGATCAGCCGGAGGGTTTCATGATTACCGGAGAAGAACAGAAGGTCTGTCGTCTCCAAAGTCCATCTATGGTTTAAAACAAGCATCCCGAAGTTGGAACATTTACTTTGGCGAATTCATACAGGGTTATGGTTTCATCAAAAATGAATCCGACCCTTGTGTATACAAGAAGGTCAGTGGGAGCTCTATAGTGTTCCTAGTGCTTTATGTGGATGACATTCTACTCATAGGCAATGACGTGAGAATGTTGGGTGACACCAAAGCATGTTTATCAACTCAGTTTTCTATGAAGGATTTGGGTGAATCCTCCTACATTCTAGGCATCCAGATCGTCAGGGACAGATCTAAGAGAATGTTAGGACTAACCCAAAACTCGTATATGGAGAAAGTCCTGAAAAGGTTTCGGATGGATAACTCCAAACGAGGATTCCATCCCATTAGGCATGGGATCAAGTTGTCCAAGAAACAGTCTCCGCAGACTAATGAGGAACTTGAAAAGATGAATGTCGGTCCCTATGCTTCTGCTGTAGGAAGCATCCAATATGCGGTCCACTGCACAACACCTGACATCGCTTACGCTTTGAGTGTAACGAACAGATATCAGTCCTGTGCAGGAGAGGCACATTGGAATGCGGTTAAGGGCATCCTTAAGTACCTAAGGAGGACTAAGGAAATGTTCCTAGTCTATGGCAATGGAGAACTGATCCTGGAAGGCTTTAGCGATGCTAGCTTCCAGGCGGATGACGATGATGCCAAGTCTCAATCGGGTTATGTATTCAGGCTCAATGGAAGAGTGGTAGCACGGAAAAGTTCAAAGCAAGCAACCACTGTTGATTCCACCACCGAGGCCGAATACATAGCAGCTTCAGAAGCTGCTAAAGAAGCGATTTGGATGAGAAACTACATCCAGGAGTTGGGTGTGGTGCCTAGCATCGCCAAGCCCGTTGTCATCTTCTGTGATAACAACGGAGCCATTGCGCAAGCGAAGGAACCGAGATCTCATCACAGATCCAAACACATTTTTAGACGCTACCACCTTCTAAGAGAAATGGTAGGAAGAGGTGACGTTCGGATGGACCGAATCAACTCAGCAGATAACACAGCAGATCCGCTGACAAAGCTTATGTCGCAGAGCGCTCATACGCAACATCTTGAGAAGATGGGGATTAGGCATGTGGGCAATTGACTTTAAAGTTCAAGTAGGATATTGTTAGAATAGGTGACCATGTAGCCAATCTTGGTAGGCGAATTGTAACCTATGTCTGAACAATTTCGAAGTTTTGATAAAACATTAATGAATAAGAAAGTGAAATTCATATGGCGCATACTTTGTTTGTGGTCACTTTATCTGCTTTGTAACTGTTCGCTACACAAACAAAGCCCACAGACTGAAATCGCATTTTGGGGACTGGGACTACGCTTGGAGGTAGGTCCATGAAATCAGTTCCCCCGAATCAGTCTTGAAATCTCCAAGTCAAGGAATCTCGAAAAATGGGTACCGAGATTCCCCTTGAGACTTGCACTAAGCATCCGCTATCGTGACGAGGATCGTCTAAGAAGTGTTAGTGGGTCGGCCTGCTGGGGAGCGGCTGACGAGGTGACTTGCGGAAACCGTCTTACGGAGGACCTTGAGTAGGGTCGGCTAGGAATGACGTGAGTTCCCGGTTCCAATGGTACAGGTCAAATCCTTTGACTTGAGGAATTGATAAGTTTACCTGTACATCAGGACTGTATCTTAGGCATGGCAAGAGAATGCCAAGATGCACTTGAGTAGTCATAAGTCATATCTAGTGCAGCCACGATGTACAACGTGACAGTAGTTTCCATGAAAGGATCTGTCTCCTGTCAAAAGGTGTTGACAGTTGTGTCTCACGATACTCTGTGTCTTGTCCCTAAAATCTGTGGCCACAGTAACTGAACAGAAGGGAAGGATTCCCTTGCGGTGTTTGGTAAAGGACAGACCGACACTTAGGTCCAAAATGGGTACCTGCATGATCCGTGCCCTAGACCCTAAGTGGTGAGACCGTAGACGGAAGGATAAATGTAATGTAGAGCCTAAATGTTCATCCCAATATATTCACCTAGTCTTTAGTGCCATGGACCATTGCTAGACGGCCACCCATGGTGACGGGCGGGTTCTAGGAATCCAACCAAATCTAACTGAAGGTGAACCTAAAGAGTCACACACAATCCGTACACGTAACATATTTAATTTGGAATTAAATATTTGAAGAAATGGATCGATTAAATTCGATTTAATCGGGTCCTTCTTTTCTTGGGAAGAAATTAATTTCTTTTATTAGATATAAGGAATTTATCTAATAAATTAGATTTATTAGAAATTAATTTAATGGGCTTGGAATAAATATTTATATTTGATATATTTATTTATTGCCTATAGGATTATTTAAATGAGATTTAAATATTCCATTAAATTAATCAACGGTTGAGATTAAAGAGAGGAATTGATGGCTAGGATTGGTTTGACCAAGAAGCTAGCAATTGACTAGGATTTGACTAGGTCAAATCCCATTCAAGAAGGAGTTTTCAATGTGTAGGAATTAGAAGAGGAATAGGATTCCTCCTCTATAAATATTCCGAAGGGTCCTCATTAAGGATGATGAAATCTTGAAGCACACACTACACACACTCGGCTCTCTCTCCCTCTCTCTCTCGGACAACTCTTCCCTTCTCTTCCTAGAAATCTTTCCTTGTTCTTTTGTTCTACAATTGAACATTAAGGAGGATTGATCTCGTTAATCAATAACGTTTGATCGATCCATTCTCTCCAAATATAATATACATTTGTTCTATCGCTAGCACGAGGAGCAATGTACGTGGACGGATTGCGTGTATGAATTAGAGGGTCTCCCGTTCGAGATCTTGGAGCAAAATGGGGAACAATGCGAGTACCGGTTTGAAGACGAAAATGACAATCGGTAGGTTCCAATTTTCAATTTTCGTCCCTCATTACTTTAAACCCTATGGGCTCCATGATTGTTTCATATACCTTTATTATTCATGAGATACACCAAACGCTCGGGAGTTTCAAAGGAACACCCCTTGAACATGTTTATTTTATATTATAGATGCATGTTTAAATTCTTGCAAATTTTAATTATACCGCGTTTCCGCATTCGCGCTTCTCCCGGGATGGTCCACACACCTATCCCAGGCTTACAGACTTTTGGAAAGTCGCCGAGTTGAACAACATGGCACTTTCTTAAAGCCATAATCCAGGCACCATATTAGATATGGTTTGGCAAGCCTGTATTCCATGAAGTACTTGAGCATATGGGAGGTCTTATTTACATCGAGGAACTAGTGGGAGGCAAACTAGGTTTGCACAGGTTCATAGGCTATCCTAAAAGAAATTGGATTTCAGAAGATAACCAATGTGAGGAGTAGCTCCTTGAGAAATCAAGTAGAGCGACACTTCAGTAGAATAAAGGAAACGTCATTTGTTACCAATTCACCTACTGACTATATCCCAGCCCTCCTAGGGACAGTCAAAAGACTCTCAATACGTATGTAAGTTCAGACTCAATGATAAAAGTGATAGTTTGGAAGGGTTCCAAGTGGGATACCACGTCTCATTAAGAAATTCGAGCGTATGGAGACTTTGAAAGTCATTTCTGGGAAGTGATTTGGATGAAAAATACCACCCAATAGTTGGGTGCGATGCTTAGCATAGTCGAGCCAGTAGTCACGTTGGAGGATGACAACTGGGGTGTGACATAAGCTAAAAGTGAAAGAATCGAGTACGATCCCGGAACACAACGGAAGCGTAAAAAATGTGAATTTAAAGCATAATTTAAAACGGGTTCAAAGGGGTGTTCACTTTGAAGTTCCCGGCATTCGGTGTTTGTCAAAGCATAAATAAAAGAGGAGAAGAATGTTGGACATGTGGCTAAAGGATATGAATAAAGGTACATTACAATGTAAATAGAAACCAACCTTTGTTCGTTATGTAGAACGAGTTCGTGGGTCGTTCATTTCTTTTTCTTCTTCGTATGTCCACTTGAGAGCTCAACTTAGAATTCCTCTAAGTATTGTCCACACCACACAAAGAATTGAAACTATAGTTTATTGCTAGATAAAATATAGTGAAGATAAGAAGAAAATAATTTCAAAGCAACATTATCAATTAGTGATCTTTAGAATGTTTTAAGTTCTTTTCTTTCCAAAAGAAAAGAACACTTAGAGAGAATTTTTAGAGGTGTTCATGGCATAAAATCTCCAGCAAAAAATGAAGCAAGTTAGTTGAATAATGTTTAGCAAAGTAGTTTTGTGTATGCAGAATGTAGAGTTCAAAAAACCACCTACATAAGTAACCTCCAAGGCAACTTCCACATACACAAACTTCTAGCACATCCACTACACATGATATCAAGAAAAAACCACCCACAAATCAGCTAATTTTCGTGCATATCATGTGATACGTGAAGAGTTGAAACTCCTCCTTAACTAGCTTCAACTTGCATGGAAAACGGACTTGGATCTTTATGTTTTTGGACTTGTATTTAATCAAATTAAACAAAGTCCAAACATGTATCCATTAGGCATTAATTAATATAATTAATTTCAATCCCATTGAAGCCCAATTATTTATTTAATCCAATTAAATAAACACAAGTCCAAATTAAGAATAATTGATTCAATCAACAATTCTAGCCAAAACTCGATAAATTAATCCAACTAATTTAAAGGTTCTTAGTCCAAAATTAACTAATCCAATTAATTAATCTTGGACCATCCATCAAATGAATTTCCCAATAAATGATCCAATCATTTATTTTCTCTCTTTAATAAATTTAATCCGATTAAATTTATTCGCTTCTTCTAGGATTAATTCCAAATTAATTCCGCAAAATCCAAAGTGATTTGTGTTTGACTTATTAGGTTCACCCTCAGCTAGACTTGGGCTTGTGTCCAATACAATTGGTCAATTAAATCTAATTTAATTAACTTTTTTTCGATTAACCAGTAATCGAAAAAACGCCCGTCACCATGGGTGGCCGTCTAGCAAGGGTTCATGGCACTAGAGACTAGGTGAATGTTGGCGTGAACATTTAGGCAGTCGAGTTCCATACGAGTACGGTCCTTCCATCATCCGTCTCCCGATCTAAGTCTAGGGCATGGAATTGGGCGTCAGTTCCCATTCTGGACTAGACAACTATGCTCAATAACTTAAGACACATTTGCTCTATTGATCGACGTAGGAAACCATTCCGTACTCGACCAATCATTGTGGCCACAGACTTAAAGAGCTTAAACCGTCTCAGAGCGCACAGGAGACTCAACTGTCATATATTGAAATGTGAGGGATCCTATCTTGGAATCCACCGTCCTCAATACATATTCCGACTGCACTGGATAAGGCTTATAATGAACGTATCCTGGATACGGACATCTCTTGCCAGATCCTATGTACAACCATCATATGCATGCGACTGCCACGATTCCTCATGTCCGAGGACTAATCTCGTACTATCAGAGCCGGGAATTCTAGTCATATCGACCAAGCCTTCAAGGCTTCCATATTACGATACCCGCGAGTTAGTTCAGTCAGTTAGCACCCTTGTCAACTAACCCACTAATATTGCATAGACGTCCAACATCTGTCGCTGATGAAACATGACACTCATCCAATGAATGCAATCCTTAGTGCAAGTCTCTATAGGACCCTCAATGCCCTATCATGAGGTCCTCGACTTGGAACATTTCACACCAACCCTCGAAAGTTGGTTTCATAGCTGCCATCCAATGAGCAACTCAATTACATGGTTTATCCAATTGGTCTGTGGACATTTGTTGTGAGGTTAAAACGCCATTTAACGTAATTAGTAAGCACAACAAACACATAGTGCCAAGGATGAATGCTTACTATACTCATCAAGTCAATATTACTTTAATAAATATTGCTAAATAATTCCCAAAACCGTCAATCCAATTGGTTTTCTGATCACCTATTCTAAGAATCTCCCCCTTGACCTAAAGCCAATCACTCATGTTGCTCAGACTTGTTTGAGCATGAGTAATTTGCGAGGTTGCGTAACAGCCATGTTGTTATCCTCCAAGGTAACTACTGGCTCAGTCGTGTTAGGCACCACACCTAACCATTAGATGTGGTTTTTTTTATCCAAATCACTTTCCATAGCAACTTCTAAAGTTGCCATACATTCAACTTTCTATTAGAATAGGTGACCATGAACCCAATCTTGTTAGGCGAATTGTAACCTATGTCTGAACAATTTCAAAGTTTTAATAAACCTTGATGAATAAGAAAGTGAAATTCATCTGGCTCATACTTTGTCTATGTTCAGTTTTACTGCTTTATAATTGTTCACTACACAAACAAAGCCCACAAACTGAGATCACACTTCGGGGACTGGGACTGCGCTTGGAGGTAGGTCCATGAAATCAGTTCCACCGAATCAGTCTAAAAATCTCCAAGTCAAGGAATCTCGGGAAATGGGTATCGAGAATCCACTTGAGACTTGCACTAAGCATCTACTGTCGTGTTTTATTGACGGGTGACGAGGGTCGTCTATGCAGTGTTAGTGGGTCAGCTTGCTGGGGAGCGGCTGACTGAGGTGACTCGCGGGAACCGTCTAACGGAGGACCTTGAGTAGGGTCGGCTAGGTATGACGTGAGTTCCTGGTTCCAACGGTACAGGTGAATCCTTTAACTTGAGGAATTGGTGAGTTTACCTGTACATCATGACTGTAACTTAGGTACGGTGAGATATTGCCAAAACATAGTTGAGTAGTCATAAGCCATATCTAGTGCAACCACGGTGTGCAACGTGACAGTAATTTCCAAGAAAGGATCTGTCTCATGTCAAGAGCGTTAACAGTAGCATCTCACTATACTCTGTGTCTTGTCCCTAAAATCTGTGGCCACAGTTACTGAACAAAAGGGAAGGATTCTGTTAGAATAGGTGACCAGAAAGTCAATAGTATTGGCTGTTCATAGAACCATTCGTCAATCTTTGAACAAGTAATATTATGTTAATGAATGCAGTAAGGATTCATAGGCATAAGTTTGTTATGCTTATTGCTTGCATCGTTTCGATGTCACAACAAATGCCCACAGACTGAAATAACATTTCGGGAAATTGGAACTGCTTGGAGGTAAGTTCATGAAATCAGATTCACTGAATCGGTCTGAAATAATCGAAGTCAAAGGAATCTCGAGACAGGAAATCGAGAATCCATTTGAGACTTGCACTAAGCATCTGCAGTTGCATTTCATCGAAAAGTGACGAGGCTTGTCCGTGCAGTGTTAGTGGGTCAACCAGCTAGGTGGCTGCTGACTGAGGTGACTCGCAAGAATCGTCATATGGAAGCCACTCGGGCTTGGTCGGTATGACTCGTGTTCCCGGTTCTGATAGTACAGGATTAGTTCTCGGACTTGAGGATCACGGCAGTCCCCTACATACTAAGGTTGTATCTTGGATCTGGTGAAATTTGACCTGGTTATATCACAGGGTCATCATAAGCCTTGTCCAGCGTGGTTGAAGTATGTAAGAAAGGTGTATTCCAAGATAGGATCTGTCCCCCGTCAAAGGATATGACAGCGAGATCTCCTATCCGCTCTAAGATGGTTTAGACTCACAAAGTCTATGGCCATAGCACTTGATCTAGTGGGAAAGGATTTCCTGCATAGAGTTAAACCTATCTCGAGCATTAAGCATAGATGCCTAAGTCAAGGATGGGAACCGTCATCCTAATTCCATGCCCTAGACTAAAGGCCGGGAGACAGGCGACAATAGGACCGTACCCGTACGTACCGAGTGACGGTAGGACCGTACCTACATGTAACTCGGAGCCTAAATATTCACACCAAATATTCACCTAGTGTGCCATGGACCATTGCTAGATGGCCACCTATGGCAACGGACTACTTTGGTTATGAAATAACAAGAAGTAGGTCCAAGTCTACTTGAAAGGTGAACCTAAAGAGTCACACCCGCTACACCAAATGAAAGGGAATTAATTTGGAATTAATTCCGGGAGAAGGTTTAATTTAATGGAATTAAATTATACTTCTTGGAGATTCAAGCCTCGATGGATTATTTGTAATAATTGGGCTTGAGTTCATAAATTAGATTTATGGACTTTATAAAGGATGGGCTTCCCTTTTAATTAGATTAAAAAGGGTGAATTAATTAATGGGCTTGGTATATTAAATAGGATTTAATATAAAGTCCATGGGACTATTTAATTTAGAATTAAATAAATTCCATTTCATTAATTAATTAATGGGCTTGGATATTAAATAGGATTTTAATATAAAATCCATGGGACTATTTAATTTATAATTAAATAGGCCCATTTCATAAAGCCCTTCAAAATAGATGGATAAGATTTGATCAAGGGATTGATAAGATGAAGGGTCATGATTAATTTGACTTAATCAAAGCCTAGTTTGACTAGGTCAAAATCCTAGTCAAGTGTGCCTCTTTGGAAGAGTTTGAGTAGGAATAGGAAATTCTATTTTCTATAAATACTCAAAAACACACACACACACACCTACTAATCTCTACAACTCTCATCTTTCATTTCTCTCTCAATATTTTCGTCCACCGTCTTCTCACTCTCCAAGATTTCTACTTTGTTCTTCTTGATTTATTCAAGCTAGAACTATGAGACATTGATTGCTTTAATTGATAGCGTGTATCGATGTCTCTTCTCCCCAAATAATTTCTTGTTAGCACAAGGGTTCTTTGCTTTCCGGTGTAGCGAGTGAGATGATTTAGAGGGTCTCTCTTCTTTGAGATTTTGGTGCAAAACGGGGAACAATGCATGTAGTCGAACGAAGACAAAACTACAACCGAGTAAGTTCTTTAATTATGTTTTATCGGTTCTAATTCTATGGCCTCCATGTTGTGTTTTATTGAACATGACATACACCGAACGCCCGGGAGAATCAAGGGCTCACCCCTTGATCAGGTTGTGTATATGATGCATGCTTTAAATTCCGTTTAATTATGCTTTGCAATTTTTATTATGCAATCTTTCGCACTTCCGCTATTTGCGTTCATCTCCCGGGACGATCCACATAACGTTTCAGTGGTATCAGAGCCCGGTTCGGTGTACGGGCCTAGAATTCTATGTGTTATGTGCGTTTAGGCATGATAAACGTGTTTTAATTTACGTTTATAGCATGTTTAGCGTAGATCTTTATTGGCGTTTAATTTTGCATGGGAATTTGGATCTTGATTTTCTTGAAGTGTTTTTACATGTTCTTGGGTTGAATTTATCTTGTGGTTCAGAAAATAGCATGAAATGTCGAAAAAGAGTAAAAAACGGCGAACCGGTAGCAGCAGCACACTGACCGCGCGTGCAGGCAGGGGCCTGCGCGCGGCCTCGTAGACAGGCATGGGCGCCTGCGCGCGAGCGCGCGCGCGCGCGCAGCAGGCACGGCCGTCTACGCTGAACGCGCGCGCTATGTGCGCAGGCAGAGGCGCCTGTGCGCGCGCGTGCGCTTGGCCGACCGACTGTGTCGTTTTCCGTTTCTCGCCCGTTTTTTGGCTCGTTTTTCAAAACTATTTTTACTGAATTATTTTATGATATTATCTGTGTTTTTCTGAACCCGTTGACTTGGAATATTTATTTTTTGAGATTTGGAATTTCCTAAAATAAATGTTGCTTTGTTGATGAGGAAAAGGTTTCCCAACAAGAATTAATTGTTGCAAATTGTTGCACCAATGATCAAGATTTAAATGTAAATTTTTGCTATAATTTCTGCATTTTATGATGTTGGACATCATGGTTATTTTATGGCATGAGCACGAGTAGATCTTGACATGTATTAATATTGCACAAATGTTGGATTTTGGAATTCTTGAATATATGGGCATATTCTTGAATTATTGGTTTTTTTTTTCACAAAATTAATTATCGGCAAGAAGGCCGCACGGCAGGCAGTAGGCAGCAGGCGCGCGCGCAGGCGTCCGCACTGCACTACGTACGCATGCCGCTGCGCAGCAGCTGGGCGAGGACAGCACCTACGCGCGCGGGCGAGGGCCCGTGCGCGCAGGCACACGTCCTGTGCAGACTGCGCGCCTAGCCGACCGTGCTGGACCGTTTTTCGGTTTTTCGTTGTTTTCGTGCGTTTTTAGAAAATTTGATTTTTCTGTATAATTCTGGGAATTTTTCTGAATTAATTAACTTGGGGCATTTTAATTTTGTTGAGTTTTTATATTTCCTAGAATTAATATTGTCGTGTTAATTATGGGAAAGGATTTTCCAACAGAAATCGTTGTGCATAGGTTGCCCCATTATCTAATATTTGGTATGTATATTTTGCATGTAATTTCTGCATTTATTTTATTTTATGGGATATCATGGATGTTTGTAAAGCATATTTTACGTGAGATATGTATTTGTGCTATTTGTTTTAATTGGATTGACGAAGGATGATCACAAAGCCCCTAGATCGCATGTATGGTTTATTTACATTCATTTGTTGGGTTGTGGCCTGTGTGCCTCTTTATTTTCCTCTCTCTCTCTCTCTCTCTCTCTCTCTCTCTCTCTCTTCTAGTTGTCTTGGAATAATAAGGCTTTCTCTCTCCCTCCTAATGTACTCCCCCAAATGTTTAATTGTGGTTTCTTATTTTATGATGTAATGAGAGTAGAATTAGGGGTGAGGTTTTATTTTTGTAAATAAAAGTTGCAAGAGAAGACAAGCCCAAGGTGTTGGAGGCCCATGGAGGTAGCCATCAGATGGCCCACGGAGGATCCATAGAGAAGAAGCCCGGTGTAGGCCCACGATGGAGAGCCCAAGAAGATAAAGAGGACTTACAAGGCCCATTGCATGTAATGGGTTATTAAACCTTGTAATAGCATAGGGCCTACCCTTAGATTGATCATAGATCCACTGCGGGCTCAGTGGGTCGCATAGGTTTGGGCTTGTGATCATCCTACAAGGGCGTGCTAGGCTTTATTTTGCATGCGATGCGTTTTATATGCTTATGAGTATTTTATATGGTTATGTATGTTTACATTCATGCTTAGAATATTTCTATTATAACGCATGCAATGCACTTAATATGTGATGAGGTCTCATTCTATCAAAACTCTCACTTGGTTGAACCAAGCTAAATATAGACCCTTAATAAATGGACTAGGACTCTGGGAGTCTGTCCAAGCCTTCCATCCATGGCAAAGTGAGGAAGATCTTTGAGGTCGATAGCATGGTCTCACGAGTCGTGGCATGACTATCGTGCTTAAAAGAAGTTGCACTTTGTCATGAACGAGGAGTAGACTGTTGTTACCTGTCTCACGAGTCGTGGAGGTAGCAGTGGGTCTATGAATCGGTTGATGGGTCGGGTCTAATGCCCGAACAACATGATTGGCTTGGAGTCCTCGGGATCTCGTGAAAGGGTGAGGCAATTATCTTGGAATCTCGTGGAATGAGAATGGTATGGAATACCTCCCACGGGTTCTTTTTCCCATGCGAATCGAAAAGCGGGGTATGGGGGAGATCACTGTGGATCCCGAGCCCACGAGGAAAGGATTTCCCGAAAACAACATTTGAGAGTGTCGTGTTTTTGTAGAAATAGTGGGAAAGGTTAAGGACTAAAGACCGAGACTTTACCAAAATATTACTTCATTCTGCTTATTATTTTCTGCTTTATATATATTGTGAATGTCTAAGAATCTACCAAACACATTACTAAGAGGCTTATTAAAAGGGAACCAATTACATGAATTGACTGCGAAATCTTAATATGGTCTTAGATTTCCAGAACTTTAACTCACATACTGGATGAGGACGTTCCTCAGCCCTTGCCAGAGGACTCGACAACTAAAGCAACACTTGGCATTCCAAGTTGAAGGACGACCACCGGCAAGTAGGATATAATGATGTTGGCTCAAACCATGCTTCATTTGCATCATGTCGATTTGGTCCTGGACCAACATGTGGTGTAAAATGCAACGAAGGCATTTTTGAAGCTAAGATGACGGAAGGGATGTCTGTACAAAGAACATCGAGTGATGATGCAATCCCTAGTGGAGAAGCTCAAAAGATCTCCACGTCAGTCTTGAAATAGAGACGTACATTGACATGATCCTTCAGTCTCTTCCTTCCTCCTATGAACCATTAATTATCAAACATGAACGAGCTTAGAAAAGATCTTCATAGTTGGTAATTATGTTGGCCTAGTACGAGGCAACGATTGCAAAATCTGCACCGTCGCTACTAGTAGGAGAGGCTTCAACCTCCATAGCGAAAGGCAAGGGTGCCAGACGCCAAAAGAAGAAGAAGGGTAAGGTGACATCAACTATTAAGCACTTCAAGTGCTATTCCTTTACAACACAAGGTGGAGGTAAAGGAAAGAGGAAAAGGTTCAGCAGTCAAGTTCGTAGATTTCTAAGAACGTAAGCATTCACTGCCGTAAAGAGGGCCATTGGAAAGGGGAGTATCCTAAATCCCTCTTCAATGTAGGTAAAATTTGATATTGACTATTAACATGATCACTTTTACTCTATTTGGTATTTGATACCATTCGTGTCACTAATCTGCGGGTGGTTTGCAGAAAGTGAATAAGGACTTAAAAGCCAAGAACAGTTCTAGGATTCAACAATGGCAAGGTCCATTCATGAAAAGGACTAGAGACTTGTTAGGCCCATAATGATGATCATGTTAGGAATTACGTAATCTAGCATGATCAAAAGTATGTCTCTTTGTTGGACAAAGGTTTAATTTCATACATATTTGATCAACAAAATTATTCAATATTATTTCATGTTTGCCAGTGTTTGCACGTAAATTCCTACAATACCATCCCATAAAAGGTTTATGGATACTCAAAATTCAAATTATCTAAATGGATTAATCAAGACTAACTTACAGATTTGGCATCTGCAATAGTTAGGACGTTTCCTCTTATTAAAAGATAAGTAAATTGGAAAGTTCGATGAATCTAGAAATAGATGATTCGAATCGACTAAATTTACAAGTCTTTTATGAAGAAAAAAGTCCCAAAGCTCTTTGTTGGACGAAGTAGGCTTACCAAATAGTCTATTGGAAGGGATCTAATAAGACAACTGTAGGTTACTAATACACAAGACCATAAGAGGGTTCAAAAGTATAAAGGTCCCACAGGAGGTTTGGGAATTAGACTTAAGGTGGTGAACGAGAAATGGTTGCAAAATTAAACCTGTTTCGATAGGATCGAAAAGGCCGTGTATTTAGTGGGAGCTCTTGAGCATCCAGTTGAGAATGGAATTCTCAATGAAACATTTCCTGTAAAGGCCAAGTATGACGGTCTCTGATTAAGGGAACTATCAAGCCTCGTTGGACGGAGGTCGATCGAAGTTTCACTAAATTACCTTAACCCGTGTAGACGTAGACTCGGAAATTGTCAACGTAAGGAACGTGGCACTTTGCCAGTCACACACAAGGAGCCATGGTTTGGCAAGCCTGTGTCCCGACAAAGTCCTTGAGCATGTAGAAGGATCCTACATACGTCAAGGGACTAGTGGGAGACAAATTAGACTCGGTGTCTGGTTTGTATAGGTTTACAACAGAATAATGCTGACGTTTCTTATAAGTGCATTTCTTACATAAATTGATCATATTTCAGTCCCCTTAAGAACGAACCCAAATATCGTAAGAGGTACGAATGATCGGGATATGTTCGGTCAAATTTGGATAGTGATCCAAATGACCTGCGGAATGTAATGTTGGACATCGTAGTAGGATTTATGGAGAGGAGCCATAGAATCCACTAGGAAATTCAAACAAGGTTTGAAACACCACATAACTGGAATATTCATTTTGACGAGCTCATACGGAGCATGACTCGGTCTTAAACGACGTAGGTGATCAGTGGGAGTAGAAATGGTGTTCCATGTGTTTAAGTGTGTAATGTCTTGATTCATGGATGAACTCAAGACAATAGGAATCACTAAAACACAACTGTAACTCACGAAAATTCTCCATGACATTTTAGGGTTCCCACATACACATCATGAATTGAGCTTTTCAAAGACTCTGTCATGGTAGACTGATGAGAAAACTCAAATATGTAGAGGGACAAGTTGTTCGAGACTCAATCATGATAAGACTGATGAGAAAGCTTAGATACTATGAATAAAGCATCAAGTCATTCGAGATTTAGTCACGGTGGACTAATGAGAAGGCTTGGATGTTGAGTATCCCCTACGTTTTAACCCTAGGCAAACATACGATATGTTTACTTGGCGCATAGGAACCAATGTTGAGTATGCTTCTTGCATGACTCAACAGAAATCGGTAGTGCACTGAGGGGTTGAAGACAGCAATCAAGAACGATCCTTAGTATCTGAATAAGGACTAAAGATGTGTTCATGATGCACCGTCTGTTGAGAGTTGCTTCGGAAGGCTAAAGCGATACTAGCTTCCAGAGCATAAGTGAAAACCAGTTAGTCTCAAAGGTATGCACAGTCAGGCCCAATGACGAGTGCATTAGATAGTGGTCACGGATGAAGACTACGTCCATAGGATGGACGTGGCGCCTAGCACGACCAAGCCATGTTCGCCTATATAGCAGGGAACTTGGCTATGGGAGTATTAGCACGAGATCTCATCACAAGATCCACGAAAATATTCTTAGACAACCACCATCTCTAGGAGGCAATGGTTGATAGAGGAGGCACGGTTTGACTATATTGCTTCGGCAAGGAAATATAAGCGGACTCACACTACCTTAGTCGGTATCGTAGATTACTCATACTCAGAGGATTCTGAACAAAGTGGGTAATTGACTTAATGGTCAAGTGGGAGATTGTTAGAATAGGTGACCAGAAAGTCAATGGTATTGGCTGTTCTGAGAACCATTCGTCAATATTTGAACAAGTAATATTATATTAATGAATGTAGTAAGGATTCATATGCATAAGTTTGTTGTGCTTACTACTTGCATTGTTTCGATTTCACAACAAATGCCCACAGACTGAAATAACATTTCGGGAAATGGAAACTGCGCTTGGAGGTAGGTTTATGAAATCAATTTCGCCGAATCGGTTTTGATATACTCCAAGTCAAAGGAATCTCGAGACAGGGCATCGAGAAGCCATTTGATACTTGCACTAAGCATCTGCAGTTGCATTTCATCGACAAGTGACGAGGCTCGTCCATGCAGTGTTAGTGGATCAGCCAACTAGGTGGCTGCTGACAGAGGTGACTCGCGGGAATCGTTATATGGAAGCCACTCGGGCTTGGTCGGTATGACTCGTATTCCCGGTTCCGATAGTACGGGATTAGTCCTCGGACTTGAGGATCACGGCAGTCCCCTCATACTAAGATTGTATCTTGGATCCGGTGAAATTTGATAGGGTTATATCACATGGTCATCATAAGCCTTGTCCAGTGCAGTCAAAGTATGTAAGAACAGTGTATTCCAAGATAGGATCTGTCCCCCGTCAAAGGATATGACAGCGGATCTCCTATGCGCTCTGAGATGATTTAGACTCACAAAGTCTATGGCCATAGCACTTGATCTAGTGGGAAAGGTTTCCTACATAGAGTTAAACCTATCTCGAACATTAAGCATAGATGCCTAAGTCACGGATGGGAACCGACATCCTAATTCCATGCCCTAGACTAAAGGCCGGGAGACAGGCGATAGTAGGACCGTACCCGTACGTATCGAGCGACGGTAGGACCGTACCTGCATGTAACTCGGAGTCTAAATGTTCACACCAAATATTCACCTAATCTCTAGTGCCATGGACCGTTGCTAGATGGTCACCCATGGTAACGGACTACTTTGGTTATGAAATAACAAGAAGTAGGTCCAAGTCTAGCTGAAAGGTGAACCTAAAGAGTCACACCCGCTACACCAAATAAAAGGGAATTAATTTGGAATTAATTCCGGAAGAAGGTTTAATTTAATGGATTTAAATTATACTTCTTGGAGATTCAAGCCTCGATGGATTATTTGGAATAATTGAGCTTGAGTTCATAGATTAGATTTATGGAGTTTATAAAGCATGGGCTTCCCTTTTAATTAAATTAAAAAGGGTGAATTAATTAATGGGCTTGGTATATTAAATAGGATTTAATATAAAGTCCATGGACTATTTAATTTGGAATTAAATAAAGTCCAATTCATTAATTAATTAATGGGCTTGGATATTAAATAGGATTTTAATATAAAGTCCATGGGACTATTTAATTTAGAATTAAATAGACCCATTCCATAAAGCCCATCAAAATGGATGGACAAGATTTGATCAAGGGATTGATGAGATGAAGGGCCATGATTAATTAGACTTAATCAAAGCCTAGTTGGACTAGGATTTGACTAGGTCAAAATCCTAGCCAAGTGTGCCTCTTTGGAAGAGTTTGAGTAGGAATAGGAAATTCTATTTTCTATAAATACTCAAACACACACACACATCCACACACACCTACTAATCTCTACAACTCTCATCTCTCATTTCTCTCTCAAGATTTTCATCCACCCTCTTCTCACTCTCCAAGATTTCTACTTTGTTCTTGATTTATTCAAGCTAGAACATATGAGACAATGATTGCGTTAATTGATAGTGTGTATTGTTGTCTCTTCTCCCAAAATAATTTCTTGTTAGCACAAGGGTTCTTTGCTTTCCGGTGTTGCGAGTGAGATGATTTAGAGGGTCTCTCTTCTTTGAGATTTTGGTGCAAAACGGGGAACAATGCATGTAGCCGAACGAAGACAAAACTACAACCGGGTAGGTTCTTTAATTATTTTTTTTTGGGTTCTAATTCTATGGCCTCCATGTTGTGTTTTATTGAACATGAGATACACCGAACACCCCGGAGAATCATGGGCTCGCCCCTTGATCCGGTTATGTATATGATGTATGCTTTAAATTCCGTTTAATTATGCGTTGCAATTTTTATTATGCAATCTTTCGCGCTGCCGCTATTCGCGTTCATCTCCCAGGACGATCCACATAACGTTTCAGATTCCCTACGACGTTTGGTATAAGACAGACCGATATTTAGGTCCAAGATGGGTACCTACGTATCCGTGCCTTAGACCCTATGTGGTGAGACCGTAGATGGAAGGATAGATGTACTGTAGAGCCTAAATGTTCATCCCCACACATATTCACCTAGTCTCTAGTGTCATGGACCATTGTCAGACGGCCACCCATGGTGACGGGAGGATTCTAGGAATCTGACCGAGTCTAGCTGAAGGTGAACCTAAAGAGTCACGCACAATCCGCACACATAACGCATTTAATTTGGAATTAAGCATTTGGAGAGAAATGGAATGATTAAATTAGATTTAATCGGGTCTTTTCTTATCTTGGAAAAATTGATTCCTTTTATTAAATGAAAGGAATTTATCTAATAAATTAGATTTATTGAAAATTAATTTATGGGCTTAAAATAAATATTTATATTGAATATATTTATTTATTGTCCTTTTGATTATTTAATTGGATTTAAATACTCCACTAAATTAATGAATCGTTGAGATTGAAGAGAGAACACAATAGCTAGGATTGGTTTGACCAAGAAGCTAGAAATTGACTCGAATTTGACTAGGTCAAATCCTATTCCTAGAAGAGTCTTCCAAGAGTAGGAATTAGAAGAGGAATAGGATTCCTCCTCTATATATATTCTTGACTCTTCACTTTGGAAGAGATGATGAAACTCAAAACACACACACACACCATCACCGCCGCTCCTCTTCCTTACTCGGCCTCTCTCTTGTCCTCTTTCCAAGATTCTCTTATGTTCTTTTGTGCTATACAATTGAACTTAAAGGAGGGTTGATCTCGTTAATAAATAGCGTTTGATCAATCCGTCCTCTCCAAATATTATATACACTTGTTCTTTCACTAGCACGAGGATCAAGATACGTGGGCGGATTGCGTGTACGAATTAGAGGGTCTCAAACTCGAGATCTTGGAGAAAAACGGGGAACAACGCGAGTAGCGGTTTGAAGACAAAACGACAACCGGGTAGGTTTTCGTTTTAACGTTTTCATCTCTTTCTCAACCCTATGGCCTTCATGAATTGTTTGTATGTTTTTTATTCATGAGATACACCGAATGCCAGGGAGATTCAAGGAAACACCCCTTGAACATCTTTATATTATTCTCGTTTATGGCATGTTTAATACTATTGCAATTTTTATTATCCCACGCTTCCGCATTTGCGCTACTCCCGGGCCGATCTACACACCTTTGCTAGGTTTTCAGTGGTATCAGAACCCGATTCGATGTATAGTCCTAGGGTTTTACGTGTGTTTAAAGCATGAAAACGTGTATGGCATGATTTATATGTTTCTTTATGTTTTAATTATTAGGCATGTCGTTTTCTTGTCTTTAATCGTGTATGAGTTGTTGGTGTTGTTGCTATTCTTCGTTTTCTTGGAAAATGGAGGCAGAAAATAAAACAAAAGAAATACGTTGCACGCGGCCAGCCGGCGGCTAACCGCGCACGAAGTGCGCACAGGCGAGGTGCGCGCGCACACAGATGAGCCTGCGTGCGGCAGCCCTGCCAGGCGCGCACAGCGCGCGCGCAGGTCTGCACACGGCGTGCGCGCAACCGGACGCGGAGCATCGATGCATGGTCGGGCGCGTGTGCACACGAGCAGGGGAGCCCGCGCATGCGCCAGGTCAGCGTGTTAAGGGCGCTCGCGCGGCCGGTGCGCTGCCAGGCAGGCCGCGCGTGCACGTACGCATAAGGCAGCGCAACCAGGCGCGCATGCAGGCAGACAACGGAGTCTGCGCGTGTGCGCCCGGGAGGCACGCTCGATGCGCGTGTGCGCACGCAGGCGGCACGGCAGGGTGGCGCGCGCAGGCAGAGGAGCCTGCGCACGACAGCCCCACTAGTGCGCCAGCGTGCACGACATAGCATGACCAGGCGCGCGTGCGAGCATGTAGGGGCCTGCGCATGCGCGCCCGACCAGGCGTGCCCTGTGCGTGCGCAGACAGCAGGCCAGGCCTGCGGCCCGCGTGCGTCGGGAGGTGCCGCTGAAGGCGGCGGCTGGTTGTTCGTTTATGTTTTTCTTGTTTTTAATTTTTTGGATAAATTTTGAAAAAATTGGTTTTATTTATTTTGCATGTTTTCTTAAGGACATTATTTGGAAAGTTGTTGTATTGGATTTGGAATCCCGACATTTTATGCACTTTCAAATAATGAGAAAAGGTTTTCCTAAACAAGAAAGGATATTGCCAATGTTATACCATGACTCGTTCTCTCGTTTTTTATCATGGGATGATGTGATTAGATATCATGGTTTATGTGCATATGTTTATGTGATTGGATATCATGTAATTATGTGCGTTAATTGAGAACGGATGATCACAAGCCCTAGACCGAATGTATGGTTTAAATTTATGTTGGGCCTGTGTGCCTCTTTTATTTTCTCCTCCTCTTTTTCTAGTTGCCTTGGAATAATAAGGTATTCTATCTCCCTCTTATTGTACTCCCCCCGGGTTTTTTGCTGGGGTTTCTTTTTATATATGTAATGAGAGTAGTATAGGAGTGAGGAATTTTATTTGTTTTGGTGGAGATGAAGGATGGTCCAAATAGAGAGCCCAGAATGGAGAATCCAAGGCGTTCCATGAAGATTTGAAGGAGAAAAGAGACCAAGGCCCATCAGCATGTTGATCAGGATGCTATTAAATGTAATAGTGTAGGACCAACCCTAGATTGACCATAGATCCACTGCGGGCTCATTGGGTCGCATAGGATTCGAGCTTGTGATCATCCAACAAGGGCGTGCTAGGCTTTAATTTTGCATGTGGCTTTTATGGTGAATGAATGGTTTATTTATCATATTATTGCTATGGGATGCAAATTTTAAATTATGCATTATGTATGTATGTATGTATGGGATCTCGGTCATTTTCAACTCTCACTTGGTTGGACCAAAGTTCAAAATATTAGACCCTTGATAAATGGACTTCGACTCTAGGAGTTCGTCCAAGCCTTCCATCCATGGCAAAGTGAGGAAGCTGATTTAGGTCGATAGCATGGTCTCACGAGTCGTGGCACGAGTATCATGCTTAAAAGAAGCTGCACTTTGTCATGAACGAGGAGTAGACTGTTGTTACCTATCTCACGAGTCGTGGAGGTAGCAGTGGGTATACGAATTGGTTGATTGGGTCGGGTCTAACGCCCAAATAACATGATTCGCTTGGAGTCCTCGGGATCATGTGAAAAGGTGAGACAATTATCTTGGGAATCTCGTGGAACAAGAATGGTATGGCATACGTCCCACAGGATTCTTCCCATGCGAATCGTAAAAGTGGGGTATGGAAAAAATCGTTGTGGATCCCAAGCCCACTAGAAAAGGATTTTTCCCGAAAACAACGTTTGGGAGTGTCGTGTTTTCGTATAAATAGTGGGAGCATTAAATGACTAAAGTCCAAGCGTTTAATTTTTTATTAAAACTTTCGGATTTTAAATTCTGCTGATCGTAGTTCTATTCTTTAAATGTAGATTTAAAATGTCTAAGAACCCATTATCAACCATACTTGAGACCAACAAGTTTAATGGAACCAATTACAATGACTGGTTGCGCAATCTGAGGATAGTCCTTGATTATGAGAACCAAGGCTATGTCATGGACGAGCCATTTCCTATGACCTTGCCGGAAGGTTCCACGCCAGAAGAACGGGAGACGTTCAAGACTTGGTATAAGGATAACCGGAGAGTCCGTAGCGTCATACTTGCCTCCATGACGGATGAGATTCAAAAGCAGTATGAAAGGCTAGATGATGTCCCTTCCATTATGGCTCGGCTGAAGGATTGCTATGCAGTCCCGGACCAGCATACTAGGTATGTCGCAACGAAGGCGTTCTTTGGAACTAAAATGACCGAAGGGTCCTCTGTACAAGAGCATGGGGTCAAGATGCTTACCTTGGTGCAAAAGCTTGAAGACCTCAAAGTAGGGCTCGATAACGAGACGTACATTGATGTGATCCTTCAGTCTCTCCCACCCTCCTTCGACCAATTTATTGTTAACCACAACATGAATACTCTTGAGAAGGGCATTCATGAGTTAATCAATATGTTGGTGCAATACGAGGCAACGACCAAAAAGTCTACGTCGACGATATTGTTTGGAGATGCTTCGACTTCCAAAACGAAAGGCAAGGGCATGGGACATTGGAGAAGGAAGAAGGGAAAGCGAAAAGCCGTCAAAGCAGCTACCAACACTAAGAGTGTTCCCATTGCCAAAGTGGGGAAAGGCAAAGGAAAAGGGAAGGTTGACTCAAAGCAACAGTCGAGGGCATATGACATATGTATTCACTGTCGTGAGAAAGGGCATTGGAAGAGGGATTGCCCCAAACTCCTCTCCAAGCAAGGTATCTTTGTGATTGAGGTTAATATGGTTACTAACACTGCCTCTTGGGTATTAGATACCGGCTGTGGAGCTCACATTTGTAATGATTTGCAGGTGCTGAAAAGAAGCAGAAAACTGAGTAGCGGAGATATGGTCCTAAAGCTTGGGAACGGCAAGGCCATCTCGACAGAAGCAGTAGGATCCGCCACCCTAGTAGTTAGTGATCATATTAGTATAGAATTAGAGCAAGTTCATTATGTACCTAGCATGATTAGAAACATGATTTCCATTCCGTTGTTAGACAATAGTGGATGTGAGTTTATAATCAATAAAAATTGCTTTTATTTGATGAAGTGTGGTATTGCTCATCTGCTTGGTACGCTTAATAACGGCCTCTATATCTTACAACAAGTGAATTTTGTTCTAAATGCTCAACACAAATGTAAAACAGATGATAAGGGGAACGCACAACTGTGGCACGCAAGGTTAGGTCACATTTCCCAAGATAGGATGAAGAAATTGGTAGACTCAAAGAACCTAGAGGTTGGGGACTTGAGTAAACTACCAACTTGTGAATCCTGTCTCAGAAGGAAAATGACCAAGAAGCCCTTTGTAGGACAAAGCAGGCTTGCCACAGGTCTGTTGGACTTGGTCCATACAGACGTATGTGGACCACTAAGGACGCAAGCCCGAGGTGGTTCTCCTACTTCATAACCTTCACCGATGATCATTCACGGTATGATTATGTATACCTGATGAGGTACAAGTCTGAAGCTCTTGAGAGGTTTAAAGAATTCAGACTTGATGTTGAGAACCAAACCGGCTGCAAAATTAAAGTCCTACGGTCATACCAAAGCGGAGAATACCTCAGTACTGAGTTCCTTAATTATCTTAAAGAAAACGGTATAATTTCTAAATGGACACCTCCCGGGACACCATAGTTAAATGGGGTCTCTGAAAAGAGGAATAGAACCCTGTCAGACATGGTCTGATCCATGATGAGTTCTACCAAATTGCCCTTGTCGTTTTGGGGCTACCCATTGGAGATTGCAGCCAAATTGTTAAACTTGGCGCCAACCAGTGTATTGACCCGAACCCCATATGAGATATGGCACGGCAAGCCTGCGTCCTACAACTACTTGAAAGTGTGGGGTAGCCCTGCATACGTCAAGAAGCTTGTGGGAGACAAGCTAGAATCAAAGTCTAGTTTGTGCAGGTTCGTTGGATACCCCAAAGAAACTGTAGGCTATTATTTCTATGACCCCATGGAACAGAAGGTATTTATTTCAAGGAACGCAGTTTTCTTGGAATAAGGTTTTCCAGCGGATATCCAGCCTGATGAACTGATCCTTGAGGAGTCAAGTGATGCAAAATAGTCATCAGTAGAAGCGGCGGATACCTCACTTAGAGGATTCAACATAGATACCCAGAAGGCTGATCAACCTTGAGAAGTTCAGCATGCTAGGCATGACGAACGACCTCAGGAAGAGCCAGCCTCGGTACCTGAACCGCGAGCTCCTATTCAATCAACGCCCACAGTCACCACAGACGTTCCCGTTCTCCGTAGGTCAGCTAGAGAGTCCTGACCTCCCATGAGGTATGGCTTTCTAAACGCGACCGGTCGATTGGATAAGGATCTTAAGACATACGGAGAAGCAATGTCGGACATCAACTCCGGGAGATGGCTTGAGGCCACGAATACCGAAATAGACTCCATGAGTGAGAACCAAGTCTGGACACTTGTAGACCTACCCAAAGGGGTTAAGCCAGTTGGCTGTAAATGGGTCTATAAGCGCAAACTTGGCATTGATGGAGAAGTCACAACCTTCAAAGCTAGGCTAGTGGCAAAAGGGTACACTCAACGACCCGGGGTCGACCTTGAGGATACCTATTCGCCGTTAGCCATGGCTAAGTCCACTCGAATCTTGCTTGCCATAGCAGCATGGTATGACTATGAGATATGGCAGATGGACGTGAAAACGGCTTTCCTCAATGGTTTTCGTTGAGGAAGAGATCTACGTGTAGGGATTAACAATCACCGGAGAAGAACAGAAAGTCTTTCGTCTCCAGAAGTCCATCTATAGCCTCAAACAAGCATCCCGAAGCTGGAACATTCGCTTTGATGAAGTCATACGGGGCTATGATTTCATCAAAAATGAATCCGACCCTTGTATATACAAGAAGGTCAGTGGGAGCTCTATAGTGTTCCTAGTGCTTTATGTGGATGACATTCTGCTCATAGGTAATGACATTAGAATATTAGGTAACACAAAATCATGGTTATCAACTCAATTTTCCATGAAGGATTTGGGTGAAGTCTCCTACATTCTTGGCATCTAGATTGTCAAGGACAGATCTAAAAGGATATTGGGGCTGACCAAAAACTCGTATATGGAGAAAGTCCTGAAATGATTTCGCATGGACAACTCCAAACGAGGATTCCTTCCTATTGGGCATGGGATAAAGTTGTCCAAGAAACAGTCTCCACAGACTGATGAGGAACTTGAGAAGATGAAAATCGTTCGCTATGCTTCTGTCGTAGGAAGCATCCAATATGTGGTCAATTGCACGAGACCTGACATCGCTTACGCCTTAAGTGTAACGAGCAGATATCAGTCTTGTGCAGGTGAGGCACATTGGAATGCAGTCAAGGGCATCCTTAAGTACCTAAGGAGGACTAAGGAAATATTCTTGGTCTATGGCAATGGAGAACTGATCCTGGAAGGGTTTAGTGATGCTAGCTTCCAGGCAAATGACGATGATGCCAAGTCTCAATCAGGTTATGTATTCAGGCTCAATGGAGGAGTGGTAGCATGGAAAAGTTCCAAGCAAGCAACCACTGTTGATTCCACCACTGAGACCAAATACATAGCAGCTTTAGAAGCTACCAAAGAAGCGGTTTGGATGAGAAACTACATCCAAGAGTTGGGTGTGGTGCCTAGCATTGCGGAGCCCGTAGTTATCTTTTGTGATAACAACGGAGCCATAGCACAAGCAAAGGAACCGAGATCTCATCACCGATCAAGCACATTCTTAGACGCTACCACCTTCTGAGAGAAATGGTAGGTAGAGCTGACGTTCGGATGGACTGAGTCAACTCAGCAGACAACACATCAGATCCCCTGACAAAGCCTATGTCCCAGAGTACTCATAAGCAACATCTTGAGAAGATGGGTATTAGACATATGGATGATTGGCTTTAAAGGTCAAGTGGGAGATTGTTAGAATAGGTGACCATGAAGCCAATCTTGTTAGGCGAATTGTAGCCTATATCTGAATAATTTCAAAGTTTAAATAAACCTTGATGAATAAGAAAGTGAAATTCCTCTGGCTCATACTTTGTCTGTGTTCACTTTTACTGCTTTATAACTGTTCACTACACAAACAAAGCCCACAGACTGAGATCACACTTTGGGGACTGGGACTGCACTTGGAGGTAGGTTCATGAAATCAATTCCGTCGAATCAGTTTGAAAATCTCCAAGTCAAGGAATCTCGGAAAATGAGTTTCGAGAATCCACTTGAGACTTGCACTAAGCATCTACTGTCGTGTTTCATCGACGAGTGACGAGGGTCGTCTATGCAGTGTTAGTGGGTCAGCTTGCTGGGGAGCGGCTGACTGAGGTGACTCGCGGGAACCGTCTTACGAAGGACCTTGAGTAGGGTCGGCTAGGTATGACGTGAGTTCTCGATTCCAACGATACAAGTCAATCCTTTGACTTGAGGAATTGCTGAGTTTACCTATACATCGTGACTGTATCTTAGGTATGGTGAGAGATTGCCAAAACATATTGAGTAATCATAAGCCATCTCTAGTGCAGCCATGGTGTGCAACGTGATAGTAGTTTCCAATAAAGGATCGGTCTCCTGTCAAGAGCGTTGACAGTAGCGTCTCACTATACTCTGTGTCTTGTCCCTGAAATCTGTGGCCACAGTAACTGAATAGAAAGGAAGGATTCCCTGCAGCATTTGGTATAGGACAGACCGACACTTAGGTCCAAGATGGGTACCTACGTATCCGTGCCCTAGACCTTAAGTAGTGAGACCGTAGACGGAAGGATAGATGTACTGTAGAGCCTAAATGTTCATCCCCACGCATATTCAGCTAGTCTCTAGTGCCTTGGACCATTGCTAGACGGTCACCCATGGTGACGGGAGGATTCTAGGAATCCGACCAAGTCTAGCTAAAGGTGAACCTAAAGAGTCACACACAATCCGCACACATAACGTATTTAATTTGGAATTAAATATTTGGAGAGAAATGGAATGATTAAATTAGATTTAATCGGGTCTTTTCTGATCTTGGGAAAATTAGTTCCTTTTATTAGATGAAAGGAATTTATCTAATAAATTAGATTTATTGGAAATTAATTTATGGACTTAAAATAAATATTTATATTTAATATATTAATTTATTGCCCTTTGGATTACTTAATTGGATTTAAATACTCCATTAAATTAATGAATGATTGAGATTGAAGAGGGAAATCAATAGCTAGGATTGGTTTGACCAAGATGCTAGAAATTGACTAGGATTTTACTAGGTCAAATCCTATTCCTGGAGGAGTCTTCCAAAGAGTAGGAATTAGAAGAGGAATAGGATTCCTCCTCTATATATATTCTTCACTCTTCACTTTGGAAGAGATGATGAAACTCAAAACACACACACACACACATACACAGCATCACCGCCGCTCCTCTCCCTCACTCGGCCTCTCTCTTCTCCTCTTTCCAAGGTACTCTCTTGTGTTCTTTTGTGCTATACAATTGAACTTAAAGGAGGGTTGATCTCGTTAATCAATAGCGTTTGATCAATCCGTCCTCTCCAAATATTATATACATTGGTTCTTTCGCTAGCACGAGGATCAAGATACATGGGCGGATTGCGTGTACGAATTAGAGGGTCTCAAACTCGAGATCTTGGAGCAAAACGGGGAACAACGCGAGTAGTGGTTTGAAGACAAAACGACAACCGGGTAGGTTTTCGTTTTAACATTTTCGTCCCTTTCTCAACCCTATGGCCTCCATGAGTTGTTTGTATGTTTTTTATTCATGAGATACACCGAATGCTCGGGAGATTCAAGGGAACACCCCTTGAATGTCTTTATATTATTCTCGTTTATGGCATGTTTAATATTATTGGAATTTTTATTATCCCGCGCTTCCGCATTCGCGCTACTCCCGGACCGATCCACATGTCTTTGCTAGGTTTTCACTTTCATGGTCCGTCATGGTATCCCGCTTGAAATCTTTCTAAGCCACCACCTTACGATTAAGCCTAAATATATGTTCATACTAAGACTAGATATTATTCACATGATAATGGAAGCTAATATCGCTATAGCATTCCATAATCAACTCTCCATAGAACGTGCGTCAAGAACACTTCTTTAATCCTTATTCAGGTATTAACGACTGTTCTCAACAGCTGTCTACTGCCTCTTCGGTACACATTGCCATCTTTATGCCCAAAGCATACACAACATCAGGTCCAATGCACCAAACAACATACTCATGCTGCCTACGGCAAAGACGTAGGGGATGTCAAACATCTAAGCTTTCTCATCAGTGAACCTTAACTGAGTCTGGGACAACTTAACCCTATATATAGGAATCCAATTTCGTTCATGGAGAACTGCGTGAACAACATTCGTGTTTCAGTGTTTCCTAACATCTTAACGTCATTCCAAATGAATAAGACGTTACACATTTTAAACACTAGGAACACAACTAAAACTCCCACTAACCCTCAAGCTCGTTACTGGTCGAGTATAAACTAATGCTAGGACAACTATTTTAGTAGTTGTCCCACGTGATTACGAGCCACTTTACCCCGTATGAACTAATAAAAAATGAATATTCCACTTACATGGAGTTTCAAACCTAGTTTGAATTCCATGTCAAATTACATGGCTCCAAGCCATTGATTCGATCCAATGTCCAACATTACTTCTCCTTACGTCTTTTGGATTATAATTCAATTGACCGGACTGACCCAGAAACTTGTACCTCTCAGGTATCTAGGATACTCTGGTCGTCCTTAGGAGACCTGGAATATAGTCAATGAGCAAACTTGATTTTAAGTGATGTTTGCAATATCGTACTGAGGTGTCGCTCTACTTGATTCCTCAAGGAGCTACTCCTCAGACCGATTATCCTCTATAATCCAATTTCGCTTAGGACAACACATGAACCTGTGCAAACTAATTTTGCCTCCCACTAGTCCCTTGACGTGTTAGAATAGGTGACCATGTAAGCCAATTTTGGCAGGAATATGTAACCTATGTCTAGACAATTCTTTGGTATTTGATAAAATATTTATGAATAAAGAAGTGAAAATTCATGTGGCAATACTTTGTTTACGTTCACTTATCTGCATTTACATTTCTGTTCACTACGCAAACAAAGCCCACGGACTGAGTAACGTTTTCGGGGACTGGGACTACGCTTGGAGGTAGGTCCATGAAATCAGTCTCACCGAATCAGTCCGGAAATCTCCAAGTCAAGGAATCCCGAAAATAGGTACCAGGATTCCCTTTGAGACTTGCACTAAGCATCTGCGGTCGTATTTCATCGACGGGTGACGAAGGTCATCTAAGCAGTGTTAGTGGGTCAGCGTGCTAGGAAGTAGCTGACTGAGGTGACTCGCGGGAACCGTCTTACGAAGGGCCTTGAGTATGGTCAGCAAGGTATGACGTGTATTCCCGGTTCCAACGGTACAGGCCAAGTCCTTTGACTTGAGGAACTGCTGAGTTTACCTGTACATCAGGTCTGTATCTTAGATATGGTGAGAGATTGCCAAAATACTCTTGAGTAGTCATAAGCCATGTCTAGTGCAGCTCGGGTGTACAAAGTGACAGTAGTTTCCAAGAAAGGATCTGTCTCCTGTCAAAAGGTGTTGACAGTTGAGTCTCATATATGCTCTGTGTCTTGTCCCTGAAATCTGTGGCCACAGTGACTGAACAGAAGGGAAAAGGTTTCCCTTGCGGCGTTTGGTGAGGACAGACCGACACTTAGGTCCAAAATGGGTACCTGCATTTTCCGTGCCCTAGACCCTAAGTGATGAGACCGAAGACAGAAGGACAAGTGTACTGTTAGAGCCTAAATGTTCATCCCCGAATATTTCACTTAGTCTCTAGTGCCATGGACCGTTGCTAGATGGCCACCCATGGTAACGGACGGATTTCTAGGAATCCGACCAAGTCTAGCTGAATGGTGAACCTAAAGAGTCACACACTATCCACACACACACTTAGTATTTAATTTAGAATTAAATACTGGAGTAAAGGAATGATTAAATTAGATTTAATCGGGTCCTATATTTTCTTGGAGAAATTAATTCCTTCTATTTGATAAAGGGAATTAAATTAATAAATAGGATTTATTTAAAAGGGTTGATTTAATGGGTAGAATAAATTATAATATTTATTTATTATATTATATTTATTCTTTTAGCCTTTTGGAATATTTAATAGAATTTAAATATTCCATTAAATTAAAATCAACGGTTGAGATGGAAAGGGGAGATGGAAGGCTAGGATTCATTTGACTAGGTCAAACACTAGTTTGACTAGGACTTTGACTAGGTCAAAATCCTAGTCAAATTAGGTTACTTAGAGTTTGAGTTTAAAGAGGATTAAACTCTTCCTCTATATAAACCCCTAGCTTCCAACATTTAAGAGATTGACGATTCTTGAAAAACACACACACACACACACTCTCCCTCTCCTACCTCTCGTCCGCCCCCTCTCTCTTTCTCTAGCAAGAAAATATTTTTCCTTAGTTCTTTTTGTTCTTGGAACATTAAGAACTTAGACGAACCAATACCGTTAATTGATAACGAGTTATTGATTCGTCCACTCCAAAAATAATACTTGTTCGTTGCTAGCACGACGTGCAAGATACGTGGGTGGATCGTGTGTCACGATTTGGAGGATCTCAAGAACGAGGTCTTGGTGCAAAACGGGGAACAACGCGAGTAGCAGTTGAAGACGAAAACGACAACGGGTAGGTCTCGTTTAAGATTTCCGTCCCTCTTTATTTTTCAACTCTATGGCCTCCATGATTTATTTAATTGTTTTATGATCATGAGATACACCGAACGCCCAGGAACCTCAAGGGCACACCCCTTGAGCGTGTTCTTTAAATTAAATGCATGCCTTTTATTTTGTAAAATTTAATATGTTTAATTTTACCGCGCTTCCGCATTCGCGCAATTCCCGGGACGATCCACCGGATTTTCTTTCATGACGTACGCAAGACCATCCCACATACTCAAGTACTTTGTATGATACAGGCTTGCCATGCCATATCCAATATCACATCTAGGCCACGATCTTTAGAAAGTGCCATGTTTTACAACTTGGCTACTATCTTAAGAACATGCCAGATGGGTCAAGGATCAACTCCCCATAGAACGTGCATCAAGAACAGTTCTTTAATCCTCAACAACAGTCTACTGCCTCTTCGGTACACACCCGATTTCCGTCATTACGCCCAAAGCATACACAACATCAGGTCCAATGCACCAAACAACATACCCATGATGTCTACGGCAAAGACGTAGGGGATGACAAACATCTAAGCTTCCTCATCAATCAACCCTGACTGAATATTGGACAGCTTAACCTATATATAGGAATCTAATTCCTTTCATGGAGAATTGCGTGAAACAATGTCCGTGTTTCAGTGTTTCCTTACATCTTAAACTCATTCCAAATGAATAAGACGTTACACAATTTAAATAGTAGGAACACAACTAAACTCCCAAAGCTCGTTAGTGATCGAGTCATACCCCGTATGAACTCATCAAAATGAATATTCCAGTGACATGGAGTTCCAAACCTAGTTTGAATTCCATGTCTAATCACATGGTTCCAAGCCATCAATTCGATCCTTAGGAGGACTGGAATATATAGTCAGTGAGAATACTTGATTTCAAATGATGTTTGCTATATCGTACTGAGATGTCACTCAACTTGATTCCTCAAGGGGCACTTCTCACACTGGTTATCCTCTGAAATCCAATTTCCCTTAGGACAACACATGAACCTGTGCAAACCTAGTTTGTCTCCCACTAGTCCCTTGACGTATGCAAGACCATCCCACATACTCAATTACTTTGTAGGATACAGGCTTGCCATGCCATATCTAATATGGGGTCTAAACCACGATCTTTAGAAAGTGTCATGTTTTACAACTTGGCTACTGTCTTATGAATAAGCCCAGATGGGTCAAGGTAGTTCAGTAAAACACCAATTGAACCATGTCCAACAAGGTTCGGTTCCTCCCTTATTACAGACGTCGTTCAATTGTGACGTTCCAAGAAGAATTCCACTAAGTGAGAATTCCAGTCTCATTTAGATACATCAAGAGCTCCCACTAAATACACACCAGTCGATCCAATCGAAGGTTAATTTTGCAACTAGTTTGGTTCCTACTTAGAATCTAATTCCCTGAACCTTCGAAAGGTCCTTAGACTTGTGAACCCTCTTCTGGTCTTGTGTATTCAGTGAACTACAGATGCCTGGCTGGATCCAATCTAACAGATCACTGGAAAGCATACTTTGTCCTACAAAGAGCTTCTTGGCCATCTTTCTGCTCAGGAAGGACTTGCAAGCTAGCAGGTTCAAATTATCTATTTCTAGACTTTTTGAATCTACTAACCTCCTAATCCTATCTAGAGGAATGTGACCTAGCTTTGCATGCCAAATATGTGAGTTGTTCTTGATTATCCATTTTACCATAGGTTTTGAGCATTCATAATCTAATTATGGGATAGCATTGAAACAATTATGCAAACAACCTAGCAAACAAGAATAAACCATTCTTTGTCAAATAAATGAAACTTTTATGATTAAAAAACATGTAATCCTAATTGTCCAAAAATAGAAAAATATATTTTGATCATGCTAGGTTACATAATTGTGACCTATCAACTCTATCCTAACATGATCACTAATGGCTAAGTCTAACTGGTCCTATAGCTTCTACAACAACAGCCCTGCATCGCTTAGCTTTAGAACCATCTCCATCTTAGCCTTCTACTCCTTTCCAGCACCTGCAAACCATTTGCAAGTATTGTTAGAATAGGTGACCATGAAGCCAATTTGATTAGCCGAATGTAACCTATGTTTGAACAATTTCAGAGTTTTAATAAACTATGATGAATAAGAAAGTGATATTCATCTGGCTTATACTTTGTCTGTGTTCACTTTACTGTTTTATTATAATTGTTCACTGCACAAACAAAGCCCACATACTGAAATGACTTTCGGGAAATTGGAACTGCGCATTGGATGGTAGGTTCATGAAATCATTTTCGCCGAATCAATCTGAAATTCTCCAAGTCAAGGAATCTCGAGAAAGGGTATCGAGAATCCACTTGAGACTTGCACTAAACATCTGCTGTCGTGTTTCATCGACAAGTGAATAGGCTCGTCCATGCACTGTTAGTGGATCAGCTAGCTAGGTGGCAGCTAATTTAGGTGACTCGCGGGAACCGTCTTACGGAGGACCTTGAGTAGGGTGGGTTAGGTATGACTTGTGTTCCCGGTTCCAACAGTACAAGTTGATCCTTGGACTTGAGCGATTACTGAGATCACCTGCACACCGTGCCTTTATCTTAGGTATGGAGAGAGATTACCAAGTCGTAGTTACTGAGTAGTCATAAGCCCTATCTAGTGCAGTCAAGATGTGCAGCGTGATAGTAGATTCCAAGAGAGGATCTATCTCCTGTCACAGCGCTGACAGTAGCATCTCACTATACTTTGAGACTCGTCCGTTATGAATCTATGGCCACAGTAACTGAACAGAAGCGTGGAATCCCGGTGACGTTTAGTAAGGATGAGGCAAGACTTAGGTCTAAGATGGATACCTACATTTTCGTGCCCTAGACCCTAAGTTGTGAGACTGTAGATGGAAGGATAAATGTACTGTAGAGCCTAAATGTTCACACCACGAATATTCACGGAGTCACTAGTGCCATGGACCATGGCTAGACGGCCACCTATGATAATGGACGGATTCCTGTCCTAGGATGATTGGGAATTCGACCAAGTCTAGCTGAAGGTGAACCTAAAGAGTCACACACAATCTGCACACATAAAGTATTTAATTTAGAATTGGATTTGGAGAGGTAGGACGATTAAATTGGATTTAATCAGTTGTCTTTTTCTTGGGATGTTATTCCTTTAAATTAGATTAAAAGGAATTTAAGTAAATTAATAAATTGAATTTATTGAAATTAATGACCTGGGATTAAAATAAATATTATTATTTATTTTATTTATTTATGGCCCCATGGATTATTTAAATAGGATTTAAATATTCCATAAAATAAATGGATGGTTGAGATTAAAAGGAGAGATGGATAGCTAGGATTGGTTTGACCAATTGAAGACCTAGTTTGACTAGGACTTTGACTAGGTCAAAATCCTAGTCAAAATAAAGTTCTAAAGTTGGAATTTGAAGAGGAATAGGATCCCTCCCCTATAAATATTCCTAGGGTTTCACTTTAGACAAAATGATGAAAATTCAACACACGCACACACACATTCTCCTCTCTCCTTGCTCGTCCACCCCCCTTTTACCAAGAAAGTTATTTTGGTTCTTTTGTCTATACAATTGAATCTAAGGAGGATTGATCACGTTAATTCATAACGTTTTGTCGATCCATCCTCTCTAGATTATATACACTTGATTTTTCGCTAGCACGGGGATCAAGATACGTGAGCGGATTGCGTGTACGATTTATAGGGTCTCAATTCGAGATCTTCGTGCAAAACGGGGAACAACGCAAGTACCAGATTGAAGACAAAACGACAATCGGGTAGGTTTCTACGTTTTGTTATTTTTGATTTCTACAACCCTATAGCCTCCATAATTTGTATGTTCTTTATTTTAGTAATGAGATACACCGAATTCCTGGGAGGTTAAAGGAATACCCCTTGAATGTGTAGTTTTAATTCTTGTTTAAGCATGTTTTAAATTTTGTAATTATATTTTATACCGTGCTTTCCGCATTCACGCTCCTCCCGGGACGATCCATACGCCTACCATAGGCTTTCAGGTATGAGCTCTAGAGCTAGTATCCGATACCCAAGAAGTAGAATAGCAATCATATTAAAGCTCAAACAAATGTACCTTGGTTGGAGAGGAGTTTAAGACACTCTCTCTTCCAATGCCCCTTTTTTATGGCAATATATGCAAACATCTTTTGCAATCCTTAGCTACCGAACTGCCTTCCTCTTTCCTTTGCTCATGCCTAGAATGGCAACAGGAGCGCTCTGAGCACTTGCGGCGGCTAATTCTGTCTTATCCTTCTTCCTCCTCCGGCTTCCGGCCCCTTTGCCTTTCGCTCTTGAGGTCGAAGCCTCCCCCACCAATACAGACGGGCAGACTTTTCAATCGTTGCCTCGTATGGGATCGTCATGTTTATCAACTCATGAAGGTCTTTTTTCAAGCCCATTCATATTATAGTTAATGATAAACGATTCATAAGAGGGAGGAAGAGACTGAAGGATCACGTCGATGTACGTCTCTTTTCCAAGATCAGCTCGGAGGTCTTTGAGCTTCTCCACAAGGGATAGCATCATCACTCCATGCTGGTGTACAAACGATCCTTCTGTCATCTTAGCTCCAAAAAATGCCTTCGTCGCAGCATATCTAATATGCCGGTCCAGTACCACATAAATGTCTTTCATGCAGAGCATTATCAAGCTGACATCATCCAGCCGATCATACTGTTTCTGGATCTCATTAGTCATGGATGCCAGTATGATGCTGCGGACCTTGCGATTGTCCTCCTGCCATTCATTGAACGTCAAACGCTCTTCTGTCGAGGACCCCTTCGGCAAGACCCGAAGAAGAGGCTTATCAGAATGTAAGCCTGGTCTTCGAAATCGAGGACAATCCTCAAATTTCGCAGCCAATCATTATAGTTTGTTCTGTCAAATATATTAGTCTCAAGAATTACAACGAGTCGATTCTTAGACATCTACATTCAAAATGTAAAGCAGGAATTTAGTAGATTATAATAATATTAAATTCAAGTTAAGACTTGGTCTTTAGTCATTAACCCCTCCAACTATTTCTTTAAAAAGCCCACCACTCTCAAGTAGAGTTTTCGGGAAACCATTTCCTAGTGGGCTTGGAGTCCACAAACGCAATTCTCCATGCTCCGCTTTTACGATTCACATGGGAAAGGCATTGTGGGAGGTATACAATACCATTCTCATCCAATGAGATCCCCAAGATATTTTGCCTTGCCTTTTCACATGATCCCAAGGACTCCAAGCGAATCATGTTACTTAGTGTTAGGCCCGATCCATCAACCAAATGAATATCTCAACTATCGCCCTCCACGACTCATGAGACAGGGAAATAGGAGTATATTCCATTCGTTAACAACAACAATGCAGCTTTCTTCCATTCCAAACGTGCCACGACTCGTGGGACCATGAATGGGTGAAAGTAGCTTCCTCACTATATTGCTATGGATGGAAGGCTTGGAATAATCAAACCATTTGATTTTAGTTCCATTTGGGCCTACTATTTACTTGGACCATCAAACTGAGAGTTATAGTATATTAAGACCGAAACCTCATCATTATTAATATTTTGCATGCTCAAGTTGTAAACATTTAATGTAAATAGATGCATTCCACACACATCATAAATCAAAGCATTAAAACATTAAACACATGAAAAAGATGCCTAGCACGCCCCTATAGGATGATCACAAGCCTGTTCCTAAGTGATCCACTAAGCCCGCAGTGGATCAATGGTCAATCTAGGGTAAGCGTACACTATTACAATTTTTACATCCCATTATCATTCTAATGAAAGAAATCGTGGATCGTCCCGGGAAATTGCGCGAATGCGGAAAGCGTGATATAAAATAAAATACAAAAAATTAAAGCATGCTTTAAATGAATTAAAGAACACGCTCAAGGGGTGTACCCTTGAGATTCCCGGGTGTTCGGTGTATCTCATGATTAAAGAACATAGATAAAAGATCATGGAGGCCATAGGGTAGTAAATAAAAGGAGGCGAAAACGTAAACCGAGACCTACCCGTTGTCGTTTTCGTCTTCAATGGCTACACGCGTTGTTCCCCGTTTTGCACCAAGATCTCGTTCTTGAGACCCTCCAAATCGTGACATACGATCCACCCACGTATCTTGTACGTCGTGCTAGCAACGAACAAGTGTATATTTTGGAGTGGATGAATCAACGACACGTTATCAATTAACGGTATTGATTCATCTAAGTTCTAATGTTCCAAGAACAAGAGAACTAGAAAATAATTCCTTGGAGAGAGTGGAGAGAGAGGGCGGACGAGAGAGATGGGAGAGGGGGCCGAAAATTGTGTGTTGTGTGTGTGTGTTGGAATTTCATCATCCTTCAATTGTTGGAAGCTAGAGGTTTATATAGAGGAGGAGTTTAATCCTCTTTAACCTCCAACTCTAAGAACTCTAATTTGACTAGGATTTTGACCTAGTCAAAGTCCTAGTCAAACCAATCCTAGCCTTCCATCTCCCCTTTCCATCTCAACCGTTGATTTTAATTTAATAGAATATTTAAATTCCATTAAATATTCCAAAAGGCCAAATAAATATAATAAATAAATATTAATATTTATTCTAGGCCCATTAAATCAATTCCCTTAATAAATCAAATTTATTGATTTAATTCCCTTTATCAAATAGAAGGAATTAATTTCTCCAAAAAAATATAGGACCCAATTAAATCTAATTTATTCATTCCTTTACTCCAATATTTAATTCCAGATTAAATACTTAAGTGTGTGTGGATAGTGTGTGACTCTTTAGGTTCACCTTTCAGTTAGACTTGGTCGGATTCCTAGAATCCGCCTGTTACCATGGGTGGCCATCTAGCAACGGTCCATGGCACTAGAGACTAGGTGAAATAATCGGGGATGAACATTTAGGCCCTAACAGTACACTTGTCCTTCTGTCTTCGGTCTCATCACTTAGAGTCTAGGGCACGGAAAATGCAGGTACCCATTTTGGACCTAAGTGTCGGTCTGTCCTTACTAAACGCCGCAAGGAAAACCTTCCCTTCTGTTCAGTTACTGTGGCCACAGATTTTAGGGACAAGACACAGAGCATACATGAGACTCAACTGTCAATACCTTTTGACAGGAGACAGATCCTTTCTTGGAAACTACTGTCACTCTGTACACCCGAGCTGCACTAGACATGGCTTATGATTACTCAAGAGTATTTTTGGCAATCTCTCACCATATCTAAGATACAGACCTGATGCACAGGTAAACTCAGCAGTTCCTCAAGTCAAAGGACTTGACCTGTACCGTTGGAACCGGGAATACGTCATACCTTGCAGACCATACTCAAGGTCCTCTATAAGACGGTTCCCGCGGTCACCTCAGTCAGCTGCTTCTTAGCATGCTGACCCACTAACACTGCTTAGACGACCTACGTCACCCGTCGATGAAATACGACAGCAGATGCTTAGTGCAAGTCTCAAAGGGAATCCCGGTACCCATTTTCGGGATTCCTTGACTTAGAGATTTCCGGACTGATTCGGTAAGACTGATTTCATGGACCTACCTCCAAGCGTAGTCTCAATCCCCAAAATCGATTCTCAGTCCGTGGGCTTTGTTTGCGTAGTGAACAGATATGTAAAAGCAGATATAAGTGAACGTAAACAAAGTATTGCCATATGAACTTTTCACTTCTTTATTCATATATGTTTTATCAAACACCTGAAATTGTCTAGACATAGGTTACATATTCCTGCCAAAATTGGCTTACATGGTCACCTATTCTAACAATTTCCCACTTGACCTTTAAAGCCAATTGCCCATATGTCTAATCCCCATCTTCTCAAGATGTTGCGTATGAGCGCTCTACGACATAGGCTTTGTCAGCGGGTTTGTTGTGTTGTCTGCTGAGTTGACTCGGTCCATCCGGACGTCACCTCTTCCTACCATTTCTCTAAGAAGATGGTAGCGTCTAAGAATGTGTTTGGAACGGTGATGAGATCTCGGTTCCTTTGCTTGTGCTATTGCACCGTTGTTATCACAGAAGATGACAACAGGCTCGGCGATGCTAGGCACCACACCCAACTCTTGGATGTAGTTTTGTTAGAATAGGTGACCAGAAAGCCAATAGGTTTGGCGATTTGTAACCTATTATACAACTCGATGTAATTGTAATATTATTATGTGATGAATAAAGTGAGTGTTCGTCACTATTGGTACCTACTTTTTTGTGCTCACTTTACATTTGTTAAAACGGTTTTAACTTATATCGCAACAAAGCCCACAGACCATGGATAACAACTCGTGCAGTTGGGCCACGCATTGGATGGTGGTCATGAAACCAACTGATTAAGAGTTGGGTCTGAAACGTTCCAAGTCGAGGACCTCGAGACAGGGCATCGAGAGTCCTATTGAGACTTGCATCAAGAGTCGCGTTCATTGGATGAGTGCCGTGTTTCATCGGCGACAGGCGTGGGACGCCTACACGGTCTTGATGGGTTGGTCGACTGGGGTCGAGCCGACTGGACTGACTCGCGGGGATCATCATATGGAAGCCTTGGAGGCTTGGTCGGTATGATTGGATTCCCCGGTTCCGATAGTACGGGAGTAATCCTCAGACTTGAGGAATCATGGCAGTCACGTGCACAGGACGGCTGTATCTTGGATCTGGCGAGAGGTGATCATTCTGTAAGATGATCATTATAAGCCTTGTCCAGTGCAGTCGGAATGTGTAGCGAGGACGGTGGATTCCAAGAAGAGGATCCGTCCCCTGTCAGTATGTGACAGAGGTATCTCCTATGCACTCGGAGACACGTTCATGCTGTTTGAAGCTGTGGCCACAGTGGTTGGTCGAACAGGGAATGGTTTCCTGTGTCGACGCAATGAAGCATACGTGGTCTCGAGTATTAAGCATAGATGCCTAGTCAAGGATGGGAACCGACGCCCAATTCCATACCCTAGACTAAGGCCGGGAGACGGTAGACGGAAGGATCGTACCCGTACGGAATCGGCGCCTAAATGTTCACGCCAATTCACCTAGTCTCTAGTGCCATGGACCGTTGCTAGACGGCCACCCATGGTAACGGGCCCTTGTGGGACACGGGCCCAAGTCTAGCTGAGGGTGAACCTAAAGGGTCACACACAAATCACCGAGGAGGTTGAGAGATCAACTTGGAGTCAATCTCGAAGGATAAAATAAGTAATTGGATTACTTAAGGGAAAGTCCATTGGATGGACGGGCCGATATTGTATCGGGCTTTCATTTAATCGGTAAATTGGATTTTCGATTAAATATGGAAAGTTGAGATGTTGAGACGTTGGATCTTTTAATTGGATTAAAAGATCAACGGGAATAATTTAAGTGGACATTAAATTGGATTTAATATTGGGATCGTCGTAATTGGATTACGATAAAACCCGGTCCGTTAAATTATACCCGAGAGGAGAAATAATTCCTAATTTGGAATAGGAAGAAGTTGGACTTCTTCCCTTAATTAATATGGCCGACATGCTCCCTTGGAGGAAGCAAAATCAGCCATGTTTCATGCTAGGTGGTATGTTGACTTGTCTCTTTTGGAAAGAGACAAATCAACTCCAATCAAGCTCTTCCCTTTGGTATGATTTGATCATACCATAAATTTTGGTAGGCTTGATTGAAGAATTGATGGTGATTGATTGGAATGAATCTAGACATCCTTGGATGAACCTAGACACATTCCAATAATCACATTAATTATGTATATATATTAGAATATACAACACCTAGCATAAGTGATTCATTATTCATCTTTTTCTAGGAAAAAGAGAAGACAAAAATCCTCTCCTCTCTCTCAATTTTCGTGCTCCCTCCCTCTCTTACACTTGTGTTCTTCACTTGATTTTGAATCAAGAAGAAGAACAAAGTAAGTTTAAGAGAACACTAATTCATAGTGTTCTTCTCTTAAACCGATTCCTTCCTAAACCCGTTCTTTTCTAGCAAGAAGAACGCGTGTTTCTTCCGGTTGTGGTGTGGATCACCTTTGGAGAATCCATACGTTTGGATTTCGTGAGCATTCCGGAGAAGGAACAACGCTAGTAGCCGGGAGCATACGCTAAACAATCAAAGGTAACGGTTTATTACGCTTTGATTGATTCCATTTATATATCTATGCCCTATGTGTTTAAATATATGTTTTAATATTTACACATCCTACATCGAACGCCCGGTTGAGCACCCAAGGGTACACCCCTTGGGATTCGCGTATTTTGAATTTTATTTAAATTTACGCACTTTTCTCGCCTTTCTCGCTTCCGCTCGCGCTCCCGGGCGGATCCGCTTGTCCTTCAAGTTTCTCATCCAAACCGCTTCCTTAGTAGCTTCTGAAGCTGCTATGTATTCAGCCTCTGTGGTGGAGTCAGCAATGGTTGCTTGCTTGGAACTTTTCCAAGCTACTACTCGACCATTGAGTTTGAATACGTACCCCGATTGAGACTTGGCATCATCGTCATCAGACTGGAAGCTAGCATCGCTAAAGCCTTCCAGAATTAGTTCTCCATTGCCATAGACTAAGAACATCTCCTTAGTCCTCCTTAGGTACTTAAGGATGCCCTTAACAGCATTCCAATGTGCCTCTCCTGCGCAGGACTGATATCTGCTTGTTACGCTCAAAGCGTATGCAATGTCAGGCCTAGTGCAATGGACCGCATATTGGATGCTACCTACGGCAGAAGCATAGGGGATGACTTTCATCCTTTCAAGTTCCTCATCAGTCTGTGGGGACTGTTTCTTGGACAACTTGATCCCATGCCTCATGGGAAGGAATCCTCGTTTGGAGTTGTCCATTCGATATCTCATTAGGACTTTCTCCATATACGAGTTTTGGGTAAGCCCTAACATCCTTTTAGATCTGTCCCTGACAATCTGGATGCCTAGGATGTAGGAGGCTTCACCCAAGTCCTTCATGGAAAACTGGGTTGACAACCATGCTTTTGTGTTTCCTAACATTCTAACGTTATTACCAATGAGTAGAATGTCATCCACATAAATCACTAGGAACACTATTGAGCTCCCACTGACTTTCTTGTATACACAAGGGTCGGATTCGTTTTTGATGAAGTCATAACCCCGTATTACTTCGTCAAAAGCGAATGTTCCAACTTCAGGAGGCTTGTTTGAGGCCATAGATGGACTTCTGGAGGCGACAGATTTTCTGTTCTTCTCCAGTAACCGTGAAACCCTCCGGCTGATCCATATAGATCTCTTCTTCAACGAAACCGTTGAGGAAGGCCGTTTTCACGTCCATCTGCCATATCTCATAGTCATACCATGCTGCTATGGCGAGCAGGATCCGAATGGACTTAGCCATGGCTACTGGCGAGTAGGTATCCTCAAAATCGACCCCGGGTCGTTGAGTGTATCCCTTAGCTACAAGCCTAGCCTTAAAGGTTGTGACTTCTCCATCAACGCCAAGTTTGCGCTTGTAGACCCACTTACAGCCCACTGGCTTAACACCTTTCGGTGGATCTACAGGACTCCAGACTTGGTTCTCGTTCATGGAGTCCATTTTGGCTTTCATGGCCTCAAGCCATTTTCCGGAGTCGATGTCAGACATCGCTTCTCCATATGTCTTAGGATCATTATACAAAAGATCGGTCGCTCCTAGAAAGCCATATCTCACTGGACGTCTGGACTCTCTAGTGGACCTACGGAGAACGGGAACGTCAGTGGTGACTGTGGGCGCTGACTGTATCGGAGCCGGTGGTTCAGGAACCGGGGCTGGCTGTTCCTGAGGCTGTCCTTCATGCCTAGCATGTTGGACCTCTCGAGGTTGGTCAGCCCTTCGGCTGTCCATCCTGAATCCTCTAAGTGAGGGTTCCGCGGCTGTGTCTGATGGCTGGATTCCATCACTTGATTCCTCAAGGATCAGCTCATCAGGTTGGATATCCTTCGGAAAGCCTTGCTCCAAGAATACTGCATTTCTTGAAACAAACACCTTTTGTTCCAAGGGGTCATAAAAGTAATAACCCGCAGTTTCCTTAGGGTATCCAACAAACCTGCATAAGCTAGACCTGAATTCTAGCTTATCTCCCACTAACCTCTTGACGTATGCGGGGCTACCCCACACTCTCAAGTAGTTGTAGGACGCAGGCTTGCCGTGCCATATTTCATATGGCATTTGGGTCAATGTACTAGTAGGCGCTAAATTCAACAATTTGGCTGTCGTTTCTAGTGCATAGCCCCAAAAGGATAAGGGCAATTTGGTAAAACTCATCATAGACCCGAACCATGTCCAACAGGGTTCGATTCCTCCTTTCAGAGACACCATTAAACTGTGGTGTTCCTGGAGGTGTCCATTCTGATATTATACCATGTTCTTTTAGATAATCTAGGAACTCCGTACTAAGGTATTCACTGCCTCGGTCCGACCGTAGGACTTTAATTTTGCAGTTGGTCTGGTTCTCTACTTCAAGTCTGAATTCTTTAAACCTCTCAAGAGCTTCAGACTTGTACCTCATTAGGTAAACATAACCATACCGTGAATGATCATTGGTAAAGGTTATGAAGTAGGAGAACCCACCTCGGGCCTGCGTCCTTAGTGGTCCACATACGTCTGTATGGACCAAGTCCAACAGACTTGTGGCAAGCCTACTTTGTCCTACAAAGGGCTTCTTGGTCATTTTCCCTCTTAGACAGGATTCACAAGTTGGTAGATCGCTCAAGTCCCCAACCTCTAGGTTCTTTGAGTCTACCAACCTCTTCATCCTGTCTTGGGATATGTGACCTAGCCTAGCGTGCCACAAACATGCGTTCCCGTTATTATCTAATTTTCGTTTGTGTTGAGTGTTGAGAACGAAATTCGTTTGTTGCAAGATATAGAGCCCGTTATGCAATGTACCAAGTAGATGAGCAATTCCACACCTCATCAAATAAAAGCATTTTTTATTGATTCTAAACTCATAACTACTATTGTCCAACAATGGGATGGAAATGATGTTTTTAATCATACTAGGTACAAAATAAACTTGCTCTAAATCTAAGCTAATATTATCACTAATCACTAGAGTGGCGGATCCTACTGCTTCTGCCGAGATGGCCTTGCCATTCCCAAGCTTCAGGATCATGTCCCGCTACCCAGTTTTCTGCTTCTTTTCAACACCTGCAAGTTATTGCAAATGTGAGCTCCACAGCCGGTATCTAATACCCAAGAGGCAGAATTAGTGACCATATTAACCTCAATCACATAAATACCTTGGTTCGAGAAGAGTTTGGGGCACTCTCTCTTCCAATGCCCTTTCTCACGGCAGTTGATACATGTGTCATATGCCTTCGACTGTTGCTTGGAGACAACCTTTCCCTTTCCTTTGCCTTTCCCCTCTTTGGCAATGGGAATACTCTTAGTGTTCATAGCTGCTTTGACGGTCTTTCCCTTCCCTTTCTTCTTCTTCCAACGTCCGGCACCTTTGCCTTTCATATTGGAAGTTGAAGCACCTCCAAACAATACCGAAGGCGTGGACTTCTTAATCGTTGCCTCGTATTGCACCAACATGTTGATCAACTCATGAATGCCCTTCTCAAGTGCGTTCATGTTGTAGTTGACGATAAATTGGTCAAAGGAGGGTGGGAGTGACTGAAGGATCACATCTATGTACGTTTCATTATCGAGACCTGTCTTTAGGTCCTCGAGCTTTTCCACCAGGGTAAGCATTTTAACCCCGTGCTCTTGTACAGAGGATCCTTCTGTCATTTTAGCTCCAAAGAACGCCTTCGTCGCGACATACCTAGTATGCCGGTCCGGGACTGCAAAGCAATCCTTAAGGCGAGCCATAATGGAAGGGACATCGTCTAGCCTTTCATATTGCTTCTGAATCTCATTTGTCATTGAAGCAAGTATGACGCTACGGACCTTCCGGTTATCCTTATGCCAAGTCTCGAACATCTCACGTTCTTCTGGCGTGGATCCTTCTGGCAAGGTCCTAGGGAGAGGCTCGTCCATGACCTAGCCTTGGTTCTCGTAATCTAGGACTATCCTGAGATTACGCAACCAGTCGTTGTAATTTGTTCCATTGAATTTGTTTGTCTCAAGAATGGTGGAAAGTGGGTTCTTAGACATTTTAAAATCTACATTTTAGAAAATAGCGCGCGATCAACAGAAAAATAAAAGACGGTGGTTTGATAAAATAATTAAATGCATGGACTTTAGTCATTTAATCCTCCAACTATTTATACGAAAACATGGTACTCTGAAACGTGATTTTCGGGAAATCTTTTCCTAGTGGGCTTGGGATCCACAGCGATTTTTCCCATACCCCGCTTTTACGATTCGCATGGAAAAGATCCCGTGGGAGGTATTCCATACCATTCTCGTTCCACGAGATTCCCAAGATTATTGCTTCACCCTTTCACATGATCCCGAGGACTCCAAGCGAATCATGTTAATTGGGCGTTAGACCCAACCCAATCGACCGAGCCACAGACCCACTGATACCCCCACGACTCGTGAGACAGGTAACAGCAACCCATTTTCGTTCATGATATAGTGCAGCTTCCTTTAAGTACAATAACGTGCCACGACTCGTGAGACCACGCTATTGACCTAAAGCAACTTCCTCACTATGCCATGGATTGGAAGGCATGGACAAACTCCTAGAGTTCATGTCCATTTTTTCTAGGGTCTAATATTTTGACATTGGTCCAACCAATGTGAGAGTAGTAAATGACCGAGATCTCAAATAAATAAACATTCACACATACATCCATAATGCGTAAATTAAACCATCCATAGCAGTTATATGAGAAATAAAAACCCATTCATCCATCATAATAACCACATGCAAAATTAAAGCCTAGCACGCCCCTGTTGGATGATCACGAGCCCAAATCTATGCAACCCACTGAGCCCGCAGTGGATCTAAGGTCAATCTAGGATTGGTCCTATACTATTACATTAATAGTAACCCAATCATCATGCTGATGGGCCTTGGTCTCTTTTCTCTTTCTTCACTTCATGGAAAACTTCAAGGGACCTCCCGTCTGGGCTCTCCATGTGGTCCTTCCTTCTTCTCCACCAATTACAAAAATAGAAACCTCACTCCTAGTCTACTCTCATTACATATTAAAAAAGAAACCCCAGCGAAAACCCGGGGGGAGTACATAAGGAGGGAGGTAGAATGCCTTATTATTCCAAGGCAACTAGAAAGAGAGAAGGAGAAAGCCGTAAAAGAGGCCCACAGGCCCAACAGAAAATAAACCATACATTCGGTCTAAGGCTCGTGATCATCCATTTCCATCCAACACACATAATCACATGATCCAATCATATAATTACAATATACCAACAACACATGATTTCCAATCATAAATATTCAAAATAATAAAAAAAACGAATATGTGCATAACGTGTGAAAAATAAAACACAAATATTGGTAATAATATTTTCTCGTTTTAGGAAAACCTTTCCTCATTATTTTAAGTAAAATAACCCCGGGATTCCAAATCCAATTTATTTTACTCCTAAAATAATGTCTTTAGAAAATTAGGCATAATTGAACCCCAAAATGATTTTTTTTTTCAGAATTAATTCAAAATTAAAACTGAAAATAATTAAAAAATAAAAGAAAACACTACTAGGGTTTAAAAACCCTAGCAGCAGCACCGGCCACCGCTGCCGCCGTCGGCAGCGGCCTGCCGGCGTGCGCACAGGGCAGCAGGCTCAACCTGCCGCCCCTACGCGCGCGTGCAGGCCCCCTGCCTGCGTGCGCGTGCACCTGGCCATCAGCGTGCTGCGTGGCCTGGCGTTCCGGCAGGCCGTCGCGCGCGCAGGCTCCCTTGCCTCGCGCGCGCGCTGGCCTGCTGCCTGCCGGTCGCGCCCTGCGCAGGGCGCGCGCAGACACCTCCATCTGCGTGCGCGCGCCTGGCGGCGCTGCCCGGTGTCCGTCCGCGCGCGGACTCTCGAGCGCGCAACCTTGCGCGCGCAGACACCCTCGTCTACGTGCGCGCGCGCCTGCGCGCAGCCACCCTGGCTGTGCGCTGCCTCTGCGCGACCGGCTGGGCGGGCGCGCGCAGGCTTCCCTTGCCTACGCGCGTCTGCCCTGCCGGCAGCGCGCGGCTGCGCGGGGCCAGCTCTCCCGGCTGGCCGGCTGCGGCGTTTCTCATTTTTCGTTCAATTATTCCGCCCCGTTTCCCAAGAAAAACAGAAAAATACCAATATTCAGAAATTCACACGAATCGAAAGCCATAAAACGACATGCTTTGAAATCAAGAAAATCAAGATTTAACTAAAAACATGCCAATATCACGTTTCATGCTTAAAACGCACATAAACCCTAGGCCTATACACCGAACCGGGCTCTGATACCACTAAAGAAAATCGTGGATCGTCCCGGGAAATTGCGCGAATGCGGAAGCGCAATATAAAATAAAATATAAAAAATTAAAGCATGCTTTAATGAATTAAAGAACACGGTCAAGGGGTGTACCCTTGAGATTCCCGGGTGTTTGGTGTATCTCATGATTAAAGAACATAGATAAAAGATCATGGAGGCCATAGGGTAGAAAATAAAAGGAGGCAAAAACGTAAACCGAGACCTACCCGTTGTCGTTTTCGTCTTCAACGGCTACACGCGTTGTTCCCCGTTTTGCACCAAGATCTCGTTCTTGAGACCCTCCAAATCGTGACACACGATCCACCCACGTATCTTGTACGTCGTGCTAGCAACGAACAAGTGTATATTTTGGAGTGGATGAATCAACGACACGTTATCAATTAACGATATTGATTCATCTAAGTTCTAATGTTCCAAGAACAAGAGAACTAGAAAATAATTTCTTGGAGAGAGTGGAGAGAGAGGGCGGACGAGAGAGATGGGAGAGGGGGCCGAAAATTGTGTGTTGTGTGTGTGTGTCTTGGAATTTCATCATCCTTCAATTGTTGGAAGCTAGAGGTTTATATAGAGGAGGAGTTTAATCCTCTTTAAACTCCAACTCTAAGAACTCTAATTTGACTAGGATTTTGACCTAGTCAAAGTCCTAGTCAAACTGGTGTTTGACCTAGTCAAACCAATCCTAGCCTTCCATCTCCCCTTTCCATCTCAACCGTTGATTTTAATTTAATGGAATATTTAAATTCCATTAAATATTCCAAAAGGCCAAATAATTATAATAAATAAATATTAATATTTATTCTAGGCCCATTAAATCAATTCCCTTAATAAATCCAATTTATTGATTTAATTCCCTTTATCAAATAGAAGGAATTAATTTCTCCAAGAAAATATAGGACCCGATTAAATCTAATTTAATCATTCCTTTACTCCAATATTTAATTCCAAATTAAATACTTAAGTGTGTGTGGATAGTGCGTGACACTTTAGGTTCACCTTTCAGCTAGACTTGGTCGGATTCCTGAAGGACAAGCGAATCCGCCCGGGAGCGTGAGCGGAAGCGAGAAAAGCGAGAAATTGCGTAAATTTAAATTAAATTCAAAATACGCGAATCCCAAGGGGTGTACCCTTGGGTGCTCAACCGGGCGTTCGATGTAGGATGTGTAAATATTAAAACATATATTTAAACACATTAGGGCAAGATATACAAATGAAATCAATCAAAGCGTAATAAACCGTTACCTTTGATTGTTAGCGTATGCTCCCGCTACTAGCGTTGTTCCTTCTCCGGAATGCTCACGAAATCCAAACGTATGGATTCTCCAAAGGTGATCCACACCACACCGGAAGAAACACACGTTCTTCTTGCTAGAAAAGAACGGGTTTAGGAAGGAATCGGTTTAAGAGAAGAACACTATGAATTAGTGTTCTCTTAAACTTACTTTGTTCTTCTTCTTGATTCAAGATCAAGTGAAGAACACAAGTGTAAGAGAGGGAGGGAGCACGAAATTTTGAGAGAGAGGAGAGGATTTTTGTCTTCTCTTTTTCCTAGAAAAAGATGAATAATGAATCACTTATGCTAGGTGTTGTATATTCTAACATATATACATAATTAATGTGATTATTGGAATGTGTCTAGGTTCATCCAAGGATATCTAGATTCCTTCCAATCAATCACCATCAATTCTTCAATCAAGCCTACCAAAATTTATGGTATGATCAAATCATACCAAAAGGGAAGAGCTTGATTGGAGTTGATTTGTCTCTTTCCAAAAGAGACAAGTCAACATACCACCTAGCATGAAACATGGCTGAGTTTGCTTCCTCCAAGGGAGCATGTCGGCCATATTTAATTAAGGGAAGAAGTCCAACTTCTTCCTATTCCAAATTAGGAATTATTTCTCCTCTCGGGTATAATTTAACGGACCGGGTTTTATCGTAATCTAATTACGACGAACCCAATATTAAATCCAATTTAATGTCCACTTAAATTATTCCCGTTGATCTTTTAATCCATTTAAAAGATCCAACGTCTCAACATCTCAACTTTCCATATTTAATCGAAAATCCAATTTACCGATTAAATGAAAGCCCGATACAATATCGGCCCGTCCATCCAATGGACTTTCCCTTAAGTAATCCAATTATTTATTTTATCCTTCAAGATTGACTCCAAGTCGATCTCTCAACCTCCTCGGTGATTTGTGTGTGACCCTTTAGGTTCACCCTCAGCTAGACTTGGGCCCGTGTCCCACAAGGGCCCGTTACCATGGATGGCCGTCTAGCAACGGTCCATGGCACTAGAGACTAGGTGAATTGGCGTGAACATTTAGGCGCCGATTCCGTACGGGTACGATCCTTCCGTCTACCGTCTCCCGGCCTTAGTCTAGGGTATGGAGTTGGGCGTCGGTTCCCATCCTTGACTACGCATCTATGCTTAATACTCGAGACCACGTATGCTTCATTGCGTCGACACAGGAAACCATTCCCTGTTCGACCAACCACTGTGGCCACAGCTTCAAACAGCATGAATGTGTCTCCGAGTGCATAGGAGATACCTCTGTCACATACTGACAGGGGACGGATCCTCTTCTTGGAATCCACCGTCCTCGCTACACATTCTGACTGCACTGGACAAGGCTTATGATAATCATCTTACAGAATGATTACCTCTCGCAAGATCCAAGATGCAGTCGTCCTGTGCACGCGACTGCCATGATCCCTCAAGTTTGAGGATTACTCCCGTACTATCGGAACTGGGGAAAACCAATCATACCGACCAAGCCTCCAAGGCTTCCATATGATGATCCCCGTGAGTCAGTCCAGTCGGCTCGACCCCAGTCGACCAACCCATCAAGATCGTGTAGGCGTCCCACGCCTGTCGCCGATGAAACACGGCACTCATCCAATGAACAGGACTCTTGACGCAAGTCTCAATAGGACTCTCGATGCCCTGTCTCGAGGTCCTCGACTTGGAACGTTTCAGACCCAACTCTTAATCAGTTGGTTTCATGACCACCATCCAATGCGTGGCCCAACTGCACGAGTTGTTATCCATGGTCTATGGGCTTTGTTGCGATATAAGTTAAACACCATTTTAACAAATGTAAGATGAGCGCAAAAAAGAAGGTACCATTAGTGACGAACACTCATCTTATTCATCACATAATAATATTACATTCACATCAAGTTGTCGGATAGGTTACAAATTGCCAAACCCATTGGCTTTCTGGTCACCTATTCCAACAATCTCCCACTTGACCTAAAGCCAATCACCCATTGACCTCGAACCTCTTATTCAGATGGTGAGTATGGGCAACTTGCGACATGGGCTTAGCAAGTGGATCTGCTATGTTTTCTGCGGAGCTGACTCGGTCCAACCGAACGTCAGTCCTGCTATCCATCTCTCTAAGTAGATGGTAGCGTCTAAGAATATGCTTGGATCGTGATGAGATCTCGGTTCCTTTGCTAGCGCTATCGCCCCGTTGTTATCATGAAAGATAATTACAGGCTTAGCAATGCTAGGTACTACATCCAACCCTTGGATGTAGCTCATCAACCAAACCACTCCTTAGCAGCTTCCAAAGCCGCTATGTATTCAAAACTCTATGGTGGAGTTCGTCGTGGTAGCCTATTTGGAACTCTTCCAAGTAACCACGCCACCATTTAGTCTAAATACAAAACCATACTGAGACTTGGCATCATCGTCATTCGACTGGAAGCTAGCATCGGTATAGCCTTCCAGTATCAACCCTCCACCGCCGTAGATCAAGAACATGTCCTTAGTCCTTTTCAGGTACTTTTGGATAGTCTTGACTGCACTCCAGTGATATCGGCTAGTTACGCTCAAAGCGAAAGCCACATCAGGTCTAGTGCACTGAACAACATACTGTATGCTGCCTACAGCTGAAGCATAGGGGATGTCCAACATCCTTTTAAGCTCCTCATCAGTCTTAGGAGACTGCTTCTTGGATATCTTAATTCCATGCCTCATAGGAAGGAATCCTCGTTTTGAGTTCTCCATCTTGAATCTCTTCAAGACTTTCTCAATGTACGAGGACTGGGCCATTCCTAACATCCTTCTAGATCTATCCCTGTAGATCTTGATGCCAAGGATGTAGGATGCCTCGCCCATATCCTTCATGGAGAATTGCATTGACAGCCAAGCTTTAGTGGTACCCAACATCTTAGCGTCATTCCCGATGAGCAAGATGTCATCCACGTAAAGCACCAGAAACGCAACTGAGCTCCCACTGATCTTCTTGTATACACAAGGATCGGACTCGTTCTTGATGAAATCATATCCCCGTATGACTTCATCAAAACGTATGTTCCAGCTTCGGGTTTAACCCCTTTTGGTGGATCTGCTAGGGTCCAAATCTTGTTTGTACCCATCGAGTCCATCTCGGATTTTATGGCCTCAAGCCACTTGTCCGAATCGATGTCCGACATCGCTTCTCCGTACGTCTATGGATCATTATCCAACTGACCGGTCAGGCCCAGAAATCCATACCTATCAGGTGCATGGGATACTCTGGCCGACCTACGGAGGACTGGAACAATATCAGTGGAAACTTCAGGCTCAGATGTCACTGCCGCCTCTTGGGGTTCCTCACTTGATTCCTCAATGAGCACCTCATCGCGTCGACTATCCGATGGAAGACCTTTTTCCAAGAACACTGCGTTTCGCGAGACAAAAACCTTTTGCTCGGAGGGATCATAGAAATAATACCCCGCAGTTTCTTTCGGATAGCCGATGAACCTGCATAAACTAGACCTCGAGTCCAGTTTATCTCCCACTAATCTCTTGACATATGCGGGGCAACCCCATACTTTCAAGCATTTGTAGGAGGCAGGCTTGCCATGCCATATCTCATATGGCGTCTGGGATACCCTTTTAGATGGCGCCAAGTTCAAAACTTTGGCCGCCGTCTCAAGAGCGTATCCCCAGAAGGAAAGGGGGAGTTCGGTAAAACTCATCATGGATCGGACCATGTCCAACAGGGTCCGATTCCTCCTTTCAGACACACCATTAAGCTGCGGTGTTCCAGGAGGGGTCCACTGAGAGAGAATCCCATTCTCTTTTAGATAATCAGTAAACTCACCACTCAAATACTCTCCACCTCGGTCCGACCGAATGGCTTTGATCTTTCGACCGGTTTGGTTCTCTACTTCAAGTCTGTATTCCTTAAACCTTCCAAAGGCTTCAGACTTGTACCTCATCAGGTAAACATAACCATACCGTGAGTGATCATCGGTAAAGGTAATGAAGTACAAGTACCCACCTCTAGCCTGAGTATTTAGTGGACCACAGACATCTGTATGGATGAAATCCAACAGACCATTGGCTAGCGCACTTTGTCCAACAAAGGGTTTCTTGGTCATCTTTCCCTTTAGACAGGATTCGCAGGTCGGTAGGTTGTCCAAATCGTCTATTTCTAGACTGTTTGAGTCCACCAACCTTCTTATCCTATCTTTAGAGATATGACCTAACCTCGCATGCCATATCTGTGCGTTATTATGATCATCACGTTTTCGTTTGTGTTCTGCAGTCATAATCCAATTAGACTGTTGAAGTATGTACAGACCGTTGACCAATGTACCAAGCAGATGAGAAATACCATCTTTGATAATGAAAAAACCGTTTTTATTGATGGTAAATTCATATCCCTCCTTATCAAGGACCGGGATGGAAACAATATTTTTAATCATGCTAGGTACATAGAAACAGTCGTTCAGTACAATCCTAACATGACTACTAATGGCTAACTCTAGTGATCCTACGGCCTCCGCAGCAACGGCCTTGCCATCGTCTAGCCTCAGGATCATCTCATCCTTAGTTAGCCTTCTGCTTCTTTGCAGTGCCTGCAAATCATTGCAGATGTGAGCACCACACCCGGTATCCAATACCCATGAAGCAGAATTAGTAATCATATTAACTTCAACCACAAACACACCTGGGTTGGAGAGGAGTTGTGGGCACTCCCTCTCCCAATGCCCTTTCCCTTGGCAATGCATGCAGACATCATTTGCCTTGGACCGCTGAGAACCACGGGCCTTCCCTTTCCCTTTGCTCGGTCCAACCGGAGCAACAGGGACGCTTGGAGTATGAGCAGGGGCCACAACCGTCTTCCCTTTGCCCTTCTTCCTCTTCCAGCGTCCGGCCCTCTTGCCATTCGCCTTGGGGGTCGAAGCCTCTCCTATCAATACCGCCGGCACCGACTTGTGGGTCGTTGCCTCGTATTGGACCAGCATGTTGATCAACTCATGAATAGACTTCTCAAGTCCGTTCATGTTATAGTTTACAACAAACGGGTCATAGGATGGAGGAAGCGACTGGAGGATCACGTCAATGTACGTGTCATTGTTAAGCCCAGCTTTAAGGTCCTCGAGTTTCTCCACTAGGGAGAGCATCTTGACCCCATGACTTTGTATAGACGCTCCTTCAGCAAGCTTGGTGCCAAAGAATGCTTTTGTGGCGGCATATCTAATATGCCTATCCGGAACCGCATAAACCTCGTTCATGCGGAGCATTATGGCGGAGACGTTGTCCAGCCTCTCATACTACTTCTGGATGTCATTTAGACATCGAAGCCAGTATGATACTGCGTACTTTCCAGTTGTCCTCATGCCATTTCTTGAACGTCAAACGTTTTTCAGGCGTGGACCCCTCCGGTAAGTCGCTCGGTGGCGGCTCGTCCAAGACGTAGCCTTGGTTCTCGAAACCGAGGACAATCCTCAGGTTTCTCAGCCAGTCCGAGTAGTTCGTTCCGTTGAATTTGTTAGTCTCAAGAATCATGGTTAACGGGTTCTTAGACATATCTACATTAATTAAAATGTAAAGCAGAAATTAGCAGATGATGGTAATATTATTGTTCAAGTTGAAGACTTGGTCTTTTAGTCTTTAACCCTCCCACTATTTATACGAAAGTCCGCCACTCTCAAGCGGAGTTTCGGGAAACCATTTCCTAGTGGGCTTGGGATCCACAAGCGTAATCTCCATGCCCCGCTTTTACGATTCACATGAAGAAGACCTTGTGGGAGATATCCAATGTCATTCTCATCCAATGAGATTCCCAAGATATTTTGCCTCACCTATTCACATGGTCCCGAGGACTCCAAGCGAACCATGTTACTCAGTGTTGGGCCCGACCCATCAACCAAATCATGCCTCAAACTGTCGCCCCCCACGACTCGTGAGACAGGGAAACAGCGAGCGCAGTCTTTTTGTTCACAACAATAGTGCAGCTTTCCCCTAGTCCAAGTGTGCCACGACTCGTGAGACCACACTTGGGTAGTGGTAGCTTCCTCACCTCATTGCTGTGGATGGAAGGCTCGGACAGACCAAAATACCATTTTGATCCAAGTCCGTTCTGGGCCTAATATTTAATTTGGTCCAAACAAATGAGAGTTTGTGTGTGACCGAGACCTCATCACATTATTGTGTTTTAGCATGCATAAATATCCAATATTTAAAGCGATAAATAAAAAACGCCGCATGCATAAAACATAGCATACCCCTGTTAGGATGATCACAAGCCCAACCTATGCGACCCACTGAGCCCGCAGTGAGTCTATGGTCTGTCTAGGGTGGTCCTAAATTATTACAATAGTAATATACCCATTGTCATTCCAATGGGCTTTGTAGTGCTCTTGTTTCACGCCTTAATGCTCCTCCTTGGGGTTTTCGACTCCAATTGCTTGTTAAAATTGAAACCTCACCAATCCTATCTCTCTCATTACAACTGAAAGTAATACATCGGTAATAAAGAAAACAAGCCTTAACATCATGAGGTTGAAAATACGGGAGATGATAGTCCCAAAAACAAGAGGCACGCAGGCCCCACCCAACAGAAAATAAATAAACATTCATTCATCCATACACAAGGTCTAGGGCTTTGTGATCATCCCATGTTGATTCCATCAACTCACATAACATAATTATTCCAAATAATCATGCATAAATAACCAATGGATATTCCAAATACCCAAGTGATGTCCAACATCACAAAAGCATAAATATACAAATAATATGCAAAATTCAAATTTGAAATTTAATGGACATTTTAATCCCAAATTAATTAAGCAAATTTAATTCAAGGAATAACTCAATTATCCCAAAATCAAAAATGCAAAATTAACATATTTTCAGAATATTGTGCAGAAAATACAGAAAATCGAATTTTCCGAAAAAAGTCGAAAAACGGCACAAAACAGCCCAGCCGTTGTGCTGGCCGGCCGCCCGCGCACGCGCGCATGGCGCCCGCCTGCGCGCGGCCACTGCCGGCCCGACCAAATTTCTTTTTTTTTTTTTTTTGTGTTTTTCAAAACTGTTTCAGCACAATAACATTAATATTATTCTGAAAATAAGCATGCAATTTTAGATCCAATCTAACAAAATTAAGCATGCCAAAAGTCCATTAAATCCAAACAATTGAATCATCATATTATTCATATATTTATGTAATCTAACATGCCAATAAAGCCATTTAAAAGCAAGTAGATCATGCCAAACACATAGATCTATGCCCCTTACATCGAACCGGGATCTGATACCACTTGAAGGACAAGCGAATCCGCCCGGGAGCATGAGCGGAAGCGAGAAAAGCGAGAAATTGCATAAATTTAAATTAAATTCAAAATAGGCGAATCCCAAGGGGTGTACCCTTGGGTGCTCAACCGGGCGTTCGATGTAGGATGTGTAAATATTAAAACATATATTTAAACACATAGGGCATAGATATACAAATGAAATCAATCAAAGCGTAATAAACCGTTACCTTTCATTGTTTAGCGTATGCTCCCGGCTACTTGCGTTGTTCCTTCTCCGGAATGCTCACGAAATCCAAACGTATGGATTCTCCAAAGGTGATCCACACCACACCGGAAGAAACACACGTTCTTCTTGCTAGAAAAGAACGGGTTTAAGAAGGAATCGGTTTAAGAGAAGAACACTATGAATTAGTGCTCTCTTAAACTTACTTTGTTCTTCTTCTTGATTCAAAATCAAGTGAAGAACACAAGTGAAAGAGAGGGAGAGAGGGCCGAGAGTTGAGAGAGAGGAGAGGGATTTTTGTCTTCTCTTTTTTTTGGAAAAAGATGAATAATGAATCACTTATGCTTGGTGTTGTATATTCTAATATATATACATAATTAATGTGATTATTGGAATGTGTCTAGGTTCATCCAAGGATGTCTAGATTCATTCCAATCAATCACCATCAATTCTTCAATCAAGCCTACCAAAATTTATTGTATGATCAAATCATACCAAAAGGGAAGAGCTTGATTGGAGTTGATTTGTCTCTTTCCAAAAGAGATAAGTCAACATACCACCTACCATGAAACATGGCTGATTTTGCCTCCTCCAAGGGAGCATGTCGGCCATGTTTAAATAAGGGAAGAAGTCTAACTTCTTCCTATTCCAAATTAGGAATTATTTCTCCTCTCGAGTAAATTTAACGGACCGGGTTTTATCGTAATCCAATTATGACGAACCCAACATTAAATCCAATTTAATGTCCATTTAAATTATCCTCGTTGATCTTTTAATCCAATTAAAAGATCCAACGTCTCAACGTCTCAACTTTCCATATTTAATCGAAAATCCAATTTACCGATTAAATGAAAGCCCGATACAATATCGGCCCGTCCATCCAATGGACTTTCCCTTAAGTAATCCAATTACTTATTTTATCCTTCGAGATTAACTCCAAGTCGATCTTTCAACCTCCTCGGTAATTTGTGTGTGACCCTTTAGGTTCACCCTCAGCTAAATTGGGCTCGTGTCCCACAAGGGCCCGTTACCATGGCTGGCCTTCTAGCAATGGTCCATGGCACAAGAGACTAGGTGAATTGGCGTGAACATTTAGGCGCCGATTCCGTACGGGTACGATCCTTCCGTCTACCGTCTTCCAGCCTTAGTCTAGGGTATGGAATTGGGCGTCGGTTCCCATCCTTGACTAGGCATCTATGCTTAATACTCGAGACCACGTATGCTTCATTGCGTCGACACAGGAAACCATTCCCTGTTCGACCAAGCACTGTGGCCACAGCTTTAAACAGCATGAACGTGTCTCCGAGTGCATAGGAGATACCTCTGTCACATACTGACAGGGGACGGATCCTCTTCTTGGAATCCACCGTCCTCGCTACACATTCCGACTGCACTGGACAAGGCTTATGATGATCATCTTACAGAATGATCACCTCTTGCCAGATCCAAGATACAGCCGTCCTGTGCACGCGACTGCTATGATCCCTCAAGTCTGAGGATTACTCCCGTACTATCGGAACCGGGGAAAACCAATCATACCAACCAAGCCTCCAAGGCTTCCATATGATGATCCCCGCGAGTCAGTCCAGTCGGCTCGACCCCAGTCGACCAACCCATCAAGATCGTGTAGGCGTCCCACGCCTGTCGCCGATGAAACACGGCACTCATCTAATGAATACGACTCTTGACGCAAGTCTCAATAGGACTCTCGATGCCCTGTCTCGAGGTCCTCGACTTGGAATGTTTCAGACCCAACTCTTAATCAGTTGGTTTCATGACCACCATCCAATGCGTGGCCCCACTGCACGAGTTGTTATCCATGGTCTATGGTCTTTGTTGCGATATAAGTTAAACACCGTTTTTAACAAATGTAAGATGAGCGCAACAAAGAAGGTACCATTGGTGATGAATACTCATCTTATTCATCACATAATAATATTACATTTACATCAAGTTGTCAGATAGGTTACAAATCGCCAAACCTATTGGCTTTCTGGTCACCTATTCTAACAGCAGCACGCCCGCGCGCCTGCTGCTCTTGCCAGCCGACTGGCACCGTTTTTCACCAAATTTTTCTTTTAAATATTTGCGATAAAACTGAAAGATAATAATGCATTTACAGAAAATCCAATTCTGAAAAAATACATGGACATCCATAATTTCAAAAGCAAAATTAACACATATTATCATGCTTTAAAACCATAAATCATGCTTTCCAAAAGCAACTTAAATATGTCCTTCCTGCTTAACACATAATAACATGTAAACCTTATAGCCACAACACCGAACGGGGCTTTGATACCACTTAAAGAATTGGGAACGGCCCGGGAACGCAACGGAAGCGTAAAAAATGTGAATTTAAAGCATAATATAAAAGGGGTTCAAAGGGGTGTTCTCTTTGAAGTTCCCGAGCGTTTGGTGTTTGTCAAAGCATAAATAAAAGAGGAGAAGAATGCTAGACATGTGGCTAAAGGATATGAATAAAGGTACATGAAAATTTAAATAGAAACCAACCTTTGTTCATTATGTAGAACGAGGTCGTGCATTGTTCCTTTCTTTTTCTTCTTCATATGTCCACTTGAAGCTCAACTTAGAACTCCTCTAAGTATTTTTTACACCACACAAAGGATTCAAAATATAGTTTATTGCTAGATAAAATATAGTGAAGAGAAGAAGAAAATAATTCCAAAGGAACACTATCAATTAGTAATTTTTAAAATGTTTTAAGTCGTTTTCTTTCCAAAATAAAAGAACACTTAGAGAGAATTTTTAGATGTGTTTATGGTTTAAAATCTCTATCAAAAAATGAAGCAAGTTAGTTGAATAATGTCTAGCAAAGTAGTTTTGTGTATGTATAATGTAGAGTTCAAAAAATCACCTACATAAGTAACCTCCAAGGCAACTTCCACATACACACACTTCTAGCACATCCACTACACATGATAACAAGAAAAAATCACCCACAAATCAGCTAATTTTCATACACATTATGTGATATGTGAAGAGTTGAAACTCCTCCTTAACGAGCTTCAACTTGCATGGAAAATGGACTTGGATCTTTATGTTTGTGGACTTGTATTTAATCAAATTAAATAAAGTCCAAACATGTATCCATTGGGAATAAATTAATCTAATTGATTCAATCCAATTGAAGGTCAATTATTTATATAATCCAATTAAATAAACACAAGTCCAAATTAAGACTAATTGATCCAATCAACTATCCTAGCCAAAACTCGATAAATTAATTCAATTAATTTAAAGGTTCTTAGTCCAAAATTAACTAATTCAATTAATTAATCTTGGACCATCCATCAAATGGATTTCCCAATAAATGATCCAATTATTTAATTTCTATCTTGAATAAATTTAATCCGATTACATTTGTCCGTTTCTTCTAGAATTAATTCCAAATTAATTCTGCCAAATCCAAAGTGATTTGTGTGTGACTCATTAGGTTCACCCTCAGCTAGACTTGGGCTTGTGTCCAACACAATTGGTCAATTAAATCTAATTTAATTAACTGTTTTCTGATTAACCATTAATCGAAAAAACACCCGTCACAATGGGTGGCCGTCTAGTAACGGTCCATAACACTACAGACTAGGTGAATGTTTGGGTACATTTAGGCTCCCGAGTTCCATACGAGTACGGTCCTTCCATCATCTATCTCCCGGTCTAAGTCTAGGGCAGGGAATTGGGCGTCGGTTCCCATCCTGGACTAGATAACTATGCTCAATAACTCGAGACACATTTGCTCTATTGATCAACGTAGGAAACCATTCCCTACTCGACCAATCGCTGTGGCCACAGACTTAAAGAGCTTAAACCATCTCACAACGCATAGGAGACTCGACTGTCATATACTGACAGGTGACGGATCCTATCTTGGAATCCACCATCCTCAATACATATTCCGACTACACTGGATAAGGCTTATAATGAACGTATCCTGGATATGGACATTTCTTGCTAGATCCTATATACAACCATCATATGCATGCGACTGCCATGATTCCTCAAGTCCGAGGACGAATCTCGTACTATATGGAGCCGGGAATTCTTGTCATACCGACCAAACCTCTGAGGCTTCTATATGACGATTCCCGCAAATATTGCATATCGTTCAGTCAGCTGGCACCCTTGTCAACTAACCCACTAATATTGCATAGACGTCCAACGTCTGTCGCCGATGAAACACAGCACTCATCCAATGAATCCAATCCTTAGTGCAAGTCTCTATAGGACCCTCGATGCCCTGTCTCGAGGTCCTCAACTTGGAACATTTCAGAAGGACCCTCAGAAGTTGGTTTCATAGTTGTCATCCAATGCGCAGCTCAACTACGTGGGTTATCCAATTGGTCTGTGGGCATTTGTTGTGACGTTAAAACGCCGTTTAACGTAATTAGTAAGCACAACAAACATATAGTGCCAAGAATGAATACTTACTATATTCATCAAGTCAATATTACTTTAATAAAGATTGCTAAATAGTATCCAAAACCGCCAATCCAATTGGCTTTCTGGTCACCTATTCTAACAAGAAGGACCCAAGATCTCATCAAAAGATTCATGAAAAAATCTTAGACACCACCATCTGCTTGGAGCGATGTGATGTGCGGTTGGATCGCATCACATTGGCAGACATAGTAGTAAACCTGTGAGACCAAGTCGATATTGTTAATTGCTCATGATAAGTTTAATATGAAAGGCATGGGTGATTGGCTTTAGGTCAAGTGGGAGATTATTGGAATAGGTGACCAGAAAGCCAATTCAAATGGCGGTTTTGGGAACTATTCAGCAATCTTTACTAAAAGTAACTTTGTATTGATAAACATGGTAAATGTTTTTCATTGGCTCATGTGTCTGTTGTGCTTACGATTACATTAAATGATGCTTTAACATCACAGCAGATGCCCACAAACCAATCGGACATCTCATGCAATTGGGCCGCGCATTGGATGGCGGCTATAAAACCAACTGATGAGGGTTAGGTCTTAAATGTCCCAAGTCGAGGACCTCGAGACCGGAAATCGAGAGTCCTATGGAGACTTCCACTAAAATTTCGTATTCATTGGATGAGTCGTGTTTCATCAGCGACAAGCGTGGGACGCCTATACGATCTTAGTGGGTAGGTCGACTGGAGTCGAACTGACTCGCGGGGATCATCATATAGAAGCCTTGGAGGCTTGATCGTATGGTTGGAGTTCCCCAGTTCCAATAGTGCGGGATTAGTCCATGAACTTGAGGAACCACGTCAGTCACGTGCACACAATGGATGTATCTTGGATCTAGCAAGAGGTGATCATGTCGGGAACATGTTCATTATAAGCCTTGTCCAGTTCAACCAGAATGTGTAGGGAGGTCAGTGGGTTTGAAAAAGAGGATCCGTCCCCTGTCAGTATGTAATAGAGATATTCCCTATGCACTCGGAGACAAGTTCATGCTGCTTAAAGTTGTGGCCACAGTGGTTGATCGAGCAGGGATTGGATCCCTGCGCCACTGCAATGAGGCATGCGTAGTCTCGAGTATTAAGCATAGCTGCCTAATCAAGGATAGGAACCGACGTTCAATTCTATACCCTAGACTAAAGCCGGGCGGCGGTAGACGGAGGAGGACCGTACCCGTACGGAATCGGTGCCCAAATGTTCATGCCAACATTCACCTAGTCTCTAGTGCCATGGATCGTTGTTAGATGGCCACCCATGGTAACGGGCTTCTATTGGACATGAGTGATAGGATGTGTTTTGTCGCTCAAATGTATGTTTACTTGGGGTATTTTAGATCTAATTCTCTGCATTGATAATTGAACTATGCATCTTTTGAGTGAATGATCGATTTTGACCCATTGTGAAGGAAATGGGGTGAAAAAGCTCCAACTTAAGCTACAAAGTGATCAAGGAAAGTTGAAGACAGATCAGACTTGAGAAGTCATTAAGGCGTGATCACGGCTTAACAAATGTTCGAATCAGTCTGCGCGAGAAAAAAAGAAGATTTGGAAAGATTTTGACTGCAATTTGTTTCCTTTTCCAGGCTGCAAGTTGGAAAGCAAGAGGAGCACGATTTTGGAGCTATAAAAAGGGGTCCTAAGGCTGAAGATCAGTATTGAATTTCATATTTGATCTCCCTCTTAGTTTAGATCATCTCTCTCCTTCTCCTTTCTTTTATTTTATGTTTTGCTATGGGATTTTAGATATTTCTACACACGTGATGTGTAGATAATTTTATTCTGATTTGAGGGAAACGTTGAATCCAATTGTTATGTTTTGAGGTTTTGATATTATTTGTTTTCCCTGAGTATTTCTCGTCTTGATTTACTGTTTATGGAATGATTATTATTGATAGATCTGGCAATTCGATTCATTGTTAATTGTTCTATTTCTATCCATGAGTTCAGTGATCCGCAATGGTCATGAATGATTGGTATGACTAACTAGCAAATTTGTTATGTGCTTTGCATGAGTTATTTGTTGGGACAAGAAAACTAGGTTAGATTATTGCAGCTATCTCAATCGTTTGATCTAGGTTCAAGTTTTTTTCATTGATGCAAATGCTATTATTGATTTTATATGGAACGCTATTATGCCTAGTCTTGATATAATAAGTTGAATGCTTGAGTCAAATCCATTACAATAGGAAAATGAGAATTTATTACGGCTATCCCAATAGATTTCAAAGTTGAATGCTTGGTTGTAAAATTAATCATTTGTCACCTATGATAGACTTAACGATTGGGTGATAGAATTTATTACGGCTATCCCTTGAATTGGAATTTCTCTCCTTTGATCTCTTCGTAGTTATTTATTATTGCTTTCTATGTATTAGTAGTTATTTCTCATCTCACCCCCCCCCCTTTCGGTTACCACGACTAGGCTGAGAAATTAATTCATAGTTCCCTAGGGATTCGACCTAGTTCAACGACTGCTACAGTTTTAGAATCAGTAATTATATTTGACGGCTTCGACAACCGGTCAAATTTTAGCACCGTTGTCGGGGAACTATTTTTAGTTTCTTAGTCTAGTTTTGTGCTTTTTCATCCCTTGCTAATCTTTTTGTTTGGCAGGGACCTTCGTGCTTGATATAGACTAACTGTTGTGTTGAATCTATTTTTGGGGAAATTGGAAAAGATGGCAGTAGGACAATGGATTCCTACCATGGCCGAGAATCATAGACGCTATGGATTTCGATGTGATTCGGATGTTCGACGAGCCAATGAGGTAAGCCTCACTACTTTGGCAAATCAAATCTCTGATCTTACTACTTTGGTTCATCAATTGAGTGTAGGACAAATGCAAGTAGCGAATGTTTGTGGGATTTGCTCAAGTCTTGGACATCCTAGAACTGCATGCCCATCATTACAACACAATGCAATAATGGAAGGAAATACGGTAGGGGGATTTCCTAGGCAACCTCAACAACAATATGATCCCTACTATGAGTTCTATAATCTAGGATGGTAAGATATCAACCACCTCTGGCACCTAGGCAATCCCCACCTCGAGCGCCAAGTTCAGATATGAGCTTAGAGGATATTGTTAAATCCCTTGCTCTTTCTACTCAACGGTTCCAACAGGAAACAAATCCGCCTCTTCAACCACCAAATTCAAGTACGAGTTTAGAAGACCTTGTTAAAGACATCGCCTCTAAAAATCATCGATTTGAACAAGAAAGAAGGGTGTACTTCCAAGAGACAAAGGAAAGTAACGAAATTCTAGAGAATCAAGTCATTCAATTGGCCACCTCTATTAGCTAGTTGGAAGCTCATGCATCGACAAAAGTTCCCATGCAAATAATGGTGCCGTCCATAGAGAATGTGAGTGAGATGACACTCCGGCGTGGGAAGGAGATCCACCCAATTGAACAAGCACGGTGAAACCCATTGATGTTGAGAAGGCTCTCGAAGACACCAACGCCCAAAAAGAAAAGGTAGAGTTTGATTTAATCCCACTTTCTTCATCTAATACTTGTGCTCTTCTTCCCCCATATAGGATGACGAAATCGAAGGAGGATGAGCATGAGAGGGAGATTATGAATACCTTCATGAAGGCATCCCCACAGAAGTTGAAAGACTTGCCCAACCACCTAAAAGATCTGTATTTGGGTGTACGAGAAACATTATCTGCCATTATTTTAGAAGGATTGTTTACAGAGCAGAATGAACGAAAGTTGGATGGAAGAGAAGATTTGAGAAGTTGCAAAGAGAAAACACGGAGATGTCATGATCATATGATTTTGAAGAAGCTATTTGAGGTTGGGACAAAGGTGCTATTCTACAAATCTCACTTGATGTTCATCCCTGGTAAGTCGAGTTCTTTTTAGCTTGGTCGTTTTGAAGGTGTTAATGTTTTTCCTCATGGTGTAGCGAGAATTAAAAGTCTCAACACGGTGAATGGCCATCGATCGAAATCATTTCTTGGTGGTGATGAAGTCACAAACATCATTAGTATTGCATTGGCGTCACTCAGACAGTTAACACATTGAATAGAAGTCATTGCGTCGAGCATAACGACGTTAAACAATTACGCTTGTTGGGAGGCAACCCGACTCTTTATTTACTTTCTTTTGAATTTTTTTTAGGATGTTACTCTTAGAACTTCACTAATTTGACCTTCATATAGGGCCTGGTCGCGCTTTGTCTGATGCCGAAATCAGTCCTCCACTTCTAGCCCCTAACAGATTACATCGAGAAATAAGGCGTGATCACGTCCTATCTTACTATCTGATCTGTCTGAAGTTGCTCTGCACAACAAACTTGAGGGTCTGTTAAGGCATGATCACGCCTTAACGCTTGTTCGATTCAGCCTGTAGCCGATGCGCCTCCACCTCCTTCCATCAAGTCGGGTTTGCCCCACCGTACATTTCAGGGACGTTCTCTCTCTCCTTTTTTACTTGTCACTCCCTTGCTATGTGTCATGTTTTATGTATTCATTGGGGACAATGTATGTACTTGGTGTGGGGGAGGTTTGTGATAACATGTTGTATTGGCGAATATTGGTTATATGCTTAATCCTCCTTTTTGTTATGTGTTTATGTAATGTCTATATTTGTGGGGAGATTGGGTTTTGTGGAGCAAAAAGTTTTGATTTAAGAATTGATAATGTTTCATGAAGAACGAAACTTGTGCTTGGAATTAGCTTGTCCTGAAATAAAATGTGTGAATTATATCCTGTAACTTGAATAGAATTCCTTGAATGTGGTCTTATGTTGTCCCTGAAACTAATAGGAAATTGTAGTTTAAGTCGAGATTAGTAGGCAGAACTAACACTAGTGGCATGTAAAAAAAAATAAAAAATATTGTGAAGGTTGTCCCATTGATTGCATTAAAGGTACAACGTTCAAGAATCAACACTAAAGCCCTATATGTGAGCTTTTGAGCCAAAGCACTTGCATTCAATAGTGCTCGTATGTTTGTTTCGATTGAGGGCATCAAACTCATTGTGTGCATTCTAGAACTTGCTTGTATAATACATTTCAAGGCCACATTCTTGCAGATTGGTGTATGAAAGTGATAAGGGCACTTAGGAATAGCCAATTAATCTTGAAAAGAGCCTACCGAAAATTCACCCTTAGAAAATTCATTTGAGCCTTGTCCTCTATTTTCTTGGTTAAACCGTATTTTAAGTCAATTATCCCCCTCTTGGTTATTTTGTACATAAATGTTTGAACCCTTTCAAGGGGATGATGTTAATGTGGTTGCTTGTAAGTCAACGCGGAAACAAGCTAATGAATTGGTTCAAGTTGCACATGGTAGACATATTGTTAGATCCAAGAAAGAAAAAATGAAAGGGAAGCAATGAAAAAAACAAAGAAAGAAGAATAAGAAAATGATGAATGAGGAAAAAGAAATAAAAAGGAGAAAAAGATTCAAACAAAAAAGTGAAAATGAAAAACTTTATTGGAAAGTTTGAATGTTCCAAGCACTTTAGTGAAGATGGAAGGAAAAGAAATAAGTTGGGAAAAACAAGCAATTGTGGTTGATATCATCCTTTTGAATTCATGAGCCACAATTTGACCTCTCTTGACACACCTTGTCCCTAGCCCCGTTACAACCAAGTTAAGACCCTTTGATTTATGCATTGATAAGCATTTTGCAGTGGTGGAGATTTGATTCACAAGAAAGCATATGGCAATGGCACTCTAATGTCTTGATTTGAGTTTGACAAGAATTCCTTAAACACTTTTCGAGTGATTTGAGAGATACCCTTGTGATGAGTGTTCAGACGTGTTTCGTTTAAGTTTGATAAACTCAATGGGATACGTGCTTGTTGTATTGATGCCATTAGTGTTTATTCTCAATATTACTATTTCCTCTTAAACTGTGAAGACATATTGATTAAGGGACATACTTGACTAACATGAAGGAAAATTTGGATTTAGCTACTTGGACAATCCGTGTATTTTGAATCAAGACATGCTTGAGGACAAGCATGGTTTCGGTGTGGGGGAATGAGCCCATGTCAAACTGAGGGTGAACCTAAAGGGTCACATACAAATAAACGAGGAGGTGAAGGAATTGACTTGGAGTCAAATTTGGAAGATGATAAATAATTGGATTATTTATGGGATAGTCCATTGGATGGATGGACCGATATTGTATCGGGCCCTCGATTAATTGATAGATGATATTTATCAATTAAGTAGAGATTAAGGGCTTGGATCCTCTAATTGAATTAAAAGATCCATGGGCATTATTTAATTGGACCTTGAATTAAATTAGATTTAATTCTTGGGCTTTTTGTAATGGGATTACAATAAAATCCGGTCCATTAAGTCTTTAGCCCAAGAGAGATATTAATTCAACTTTTGGAACTAGGAGAAGTTAGATGTCTCCCAAAATGGATGGCCTTGATTGATGTAGTTGACTTGTTCCTTTTGGCAAGGAACAAATCAACTCCAATCAAGTCTCCTTTACTTGGTAGGATTTAATCATACCTTGTAAAGTGGTAAGCTTGATTGAGGATTAATAGGGATTGATTGGAATGTGTCTAGACATCCTTGGATGAACCTAGACACATTCCAATAATCACATTAATGATGTATATATATGATTATATATAATCATCAACAAGAAGATTAATCATTATTCATCTTTTTCTAGGAAAAAGAAGAGAATTCTCATCTCTCTCTCTCTCTCTCTCTCTCTCTCTCTCTCTCTCTCTCTCATTTTCGGCCCCTCTCTTGCTCCCTATCCCTCTCACTTTTTTGCTTCATTGAATCTAAGATCAATTAAAAAATAAAGCTACAATACGAAGGATACACTAATATGATAGTGCAATCCTTTTATTGATCTTATCTGTTTAGGTCCTTTTTTCTCTAGCAAGAAAAAAGTGACGTTTCCCGGTATGGTGTGGACTATGTTAGAGGATTCATATATTTGAATCTCTGTGAACGTTTGCCATCCATTTGAGAGGGACCAATGCTAATAGCGGTGCACGAAAGATAACTACAAAGGTAACCCCCGTTTATTTATATGTAGTTCTCTTTATGATTGTCTATGTGCTCTATATGATATACTTGCTTTACGTTATCATATTCTACATCGAACGTCCGGTTGAGCACCCAAGGATACACACCTTAGGACGTTTTATTACGATATGTGTTTAAATATTGTTAATTCCACATCTCTTGCTTCCATTTGCACTCCGGGGTGGATCCACTTGTCCTTCATCCTGGCCCCACGCCACCCGTCTGGTTCCCACCCCATTCATGGACTCTAGCACTCTCTTTGAGTTGAATAGAGTCGGCCCTTGAAGGCCCCCAAATGCCCCCAAGGGATTGCTAATTTAGTGCCTTGCTGCATTGGGAGGGCTGGTTGGAGTTCACCACTACATGCCCCCTTTATAATAGGCTTAAAAAGAATTTCCGTTATCCCAGCAATAGACATTAAAGTGGTTGAGGACCGCACTTTTTTTGCATCTCCCTCGTTCGATGTCCAAATCATGTTTCGCTTGAATCGTTGCATATCCTACGACTTCTATATCACAAATGCAGCATTTCTGCCCAATCAGATCATCCATCGTAAAGAAATTGTCCTCGCAATATTCCAAATTTGCTATCCCGCCACTGCACTAGACACTCCAAACATCATCGTCGTTGCCTACTAAATCGAAACCGCCTAACTCTGAAACTTGGTGGAGAAGTTCCCAACACATCAGAGACACACACCATTGAAACAGTTATGGAAATCTCAAAATATAAAGTACTCCGCTTTGCTCATCAATCTATTGCTCGAGTGGAGGAAGGTGCCTGAATGTTGCCCTTATAGCTCCGTGACCAAACGTCCCTAGAATGACTTCATACTTGGCAGATAGCATCCTCACACATCAAGGAAGTTCTCATACGAACAGTATTGCGATCCCCAATCGGTAAAAGTCTCTACTCATTGCCGTTTTTGTACCTACGTGCCGGCCAACATCCCTTTACTGCATGGACGTCTTCCGCAAGTCACTGCCGACACTCTTGGCTAAGGGGCGACAAGTACCACAGGGTAAGGTCTGTTTGGCTAATTGCAGCCGGTTGGTGGAATTAGTTAGAGTTTATTTTTATACGATGCATCTTATGACATCGGTAATACACGTGACATGTCGCCTCTGCTGTTTGTTGAACCACCTCCTTAGCGTTGAGCTTAGAAAAAATTATTTAAAGGAGCATCATACATATAAACTATGGTAAAGTGCAACTACCTTCCCTAAGGTGGTATAGTTACAAATATCCATTCGTTATTTGAAAAATTATAAATATCCCCCTCAAATGGAAAATAATTATGTAGCCTCTCGAAGGAGATGTGAAAAATACTACTTTAAATTTTTTATTTTTTAAAAAAAAATATTTTATGAAATGTAAAAAAATCTGAGAGTGGGTAAAATAAATAATCAATAGAGAATATTCATCCATAAAAATATTTTTAAAATTTTAAAAAAATATATAACATTAAGACTTTTAATTCAAAAGAGCAGTTTGGCAGTTCACCACAAAAATTGAATGAAACCTAACGAAATGGATTCGTTGTTAGATGAATGTTAAAGTCAAGGGGTATTTGTAATTTTTCAAATCATGAAAAGATATTGTAATTAAGTCCAAAGTATTTATAGCAAAAAACAATTGTTGTAATTGGTGGAAAAGAATTATATCAAAATAGAAGTTTTTGAAATGATGCTAATTTAAATATTAAATAATATAGAATATTAAATTACACCGTGAATACGAAAATGTTAAAATTTAGGATATAGAAATTAACGGGCAAAATATTTTTTGGTCCCGTAAGATTATGGCATTATTTATTTTGGTACCACATCTTAGGTAGGTGGATGTTGTAGTCCCATAAAATATATTTGTTTAGTGTCTTTTGGTCCCATAAAACACGTTTTCAGTTTTTTTGGTCCCCAAAATGATATAATATTTTGGGACCAAAAAAATTGAAATTGGGACAAAAAAAACTGAAAAACGTGATATTTTGGGACCAAAAAAGCTGGAAAACGTGTTTTATGGGACTAAAACAACCACCTACCTAAGTTGTGGTACCAAAACAAATAATGCCCTAGTCTTATGGGACCAAAAAAATATTTACCCCATAATTTAACCAAAATTATTCAATAAAACATTTAGATAATATATATATATATAACGTCACAATATAATTGCTTTTTTACATAAACTATGGTGGAAAAATGTTAAACCATAAAATTCTATCTATTTAAAAAAAAATGTGGTTGCATTTGTATCAAAGGATTTGAAATAAATAACAAATCTTTTGAATTTGTTTGCATAATTTCAAATTTAAAGGATTTCAAATCCATCTATTCTACTTTTCAACTACGTTTTGATAAATATGGATGAATTTCAAAATCTTTTCAAATAGAGCCATTTAAAATTCTTTTTTCAAATTCTTCCTTCGAATTCAAATTCATTAATCCAAATACAGTAATTTATGAAGAAAATATTTCATAAGCTAATTCCATTAATTGGAATAAATAAATTATTACAGGAAATGATATAGACAAAAAAATCTCACATCCAAACAACCTTTGAGGAAATATTTCATAAACTTAATTGCACATCCAAATAATTATCTCATATATTGTCGTATCAACTTTTATCATTACACTTTTTGTCTCCATGCTTAACAAAAATATCTGATTTCAACCAAACTCATTTCATCTCTTTTTTTCTCAAACTATATCTGAAGGATTTAAATTTAAGGGAGCGTATGTAAAAATAATTTTAAATGACTTCATATTAAAATAATTAAAAATTCATTACTGTCGAACAAAATATAATTCAATTTAGAGTCAAAAGATTTGAAATTTTTTAAACTTAAAATTATCAAAATTTCAAATGATTTGTTATTGAAAAATTTCATATGACTTCAAATCCATTGATCCATACCCAATTTTTAACAAAATAAAATTCAATCAAAAGCAACCACAGTCTGAATAGCTGGGGTCCAATCCTCTCACACACTTAATTCTGTACCAACTAGATAAGCTTAATTCTTGGATTGAATTGTTGTCACACATGGCGAAAAGTACTGCACAAATATCTTTCTTGAAGAAAATATCGCATGCCCTTGAGCAATACAAATATCTCCTCGATTCCTTGTGTCAACTCATCACAACCTGTCCAATTAGAGTAAAAACTTGACTGAAAAATGGAGCGTGTGGTGAGGCCGAGTCGCAGCGATGTTCACTTGAACGGGGAGGCGGCGGCGAAGGTGGAGGCCACCACCCGAGACTACTTCGACCGCGCGGCGCCGAAGCGGCACACCAAACCTCAACGCAGCGACAACTCTTCTGCGTATGTGGATGGTTTTTCAGCGCATGACGATGTCATTCCTGAATACCTCCAGTTCCAACATCTTGAGAAGGATGATGATCAGGTTTGATTATATATTACTGTGTGCGTATATGTTGTTATTATTTAGGGATATTTACATCTAACCCCTGATTTATGGTCTATTTATACAAATTATTTGTGTATTTAAAAAGATTACACATACGTCCAATAAAAACTTCAACATCATTTACACAAACTACCTATAGTTTTGGAAAATCAAGCATACATCCGAAAAATATCAACAACATTACACAAACTATCCCTATTTTTCGGCTGAAGATAAATGCAATTTACCCCCCTGTGATATAAGAATAAGCAAAAATCCTCCTGTAAAAATATATTTAGCAAATTATCTCCCCATATTTTGAGAAATGAAGCAAAATTACCCCCTATCAAGGGAAAACACAGGGGGTAATTTGCTTTATTTTAAGATCACAGAGGATAATTTAATAATTATTTTTTTACAAGAGGATTTTTGCTCATTTCTTATATCATATGGGGTAAATTGCATTTATACCCTTTTTTACTATCAGCAGTGGTTTCTGTAATTATGTAAAACATAGGGATAATTTGTGTAAGTAAACATAAATCAAGGTTTTAAATGTATTATCCGTATTATTTATAAATTCATGTTTTCAAAGGGGTTCATTTGCAGGAAACGTGATTTTTTTATTGTGGCTGGTTATTATAGTGAAAAGTAAAAAAATATGGTGAAAATACAGTAATTATCAGTTCTGTAAAGGTGATTTGTTGTTGTTTCGGTAGACCAAGCCAAACATTAATTCTAGTTAAAATTGAGATAAATATTTCGACCATGGCTCACGATAGCAAATAATTTGGTTATAATTGAGATCATGATACATTTTAATTAATCATTTACCCTGATTTAACAAACAATTGATAGAAATGACCAAAACAGTAGGAAAAAAATGTCTATGTGACAGTTTAGGGACTGAAATCAAATAAATGATATTATTTACGATCAAAAGTGTAAATTTTTCGACAAAATATTACTAGAATTAACATTATACAAGCTTTATAGTTTTATTTTAGGGTTAATTATAATTAGGCTCACTTAAAAATACGAAGTTATACTTTCTCCATAAAAGTTTTAAAATTTCACTGACACCTCCTATGTAAATTCCCCATTTACCATTAACCTCTTCCACTAGGATTTGGATAAAAATACTGAAGTCAACAAAAAGAATATATAAAGATTTAATTTTATCTTCATTCATTATTCCCCTACTAATATTTTTATGTTTGTAAGGGGATAAATGTCATATATAAAGTCAAAAAGGGGTAATTGAAATAAAAATATTGGGCAAAATATTTTTTTAGTCCCGTTAAAAAGGGTCATTATTGGTTTTAGTCCCACAATTCTTGCAGGTGTCGTTTTTAGTCCTGTTAAATCCAAAAACAAGCCTTTTTAGTCCCAAAATGACATGTGCAGTGCACATGACAGACTGACGCCGTTAGCTGCCCTTAACGTCCGTTAACGGGCGTTAAGTCACGTGCACTGCACATGCCATTATGGGACTGAAAAGACTTGTTGTTTAGTTTAACGGGACTAAAAGCGACACCTGCAAGAATTGTGGGACTAAAATCGATAATGGCCCTTTTTAATGGGACTAAAAAAATATTTTACCCGGTATTTATCTAATAAAAAAATAAATTATGTTCATAAATAGAGTGAGGTTTAAAGATAATAAATGGTAGGAAAAGTGAAGGAGGGGTATTCTGTCAAGATTGATTACATCATATTTTAAAAATGAATATTTTTTTATTAACAGATTATGTGCATTTTAAAGAAAATTTTGAGGATTACCTTAATTTCAACATTTACTATACATATTAAACAACAAATCAATTTTTTTTGAAACAATAGAAAAATTCAAAATTCTAAGAATTCAAAACTTTGGTCAAAATTGATTCATTGGGGTCAAAAATCCCCATAATATTATCTATACAATACTTTAAAGTATTACATTAGGTAGACAAAATATGAATTGACTAAAATACCATTAGTTATTCTTGTTTCATTTACAAACTAATTATTTATTTAATTATATACAATAAAATAAATTTATTTTATTATTTTTTGATTAGTTAGGTATTTTATTTATCGAGAAAAATATTTTTTTAGTCTCGTCCCGTTAAAAAGGGTCATTATCGGTTTTAGTCCCACAACTTGCAGGTGTCGCTTTTAATCCCGTTAAAACAAAAAACAAGCCTTTTCAGTCCCAAAATGGCATGTGCAATGCACATGACAGACTGACGCCGTTAGCTGCCCTTAATGTCCGTTAACGGGCTTTAAGTCAAGTGCACTGCACATGCTATTTTGGGACTGAAAAGGCTTATTTTTGGGTTTAACGGGACTAAAAGCGACACCTGCAAGAATTGTGGGACTAAAAACCGATAATGACCCTTTTTAACGGGACTAAAAAAATATTTTGCCCTAAAAATATTGTTATCGAAAGGATCAAAAGTACTTGTTTACGAATCCAAAATTATTATTTTTTTAAATCTCTTTACTTCATATATGAGGAGGTGTAATTGCATCTATTTTTTAAAGTACTAGACGAAGTATCTCAACAAGTTATCGTCAAAATCTAAATGTAACAATAATGTTAACTTCACTCTACATATTGAAAAAAAAAAAAAAAAACACCCAAAGATAACTAGTTTTTCCATTCATCAATGACCACTTCTATCCAAGGCCTAGAATTCAGTAATGATATTTTATCATAATCACACCCTTTTGACTTTATAATATTATATTTATTCCCTTACAGTTATAAAAAATTTATTAGAGAGAAATGTTGAACAAGAGGTAAAATTAAAAATTTATGTCATTGTCTGTCCAAACCTTAACGGAAGGGTCAATTAATTGTATATGGAGAATTCTTAAAGAAGTTGTATAAGTAATTTTGAAACTTTGTGGAAAAATATAATTTCACATTTTTAGAGGGGTCTAAGTTTAATTAATTAACCTTTTATTTTATCTTACTATTTTAAGAATTAATCTATATATGATAAATAAAAAATATAAATGCAATCTAAATAAGCGATATGTATGGAAATATTTTGATAGCCTCTTTGAATTTTAATTTTCCACGTAAGAAAATATTATTTATTTTTATTTTAATATATATAAGTGTATGATTGTTTATCTTAATAAAAAAAATTCTCTAAATATTTTTAAAAAATTATTTAGTAAAACAATTTACATATTGTTTTGATATCAACTAATACTTAAAAATATATTTTTTTCTATTTAAATTATATAGGTGAACAATTGATTATCTTTATCCGAAAAAATCACTATTTCATAGGTAAATTTAGTTAGTAGAATAATTTAATTGTATTTTTATGTCCAATGTATTTACGTGTTTTATACTTATTAATTAATTTGATTTAAAATTTTAGATTATTTATTATTAATTTTTTATATTTTAAAAACTAAATTGTTATATATTACTTACTTATTCTTCTAGAAACTTAATTTTTCCTCGTTCCTTGAAAGGGGTACTAACTAATTTTATAAATAAAATCAGATCAATTGCATTTTATACACCTATAAAAATGGGTTTAATGCAATTTGTCTTCCTATGATATTGTAAATGAGCAAATTATCCCCCTATAAAAGAAAAATAGCAATTTACCTATATGTGTTTTTTAAAATGGAGTAACTTATCTCCATGTTCTCGAGAAGGGAGATAAATTGCTCCATTTTAAAAAAATATGGGAAGATAATTTGATTCATTTTAAAAAACATAAAGAGGTAAACTGTTACTTTATTTTTCGTAAAGGGATAATTTGCTCATTACAATACTTTGGAGTTGTTTGCATTTTCCCCTATAAAATTGTATACAACACAAACTTTTAAGAGAAGCCCGGTGCCCACGCATCTAGCAATCACTTTTATTTTTTTAATTTTTTTAAGGAGAATTTTTGCCTATTACTCTTTCTTGCATTTAACCTTACAAGAATTCTTAAACAAATTTAGCAAAATATCAGTTTTAGTGAGCTTTTTCTTTAGATAATGTGTGAGAGAATGGACCATTGATCTCATAATTCTGAACTAACATTACATCTCTTGTACTGCAGAAACTGGTTTACAAAGGAAGTGAGCCTGAAGAGGAGTTTGTGGAAACCGAATATTACAGTGACCTCAATGGCGTTGACAAGCATCATCACACGGTATCATCAATCCTAAACCTCTTGTTCCCAAAAATGAAATAAAACCATAAACCTCCATATGCACCTATCACTCATTGGTGTGTGTGATATTACCTTGTGACACAAAAATATAATAAAAGATTCACGTCGAGTGCAAATTAATATTCTTAACTTTTTGACTTTGTAATAGTATTAGAAATAAGTAGTACAAAGCAAAAAAAGGTTATATTAAATAAAAAAATATATGACTTGAAATGACGAAATACTAAAAATACGATAATTTTAATTGATATGTTATATATGGAAAAAATGCAAGCAACCCTCATGTGATATTGAAAATGAATAAATTACCCCCTTATGAAAAAAATAGTAGTTTACTTCCCTGTGTTAACCAAAAAGAGGTAAATTAATATTTTTTAAAATGAAGCAATTTACCTCCTTCGAAGCTCTAAGGAGGTAAATTGTTATTTATTTTTCATAAGGGTAATTTGTTTATTTGTGATATTAGTACGGGTAAATTGCATTAAACACTATTATATATATAAATTAACAAAAATAATTATACATAATGAAGCTTTTCTTTCTCTTTTTCGTCAATATAACAATTTAAATCTTTTTCAATCTTGTTATATCGTAGACTGGAACAGGGTTCATAAAAGTGGATAACATAAATGGGAAGGGCCTCAGCCTTACTCCAGATACTGCTACTGAATGCCATGCCTCATGCAGGGGAAATCCAGCTACTAATGACTGGACTCCTGCCAGTACTGCTGATATGGTACACCACAAATATTACAATCTGTTCTCATTTACCCTTTTAATTTTCAACAAACACACACACACACAGAGAAAAGTTTGTATGTGTGTCCATCTTTATGTTCATTGTCTTGCTAACTTATTTGAGTCTCTTGATTGGGGTTAACTGCACCTACACTTTTTGAAAAAGTTTACTGCTCCCACATTAAGGGGTCATGTTGCTATATTTTTAAAACTTATGAGGATTACGTTGCTCTTTGTTTTAAAGGAGTCACGTTGTCTTTTTCTCAAGGGGTTTTTTTTTACCTTAGTGTTTTCTACGAGAAGATCTGTTGCATTTAACCGTTCTTGATTATCATTGCCTTTTTTTCTTTCTCTCCAGGTGGATTTTGTATCTGGCAAGCCCAACAGGAGTGGCTGATTTGAGTCTGTGTTGAAGCATCTGGTGGAGTTTGGATATGTTTTGTAATTCTTGTTTATTAAGTTGGGATGAAGCTTGAATATATCAGACTAATTGAGTTGGCTAATGGATGAATAAATCTTAGCTTGGACTAATTTTAGTTTGTATTATGTCTAAATTGAAATCCCATGTAATAATTCAACTCAAGCATGGTAGAATTATTATAGATACATGCTCAGCTCATTGACCATGAATCACTGGATGTGCTAAATAAAAGTAAGCTGTAAGCACTTTGAAAGCATTATGATGAGTATGAGATGGACTCATCTCTATAGGGTTAAATGCAATTTGTCCCTTGTGTTAATCAAAAAGAGCAATTATCCCCCTATAAAAAGATAACTAGTAATTTATCTCCCTATGTTATTTAAAATGCAGCAAGCAACCCCCTCACAGGGGGTTTTTTGCTCCATTCTTTAAAATACAAGGGATAAATTACTATTTATTTTTTCATAGAGTTTTTTACACATTTTGTATATCAAAAGGGGGTAATTGCATTTTTTCCCATCTCTATATAGGCCATGAATCCAGGGACATTTTGATGCTCCATTATATTGATATTTTATGGATTTTACTCGACATCAGTTACCAACAGGGGATCTTACTCGACATCTGTTACCACGGGGCTCATACGAGATTACAAAAAAAGATAAACCAAAATAACTGCAGAGGTATGTGATTAGGGATGGCAATTGGTTTGGTCTAACCCGGATTTGGATTCGCCTCGTTTGGGGAGGGTTTTCAAGCAATACCTGGGTTTCGGAGCGAATTTCGGGTTTTGGTGGTTTGGATTTGGACCCGATTCCTTTAATATTTTCTTATATATTTTTAGATGAAACATAAATTTCATTAAATTAAAAAGTTAGTTACACTTAGATCCACTATAAAAATGTAAAATTACACTTTCACTCGAAGAAACATTAAAATTACTCTTACTTCCCCTCCAAGAATTTTTGGTTTACACCTGACCTCCTTCGTTAGGGTATAGAGTTTTTAAATTTGTAATGAGAGTAGTATAGTGGTGAGGTAGTATTTTACTTTTATTTTCATGATGGAGATAAAGGATGGCCCAGAAAGGAAAATCCAAGGAGGATCCAAGGAGTTCCATGGAGGCCCGGCGGAGAAGGAGGCAAGGCCCATTAGTGTGTTGATGGGTTACTGTTATTAAATATAATAATATAGGACCAACCTTAGATTGACCATAGATCCACTGCGGGATCAGTGGTTCGCATAGGATTCGGGCTTGTGATCATACAACAGGGGCGTGCTAGGCTTTAATTGTGCATGTGGCTTTTATGGTGAATGAATGGTTTATTTATTATATTACTGCTATGGCATGCAAATCTGTATAATGCATTATGGATGGATGTATGTATGAGATCTCGGTCATCAAACTTTCATTTGGTTGGACGAAGTTGAATATTAGACCCTTAATAAATGACTAGGATTCTAGGAGTTCGTCCAAGCCTTCCATCCATGGAAAAGTGAGGAAGCTAGTTTCAGTCGATAGTGTGGTCTCACGAGTCGTGGCACGACTATCGTGCTGAAAAGAAGCTGCACTTTGTCATGAACGAAGAGTACACTCCTGATGCCTGTTTAGGAGTCGTGGGGGTAGCAGTGAGTGCTATGATTCGGTTGATTAGGTCGGGTCTAACGCCCGAATAACGTGATTCACTTGGAGTTCTCGGGATCACGTAAAAGGGTGAGGCAGTTATCTTGGGAATCTCGTGGAACGAGAATGGTATGAAATACCTCCCACAGGTTGTTTTTCATGCGAATCGTAAAAGCGGGGTATAGAAGACATCGTTGTGGATCCCAAGCCCACTAGGAAAAAATTTCCCAAAAACAACGTTTGAGAGTATCGTGTATTCGTAGAAATAGTGGGAGAATTAAATGACTGAAGTCCAAATCTTTAGTTTTTTATTAAAATTTTTATTTTAATTCTGCTGATTAAGTTTTGTTTTTTAAATGTAGATTTAAAATGTTTAAGAACCCATTATCAATCATACTTGAGACAACTAAATTTAATGGAACCAATTACAACGACTGGTTGCGCAAACTGAGGATAGTCCTCGATTACGAGAACCAAGGCTATGTCATGGACAAGCCATTTCCTCGGACCTTGTCAGAAGGATCCACGCCCGAAGAACGTAAGACGTTCGAGACTTGGCATCAGGATAACCGGAAAGTTCGTAGCATCATACTTGACTCTATGACCAATGAGATTCAGAAGCAGTATGAGAGGCTAGACGATGTCCCTTCCATAATGGCTCACCTGAAGGATTGCTATGCAGTCCCAGATCGGCATACTAGGTATGTCGCGACGAAGACGTTCTTTGGAACCAAAATGACCGAAGGGTCCTTTGTACATGAGCATGGGGTCAATATGCTTACCTTGGTGGAAAAGCTCGAAGACCTCAAAGCAGGGTTCGATAACGAGACGTACATTGATGTGATCCTTCAGTCACTCTCACCCTCCTTCGACCAATTTATTGTTAACTACAACATGAATACTCTTGGAAGGGTATCCATGAGTTTATCAATATGTTGGTGCAATACGAGCCTACGACCAAAAAGTCTGCGCCGTCAGTATTGTTTAGAGAGGCTTCAACTTGCAAGACGAAAGGCAAAGGTGCCGGACGTTGGAAAAGGAAGAAGGGAAAGGAAAAGATTGTCAAAGCCGCTACCGACACTAAAAGTGTTCCCGTTGCCAAAGTGGCGAAAGACAACGGGAAAAGGAAGGTTTACTCAAAGCAACAGTCGAGGGCAAATGATATATGTATTCATTGCCGTGAGAAAGGGCATTGGAAGAGGGATTGCCCCAAACTCCTCTCCAAGCAAGGTATATTTGTGATTGAGGTTAATATGGTTACTAACTCTGTCTCTTGGGTATTAGATGCCGGCTGTGGAGCTCACATTTGCAATGACTTGCAGGTGTTGAAAAGAAGCACGCGCGTGTGCACAACCCTGTGCGAGCGGGCAGCCGGCTGGCATAACGGCTGGGCCGTTTTGTGCCATTTTTTGACATTTTCTGAAAAATTAGATTTTTTGGGATTTCTGCACATTATTCTAAAAAAGAATTAATTTTACATATTTGATTTGTAATTATTGAATTTTTTCTTAGATCAAATTTGCTTAATTAATTTGGGTTTAATACATACATTGGATGCATTGTAATTAATGTATATTAAATTTTAAATTTGAACTTTGCACATTATTTATAAATTTGTACCTTGTGATGTTGGACATCACTTGGATATTTTGAATATCCATGATTAAGCATGATTATTTGGAATAATTGTGTTATGTGCGTTGATGGAATCAACATGGGATGATCACAATGAAGGACCAGCGGATCCGCCTGGGAGCGCGAGCGGAAGCGTGAGAATGCGGATATTAAAATAATTAAAGTCATAATTGTAAAATCCCAAGAGGTGAACCCTTGGGTGTTCAACCGGGCGTTCGATGTAGGATTTGTCAATATTAAATACGCATATTGAACATAGGGCATAGAGTAGAATAAACTACGAAAGTGTATATAAATCGTTACCTTTGTAGTTTTTCACGTGCACCGCTACTTGCTTTGTTCGTCTCCGGAATGTCCACAAAGTTCAAACGTATGAACTCTTCAAAGGTGATCCACACCACACCAGAAGAAACTCTCATTTTCCTTGCTAGAAGAAAATGGGTTTAGAAGGACTCCGTTTAAGAAGATGAACACTATTAATTTAGTGTTCTTCTTAAACTCACTTTGTTCTTTCAAATGATCATAGATCAAATGAAGAAACAAGTGTAGAGAGAAGGAGAGAGGGAGGCCGAGAATGAGAGGGAGTGTGTATGTTTTTCTTCTTCTTCTTTTCCTAGAAAAGATGCATAATGAATCTTGTTACATAGGTGTTAGTATATACTCATATATATACATAATTTATGTGATTATTGAAATGTGCCTAGGTTCATACAAGGATGTCTAGATACACCCCAATCAATCACCATCAATTCTTCAATCAAGCCTACCATCCTGTAATGTATGATCAAATCATACCAAAAGGGAAAGGCTTGATTGGAGTTGATTTGTCTCTTACCAAAAGAGACAAGTCAACTAACACCTAACATCCAACATGGCCGATTTTTGCTTCCTTCAAGATGGCAATTTTCGGCCATGTTTATTTAGGGAAGAAGTCCAACTTCTTCTTATTCCAAAAATGGAATTAACACATCTCTCGGGTCAAAATTTAACGGACCGGGTTCCACTGTAATCCAATTACAATGAACCTAAAATTAAATCCAATTTAATTTAATGTCCATTTAAATAATTCCCGTTGATCTTTTAATCCAATTAAAAGATCCAACATCTCAACTATCCATATTAATCGATAAATCCCATTTACCGATTAAACGAGGGCCCGATACAATATCGGTCCGTCCATCCAATGGACAATCCCTTAAGTAATCCAATTACTTATTCATCCTTTGAAATTGACTCCAAGTCAATTTCTCAACCTTCTCGGTGATTTGTGTATGACCTTTTAGGTTCACCCTCAGCTAGACTTGGGCCCGTGTCCCACAAGGGCCCGTTACCATGGGTGGCCGTCTAGCAACGGTCCATGGCACTAGAGACTAGGTGAATGTGGGCGTGAACATTTAGGCGCCGATTCCGTATGGGTACGGTCCTTACATCTACCGTCTCCCGGCCTCAGACTAGGGTATAGAATTGGGCGTCGCTTCCCATCCTTGACTAGGCATCTATGCTTAATACTTGAGACTATGCATGCCTCATTGCGTCGACACAGGAAACCATTTCCTATTCGACCAACCATTGTGGCCACAGGTTTAAACAACACGAACGTGTCTCCGAGTGCATAAAAGATACCTCTGTCACATACTGACAGGGGACGGATCCTCTTCTTGGAACCCACCGTCCTCGCTACATATTTTTGACTGCACTGGACAAGGCTTGTAATGATCATCTTACAGAATGATCACCTCTCGCCAGATCCAAGATACAACCGTCCTATGCACGAGACTGCCATGGTTCCTCAAGTTTGAGAACTACTCCCATACTATCGGGACCAGGGAAATCCAATCATACCGACCAAGCCTCTAAGGTTTCCATATGATGATCCCCGCGAGTCAGTCCACTCGCCTCGAGCCCAGTCGACCAACCCATCAAGATTGTGTAGGCGTCCCACACCTTTCACCGATGAAACATGGCACTCATCCAATGAACACGACTCTTGATGCAAGTCTCTATAAGAATCTCGATGCCATGTCTCGAGGTCCTCGACTTGGAACGTTTCAAACTCAACTCTTAATCAGTTGATTTCATGACCACCATCCAATGCATGGCCCAACTAAATGAGTTGTTAATCGTGGTCTGTGGGCTTTGTTGCGATATATGTAAAACACCATTTTAACATATGGAAAATGAGCGCAACAAAGAGAATACCAAAGGAATGAATATTCATTTTATTCATTACATAATATTACATTACATCAAGTTGTCAAATAGGTTACAAAATGCCAAACCTATTGGCTTTCTGGAAACCTATTCTAACACACAAGAGCCCTAGACATTGTGTATAGATGTATGTCTTTTATTTATATTTGTGTTGGGTGGGGCCTGCGTACCTCCTGTTTTGGGACTAGGATTTAAAATTCTTCCATTCCAATTTTGAACTACGTTTTGATAAGTATGGATGGATTTCAAATTCTTTTCAAATGAAGTGATTTAAAATTATTTTCCAAATCTTTCCTTCAAATCCAAATCCATCAATCCAAATACACTAATGCCTCCAGCATGGGGTCGAATGGGGGAAACATGAAGAAATATGTTATAAAAACTCATATTTTTTTTTATAGAGAACCTTTTTTCTTGACGATTCTTTCCATCAATAAGTTAAAATTGTCTATAATTGATAAATAAGGGCCTCGAAAATATATTCTAGATGCTCAGCACATCTATATGCCTCCGCATGGGGTTGAATAGGGGAAAAATGAAGAAATATTCTATAAAACTCGTATTTTTTCTATAGAGAACCTTTTTTCTTGACGATTCTTTCCATCAATAAGTTAAAAATGTCTATAATTGATAAATAAGGGCCTCAAAAATATATTCCAGATGCTCAGCACATCTATATGCCTCCAACATGGGGTCGAATGGGGGAAAATGAAGAAATATGCTATAAAAACTCGTAGTTATTATAGAGAACTTTTTTCCTTCACAATTCTTTCCATAAATAAGTTAAAAATATCTATAATTAATAAATAAGAGCCTCGAAAATATATTCTAGATGTTCAGCACATCTATATGCCTCCAGCATGGGGTCGGATGGAGGAAAAATGAAGAAATATGCTATAAAAACTTGCATGTTCGTATGAGGGAGGAAGAGGCTGAAGAATCATGTCAATGTGTTAGAATAGGTGACCAGAAAACCAATAAGTTTTGTATTTTGTAACCAATCTGACAACTTGATGTAATGTAATATTATGTAATGAATAAAATGAGTATTCGTTACCTTTGGTATTCTCTTTGTTGCGCTCATTTTCTATATGCTAAAATGGTGTTTTACATATATTGCAACAAAGCCCACAGACCACGATTAACAACTCATGCAGTCGGGCCACGCATTGGATGGTGGTCATGAAATCAACTGATTAAGAGTTGGGTTTGAAATGTTCCAAGTCGAGGACCTCGAGACAGGGCATCGAGAGTCCTATAAAGACTTGCATCAAGAGTCGTATTCATTGGATGGGTGCGTGTTTCATCGGCGACAGGTGTGGGACGCCTACACGATCTTGATGGGTTGGTCGACTGGGGTTGAGCCGACTGAACTGACTCGCGGGGATCATCATATGAAAGCCTTGGAGGCTTGGTCGGTATGATTGAATTTTCCCGATTTCGATAGTACGGGAGTAGTCCTCAGACTTGAGGAACCGTGGCAGTCACGTGCACAGGACAGTTGTATCATGGATCCGGCGAGAGGTGATCATTCTATAAGATGATCATTATAAGTTTTGTCCAGTGCAGTCAGAATGTGTAGCGAGGATGGTGGGTTCCAAGAAGAGGATCTGTCCCCTGTCAGTATGTGACAGAGGTATCTCCTATGCACTCGGAGACACGTTCATGCTGGTTAAAATTGTGGCCACAGTGGTTGGTCGGACAGAAAATGGTTTCCTGTGTTGATGCAATGAGGCACGCGTAGTCTCGAGTATTAAGCATAGATGCCTAATCAAGGATGGGAACCGACGCCCAATTGCCTACCCTAGACTAAGGCCGGGAGATGGTACATGGAAGGACCGTACCCGTATGAAATCGTCGCCTAAATGTTCATGCCAACATTCACCTAGTCTCTAGTGACATGGATCATTGCTAGACGGCCACCCATGGTAATGGGCCCTTGTGGGACACGGGCCCAAGTCTAGCTGAGGGTGAACCTAAAGGGTCACATACAAATCACCGAGAAGGTGGAGAAATTGACTTAGAGTCAATTTCGGAGGATGAATAAGTAATTGGATTACTTAAGGGATTGTCCATTGGATGGACGGACCGATATTGTATCGGACCCTCGTTTAATCGATAAATCTCATTTATCGATTAATGTAGAAAGTTGAGACGTTGGATTTTTTAATTGGATTAAAAGATCAACGGGAATTATTTAAGTGGACATTAAATTAAATTGGATTTAATTTTGGGTTCGTTGTAATTGGATTACAGTGGAACCTGGTCCGTTAAATTTTGACCCGAGAGGTGTGTTAATTCCATTTGTGGAATAGGAAGAAGTTGGACTTCTTCCCTAAATAAACATGGCCGAAAATGCTACATTGGATGGAGCAAAAATCAGCCATGTTTGATGCTAGATGTAGTTGACTTGTCTCTTTTGGTAAGAAACAAATCAACTCCAATCAAGCCACTCCCTTTTGGTATGATTTGATCATACCTTAAGAGATGGTAGGCTTGATTGAAGAATTGATGGTGATTGATTGGTATGAATCTAGACATCCTTGGATGAACCTAGACACATTCCAATAATCACATTAATTATGTATATATATGAGTATATACTAATATCAAAGTATAAGATTCATTATTCATCTTTTCTAGAAAAAGAAGAAGAAAAATCACTCCTCTCTCTCCCTTAGCTCTCGGCCTCTCTCCCTGTCCCTACATTTGTGTTCTTCATTTTATCTAGGATCATTTGAAAGAACTAACTGAGTTTAAGAAGAACACTAATTGATAGTGTTCATCTTCTTAAATCAAGTCCTTCGAAGACCCGTTTTCTTCTAGTAAGGAAAACGTGGATCTCTTCCGATGTGGTGTGGATCACCTTTGGAGAGTTCATACGTTTGAACTTCGTGGACATTCCGGAGAGGAACAACGCAAGTAGAGGCACACGTGAAAAACTACAAAGGTAATCTCGACTTATACGCTTTCGTAGTTTATTTCAATTCTATGCCCTATGTTCAATATCCATTTTATGTTGATACATCCTACATCGAACGTCTGGTTGAGCACCCATTATGATTGTTACATTTATTTATACGGTTAAATTTACGTATTCGCTTCTTTCTCGCTTCCGCTCGTGCTCCCGGGTGGATCCGCTTGTCCTTCAAGTGGTATCAGAGCCCGGTTCGATGGAAGGGGCATAGATCTATGTGCTTGACATGATCTACTTGCTTTTACGATTTTTTAAGCATGTATAATTGTATGAATATGTGAATAAATATGATTGTTCATTTGTTTTAATTTGATGGACATTATGCATGCAATTTATTAAAGATTGGATCTTAAAAAATGCATGTTTATTTTTAGTTTATATTGTTAATTATATGTTGAAAAGAAAGGTTGAAAAAGCATCTAAAACGGACAGCAGCGGGCAACGATTGGCTGCCGCCTCTGCAGGCCGGTCACTGGCTGGTGGGCGCGCGCGGGCTCACACCTGCGCGCAGCCTGGCCGATGTGCCTACTAGTAGGGGCGGCCGTGCACACTACACCGTGCACCATGCGCGCAGGTGCTGCGCAGAGGCGCGCGTGTGCGTAAGCGTGCGGCTGCCTGCCTGCGCGCGCGCGTGTGCGGTCGGCCGATTGGCACAACCGTTGTGTTTTGTGCCGTTTTTTCGATGTTTCTTTAAAAATTGGATTTTTTGGGATTTCTGCATATTATTCTGAATATGAATTAATTTTGCATATTTAATTTTAGAATTATTGAATTTTTTCTTTAATCAAATTTGCTTTATTAATTTGCGTTTAATACATGCATTGGATGCATTGTATGTAATTTCTATTGAATTTGAAATTTGTACTTTGCATATTATTTATATATTTGTACCTTGTGATGTTGGACATCACTTGGATATTTTGAATATCCACGGTTAAGCATGATTATTTTGAGTAATTGTGTTATATGCGTTGATGGAATCAACATGGGATGATCACAAGAGCCCTAGACCTTGTGTATGGATGTATGTTTTTGTTTACGTTTCTGTTGGGTGGGGCCTGCATCCCTCTTGTTTTGGGACTATCATCTCTCGTTTTTCAGCCTCATGATGTTAAGGCTTGTTTGTATAATTTCCATGTATCACTTTCTTTTGTAATGAGAGTAGATAGTTTTTGGTGAGGTTTTTATATTTTAACTAGCCGATGAAGTTGGAGACCCAAGGTGAAACATCAAGGCATGAAACAAGAAGAGCCACAAGGCCCATTGGAATGACAATGGGTGTATTATTTTTGTAATAATGAGGACCACCCTAGACAGACCATAGACTTACTACGGGCTCAGTGGGTCGCATAGGTTGGGCTTGTGATAATCCTAACAGGGGTATGCTATGTTTTCTGCATGCGGCGCATTTATATAACTCTTTGATGAATATTGGATATTTATGCATGCTAAAACACTTAATGTGATGAGGTCTCGATCGTTTAATTCAACTCTTATTTGGTTGGACCAAATTAAATATTAGGCCCAGAACGGACTCAGCTCAAGATGGCATTTTGATCTGTCCGAGCCTTCTATCCATAGCAATGTCGTGAGGAAGCTACCACTACCCAAGTGTGGTCTCACGAGCCATGGCACACTTGGACTAGGGGAAAACTGCACCATTGTTGTGAACAAAGAGATTGCACTTGCTGTTTTCCTGTCTCACGAGTCATGGGGGGCGACAGTTGAGGCATGATTTGGTTGATGGGTCGGGCCCAACACTGAGTAACATGGTTCGCTTGGAATCCTCGGAACCATGCGAATAAGTAAGGTAAAATATCTTGGGAATCTCATTGGATGAGAATGATATTGGATATCTCCCATGAGGTCTTCTTAATGTGAATCATAAAAGCGGGGCATGAAGATTACGCTTGTGGATCCCAAGCCCACTAGGAAACAGTTTCCCGAAACTCCACTTGAGAGTGATGGACTTTCGTATAAATAGTGGGAGGGTTAAAGACTAAAAGATCATGTCTTCAACTTGAACGATAATATTACCATCATCTACTAATTTATGCTTTACATTTAATAAATGTAGATATGTCTAAGAATTCGTTGACCATGGTACTTGAGACTAATAAGTTTAACGGAACGAACTACTCGGACTGGCTGAGAAACCTGAGGATTGTCCTCCGTTTCGAGAACCAAGGCTACGTCTTGGATGAGCCGCCACCGAGCGACTTACCGGAGGGGTCCACGCCAGAAAAACGTTTGACGTTCGAGAAATGGCATGAGGACAACCGGAAAGTACACAGTATCATATTGGCTTCGATGTCTAACAACATCTAGAAGCAATATGAGAGGCTGGACAATGTCTCCGCCATAATGCTCCGCATGAACGAGGTTTATGCGGTTCCGGACAGGCATATTAGATATGCCGCCACAAAAGCATTCTTTGGCACCAAGCTTGCTGAAGGATCGTCTGTACAAAGTCATGGGGGTTAAGAAACTCTCCCTAGTTGAGAAGCTCGAGGACCTTAAAGCTAGGCTTAATAATGACACGTACATTGACGTGATCCTCCAGTCGCTTCCTCTGTCCTATGACTCGTTTGTTATAAACTACAACATGAATGGACTTGAGAAGTCTATTCATGAGTTGATCAACATGCTGGTCCAATACAAGGCGACGACCCAGAAGTCGACGCCGACGGTATTGATAGGAGAGGCTGTCGGCCTCCAATGCGAATGGCAAGAGGGCCGAACGCTGGAAGAGGAAGAAAGGAAAAGGGAAGATGGTTCCGGCCCCTGCTCATGCTCCAGGCACCCTTGTTGCCCCGGTGAGGATGGGCAAAAGGAAACGGAAGGCCCGTGGTTCTCAGCGGTCCAAGGCAAATGATGTCTGCATGCATTGCCAAGGAAAGGGGTATTGGAAGAGGGAGTGCCCACAACTCCTCTCCAATCTAGGTATGTTTATGTTCAACTGTATAATTGGATTATGACTGCGAAATACAAACAGAAACATGATAATCACGATAATGCATAGATTTGGAATGCGAGGTTAGGTCATCCTTCTAAGGATAGGATAAGAAGATAGGTAGACTCAAAGAGTCTAGAAATAGACGATTTGGACAACCTACCGACCTGTCAATCCTGTCTAAAGGGAAAGATGACCAAGAAACTCTTTGTTGGACAAAGTACGCTAGCCAATGGTCTGTTGGATTTGATCCATATGGACGTTTGTGGCCCACGAAATACTCAGGCTAGTGTTGCGAACTCGTACTTTATAACTTTTACCGATGATCACTCACGGTATATTTATGTTTACCTGATGAGGTAAAAGTCTGAAGCCTTTGAAAGGTTTAAGGAATACAGACTTAAAGTAGAGAACCAAACCGATCGTAAGATCAAAAGCCCTTCGGTTGGATCGAGGTGGAGAGTATTTAAGTGATGAATTTATTGATTATCTAAAAGAGAAAGTGATTCTCCCTCAGTGGACCCCTCTTGGAACACCACAGTTGAATGGTGTGTCTGAAAGAAGGAATCGGACCTTGTTGGACATGGTCCGATCCATGATGAGTTTTACCGAACTCCCCTTATCCTTTTGGGGATATGCTCTTGAGACGGTAGCTAAAGTTTTGAACTTAGTGCCATCGAAGAAGATATCCTAGATTCCGTATTAGATATGGCATGGCAAGCCTGCCTCCTATAAATAATTGAAAGTATGGGGTTGCCCTCATATGTCAAGAGATTAGTGGGAGATAAACTGGACTCCAGGTCTAGTTTATGCAGGTTCATTGGGTATCCGAAAGAAAATGCGGGGTATTATTTCTATGATCCCTCCGAGCAAAAGGTTTTTGTCTCGCGAAACACAGAGTTCTTGGAAAAGGGTTTTTCCATCGGATAGTCGACGTGATGAGGTGCTCCTTGAGGAATCAAGTGAGGTATCCCATGAGGCGGCAGTGACATCTGAGGTCGGCCAGAGTGTCCTAACCACCTGATAGGTATGGATTTCTAGGCCTGACCGGTCAGTTGGATAATGATCCAAAGACGTACGGAGAAGCGATGTCGGACATTGATTCGGATAAGTGGCTTGAGGCCATGAAATCCGAGATGGACTCGATGGGTACAAACCAGGTTTGGACCGTAGTGGACCCACCCAAAGGGGTAAAACCCGTAGGGTTTAAATAGGTATACAAATGTAAGCTTGGAGCTGACGGGGAGGTTACAACCTTCAAAGCCAGGCTTGTGGCGAAGGGTTACACTCAGTGACCCGGGGTCGATTTTGAGGAAACCTACTCGCCTATAGCAATGGCTAAGTCCATTCGGATACTACTTGCCATAGCAGGATGGTATGACTATGAAATATGACAGATGGACGTGAAAAACGCCTTCCTCAATGGTTTCGTAGAGGAAGAGATCTATATGGATCAACCAAAAGGTTTCACATCTGTTGGAGAAGAGCAGAAGGTCTGCCGTCTCCAAAGGTCCATCTATGGCCTCAAAACAAGCTTCTCGAAGCTGGACCATATGTTTTGACGAAGTCATACGGGGATATGATTTCATCAAGAATGAGTCCGATCTTATGTATACAAGAAGATCAGTGGGAGCTCAGTTACGTTTCTGGTGCTTTACGTGGATGACATCTTGCTCATTGGAAATGATGGTAAGATGTTGGGAACCACTAAAGCTTGGTTGTCAACACAATTTTCCATGAAGGATATAGGGAAGCCATCCTACATCCTTGGCATCAAGATCTACAGGGATAGATTTAGAAGGATGTTGGGAATGGCCCAGTCCTCGTACATTGAGAAAGCCTTGAAGAGATTTAAGATGGAGAACTCAAAACGAGGATTCCTTCCTATGAGGCATGGAATTAAGTTATCCAAGAAGCAGTCTCCTAAGACTGATGAGGAGCTTAAATGGATGTTGGACATCCCCTATGCTGAAGGACAAGCGGATCCACTCGGGAGTGCGAGCGAAAGCGAGAAAGGGTGCCTAAATTTAAATCAAATTTAAATAAACATTTCCCAAGGGGTGTACCCTTCGATTCTCAACCGGGCGTTCGATGTAGGATGTGTTAATATTAAAAGAATACATAAAACACATAGGGCATAGATGAATAGTAAAGATCTACTAAAGCGTAATAAACCGTTACCGTGTAGATTTTACGTGTGCTCGGGTACTTACGTTGTTCCTTCTCCGGAATGCTCACAAATCCAAACGTATGGATTCTCCAAAGGTGATCCACACCACACCGGAAGAAACTCACGTTCTCTTTGCAAGAGGAAAACGGATTTACGAAGGAATCGATTTAAGAGAAGAACACTGTGAATTAGTGTTCTCTTAATCCTACTTTGTTCTTCCTCTTGATTCAAAACCAAGTGAAGAACACAAGTAGAAAGAGAGGGAGATGGCCGAGAGTTAGAGAGAGGGGAGAGAGCCGAAAAATGCTTATTCTTTTTCCTAGAAAAAGATGAATTATGATTCTCATATGCAAGGTGTTGTATATACTCCTATATATACATAGTTAATGTGATTATTGGAATGTGTCTAGGTTCATCCAAGGATGTCTAGATACCACCTTGCATGAAACATGGCTGATTTTAGCTTCCTCCAAGGGAGAATTTCGGCTATGCTTAATTATGGGAAGAAGTCCAACTTCTTCGTATTCCAAAATAGGAATTATTTCTCCTCTCGGGTCAAAATTTAACGAACCGGGTTTTATCGTAATCCAATTACGATGAACCCGACATTAAATCCAATTTAATGTCCTACTTAAATTATTCCTGTTTGATCTTTTAATCCAATTAAAAGATTCAACATCTCAACTTTTCATATTTAATCGAAAATCTAAATTACCGATTAAACGAGGGCCTGACACAATATCGGCCCGTCCATCCAATGGACTTTCCCTTAAGTAATCCAACTACTTATTTATCCATCAAGATTGACTCCAAATCAATCTCTCAACCTCCTCGGTGATTTGTGTATGACCCTTTAGGTTCACCCTCAGCTAGACTTGGGCCCGTGTCCCACAAGGGCACGTTACCATCGGTGGCCGTCTAGCAACGGTCCATGGCGTGAATTGGCGTAAACATTTGGGTGCCGATTTCGTATGGGTACTGTCCTTCCATCTATCGTCTCCCGAGCTTAGTCTAGGGTATGGAATTGGGCGGCGGTTCCCATCCTTGACTAGGCATCTATACTTAATACTCGAGACTACGTATGTTTCATTGCGTCGACACAGAAAACCATTCCCTGTTCGACCAACCACTGTGGCCACAGTTTCAAACAGCATGAACGTGTCTCCGAGTGCATAGGAGATACCACTGTCACACACTGACAGGGGACGAATCCTCTTCTTGGAATCCACCATCCTCACTACACATTTTTGACTGCACTGAACAAGGCTTATAATGATCATCTTACAGAATGATCACCTTTCGCCAGATCCAAGATACAACCGTCCTGTGCACGCGACTGCCATGATCCCTCAAGTCTGAGGACTACTCCCATACTATCGAAATCGAGGAAATCCAATCATACCGACCAAGCCTCCAAGGCTTCCATATGATGATCCCCGTGAGTCAGTCAGTCCAGTCGGCTCGACCCCAGTCGACCAACTCATCAAGATCGTGTAGGCGTCCCACGCCTGTCGCCGATGAAACACGGCACTCATCCAATGAACATGAGTCTTGATGCAAGTCTCAATAGGACTCTCGATGCCCTGTCTCGAGGTCCTCGACTTGGAACGTTTCAGACCCAACTCTCAATCAGTTGGTTTCATGACCACCATACAATGCGTGGTCCAACTGCACGAGTTGTTAATCGTGGTCTGTGGGCTTTGTTGCGATATAAGTAAAAACACTATTTTGACAAATTTAAGATGAGCGCAACAAATAAGGTACCATGGGTGACGAACACTCATCTTATTCATCACATAATAATATTACATTTACATCGAGTTGTATAATAGGTTACAAATCGCCAAACCTATTGGCTTTCTGGTCACCTATTCTAACATATGCTTAAGCCGTAGGCAACATTCAGTACACTGTCCATTGTGAAAGAAATTGTGGATCGTCCCGGGAAAAGCGCGAATGCGGAAGCGCGGTATAATTAAAAATAAATGCGGAATTTAAACATGCTTTAAATTAAAGAACACGTTTCAAAGGGTGTGCCTTTGAAATTCCCGGGTGTTTGGTGTATCTCATGAATATTAAAACATAAAAGAATCATGGAGGCCATAGGGTTGAAAATAAAAGAGGACGAAAATCTAAAACGAGACCTACCCGTTGTCGTTTTCATCTTCAACGGCTACACGCGTTGTTCCCCGTTTTGCACCAAGATCTCGTTCTTGAGACCCTCCAAATCGTGACACACGATCCACCCACGTATCTTGCACGTCGTGCTAGCAACGAACAAGTTTATGTTTTGGAGTGGATGAATCAACAACACGTTATGAATTAACGGTATTGATTCATCAAGTTCTAATGTTCCAAGAACAAGAGAACTAGTGGAATGTGTTTCTTGGAGAGAGAGAGAGGTGGACGAGAGATGAGAGGGAGAGATCCGAGTGTGTGTGTGTTGTGTGTGTGTTGGAGATTCATCATTAATCAACTTGTAGGATGCTAGGGGTTTATATAGAAGAGGAGTCTAATCCTCTTTAAACTCCTCTTTCAAGAACTCTATTTTGACTAGGATTTTGACCTAGTCAAAGTCCTAGTCAAAGTAGTGTTTTGACCTAGTCAAAACAATCCTAGCCATCCATCTCTCCCATTCATCTCACCATTGATTTAATTTAATTTAATGGAATATTTAAAACCTATTTAAATATTTCCAAGAGGCTAAAATAAATATAAATATTATTTAAGCCCATTAAATAAATCCCTTTGATAAATCTAATTTATCAATTTAATTCCTTATATCTAATAGAAGGAATTATTTCTCCAAGAAAAATAAAGGACCCGATTAAATCCAATTTAATCATTCCTTCACTCCAATATTTAATTCCTAATTAAATATCTAAATGTGTGTGGATAGTGTGTGACTCTTTTAGGTTCACCTTTCAGCTAGACTTGGTCGGATTCCTAGAATCCTTCCGTTACCATGGGTGGCCATCTAGCAACGGTCCATGGCACTAGAGACTAGGTGAAATATTCAGGGATGAACATTTAGGCTCTAATAGTACACTTGTCCTTCTGTCTTCGGTCTCATCACTTAGAGTCTAGGGCACGGATAATGCAGGTACCCATTTTGGACCTAAGTGTCGGTCTGTCCTCACTAAACGCCGCAAGGGAATCCTTCCCTTCTGTTCAGTTACTGTGGCCACAGATTTTAGGGACAAGACACAGAGCATACATGAGACTCAACTGTCAATGCCTATTGGCAGGAGACAGATCCTTTCTTGGAAACTACTGTCACTTTGTACACCAGAACTGCACTAGACATGGCTTATGACTACCAAAGAGAATTCTGCTAATCTCTCACCATATCTAAGATACAGCCCTAACGTACAGGTAAACTCAGCAATTCCTCAAGTCAAAGGACTTGGCCTGTACCGTTGGAACCGGGAATACACGTCATACCTTGCTGACCATACTCAAGGTCCTCCGTAAGACGGTTCCCGCGAGTCACCTCAGTCAGCTGCGTCCTAGCATGCTAACCCACTAACACTGCTTAGACGACCCTCGTCACCCGTCGATGAAACACGACAGCAGGTGCTTAGTGCAAGTCTCAAATGGAATCCCGGTACCCATTTTCGGGATTCCTTGACTTGGAGATTTCCGGACTGATTCGGGAAGACTGATTCCATGGACCTACCTCCAAGCGTAGTCCCAGTCCCCGAAATTGATTCTCAGTCCGTGGGCTTTGTTTGCGTAGTGAACAGATATGGAAAACAAATATAAGTGAACACAAACAAAGTGATGCCAAATGAAATTCACTTCTTTATTCATTAATGATTTATCAAACACCTGAAATTGTCTAGATATAGGTTACATATTCCTGCCAAAATTGGCTTACATGGTCACCTATTCTAACACATTGCACTAGACCTGATGTGGCTTTTGCTTTGAGCGTGACTAGTCGATATCAGTCGTGTGCCGGGGAGGCACATTGGAGTGCGGTCAAGACTATCCTGAAATACTTGAAAAGGACTAAGGACATGTTCTTGATCTACGGCAGTGGAGAATTGATACTGGAAGGCTATAACGACGCTAGCTTCCAGTCGGATGACGATGAGGCCAAGTCTCAGTCTGGTTTTGGGTTTAGACTAAATGGTGGCGTGGTTGCTTGGAAGGGTTCCAAGCAAGCTACCACGGCGGACTCCACCATAGAGTTTGAATACATAGCGGCATTGGAAGTTGCTAAGGAGACGGTTTGGTTGATGAGCTACATCCAAGGGTTGGGTGTAGTACCTAGCATTGCTAAGCCTGTAGTTGTCGTCTACAATAACAACGGGGCGATAGCGCTAGCAAAGGAACCGATATTTCATCACGATTCAAACATATTCTTAGACGTTACTATCTGCTCAGAGAGATGGTTAGCAGGGGTGACGTTCGGATGGACCGAGTTAGCTCCACAGAAAACATTGTAGATCCACTTACTAAGCTTGTGTCGCAAGTTGTCCATACTCAACATCGGGATAAGATGAGTTTGAGGTCAATGGGTGATTGGATTTAGGTCAAGTGGGAGATTGTTAGAATAGGTGATCAGAAAGCCAATAAGTTTGGCATTCTGTAACCAATCTTATAACTTGATGTAATGTAATATTATGTAATGAATAAAATGAGTATTCGTTACCTTTGGTATTCTCTTTGTTGCATTCATTTTTCATATGCTAAAATGGTGTTTTACATATATCGCAACAAAGCCCACAGACTATGATCAGCAACTTATGCAGTTGGGCCACGCATTAGATGTTGGTCATGAAATCAACTGATTGAGAGTTGGGTGTGAAACACTCCAAGTCGAGGACCACGAGACAGGGCATCGAGAGTGCTGTAGAGACTTGCACCAAAAGTCGTGTTTATTGGATGAGTGCCATGTTTCATCGATGACAGGCATGGGACGCCTACACGATCTTGATGGGTTGGTCGACTGGGGTAGAGCCAACTGGACTGACTCGGGGGGATAATCATATGGAAGCCTTGGAGGCTTGGTCGGTATGATTGGATTTTCCCGGTTCCGATAGTACGGGATTAGTGCTCAAACTTGAGGAACCATGGCAGTCACGTGCACAGGACAGTTGTATCTTGGATCTGGCTAGAGGTGATCATTCTGTAAGATGATCATTATAAGCCTTGTCCAGTTTAGTTAGAATGTGTAGCGAGGACAGTGGGTTCCAAGAAGAGGATTCATCCCTTGTCAATATGTGACAGAGGTATCTCCTATGCACTCGAAGACACGTTCATGCTGCTTAAAACTATGGCTCCAGTGGTTGGTCGAACAGGAAATGGTTTCCTGTGTTGATGCAATGAAGCATGCATAGTCTCGAGTATTAAAGCATAGATGCCTAGTCAAGGATGGGAACCGACGCCTAATTTCATACCCTAGACTAAGGCCAGCAGATGATAGACGGAAGGATCGTACCTGTATGGAATTGGCACCTAAATGTTCACGCCAACATTCACGTAGTCTCTAGTGCCATGGACCATTTCTAGATGGCCACCCATGGTAACGGGCCCTTGTGGGACACGAGCCCAAGTCTAGCTGAGGTTGAACCTAAAGGGTCACACACAAATTACCGAGAAGGTGGAGAAATTAACTTGGAGTCAATTATGGAGGATGAATAAGTTATTGGATTACTTAAAGGATTGTCCATTAGATTGACGGACCGATATTGCATCGGACCCTCGTTTAATCGATAAATGGGATTTATCGATTAACATAGAAAGTTGTGACGTTGGATCTTTTAATTGGATTGAAAGATCAACGGGAATTATTTAAGTCGACATTAAATTAAATTGAATTTAATTTTGGGTTCGTTGTAATTGGATTACAGTGGAACCCGGTCCATTAATTTTTTACCCGAGAGGTGTGTTAATTTTATTTTTGGAATAGGAAGAAGTTGGACTTCTTCCCCAAATAAGCATGGCCGAAAATGCTACCTCAGAGGGAGAAAAATTCGGCCATATTTGATGCTAGATGTAGTTGACTTGTCTCTTTTGGTAAGAGACAAATCAACTCTAATCAAGCCTCTCCCTTTTGGTATGATTTGATCATACCTTGAGAGATGGTAGGCTTGATTGAAGAATTGATGGTGATTGATTGGGATGAATCTAGACATCCTTGGATGAACCTAGACACATTCCAATAATCACTTTAATTATGTATATATATGAGTATATACTAACATCAAAGTATAAGATTCATTATTCATCTTTTCTAGGAAAAGAAGAAGAAAAATCACTCCTTTCTCTCCCTTAGCTCTCGGCGTCTCTCCCTCTCCCTACACTTGTGTTCTTCATTTGATCTAGAATCAATTGAAAGAACAAAGTGAGTTTGAGAAGAACACTAATTGATAGTGTTCATCTTCTTAAACCGAGTCCTTCTAGACCCATTTTCTTCTAGCAAGGAAAACGAGGATATCTTCCGTTGTGGTGTGGATCACCTTTGGAGAGTTCATACGTTTGAACTTCGTGGACGTTCCAGACAGGAATGGAAGTAGAGGCACACGTGAAAAACTACAAAGGTAATCTCGACTTATACGCTTTCGTAGATTAATTCAATTCTATGCCCTATGTTCAATATCCATTTTATGTTGATACATCCTACATCGAACGCCCGGTTGAGCACCCAAGGGTACACCCCTTGGGATCATATGATTATGATTGTTATGTTTATTTATGCAGTTAAATTTACGTATTCGCTTCTTTCTCGCTTCTGCTTGTCCTTCACAATGTATGTCTCTATTTCAAGACCGACGTGGAGTTCTTTTGAGCTTCTCCACTAGGGATAGCATCATCACTCCACGTACTTTGTTCAGACGTCCCTTCCATCATCTTAGCTCCACAAATGCCTTCGTTGCATTATATCCTACATGTTGGTCCGGGACCTCATAGACATGATGCAAACGAAGCATAGCTGAGCCAACATCATTATATCCTACTTGTCGGTGGTTGTCTTTCAACTTCTTGAACGCCACGCATTGCTTTAGTTTTCCGCCCGTCACCATTGGTGGCCATCTAGCAATGGTCTATGGCACTGGAGCCTAGGTGAATGTTGGCGTGAACATTTAGGCTCCGAATTTCATACAGTTATAGTCCTTCCGTCGATCATCTCCCGGCCTTAGTCTAGGCCATGGAATTGGGCGTCGGTTCCCATCCTGGATCAGGCAGCTATGCTTCATACTAGAGATGCATTGACTCTATTGATCGACCTAGGGAACCTTTTCGTACTCGACCAATCGCTACGGCCATAGACTTGAAGAGTCTAAACCATCTTAGAGCGCATGGAAGACATAGCTATCAAATACTGACAGGGGACATATTCTCTCTTGGAATCCACCATCCTCACGACATACTCTGTTAGAATAGGTGACTATGTAGCCAATCTTGGTAGGCGAATTGTAACCTGTGTTTGAACAATTTTGAAGTTTTAATAAATCCTTACTGAATAAGAAGTGAAATTCATTTGGCACGTACTTTGTTTGTGTTCACTTTATCTGCTTTATAACCGTTCACTACACAAACAAAGCCCCCAAACTGAAATCGCTTTTCAGGGATTGGGACTACGCTTGGAGGTAGGTCCATGAAATCAGTTCCGCCTAATCCGTCTGGAAATCTCCAAGTCAAGGAATCTCGAAAATGGGTACCGACATTCCCCTTGAGACTTGCAATAAGCATCTGCTGTCGTATTTCATCGACGGGTGAAGAGGGTCGTCTAAGCAGTGTTAGTGGGTTGGCCTGCTGGGGAGCAGCTGACTAAGGTGACTCGCGGGAACCGTCTTACGGAGGACCTTGAGTAGGGTCGGTTAGGTATGACGTAAGTTCCCGGTTCCAAACGGTACAGGTCAAGTCCTTTAACTTGAGGAATTTCTGAGTTTACATGTACATCGGGACTGTATCTTAGGTATGGTGAGATATTGCCAAGATACACTTGAGTAGTCATAAGCCATATCTAGTGCAGCTTTGGTGAACAAAGTGACAGTAGTTTCCAAGAAAGGATTTGTCTCCTGTCAAAAGGTGTTGACAGTTGTGTCTCACAAATACTTTGTGTCTTGTCCCTAAAATCTATGGCCATAGTAATTGAACAGAAGGGAAGGTTTCCCTTGCGGCGTTTAGTAGAGGACAGACTGACACTTAGGTCCAAAATGGGTGCCTACATAATCCGTGCCCTAGACCCTAAGTGGTGAGACCGTAGACGGAAGGATAGATGTACTGTAGAGCCTAAATGATCATCCCCGTATATTCACCTAGTCTTTAGTGCCATGGACCGTTGCTACACGGCCACCCATGGTGACGGGCGGGTTCTAGGAATCCAACCAAGTCTAGCTGAAGGTGAACCTAAAGAGTCACACACAATTCGTACACATAATGTATTTAATTTGGAATTAAATGTTTGGAGAAGTGGAGCGATTAAATTGGATTTAATCGGGTCATTTTTTGGAGAAATGAAGTGATTAAATTGGATTTAATCGGGTCCTTCTTTTCTTGGGAAGAAATTAATTCCTTGTATTAGATATAAGGAATTTATATAATAAATTAGATTTATTAGAAATTAATTTAAGGGGCTTGGAATAAATATTTATATTTGATATATTTATTTATTGCCATTAAGGATTATTTAAATAAGATTTAAATATCCCATCAAATAAATCAACGGTTGAGATTAAAAGAGAGGAATCAATAGCTAGGATTGGTTTGACCAAAAAGCTAGTAGTTGACTAGTATTTGACTAGGTCAATCCTATTGAACTAGGAGTCTTCAATGTGTAGGAGATAGAAGAGGAATAGGATTCCTCCTCTATAAATACTCCTAAGAATCCTCTTTAGAAGAGATGATGAAACTTTGAATCACACACAGATACACACTCGGCTCCCCCCCTCTCTCTCGGCCGCGTCTCTCTCTCTCTCTCTTCCCTCTTTCAAGTTCTTTTGTGTTGACAACTGAACTAAGGAGGTTTGATCTCGTTAATTCAATAATGTTTGATCATTCCGTCCTCTCCAAAATACTATACACACTTGTTCTTTCGCTAGCACGAGGAGCAAGGTACGTGGATGGATTGCGTGTACCAATTAGAGGGACTCCCGTTCGAGATCTTGGAGCAAAATGGAGAACCACGCGAGTAGCGGTTTCAAGACGAAAAAGACAATCGATAGGCTTCCGATTAAGATTTTCGCCCCCTTTTATTTTAAACCCTATGGCATCCATGATTTTATAAGTGCTTTTATTATTCATGAGATACACCAAATGCCCGGGAGTTTCAAGGGAACACCCCTTGAACGTGTTTATTTTATGTATATCAATGCATGTTTAAATTCTTGCAATTTTAATTATACCGCGCTTCGGCATTCGCGCCACTCCCGAGATGATCTACACACCTACCCTAGGCTTTCAATGGTATCAGAGCCCAGTTCGGTGTATAGGCCTAGGGTTTTGGTGTGCGTTTTGAGCATGAAAACGTGTATGGTATTATTTAATTAAATCTTGATGTTTTAATTGCAAAGCATGTCGTTTTCTTACTTTTAATTATGCATGAATTGTGGTACTGTTGGTTTCTTGTTTTTCTTGGGAAACGACGGGGCATAAACAAATCAAACGGAAGAAAACGGCCAGGCGAGGGGCGCGCGCAGATCCGGCCGGCATGCGCGCAGCCGGACACCTAGGGTAGACACACGGCCGGGCGCGCGCGCATGCGGCCGGTGCGCGGCCAGGGAGGCTGCGCGCGCACGTGCGCATGAGGCCACGCCACCAGGCGCGCGCGCAAGCAGAAAGTGGTGTCTGCGTGCGCGCGCTCAGCCTGTGCGCAGGATGCGCACCCAGGCAGCGCGGCCGGATGGCGCGCGCGGCAGAGGTGCCTGCGTACGACAGCCCGCCAGCGCGTGCCAGCATGCGCAACACTGCCGACCAGGCGCACCGCGCGCAGACAGCAGGCAGGGCCTGCTGGTCTGTGTGCGCCGGCAGAGCGCCACCTTATTTTATTTTTTGGATTATTCTGAAAAATAAGTTTTATTTAATTTTTGCATGTTTTCTCAAAGAATATTATTTGGGAGGTTTTTGTATTGGATTTGGAATCCCAGGGTGTTACTCACCTTCAAATAATGAGGAAGTGTCTTCCTAAACGAGAAAGGGAATTGCCATCGGATGTACCATGTTTTTCATATGTTATTCGTTTATTTATCAGGGAATGATAGATTGGTAATCATGGATTATAAGCATGTGTTTATGTGATTGGATCATGTAATTATGTGCGTTTAATGGAAATGGATTATCGCGAGCCCTAAACCGGATGTATGGTTTAATTTATGTTGGGCATGTGTGCCTCTTTTGCTTTCTCCTTCTCCTCTTCTAGTTGCCTTGAAATAATAAGACATTCTTTCTCCCTCCTAATTTACTCCCCCCGAGTTTTCGCTGGGGTTTCTTTTTACATATGTAATGAGAGGAGAATAGGAGTGAGGATTTTATTTTTATGCATTTGGTGGAGAAGAAGGAAGGTCCACATGGAGAGCCCAGAATGGAGAATCCAAGGCGTTTTCATGGAGATTTGAAAGAGAAAAGAGACCAAGGCCCATCAGCATGATGATCGGGTTGCTATTAAAGTAATATTATAGGACCAACCCTAGATTGACCATAGATCCACTGCGGGCTCAATGGGTCGCATAGGATTCGGGCTCGTGATCATCCAACAGGGGCGTGCTAGGCTTTAATTTTGCATGTGGCTGTTATGGTGAATGAATGGTTTTATTTATCGTATAACTGCTATGGGATGCAATTTTAGTTACGCATTATGGATGAATGTGTTTATGTATGGGATCTCGGTCATTTACAACTCTCACTTGGTTGGACCAATGTTCAAATATTAGACCCTAGAAAAAGTGGACATGGACTCTAGGAGTTCGTCCATGCCTTCCAATCCATGGCATGGTGAGGAAGCTAATTTAGGTCCATAACATGGTCTCACGAGTCGTGGCACGACTATCGTACTTAAAAGAAGCTGCACTGTGTCATGAATGAAGAGTAGACCACTATTACCTGTCTCACGAGTCGTGGAGGTAGCAGTAGGTCTATGATTCGGTCGATTGGGTCGAGTAGGTCCTTGAAATCAGTTCCGCTGAATCAGTCTGGAAATCTCCAAGTCAAGGAATCTCGAAAGTGGGTACCGAGATTCCCTTTGAGACTTGCACTAAGCATCTGCTGTTGTATTTCATCGACGGGTGACGAGGGTCGTCTAAGCAGTGTTAGTGGGTTGGCCTGCTAGGGAGCAGCTGACTGAGGTGACTCGCGGGAACCATCTTACGGGGGACCTTGAGTAGGGTCAGTTATGTATGACGTGCGTTCCCGGTTCCAACGGTACAGGTCAAGTCCTTTGACTTGAGGAATTGCTGAGTTTACCTGTACATCAGGGCTGTATCTTAGATATGGTGAGAGATTGCCAAGATGCACTTGAGTAGTCATAAGCCATATCTAGTGCAGCTCCGGTGTGCAGAGTGATAGTAGTTTCCAAGAAAGTATCTGTCTCCTGTCAAAAGGTGTTGACAGTTGTGTCTCACAAATACTTTGTGTCTTGTCCCTAAAGTCCAATTTAATCGCTAGTGCCATGGACCGTTGCTAGACGGCCACCCATGGTAACGGGCGGATTCTAGGAATCCAACCAAGTCTAGCTGAAGGTGAACCTAAAGAGTCACACACAATCCGCACACAAACGTATTTAATTTAGAATTAAATATTTGGAGAAGTGGAGCGATTAAATTGGATTTAATCGGATCCTTATTTTCTTGGGAAGAATTAATTCCTTTTATTAGATAAAGGGGATTTATCTAATAAATTAGATTTATTGGAAATTAATTTAATGGGCTTGGAATAAATATTCATATTTAATATATTTATTTATTGCCCTTGGAATATTTAAATAGAATTTTAATATTCCATTAAATTAAATCAATGGTTGAGATTAAAGGGAGGATTCTATGGCTAAGATTGGTTTGACCAAGAAGCTAGAATTTGACTAGGATTTGACCATATCCTAGTCATGATGGAGTCTTCAAAGTGTAAGAAACTAGAAGAGGAATAGGATTCCTCCTCTATAAATACTCCTTAGCACACACTTTGAAGAAGATGATGATTTTTGAAACACACACACACACACACACACTCGTCTCCTCCCTCTCCTTCTCGGCCGCCTCTCTCTCCTCATTCCAAGAAACTATTTTCTTGTTCTTTTGTTTTAATAATTGAACACTAAGGAGGATTGATCTCGTTAATGAATAACGTTTGATCGATCCGTCCTCTCCAAAATACACTTGTTCTTTCGCTAGCACGATGATCAAGATACGTGGGCGGATTGCGTGTACGAATTAGAGCGTCTCCTATACGAGATCTTGGAGCAAATCGGAGAACAACGCGAGTACCGGTTAGAAGACGAAAACGACAATCGGTAGGTTTCCGGTTTATGTTTTCGTCCCCTTTATTTTTGAATCCTATGGCCTTCCATGATTTTTATATGTATGTTGTATTATTCATGAGGTACACCGAGCGCCCGGGAGTTTCAAGGGTACACCCCTTGAACGTATTTATATTAATATATGTTTATGCATGTTTAAATTCTTGAAATTTAAATTATACCGCACTTCCACATTCGCGCTACTCCCGGGACGATCCACACGCCTACCTAAGGCTTTCAGTGGTATCAGAGCCTGGTTCGATGTATAGGCCTAGGGTTTTGTGTGCGTTTTTAAGCATGAAAACGTGTATGGCATGTTTTAATTAATTCTTGATGTGTTTTTATCGTAAAGCATGTCTTTTTCTTGTTTTTAATTATGTATGATTTTTTGGTACTGTTGGTTTTTCTGTTTTTCTTGGGAAATGGGTGGCAAAATGAATAAAACGGGAGAAAACATCACACGTGGCCAGCCGGTGGTTGACCGCACACGCTGTGCGCTCAGGCGAGGCGCGCGCGTGCAGGCAGGGGAGCCTGCGCCGCTGCCTTTGCCAGGTGCGCACGGTGTGCGCGGATCAGGCCACCGGGCGCGCGGCCGGGCGACAGGCGCAGACGGATGGCCGGGAAGGCGCACATGGGGGCAGGGAAGCCCACGCGCGAACGCTAGGCCAACACGCCGGGGCGCCTGCACGCCCGGAGCGCGGCCAGGGAAGCCGCGCGCTAGCTCGCGCATGAGGCGGCGCAACCAGGCGCGCACGCACGCCCGATCAGGTAGGCCCTGCGCGCGCGCAAGGGCAGCAGGCTGGGCGTGCTGACTTGTGTGTGCCGGCAGAACGCTGCCGGTGGCGGCGACGGCCGGCTAACGTCATCGTTTTCTCGTCATTTTAATTTCTTTTGGATAATTCTGAAAAATTCATTTTATTTAATTTAGCATATGTTCTCAAAGAACATTATTTGGGAGGTTAATTGTATTGGATTTGGAATCCCGGAATTACTTACCTTCAAATAATGAGGAAGGGTCTTCTAAACGAGAAAGCTTGTTGCCAACGGTTGTACCATGTTTATCGTACGTAGCTCATTTATTTATCATGGATTGATATGATTGGTAATCATGGATTATAAGCTTGTATTTATGTGATTGAATCATGTGATTATGTGCGTTTAATGAAAATGGATGATCGCGAGCCCTAGACCGAATGTATGGTTTAATTTAATGTTGGGCCTGTGTGCCTCTCTTGCTTTCTCCTTCTCCTCTTCTAGTTGCTTTGGAATAATAAGGCATTCTTTCTCCCTCCTAATGTACTTCCCCCGGGTTTTCGCTGGGGTTTCTTTTTACATATGTAATGAGAGTAGAATAGGAGTGAGGATTTTATTTTATGCATTTGGTGGAGAAGAAGGAAGGCCCACATGGAGAGCCCAAAATGGAGGTTCCAAGGCGTTTCCATGGAGATCTGAAACAGAAAAGAGACCAAGGCCCATAAGAATGATGATTGCGTTGCTATTATGGTGAGTGAATGGTTTTATTTATCGTATAACTACTATGGGATGCAATTTTTTATTTACGCATTATGGATGAATGTGTTTATATTTGAAATCTCAGTCATTTACAACTCTCACTTGGTTAGACCAATGTTCAAATATTAGACCCTAGACAAAGTGGACATGGACTCTAGGTCGATAGCGTGGTCTCACGAGTCCGTGGCACGTCTATCGTACTTAAAAGAAGCTACACTGTGTCATGAACGAAAAGTAGACCACTGTTACTTGTCTCACGAGTCGTGGAGGTGGCAGCGGGTCTATAGTTCGGTCGATTGGGTCGGGTCTAACGCCCAATTAGCATGATTTGCTTGGAGTCCTCGGGATCATGTGAAAGGGTGAGGCAATTATCTTGGGAATCTCGTGGAACGAGAATGGTATGGCATATCTCCCATAGGATTCTTCCCATGCGAATTGTAAAAGCGGGGTATGGGAAAATTCACTGTGGATCCCAAGCCCACTAGGAAAAGGTTTTCCGAAAACAACGTTTGAGAGTATCGTGTTTTCGTATAAATAGTGGGAGCATTAAATGACTAAAGACCAAATGTTTAATTATTTATCAAAACTTCTGCCTTTTAAATTCTGCTGACCGTAGTTCTGTTTTAAATGTAGATTTAAAATGTCTAAGAACCCATTATCAACCATACTTGAGACCAACAAGTTTAATGGAACAAATTACAACGACTGGTTGCGCGATCTAAGGATAGTCCTAGATTACGAGAACCAAGGCTACGTCATGGACGAGCCGCTCCCTAGGACGTTGCCAGAAGGATCCACGCCAGAAGAACGTGAGACGTTTGAGACTTGGCATAAGGATAACTGGAAAGTCCGTAGCATCATACTTGCCTCTATGACGAATGAGATTCAGAAGCAGTATGAAAGGCTAGACGATGTCCCTTCCATTATGGCTTGCCAGAAGGATTGCTATGCAGTCCCGGACCGGCATACTAGGTATGTCACGACGAAGGCATTCTGTGAAACTAAAATGACCGAAGGATCCTCTGTACAAGAACACGGGGTTAAAATGCTTACCCTGGTGGAAAAGCTCGAGGACCTCAAGGCAGGGCTCGATAACGAAACGTACGTAGATGTGATCCTTCAGTCTCTCCCACCCTCCTTCAACCAATTCATTGTTAACTATAACATGAACACACTTGAGAAGGGTATTCATGAGTTAATCAATATGTTGGTGCAATACGAGGCAACGACCAAAAAGTCCACACCGTCGGTATTGTTTGGAGATGCTTCGACTTCCAAGACGAAAGGCAAGGGTGCCGGACGTTGGAAAAGGAAGAAAGGAAAGGGAAAAGCCGTCAAAGCAGCTACAAACACTAAGAGTGTTCCCATTGCCAAAGAGGGGAAAGGCAAAGGAAAGGGGAAGGTTGACTCCAAGCAACAGTCGAGGGCATATGACATATGTATCAATTGACGTGAGAAAGGGCATTGGAAGAGGGAGTGCCCCAAACTCCTCTCCAAATAAGGTATCTTTGTGATTGAGGTTAATATGGTTACTAACTCTGCTTCTTGGGTATTAGATACCGGCTGTGGAGCTCACATTTGCAATGATTTGCAGGTGCTGAAAAGAAGCAGAAAACAGCGTAGCGGGGATATGATCCTGAAGCTTGGGAATGGCAAGGCCATCTCTGCAAAAGCAGTAGGATCCGCCACACTAGTAGTTAGTGATCGTATTAGTATAGAGTTAGAGCAAGTTTATTATGTACCTAGTATGATTAAAAATATCATTTCCATTCCGTTGTTAGACAATAGTGGATATGGGTTTATGATCAATAAAAATTGCTTTTATTTGATGAGGTGTGGAATTGCTCATCTGCTTGGTACGCTTAATAACGGCCTCTGTATCTTACAACAAATGAACTACGTTCTAAACGCTCAACACAAACATAAAATAAATAATAACGGGAATGCACGACTGTGGCATGCTAGGCTAGGTCACATATCCCAAGACAGGATGAAGAAATTGGTAGACTCAAAGAACCTAGAGGTAGGGGACTTAAGTGAGCTATCAACTTGTGAATCCTGTCTGAGAGGGAAAATGACCAAGAGGCCCTTTGTAGGACAAAGCAGGCTTGCCACAGGTCTGTTGGACTTGGTCGATACAGACGTATGTGGACCACTAAGGACGCAGGCCCGAGGTGGGTTCTCCTACTTCATAACCCTCACCGATGATCATTTACGGTATGGTTATGTATACCTGATGAGGTACAAGTCTGAAGCTCTTGAGAGGTTTAAAGAATTCAGACTTGAAGTTGAGAACCAAACCGGCTGAAAATTAAAGTCCTACGGTCAGACCGAGGCGGAGAGTACCTTAGTACTGAGTTCCTTGATTATCTTAAAGAAAATGGTATAATATCTGAATGGACACCTCCCGGGACACCACAGTTAAATGGGGTCTCTGAAAGGAGGAATCGAACCCTGTTAGACATGGTTCGATCTATGATGAGTTTTACTAAATTGCCTTTGTCCTTTTGGGGCTATGCATTGGAGATTGCGGCTAAGTTGTTAAACTTGGAGCCAACCAGTGTATTGACCCAAACGCCATATGAAATATGGCACGGCAAGCCTGCGTCCTACAACTACTTGAAAGTGTGGGGTAGCCCCGCATACGTCAAGAGGCTAGTGGGAGAAAAGCTAGATTCAAGGTCTAGCTTATGCAGGTTCGTTGGATACCCTAAAGAAACTGTAGGTTATTATTTCTATGACCCCTTGGAACAAAAGGTATTTGTTTCAAGGAACGCAGTGTTCTTGGAACAAGGCTTTCCAGAGGATATCCAACCTGATGAACTGATCCTTGAAGAATCAAGTGATGGAAACCAATCATCAGTGGAAGCCGCGGATTCCTCACTTAGAGGATTTAGGATAGATACCCGAAGGGCTGACCAACCTCGAGAAGTCCAGCATGCTAGGCATGAAGGACGGCCTCAGGAAGGGCCAGCCTCGGTACCTAAACCGCCAACTCCTATACAGTCAGTGGCCACAGTCACCACTAACGTTCTTGTTCTCCGTAGGTCAGCTAGAGAGTCTCGACCTCCGGTGAGATATGGCTTTCTAAATACGACCAGCTTGTTGGATAAGGATCCTAAGACATACGAGGAAGCGATGTCTGACATCGACTCCGCGAGATGGCTTGAGGCCATGAAAACCGAAATGGACTCCATGAGTGAGAACCAAGTCTAGACACTTGTAGACCCACCGAAAGGGGTTAAGCTAGTTGGCTGTAAGTGGGTCTATAAGTGCAAACTTGGCATTGATGGAGAAGTCACAACCTTTAAGGCTAGGCTAGTAGCTAAAGGGTACACTCAACGACCGGGGGTCGATTTTGAGGACACCTACTCGCCAGTAGCCATGGTTAAGTCCATTCGGATCCTGCTTGCCATAGTAGCATGGTATGACTATGAGATATCGCAGATGGACGTGAAAACGACTTTCCTCAATGGTTTTGTTGAGGAAAAGATCTACATGGATTAGCCGGAGGGTTTCACGGTCACCGGAGAAGAACAGAAGGTCTGTCGTCTCTAGAAGTCCATCTATGGCCTCAAACAAGCATCCCGAAGTTGGAACGTTCGCTTTGACGAAGTCATACGGGGTTATGATTTCATCAAAAACGAATCCAACCCTTGTGTATACAAGAAGGTTAGTGGGAGCTCTATAGTGTTCCTAGTGCTTTATGTGGATGACATTCTACTCATAGAAAATGACGTTAGAATGTTGGGTGACACAAAAGCATGGTTATCAACTCAATTTTCTATGAAGGATTTGGGTGAAGCCTCTTACATTCTAGGCATCCAGATTGTCAGGGACAGATCTAAGAGAATGTTAGGACTCACCCAAAACTCGTATATGGAAAAAGTCCTGAAAAGGTTTCGGATGGACAACTCCAAACGAGGATTTCCTTCCCATAAGGCATTGGATAAAGTTATCTAAGAAACAGTCCCCGCAGACTAATGAGGAACTTGAAAAGATGGAAATCATTCCCTATGCTTCTGCCGTAGGAAGCATCCAATATGCAGTCCACTGCACTAGACCTGACATTGTTTACGCTTTGAGTGTAACGAGCAGATATCAGTCTTGTGCAGGAGAGGAACTTTGAAATGCAGTCAAGGGCATCTTTAAGTACCTAAGGAGGACTAAGGAAATGTTCTTAGTCTATGGCAATGGAGAACTGATTCTAGAAGGCTTTAGCGATGCTAGCTTCCAGGCTGATGACGATGATACCAAGTCTCAATCGGGTTATGTATTCAGGCTCAATGGAGGGGTGGTGGCTTGGAAAAGTTCCAAGCAAACAACCACTGCTGATTCCACCACTGATGCTGAAGCAACCATTGAAGTTTTAATAAATCCTTAATGAATAAGAAGTGAAATTCATTTGGCACGTACTTTGTTTGTGTTCACTTTTATCTGCTTTATAACTGTTCACTACACAAACAAAGCCCACAGACTAAAATCACTTTTCGGGGACTGGGACTACGCTTGGAGGTAGGTACATGAAATCAATTCCGCCGAATCAGTCTGGAAATCTCGAAGTCAAGGAATCTCGAAAATAGGTACCGAGATTCCCCTTGAGACTTGCACTAAGCATCTGCTGTCGTATTTCATCGACGGGTGACGAGGGTTGTGTAAGTAGTGTTAGTGGGTTGGCCTGCTGGGGAGCGGCTGACTGAGGTGACTCGCGGGAACCGTCTTACGGAGGACCTTGAGTAGGGTCGGTTAGGTATGCCGTGAGTTCCCGGTTCCAAACGGTACAGGTCAAGTCCTTTGACTTGAGGAATTGCTGAGTTTACCTGTACATCGGGACTGTATCTTAGGTATGGTGAGAGATTGCCAAGATGCACTTGAGTCGTCATAAGCCATATCTAGTGTAGCTTTGGTGAACAAAGTGACAGTAGTTTTCAAGAAAGGATCTGTCTCCTGTCAAAAGGTGTTGACAGTTGTGTCTCACAAATACTCTGTGTCTTGTCCCTAAAATCTGTGGTCACAGTAACTGAACAGATGGGAAGGTTTCCCTTGCGGCATTTAGTAGAGGACAAACCGACACTTAGGTCCAAAATGGGTGCCTACATAATCCGTGCCCTAGACCCTAAGTGGTGAGACCGTAGACGGAAGGATAGATGTACTGTAGAGCCTAAATGTTCATCCCCGTATATTCACCTAGTCTCTAGTGCCATGGACCGTTGCTAGACGGCCACCGATGGTAATGGGCGGGTTCTAGGAATCCAACCAAGTCTAGCTGTAGGTGAACCTAAAGAGTCATACACAATCCATACACATAATGTATTTAATTTAGTATTAAATGTTTGAAAAAATGGAGCGATTAAATTGTATTTAATCGGGTCCTTATTTGGAGAAATGGAGTGATTAAATTGGATTTAATCGGGTCCTTCTTTTCTTGGGAAGAAATTAATTCCTTATATTAGATATAAGGAATTTATCTAATAAATTAGATTTACTAGAAATTAATTTAATGGGCTTGGAATAAATATTTATATTTGATATATTTATTTATTGCCATCAAGGATTATTTAAATAATATTTAAATATCCCATCAAATAAATCAACGGTTGAGATTAAAAGAGAGGAATCAATGGCTAGGATTGGTTTGACCAAGAAGCTAGTAGTTGACTGGGATTTAACCTAGTCAAATCCTATTCAACGAGGAGTCTTCAATGTGTAGGAGACAGAAGAGGAATAGGATTCCTCTGCTATAAATACTCCTAAGAATCTTGTTTAGAAGAGATGATAAAACTTTGAAACACACACACATACACACTTGGCTCCCCCCCTCTCTCTCGGCCGTGTCTCTCTCTCTCTCTTCCCTCTTCCAAGTTCTTTTGTGTTGACAATTGAACTAAGGAGGTTTGATCTCGTTAATTCAATAACGTTTGATCATTCCGTCCTCTCCAAATTACTATACACATTTGTTCTGTTGCTACAATGAGGATCAAGGTACGTGGACGGATTGCGTGTACGAATTAGAGGGTCTCCCGTTCGAGATCTTGGAGCAAAATGGAGAACAACGCGAGTAGCGGTTTCAAGACGAAAACGGCAATCGGTAGGCTTCCGATTTAAGATTTTCGCCCCCTTTTATTTTAAACCCTATGGCCTCCATGATTTTATAAGTGCTTTTATTATTCATGAGATACACCAAACGCCCGGGAGTTTCAAGGGAACACCCCTTGAACGTGTTTATTTTATGTATATCAATGCATGTTTAAATTCTTGCAATTTTAATTATACCGTGCTTCCGCATTCGCGCCACTCCCGGGACGATCCACACGCCTACCCTAGACTTTCATACTCCGACTGCAAGGGACAAGGCTTATAATGACCATATCAAAGACACAGACACCTCTCGCCAGATTCAAGATACAACCTTCTGTTAGAATAGGTTACCAAAAAGTATGTGGTTGGCTGTTCTGAGAACCATTCGTCAATCTTTGAACGAAAGTAATATTATGTTTATGAATGTAGTAAGGATTCATCATTGGAAATGATGAGTTTGTTGTGCTTATTTATAACATTGAACATCGTTTCGAGGTCACATCAAACGCCCACAGACCGGACATATGAATCTAAGAAGTTGGACTGCGCATAGGTTGGTGGTCATGGAACCAACTTCTGCAGATAGGTCTAAAACACTCGAAGTCGAGGATCTCGATATTCGGTATCGAGGGTCTTATAGATGAAAGCCTTCCTAAGGCGTGTGGATCGTCCCGGGAGGAGCGCGAATGTGGAAGCGAGATATAAAATAAATTTACAAAATTTAAAGCATGCTAAACATGAATTAAAACTACACGTTCAAGGGGTGTTCCCTTGAACCTCTTGGGCATTCGGTGTATCTCATGACTAATTTAAAGAACATGCAAATCATGGAGGCCATAGATTTTTAGAAATTCAAAACCCCAAAACAAAATAACCTACCCGGTTGTCGCTTTGTCTTCAAACTGCTACTCGTGTTGTTCCCCGTTTTTTGCACCTAGATCTCGAATTTGAGACCCTCTAAATCATACACGCAATCCACCCACGTATCTTGATTCTCGTGCTAGCGATAAACCAAGTGTATGTATTTAGAGAGGATGGATTACCCACACGTTATGAATTAACGAGTTTAATCCTCCTAAGCTTCAATTGTATGAAACAAAGAACCAAATACAATTATTGGGAAGAGGGGAGTGGACGAGCAAGAGGAGAGAGAGGTGTGTGTGTGTGTCTTGAATTTTCATCATCATTCTAAAGTTCATACTTAGGAGTATTTATAGAAGAGGAATCCTATTCCTCTTCAAACTCCAACTTTAGAAGTATAATTTGACTAGGATTTTGACCTAGTCAAAGTCTTAGTCAAACTAGGCTTAGATTTGGTCAAACCAATTCTAGCCATCCATCTCTCCTCTTTAATCTCAACCATCCATCTATTTCATGGAATATTTAAATCCTATTTAAATAATCCATGGGGCCATAAATAAATAAAATAAATAATAATATTTATTTTAAGCCCACAATATTTAATCCAATAAACCCAATTTATTTATTTATTGTAATTCCTTTTAATCTAATTAATAGGAATTAACTTCCCAAGAAAAGGGGAACCGATTAAATCTAATTTAATAGTTCTACCTCTCTAAATTTAATACAAAATTAAATACCTTTTTGTGTGTCGATTGTGTGTGACTCTATAAGTTCACCTTCAGCTAGACTTGGTCGAATTCCCAATCATCCTATGGCAGGAATTCGTCTGTTACCGTGGGTAGCCGTCTAGCAATGGCCCATGGCACTAGAAACTAGGTGAATGTTTGTGGTGTGAATATTTAGGCTCTTTAGTACGTCTGTCCTTCCATCTATAATCTCACTACTTAGTGTCTAGGGCATGGAAATGTAGGTACCCATTTTCAACTTATATACACAAGGGTCGGATTCATTTTTGATGAAGTCATAACCCTGTATTACTTCATTAAAGCCAATGTTCCAGCTTCAGGATGCTTGTTTGAGGCCATAGATGGACTTCTGGAGACAACAGACCTTCTGTTATTCTCTAGTGACTGTGAAACCCTCCTGTTGATCCATATAGATCTCTTGCTCAATGAAACCATTGAGAAAGGCCGTTTTCACATCCATCTGCCATATCTCATAGTCATACCATGCTGCTATGGCGAGCAGGATCCGAATGGATTTAGCCATGGCTACTGGCGAGTAGGTGTCCTCAAAACTGTTCCAAGAACACTGCGTTCCTTGAAACAAATACCTTTTGAAAACTGTTTCAGCACAATAACAGTAATATTATTCTGAAAGTACGCATGCAATTTTAGATCCAATCTAACAAAATAAAGCATGCCAAAAGTCCATTAAATCCAAACAATTGAATTATCATATTAGTCATATATTTATACAATCTGACATGCCAATAAGGCCATTAAAAGCAAGTAGATCATGCCAAACACATAGATCTATGCCCCTTACATCGAACCGGGCTCTGATACCACTTGAAGGACAAGCGGATCCGCCCGGGAGCGCAAGCGGAAGCGAGAAATCGCGAAAAGGGCCTAAATTAAATCAAATCTAATTTAAAATACGAATCCCAAGGGGTGTACCCTTGGGTGCTCAACCGGGCGTTCGATGTAGGATGTGTAAATATTAGAAACACATATTTAAACACATAGGGCATAGATGTATGTTAAATCAATCAAAGCGTAATAAACCGTTACCTTTGATTATTTAGTGTATGCTCCCGGCTACTTGCGTTGTTCCTTCTCCGGAATGCTCACGAAATCCAAACATATGGATTTTCCAAAGGTGATCCACACCACACCGGAAGAAACACACGTTCTTCTTGCTAGAAAAGAACGGGTTTAAGAAGGAATCGGTTTAAGAGAAGAACACTATGAATTAGTGCTCTCTTAAACTTACTTTGTTCTTCTTCTTGATTCAAAATCAAGTGAAGAACACAAGTGTAAGAGAGGGAGAGAGGCCAAGTTTGAGAGAGAGGAAAGGATTTTTGTCTTCTCTTTTTCCTAGAAAAAGATGAATAATGAATCACTAATGCTTGGTGTTGTATATTCTAATATATATACATAATTAATGTGATTATTGGAATGTGTCTAGGTTCATCCAAGGATGTCTACATTCATTCCAATCAATCACCATCAATTCATCAATCAAGCCTACCAAAATTTATGGTTTGATCAAATCATACCAAAAGGGAAGAGCTTGATTGGAGTTGATTTGTCTCTTTCCAAAAGAGAGAAGTCAACATACCACCTAGCCTGAAACATGGCTGATTTTGCTTCCTCCAATGGAGCATGTCGGCCATGTTTAATTAAGGGAAGAAGTCCAACTTCTTCCTATTCCAAAATAGGAATTATTTCTCCTCTCGGGTATAATTTAACGGACCGGGTTTTATCGTAATCCAATTACGATGAAACCAAAATTAAATCCAATTTAATATCAACTTAAATTATTCCCGTTGCTCTTTTAATCCAATCAAAAGATCCAACATCTCGACTTTCCATATTTAATCGATAAATCCAATTTACCGATTAAACGAGGGCCCAGTACAGTACCGGCCCATCCATCCAATGGATTATCTCTAAAGTAATCCAATTACTTATTTATCCTTCGAGATTGACTCCAAGTCAATCTCTCAATCTTCTCGGTAATTTGTGTGTGATCCTTTAGGTTCACCCTCATCTAGACTTGGGCCCGTGTCCCACAAGGGCCCGTTACCATGGGTGCCCGTCTAGCAACGATCCATGTACTAGAGACTAGGTGAATGTTGGCGTGAACATTTAGGCACCGATTCCGTACGAGTACGGTCCTTCTGTCTACCGTCTCCCGGCCTTAGTCTAGGGTATGGAATTGGGCGTCGGTTCCCATCCTTGACTAGGCATCTATGCTTAATACTCGAGACTACGCATTCTTCATTGCATTGAGACAGGAAACTATTCGCTGTTCGACCAACAACTATGACCACAGCTTTAAACAGCATGAACGTGTCTCCGAGTGCATAGGAGATACCTCTATCACCTACTGACAGGGGACGGATCCTCTTCTTGGAACGCACAGTCCTCGCTACACATTCCGACTGCACTGGACAAGGCTTATAATGATCAAGTTACAGAATGATCACCTCTCGCCAGAACCAAGATACAGCCGTCCTGTGCACGTGGTTGCCATGGTTCCTCAAGTCTGAGGACTACTTCTGTACTATCAAAACCTGGAAAATTCAATCATACCGACCAAGCCTCCAAGGCTTCCATATGATGATCCCTGCGAGTCAGTCCAGTCGGCTCGACCCCAGTCGACCAACCCATCAAGATCGTGTAGGCGTCCCACGACTGTCGCGGATAAAACACGACACTTATCCAATGAACACGACTCTTGATGCAAGTCTCAATAGGACTCTCGATGCCCTGTCTCGAGATCCTTGACTTGGAACGTTTCAGACCCAATTTTTAATCAGTTGGTTTCATGACCACCATCCAATACGTGGCCCAACTGCATGAGTTGCTAACCGTGGTCTATGGGCTTTCTTGCGATATAAGTAAAACACCGTTTTAACATATGTAAAATGAGCGCAACAAAGTATGTAACAATAGTGACGAATACTTATTTTATCATCACATAATAATATTACATTTACATCAAGTTGTCAGATAGGTTACAAATCGCCAAACCTATTGGCTTTCTAGTCACCTATTCTAACAATCTCCCATTTCACCTAAAGCCAATCACCCATTCACCTCAAACCCATCTTATCCAGATGCTGAGTATAGGCAACTTGTGACACAGGCTTAGTAAGTGGATCTGCTATGTTTTCTGCAGAGCTGACTCGGTCTATCCGAACGTCACCCCTGTTAACCATCTCTCTGAGCAGATGGTAGCGTCTAAGAATATGCTTGGATCGTGATGAGATCTCAGTTCCTTCACTACAGGCTTAGCAGTTCTAGGTACTACACCCAACCCTTGGATGTAGCTCATCAACCAAACCGTCCCCTTAGCAGCTTCCAAAGCTGCTGTGTATTCAAAAATCTATGGTGGAGTCCGCCGTGGTAGCGTACTTGGAACCCTTCCAAGTCACCACGCCACTATTTAGTCTAAATACAAAACAAGACTGAGACTTGGCATCATTGTCATCCGACTGGAAGCTAGCATCGCTATAGCCTTCCAGTATCAACTATCCACTGCCGTAGATCAAAAACATTTCCTTAGTCCTTTTCAGGTACTTCAGGATAGTCTTGACCGCACTCTAGTGTACCTCCCCGGCACACGACTGATATCGACTGGTTACGCTCAAAGCGAAAGCCACATCAGGTCTAGTGCACTGGACAACGTACTGGATGCTGCCTACGGCTGAAGCATAGGGGATGTCCAACATCTGTTTAAGCTCCTCATAAGTCATAGGAGTCTGCTTCTTGGATAACTTAATTCCATACCTCATACGAAAGAATCCCCGTTTTGAGTTCTCCATCTTGAATCTCTTCAAGACTTTTCCAATATACGAGGACTGGGCCATTATTAACATCCTTCTAGATCTATCCCTGTAAATCTTGATACCAAGGATGTAGGATGCCTTACCCATATCCTTCATAGAGAATTGTGTTGACAACCAAGCTTTAGTGGTACCCAATAGGGGTGGCAACGAGTCGAACTCGAGTCGAGCTTGAACATTTTTCTCAAGCTCGAGCTCGAGCTCGATTTTTACTAAAAGAGCTCGAGCTCAAGCTCGAGCTCGATGAGCTCATACAGGTCAAGCTCGAGCTCGAGCTCGAATCTGGCCTGATGAGCTCGTGCTCGTCAGCTCGAACTCGTCAGCTCGAGCTCGAGCTCGAGCTCGTCAGCTCGAACTCGTCAGCTCGAGCTCGAGCTCGAGTTCGAGCTCGTAATACCTGATTTAGATATCAATTCACATCTATATAACAATTTATTGTTAATCAACTAACCAAACAAATATATTTTACCAAATTCATAAAACCAAAAAGAAACCACAAAACCACAATATATAAAGACTAAATTTGCCTAAATACCAACAAATCATTCAATAAAAGTAAATTAGTTACATTGGTCAAAATTGAAGAGTCTCAACCACCCAAATGTTTGTTCAAAAGCATTACAAGAGTCACCAAAGTCCACATAACAAAGTCGTTCTTGTTGGTATCGTCTCAAACCTACATAAAATAAATGAGAATAGCATATGATTATTGATATAGCTTGCTAGAAAGTTAACAAACCCAACAAAAAGAAAATAAAGTTACCACGTAATTTAATATCAATACCAATTGAAGTATCTAAACTCAAACCACCAATATCCAATCTCAAACCTCAAATCCACCACATTAAGTCATCTCTAACATAACACAATATGATGCAATTTAGAAGAAACAACCGAGATAATTTTCAGTAGTTGAGTTACATGAAGGTACCTTTAGCACATCATCATCAAGACTCAAGAGGCAAATTTATATATATTACTTTTTTTGTCGCTCTGCAAATCCATGAATAAAATTCAATACGCTTATAATAAGTAATAAACAATAGTGATATTTTCAAAACATTTAAAATACAAAAGAACTTACCAAAGATTTTTTCTTCACTCCAAAACGTTTTCTCAGCCAATCTCCTCCGCACATCAACACTTGAACTGTGTCTGAAGTCAATGATACGCGATATTTATCAATGACTCTACTTCCCGCACTAAATGTAGCCTCAGAAGCAACAGTGGTGATAGGGATAGCTAGAAGATCTCTTGCCATTATGGATAAAATCTTATACTTCAAGGCATGAACTCTCCACCATTCCAAAACATCAAAGTCTTTGTCATCCTTCTTATCCTTCTCAAATATATAACGGTTTTCTTCAAGATATAAATCAAGTTCGGACTTTTGAGGCTGAATAGATTCCACTGACTTCAGATATTCAGCATACTCAGACCAACCACATTAAGTTTCAACATTTGTAACATCTGGATTCGATAGTTTATTTCTTTGCCCTTCTCCAATTGACTCGTCTTCAATGTTGGAAATAGCCACATACTCAGAATACAGCTCATATAATGTCTTTCGAACGATAGCAATCTGCCTCTCAACATTCTCTGAAGAATATAATCTTGGAAAGCAGAATTCAAGTGCTCTCAACTTACACCTTGGATCCAAAACAGCTGCTATGGACATGAGCAAATTGGTCTCTCCCCAATATTTGTCAAACTTGACTTTCATTCTTGCAACCATGTCTTGAATGAACACATCATTCTCCAATGTCTTCTTATCTAACAATACTTTCACTCTGCTCACCTCATTAAGAAACAAATTCTAAGTCGGATAATCACTTCCAGAAACAATGTGTGTAGCAGTCCAGAATAGTTCTAACACCGAGCACACTTTCTCAACTTTTGTCCAATCCTCTGCACTTGGACAAATATCATAATGTGGCTCCCGATCAGCAAACCTTGGGAAGACATCTTTGAATTTGATTGCAACAGCCAACATTTCATAGGTTGAGTTCCACCTTGTCCGACAGTCATCAACTAACTTCTTGTCTGGTAAATTCAACTGCTTCACTATCTCAGAGAATATTTTAAGCCTGGCATCAGATCGTCGAACATACTCCACACTATCACGTATAACATCAACAATATTCTTAATCTCAGAAAGTCCATCTTGAGCTATGAGATTAAGAATATGGGCACAACATCTTACGTGGAATAGTCTTCCCTCACAAAGCAGTCTCCTTTTGTTTTTCACATACACCTTCAAATTGTCAATAGCTGAATCATTGGCAGAAGCATTATCCACAGATATGGTGTGGATCTTACTCTCGATGCCCCAATCCTCCAAGCAGCGCCAAATAGCATTTGCAATTTCAAGACCTCGACGAGGAGGTGGAATGTGAACAAAGTTAAGCACGCGCTTCTGTAATTGCCAACTCTCATCAATCCAATGCCCTGTTATGACCATGTACTCGATCTTTTGGTTCTTTGATTTCCAACAGTCCGTTGTGAGGCTGATTTTGTTGACTTTTTTCAATAGACTCTTCAACTTTTTCTTTCCGACTCATAAACGTTGATGCAATAAGTTTTTGCTGTGTTTCTTGTCAAGCCTCGCCACTCAGGCATTCCTCTTCTTTGCATCAAATTGAATCCTTCCTCTTCCACAATAGAAAAAGGGTGTTCGTGCATCATGATCCAATGAGCCACTGATTCTTTCATCTTCTCCATGTCAAACTTCCCAACAAACAGACTTGGACAAGCACTTGGATCTACATTGCTGCTTACAAAGCCAAGTTGTGTTTGCAAAAGTCCATCTTTCGACTTATCAGCTTTTGCTTTAAGATAGTTAGCACAACTTTGCAAATGCCGATGCAGTTGAGTTGTTGCAGCAGTCTTGCTTTTGGAATACATTCTCTTACAATGTATACAAGAGATCTTAATAACTCCATCGGCATCCTTCATTTCTGTGAAATCTTGCCAAACTGTTGATTTTTTTTTGACGTTTGGGCTTTGACCCCAAAAGTATCATCATCTTTAGTGGCCTCAACATTCTCCTCTTGGCCAATAGTCCTCTCTTCATTAGTAGCATTGGTTGTATGTTCAAGTGTTTCCTCCTCGCTTTGCATTACTGGACTTGTTGAATCGGCCATAAAAAAAGACGTACTTGCTGAAACATTCATATCTAAACAAAACAACAAAACTACGCATTAATAAAAAATGTTTCTACACCATACATTTGAATAAAAAAAAAGTAGTGCATCATTTGAATACAAACACAGTATTGTACTTGATAACACTTAATAATCCTGCTATATCACACTTGCTGACATGTTCGAGCAACAAAGACACAACCTGTGGTGTTCAAAATGCCAATACTCCAGCCACCACCCCTGAACTAAATATATCAGATGAAAAATTGTCCACATGCAAGGGATACAACAAGCTATTAGCAATAAACCAATCCGCCCAAACTCTCTAATAAGACAAACATTATTAGACACAAAAAATGCAACTAGCACTAGTCAAAATCTGACAAAACAGCCATAAATAACGCATACTGAAGGAACGTAGTTCTTGATTTCAGCAATCTCATAATCCTTTGAGATTCCCAAATCAGACTCAGCAACAAACAGATTATTTGAGTACAATGTAACAAGGTAAGGGACATACGCATTAATATTTTTATATATTGAACACAATTCACAATTCACAGCAAATTACCAATATAGTATTAACAGTATATATTGAACACAATTCACAATTCACAGCAAAATTTTCAATTGAACTAAGTATATATTGAACACAATTCACAGCAAATTACCAATATCAAATTTCCCAATCACTACATTTACCAATATCAAATTAATTCCCAGCAATGAATCTAAAACTCACTCCCATCAAAATCTAAAACTAATTCCCATCAATGAAACTAAAACTAATTCCCAGCAATGAAACTAATTGCAGCAATGAATCGAAAACTCACTCCGCACAGAAAATTCAGAAAGGGGCACTTCGCTTGGTCGATATATTGCTGCAGGGGCACTTCTCTTGGTCAAAATTCAGAAAGGGGCACTTCTCTTGGTCGAAAATTCAGAAAACTCACGGCGCGACGGCGAGGATTTTCGCCGCAGGGGCAGTTTCAGCGCAGGGGCAGTTTCGGCGACGGGGATTCGGCAGGGTTTCGGCGCAGGGGTTTCGCGGCGAGGGTTCCGGCGTGACGGCGAGGGTTTCCGGCGAGGGTTTTTCGGCGCGACGGGGTTTCGCAGCGAGGGCTTGAGAGTTGAGAATTGGGAATTTGGGATTCTGATTTATGGTTGGGAAATTGGGAATGAATAAGTGTCCTCACACAAAGTCAAACAATTCATTTAGTAATATTAAGTATATTTTTAAAATTATTGCTAATTTTTTTAATAAAATTATATTATTATAAATTATAATAGTATATAATATATATATATAAGTTAATTGTTAAGACTTGTCAATTTTAAAAAGTATAAGAAATTACACATCAATATTAAAGTATAACATAAAATTTATGTGTCATATTAAAAAAAAGTATTATAACTAACTAAATTAGTGATTAATTTTGTTGATTTCCTTCTTCTTCTTCTACTTATTATTATTATTATTATTATTATTATTATTATTATTATTATTATTATTAATTCATGGAAATCACTAAGTTTTGACATAAATTTATAAGTAAAATTTACAGATTGTATAATGTATACTATGTATTTTGATATAAATATAAAACACACACTTAGATATAAAAAAAATCATAAGTTAATTATTAGGACTTGTCAATTTAAAATATTATAAGAGGTTATAAATAAATATTAAAATATAACATAGAATTTATTATTATTATTATTATTACTATTATTATTATTATTATTATTGATTAACTTTATTTTTATATAAACTATAAAAGTTAAATGTATAAATAAAAGTATCATAGTTTATTATTATCTAAAATAAAATGTATGATATTGATTGATAATTACAATATATGGTCAATTTTGAGTATGAAATTGATAAAGTATTGAATATGAAATTAAACATATAAAAATTCTAAACAAAAAAAAATATTAAAAAAAATTAAAAAAAAAAGGAAAAGCTCGCGAACGGCTCGCGAGGTTGACGAACAGACTATATTGAGCTCGAGCTCGAGCTGGCTCGACTCGAGCTCGAATTTTCGAGCTCGAGTCGAGCTAAAAATCAAGCCGGCTCGCGAAGCTCGCGAGCCGGCTTGACTCGCCTGCCACCCCTAGTACCCAACATCTTAGCATCATTCCCAATGAGCAAGATGTCATCCACGTAAAGCACTAGAAATGCAAATGAGCTCCCACTGATCTTCTTGTATACACAAGGATCGGACTCGTTCTTGATGAAATCATGTCCCCGTATGACTTTATCAAAACGTATATTCCAACTTCGGGAAGCTTGTTTGAGGCCATAGATGGACCTTTGGAAACGGCAGACCTTCTGCTCTTCTCCAACAGATGTGAAACCTTCCGGTTGATCATATAGATCTCTTCCTCTACAAAACCGATGAGGAAGGCGGTTTTCACGTCCATCTGCCATATTTCATAGTCATCCCATGTTGCTATGGCAAGCAGTATCCAAATGGACTTAGCCATTGCTACGGGCGAGTAGGTTTCCTCAAAGTCGACCCGGGGTCGCTGAGTGTAACCCTTCGCCAAAAGATAAAAACCTTTTGCTCCGAGGGATCATACAAATAATACTCCGCAGTTTCTCTCGGATAGCCGATGAACCTGCATAAACTAGACCTCGAGTCTAGTTTATCTCCTACTAATCTCTTGACATATGTGGGGCAACCCCACACTTTCAAGTATTTGTAGGAGGCAGGCTTGCCATGCCATATCTCATGCGCCAAGTTCAAAACTTTGGCCGTCGTCTCAAGAGCGTATCCCCAGAAGGATATGAGGAGTTCGGTAAAACTCATCATAGATAGGACCATGTCCAACAAGGTCCGATTCCCCCTTTCAGTCACACCATTAAGCTGTGGTGTTCCAGGAGGGGTCCATAGAGAGAGAATCCCATTCTCTTTTAGATAATCAGTAAACTCACCACTCAAATACTCTCCACCTCGGTCCGATCGAAGGTCTTTGGTCTTTCGACCGGTTTGGTTCTCTACTTCAAGTCTGTATTCCTTAAACCTTCCAAAGGCTTCAGACTTGTAGCTCATCAGGTAAACATAACCATACCGTGAGTGATCATCGGTAAAGGTTATGAAGTACGAGTACCCACCTCTAGCCTGAGTATTTAGTGGGCCACAGACGTCCGTATGGATCAAATCCAATAGACCGTTGGCTAGCGTGCTTTGTCCAACAAAGGGCTTCTTGGTCATCTTTCCTTTCAGACAGGATTCGCAAGTTGGTAGGTTGTCCAAATCGTCTATTTCTAAACGCTTAGAGTCCACCAACCTTCTTATCCTATCTTTGGAGATGTGACCCAACCTCGTATGCCATATCTGTGCGTTATCGTGATCATCACATTTTTGTTTGTGTTCCGTAGTCATAATCCAATTAGACCGTCGAAGTATATATAGATCGTTTACCAATGTACCAAGTAAATGAGAAATACCATCCTTTATAATGAAAAAACCGCTTTTATTGATGGTAAATGAATATCCCTCCTTGTCAAGGACCAGGATGGATACAATGTTTTTAATCATGCTAGGTACATAGAAACAGTCATTCAGTACAATCCTAACATGATTACTAATGGCTAACTCCATTGATCCTACGGCTTCCGCAGCAACGGCCTTGCCATCGCCTAGCCTCAGGATCATCTCATCCTTGGTTAGCCTTATGCTTCTTTGCAGTGCTTGCAAATTATTGCAGATGTGAGCACCACACCCAGTATCCAATACCCATGAAGCAGAATTAGTTATCATGTTTACTTCAACCACAAACATAACTAGGTTGGAGAGGAGTTGTGGGCGCTCCCTCTTCCAATGCCCCTTTCCTTGGCAATGCATGCAGACATCATTTGCCTTGTACCGCTGAGAACCAAGGGCCTTCCCTTTCCCTTTGCTCGGTCCCACCGGGGCAACAGGGGTGCCTGGAGCGTGACCAGGGGCCGCAACCGTCTTCCCCTTTTCCTTCTTCCTCTTCTAGCGTCCAGCCCTCTTGCCATTCGCCATGGAGGTTGAAGCCTCTCCTATCAATACCGTCGGTGCTGACTTGTGGGTCGTTGCCTCGTATTGGACCAGCATGTTGATCAACTCATGAATAGACTTCTCATCTCCGTTCATGTTGTAGTTTACAACAAACAGGTCATAAGACGGAGGAAGCGAGTGGAGGATCACGTCAATGTACATGTCATTGTTAAGCCCAACTTTAAGGTTCTCGAGTTTCTCCACTAGGGAGAGCATCTTAACCCCATGACTTTTGTACAGACGATCCTTCAGCAAGCTTGGTGCCAAAAAATGCTTTTGTGGCGGCATATCTAATATGGCTATCTGGAAAACGCATAAACCTCATTCATGCGGAGCATTATGGCGAAGACGTTGTCCAGTCTCTCATACTGCTTCTGGATGTCATTAGACATTGAAGCCAATATGATACTGCGTACTTTTCGGTTCTCCTCATGCCATTTCTCGAACGTCAAACGTTCGTCGAAGACATAGCCTTGGTTCTCGAAACTAAGGATAATCCTCAAGTTTCTCAGCCAGTCAGAGTAGTTCGTTCCGTTGAACTTATTAGTTTCAAGTACCATGGTTAATGGATTGTTAGACATATCTCCATTAATAAAATGTAAAGCAGAAATTAGCAGATGGTGGTAATATTATGGTTCAAGGTGAAGACATGGTCTTTTAGTCTTTAACCCTCCTACTATTTATACGAAAGTCCGCCACTCTCAAGTGGAGTTTTCGAAAACCATTTTCTAGTGGGCTTGGGATCCACAAGCGTAATCTCCATGCCCCGCTTTTACGATTCACATAAAGAAGACCTCGTGGGAGATATCCAATATCATTCTCATCCAATGAGATTCCCAAGATATTTTTCCTCACCTATTCGCATGGTTCCGAGGACTCCAAGCAAACCATGTTACTCAGTGTTGGGCCCGACCCATCAACCAAATCATGTCTCAAACTGTCGCCCCCCACGACTTGTGAGACAGGGAAACAACGAGTGCAGTCTCTTTCTTCACAACACTGGTGCAGCTTTCCCCTAGTCCAAGTGTGCCACGACTCGTGAGACCACACTTTGGTAGTGGTAGCTTTCTCACCACATTGCTGTGGATGGAAGGCTCGGACAGATCAAAATACCATTTTGATCCAAGTCCGTTCTGGGCCTAATATTTAATTTAGTCCAACCAAATGAGAGCTTAATGAATGATCGAGACAAGAGGCACGTAGGCCCCACTCAACAGAAATGTAAATAATCATACATTTATCCATACACAAGGTCTAGGGCTTTTTGTGATCATCCCATGTTGATCCCATCTAGGCCTGTAGATGAGCGGGTATTACCCTATCCGGACCCGGACCCGGACCCGATGAATACCCATAGTTGTTATTTATGTATTTTACCCAGACCCTACGCATAAAATGCCCATTGGGTCATACCCATTCTAGACCCATACTAATTGGGTCCATTATGGGTCTTACCCATTGGGTCTTACACATTAAAACGAATAAACTAATTATACATGTTTCTTTGTAAATGATATTACATAAACATATTACCAAATTAGTTTATTAAATATATTTCATGAACTTACTGTCAATAAATCAAATAAAAAGTTATTTGAAGTTTTAACATGTGCAGATTGAATGTCGTTGAAATATATATAACTATTAACTTTGTTCAAATAATGAATCATATTAACCAATTACACATCGACATAGATTCCATATAGGAACGTAAATTAAACAACCAACAATAAAAATGTATCAAAATTATATTTTAAATTTAGAATGATTTTTTTATTGGTTTGAAAATTCATTCAACTTTCATTTCATGAGTTTTTTACAATTCAAATTTGAACAAACCTTATTAATACCATATATTAGTTTAGCTTGACTTATCACTTTAGATTCAAATTAATTTTATCAAAAATTCAATTCGCAGTTCACTGCGAAAATAAAGATGAAAAAACTCTGGCAAATGTTTTTCAAAATATCAATACATAAAAGTTAAAAAAAAAAACTATGTACAAAAATTAAGAATTTTAGATGACAAGTAAAATCGACTCGATTAATTTATTAAAAATTTAAAAGTTCAATGATTATAAGTTAACGGATATTTATGAATTTTTATAGTATTAGATTTTACCCATTCAAGGCCCATACCAGCGGGTATTTTTGGGTCTAGACCCTACCCATACTCGAAATACTTATTACAATGGGTACGGGTCCGGGTCTAATATAAAAATAATGGGTCCGGATCCGGGTCTATTATAAAAATAATGGGTCCGGGTCCGAGTCATTGACAGGTCTAATCCCATCGCACATAACATAATTATTCCAAATAATCATGCTTTGACCATGGATATTCCAAATACAAAAGTGATGTCCAACATCACAAAGCATAAATACATATAAATAATGCATCTAATGCATGTATTAATCCCAAATTAATTAAGTAAATTTGATCTAAGGAATAATCCAATTATTCCAAAATCAAATGTGCAAAATTAATATATTTTCAGAATAATGTGCAGAAAAAATAGAAGATCAAATTTTCCAGAAAACGTCGAAGAACGGCACAAAACGGCCCAGCCGTTGTGCCTGCCGGCCAGCGGCGCGCACAGGACAGTGCGCGCCAGCGCAGGCTGCCAGCTTGCGCGCCTTGTGCCGCGCTGGCCACGGCCGACAGCGGCATGCCTGCGCACAGCGTAGTAAACCGTTACCTTTGTAGATTTCACGTGTGCGCGGCTACTTGCGTTGTTCCTTCTCCGGAATGTTCACAAAGTCCAAACGTATGGATTCTTGAAAGGTGATCCACACCATACCGGAAGAAACTCACGTTCTCCTTGCTAGAAGAAAACGAGTTTATGAAGGAATCGATTTAAGAGAATAAACACTATGAATTAGTGTTCTCTTAAACCTACTTTGCTCTTCCTTTTTGATCTAATATCAAATGAAGAACATATGTGGGAGAGGGACAGAGTGGCCGAGATGTAAGAGGGAGAGAGAAGGCCGAATTTTCTTCTCTTTTTCCTTGAAAAAGATGAATTATGATTCTAATACACAAGGTATTGTATATACTCATATATATACATAATTAATGTGATTATTGGAATGTGTCTAGGTTCATCCAAGGATGTCTAGGTACATCCCAATCAATCACCATTAATTCTTCAATCAAGCCTACCAACTTTTAAGGTATGATCAAATTATACCAAAAGGGAAAGGCTTGATTGGAGTTGATTTGTCTCTTATCAAAACAGACAAGTCAACCGCCACCTTGCATGGAACATGGCTGAATTTTGCTTCCTCCATGGGAGTATTTTCGGCCATGCTCAATATGGGAAGAAGTCCAACTTCTTCCTATTCTAAAATAGGAATTAATTCTCCTCTCGGGTCAAAATGTAATGGACCGGGTTATATCATAATCCAATTACAACGAACCCAAAATTAAATCCAATTTAATGTCCACTTAAATTATTCCCCTTGGTCTTTTAATCCAATCAAAAGATCCAACATCTCAAGTTTTCATCTTTAATCGATAAATCCAATTTACCGATTAAACGAGGGCCCAATGCAATATCGGCCCCTCCATCCAATGGACTATCCCTTAAGTAATCCAATTACTTATTTATCTTTCGAGATTGACTCCAAGTCAATCTCTCAACCTTCTCGGTGATTTGTGTGTGACCCTTCAAGTTCACCCTCAGCTAGACTTGGGCCCGTATCCCACAAGGGCCCGTTACCATGGGTGGCCGTCTAGCAACGGTCCATGGCACTAGAGACTAGGTGAATATTGGTGTGAACATTTAGGCGCTGATTCCGTACGGGTACGGTCCTTCCGTCTACCGTCTCCCGGCCTTAGTCTAGGGTATGGAATTGGGCGTGATTCTCATCCTTGACTAAGCATCTATGCTTAATACTCGAGACTACGCATGCTTCATTGTGTCGACACAGGAAACCATTCCCTGTTCGACCAACCACTATGGCCACAACTTTAAACAGCATACGTGTCTCCGAGTGCATAGGAGATACCTCTGTCACATATTGACAGGGGACGGATCCTCTTCTTGGAACGCACCGTCCTCGCTACAGAATGATCATCTTATAGAATGATCACCTCTCACCAGATCATCTTACAGAATGATCACCGTCCTCGCTACAGAATGATCTTCTTGGACTGCACTGGACAAGGCTTATAATGATCATCTTACAGAATGATCACCTCTCACCAGATCCAAGATACAGCCGTCCTGTGCACGTGAATGCCATGGTTCCTCAAGTCTGAGGACTACTCCCGTACTATCAGAATCGGGGAAATTCAATCATACCGACCAAGCCTCCAAGGCTTCCATATGATGATCCCCGCGAGTCAGTCTAGTCGGCTCGATCCTAGTCAACCAACCCATCAAGATCGTGTAGGCATCCCACGCCTATCGCCGATAAAACACGGCACTCATCCAATGAACACGACTCTTGATGGAAGTCTCAATAGGACTCTGGATGCCTTGTCTCGAGGTCCTCGACTTGGAACATTTCAAAACCAACTCTCAATCAGTTGGTTTCATGACCACTATCCAATGCATGGCCCAACTGCATGAGTTGTTAACTGTGGTCTGTGGGCTTTGTTGTGATATAAGTAAAACACCGTTTTAACAAATGTGATGAGCGCAACAAAGTAAACACCAATAGTGACGAACACTCAAGTTGTCAAATAGGTTACAAATCGCCAAACCTATTGCTTTCTTGTCACCTTTTCTAACAGTCAAGAACATCCTTAAGTACCTAAGGAGGACTAAGGAAATGTTCTTGCTCTATGGCGATGGAGATTTAGTCCTGGAAGGCTTTAGCGATGCTAGTTTCCAGGCGGATGACTACGATGCCAAGTCTCAGTCGGGTTATGTGTTCAGGCTCAATGGTGGTGTGGTGGCATGGAAATTTTCCAAGCAAGAAACCACAGCCAATTCCACCACAGAGGCCGAATATATAGCAGCTTCAGAAGCTTCCAAAGAATCGGTTTGGATAAGAAACTACATCCAAGAGTTGGGTGCAGTGCCTAGCATTGTCTATCTCGTGGTTATCTTCTGAGATAACAACGGAGCGATATCACAAGCAAAGGAACCGAGATCTCATCACCGATCCAAGCGCATTCTTAGACGCTACCACCTTTTGAGGGAAATGGTAGGAAGAGGTGAAGTCCGGATGGACCGAGTCAGCTCAGCAGACAACACAACAGATCCGTTGACAAAGCCTATATCACAAACTGCTCATACGCAACATCTTGGAAAGATGGGGATTAGGCATATGGGCGATTGGCTTTAGGTCAAGTAGGAGATTGTTAGAATAGGTGACCATGAAGCAAATCTAATTGGGCTAATGTAACCTATGTCTGGACAATTTCAGAGTTTTAATAAATTGTAATGAATAAGAAAGTGATATTCATTTGGCTTATACTTTGTTTGTGTTCACTTTACTGTTTTTTATTATGGCAAAGCCTACAAACTGAAATCACATTCCGGAAAATTGGAACTATGCATTGGATGGTAGTTTCATGAAATTAGTTTCTCCGGATCAGTCTGAAATGCTCCAAGTCAAGGAATCTCGAGATAGGGCATCGAGAATTCATTTGAGATTTGCACTAAGCATCTGCAGTCGCATTTCATCAACAAGTGACGAGGCTCATCCATGCAGTGTTAGTGGGTCAGCCAGCTAGGTGGCTGCTGACTGAGGTGACTCGTGGGAACTGTCATATGGAAGACCTTGAGTATGGTCAGTCAGGTATGACATGTATTCCTGGTTCCAAATAGTACAAGCTGATCCTTGGACTTGAGGGATTACTGAGTTTACTTGCACACCGTGCCTGTATCTTACGCATGGCGAGAGGCTACCAAGTCATAGTACTTGGTAGTCATAAGCCCTATCTAGTGCAGTCATGATGTGCAGTGTGACAGTAGATCCCGAGAGAGGATCCATCTCCTGTCAGAAGGCTGACGGTGATATCTCGTTTTACTCTGGGACTCGTTCCTGATAAATTTGTGGCCACAGTGACTGAACAAAAGGGAAGGACCGCTGTGACGTTTCGTATGGACGAGGCAAGGCTTAGTTCGAAAATGGGTACCTACATTTTCATGCCCTAGACTCTAAGTAGTGAGATTGTAGATGGAAGGATAGAAGTACTAAAGAGCCTAAATGTTCACACTATAAACATTCACCTAATCGGTAGTGCCATGGACCGTTGCTAGACGGCCACCTATGGTAACGGACAAATTTCTGTCATAGGATGATTGGGAATTCGACCAAGTCTAGCTGAAGGTGAACATAAAGGTATTTAATTTGGAATTAAATTTAGAGAGGTAGAACGATTAAATTATATTTAATCGATTCCCCTTTTCTTGGGAAGTTAATTCCTATTAATTACATTAAAAGAAATTAAACTAAATAAATAAATTAGATTTATTGAAATAAATAATATGGGCTTAAAATAAATATTATTATTTATTTTATTTATTTATGCCCCCTGAATTATTTATGTTGGATTTAAACATTCCATGAAATAGATGGATGGTTGAGATTAAGAGAAGAGATGGATGGATGGCTAGGATTGGTTTGACGAAATCTAAGCCTAGTTTGACTAGGTCAAAATCCTAGTCAAATTAAACTTCTAAAGTTGGAGTTTCAAGAGGAATAGGATTCCTCTTCTATAAATACTCCTAAGTATGCACTTTAGAATGATGATGAAAATTCAAGACACACACACACACACACACACCTCTCTCTCTCCTCTTGCTCGTCCACTCCCCTCTTCCCAAGAATTATTTTTGGTTCTTTGTTTCATACGATTGAATCTTAGGAGGATTAATCTCATTAATTCATAACTTTTGGTTAATCCATCCTGTCTAAATATATACACCTGGTTTTTCGCTAGCACGAGAATCAAGATACATGGGTGGATTTCATGTACGATTTAGAGGGTCTCAAGTTCGAGATCTTGATGCAAAACGGGGAATAACGCGAGTAGCGGTTTGAAGATAAAACGACAACCGAGTAGGTTATTTCGTTTGGGTGTTTTCAGTTTCTACAATCTTATGGCCTCCATGATTTTCATGTTCTTTAAATTAGTCATGAGATACATCGAATGCCCGGGAGGTTCAAGGGAACATCCCTTGAACGTGTAGTTTTAATTCATGTTTACCATGCTTTAAATTTTGTAAATTTATTTTATATCGCGCTTCCGCATTCGCACTCCTCCTGGGAGGATCCACACACGTTAGGAAGGCTTTCACTTTGGTTATGAGATAACAAGTAGTAGGTCCAAGTTTAGCTGAGGGTGAACCTAAAGAGTCACACGCGCTTCACCGGATGTTAAAGGAGTTAATTTGAAATTACTTCCGGGATATAGTTTAATTTAAAAGGATTAAATTATACTTCTTGGAGATTTAAGCCTTCATGAATTAGTTGGATTAATCGGGCTTGAATTCATAAACTGGATTTATGGATGGGCTTCCCTTTTAATTAGATTAAAAGGGTGAATTAGTTAGCGGGTTTGGAATATTAAATAGGATTTAATTTAGAGTGTAATGGACCTTTGGACTGTTTAATTTATAATTAAATAGGCCCATTCCATTAAACCCGTCAAGGATGGATGGACGAGATTTGATTTAGAGATTGATGATATGAAGGGACATGATTAATTTGACTTAATCAAAGCCTAGGTTGACTAGGATTTGACTAGGTCAAAATCCTAGTCAAGTGTGCCTTTTTAGAAGAGATTGAGTAGGAAAAGAAAACTATGTTTTCTATATATAATGAAAACACACACACATACGAATCTCTACACTTTGCCATCTCTAATCTCTCTCTGTCTCTCATCGTCCACCCTCTTTACTCTCTCCAAGTTTTTTCTTTGTTCTTCTTGATTCATTCAAGGTAGAACATAAGAAACGTCGATTGCATTAATCAATAGCGTTGTATCGATGTCTATTCTCCCGTAAACAACTTCTTGCTAGCACGGGAGTTCGTTAGTATCTGGTGAAGTGTGTGGACGATTTAGAGGGTCTCAACTTTGAGATCTTGGTGGCAAAACGGGGAACAATGTGTGTAGCCGAACGAAGATGACTATGAGGGTAACGTTTCCGCTTTACGTTTCTTGTTCTCCAAATTCTATGGCCTCCATATTTTGTACTTTCTTGAACATGAGATGCAGCAAACGCTTGGGAGAATCAAGCGCACACCCCTTGATCCGTTTATGCATGTTTGATGTATGCTTTCAACTATGCGTTTATTTTATGATTTCTGTCTTAAATTTAGCGACCTCCCGCGCTTCCGCCGCGCCTCTTCTGAGGCGATTCGCACGTTACACATCATATGCATGCGACTACCATGATTCCTCAAGTTCGAGGACTAATCCTATACTATCGGACCGGGAATTTCAGTCATATCGGCTAAGCCTCCAAGGCTTCCATATGATGATTCCCCCGAGTCAGTTCAGTCAGTCGACTACCTTGTCAACTAACCCACTAAAATTGCATAGACAACCTACATCTGACACCGATGAAACTAAGCACTCACCTAGTGACTGCAATACTTAGTGCAAGTCTCTATAGGGCCTCGAAGTCCTCGACTTCGAATCTTTCAGACCGACCCTCGAGGAGTTGGTTTCATAGCCGCAAACCTATGCGTAACTCAACTCAATGGGTTTAACCAATCGGTCTGTGGGCATTTGTTGTGACATTGAAGCACCATTCAATGTGAGTAGTAAGCACAACAAACATATTTTGACAATGATGAATACTTACTTTATCCATCAGTATAATATTACTTTGATAAAGATCGATGAATAGTTCCTAGAACAACCAATCTAATTGACCTTCTAGTCACTATTTTAACATCCAATACCATTCTCATCCAATGAGATCCCTAAGATATTTTGCCTTGCCTGTTCACATGATCTCAAGGACTCCAAGCGAATCATGTTACCTAGCGTTAGGCCCGACCTATCAACCAAATGAATATCTCAACTATCGCCCCCCACGACTCATGAGACAGGGAAATAGGAGCATATTGCATTCGTTCACAACAATAGTGCAACTTTCTTCCATTCCAAACGTGCCACGACTCGTGAGACCACGAATGGGTGAAAGTAGCTTCCTTACTAGATTGCTATGGATGGAGCAATTGGAATAATCAAACCATTTGATTTTAATTCCATTTGGGGCCTAATATTTACTTGGACCATCCAAGTGAGAGTTTACAATATATTAAGATCGAGACCTCATCATTATTAGTATTTTGCATCCTCAAGTTTTATACATTTAATATAAATCGATGCATTCCAAAAACACCATATATCAAAGCATTAAAACATAAGCACATGCAAAACAAGCCTAGCACGCCCCTGTTAGCATGATCACAAGCCCGTTCCTAAGTGATCTACTGAGCCTGCAGTGGATCGATGTTCAACCTAGGGTAGGTCTCACTATTAAAATTTTTACATCCCATTATCATTCTAATGGCACCTTGTAAATCCTTCTTTGTTCTTATTAGGCCTTCCGTCTTGGGCTCCGTCCAACGAACCTCTTTTGGGCCTTCATCTCAATGGAAGCTTACATTTATTTTCAAAATTAAATAAAACCTCACATGCTAACCTACTTTCATTACAACTGACATGCAACCCCACTAAGAAGTTGGGGGAAGTACATTTAAAGAGAGAAAGCAAGTCTTATTATTCATAGGCTAAAAACAATAGAAGGAATAAAATAAAGAGGCACGCAGGCCTCACTCAACAAAAAATAAACCATACATAGATCAATGGGCCTAGTGATCATCTTCAGTGTTTATCCATTAAACAACAATTACACATTTATACCAATTATAAACATGCCAATATACATCTCATGCATTTATAAATAGATATCTAATATCTAAAGCCATAAACATAATTAAAATGCAGAAAATACCATATTAATAATGCCATTAAAAATATGCATATCAACTATACATCCAATGTACAATTTCTTTTTTTTTTGTTTGGAAATCGTTTCCAAAATAATCAAAGGCATAAAAATAATTTTAGAAAAATGCAATTTAACTAAAAATTAAAATATGCCAAAATTAATAATTTTAGAAAACTAGCAAAAATTAGGAAATCCAATTTTTCGGAAAAACGACACAAAACAATTTTGTCGGTCGGCGCCCCAGACGGCCGTGGGCACGCCAGTGTGTGCGTTCGCCGGCGCCTGCGCGCAGCAGTGTGCGTGCTCCCTGCGCCCAACGCCTACGCGCGCCTGGGTGCCTACCGGCCGGTTGTTGCACGTTTTTCCAACTAATTTTTTTTTTCAAACCTCTGCTATAAAAATTGAAATATAAACATGCATTTACAGAAAATTCAATTTTAAAAAATGCATGGATATCGATAATTTTAAAAGCATAATTAACACATATTTTCTAAGCAAATAATCATGCTTTAAAGACATAAACATGCTTTCCAAAAGCAAATTTAAACATGTTCTTCATGCTTAACATATAATAACATGTAAATCCTAAAGCCACAACACCGAACCGGGCTCTGATACCACTGAAAGAATCGGGTACGGCCTGGGAATGGAACGAAAGCAAAAAATGCGTAATTTAAGACATAATTTTAAACTGGTTCAAAGGGGTGTTCCTTTTGAAGTTCTCGTACGTTCGGTGTATGTCCAAGCATAAATAAGAGAAGAAAAATGCTGGACAATGTGGCTAAAGAAAGTAAACAAAAAGATACGTCTAATGTAAATAGAAACCAACATTTTATTTACTACACGTAGAACCGATACTAGTGTTGTTCCCTTTTTGTTTCTCCTTCCGTTCACTTGAGAATTCAACGTAGAACTCCTCTAAGTATTGTCTGTTAGAATAGGTGACTATGTAGCCAATCTTGACAGGCAAAATGTAACCTATGTCTAAACAATTTCAAGGATTTGATAAATTATTAATGAATAAGAAGTGAAATTCATTTTGGCATTTACTTTGTTTGTGTTCACTTTATCTGCTTTATACATATCTGTTCACTACGCAAACAAAGCCCACGGACTGAAAAAACATTTCGGGGACTAGGACTACGCTTGGAGGTAGGTCCATAAAATCAGTCCTGCTGAATCAGTCCGAAAATCTCCAAGTCAAGGAATCTCGAAAATGGATACCGAGATTCCCCCTGAGACTTGCACCAAGCATCTGCTGTCGTATTTCATCGACGGGTGACGAAGGTCGTCTAAGCAGTGTTAGTGGGTTAGCCTGCTGGGGAGCAGCTGACTGAGGTGACTCACGGGAACCGTCTTACGGAGGACCTTGAGTAGGGTCGGTTAGGTATGACGGGTGTTCCCGGTTCCAACAGTACAGGTCAAGTCCTTTGACTTGAGGAACTGTTGAGTTTACCTGTATATAAGGGTTGTATCTTAGATATGGTGAGAAATTGCCAAGAAGCACTTGAGTAGTCATAAGCCATGTCTAGTGCAGCTCCAGTGTATAGAGTGACAATAGTTTTCAAGAAATGATCTGTCTCCTGTCAAAAGGCATTGACAGTTGAGTCTCACAAATGCTCTGTGTCTTGTCCCTAAACTCTGGCCACAGTAACTGAACAGAAGGGAAGGTTTCCCTTGCGGCGTTTAGTAAAGGACAGACCGACACTTACGTCCAAAATGGGTACCTGCATTTTCCGTGCCCTAAACCCTAAGTGGTGAGACTGTAGACGGAAGGACAAGTGTACTGTTAGAGCCTAAATGTTCATCCCCGTACATTCACCTAGTCTTTAGTGCCATGGACCGTTGCTAGATAGCCACCCATGGTAACGGGCGGATTCTAGGAATTCGACCAAGTCTAGCTGAAGGTGAACCTAAAGAGTCACACACAATCCGCACACATTAAAGTATTTAATTTAGAATTAAATATTTGGAGAAATGGAATGATTAAATTGGATTTAATCGGGTCCTTAATTTTCTTAGAGAGAATTAATTCCTGTTATTGGATAAAAGGAATTTATCTAATAAATTAGATTTATTAGAAAATTAATTTAATGGGCTTAGAATAAATATTTATATTTAATATATTTATATATTGCCCTTGGAATATTTAAATAGATTTTAAATATTTCATTAAATTAAATTAATGGTTGAGATTAAAGGAGAGATGCATGGCTAGGATTAATTTGACTAGGTCAAATTACTACTTTGACTAGGACTTTGACTAGGTCAAACTCCTAGTCAAATTAGTCTTCTTAGAGTTGGAGTTTGAAGAGGATTAAACTCCTCCTCTATATATACTCCTAGCCTTCACCTTTAGAGAGATGATGATTCTTCAACACACACACACACACTAGAACTCGTGTGCCTCTCTCTCTCTCTCGTCCGCCTCTCTCCTCTCTCTCTCTCTCCAAGATTTCTTCTTGTTCTTTTGTGTTAACAATTGAACAAAAGGAGGATTAATCCCATTAAATAATAATGTGTGATTGATCCGTCCTCTCCAAATAAAATACTTGTTCGTTCGCTAGCACGAAGTACAAGATACGTGGGCGGATTGCGTGTCACGATTTAGAGGATCCCACATACAAGATCTTGGAGCAAATCGGGGAACAACGCAAGTACCGGTTAGAAGAGGAAAACGACGAACCGGTAGGTCTCTTTTACGTTTTCATCTTCTTTTATATTTACAAATCCTATGGCCTCCATGATTGCTATGCATGCTTATTTTAATTCATGAGATACACCAAACACCCGGGAACTTCAAGGGCACACCCCTTGAACGTGTTTTAATTTTACGTATTATGCATGTTTAAATTCTATAATTTAAATTTATACCGCACTTCTGCATTCGCACTATTCTTGGGACGATCCACACGCCTAACCCAGGCTTTCATTGTCCACATTACACTATGGAGTAATACTCTACTCTATTGCTAGATAGAAATAGAGAAATGAAGAAGAAACCCTTCCAAAACATCGCTGTTGGTTAGTGCCTTTTAGAATGTTTTAGTTCAATTCTTACTAAAAGGTATGAACAAAAAAAGGAGAAAATTTGCAGAGATTTTAGAGTGCTTTTGGTTGAAAATTTCGTGCAATTGTATACCATGCAAGTTATGTGCATTGTTTTTGTGTATGTAGGAAATTGAATTCAAAATTCAACCTCCGAAATCGACCTCCAAGGCTAAGTTACATACACATGCACACTATCTACAAAACCACCAACCATGATGGCATAAACCTCCATCAAAACACATCATGCCAAAGCACATGTGCTTCTCATGTGGAAAAGTTTCAATTTCTCTTTAACTTGCTATAACTTGAATTTTCCATGGACTCGGACTATTAGTTTTGGACCTTTATTTATTCTAATTAAATTAAGTCTAAATAAAGTTCATTGAGCATTAATTAATCCAATTAATCACAATCCAATTGAAGCGCAAACGTTTATTTAATCTAATTAAATAAGCATAAGTCCAAACTCTAATTAATTGATCCCATCAATTAATTAAGCCAAACCAGATAAATTAATCCAATTGATTTAAAGCTTCTAAGCCCAAGAATCACCTTATCCAATTAATTAATTCTTGGACCATCCATCAAATGGATTTCTCAATAAATGATCCAATCATTTATTTTCTTGTTGAATAATTCAATCCAATTAAATCAATTTATTTCTTCTAGAATTAATTCTATCATGTCTATAGTGATTTATGTGTGACTCTATAGGTTTACTCTCAGCTAGACTTGGGCTTTTGTCCAACACAATTGGTCAATTAAATCCAATTTAATTAATTATTTTTCACTTAACCATTAATTAGAAAACGCCCGTCACCCTGGGTGGCCGTCTAGCAACGGTCCTGTTAGAATAGGTAACCAGAAAACTAATAGGTTTCGCATTTTGTAACCTATTTGACAACTTGATGTAATGTAATATTATATAATGAATAAAATGAGTGTTCGTTACCACTGGTACTTTCTTTGTTATGCTCATTTTCCATATGTTAAATGTTGTTTTACATATATCACAACAAAGCCCACAGTCCACGGTTAACAACTCATGCAGTTGGGCCACGCATTGGATGGTTGTTATGAAACCAACTGATAAAGAGTTGGGTTTGAAATGTTCCAAGTCGAGGACCTCGAGATAGGGCATCGAGAGTCCTATAAAGACTTGAACCAAGAGTCGTAATCATTGGATAAGTGTCGTGTTTCATCGGCGATAGGTGTGGAACGCCTATACGATCTTGGTGGGTTGGTCGACTGGGGTCGAGCCAACTGAACTGACTCGCGGGGATCATTATATGGGAGCCTTGGAGGCTTGGTCGGTATGATTGGATTTACCCCGTTTCGATAGTACGGGAGTAGTCCTCAGACCTGAGGAACTATGGCAGTCACGTGCACACGATGGTTGTATCTTGGTTCTGGCGAGACGTGGTCATTCTGTATGATGATCATTATAAGCCTTGTCTAGTGCAGTCAGAATGTGTAGCGAGGACGGTGGATTCCAATAAGAGGATCCATCCCCTGTCAGTATGTGACAGAGTTATCTCCTATGCACTCAGAGATATGTTCATTGTTGCTTAAACCTGTGGCCACAATGGTTGGTCGAACAGGAAATAGACGCCTAGTCAAGGATGGGAACCGACGCCCAATTCCATACTCTAGACTAAGGTCGGGAAACGGTAGACGGAAGGACCGTACCCATATGGAATCGGCGCCTAAATTTTCACGCCAACATGCACGTAGTCTCTAGATTGATGAGATGGTAGGCTTGATTGATGAATTAGTGGGATTGATTGGGATCTATCTAGACATACTTGGATGAACCTAGACACATTCCAATAATCACATTAATTTAGTATATATATGAATATATACTAGGGATAATTACATTTACACCCCCTAACCTATCATCAATGCAAGAGAATTACATTTTCATCTTTTTCTAGGAAAAAGAAGAAAAATACACCTCCCTTTTTCTCTCTAATTTTCGCCCCCCCCCCCCCCCCGCCTCTACTCTCATACTATCCCTTTGTCCTTCATTTGATCTTGGATCATCTTCAAGAAAAAACTAGTTCACGAAGAGACACTAATTCAATAGTGTTCTAATTTCTTGAACCGTGTCCTCTAGATCTGTTTTTCTCTAGCAAGAGAAATGTGAACTCTTCTGGTGTGGTGTGGACTTCTCTAGAGAGTTCATACTTTTGAACTTAGTGGACATATCCAGAGAGGGACAACGCTTGTAGCCGTACAAGGAAAATCAACTACAAAGGTAATATTTGGTTTTACGTAATTGTAGTTATTTTCTAAATCTATGCTCTATGTGACATATACGTTTTTATATCATCACATCCTACATCGAATGCCCGGTTGAGCACCCAAGGGTACACCCCTTGGGATTTGGTGATTGTTGTTTTAATTTATGCACTATTTTGATTCTCACGCTTTCGCTCGCGCTCTTGGGCGGATCCGCTTGTCCCTTCAAGTCCATGACACTAGAGACTAGGTGAATGTTTGTGTGAAAATTTAGGATCCCGAGTTCCATACGAGTATGGTCCTTCCATCATCTGTCTCTCGGTCTATGTTTAGGGCATGGAATTGGGCGTCGATTCCCATCCTGGACTAGACAACTATGCTCAATAACTCGAGACATGTTTGCTCTATTGATTGACGTAGGAAATCATTCTCTACTCGACCAATCGTTGTGGCCATAGAGTCAAAGAGCTTAAACTGTCCCCAAGTGCATAGAAGACTCAACTGTCATATACTGACAGTTCACGGATCCTGTCCTGGAATCTACCGTCCTCAATACATATTCTGAGTGCACTGGATAAGGCCTATAATGAACGTATCCAAGATACTGACATCTTTTGCTAGATCCTAGATACAACCATCATATGTATGTGACTATCATGATTCCTCAAGTCTGAGGACTAATCTTGTACTATCGGAGCATAGAATTCCAGTCATACCGACCAAGCCTCCAAGACTTCCATATGACGATTCCCGCGAGTCAGTTCAGTCAGTTGACACCCTTGTCAACTAACCCACTAATATAACATAAACGTCCAATATCTGTCACTGATGAAACACAACACTCATCCAATGAATGCAATGAAAGGAATTGTGGATCGTCCCGGGAAAAGCGCGAATGCGGAAGCGCGGTATAATTAAAAATAAATGCGGAATTTAAACATGCTTTTAAATTAAAAACACGTTTCAAAGGGTGTGCCTTTGAAATTTCCCGGGCGTTCGGTGTATCTCATGAACGAATAACATAAAATAAATCATGGAGGCCATAGGGTTGGAAAATAAAAGAGGACGAAAATCATAAACGAGACCTACCCGTTGTCGTTTTCGTCTTCAACGGCTACACGCGTTGTTCCCCGTTTTGCACCAAGATCTCGTTCTTGAGACCCTCCAAATCGTGACACACGATCCACCCACGTATCTTGCACGTCGTGCTAGCAACGAACAAGTTAATATGTTGGAGTGGATGAATCAACAACACGTTATGAATTAACGGTATTGATTCATCAAGTTCTAATGTTCCAAGAACAAGAGAACAAAGAAAATAATTTCTTGGAGTGTGAGAGAGAGAGAGAGGCGGACGAGATGGAGGGAGAGAGAGCCGAGTGTGTGTGTGTGTTGTGTGTGTTGGAATTTCATCATCCTTCAACTTGTAGGATGCTAGGGGTTTATATAGAAGAGGAGTTTTAATCCTCTTTAAACTCCTCTTTTAAGAACTCTAATTTGACTAGGATTTTGACCTAGTCAAAGTCCTAGTCAAAGTAGTGTTTTGACCTAGTCAAAACAATCCTAGCCATCCATCTCTCCCATTGATCTCAACCGTTGATTTAATTTAATTTGATGGAATATTTAAAACCTATTTAAATATTTCCAAGAGGCTAAAATAAATATAAATATTATTTTAAGCCCATTAAATAAATCTCTTTGATAAATCTAATTTATCAATTTAATTCCTTATATCTAATAGAAGGAATTATTTCTCCAAGAAAAATAAAGGACCCGATTAAATCCAATTTAATCATTCCTTCACTCCAATATTTAATTCTTAATTAAATATCTAAATGTGTGTGGATAGTGTGTGACTCTTTAGGTTCACCTTTCAGCTAGACTTGGTCGGATTCCTAGAATCCTTCCGTTACCATGGGTGGCCATCTAGCAACGGTCCATGGCACTAGAGACTAGGTGAAATATTCAGGGATGAACATTTAGGTTCTAACAGTACACTTGTCCTTCTGTCTTCGGTCTCATCACTTAGAGTCTAGGGCACGGAAAATGCAGGTACCCATTTTGGACCTAAGTGTTGGTCTGTCCTCACTAAACGCCGCAAGGGAATCCTTCCCTTCTGTTCAGTCACTGTGGCCACAGTTTTAGGGACAAGACCTAGAGTATACATGAGACTCAACTGCAAAACCTATTGACAGGAGACAGATCCTTTCTTGGAAACTACTGTCACTTTGCACACCAGAACTGCACTAGACATGGCTTATGACTACCAAAGAGAATTCTGGCAATCTCTCACCATATCTAAGATACAGCTCTGATGTACAGGTAAACTCAGCAATTCCTCAAGTCAAAGGACTTGACCTGTACCGTTGGAACCGGGAATACACGTCATACCTTGCTGACCATACTCAAGGTCCTCCGTAAGACGGTTCCCGCGAGTCACCTCAGTCAGCTGCGTCCTCGCATGCTAACCCACTAACACTGCTTAGACGACCCTCGTCACCCGTCGATGAAACACGACAGCAGGTGCTTAGTGCAAGTCTCAAATGGAATCCCGGTACCCATTTTCGGGATTCCTTGACTTGGAGATTTCCGGACTGATTCGGGAAGACTGATTCCATGGACCTACCTCCAAGCGTAGTCCCAGTCCCCGAAATTGATTCTCAGTCCGTGGGCTTTGTTTGCGTAGTGAACAGATATAGAAAAGTGAACACAAACAAAGTAATGCCAAATGAAATTCACTTCTTTATTCATCAATGATTTATCAAACACCCATAATTGTCTAGACATAGGTTACATATACCCGCCAAAAATTGGCTTACATGGTCACCTATTCTAACATGCAATCCTTAGTGCAAGTCTCTATAGGACCCTTGATGCCCAGCCTCGAGGTCCTCGACTTGGAACGTTTCAGACCAACCCTCAGAAGATGATTTCATAGCTGCCATCCAACGCGCAACCTAACTACATGGGTTATCCAATTGGTCTACGGGCATTTGTTGTGATGTTAAAATGCCGTTTTACGTAATCAGTAAGCACAACAAACCCATAGTGCCACAGATCAATACTTACTATATTCATCAATTCAATATTACTTTAATAAAGATTGCTAAATAGTACCCAAAACCGCCAATCAGTTGGCTTTATTGTTGCCGATTCTAACATTGATCCCTTCCCGACGTTCATCCACGCGAGGCCTCAACGTAGAGACCCTCTAAAGTCGTCCACACCACACCAGAATTGTGAGATTCATCCTCGTGCTAGCAAGGAATGAACCCATGGAAGAGAAAATCGAAACCACACTATTGATTAGTATGTTTCGATCTTCCGTTGTTCTTCACTTGGTTCGAAACAAAGAAGAACACAAGGTTGGAGAAAGGAATGGAGAGATGGCTGAAAATTACCTGGAGAGAGAGAGAGAGAGAGAGAGAGAGAGAAAAATCGGCCAAGGATGCGTTGTGGTAATGGATGGAATGATTATGTGAGATATGTATTAGAAGAAGTCCAACTTCTTCTGATTCCAAAAGTGGAATTAACACCTCTTTTGGGCCAAGATTTAATGGACATGATTTTAAGGTCATACAATGTATGACTTGGTTAATAACGAGCATTAAGGTCAGTGGGAGTGTGGTTGTGTTTCGCGTGTTAAGTGTGTAACGCCTTATTCATTTGGAATGAAATTAAGTTGTTATGAAACACTAAAAACATGACTATTGTTCACTCAATTCTCCATGAAAGGAATTAGATTCCTATTCATAGGGCCAAGCTGTCCAAAACTTAGTCACGATTGACTAATGAGGAAGCTTAGATGTTTTACATCCCCTGCGTCTTTTGCCGTACGCAGCATGGATATGTTGTTCGGTGCATAGGGCCTGATGTTGTTTATGCATCGTACATAACAACGGATATCGGGTGTGTACATACGAGGCACTAGACATCAATTGAGAGCAGTCTTTAAGACATGAATAAGGATTAGAGAAGTGTTCTCGATGCACGATTTTATGGAGAGTTGATTCTGGAAGGATATAGCGCTACTAGCTTCTAGAATCATGTTTATAATATCTAGTCTCAATACCTATCTATGTTCGGACTTAATGATGAGTGTGGTAGCTTCGAAAGGTTCCAAGCAGGATACCACGACATATCATCATGAAGGTCGAATATATGCCAACTTTGGAAGTTGTTTCTAGAAAGTGTTTTGGATGAAATTAACATCCATTAGATGGATGTAGTGCCTAACATGGCTGATCCAGTAGTTGCCTTCGAGGTTGACAACTGGGCTATGGCAAAAGCCTTTTGGGCCAGAGATCTCATCACGAGATCCATTGAAAATTCTTAGATAGCCACCAATAGCAGGTAGCAATGATAGGAAGAGGCGAGATATAGTTGAACCGTATTACCTCGCCAGAAAAATAAAGTAGACCTACGAAACTGAGCCGGTATTGCAGATTACTCATTCTTAAAAGGTTTTGAGAGACATGGGTACTTGGCTTTGAGGTCAAGTGGGAGATTGTTAGAATAGGTGACCAGAAAGCTAATTGGATTGGCAGTTTTGGGAACTATTCATTTAATACAATATTATCCTAATGAATAGAGTAAGTATTCATCACTGGAATTGTGCTTGTTGTGCTTACTACTAATGTTGAACTGTGCTTCAACGTCACAACAATTGCCCACAAACCAATTCGACAACCCATGTAGTTGGCCTGCGCATTGGATGGCGGCTATGAGGCCAACTTCTGAGGGTTGATCTGAAACGTTCCAAGTCGAGGACCTCGAAATTGGGCATCAAGTGTCCTATTGAGACTAGCACATAGTACTGCATTCACTGAGTGAGTGCCGAGTTTCATCGGCGACAGACGAGGGCCGTCTATGCAATTTTAGTGGGTTAGTTGATAAGGTGGTCGACTAACTGAACTGTCTCGTGGGAATCGTCATATGGAAGCCTTGGAGGCTTGGTCGGTATGACTGGAATTCTCGATTCCGATAGTATGGGATTAGTCCTCGGACTTGAGGAATCATGGCGTCACGTGCGTATGAAGACTGTATCTTGGATCTGGCGAGAGGTGATCATTCTATAAGATGGTCATGATAAGCCTTGCCCAGTGCAGTTGGAGTATGTAGCGAGGATGGTGTATTCCAAGATAGGATCTGTCCCCTGTCAGTATATGTCGGTGATGTCTCATATCAGCTCTGAGATGGTTTAGACTTTGAAAGTCTATGGCCATAGATATTGATTGAGTAGGAAAGGATTTCCTACATCGATCGATAGAGTAAACGCATCTCGGGTATGAAACATAGTTGCCTAGTCAAGGATGGGAACCGACGCTCAATTCCATACCCTAGACTAACGTCGGGAGACGATCGACAGTAGGACCATACCCGTGAGGAATCGGCGCCTAAATATCCATGCCAACATTCACCTAGTCTTTTGTGCTATTGACCGTTGCTAGACGGCCACCCATGGTGATGAGCTCCTATTGGACACGAGCCCTGAAGGACAAGCGGATCCGCCCGGGAGCGCGAGCGGAAGCGAGAAAACGAGAAAAGTGCGTAAATTAAATCAAATCTAATTTAAAATACGAATCCCAAGGGTTGTGCCCTTGGGTGCTCAACCGGGTGTTCGATGTAGGATGTGTAAATATTGAAAATGAATATTAAACACATAGGGCATAGATAAATATATATAATCAATCAAAGCGTAATAAACCGTTACCTTTGATTGTTTAGCGTATGCTCCCGGCTACTTGCGTTGTTCCTTCTCCGGAATGCTCACGAAATCCAAACGTATGGATTCTCCAAAGGTGATCCACACCACACCGAAAGAAACACACGTTCTTCTTGCTAGAAAAGAACGGGTTTAAGAAGGAATCGGTTTAAGAGAAGAACACTATGAACTAGTGCTCTCTTAAACTTACTTTGTTCTTCTTCTTGATTCAAAATCAAGTGGAGAACACAAGTGTGAGAGAGGGAGAGAGGGCCGAGAGTTGAGAGAGAGGAGAGGGATTTTGTCTTATTTTTTTCCTAGAAAAAGATGAATAATGAATCACTATGCTTGGTGTTGTATATTCTAATATATATACATAATTAATGTGATAATTGGAATGTGTCTAGGTTCATCCAAGGATGTCTAGATTTATTCCAATCAATCACCATCAAATCTTCAATCAAGCCTACCAAAACTTATGGTATGATCAAATCATACCAAAAGGGAAGAGCTTGATTGGAGTTGATTTGTCTCTTTCCAAAAGAGATAAGTCAACATACCACCTAGCATAAAACATGGCTGATTTTGCTTCCTCCAAGGGAGCATGTCGGCCATGTTTAATTAAGGGAAGAAGTCCAACTTCTTCCTATTCCAAAATAGGAATTATTTTTCCTCTCGGGTATAATTTAACGGACCGGGTTTTATCGTAATCCAATTACGACGAATCCAACATTAAATCCAATTTAAATGTCAATTTAAATTATTCCCGTTGATCTTTTAATCCAATTAAAAGATCCAACGTCTCAACGTCTCAACTTTCCATATTTAATCAAAACTCCAATTTACCGATTAAATGAAAGCCCGATACAATATCGGCCCGTCCATCCAATGGACTTTCCCTTAAGTAATCCAATTACTTATTTTATCCTTCGAAATTGACTCCAAGTCGATCTCTCAACCTCCTCGGTGATTTGTGTGTGACCCTTTAGGTTCACCCTCAGTTAGACTTGGGCCCGTGTCCCACAAGGGCCCGTTACCATGGGTGGCCGTTTAGCAACGGTCCATGGCACTAGAGACTAGGTGAATTGGCGTGAACATTTAGGCGCCGATTCCGTACGGGTACGATCCTTCCGTCTACCGTCTCCCGGCCTTAGTCTAGGGTATAGAATTGGGCGTCGGTTCCCATCCTTGACTAGGCATCTATGCTTAAAACTCGAGACCACGTATGCTTCATTGCGTCGACACAGGAAATCATTCCCTGTTCGACCAACCACTATGGCCACAGCTTCAAACAGCATGAACGTGTCTCCGAGCGCATAGGAGATACCTCTGTCACATACTGACAGGGGACGGATCCTTTTCTTGGAATCCACCGTCCTCGCTACATATTCCGACTGCACTGGACAAGGCTTATGATAATCATCTTATAGAATGATTACCTCTCGCCAGATCCAAGATACAGCCGTCATGTGCACGCGACTGCCATGATCCCTCAAGTCTGAGGATTACTCCCGTACTATCGGAACTGGGGAAAACCAATCATACCGACCAAGCCTCCAAGGCTTCCATATGATGATCCCCGCGAGTCAGTCCAGTCGGCTCGACCCCAGTCGACCAACCCATCAAGATCGTGTAGGCTTATCCCACGCCTGTCGCCGGTGAAATACGACACTCATCCAATGAACATGACACTTGACGCAAGTCTCAATAGGACTCTCGATCTCGATGCCCTGTCTGGAGGTCCTCGACTTGGAACGTTTCAGACCCAACTCTTAATCAGTTGGTTTCATGACCACCATCCAATGCGTGGCCCAACTGCACGAGTTGTCATCCATGGTCTGTGTGCTTTGTTGCAATATAAGTTAAACATCGTTTTAACAAATGTGAAATGAGCGCAACAAAGTAAGCACCAGAAGTGATAAATACTCATTTTATTTATCACATAATAATATTACATTTACATCGAGTTGTATAATAGGTTACAAATCGCCAAACCTATTGGCTTTCTGGTTACCTATTCTAACAATCTCCCACTTGGCCTAAAGCCAATCACCCATTGACCTGAAACCCATCTTATCCAGATGCTGAGTATGGGCAACTTACGACATGGGCTTAGTAAGTGGATCTGCTATGTTTTCTGCGGAGTTGACTCGGTCCATCCGAACGTCACCCCCACTAACCATCTCTCAGAGCATATGGTAGCGTCTAAGAATATGCTTGGATCGGTGATGAGATCTCGGTTCCTTTGCTTGCGCTATAGCCCCGTTGTTATCGTAGATGATAACCACTGGCTCAGCGATGCTAGGTACTACACCCAACTCTTGGATATAGCTCTTCATCCAAACCGCCTCCTCAGCAGCTTCCGAAGCTGCTATGTATTCAGACTCTGTGGTGGAGTCCGCCGTGGTAGCCTGCTTGGAACTCTTCCAAGCGACCACGCCACCATTAAGTCTGAACACATAACCAGACTGAGACTTGGCATCATCGTCATCCGACTGAAAGCTAGCGTCGCTATAGCCTTCCAGTATCAACTCTCCACCGCCGTAGATCAAGAACATGTCCTTAGTCCTTTTCAGGTACTTTAGGATAGTCTTGACTGCACGCCAGTGTGCCTCCCCGGCACACGACTGATATCGGCTAGTTACGCTCAAAGCGAAAGCCACATCAGGTCTAGTGCACTGAACAGTATATTGTATGCTGCTTACGACTGAAGCATAGGGGATGTCCAACATCCTTTTAAGCTCCTCATCAGTCTTAGGAGACTGCTTCTTGGATAACTTAATTCCATGTATCATAGAAAGGAATCCTCGTTTTGAGTTCTCCATCTTGAATCTCTTCAAGACTTTCTCAATATACGAGGACTGGGCCATTTCTAACATCCTTCTAGATCTATCCCTGTAGATCTTGATGCCAAGGATGTAGGATGCCTCGCCCATATCCTTCATGGAGAATTGCGTTGACAACCAAGCTTTAGTGGTACCCAACATCTTAGCATCATTCCCAATGAGCAAGATGTCATCCACGTAAAGCACCAGAAATGCAACTGAGCTCCCACTGATCTTCTTGTATACACAAGGATCGGACTCGTTCTTGATGAAATCATATCTCCGTATGACTTCATCAAAACGTATGTTCCAGCTTCGGGAAGCTTGTTTGAGGCCATAGATGGACTTTTGGAGACGGCAGACCTTCTGCTCTTCTGCAACAGTTGTGAAACCTTCTGGCTGATCCATATAGATCTCTTCCTCTACGAAACCGTTGAGGAAGGCCGTTTTCACGTCCATCTGCCATATTTCATAGTCATACCATGCTGCTATGGCAAGCAGTATCCGAATGGACTTGGCCATTGCTACGGGCGAGTAGGTTTCCTCAAAATCGACTCCGGGTTGTTGAGTGTAACCTTTCGCCACAAGCCTAGCTTTGAAGGTTGTAACCTCCCCGTCAGCTCCAAGCTTACGTTTGTAGACCCATTTACACCCTACGGGTTTAACCCCTTAGGGTGGATCTACTAGGGTCCAAACCTTGTTTGTACCCATCGAGTCCATCTCGAATTTCATGGCCTCAAGCCACTTGTCCGAATCTATGTCCGACATCACTTCTCCGTACGTCTTTGGATCATTATCCAACTGACCGGTCAGGCCTAGAAATCCATACCTATCAGGTGCATGGGATACTCTGGCCGACCTACGGAGGACTGGAACAATATCAGTGGGAACTACTGGCTCAGATGTCACTGCCGCCTCTTGGGGTGCCTCACTTGATACCTCAAGGAGCACCTCATCACATCGACTATCCGATGGAAAACCCCTTTCCAAGAACACTGTGTTTCGCGAGATAAAAACCTTTTGCTCTGAGGGATCATAGAAATAATACCCTGCAGTTTCTTTCGGATAGCCGATGAACCTGCATAAACTAGACCTTGAGTCCAGTTTATCTCCCACTAATCTCTTGACATATGCGGGGCAACCCCATACTTTCAAGTATTTGTAGGAGGCAGGCTTGCCATGCCATATCTCATATGGCGTCTGGGATACCTTTTTAGATGGCGCCAAGTTCAAAATTTTGGCCGCCGTCTCAAGAGCGTATCCCCAGAAGGAAAGGGAGAGTTCGGTAAAACTCATCATGGATCAGACCATGTCCAACAAGGTCCGATTCTTCCTTTCAGACACACCATTAAGCTGCGGTGTTCAAGGAGGGGTCCACTGAGAGAGAATCTCATTCTCTTTTAGATAATCAGTAAACTCACCACTCAAATACTCTCCACCTCGGTCCGACCGAAGGGCTTTGATCTTTCGACCGGTTTGGTTCTCTACTTCAAGTCTGTAATCCTTAAACCTTCCAAAGGCTTCAGACTTGTACCTCATCAGGTAAACATAACCATACCGTGAGTGATCATCGGTAAAGGTTATGAAGTACGAGTACCCACCTCTAGCCTGAAAATTTTGTGGACCACAGACATCTGTATGGATCAAATTCAATAGACCACTGGCTAGCATACTTTGTCCAACAAATGGTTTCTTGGTCATCTTTCCCTTTAGACAGGATTCACAGGTCGGTAGGTCGTCTAAATCATCTATTTCTAGACTCTTTGAGTCCACCAACCTTCTTATCCTATCTTTAGAGATATGACCTAACCTCGCATGCCATTCTGTGCGTTATTATGATCATCATGTTTTCGTTTGTGTTATGCAGTCATAATCCAATTAGACTGTTGAAGTATGTACAGACCGTTGACCAATGTACCAAGCAGATGAGAAATACCATCTTTGATAAGGAAAAAACTGTTTTTTATTGATGGTAAATTCATATCCCTCCTTATCAAGGACCGGGATGGAAACAATGTTTTTAATCATGCTAGGTACATAGAAACAGTCGTTCAGTACATCCTAACATGACTACTAATGGCTAACTCTAGTGATCCTACGGCCTCCGCAGTAACGGCCTTGCCATCGCCTAGCCTCAAGATCATCTCATCCTTGGTTAGCCTTCTGCTTCTTTGCAGTGCCTGCAAATCATTGCAGATGTGAGCACCACACCCGGTATCCAATACGCATGAAGCAGAATTAGTATTCATATTAACTTCAACCACAAAACATACCTGGGTTGGAGAGGAGTTGTGGGCACTCCCTCTTCCAATGCCCTTTCCCTTGGCAATGCATGCATACATCATTTGCCTTGGACCGGTCCAAACCACGGGCCTTCCCTTTCCCTTTGCTCGGTCCAACTGGAGCAACAGGGATGCCCGGAGCGCGAGCAGGGCTCGCAACCGTCTTCCCTTTGCCCTTCTTCCTCTTCCAGCGTCCGGCCCTCTTGCCATTCGCCTTGGAGGTTGAAGCCTCTTCTATCAATACCGTCGGCGCCGACTTGTGGGTCGTTGCCTCGTATTGGACCAGCATGTTGATCAACTCATGAATAGACTTCTCAACTCCGTTCATGTTGTAGTTTACAACAAATGGGTCATAGGATGGAGGAAGCGACTGGAGGATCACGTCAATGTACGTGTCATTGTTAAGCCCAGCTTTAAGGTCCTCGACTTTCTCCTCTAGGGAGAGCATCTTGACCCCATGACTCTGTACAGACGCTCCTTCAGTGAGCTTGGTGCCAAAGAATGCTTTTGTGTCGGCATATCTAATATGCCTATCCGAAACCGCATAAACCTCGTTCATGCGGAGCATTATGGCGGAGACGTTGTCCAGCCTCTAATACTGCTTCTGGATGTCGTTAGACATCGAAGCCAGTATAATACTGCGTACTTTTCGATTATCCTCATGCCATTTCTCGAACGTCAAACGTTCTTCAGGCGTGGACCCCTCCGGTAAGTCGCTCGGTGGCGGCTCGTCCAAGATGTAGCCTTGGTTCTCGAAATCGAGGACAATCCTCAGGTTTCTCAGCCAGTCCGAGTAGTTCATTCCGTTGAATTCGTTAGTCTCGAGAATCATGGTTAATAGGTTCTTAGACATATCTACATTAATGAAAATGTAAAGCAGAAATTAGCAGATGATGGTAATATTATTGTTCAAGTTGAAGACTTGGTCTTTTAGTCTTTAACCCTCCCACTATTTATACAAAAGTCCGCCATTCTCAAGCAGAGTTTCGGGAAACCATTTCCTAGTGGGCTTGGGATCCACAAGTGTAATCTCCATGCCCCTCCGTTTTTACGATTCACATGAAAAATAACTCGTGGGAGATATCCAATATCATTCTCATCCAGTGAGATTCCCAAGATATTTTCCTTACCTATTCGCATGGTTCCGAGGACTCCAAGCGAACCATATTACTCAGTGTTAGGCCCGACCCATCAACCAAATCATACCTCAAACTGTCGCCCCCACACGACTCGTGAGACAGGGTAACAGCGAGCACAGTCTTTTTGTTCACAATAATGGTGCAGCTTTCCCCTAGTCCAAGTGTGCCACGACTCGTGAGACCACACTTAGGTAGTGGTAGCTTCCTCACCACATTGCTGTGGATGGAAGGCTCGGACATATCATAAATACCATTTTGATCCAAGTCCGTTCTGGGCCTAATATTTAATTTGGTCCAACCAAATGAGAGTTTAAGTGTGACTGAGACCTCATCACATTATGGTGTTTTAGCATGCATAAATATCCAATATTTAAAGCGATAAATAAATACGCCGCATGCAGAAAACATAGCATACCCCTGTTAGGATGATCACAAGCCCAACCTATGCGACCCACTGAGCCCGCACTGAGTCTATGGTCTGTCTAGGGTGGTCGTAAATTATTACAATAATAAATAAACCCATTGTCATTCCAATGGGCCTTGAAATGCTTCTTGTTTCACGCCTTGATGCTCCTCCTTGGGTTCTCCGACTCCATTCGCTTGTTAAAATTAAAACCTCACCAATCCTATCTACTCTTATTACAACTGAAAGTAATACATTGGTAATAAAGAAAACAAGCCTTAACATCATGAGGCTGATAATACGGGAGATGATAGTCCCAAAAAACAAGAGGCCCGCAGGCCCCACCCAACAGAAAATAAATGATCATACATTCATCAATACATAAGGTCTAGGGCTCTTGTGATCGTCCCATGTTGATTCCATCAACTCACATAACACAATTATTTAAAATAATCCTGCATAAATAACCAATGGATATTCCAAATACCCAAGTGATGTCCAACATCACAAAAGCATAAACATACAAATAATATGCAAAATTCAAATTTCAAATTTAATGGACATTTTAAACAATGCACCCAATGCATGTATTAATTCCAAATTAATTAAGAAATTTTAATTCAAGGAATAATCCAATTATTCAAAAATCAAAAATGCAAAATTAACATATTTTCAGAATATTGTGCAGAAAATACAGAAAATCAAAATTTCCAAAAAAAAGTCAAAAAACAGCACAAAACGGCCCAGTCGTTGTGCTGGCCGGCCCCCGCGCGCACAGGGGCAGCGCGCGCCCGCCGCGCGCTGGCCGAAGACCAACGCCCGCAGGCGCCCGCCTGCACGCCGCCACTGCCGGTCCGATTCCAATTTTTTCTTTTTTTTTAAAGTGTTTCAGCACAATAACAGTAATATTATTCTGAAAATAAGCATGCAATTTGAGATCCAACCTAACAAAATAAAGCATGCCAAAAGTCCATTAAATTCAAACAATTGAATTATCATATTACTCATATATTTATACAATCTGACATGCCAATAAAAGCCATTGAAAAGCAAGTAGATCATGCCAAACATATAGATCTATGCCTCTTACATCGAACGGGCTTTGATACCACTTGAAGGACAAGTAGATCCGCCCGGGAGCGCGAGCGGAAGCGAGAAAAGCGAGAAAAGTGCATAAATTAAATCAAATCTAATTTAAAAATACGAATCCCAAGGGTTGTGCCCTTGGGTGCTCAACTGGGCGTTCGATGTAGGATGTGTAAATATTTGAAATGAATATTAAACACATAGGGCATAGATAAATACATATAATCAATCAAAGCGTAATAAACTGTTACCTTTGATTGTTTAGCGTATGCTCCCGGCTAATTGCGTTGTTCCTTCTCCGGAATGCTCACGAAATCCAAACGTATGGATTCTCCAAAGGTGATCCACACCACACCGGAATAAAATAAACGTTCTTCTTGCTAGAAAAGAACGGGTTTACGAAGGAATCGATTTAAGAGAAGAACACTAAGAATTAGTGCTCTCTTAAACTTACTTTGTTCTTCTTATTGATTCAAAATCAAGTGAAGAAACAAGTGTGAGAGAGGGAGAGACGGCCGAGAGTTGAGAGAGAGGAGAGGGATTTTTGTCTCGTCTTTTTCCTAGAAAAAAATGAATAATGAATCATTTATGCTTGGTGTTGTATATTCTAATATATATACATAATTAATGTGATTATTGGAATGTGTCTAGGTTCATCCAAGGATGTCTAGATTCATTCCAATCAATCACCATCAATTCTTCAATCAAGCCTACCAAAATTTATGGTATGATCAAATCATACCAAAAGGGAAGAGCTTGATTAGAGTGAAGGACAAGCGGATCCGCCCGGGGAGCGCGAGCGGAAGCGAGAAAGTCGAGAAAGTGCGTAAATTTAAATCAAATTCAAAATACGCAAATCCCAAGGGTGTACCCTTGGGTGCTCAACCGGGCGTTCGATGTAGGATGTGTAAATATTTAAAACATATATTTAAACACATAGGGCATAGATATACAAATGAAATCAATCAAAGCGTAATAAACCGTTACCTTTGATTGTTTAGCGTATGACTCCCGGCTACTAGCGTTGTTCCTTCTCCGGAATGCTCACGAAATCCAAACGTATGGATTCTCCAAAGGTGATCCACACCACACCGAAGAAACACACGTTCTTCTTGCTAGAAAAGAACGGGTTTAGGAAGGAATCGGTTTAAGAGAAGAACACTATGAATTAGTGTTCTCTTAAAACTTACTTTGTTCTTCTTCTTGATTCAAAATCAAAGTGAAGAACACAAGTGTAAGAGAGAGAGGGAGCACGAAAATTGAGAGAGAGGAGAGGATTTTTGTCTTCTCTTTTTCCTAGAAAAAGATGAATAATGAATCACTTATGCTAGGTGTTGTATATTCTAATATATATACATAATTAATGTGATTATTGGAATGTGTCTAGGTTCATCCAAGGATGTCTAAGATTCATTCCAATCAATCACCATCAATTCTTCAATCAAGCCTACCAAAATTTATGGTATGATCAAATCATACCAAAAGGGAAGAGCTTGATTGGAGTTGATTTGTCTCTTTCCAAAAGAGACAAGTCAACATACCACCTAGCATGAAACATGGCTGATTTTGCTTCCTCAAAGGGAGCATGTCGGCCATATTTAATTAAGGGAAGAAGTCCAACTTCTTCCTATTCCAAATTAGGAATTATTTCTCCTCTCGGGTATAATTTAACGGACCGGGTTTTATCGTAATCCAATTACGACGATCCCAAATATTAAATCCAATTTAATGTCCACTTAAATTTATTCCCGTTGATCTTTTAATCTAATTAAAAGATCCAACGTCTCAACATCTCAACTTTCCATATTTAATCGAAAATCCAATTTACCGATTAAATGAAAGCCCGATACAATATCGGCCCGTCCATCCAATGGACTTTCCCTTAAGTAATCCAATTACTTATTTTATCCTTCGAGATTGACTCCAAGTTGATCTCTCAACCTCCTCGGTGATTTGTGTGTGACCCTTTAGGTTCACCCTCAGCTAGACTTGGGCCCGTGTCCCAACAAGGGCCCGTTACCATGGGTGGCCGTCTAGCAACGGTCCATGGCACTAGAGACTAGGTGAATTGGCGTGAACATTTAGGCGCCGATTCCGTACGGGTACGATCCTTCCGTCTACCGTCTCCCGGCCTTAGTCTAGGGTATGGAATTGGGCGTCGGTTCCCATCCTTGACTAGGCATCTATGCTTAATACTCGAGACCACGTATGCTTCATTGCGTCGACACAGGAAACCATTCCCTGTTCGACAACCACTGTGGCCACAGCTTCAAACAGCATGAACGTATCTCCGAGTGCATAGGAGATACCTGTGTCACATACTGACAGGGGACGGATCCTCTTCTTGGAATCCACCGTCCTCGCTACACATTCCGACTGCACTGGACAAGGCTTATAATGATCATCTTACAGAATGATCACCTCTCGCCAGATCCAAGATACAGCCGTCCTGTGCACGTGACTGCCATGATTCCTCAAGTCCGAGGATTACTCCCGTACTATCGGAAACCGGGGAATCCAATCATACCGACCAAGCCTCCAAGGCTTCCATATGATGATCCCCGCGAGTCAGTCCAGTCGGCTCGACCCCAGTCGACCAACCCATCAAGACCGTGTAGGCGTCCCACACCTGTCGCCGATGAAACACGGCACTCATCCAATGAACACGACTCTTGATGCAAGTCTCAATAGGACTCTCGATGCCCTGTCTCGAGGTCCTCGACTTGGAACGTTTCAGACCCAACTCTTAATCAGTTGGTTTCATGACCACCATCCAATGCGTGGCCCAACTGCATGAGTTGTTATCCATGGTCTGTGGGCTTTGTTGCGATATAAGTTAAAAACCGTTTTAAACAAATGTAAAGTGAGCACAACAAAGTAGGTACCAATAGTGACGAACACTCACTTTATTCATCACATAATAATATTACAATTACATCGAGTTGTATAATAGGTTACAAATCGCCAAACCTATTGGCTTTCTGGTCACCTATTCTAACATAGAGTTGATTTGTCTCTTTTCCAAAAGAGATAAGTCAACATACCACCTAGCATGAAACATGGCTGATTTTGCTTCCTCCAAGGGAGCATGTCGGCCATGTTTAATTAAGGGAAGAAGTCCAACTCTTCCTATTCCAAATAGGAATTATTTCTCCTCTCGGGTATAATTTAACGGACCGAGTTTTATCGTAATCCAATTACGACGAATTCAACATTAAATCCAATTTAATGTCCATTTAAGTTATTCCCGTTGATCTTTTAATCCAATTAAAAGATCCAACGTCTCAACTTTCCATATTTAATCGAAAATCCAATTTACCGATTAAACGAAAGCCCGATACAATATCGGCCCGTCCATCCAATAGACTTTCCCTTAAGTAATCCAATTACTTATTTTATCCTTCGAGATTGACTCCAAGTCGATCTCTCAACCTCCTCGGTGATTTGTGTGTGACCCTTTAGGTTCACCCTCAGCTAGACTTGGGCCCGTGTCCCACAAGGGCCCGTTACCATGGGTAGCCGTCTAGCAACAGTCCATGGCACTAAAAGACTAGGTGAATTGACGTGAACATTTAGGCGCCGATTCCGTATGGGTACGATCCTTCCGTCTACCATCTCCCGGCCTTAGTCTAGGGTATGGAATTGGGCGTCGGTTCCCATCCTTGACTAGGCATCTATGCTTCATACTCGAGACCATGTATGCTTCATTGCGTCGACACAGGAAACCATTCCCTGTTCGACCAACCACTGTGGCCACAGCTTCAAACAACATGAACGTATCTCTGAGCGCATAGGATATACCTCTGTCACATACTGACAGGGGATGGATCCTCTTCTTGGAATCCACCGTCCTCGTTACACATTCCGACTGCACTGGACAAGGCTTATGATAATCATCTTACAGAATGATTACCTTCACCAGATCCAAGATACAGCCGTCATGTGCATGCGACTGCCATGATCCCTCAAGTCTGAGGATTACTCCCGTACTATCGGAACCAGGGAAAACCAATCATACCGACTAAGCCTCCAAGGCTTCCGTATGATGATCCCCGCGAGTCAGTCCAGTCGGCTTCGACCCTAGTCGACCAACCCATCAAGATCGTGCAGGCGTCCCACGCCTGTCGCCAATGAAACACGGCACTCATCCAATGAACACGACTATTGACGCAAGTCTCAATAGGACTCCCGATGCCCTGTTTGGAGGTCCTCGACTTGGAACGTTTCAGACCCAACTCTTAATCAGTTGGTTTCATGACCACCATCCAATGCATGGCCCAACTGCACGAGTTGTCATCCATGGTTTGTGTGCTTTGTTGCAATATAAGTTAAACATCGTTTTAACAAATGTGAAATGAGCGCAACAAAGTAAGCACCAGAAGTGATAAATACTCATTTTATTTATCACATAATAATATTACATTTACATCGAGTTGTATAATAGGTTACAAATTGCCAAACCTATTGGCTTTCTAGTAACCTATTCTAACAAGCCCAAGTCTAGCTAAGGGTGAACCTAAAGGGTCACACACAAGTCATCGAGGATGTGAAGCAATTGACTTGAGTCAATTAGAGAGGATGATAAGTAATTGGATTACTTATGGGATTGTCCATTGGATGGACGGGCTGAAATTGTATCGGGCTTTATCGGTAAATGGGATTTATCGATTAAGTAGAGAATCGAAACTTGGATCTTTTAATTGGATTAAAAGATCAATGGGTATTATTTAATTGGACAATGAATTAAATAGGATTTAATTCTTGGGCTTATTGTAATTGGATTACAATAAAATTCGGTCCATTAAATCATGGGCCAAGAAAGGTGTTAATTCCACTTTTGAAATTAGAAGAAGTTGGACTTCATCTAAAATGGGATGGCCGAAAATTACTTCATTTGGAAGTACTAAAATTGGCCATGAAGGTCTTTGATGACAAGTTGACTTGTCTCTATTGGAAAGAGACAAATCAATTCCAATCAAGCCTCTTTCACTTGGTATGATTAAATCATACCTTATGAAATGGTAGGCTTGATTGATGATTAGTGGGGATTGATTGGAATGTATCTATACATCCATGGTTGAGCCTAGACACATTCCAATAATCACATTAATAAAGTATATATATGTGTACGTACTATCATCAAAGGGATGAATTTTATTATTTCATCTTTTTCTAGGAAAAAGATGAACACTCTCTACACTTTCTCTCTCTACTCTCTAAATCCTCTTTGTTGCTTCATTCTAGGAACAATTGAAGAACAAAGTAAGATCAAGAAGGAACACTAATTTGATAGTGTAATCCTTTTTTTGATTTCATGCTCTAGATCCATTTTTCTCTAGTAAGTAAAACGAGATCTCTCCTGGTGTAGTGTGGACTATGTTAGAGGGTCTCTACGTTGGGACCTCGGATGAATGAACGTCGGGAGGAATCAAAGCGTGTAGCCGATAGAAATACGAAATCGAGAAAGGTATTCCGACTTACATTTGTGCTCTCGGTTTCTTCTTTATTCCATAGCCACGAACACCTGTTTATTTTATGTATTTATATTCTGCGTTTATACACCGATAGCCCGGGAACGTTCAAGGGAACACCCCTTGAACGCAATTTAAATTCTTCTATTCTGCACTTTATTATCTCCACCGCGCTTCCGCCGCGTTCCCGGGCGTATCCGCTTTCCTTCAAAGAGGACGTGTATTCAGTGGGAGTTCTCGAATATCCAAATGAGAATGGAATTCTCAATTAGTGAAGCTCTTCTTGAAGCGGACATGGTTGAATGATCTCTGATAAAGGAGAAAACGGACCTTATTGGACTTGGTTCGCTTGGTATTTCACTGAATTGACCTTGCCCATTTAGACATGGACTTGAAAGTTGCTAGGTTGAGAAACATGCACTTTCTTAAAGTCATGATCTAGTTACCATATGGATATGGTTTGGAAAGCCTGCATCCTACAAAGTTCTTGACTATGTGGGATGGTCCTGCATACGTCAAGGGACTAGTAGGAAGACAGACTAGAGTCGGTGTCTGTTTCGTCCAGGTCTCGTGCAAAATAATGCAAACATCAGTTTATTTCCCACTAACTATATTCCAATCCTCCTAGGGACGACCATAATACCTTAGATACCTGATGGGTACAGGTTTCTAGGTCCGACCGGTCATTTGGAACATGATCCAAAGGACATATGGAGAAGCGATATTGGACATCGGGATTGGATCAATAGCTTGGAGCCGCGGGATCTATCTTGAAATTCAAACTGGGTTTGAGATTTTATGTAATTGGAATATTCGTTATGACGAACCCATACAATATGTGACTCGGTCAAAAACGAGCATTAGGGTCAGTGGGAGTGTGGTTGTGTTCCGAGTGTTAAGTGTGTAACATCTTATTCATTTGGAATGAAACTAAGACGTTAGGAAACACTAGAAACATGAGCATTTTTCACACAATTCTCCATGAATAGGGCCAAGCTCTCCAAAACATAGTTACGATTGACTAACGAGGAAGCTTAGAAGTTTTACATCCCTACGTCTTTGTCGTACGCAGCATGGGCATGTTGTTCGGTGCAAAGGGCCTGATGTTGTTTATGCATCGTACATAACAACGAATATAGAGTGTGTACCGTTAAGGTAATAGACAGCAGTTGAGAGCAGTCTTTAAGACCTGAATAAGGAGAGAGAAGTGTTCTCGATGCACGGTTTATGGAGAGTTGATTCTGGAAGGCTATAGCGATACTAGCTTCTAAAATCATGTGAATAATATTTAGTCTCAATACCTATGTATGTTCGGACTTAATGGTTAGTGTGGTAGCTTGGAAAGGTTCCAAGCAGGATACCGGATGAGAAAATAGCACCCATTGGATGGATGTAGTGCTTAGCACGGCCGAGCCAGTAGTTGCCTTGGAGGTTGACCACTAGGCTATGGCTAAAGCCTTTTGGGCCCGACATCTCATCACAAGATCCATGGAAAATTCTTAGACAACCACTATTTGCAAGTAGCGATGGTAGGACGAGACGAGATACGGTCGAATAGGGGAAAAATGAAGAAATATGCTATAAAACCTCGTATTTTTTTATAGAGAACCTTTTTCCTCATGATTCTTTCCATCAACAAGCTAAGAATGTCTATATAATTGATAAATAAGGGCCTCGAAAAATATATTCCAGATACTGAGCACATCTATATGCCTCTAGCATGGGGTCGAAATGGGGAAAAATAAAGAAATATGCTATAAAAACTCGTATGTTTTATGGAGAACCTTTTTCTTCAAGATTCTTTCCATCAATAAATTAAAAATGTCTATAATTGATAAATAACGGCCTTAAAAATATATTTCAAGTGCTCATCACATCTATATGCCTCCAGCATGGGGGTCGAATGGGGGGAAAAAGAAAGAAATATGCTATCAAAATTCGTATTTTTTTATAGAGAACCTTTTTTCTTAATGATTCTTTCCATAAATAAGTTAAAAATGTCTATCGTTGATAAATAAGAGCCTCAAAAATATATTCCAGATGATCAGCACATCTATATGCCTCCAGCATGAGGTCGAATGGGGCAAAAATGAACAAATATGCTATCAAAACTCGTATATTTTATAGAGAACCTTTTCTCTTGGAGATTATTTCCATCAAAAAAGTTAAAAAATATCTATAATTGATAAAATAAGGGCCTCAAAAATATATTTTTAGATACTCAGCACATCTATATGCGTCTTTGCATGGGGTCAAATGGGGGAAAAATTTAGAAATTTGCTATAAAAACACGTATTGTTTCCATCTATAAGTTAAAAATGTATATAATTGATGAATAAGGGCCTGAAAAATATATTCCAGATGCTCAGCACATCTATACGCCTCCAGCATGGGGTCAAATGGGGAAAAAAAATGAGAAATATGCTATAAAAACTGTTGTTTTTTATAGAGAACCTTTTTTCCTTCACAATTCTTTCCGTCAATAAGTTAAAAATTTCTATAATTGATAAATAAGGGCCTTGAAAGTATATTCCAGATGCTCAACACATCTGTATTCCTCCAGCAAGGGGTCGAATGGGGGCAAAATGAAGAAATGTGCTATAAAAACTCAAATTTTTTATTGAGAACCTTTTCTCTTGGCGATTCTTTCCATCAAAAAGTTAAAAATGTCTATAGTTGATAAATAAGGGCCTCAAAAATATATTCCAGATGCTCAGCACATTTATATGCCTGCAGCATGGAGTTGGATAGGGAAAAAAACGAGGAAATATGCTATAAAAAAACTCGTATTTATTATGGAGAACCTTTTTTCTTCACGATTCTTTCCATCAATAAGTTAAAAATGTCTATAAATTATAAATAAGGGTCGCAAAAATATATTCCAGATGCTCAGCACATCTATATGCCTCCAGAATGGGGACGAATGGGCGAAAAATGAAGAAATATGCTATAAAAACTCGTATTTTTTTTTATTGAGAACCTTTTCTCTTGGCGATTCTTTCCATCAAAAAGTTAAAAATTTCTATAATTGATAAATAAGGGCCTCGAAAATATATTCCAGATGCTCAACACATCTATATGCCTCCAGCATGGGGTCGAATGGGGCAAAAATGAAGAAATATGCTATCAAAACTCGTATTTTTTTTTTTATAGAGAACTTTTTCGCTCGACGATTCTTTCCATCAAAAAAGTTAAAAAATGTCTATAATTGATAAATAAGGGCCTCGAAAATATATTCCAGATGGTCAGCACATCTATATGCCTCCAGCATAGATCGACCAGGAGAGAAATGCAGAAATATGCTATAAAAACTCGCATTTTTTTTTTTTATAGAGAACCTTTTTCCTCCACAATTCATTCCATCAATAAGTTAAAAATGTCTATAATTGATAAATAAGGGCCTCAAAAATATATTCCAGATGCTCAGCACATCTATACGCCTCCAGCATGGGGTCGAATGGGGAAAAAAAATGAGAAATATGCTATAAAAACTGTTATTTTTTATAGAGAACCTTTTTCCTTCACAATTCTTTCCGTAAATAAGTTAAAAATGTCTATAATTGATAAATAAGGGCCTTGAAAGTATATTCCAGATGCTCAACACATCTGTATTCCTCCAACAAGGGGTCGAATGGGGGTAAAATAAAAAATGTGCTATAAAAAACTCATATTTTTTATTGAGAACGTTTTCTCTTGGCGATTCTTTCCATCAAAAAGTTAAAAATGTCTATAGTTGATAAATAAGGGCCTCAAAAATATATTTCTAGATGCTCAGCGCATCTATATGCCTCCAGCATGGAGTCGGATAGGGAAAAAAAACGAGGAAATATGCTTAAAAAAACACTCGTATTTATTATATAGAACCTTTTTCTTCAAGATTCTTTCAATCAATAAGTTAAAAATATCTATAAATTATAAATAAGGGCCTCAAAAATATATTCCAGATGCTCAGCACATCTATATGCCTCCAGAATGGGGTTCGAGTGTGCGAAAAATGAAGCAATATGCTATAAAAACTCGTATTTTTTTTATTGAGAACCTTTTCTCTTGGCGATTCTTTCCATCAAAAAGTTAAAAATGTCTATAATTGATAAATAAGGGCCTCGAAAATATATTCCAGATGCTCAACACATTCTATATGCCTCCAGCATGGGTCTAATGGGGCAAAAAATGAAGAAATATGCAATCAAAACTCGTATTTTTTTTATAGAGAACTTTTTCGCTCGACGATTCTTTCCACCAAAAAGTTAAAAATGTATATAATTGATAAATAAGGACCTAGAAAATATATTCCAGATGCTAAGCACATCTATATGCCTCCAGCATGGGGTCGAATATGGAAAAAATAAAAAAATATTCTATAAAAACTCGCATTTTTTTTGTAGAGAACCTTTTTCCTTCACGATTCATTCCCTCAATAAGTTAAAAATGTCTATAATTGATAAATAAGGGCCTCGAAAATATATTCCAGATACTGAGCACATCTATATGCCTCTAGCATGGGGTCGAATGGGGAAAAATAAAGAAATATGCTATAAAAACTCGTATGTTTTATGGAGAACCTTTTTCCTTCAAGATTCTTTCCATCAATAAATTAAAAATGTCTATAATTGATAAATAACGGCCTTAAAAATATATTTCAAGTGCTCATCACATCTATATGCCTCCAGCATGGGGTCGAATGGGGGAAAAAGAAGAAATATGCTATCAAACTTCGTATTTTTTTATAGAGAACCTTTTTTCTTAATGATTCTTTCCATAAATAAGTTAAAAATGTCTATCGTTGATAAATAAGAGCCTCAAAAATATATTCCAGATGATCAGCACATCTATATGCCTCCAGCATGGGGTCGAATGGGGCAAAAATGAACAAATATGCTATCAAAACTCGTATATTTTATAGAGAACCGTTTCTCTTGGAGATTATTTCCATCAAAAAGTTAAAAATATCTATAATTGATGAAATAAGGGCCTCGAAAATATATTTTAGATACTCAGCACATCTATATGCGTCTTTGCATGGGTTCAAATGGGGGAAAAATTTAGAAAATTTGCTATAAAAACTCGTATTGTTTCCATCTATAAGTTAAAAATGTATATAATTGATAAATAAGGGCCTGAAAAATATATTCCAGATGCTCAGCACATCTATATGCCTCCAGAATGGGGTCGAGTGTGCGAAAAAATGAAGAAATATGCTATAAAAACTCGTATTTTTTTTTGAGAACCTTTTCTCCTGGCGATTCTTTCCATTCAAAAAGTTAAAAATGTCTATAATTGATAAATAAGGGCCTCGAAAAATATATTCCAGATGCTCAGCACATCTATATGCCTCCAGCATGGGGTCGAATAGGGGAAAAATGAAGAAATATGCTACAAAAACTCGTATTTTTTTATAGAGAACCTTTTTTCTTCACGATTCTTTCCATCAATAACTTAAAAATGCCTATAATTGATAAATAAGAGTCTCGAAAATATATTGCACATGCTCAGCACATCTATATGCCTCCAACAAGGGATCGAATGGGGGAAAGGTGAAAAAATATACTATCAAAACTCGTATTTTTTTATAGAAAACATTTTTCTTGATGATTCATTCCATAAATAAGTTAAAAATCTCTATAGTTGATAAATAAGGGCTTCCAAAAATATATTCCAGATGCTCATCACATCTACATGCCTCCAGCATTGGAACGAATAGGGGAAAAATGAGGAAATATGTTATAAAAAACTCGTATGAGTTATAGAGAACCTTTTCTTTTGCTGATTATTTCCATAAAAAAGTGAAAAATGTATATAATTGATAAATAAGGGCCTCAAAAATATATTCCAGATGCTCCGCACATCTATATGCATAAAGCATGGTGTCGAATAGGGGAAAAATGAAGAAATATGCTAACAAAACTCATATTTTTTTATAGAGAACCTTTTTTCTTCACGATTCTTTCCATCAATAACTTAAAAATGTCTATAATTGATAAATAAGAGTCTCGAAAAATATATTGCACATGCTCAGCACATCTATATGCCTCCAACAAGGGATCGAATGGGGGAAAGGTGAAAAAATATACTATCAAAAACTCGTATTTTTTTTATAGAAAACATTTTTTCTTGATGATTCATTCCATAAATAAGTTAAAAATCTCTATAGTTGATAAATAAGGGCTTCCAAAAATATGTCCAGATGCTCATCACATCTACATGCCTCCAGCATTGGAACGAATAGGGGAAAAATGAGGAAATATGTTATAAAAAACTCGTATTAGTTATAGAGAACCTTTTCTTTTTGCTGATTATTTCCATAAAAAAGTGAAAAATGTATATAATTGATAAATAAGGGCCTCAAAAATATATTCCAGATGCTCAGCACATCTATATGCATAAAGCATGGTGTCGAATAGGGGAAAAAATGAAGAAATATGCTAAAAAAACTCATATTTTTTTATAGAGAACCTTTTTTTCTTCACGATTCTTTCCATCAATAACTTAAAAATGTCTATAATTGATAAATAAGAATCTCGAAAATATATTTAAAATGCTCAATACATCTATATGCCTCCAGCATGGGGTCAAATAGGGGAAAAAATGAAGAAATATGCTATCAAAACTCGTATTTTTTTATAGAAACATTTTTCTTGACGATTCATTCCATAAATAAGTTAAAAATGTCTATAGTTGATAAATAAGGGCCTCGAAAATATATTCCAGATGCTCAGCACATCTACATGCCTCCAGCATGGGATCGAATAGGGGAAAAATGAGGAAATATGTTATAAAAAACTCGTATTAGTTATAGAGAACCTTTTCTTTTGGCGATTATTTCCATAAAAAAAGTGAAAACTGTCTATAATTGACAAATAAGGGCCTCGAAAATATATTATAGATACTCAGCACATCTATATGCCTCTTGCATGGGGTCGAATGGGGGAAAAATTTCGAAATTTGCTATAAAAGCTCGTATTTTTTTATAAAGAACCTTTTTTTCTTCACGATTGTTTCCATCTATAAGTTAAAAATGTCTATAATTGATAAATAAGGGCCTCAAAAATATATTCCAAATGCTCAGCACATCTATATGCCTCCAGTATGGGCGCGAATAGGGGAAAAAAATAAAGAAATATGCTATAAAAACTGGTAATTTTTATAGAGAACCTTTTTCCTTCACGATTCTTCCTATAAATAAGTTAAAAATGTCTATAATTGATAAATAAGGGCCTTGAAAAGTATTATTCCAGATGCTCAACACATCTATATTCCTCCAGCAAGGGGTCGAATAGGGGCAAAATGAAGAAATATACTATAAAAACTCATACTTTTTATTGAGAACCTTTTCTATTGGCGATTCTTTCCATCAAAAAGTTAAAAATATCTATAGTTGATAAATAAGGCCCTCGAAAATATATTCCAGATGCTCAGCACATCTATATGCCTCCAGTATGGAGTCGAATAGGGAAAAAATGAGAAAATATGCAATGAAAAACTCACATTTTTTTATAGAGAACCTTTTCTCTTGGCGATTCTTTCCATCAAAAAGTTAAAAATGTATATAATTGATAAATAAGGACCTCGAAAATGTATTCCAGATGCTGAGCACATCTATATGCCTCCAGCATGGGGTCGAATAGGGAAAAAATGAAGAAATATGCTATAAAAACTCGCATTTTTTTGTAGAGAACCTTTTTCCTTCACGATTCATTCCATCAATAAGTTAAAAATGTCTATAATTGATAAATAAGGGCCTCAAAAATATATTCCAGATGCTCAGCACATCTATATGCTTCCAGCATGGGGTCGAATAGGGGAAAAAATGAAGAAATATGCTATAAAAACTCGTATTTTTATAGAGAACCTTTTTCCTTCATGATTCTTTCCATAAATAAGTTAAAAATATCTATAATTGATAAAAAAGGGCCTTGAAAATATATTTCAGATGCTCAACACATCTATATTCCTCCAGCAAGGGGTCGAATGTGGGCAAAATGAAGAAAGTATGCTATCAAAACTCGTATTTTTTTATTGAGAACCTTTTCTCTTGGCAATTCTTTCCATCAAAAAGTTAAGAATGTCTATAATAGATAAATAAGGGCCTCGAAAATATATTTCAGATGCTCAACACATCTATATGCCTCCAGCATGGGATCGAATAGGGGAAAAATGAACAAAATTTGCTATAAAAAAGTCGCATTTTTTTTATAGAGAACCTTTTTCCTTCACGATTCATTTCCATCAATAAGTTCAAATTGTCTATAATTGATAAATAAGGGCCTCAAAAATATATTCCAGATGCTCAGCGCATCTATATGCCTCCAGCATGGAGTCGAATAGGGAAAAATGAGGTAATATGCAATAAAAAACTCGTATTTATTGTAGAGAACCTTTTTACTTCACGATTCTTTCCATCTATAAGTTAAAAAATGTATATAAATTATAAATAAGGGCCTCAAAAATATATTCCAGATGCTCAACACATCTATATGCCTCCAGAATTGGGTCGAATGTGGGAAAAAATGAAGAAATAGGCTATAAAAACTCGTATTTTTTATTGAGAACCTTTTCTCTTGGCGATTCTTTCCATAAAAAAGTTAAAAATGTCTATAATTGATAAATAATGGCCTTGAAAATATATTCCAGATGCTCAACACATCTGTATGCCTCCAGCATGGGGAGAAGAGATTCTTTCCATCAAAAAAGTAAAAAATGTCTATAATGGGTAAATAAGGGCCTGTAAAATATATTTCAGATGCTCAACACATCTATATGCCTCCAGTATGGGAATCGAATGGGGCAAAAATGAAGAAATATGCTAGCAAAACTCGTATTTTTTTATTGAGAAACCTTTTCTCTTGGCAATTCTTTCCATCAAAAAGTTAAAAAATTTCTATAATTAATAAATAAGGGCCTCGAAAATATATTTCAGATGTTCAGCATATCTATATGCCTCCAGCATGGGATCGAATAGGGGAAAAATGAAGAAAATATACGATAAAAAACTCGCATTTTTTTTATAGAGAATCTTTTTCATTCATGATTCATTCCATCAATAAGTTAAAATATCTATAAATGATAAATAAGGGCCTTAAATATATATTCCAGATGCTCAGCACATCTATTTGCCTCCAGCATGGGGTCGATTGGGGGAAAAATGAAAAATATGCTATAAAAACTCGTATTTTTTTATAGAGAACCTTTTTCCTTCACGATTCTTTCCATAAATAAGTTAAAAATATCTATAATTAGTAAATAAGGGCCTCAAAAATATAGTCTAGATGCTCAACACAGCTATATGCCTCCAACAAGGGGTCGAATACGGGCAAAATGAAGAAATATGCAACCAAAAACTCATATTTTTTTTATAGAGAACCTATTTGTTGATGATTTTTTTCAATAAATAAGTTAAAAATGTCAATAGTTGATAAAGAAGGGCCTCGAAAATATATTCTAGATGCTCAGCACATCTATATGTCTCCAGCATGGGGTCGAAGAGGGAAAAATTGAGGAAATATGTTATAAAAAAACTCGTATTTTTTATAGAGAAACTTTTCTCTTAGCTATTCTTTCCATCAAAAAGTTAAAAATGTTTATAATTAATAAATAAGGGCCTCAAAAATATATTCCAGATGCTCAGCACATCTATATGCCTCCAACATGGGGTCGAATAGGGGTAATATGAAAAAATATGCTATAAAAACTCGTATTTTTTTTTATAGAGAACCTTTTTCCTTCACAATTCTGTCCATAAATAAGTTAAAATTGTCTATAATTGATAAATAAGGTCCTCAAAAATATATTACAGATGCTCAACACATCTATATGCCTCCAAGAAGGGGCCCAATTGGGGCAAAAAGAAGAAATATGCTACCAAAACTCGATTTTTTTTTGGAGAACCTTTTTTTTGACGATTCTTTCCATAAATAAGTTAAAAATGTCTATAGTTTGATAAATAAGGGCCTCGAAAAATATAATCCACATGCTCAACACATCTATATGCTTCCAGCATGGGGTCGAATAGGGGAAAATATGAAGAAATATGCTATTAAAACTCGTATTTTTTATAGAGAACTGTTTCCCTTCATGATTCTTTCCATAAATAAGTTAAAAATATCTATAATTGATAAATAAGGGCCTTGAAAATATAATCCAAATGCCCAACACATCTATATTCCTCCAGCAAGGGGTCGAATGTGGGCAAAATGAAGAAATATGCTATCAAAACTCGTATTTTTTCATAGAGAACCTTTTTCTTCACGATTCTTTCCATAAAGAAGTTAAAAATGTCTATAGTTGATAATTAAGGGCCTCAAAAAATATATTCCAGATGCTCAGCGCATCTATATGCCTCCAGCATGGAGTCGAATAGGGAAAAAAATGAGGAAATATGCTATAAAAAGCTCGTATTTATTACAGAGAACCTGTTTTCTTCACGATTCTTACCATCATTATTTAAAAATGTCTATAAATTATAAAATAAGGGCCTCAAAAATATATTCCAGATGATCAGCACATCTATATGCCTCCAGAATGGGGTCGAATGAGGGAAAAATGAAGAAATATGCTATAAAAACTCGTATTTTTTATGGAGAACCTTTTCTCTGGGCCATTCTTTCCATCAAAAAGTTGAAAATGTCTATAATTGATAATAAGGGCCTCGAAAATATATTCCAGATGCTCAACACATCTATATGCCTCTAAAAAGGGGTCGAATGTCGGGCAAAATGAAGAAATGTGCTACCAAAACACGTATTTTTTTTTATAGAGAACCTATTTCTTGATAATTCTTTCCATAAATAAGTTAAAAATTTCTGTAGTTGATAAATAAGGGCCTCGAAAAAATATTATAGATACTCAACACATCTATATGGCTCCAGTATGGGGTCGAATAGGAGAAAAATGAAGAAATATGCTATAAAAACTCGCATTTTTTTTATAAAGAACCTTTTTTCTTGACGATTCTTTCCATCAATAAGTTAAAAATGTCTATAATTGATAAATAAGGGCCGCAAAATTATATTCCAGATGCTCAGCACATCTATATGCCTCCAGCATGGGGTCGAATGTTGGAAAAAAATGACGAAATATGCTATAAAAACTCGTATTTTTTTATGGAGAACCTTTTCTCTTGGCGATTCTTTCCATAAAAAAGTTAAAAATATCTATAATTGAAAAGTTAGGGCCTCGAAAATGTATTCCAGATGCTCAACACATCCATATGCCTCCAGCATGGGATAGAATAGGGAAAATTGAAGAAATATGCTATAAAAACTCGTATTTTTTTTTTATTGAGAACCTTTTCTCTGGGCGATTCTTTCCATCAAAAAGTTGAAAATGTCTATAATTGATAAATAAGGGCCTCGAAAATATATTCCAGATGCTCAACACATCTATATGCCTCCAACAAGGGGTCGAATGGGGGCAAAATGAAGAAATGTGCTACCAAAACACGTATTTTTTTTTATTGAGAACCTTTTCTCTTGGAGATTCTTTCCATCAAAAAGTAAAAAATGTCTATAATTGGTAAATAAGGGCCTCGAAAATATTTTCCAGATGCTCAACACATCTATATGCCTCCAGTATGGGGTTGAATAGGGCAAAAGTGAAGAAATATGCTATCAAAACTCCCATTTTGTTTATAGAGAACCTTTTTTCCTTCATGCTTCTTTCCATAAAAAAATTAAAAATATCTATAATTGATAAATAAGGGCCTTGAAAATATATTCCAGATGCTCAATACATCTATATGCCTCCACCAAGGGGTCGAATGGGGGCAAAATGAAGAAATATGCTACCAAAACTCGTATTTTTTTTAGAGAACCTTTTTCTTGACGATTCTTACCATAAATAAGTTAAAAATGTCTATAAATGATAAAAAAAAAGGGCCTCGAAAATATATTCCAGATGCTCAGCACATCTTAATGCCTCCAGCAGGGAGTCGAATAGGGAAAAAATGAAGAAATATGCTATAAAAAACTCATATTTTTTTTATAGAGAACCTTTTCTCTTGGCGATTCTTTCCATAAAAAAGTTAAATATTTATATAACTGATAATAAGGACCTCCAAAATATATTCGAGATGCTAAGCACATCTATATGCCTCCAGCATGGGATCAAATAGGGGAAAAATGAAAGAAATATGCTATAAAAACTCGCATTTTTTATAGGGAATCTTTTTCCTTCACGATTCATTCCATGAATAAGTTTAAAAATGTCTATAATTGATAAATATGGGCCTGAAAAATATAATCCACATGCTCAACACATCTATATGCTTCCAGCATGGGGTCAAATAGGGGAAAATATGAAGAAATATGCTATAAAAACTCGTATTTTTTATAGAGAACCTCTTTTCCTTCATGATTCTTTCCAAAAATAAGTTAAAAAATATCTATAATTGATAAATAAGGGCCTTGAAAATATAATCGAAATGCTCAACACATCTATATTCCCTCCAGCAAGGGGTCGAATGTGGGCAAAATGAAGAAAATATGCTATTAAAACTCGTATTTTTTTTTATAGTGAACCTTTTTCTTGACGATTCTTTCCATAAAGAAGTTTAAAAATGTATATAGTTGATAAATAAGGGCATCTAAAATATATTCCAGATGCTCAGCGCATCTATATGCCTCCAGCATGGAGTCGAATAGGGAAAAAAAATGAGGAAATATGTTATAAAAAAAACTCGTATTTATTATAGAGAACCTTTTTTCTTCACGATTCTTACCATCAATAATTTAAAAATGTCTATAAATTATAAATTAGGGCCTCAAAAATATATTCTAGATGCTCAGCATATCTATATGCCTCCAGAATGGGGTCGAATGTGGGAAAAATGAAGAAATATGCTATAAAAACTCGTATTTTTTTTTTATTGAGAAGCTTTTCTCTGGGCGATTGTTTCCATCAAAAAGTTGAAAATGTTTATAATTGATAAATAAAGGGCCTCGAAAATATATTCCAGATGCTCAACACATCTATATAACTCCAACAAGGGGTCGAATGGGGGCAAAATGAATAAACGTGCAACCAAAACACGTATTTTTTTTTTTTGAGAACCTTTTCTCTTGGAGATTCTTTCCATCAAAAAGTAAAAAAATGCCTATAATTTGTAAATAAGGGCCTCAAAAATATATTTCAGATGCTCAGCACATCTATATGCCTCCAGTATGGGGTCGAATGGGGCAAAAACTGAGGAAATATGCTATCAAAACTCGTATTTTTTTATTGAGAACCTTTTTCTCTTGGCAATTCTTTCCATCAAAAAGTTAAAAAATGTCTATAATTGATAAATAAGGGCCTCGAAAATATATTTCAGATGCTCAGCATATCCATATGCCTCCAGCATGGGATCGAATAGGGGAAAAATGAAGAAATATGCTATAAAAACTCGCATTTTGTTTATAGAGAACCTTTTTCCTTCACGATTGTTTCCATAAATAAGTTAAAAATGTCTATAATTAATAAATAAGGGACTCAAAAATATATTCCAGATGCTCAATACATCTATATGCCTCCACCAAGGGGTCGAATGGGGGCAAAATGAAGAAATATGCTACCAAAACTCGTATTTTTTTAGAGAACCTTTTTCTTGACGATTCTTTCCATAAATAAGTTAAAAATGTCTATAATTGATAAAAAAGGGCCTCGAAAATATATTCCAGATGCTCAGCACATCTAAATGCCTCCAGCAGGGAGTCGAACAGGGAAAAAACGAAGAAATATGCTATAAAAAACTCATATTTTTTTTTATAGAGAACCTTTTCTCTTGTCGATTCTTTCCATAAAAAAGTTAAATATTTATATAATTGATAAATAAGCACCTCCAAAATATATTCCAGATGCTGAGCACATCTATATGCCTCCAGCATGGGATCGAATAGGGAAAAAATGAAGAAATATGCTATAAAAACTCGCATTTTTTTATAGGGAACCTTTTTCCTTCACGATTCATTCCATGAATAAGTTAAAAATGTCGACAATTGATAAATATGAGCCTAAAAAAAATATAATCCACATGCTCAACACATCTATATGCTTCCAGCATGGGGTCCAATAGGGGAAAATATTAAGAAAATATGCTATAAAAACTCGTATTTTTTTATAGAGAACCTTTTTCCTTCATGATTCTTTCCAAAAATAAGTTAAAATTATCTATAATTGATAAATAAGGGCCTTTAAAATATAATCCAAATGCTCAACACATCTATATTCCTCCAGCAAGGGGTCGAATGTGGGAAAAATTGAAGAAATATGCTAAACAAAACTCGTATTTTTTATTGAGAACCTTTTCTCTGGGCTATTCTTTCCATCAAAAAGTTTAAAATGTCTATAATTGATAAATAAGGGCCTCGAAAATATATTCCAGATGCTCAACACATCTATATGCCTCCAACAAGGGGTCGTATGGGGGCAAAATGAAGAAACGTGCTACCAAAACACGTATTTTTTTTTTATTGAGAACCTTTTCTCTTGAAGATTCTTTCCGATCAAAAAGTAAAAAAAAATGTCTATAATTGGTAAATAAGGGCCTCGAAAATATATTCCAGATGCTCAGCACATCTATATGCCTCCAGTATGGGGTCGAATGGGGCAAAATGAAGAATATGCTATCAAAACTCGTAGTTATTTATTGAGAAGCTTTTCTCTTGGCAATTCTTTCCGTAAAAAAAGTTAAAAATGTTTTATAATTGATAAATAAGGGCCTCGAAAAATATATTCCAGATGCTCAGCATATCCATATGCCTCCAGCATGGGATCGAATAGGGAAAAATGAAGAAATATGCTTATAAAAAACTCGCATTTTGTTTATAGAGAAACTTTTTTCCTTCATGATTCATTCCATCAATAAGTTAAAAATGTCTATAAATGATAAATAAGGGCCTAAAAAAATATATTCCAGATGCTCAGCACATCTATATTCCTCCAGCATGGGGTCGAATGGGAGAAAAATGAAAAAATATGCTATAAAAACTCGTATTTTTTTTATAGAGAACCTTTTTCCTTCACGATTCTTTTCCATAAAATAAGTTAAAAATGTCTATAATTAAATAAATAAGGGACTCAAAAATATATTCCAGATGCTCAACACATCTATATGCCTCCACCAAGGGGTCGAATGGGGACAAAATGAAGAAATATGCTACCAAAACTCGTATTTTTTTAGAGAACCTTTTTCTTGACGATTCTTTCCATAAATAAGTTAAAAATGTCTATAATTGATAAAAAAAGGGCCTCGAAAATATATTCCAGATGCTCAGCACATCTAAATGCCTCCAGCAGGGAGTCGAATAGGGAAAAAATGAAGAAATATGCTATAAAAAACTCATATTTTTTTTATAGAGAACCTTTTCTCTTGGCGATTCTTTCCATAAAAAAGTTAAATATTTATATAATTTATAAATAAGCACCTCCAAAATATATTCCAGATGCTGAGCACATCTATATGCCTCCAGCATGGGATCGGATAGTGGAAAAAAAGAAGAAATATGCGATAAAAACTCGCATTTTTTTATAGGAAACCTTTTCCCTTCACGATTCATTCCATGAATAAGTTTAAAAATGTCTATAATTGATAAATATGGGCCTGAAAAATATAATCCACCATGCTCAACACATCTATATGCTTCAAGCATGGGGTAAAATAAGGGGGAAAATATGAAGAAAATATGCTATAAAAATTTCGTAATTTTTTTATAGAGAACCTTTTTCCTTCATGATCTTTTCAAAAATAAGTTAAAAATATCTATAATTGATAAAATAAGGCCTTGAAAATATAATCCAAATGCCCAACACATCTATATTCCTCCAGCAAGGGGTCGAATGTGGGCCAAATGAAGAAATATGTTATCAAAACACGTGTTTTTTTATAGAGAACCTTTTTCTTGACGATTCTTTCCATAAAGAAGTTAAAAATGTCTATAGTTGATAAATAAGGGCCTCCAAAATATATTCCAAATGCTCAACACATCTATATGCCTCCAACAAGGGGTCGTATGGGGGCAAAATGAAGAAATGTGCTACCAAAACACGTATTTTTTTTTTTTATTGAGAACCTTTTCTCTTGAAGATTCTTTCCATCAAAAAGTAAAAAAATGTCTATAATTGGTAAATAAGGGCCTCGAAAATATATTCCAGATGCTCAGCACATCTATATGCCTCCAGTATGGGGTCGAATGGGGCAAAATGAAGAAATATGCTATCAAAACTCGTTTTTTTTTTTGAGAACCTTTTCTCTTTGGCATTCTTTCCATAAAAAAGTTAAAAATGTTATAATTGATAAAATAAGGGCCTCGAAAATATATTCCAGATGCTCAGAAACATATCCATTATGCCTCCAGCATGGGATCGAATAGGGGAAAAATGAAGAAAATATGCTATAAAAACTCGCATTTTGTTTATAGAGAAACTTTTTTCTTCATGATTCATTCCATCAATAAGTTAAAAATGTCTATAATGATAAATAAGGGCCTAAAAAATATATTCCAGATGCTCAGCACATCTATATGCCTCCAGCATGGGTCGAATGGGAGAAAAATGAAAAAATATGCTATAAAAACTCGTATTTTTTATAGAGAACCATTTTCCTTCACGATTCTTTTCCATAAATAAGTTAAAAATGTCTATAATTAATAAATAAGGGACTCAAAAATATATTCCAGATGCTCAACACATCTATATGCCTCCACCAAGGGGTCGAATGGGGACAAAAATGAAGAAATATGCTACCAAAACTCGTATTTTTTCAGAGAACCTTTTTCTTGACGATTCTTTCCATAAATAAGTTAAAAATGTCTATAATTGATAAAAAAGGGCCTCGAAAATATATTCCAGATGCTCAGCACATCTAAATGCGTCCAGCAGGGAGTCGAATAGGGAAGAAATGAAGAAATATGCTATAAAAAACTCATACTTTTTTATAGAGAACCTTTTCTCTTGGCGATTCTTTCCATAAAAAATTTAAATAGTTATATAATTGATAAATAAGGACCTCCAAAATATATTCCAGATGCTGAGCACATCTATATGCCTCCAGCATGGGATCGGATAGTGGAAAAAAGAAGAAATATGCTATAAAAACTCGCATTTTTTTATAGGAAACCTTTTCCCTTCACGATTCATTCCATGAATAAGTTAAAAATGTCTATAATTGATAAATATGGGCCTGAAAAATATAATCCACATGCTCAACACATCTATATGTTTCCAGCATGGGGTAAAATAAGGGAAAATATGAAGAAATATGCTATAAAAATTCGTATTTTTTTTATAGAGAACCTTTTTCCTTCATGATTCTTTTCAAAAATAAGTTAAAAAATATCTATAATTGATAAATAAGGGCCTTGAAAATATAATTCCAAATGCCAGCACATCTATATTTCCTCCAGCAAGGGGTCGAATGTGGGCCAAAATGAAGAAATATGTTATCAAAACACGTGTTTTTTTATAGAGAACCTTTTTCTTGACGATTCTTTCCATAAAGAAGTTAAAAATGTCTATAGTTGATAAATAAGCGCCTCTAAAATATATTCCAGATGCTCAACACATCTATATGCCTCCAACAAGGGGTCGTATGGGGGCAAAATGAAGAAATGTGCTACCAAAACACGTATTTTTTTTTATTGAGAACCTTTTCTCTTGAAGATTCTTTCCATCAAAAAGTAAAAAATGTCTATAATTGGTAAATAAGGGCCTCGAAAATATATTCCAGATGCTCAGCACATCTATATGCCTCCAGTATGGGGTCGAATGAAGCAAAAATGAAGAAATATGCTATCAAAACTCGTATTTTTTTATTGAGAACCTTTTCTCTTTGCAATTCTTTCCATAAAAAAGTTAAAAATGTTTATAATTGATAAATAAGGGCCTCGAAAATATATTCCAGATGCTCAGCATATCCATATGCCTCCAGCATGGGATCGAATAGGGGAAAAATGAAGAAATATGCTATAAAAACTCGCATTTTGTTTATAGAGAAACTTTTTTCCTTCATGATTCATTCCATCAATAAGTTAAAAATGTCTATAAATGATAAATAAGGGCCTAAAAAAATATATTCCAGATGCTCAGCACATCTATATGCCTCCAGCATGGGGTCGAATGGGAGAAAAATGAAAAATATGCTATAAAAACTCGTATTTTTTTTATAGAGAACCTTTTTCCTTCACGATTCTTTCCATAAATAAGTTAAAAATGTCTATAATTAATAAATAAGGGACTCAAAAATATATTCCAGATGCTCAACACATCTATATGCCTCCACCAAGGGGTCGAATGGGGACAAAATGAAGAAATATTCTACAAAACTCGTATTTTTTTTAGAGAACCTTTTTCTTGACGATTCTTTCCATAAATAAGTTAAAAATGTCTATAATTGATAAAAAAGGGCCTCGAAAATATATTTCCAGAATGCTCAGCACATCTAAATGCGTCCAGCAGGGAGTCGAATAGGGAAAAAATGAAGAAATATGCTATAAAAAACTCATACTTTTTTATAGAGAACCTTTTCTCTTGGCGATTCTTTCCATAAAAAAGTTAAATAGTTATATAATTGATAAATAAGGACCTCCAGAATATATTCCAGATGCTGAGCACATCTATATGCCCCCAGCATGGGATCGGGATAGTGGAAAAAAAGAAGAAATATGCTATAAAAACTCGCATTTTTTTATAGGAAACCTTTTCCCTTCACGATTCATTCCATGAATAAGTTAAAAATGTCTATAATTGATAAATATGGGCCTGAAAAATATAATCCACATGCTCAACACATCTATATGCTTCCAGCATGGGGTAAAATAGGGGAAAATATGAAGAAATATGCTATAAAAATTCGTATTTCTTTATAGAGAACCTTTTTCCTTCATGATTCTTTTCAAAATTAAGTTAAAAATATCTATAATTGATAAATAAGGGCCTTGAAAATATAATCCAAATGCCCAACACATCTATATTCCTCCAGCAAGGGGTCGAATGTGGGCCAAATGAAGAAATATGTTATCAAAACACGTGTTTTTTTATAGAGAACCTTTTTCTTGACGATTCTTTCCATAAAGAAGTTAAAAATGTCTATAGTTGATAAATAAGGGCCTCTAAAATATATTCCAGATGCTCAGCGTATCTATATGCCTCCAGCATGGAGTCGAATAGGGAAAAAATGAGGAAATATGTTATAAAAATACTCGTATATATTATAGAGAACTTTTTTCTTCACGATTCTGACCATCAATAATTTAAAAAATGTCTATAATTATAAATAAGGGCCTCCAAAATATATTTCAGATGCTCAACACATCTATATGCCTCCAGAATGGGGTCGAATGTGGGAAAAATGAAGAAATATGCTATAAAAACTCGTATTTTTTTATTGAGAACCTTTTCTCTGGGCGATTCTTTCAATAAAAAAGTTGAAAAATGTCTATAATTTATATTATAAGGGCCTCGAAATATATTCCAGATGCTCAACACATCTATATGCCTCCAACAAAGGGGTCGAATGGGGGGCAAAATGAAAGAAACGTGCTACCAAAACACGTATTTTTTTTATTGAGAACCTTTTCTCTTGGAGATTCTTTCCGTCAAAAAGTAAAAAAAGTCTATAATTGGTAAATAAGGGCCTCGAAAATATATTCCAGATGCTCAGCACATCGATCTATATGCCTCTAGTATGGGGTCGAATGGGGCAAAATGAAGAAATATGCTATCAAAACTCGTATTGTTTTATTGAGAAACCTTTTCTCTCTTGGCAATTCTTTCCATCAAAAAGTTAAAAATGTCTATAATTTATAAATAAGGGCCTCAATAATATATTCCAGATGCTCAGCATATCCATATGCCTCCAGCATGGGATCGAATAGGGGAAAAATGAAGAAATATGCTATAAAACTCCCATTTTTGTTTATAGAAAACCTTTTTCCTTCATGATTTATTCCATCAATAAGTTAAAAAATGTCTATAAATGATAAATAACGGCCTCAAAAATATAGTCCAGATGCTCAACACATCTATATGCCTCCAGCATGGGGTCGAATGGGGGAAAAATGAAAAATATGCTATAAAAACTCGTATTTTTTTTATAGAGAACCTTTTTCCTTCACAATTCTTTCCATAATAAATTAAAAATGTCTATAACTAATAAATAAGGGACTCAAAAATATATTCCAGATGCTCAACACATCTATATGCCTCCAACAAGGGGTCGAATGGGGGCAAAATGAAGAAATATGCTACAAAACTCGTATTTTTTTTAGAGAACCTTTTTCTTGAACGATTCTTTCCGTAAATAAGTTAAAAATATCTATAATTGATAAAAAAAAGGGCCTCAAAAATATATTCCAGATGCTCAGCACATCTAAATGCCTCCAGCAGGGAGTCGAATAGGGAAAAAATGAACAAATATGCTATAAAAAACTCATATTTTTTTATAGAGAACCTTTTCTCTTGACGATTCTTTCCATGAAAAAGTTAAATATTTATATAATTGATAAATAAGGACCTCCAAAATATATTCCAGATGCTGAGCACATCTATATGCCTCCAGCATGGGATCGAATAGGGGAAAAATGAAGAAATATGCTATAAAAACTCGCATTTTTTTATACGGAACCTTTTTCCTTAACGATTCATTCCATGAATAAGTTAAAAATGTCTATAATTGATAAATATGGCCTGAAAAATATAATCCACATGCTCAACACATCTATATGCTTCCAGCATGGGGTCAAATAGAGGAAAATATGAAGAATATATACTATAAAAACTCGTAGTTTTTATAGAGAACCTTTTTCTTTCATGATTCTTTCCAAAAATAAGTTAAAAATATCTATAATTGGATAAATAAGGGCCTTGAAAATATAATCCAAATGCTCAACACATCTATATCCTCCAGCAAGGGTCGAATGTGGGCAAAAATGAAGAAATATGCTACCAAAACTCGTGTTTTTTCATAGAGAACCTTTTTCTTGACGATTCTTTCCATAAAGAAGTTAAAAAATGTCTATAGTTGATAAATAAGGGCCTCTAAAATATATTCCAGATGCTCAGAGCATCTATATGCCTCCAGCATGGAGTCGAATAGGGAAAAAATGAGGAAATATGCTATAAAAAAACTCGTATTTATTATAGAGAACCTTTTTTCTTCACGATTCTTACCATCAATAAGTTAAAAATGTCTATAAATTATAAATAAGGGCCTCAAAAATATATTCCAGATGCTCAGCACATCTATATGCCTCCAGAATGGGGTCGAATGTGGGAAAAATGAAGAAATATGCAATAAAAACTCGTATTTTTTTATTGAGAACCTTTTTCTCTGGTCGATTCTTTCCATCAAAAAGTTAAAAATGTCTATAATTGATAAATAAGGGCCTCGAAATATATTCCAGATGCTCAACACATCTATATATGCCTCCAACAAGGGGTCGAATGGGGACAAAATGAAGAAATGCTACCAAAACACGTACTTTTTTAATTGAGAACCTTTTCTCTTGGAGATTCTTTCCATCAAAAGTAAAAATGTCTATAATTGGTGAATAAGGGCCTCGAAAATTATATTCCAGATGCTCGGCACATCTATATGCCTCCAGTATGGGGTCGAATGGGGCAAAATGAAGAAATGTGCTATCAAAACTCGTATTTTTTTTTTATTGAAAACCTTTTCTCTTGGCATTCTTTCCATCAAAGAGTTAAAAATGTCTATAATTGATAAATAAGGGCCTCGAAAATATATTCCAGATGCTCAGCATATCCATATGCCTCCAGCATGGGATCGAATAGGGGAAAATGAAGAAATATGCTATAAAAACTGGCATTTTGTTTATAGAGAACTTTTTTTTCCTTCATGATTCATTCCATCAATAAGTTAAAAATGTCTATAAATGATAAATAAGGGCCTCAAAATATATTCAAGATGCTCAGCACATCTTATATGCCTCCAGCATGGGGTCGAATGGGGGAAAATGAAAAATATGCTATAAAAACTCGTACTTTTTTTATAAAGAACCTTTTTTTCCTTCACGATTCTTTCCAAAAATAAGTTAAAAATATCTATAATTGATAAATAAGGGCCTGAAAATATAATCCCAAATGCTCAACATATCTATATTCCTCCAGCATGGGGTTAAATAGGGCAAAAAAGGAAGAAATAATGCTATCAAAAACTCGTATTTTTTTATTGAGAACCTTTTTTCTTGACGATTCTTTCCATCAATAAGTTAAAAATGTCTAATAATTGATAAATAAAAGGCCACAAAACTATATTCCAGATGCTCAGCACATCTATATGCCTCCAGCATGGGGTCGAATGTGGGAAAAATGACGAAATATGCTATAGAAACTCGCATTTTTTTATTGAGAACCTTTTCTCTTGGCGATTCTTTCCATCAAAAAGTTAAAAATATCTATAATTGATAAATAAGCGCCTCGAAAATGTATTCCAAATGCTCAAGACATCTATATGCCTCCAGAATGGGGTCTATATGGGGCAAAAATGAAGAAATATGATATAAAAACTCGTATTTTTTATTGAGAACCTTTTTTCTGGGCGATTCTTTCCAATTTCAAAAAGTTGAAAAATGTCTATAATTGATAAATAAGGACCTCCAAAATATATTCCAGATGCTCAGCTCATCTATATGCCTCCAGAATGGGGTCGAATGTGGGAAAAATGAAGAAATATGCTATAAAAACTCGTAATTTTTTTTATTGAGAACCTTTTCTCCGGGCGATTCTTTTCCATCAAAAAGTTGAAAATGTCTATAATTGATAAATAAGGGCCTCGAAATATATTCCAGATGCTCAACACATCCATATGCCTCCGGAATGGGGTCGAATGTGGGAAAAATGAAGAAATATGCTAATAAAAACTCGTCTTTTTTATTGAGAACTTTTCTCTGGGCGATTCTTTCCATCAAAAACTTGAAAATGTCTATAATTGATAAATAAGGGCCTCGAAATATATTCCAGATGCTCAACGCATCCATATGCTTTCAGAATGGGGTCGAATGTGGGAAAAATGAATAAATATGCTATAAAAACTCGTATTTTTTTTTTATTGAGAACCTTTTCTCTGGGCGATTCTTTCCATCAAAAAAGTTTAAAATGTCTATAATTGATAAATATGAGCCTCGAAAATATATTCCATGATGCTCAACACATCTATATGCCTCCAAACGGGGTCGTATGGGGGCAAATGAAGAAATGTGCTACAAAACACCGTATTTTTTTTTTTATTGAGAACCTTTTCTCTTGAAGATTCTTTCCATCAAAAAGTAAAAAATGTCTATAATCGGTAAATAAGGACCTCGAAAATATATTCCAGATGCTCAGCACATCTATATGCCTCTAGTATGGGGTCGAATTGGGCAAAATGAAGAAATATGCTATCAAAACTCGTATTTTTTTTATTGAGAACCTTTTTTCTTGAACGATTCTTTCCATCAATAAATTAAAAAATGACTATTATTGATAAATACGGCCGCAAAACTATATTCCAGATACTCAGCACATCTATCTGCCTCCTGCATGGGGTCGAATGTGGGAAAAATGACGAAATAATGCTTAAAAAACTCGCATTTTTTTTATTGAGAACCTTTTCTCTTGGCGATTCTTTCCATAAAAAAATTAAAATATCTATAATTGATCAATAAGGGCCTCGAAAATATATTTCAGATGCTTAACACATCTATACGTCTCCAGCGGCGGTCGAATGGGGCAAAAATGAAGAAATATGCCTATCAAAATCGTATTTTTTTATTGAGAACCTTTTCTCTTGGAAATTCTTTTCCATAAAAAGTTAAAAATGTTTATAATTGATAAATAAAGCCTCGAAAATATATCCAGATGCTCAGCATATCCATATGCCTCCAGCATGGGAATCGAATAGGGGAAAAATGAAGAAATATGCTATAAAAACTCGCATTTTTGTTTATAGAGAAACTTTTTACCTTCATATGATTCATACGTCCATCAATAAGTTAAAAATGTCTAATAAATGATAAATAAGGGCCTAAAAAAATATATTCCCCAGATGCTCAGCACATCTATATGCCTTCTAGCATGGGGTTCGAATGGGAGAAAAATGAAAAATATGCTATAAAAAACTCGTGATTTTTTTTATAGAGAACCTATTTTCCTTCACGATTCTTTCCATAAATAAGTTAAAAATGTCTATAATTAATAAATAAGGGACTCAAAAATATATTCCAGATGCTCAAACATCTAAAAATATGCCTCCACCAAGGGGTCGAATGGGGACAAAAATGAAGAAATATGCTACCAAAACTCGTATTTTTTTAAAGAGAACCTTTTTCTTGAAAGATTCTTTCCATAAATAAGTTAAAAAATGTCTATAATGATAAAAAAAAGGGCCTCGAAAATATATTCCAGATGCTCAGCACATCTAAATGCGTCCAGCAGGGAGTCGAATAGGGAAAAATGAAGAAATATGCTATAAAAACTCATACTTTTTTATAGAGAACCTTTTCTCTTGGGATTCTTTCCATAAGAAAGTTAAATAGTCATATAATTGATAAATAAGGACCTCCAAAATATATTCCAGATGCTGAGCACATCTATATGCCTCCAGCATGGGATCGGATAGTGGAAAAAGAAGAAAATATGCTATAAAAACTCGCATTTTTTTAATAGGAAACCTTTTCCCTTCACGATTCATTCCAATGAATAAGTTAAAAATGTCTATAATTGATAAATATGGCCTGAAAAATATAATCCACATGCTCAACACATCTATATGCTTCCAGCATGGGGTAAAATAGGGGAAAATATGAAGAAATATGCTATAAAATTCGTATTTTTTTTATAGAGAACCTTTTCCTTCATGATTCTTTTCAAAAATAAGTTAAAAATATCTATAATTGATAAATAAGGGCCTTGAAAATAATAATCCAAATGCCAACACATCTATAATTCCCTCCAGCAAGGGGTCGAATGTGGGCCAAATGAAGAAATATGTTATCAAAAAACACGTGTTTTTTTTATAGAGAACCTTTTTTCTTGACGATTCTTTTCCATAAAGAAGTTAAATGTCTATAGTTGATAATAAGGGCCTTAAAATATAATTCCAGATGCTCAACACATCTATATGCCTCCAACAAGGGGTCGTATGGGGGCAAATGAAGAAATGTGCTACCAAAACACGTATTTTTTTTTTTATTGAGAACCTTTTCTCTTGAAGATTATTTCCATCAAAAGTAAAAAATGTCTATAATTGGTAAATAAGGGCCTCGAAAAAATATATTCCAGATGCTCAGCACATCTATATGCTCCAGTATGGGGTCGAATGGGGCAAAAATGAAGAAATATGCTATCAAAACTCGTATTTTTTTATTGAGAACCTTTTCTCTTGGCAATTCTTTCCATAAAAAAGTTAAAAATGTTTATAATTGATAAATAAGGGCCTCGAAAATATATTCCAGATGCTCAGCATATCCATATGCCTCCAGCATGGGATCGAATAGGGGAAAAATGAAGAAATATGCTATAAAAACTCGCAATTTTGTTTATAGAGAAACTTTTTTCCTTCATGATTCATTCCATCAATATGTTAAATGTCTTATAAATGATAAATAAGGGCCTAAAAAAACTATATTCCAGATGCTCAGCACATCTATATGCCTCAAGCATGGGGTCGAATGGGAGAAAAAATGAAAATATGCTATAAAAACTCGTATTTTTTTATTGAGAACTTTTTCCTTCACGATTCTTTCCATAAATAAGTTAAAAATGTCTAATTAATAAATAAGGGACTCAAAAATATATTCCACAGCCTCACAAACATCTATATGCCTCCACCAAGGGGTCGAATGGGGACAAAATGAAGAAATATGCTACCAAAACTCGTATTTTTTTAGAGAACCTTTTTCTTGACAATTCTTTTCCATGAATAAGTTAAAAATGTCTATAATTGATAAAAAGGGCCTCGAAAATATATTCCAGATGCTCAGCACATCTAAATGCGTCCAGCAGGGAGTCGAATAGGGAAAAAATGAAGAAATATGCTATAAAAACTCATACTTTTTTTATAGAGAACCTTTTCTCTTGGCGATTATTTCCATAAAAAGTTAAATAGTTATATAATTGATAATAAGGACCTCCAAAATATATTCGATGCTGGAGCACATCTATATGCCTCCATGGGATCGGATAGTGGGAAAAAAGAAGAAATATGCTATAAAAACTCGCATTTTTTTATAGGAACCTTTTCCCTTCACGATTCATTCCATGAATAAGTTAAAAATGTCTATAATTGATAATATGGGCCTGAAAAATATAATCCACATGCTCAACACATCTATAATGCTTCCAGCATGGGGTAAAATAGGGGAAAATATGAAGAAATAATGCTATAAAAATTCGTATTGTTTTTTATGAGAACCTTTTTCCTTCATGATTCTTTTTCAAAAAAAAAGTTAAAATATCTATAATTGATAAATAAGGGCCTTGAAAATATAATTCCAAATGCCCAACAGATACTATATTCCTCCAGCAAGGGGTCGAATGTGGGCCAAATGAAGAAAATATGTTATCAAAACACGTGTTTTTTTATAGAGAACCTTTTTCTTGACGATTCTTTCCATAAAGAGTTAAAAATGTCTATAGTTGATAAATAAGTGCTCTAAAATATATTCCAGATGCTCAACACATCTATATGCTCCAACAAGGGGTCGTATGGGGGCAAAATGAAGAATGTGCTACCAAAACACGTATTTTTTTTTTATTGAGAACCTTTTCTCTTGAAGATTCTTTCCATCAAAAAGTAAAAAAATGTCTATAATTGGTAAATAGGGCTCGAAAATATATTCCAGATGCTCAGCACATCTATATGCCTCCAGTATGGGGTCGAATGGGGCAAAAATGAAGAAATATGCTATCAAAACTCGTATTTTTTTTATTGAGAACCTTTTCTCTTGGCAATTCTTTCCATAAAAAAGTTAAAAATGTTTATAATTGATAAATAAGGGCCTCGAAAATATATTCCAGATGCTCAGCATATCCATATGCCTCCAGCATGGGATCGAATAGGGGAAAAATGAAGAAATATGCTATAAAAACTCGCATTTTGTTTATAGAGAAACTTTTTTCCTTCATGATTCATTCCATCAATAAGTTAAAAATGTCTATAAATGATAAATAAGGGCCTAAAAAAATATATTTCAGATGCTCAGCACATCTATATGCTCCAGCATGGGGTCGAATGTGGGAAAAATGAAGAATTAAGCTATAAAACTCGTATTTTTTATTGAGAAACCTTTTCTCTGGGCTATTCTTTCCATCAAAAAAGTTTTAAAATGTCTATAATTGATAAAATAAGGGCTCGAAAATATATTCCAGATGCTCAACAACATCTATATGCCTCCAACAAGGGGTCGTATGGGGGGGGGGGGGCAAAATGAAGAAATGTGCTACCAAACACGTATTTTTTTTTATTGAGAACCTTTTCTCTTGAAGATTCTTTCCATCAAAAAGTAAAAAATGTCTTATAATTGGTAAATAAGGGCCTCGAAAATATATTCCAGATGCTCAACACATCTATATGCCTCCAGTATGGGGTCGAATGGCGCAAAATGAAGAAATATGTTATCAAAACTCGTATTTCTTTTTACTGAGAACCTTTTTCTTGACGATTCTTTCCATCAAAAATTAAAATATCTATATATTGCTCAATAAGGGCCTCAAAAATGTATTTCAGATGCTCAACACATCTATATGCCTCCAGCATGGGGCGAATGGGGCAAAAATGAAGAATATGCTATCAAAACTCGTATTTTTTATTGAGAAACTTTTCTCTGGGCGATTCTTTCCCATCAAAAAGTTGAAAAATGTCTATAATTGATAAATAAGGGCGTCGAAAATATATTCTCAGATGCTCAGCACATCTATATGCCTCCAGAATGGGGGTCGAATGTGGGAAAAATGAAGAAATATGCTATAAAAACTCGTATTTTTTATTGAGAACCTTTTTCTCTGGGCGAATTCTTTCCATCAAAAAGTTGAAAATGTCTATAATTGATAAATAAGGGCCTCGAAATGTATTCCAGATGCTCAACACATACATATGCCTCCAGAATGGCGTCGAATGTGGGAAAAATGAAGAAATATGCTATAAAAACTCGTATTTTTTTATTGATAACCTTTTCTCTGGGCGATTCTTTCCATCAAAAAGTTTAAAAATATCTTATAATTGATAAATAAGGGCCTCGAAATATATATTCCAGATGCTCAACAAATCTATATGCCTCCAACAAGGGGGTCTGTAAACAAATTTTCGTGTTCCTGAATTTAACGAAATACGAAAATATTACAAATAAATTCTTGAATTGACTTGAGTATTTTGTGGGTGCGAAATCTCTACTTGAAACCTCTGATTCTTCTCTCCAAGAACGTGATCTTTGACTTCGGCAACTTCGGAGGTGAAACTGTGACGTTTGATCTCCTTTGACGTTGACTTTGACTTTGAATACGTTAATTCGGGGGTCGTTGACTTATTCCCGGATCAAAACGCTATAAAATTTATGATATTTGACTTGAATTTGGGATGTTCTTGGTGGATTTGAGACTTTGATCTTCCGCCAAGGTGGACTTCTGCTTGATAACGTTAATGTCGCCGGTCTTCAAACTTCTTTGTCGAATCAAACGCTGACTTTTGGACGATTTCCGCGACGACGCCTTGGGTCTTGCTTAGAACGCCGTGGATCTTCCTTGATTTGCTTGAGAGGACTTCGAGACTTCTTGAATGCTCTCTTGCTTGTATATGTGTGTGTGTTTTTGAATGAGTTCCCATGACCCCTTTATATAGTTGTCAAAGAGGTAGAGTTGTGGTGAACTTGAACACTTATTTTGTATTATCCCTTTATTTTAATTTAAAGAGATAAATACATTAATATTTGGGAAGACATGATTGGTCAGTTTCAATATTATCTCTTTAATTTTTGCATTTTCCAAAGAGAATAATATTAAGAAAAATATTTGTCTTGATTTGATTGGCCGGAACACCTTAATTTGACACGTGCCAACCGTTGAATTTGATGACGAAATATATATTGAAATATCAATTAATTAACATTTATATTTGGAAATTATTTAGTAAATTTCAAATATAAATAGAAAAATATATAATATTATTGATAAATATTATATATTTTTCACTTGTCGTCATTTGATTGGGGGGGGGGGGGTGCAAAATTAATTTGTCTACAAATGCCCCTCGAGACTCGTTCACGAACATATGCTTGAACATGTAATTTTTGAAGTGAATGAGTCACGAAATATAAATTAAATTCAAGTAGGCCATCATTTTCTTGGATTTGCTCCGAATTGATTCTCTCGGTCCGTTGAATTTATAGGCATGCAAAATTATTGAACCATCAAGACTTCTTTATTTTTTTTGAGGACAAATGCAAAATGGTATGCTTCTCTTTGAAATCAAAAACACCAGCATTAAATATATAAAAGGCAAAACAGCCCCTAGTCCAGAGCAAACACAGTAGCAGATGACACAAATCAAAAAAAAGCAAAAGCGGACTAAGATACAAGCACCACTATATCTTGAATATTAAACTTGATCACCGCCTGGACTCGTATTAAGGAAGCCTCGTCCAAAAGCATTAATATACCGCCTAAGGAATACCAATATGAAAGTCCTTGAGACTTTTATTTCCTCATTTCGTTTTGCACGAGTTTTGGCAGAGAGAAGTTCGCCCTTTTTGCGTCTTCGATCATCTAAAATTCTTGAGTACTTACAAATTCTATTTTGGTACCAACTCTATGAACATGCCTCTTCCCAATATCTTTTGGATTGATGAATTCTAACACAACTCAAATCCTAATTCTACTTGAATTAAAACACTTCAATCGAGCATATATATATAGAGCTTAATCTGCTATTGATCGAGCACTGCAAACAATCAATTGCTGACAGAATTTGTGGTATGTATTTGATAGACAAATATTTTTTTCTTCAATTTTCTGTCAATGCGCACAACGTGTTTGTCGTAATGCTTCTGTGATTTTTTTTTTGTAGCATTTTCAGTTCGATGAGAAGTTTTTCGGCTTGGATTTTCTTCTCCGGATTTAAGCTCATTACGGTAATGCTTCTTAACTCGCTACGCGATTTTTGTAGTTCGTTCCGACTTTCGAGCTTTATTTGACGACAAAATTTTTCTCAAATTTGTCTCATCTATCTTCTTCTTTGTTTGCACTTTCAATTTTTTGAATGCAACTTCACTTGTATATAACAGAATCATCTCAAATGTATCCCCCATCTGCATCAGACTTAAAAAATTGATGAATCCAGACAAAGGATGTGTTAACTTTGATGTCTAAGGATTTTTCTGCTCTTCTATTGTCGGTTTAGTATTCATAGATTCTGATCTTCTTGACTGCCCCTGTTTAATTTTGATAAAATTGTCAGTACCCTTATTGATTTTGAATTCAAAGATTGAGTATCTCTATGGGAAGATGAGTCCTTTGGTGTTTTTATAGTGGTTCCTCGCTGTGGGGCTTCTGTGGAAGTGCTTTGATTCTTGATTTCGGTGGGGGGGTGTAGTTGAATACAGGAATTAATTGTTGATTGCTTGAATATAAACCCTTGATTGTTTAGAGGATAAATAAAATCATCTCAATGCCACGATCCCTTATGTGTGAAAAAGGAAGCATCCTCCGAAACATCATCTTTTTCATCCTTTGTTGTTTTTTTTTTTTTGTTAGATCATTATTCTGTTGCCATCCTGATGCTTTATGAAACCAAACATATTTGTGGTCAATTTATATTTTGTTTGTAGCAAGTGAAATATTGGCTCCATTTCATGCCCCAAATTTGGGTTTTCAAGCTACAGTGTATTATTCAAGAAGATTATCATGAATTTGTTGTTGGCTTTTTACTTGGGACTTGAATTTGAATAACAGCCCTTGAGTTTCGTCTTCTCGTCCACATGTAGTTTTGCAAGCCTGATTTGTTCTCATAACAAACGTGTGCTTGTTAAGCTTTGGAAATTCTGACCAAAAGGTTTAGGGAGCTTGCTTTGACATGATTTATTTGAGAAATTGATTTCTAGCTTAATTACGTCCTTTATTCTTATTATCTTCGTGCTTTGCCAATGAGATATGTCATAGCTCTTCTTTCTCTTGATCTATTTTAGAGTCAAAACCCCTTTTTTCTTTTAATAGCTCAAACTCAATTAAATTCTTGTTCTTTATAAAAAAGATCACAAAATGGTTTAAAAGACGAGTATTTCCTCCAGTCAGCAAACTTGATTATTCTCATCGCGATGAAAGTACCAACCCGTGGAGAAAGGAAATTTTGACAGACTCAAAAGCACCTCTCATCGTCGATGATGCGAAGCAATGGCGAGGTTGACGACTCCACTTCACACAGAGCAATGGTTCTCGAGAAGTCTCATTGAGCAAGACTTCCAAGAGCGTGGTACTAGAGATAAGCGACTCATCACCGTTGTTCTGACGAACCAAGCTCTCTCACCGGATCGTTGGGACCACTGCCGCATCATTGAAGGGAAGCCAAGTGGGGCGACAACGTTCACTTTGCGGCGAGTTCCGCTTCATCAAAGGGTTTTGGGAGTGGAACGGAAAGACATACTAGCTGGTGCAAAGACAAGCTAGTCGCAGGCTCAAGTATTATGATGCTGTATACGCCTCACTATTTACCTATGACCGCAATTCCGACATCGTCAAGGCGTTTTTTGTGAAGCGTGGTCCCCATCTACCAACACTTTTTGACGTCATTTTGGAGAATTGTCTATTTCGTTATGGGATGTGCATACCCTTGCGGAACTTCCTATGGCGGGACTCCTTTATGATGAAGTTGTTCCGAGTGCCAAGGAGCTTAACGGGGTTGACGAGACAGGGCGGAGACTTGTGCCTCGTTCTTGCAAGTTTCTACTCATGCTTACATTTGCTTCGAAAGAGTAATAACGATGGTCAACCTTCTCAAGTTCCTATCGACAAATGGGTCAAGTTTTGGCTTAGAAGGGCGACGAAATACTGGCGAGCCTCCTCCACGTAAAGAGAAGAAGGCCGTTCGTCTAAAGTCAACTCATAACCCCTCCGGGACCCGTTGGGGTACATGGCAAGTGGTCCACGGCGGATGAGGCATTGTCTCGAGGCTTGGTATTGAACGGGAGTTCAAAGGAGGAGACATTCTTGGCGGCGTACTTGGCGTGTTGGCTCTGTACTTTCCATCCTTCCTACTCAAGATGTTGGTTCAATACGCCCAAGTTTTTTCAATGTGGCGAGTGCAATGGCATCCGGTCGACGGATTGGTCTTGCAGTTCCTGTCTTGGCTAGTATCTATAGAGGTTTAAATAAGATTTCCGACTCCCCAAGGCCAACTCGCGTACACTCTCCATTTCCGATTTATTTTGTTTATAGTTGGATAGCTTATTATTTCAAGACTTACTAATCAACTTGTGCACAGCGTTCGTTGGGCCAAGATGACGCTCTTTTCAGGCGAAGGAGGCGCAAAATACTACGATCCGCAAGAGGCGAGAAAGCGGTACACAGAG